>CM077663.1:130839209-132089209 GCA_039707655.1 Elymus sibiricus
AACACTAGGTTCTACTTTAATTTGCTCAGGGGATTTAGGTGCTCTTATATTACTCTTACGAACCACAGTTGATACCTTAGCATGTTCCTTTATCCTAACAGGGAAAGGTGGTTTTTCAATATAAACAGTAGGCACAACTGGATCAACATTGTAAAAGATGGTTTCTTCTTTAGATATGACCGGTTCTTGAATTTCTTCTTTAATAGGGGGATGATATTTAAACCACTTCTCCTTAGGGTGATCAACGTGAGTAGAAAATGCTTCACAGAAAGAGGCTACTATCTCAGAGTCAAGTCCATATTTAGTGCTAAACTTGTGAAAGGTATCGATATTCATAAAAGATTTAACACAATCAAATTCAAGCTTTATACCTAACTCATTACCTTCGTCGAGTTCCCAATCTTCAGAGTTGCGTTTAATTCTTTCTAAGAGATCCCACTTGAATTCAATAGTCTTCATCATATAAGAACCAGCACAAGAAGTATCGAGCATGGATTGATCATTATGAGAAAGCCGAGCATAAAAATTCTGAATGATAACTTCCCTCGGAATGTTATGATTGGGGCATGAATATAACATTGACTTAAGCCTCCCCCAAGCTAGAGCTATACTTTCTCCTTCATGAGGCCAAAAATTATATATATAATTCCGATCACGATGAACTAGATGCATAGGATAAAACTTTTGATGGAATTCCAATTGCAAATGATTCCAGTTCCACGATCCAAGATCATCATATAGCCTATACCATGTCAATTCTTTTCCCTCCAAGGATAAAGGGAAAACCTTCTTCTTAACTTCATCTCCGGGTAAACCTGCAAGCTTAAATAATCAACAAATTTCGTTCACATATAAAAGATGCATATCAGGATGTTCAGTTCCGTCTCCTGCATAAGGTTTAGCAAGCAGTTGTTCTAGCATACCCGAAGGAATTTCATAAGTAGCATTTTCAGTAGGTGCTGTAGGTTGAGGGGTAACTAATTGTTGTTCCGGTCGAGGTGAAGATACCCTGAACAAACCCCTCAAAGGATTGTTCTCCATAGTAGCAAGTAGCAATAAATTTCAGCACGTAGTATAAGTTTTTCCTTACCTATTTCCACTTACCAAGAGCGCTTCACTCCCCGGCAACGGCGCCAGAAAAGAGTCTTGATGACCCACAAATATAGGGGATCAATCATAGTCCTTTCGATAAGTAAAAGTGTCGAACCCAACGAGGAGCAGAAGGAAATGACAAGCGGTTTTCAGCAAGGTAATTTCTGCAAGCACTGAAATTGTAGGTAACAGATAGTTTGATAGCAAGGTAATTGGTAACGGTAAGCAAGGTGCAGCAAGGTAGCCCAATCCTTTTGAGGCAAAGGACAGGCCAGAACATTCACGAATAGGCAAAGTGTTCTTGAGGGTACACGGGAATTTCGTCTAGTCACTTTTATCATGTTGGTTTGATTCGTGTTCGCTACTTTGGTAATTTGATATGTGGGTGGACTGGTGCTAAGGTGATGTTCTTACTTGATCTAACAACCTACTTATGATTAACCCCCTCGCAAGCATCCGCAACTACGAGAAAAGTATTAAGACAAAGTCTAACCATAGCATTAAGCATGTGGATCCAAATCAGCCCCTTACAAAGTAGCGCATAAACTAGGGTTTAAGCTTCTGTCACTCTAGCAACCCATCATCTAATAACTACTCCACAATGCATTCCCTTAGGCCCATGAATGGTGAAGTGTCATGTAGTCGACGTTCACATGACACCACTAAGGGAATCATAACATACATATCATCAAAATATTGAACACATATCAAATTCTCATGATTAATCGCAACATGACTTCTCCCGTGACCTTAAGAACAAAGGTAACTACTCACAAATAATAATCATGCTCAAGATCAGAGGAGTATTGAATAGCATAATGGATCTGAACATAGAATCTTCCACCAAATAAACCATATAGTAATCAACTACGCAAGGTAATCAACACTACTAGTCACCCACAGGTACCAATCTGAGGTTCCGGTACAAAGATTGAACACAAGAGATGAACTAGGGTTTGAGAGGAGACGGTGCTTTTGAAGATGTTGATGAAGATTGGCCTCCCAAAGATGAGAGGGGTGTTGGTGATGACGATAGCTTCGATTTCCCCCTCCAGGAGGGAAGTTCCCCCGATGGAATCGCTCCGTCGGAGGGCAAAAGTGCTCCTTCCCAAGTTCCGCCTCGAGGCCGCGGCGCTTCTTCCTGAAATTCCTCCTCTTATTTTTTCTATGTCAAGAGTGACCTTATACCAGAAGATGGGCACCGGAGGTGGGCCTGGGTGACCACAACCCATCAGGGCGCGCCCAGGGGGGCCTGGCGCGCCCTGGTGGGTTGTGCCCACCTGGGAGGCCCCCTCCGGTAGTTTTCAGCTCCGGTATTTTGTATTAAATGCAAAAATAATCTCCATAAAATTTCAGCTTCATTGGAGTTGTGCAGAATAGGTATCTCTGACCTGCTTTTCTTGGGTCCAAAATTCCAGCTGCCGGTATTCCCCCTCTTTGTGTAAACCTTGCATATTATGAGAGAAACGGCATTAGAATCACTCCCCAAAGCATTATTATTCAACAAAACAAAGTAAATAACAGTAGGAAATCATGATGCAAAATGGACGTATCAGAACACGAAACACCAAAAAAATTAGTGGTACTTGCTACTCATGGAGATGGGGAACCTCCTAAAACCCGCGATGCTAGTTATGTGAAACACGTTAATTACTCCTTTGATAATCCTGAGAAATCCTCATCGAACTTTTTAATGGGAGACATGTTGGATCAACGTGAGTACTTTAGATATTATCGCTTGTCTCAAAAAGGGAAACACTTATGCGATCGAATTAGAATATTGCAATGGTTTGCTTGGGATGCATGCTCGAGATGTTACTTTACTTGTTGCTCTAAGATAGAAGCTCGACACCTTCCCTTTCAATGTAAATTCAATGATAATGAAACCTTGGCTTCATATGCTAAAGGTATTTATGATTACTATGATGTTGAACGAATAGAAGAATTTGTTGCTTTTAAAGGTGCTTATGAAATTGCTTCTTTGCTTGAAAAGTATGATGATGATGTTCCTTACGAATCTGAAAATTTATCCATACTTAAATATTGCTATGATAATTATGAATACAATGTTGATATTATTGAATTTATTGAGAGAATGTCCGCTGCCTTGGAAGAGACTAATATTTTGCTGGGACCTATGGAAGAAGAAGTTGCTGAAATTGTGAGCTCATTAGATGAAAAAGATGAGGAGGAGAGCGAAGAACAAAAGGAGGAAGAGCGGACTGATCACCCGTGCCCACCTTCTAATGAGAGTAACTCTTCAACTCAAACATTGTTTAATTACCCTTCGTGCTTACCGAAGGATGAATGCTATGATAATTGCTATGATCCCGTGGATTCATTTGAAATATCCCTTTTTGATGAACTTGATGATTGCTATGCTTGTGGCCATGATGCCAATATGAATTATGCTTACGAAGATGAACTTGCTATAGATCCTTATGTTAAGCATGAAATTGTTGCTATTGCACCCACACATGATAGTCCTATTATCTTTTTGAATTCTCCAACTACACTAAGTTTGCTATTATTAAGGATTACATTGATGGGTTGTGTTTTGCTACTACACATGAAGATTTTTATGAATATAATATGCATGTGCTTGCTGCTCCTACTTGCAATTATTATGAGAGACGAACCAAATCTTCACCTCCCTATGTTTCCAATACTATAAAATTGCGAGAAACTACTTATGCTATGTATTGGCCTTTACTTGATGTGCATGAATTGTTCTTTTATGACATGCCAATGCATAGGAAGAGAGTTAGACTTTGTTGTAACATGATATATATCACTTTGTGCTCACTACTAAATTACAAATCATTGTTAATCAAAATTGGCTTTGATATACCTTGGGATCCGGGTGGATCCATTACTTGAGCACTTTATGCCTAGCTTAATGGTTTTAAAGAAAGCGCTGCCAGGGAGACAACCCGAAAGTTTTAGGGAGTCATTTATTTCTGTTGTGTGCTTTTATAAAGTTTAAAAACAAAAAAAAATATAGAGGGGAACCTAAAACTTCACAAAAGGAAAGGTGAAAGTGAGAGAGATGATGAGCATCGTTGAAGTGGGGGATATCCTTGAACTTTGTTCATGCCCATGGAAACTTTGTGAGTTTTGAATCACGAAAACTTTTCCAACAAAAATAATTATTCCCTTGTACAAATCCATTGTATTATAAAAATAATGTGCCAAGATTTGCCTTTAGGATGATTAGATTGCTTGTTGGTATGTGCGGTGTAAAAACAGAAACTCTGGCTGTAATGCGTGAGTTTTCAATTTTTACTGGAACGTCAAAAGTTTCTGAACTTTTTGCACATTATTTCTATACAAATTTTTTATTTCGTCCTAATTTTTCAGAATTTTTGGAGTTACGGAAGTATGGTCAAAGTTCAGATTACTACATACTGTCCTGTTTCACACAGATTCTGTTTTTGATGCATTGTTTTGCTTGTTTTGATGAAACTATCGATTTTATCGGTGGTATAAGCCATGGAAAAGTTATAATAAAATAGGGATAATGAAAATTTAAAATATGAATGGGTTTTCAACAGTACTTAAAGTAGAAATTTGCTTTATTATACTAACGGATCTCAACAGTCTTCTGTTAAGTTTTGTGTGGATGAAATGTTTGAACATCGAGGAGGTGTCAATATGAGGAGAAGGAGGAGAGGAAAGAGTTCAAGCTTGGGGATGCCCAAGGCACCCCAAGTAAATATCAAAGGAGACTCAAACGTCTAAGCTTGGGGATGCCCCGGAAGGCATCCCATCTTTCTTCAACAAGTATCGGTATGTTTTCGTTTTCGTTTCGTTCATGTGATATGTGTAAATCTTGGAGCGTCTTTTGTGTTTAGTTTTCACTTTTATTTTATGCACCATGCTGGTATGAGATAGTCCATGGTTGATTTATAGGATGCTCATTGCACTTCACTTATATCTTTTGAGTATGACTTTATAGAATGCTTCATGTGCTTCACTTATATCATTTGAAGTTTGGATTGCCTATTTCTCTTCACATAGAAAACCGTTATTCGTAGAATGCTCTTTTGCTTCACTTATATTTATTAGAGCATGGTATTTTGTAGAAAGAATTAAACTCTCTTGCTTCACTTATATCTATTTAGAGAGTCAACATGAATTGGTCATTTGCATGGTTAGTCATAAAATCCTACAGAAAACTTAGGGATCACTGAATATGATATGTTTGATTCCTTGCAATAGTTTTGCGATATAGAGATGATAATATGTGGGAGGTACTAGTGGATGATTGTGTTTAGTAAGGTATTGGTGTTAAGGTTTGTGATTCCTGAAGCATGCACGTATAGTCTCCCGTTCTGCTAGGAAGTTGGAGCACAATTTATCCTTGATTGTCTATCTTTGTGTGAAGGTCAGGGGCGCGCGATGGTTAACTCCTACCAACCTCCCCCCTAGGAGCATGCGTAGTAATACTTTGCTTCGAGAGAGCTAATAAAATTTTTGCGATAAGTATGTGAGTTCTTTATGACTAATGTGAGTCCATGGATTATACGCACTCTTACCTTTCCGCAATTTGCTAGCCTCTACGGTACCGTGCATTGCCCTTTCTCACCTCGAGAGTCGGTGCAAACTTCGCCGGTGCATCCAAACCCCGTGATATGATACGCTCTATCACACATAAGCCTTATTATATCTTCGTCAAACCAGCCACCATACCTACCTATTATGACATTTCCATAGCCATTCCGAGATATATTGCCATGTAACTTCCACCGCCTCCGTTTTGATGACTTGAGCATTCATTGTCATATTGCATTACATGATCGTAAGATAGCTAGCATGATGTTTTCATGGCTTGTCCGTTTTTTGATATCTTTGCTACGCTAGATCATTGCATTCATATAGGGTCATACTTTGTTCTACTGTCGTTGCAGTATTGAGTTGTAAGTAAATAGAAGTGTGATGATCATCATTATTCATTATTAGAGCATGCCCCAGTGATGAAAGGATGAAGGAAACTATGATTCCCCCACAAGTCGGGATGAGGCTTCAGACAAAGAAAGAAAAAAAGAAAAAAAAGAAAAAAAGAAAAGAAAGAAAAAAAATGAAAGAAGAAGGAATAGGGGCATGCTAATTCCACACTTGTGCTTCAAAGTAGCACCATGTTTTTCATATAGAGAGTCTCCTATGTTGTCACTTCCATATACTAGTGGGAATTTTTCATTATAGAGTTAGAAGCATACCCACTTAGTTTTCATATTGAGCTTTCATACACTTATAGCTCTTAGTGCATCCGTTGCATGGCAATCCCTACTCCTCGCATTGATATCTATTGATGGGCATCTCCATAGCCCGTTGATACGCTGAGTTGATGCGAGACTTTCTTCTCCACTTTTACCCCTTTGAAACCTACCACCATATTCTATTCCACCCATAGTGCTATATCCATGGCTTGCGCTCATGCATTGCGTGAGAGTTGAAAATGCTGAAGCACGTTAAAAAGTATGAACCAATTGCTTGGCTGACACCGGGGTAGTACATGATTTATATTGTGTGTTAAGAAGACAGAGCATGACAAGGCTATATGATTTTGTAGGGATAGCGTTCTTTAGCCTTGATATTTTGAAAGACATGATTGTTTGTTGGGATGCCTGAGTATTAATGTCTTTATGTCAAAACTAGACTATTGCTTTGAATCACTTGTGTCTTAATATTCATGCCATGATTAGATATATGATCAAGATTATGCTAGGTAGAATTCCACATAAAAAATTATCTTTTTTATCATTTACCTACTCGAGGTCGAGAAGGAATTAAGCTTGGGGATGCTAATACGTCTCTGATATATCTATAATTTTTGATTGTTTCATGCCAATATTATACAACTTTCACATATTTTTGGTGACATTTTAAATGATTTATTGGACTAACATATTGATCCAGTGCCCAATGCCAGTTCCTGTTTGTATGTTTTTTTGTTTCGCAGAATATCCATATCAAACGAAGTCCAAACGCGATAAAAATTTACGGAGATTTTTTTTGGTATATTTGTGAATTTTGAGAAGTGGAATCAACGCAAACGGAGGCCCACAGCCCCCACAATACATCAGGGCGCGCCCCAGGGGCCCAGGCGCGGCATGGTGGGTTGTGACAACCTCGTACGTCGGTTTGAGCTCTCCTTCGGGCGCAAGGAAGCTAATTTTTGGATAGAAATCCCCTCAAAATTTCAGCCCGATCGGATTTACGGATCTCCGGGAATATAAGAAACAGTTTTCGGCCAGAAAACAGGAACGTGAAACAGAAGAGAACAGAGAGGGAGATCCAATCTAGGAGGGGCTTCTGCCCCTCCGCCGCCATGGAGGCCATGGACCAGAGGGGGAACTCTCCTCCCATCTAGGGGGGAGGTCAAGGAAGAAGAAGAAGGAGGGGGCTCTCTCTCCCTCTCCCCCGGTGGCGCTGGAATGCCACCGGGGCAATCATCGTGACGACGATCTATATCAACAATCTTGCCGCCGTCAACACCAACTCTCTCCCCCTCTATGCAGCGGTGTAACACCTCTCTTCCCCGCTGTAATCTCTACTTAAACATGGTGCTCAACTCCATATATTATTTCCCAATGATATTTGGCTATCCTATGATGTTTGAGTAGATCTCTTTTGTCCTATGGGTTAATTGTGGTATGATATTATGGATGTGAGTTGTATGTTGATATGGTGTTGTCCTATGGTGCCCTCCGTGTCGCGCAAACGTGAGGGATCCCCGCTGTAGGGTGTTACAATATGTTCATGATTTGCCTATGGTGAGTTGCTTGAGTGACAGAAACATAAACCCGAGTAGGTGGGTTGTTGCGTATGGGAGTAAAGGGGACTTGATACTTAATGCTATGGTTGGGTTTTACCTTAATGAACTTTGGTAGTTGCGGATGCTTGCTAGAGTTCCAATCATAAGTGCATATGATCCAAGTACGGAAAGTGTGTTAGCGTATGCCTCTCCCTCATTGCATATGACAAGTATCTATCATATTATATTCAATTGCCTAGGGACAATCTTTCTCTTGCGTTACACAAACAGCATTCTACTAAGTTATTTACTTTTATTGTTCTTTTATTAAAACACCACCTAACTTTTATTTCCACGTCCTTTATTATCTTGCAAAGTACTTCTAGTTTTATTCCCGCAAAGTAGTTTCATACTTGTTCTAGGTAAAGCAAGCATTAGCGTGCGTAGAGTTGTATCGGTGGTCGATAGAACTTGAGGGAATATTTGTTCTACCTTTAGCGCCTCGTTGGGTTCGACACTCTTACTTATCGAAAAAGGCTACAAACGATCCCCTACACTTGTGGGTTATCACCCCGTCGCCCTCTTCTCCCTCTCCTCCCGTTCTGCTTTCTTTTCCTCTCACCTTCGGCATCTCTCTCTCTGGAATCTTCGCAGGAGCCGCCATGGAAAGGAGCTCATCTCCGCCGCCACTCGAGGTCACCGTAGGTCAGATCCGAGGCAGCCCTCGCCGGATTCGCCTCCCCGCGCGCCATTTCCTTTGTCCCCAGCCCCCGCGCGACCTCCTCTCCTCGCCACCTGGAGCTCCAACCGCCGCCACCGCCATGGACTCGTGCTCCAGGAGCACGGGACGACAAGGAGGAGCGGACGAGCGCCAGTGCTGATCCACGTGACGTGGGCCAGTCGCCCCGCGGCCCAGCTCCATCGCGCCCCCGTGGGCCGCCTCCACCGACCGGCCCAAGGCCGCAAGGTGAGCCTCCCCGCCCGCAGATCCGGCCCAATAGCTTTTTATTATTTCGACGAATTTGTCTATTATTCCAGAAATTGCATATTTTCAGAAAAAACATGATTTTAAAACGCTAATATATAATTAACCGTGCATCGGATGAAGATATTCTATATATGTAAAACGTGTAGAATTTCGTGTAGATTCCCAATATTCCGCTTTCGCAAATGATAAAAAAGTTTAACATGCTATTTTCTTGGAGTTCGCATAAATGTCATGATTTTGCATTGCGCATTATCATTTAACCGTGCATCGGAATTAACCATAACCATATATGTAAAATGTGTAAACTATTTACATCCCTCTTTCATGCATGATAAAAATGTTTAACTTGTTGTTTGCATTTAATTCGCATAAATAACTTGCTAAAATGGTTTATGTCCTAATCTCGCATAATTGTTGTGTCATTTGTTTTATAGTAAAAAACCCACATATTATATATGTTTTCGGGGTAGAAAAATCCATAGAATTTATCTATGCAATTAGTTTTGTCATTTGAGCAATTTTGTGTGCATGTTATTTTACTATGATGCCCTTTTGTTATTTTGTGTTAATTAATCCATGCATGACATGAAATAATTTTGAACATGAGATAGGCCCTTGGACATGTGTGCTAGGCCCTGGTAATTTTGGTTTCTATAGGAATCCATGTTTAGGTGTTATTTTCTTGTTGGTAACTTGCCATAAAAATATGTTGCTGTTTTTAGATGCTAAATATTTCTAAGTCTGGAAACTGTGTTATTTTGTTGCTGTCTTGCCATGTGGTTTGCTATTGATCTATAGCTCCTTTGGTGTTGCCACAATGGGATGTATTGTAAAGCATGTTATGCTCTATCATGTTGTGTAAATAGTTTGCATGAGTAGGTTTTGCATCATAATTAATTCTGCTATCCAACATGTCAATCTGTTAAAAACTGCTGCTCATGTCTAGTCTAATTTTCACCAAGTCTGAGAATCTGCTTTCTTCATAATGCCATGTTGTGTTGATGCTAGCCATGATTCTATGCATAATTAGACCTTGTCAATATGGTATGAATTGAAGTGCATCATGTACTCTACCATGCTGTAGATTTTCATGCCATGATATGCCCTGTAGCATATAGTTTCATTGCTATCAATATGCCTCCATGGAAAACTGCTATGCTAAAAAATGTTATTTTCACTAAGTCCTAATCTGCTATATTTTATAGTCATCGTGTGAGCTCATTTCCTATTGATCCATGCTTCCATTCAATTTGCTGCAATGAGATGAATTGGTGTGCATCATATAGACTACATCACCATGTCCTTGTTGTGCATTTTAGATGGCTGTAGCTTGTTGATTTGTGGGTTGCAATATGCTATGTTGTTGTTTTGGGCAGATTATAGCTAAAACTTGTGGTGGTTGTTGTGGTTGAACCATTGCTCCGTTTTGAACATGTCATATATGAAACATGCCTAGAATTTCATGTAGTTCCATATTATCTTGTTGCATCCATGATTTGACATGTTTGTGGTTGATGGTTGCATGCATTTTGCATTCATGACATATTCACCTTGTGTTTGTCATATATTTTAAACCGTAGCTCCGTTTCAAACGTTCTATATATGTAAATCGACTAGAATGACGAGTAGAATCGCATTGTGCATTTTATTTCCCTGTTTAATAAATATAAAATATGGTTAGTTCATATCTGGACCAATTTTGAAATTAACATATGGGGTCGTTTCGGAAATGCTATATGTTGTTTCCGACCTCATTTAATATGCCTAGATGTCTAGTTTACTTATGCTTCACCTCTTGCCATGTTAAAAAACATTTAAGCTTGCCATGTAAATAAACGAGAGTGAAGTAAATGTTTCGAACGTGGAGTTTCGTCAATATGCAACCCGTTGCATATTGAACTTCACTTAACGTGTAGTAATTGGTTGTTGTGCTTTACCATGTCTTGCATAACTAAACCGGACTTGCATCATGTTGTTTGCGCATCATGTCATGCATATGTTGTGGTGTTTATCATGTGTTGATTGTTTGTTTCCGGATTGCTTTTCTCATTAGATTTCCGAAATCGTTCAGTGTGTGAGGATCCGTTCGACTACGTTGGATCGTCTTCTTCATGGATTCGTTCTTCTTCTAATGGATTAGTAGGAGGCACAACAATAGAAACAAGACCAACTATTTCATCCTTACTAGGTAATTCTTTTTCATATTGTTTTCTACCGAACTTAGAGAAATTAAATTCATGAGACACATCATCAAAGCTTACTTTGACTTTTTGAGTAACACAATTAATTTCAGTAGTAACAATATTTAAGAAAGGTCTACCAAATATAATGGGACAAAATCAATCTTGTTTTGAACCAAGTACCAAGAAATCAGTAGGGTACTTAGTTTTTCCACACAATACTTCAACATCTCTAACAATCCCAAGCGGTGAAATAGTGTCTCTATTTGCAAGTTTAATGGTGACATCAATATCTTCAATCTCAGAGGGTGCTCTGTCGTTCATAATTTATTGATATAAAGTAAAAGGTATAGCAGTAACACTAGCACCTATGTCACACAAGCCATGATAACAATGATCTCCAATTTTAACAGAAACAACAGGCATGCGAACAACTGGTTTATTTTTGTCTAACTCATTCTGATGATTTCTAGCAGGTTTTGCAATTCTAGCAGCTTCATCACAGAAGTAAATAACCTGACCATCAATATTATCAAGTAGGAGATCTTTAACCGTATCAATATTAGGCTCAACATTTATTTGTTCAGTGGGTTTGGGTGTTCTAATATAACTTTTATTAACTATAGTTGCGGCTTTAGCATGTTCCTTAATCCTAAAAGGAAAAGGAGGGTTCTCAATGTAAGCAGTAGGCACAACATGATCAACATGATGAACCATTGTTTCCTTTTTAACTTTAACATGTTCATCTATTGATTTTTCAAAAGGCGGATGATACTTAAACCACTTCTCTTTAGGAAGATCAACATGAGTAGCAAATGATTCACAGAAAGAAGCTATTATCTCGGAGTCAAGCCCATTTTATTGTTAAACTTATGAAAAGTATTAGTTTCCATAAAAGATTTAACACAATCAAACTTCAGCTTTATACCTCACTCTTTACCTTTGTCGAATTCCCAATCTTCAAATTTGCGTTTAATTCTTTCCAGAAGATCCCATTTGAATTCAATATTCCTCTTCATGTAGAAAACAGTAGAAGAATAATCGAGTATTAATTGATCATCATGAGAAAGCCGAGCATAATTTTTTTGTATAATCATTTCTCTTGAGAGCTCATGGTTGGGGCAAGTGTGCATCATAGATTTAAGCCTCCCCCAAGCTTGAGCGATGCTTTCTCCTTCACGAGGCCATCAATTATACATAAAGTTCTGATCACGATGGACTAGATGCATAGGATAAAACTTATGATGAAATTCCGGCTTCAAGCGATTCCAGTCTCAGGATCCAATAGCATCCAATAGCATGAACCACATCAATGCTTTTCCCTCCAAAGATAAAGGGAAAACCTTCTTCTTAACTTTTTCCCTGGATAAACCTACAATCTTAAATAATCCACAAATCTCATCTACATATATCAAGTGGTAATCAAGATGAGTTGTACCGTCATAAGGATTAGCTAGCAGTTTCTCTACCATACCCGAAGTAATCTCATAGTAAATATTTTCAGTAGGTTCAGTAGGTTGAGAGGCAACCTTTTCCACTTATTTTCGAGGCGAAGATGCCCCGAACAAGCCACGCAAAGGGTGACCATCCATAATAACAAGCAACACTAAATTTTAGCACGTACCGAAAATGTTTCCTTACCAAGTTCCACTTACCAAAGGCGCTTCACTCCTCGGCAACGGTGCCAGAAAAGAGTCTTGATGACCCACAATTATAGGGGATCAATCGTAGTCTTTTCGATAAGTAAGAGTGTTGAACCCAACGAGGAGCAGAAAGAAATGATAAGCAGTTTTCAGCAAGGTATTCTCTTCAAGTGTTGTGAGTAACAGTAATAGATAGTTTTGTAGCAAGATAATTCGTAACAAGTGACAAGTAACAATAGTAGCAAGTGTGCAGCAAGATAGCCCAATCCTTTTTATAGCAAAGGGCAGGCCCGAGAGTACTCTTATATGAAGAAAATGCTCCCGAGGGCACATGGGAATTTTTGTCTAATCATGTTCATCATGTTGAGTTGATTCACGTTTGTTACTTTGATAATTTGATATGTGGTTTGATAATTTGATATGTCGGTGGACCGGTGCTAAGGTGCTGTTCTTACTTGAACAAGAAACCCACTTACGATTACCCCCTCTCGCAAGCATCCGTAACTATGAAAGAAGAATTAATATAAATCTAACCATAGCATGAAACGTGTAGATCCAAATCAGCCCCTTATGAAGTAAGGCATAAACTGGGGTTTAAGCTTCTGTCACTCTTGCAACCCATCATCTACTTGTTACTCCACAATGCCTTCCCTTAGGCCCATAACATGGTGAAGTGTCATGTAGTCAGCATTCACATGGCACCACTAAGAGAAGCAACAACATACACATCATCAAAATATCAAACGAATACCAACTTCACATGATTACTTATAACAAGACATCTCCCGTGTCCTCAGGAACAAAAATAACTACTCACACATCATCAACATGTTCAAGATCAGAGGTGTAATAATGGTGATCAAGGATCTGAAAATAATATCTTCCACCAAGTAAACCAACAAGCATCAACTATGAGATGTAATCAACACTACTAGTAACCCACAGGTACCAATCTGAGGTTTTGAGATAGAGATTTAATACAAGAGATGAACTAGGGTTTGAGATGAGATGGTACTGGTGAAGATGTTGATCAAGATTGGTCCTCCCATGAAGGAGGAAGCGTTGGTGATGACGATGGCTTCGATCTCCCCCTCCCGGAGGGAAGTTTCCCCAGGAGAATCTCTCTGTCGGAGAGCAAAAGGGCCGCTGCCCAGGTTTCCGCCTCAAGACGGCGGCGCTTCGTCCCGAAAGTATATTCTTGATTTTTCTAGGGTTAAACACACCATATAGGAGAAGAGGGGGTTCGGGAGACCTGCTGGGCCCCCACAAGCTAACAGGGCGCACCCAGGGGGTGGGCGCGCCCTGTTGGCTTGTGGCCAGCAGGTGCCCCCCCTCTGGTACATTTTTGGCCCAATAATTCTTATATATTCCATAAAAATTCTCCGTGAAGTTTCAGCTCATTTGGGGTCTAGTGAATTTTCAGCCTTTTTCTTGGTTTTCAGGTCCAGAATTCCAGTTTCCAGTGATTTCCCTCTTTGTGATGTACCTTGCATATTTAGAGAGAAATAGCATAAGAATTGTATCATAATGAGGAATAATGAACAAGAATAACATAAATATCAATAAGAATTCATGATGCAAAATGGACGTATCAGGGAGGTTTGTGGGCGTCTCGACTTCTGCCATGTAGGCGTCCGACACCATGACCCACACAAACTCATCTATCTCGGTCTGCTCCAACCGCTACTCCGGTTTCCACGTTGCATGCTGATGACCCACAAGTATAGGGGATCAATCGTAGTCCTTTCGATAAGTAAGAGTGTCAAACCCAATGAGGAGCAAAAGGAAATGACAAGTGGTTTTCTGTACAAAAGTTTCTGCAAGCACTGAAAGTAGCGGTAACAGATAGTTTTGTAGCAAGTCAATTCATAACAAGTAACAAGTAACAATTCTAAAAATGGTGCAACAAGGTGGCCGGATCCTTTCTGTAGCAAAGGACAAGCCAGAACATACTCTTATATGAAGTAAATCGCTCTCGAGGACACATGGGAATTTTGTCTGGTCACGGTTCATCATGTTCAGTTGATTCGCGTTCGTTACTTTTATAATTTGATATGTAGGTGGACCGGTGCTAGGGTTCTATTCTTACTTGAACAAACAACCCACTTATGGTTACCCCCTCTCGCAAGCATCCACAACTACGAAACAAGAATAAGATAAATCTAACCATATCATGAAACATATGGATACAAATCAGCCCCTCACGGAATAACTCATAAACTAGGGTTTAAGCTTCTGTCACTCTCGCAACCCATCATCTACTTATTACTCCTCAATGATTTCCCTTAGGTCCAAATATGGTGAAGTGTCATGTAGTCGTAGTTCACACGACACCACTAAAGGAAGAGCAACATACACATCATCAAAATATCGAGCGAATACCAACATCACATGATTATTTATGACAAGACTTCTCCCATGTCCTCAAGAATGAAAGTAACTACTCACAAAGCATCATCATGTTCAAGATCAGAGGTGTAATGAATATGCTAAAGGATTTGAACATGTAATATTCCATCGATTAAACCTAGTAGCATCAACTACAAGGTGTAATCAACACTACTAGCAACCCACATGTACCAATCTAAGGTTTTGAAACAAAGATTGAATACAAGAGATGAACTAGAGTTTGAGATGAGATGGTGCTGATGAATATGTTGATGAATATTGGTCATCCCACGATGGAGGAAGCGTTGGTGATGACGATGGCTTCGATTTCCCCCTCCCGGAGGGAAGTTTCCCCGACGGAATCGCTCCGCCGGTGAGCAAAAGTGCTCCTGCCCAGGTCCTGCCTCGAGACGGTGGCGCTTCATCCCGAAAGTCTTCTCTTGATTTTTTTTCTAGGGTAAATGGCATCTTATAGGAGAAGATGGGCACCGGAGGCCTGCTAGGGGCCCACGAGCCACCAGGGCGCGCCCTGGGGGGTAGGGCACGCCCCCAGGCTCGTGGCCACCTTGTGGGTCCCCTTCTATTGATTTTTTCGCCAATAATGTTTATATATTCCAAAATAACTCTCTGTCAATTTTTAGCTCATTTGAAGTTCCAGAGAATTCCTAGCTCTTCGGTGGTCTTTTTGGGTCCAGAATTCTAGGTGTCGGCAATCTCTCTCTTTGTATGGAACTTGCAAAATAAGAGAGAAAAGGCACTAGGATTTCATCATAAAGTGAAATAACAACTCAAAACATAATAAATATCAACCGAAAAACATGATGCAAAATGGACGTATCAACTCCCCCAAGCTTAGACCTCGCTTGTCCTCAAGCGAAAGCCGAACTCGATAATCATAAACACATGCTTAGAGAGAGAGGTGTTGATAAAATAAATACGGACATGAAGGCATCATGATCATTATCATATCAACAACATAATATCATAAAAATTCTCATGAACAAGTAACAATTCATTCACACGCTAAAGTATGAATCATAAACCTTATTGAAAACTAACAAACTATGTTCTTAGTCACTGAAACAATTGAAATCCATCACATTTTCAGAAAGAGTCTATATCAGAGCTTTGTTTAGCAAGTTCAAATACTCAACTATCATTTAGTCTTCTATGATTGCTGAATCTCACGACATATTTGTGAAGCAAAAAAGTTTCAATCAGACACACATGAAAATAGGGGTTTATAATTGTCACCACCCAACTATTTATTCCAAGGATAATGTCAACTATAATAACTCATAATCGCCTACATCCAACTGGATATATATGCCTGGATCTTTCCCCACCACATGATGCTTGCCAAGTAGAGAATAATATAAATTTAATAGGGATTAACATTATTGACTCTTGCATAAAAGTAAATACAGAAAAGTAAAAGATATGCCCTTTGCAGCGGGAAGGAGAGGTTGTCATGCGCTTTTTATTTGGATGTGCAAGCTCTTAATGGAAAGGAACATCACTTTATATTGCCCCTTATGATAACAAACTTTATTATGCAGTATGTGGCTTTTATTTATTTGCCATCACAAGTTCATACAAAGCTT
The DNA here is from genome assembly GCA_039707655.1 of Elymus sibiricus. Taxonomy (NCBI): domain Eukaryota; kingdom Viridiplantae; phylum Streptophyta; class Magnoliopsida; order Poales; family Poaceae; genus Elymus; species Elymus sibiricus. Next base: position 130,855,862 of record CM077663.1, read on the forward strand.
ATTTTCCCTTACAATAAAAGATCATACATATTTAGGAGCAATTTTTATTGCTTTTGCACTGAGGAGAACTTACATGAAAGATCTTATTCAATAGATAGGTAGATATGGTGGACTCTTATGGCAAGAAACTGGGTTTAAGGGTTTTTGGATGCATAAGTAGTATCTCTACTTGATGCGAAGTTTTGGCTAGCAAAAGATTATGAGCAAGCACCACGTGTTAGAGAATCCATGACAATATAGGCTTTGTGTGAATATAAGCAAACATAACTCATTACGTTGTCTTCCTTGTCCAACGTCAACTAATTGATCATGAATAGAATAATTAATGGGGGCTCACAATCATAAAAGATGTCTAAGATAGTATATTTATATGTGAGACGTCTCTTCGTTATTACTTTGTCATGAATTGCATCAATGACCAATACTATGTTTGTCAACTTCCATCAAATCTTATCAATTATACTCTTTTATGTGAAGTCATCACTCCTCATGTGATTAGCATATGATCTTTTATTCTTTTCATTGCTAAGATTGATGCAAGAAAGTAAAGCAAACAAACTCAAACTACTCTTTATTATATAACTCTCACACTCGGTTACATAGATAGATATCTCACAAAGCAAACACTCAAAACTAGATCATACTAAAAATTTATTCATCTAAATCATATAGTAACTAAGTATCGAACTAAGATAGATAATGATGGTAAAAGTAATGGTGATATGATACCGGGGCACCTCCCCCAAGCTTGGAACAAGCCAAGGGTGGTGCCCATACCTGTGTGCTCAAGTTTCTTTCTTCGATGATGGTAGTGATAAAGTGATGGGTTGTTTCTCCATCTTCGAGGGCATGTGCTCCCCAGCAAATAAATAAAAGCGTGTCTCCGGAATCCTGAAATCTGCAGCTATGCTCATCCTTTTAAACCTGGATTCATACTCACAATTTTGGTTTTGCAGGTCATAGATTTGAGCTTGAAGATGCTCGATCTGGTCATGAAGCTTGAAGATGGATTCTCCAATATCCTTGTTATCCAACTTATGCTCCCGGATGAATTCCGTGATCATGGAGTGATTAGCACTCAGACCACGCTCAACCATCCCATGGCACTTCAAAATTTCCTGCTGCACCGCTTGAAGCCTAGCCTTCTCGCTTTCCTCCTTCTTCGGGCCTTGAACGTCCCGGATGTGGAGCACCCCCTCACGCATCTCAATGGCTTGGGGGTGCTTCATCACCTCTGGCAGGTAGGGGTTGATACGTCTCCATTGTATCTATATTTTTTGATTGTTTCATGCCAATACTCTACAACTTTCATATACTTTTGGCAGCATTATATAATATTTTTGGGACTAACTTACTGATCCAGTGCGCAGTGCTAGTTCCTATTGTTTTTACATGTTTCGCAGAAAATCCAACTGTGTCAAAACGCGATAAAATTTATGGAGAATTTTTTGGAATATATGTGAATTCTGGGAAGAATAATCAACGCAACACGATGCCCGAGGTGCTCCCAAGTCAACAGGGCATGGCCAGGGAGGTGGTCATGCCCTGATGGCTTGGGACCACCCCGTAAGTTGGTTGGGGCCCTACTTTCACTGCAAGAAAGATAATTTCCCGATAAAAATCCCCTCAAAATTTCAACCCAATCGGAGTTACGGATCTCCAGATATTTAAGAAACGGTGAAGGGGTCAGAAAACAGTCGCAAAAATAGAAGAGAAACAAAGAGAGAGATCCAATCTCGGAGGGGCTCCTGCCCTCCGGGAGCCGTGATGGCCATGGACCAGAGGGGAAACTCTCCTCCCATCTAGGGGGAGACCAAGTAAGAAGAAGAACAAGAAGGAGGGGGGCTTTACCCCCTCTCTCCCGGTGGCACCAGAACGCCGCCGGGGCAACCATCGTGACGGCGATCTACACCAACAACTTCGCCGCCATCACCACCAACTCTCTCCCCCTCTATGCAGCGGTGTAACTCCTCTTTTCCCCACTGTAATCTCTAATTAAACATGGTATTTAATGCTATATATTATTATCCAATGTTGTGTGATTATCCTATGATGTTTGATTTTTTCCTACGGGTTAATGGTGGTATGGTGTGATTGATATGAGTTGTATGATAATATGGTGCTGTCCTAAGGTGCCTTCCAAGCCGCGCACACGCGAGGGATTCCTGTTGGAGGGTGTTGCAATACGTTTATTATTCACTTATAGTGGGTGGCTAGAGTGACAGAAGCTTACACCCGAGTAAGGGGGTTGTTGCGTATGGGAGTAAAGAGAACTTGATGTGTTAATGCTATGGTTGGGTTTTACCTTAATGATCTTTAGTAGTTGCGGATGCTTGCTAGAGTTCCAATCATAAGTGCATGTGATCCAAGTACGGAAAGTATGTTGGCGTATGCCTCTCCCTCATTGCATATGATAAGTATCTATCGTGTTATATTCAATTGCCTATGGACAATCTTTCTCTTGTGTTACAAAAAGCTTTCTGCTAAACTAATAACTTTTATTATCTTGCAAATTATCCATAGTTTTATTCTCGCAAAGTACTTCTAGTTTTATTCACACAAAATAGTTTCATACTTGTTCTAGGTAAAGTAAGCGTTAGCGTGCGTAGAGTTGTATCGATGGTTGATAGAACTTGAGAGAATATTAATTCTACCTTTAGATCCTTGGGTTCGACACTCTTACTTATCAAAAAAGGCTACAAAGGATCCCCTACACTTGTGGGTTATCAAGACCTTTTTCTGGCGTCGTTGCCAGGGAGCAATAGCGTAGGAGTTGATATTCTCGTGTGTGCTTGTTTGCTTTATCACTAAGTAATTTTTATTTTCTGTTATAAGTTGTTTTATATATTTAGTTATGGATATGGAACATGAAACACCAAAAACAAATAGTTGTACTTGCTACTCATGGAGATGGGGAACCTCCTAAAACCCTCGATGTTGGTTATGTGGAAAACATTAAATACTACTTTGATAATCCTGAGAAATCCCCATTCAACTTGATAATGGGAGACACGTTGGATGAACGTGAGTACTTTAGGGATTATCGCTTCACTCAAAAAGGGAAATACTTACGGGATCAAATTAAAATGTTGCATTGGTATGCTTGGAATTTATGCTTGAGATGTGATTATACTTGTTGCTCTAAGATGGAGGCTCCACACCTTCCCTTTCAATGTGAATTTAATGATAATGAAACATTGGCTTCTTATGCTAATGGTGTTTATGATTACTATGATGTGGAACAAATAGAAGAATTTATTGCTTTTAAGGGTGCATATGAAATTCCTTCTTTGGTTGAAAAGCATGATGCTATTATTTAATGATCTAATTTTTTTCCATACTTAAATATTGCTATGAAAATTATAAATACAATGCCTATATTAATGAATTTATTGAGAAACTGTGTGCTGCCTTGGAGGAGACTAATATTTTGTAGGAACCTATGGAAGAAGAAATTACTGAAACTGTGAGCTCTTTAGATGAAAAAGATCAGGAGGAGAGCAAAGAACAAAAGGAGGAAGAGCGGATTAGCTACCCGTGCCCACCTTCTAATGAGAGTAACTCTTCAACTCATACATTGTTTAAATTCCCTTCATGCTTACCAAAGGATGAATGCTATGATGAATACTATGATCCCTTGGATTCGTTTGAAATATCCCATTTTGATGAACTTGATGTTTTCTATGCTTGTGGCCAAGATGCCAATATGAATTATGCTTATGGAGATGAACTTGCTATAGTCCCTTATGTTAAGCATGAACTTGTTGCTATTGCACCCACACATGTTGATTTTGATGAATATAATATGCATGTGCTTGCTACTCGTACTTGCAATTATTATGAGATAGGAACCAAATCTTCACCTCTCTACGTTTCCAATACGATAAAATTGCAAGAAACTGCTCATGCTATGTATTGGCCTTTACTTGATGTGCATGAATTGTTCTTTTATGACATGCCAATGAATTGGAAGAGATTTAGACTTTGTTTTTCTATGATATATGTTGCTTTGTGCTCATTACTAAATTACAAATCATTGTTAATCAAAATTGGTTTTGATATACCTTGGGATCCGGGTGGATCAATTACTTGAGCACTATATGCCTAGCTTAATGGCTTTAAAGAAAGCGCTGCCAGGGAGACAACTCAGAAGTTTTAGAGAGTCATTTATTTCTGTTGTGTGATTTTAAAATAATTAAAAACAAAAAATAAAGTGGGGAACTTAAAACAGTTTTCAAAAAGACAAGTGAAAGTGAGAAAGAGGAGCATCGTTGAAGTGGGGGACGTCCTTGAACTTTTGTTCATGCCCATGGAAACTTTGTGAATCTTGATAACAGAAACTTTTCAACAAAAATAATTATTCCCTTGTACAAATCCATTATATTATAAAAATAATGTGCCAAGATTTACCTTTAGGATGTTTAAATTGCTTGTTTGATATGTGCTGTGAAAAAAAACATAAACTTTTGTTGTAGTGTTTGAATTTTCATATTTTACTAGAGCGTACAAAAATTTTGAAATTTTTACACAGTACATTTATGCAAAAAAAATATTATGTCATAATGTTTCAGAATTTTTCGAGTTACAGAAGTATAGGTTTCATCTGCATCTTTACAAATTGTCCTTTTTTCACAGATTGTTGTTATAGTTGCTTTATCTGCTTATGTTTGAATTTGTGTTGAGCCCCATTGACGGAGCCATAGAATTGTAATAGCTTATAGTAGGTAATGTTATATTATAATTATACAATAATGTTATGGCAGGACATGATGGGATTTGATGATTATATGTACTAACCTTTCTAATGAAAGTTCTGTTAAGTTTTATGTGGATAAAGTGTTCGAAGATCGAGGAGGTATCGATATGAGAAGAATAAGGAGAGGCAAGAGTTCAATCTTGGGGATGCCTGATACGTCTCCAACGTATCTCTAATTTTTTATTGTTCCATGTTGACATATTATCATTCTAGGATACTTTTTCAGTATTTATTTACCAATTTAGATTATTTTTTGAGCACTAACCTATTGACCCAGTGCCTAGTGCCAGTTGTTGTTTTCTGCGTGTTTTTGTCTTTCCAGGTTTACAGTACCAAACGAAGTCCAATTGCCCTGAAACTTTTTTATGATTTTTTCTTGACCAAAAGAAGAACTGGAAGCTTCGGGAGAAGACCGGAGGCCGCATGAGGGAGGCACAAGCCAACAGGGCACGCCTAGGTGGGTCGGCGCGCCCTGATGGCTTGTCCCTCCCTGGTGGACCTCCTACCCCCGTTCTCTGGCCTATAAATTCACATATATTCCAAAAACCCTAGGAGGATGCCGGAACACTTTTTCCGCTGCCGCAAGTGTTTGTTCCGCCACGATCCCATCTGGAGCTTTGTTTCGGCACGCTGACGGAGGGGGGATCGATCATGGAGGCTTCTTCATCAACCTTGCTGTCCCCATGATGATGTGTGAGTAGTTCACCACAGACCTATTGGTCCGTAGTTAGTACCTAGATGGCTCTCTCTCTCTCTCTCTCTCTCTCTCTCTCTCTCTCTCTCTCTCTCTCTCGATCTTCAATACAATGATCAACGCATGTTCGCTTTGATCTATTCGATGTAACTCTTTTGTACGATGCGTTTGTTGGGATCCGATGAATTGTGGGTTATGTTCAGATTATTCATGAAAAGATATTGAATACTTGCTGGTATTTTATTTGCATGATTGTTATAGCTTCAGAATCCTCTCCAATTTATTGAAATAGTTCGGCCAACTAGATTGATACTTCTTCGGTGAGAGGGGTGCGTTGTAGTGGGTTCAATCTAGCGGTGCTCTATATCCTAGTACCAGAAGGGGACAAGACACATTTTTGTATTGTTGCCGCTAAGGATAAAATAATGGGGTTAGTTCATATTAATTGAATTTTCTTTGTCTACATCATGTCATTATTCTCCAAGCATTACTCTGTTTTACTTAATACTCTAGATGCATGCTAGATAGCGGTCGATGTGTGGAGTAATAGTAATAGGTGCAGGATGGAGTCGGCCTATTTGCTTATAGACGTGATGCCTATATACATGATCATTGCCGTGAATATCACATAACTATGCGCTTTTCTATCAATTGACCAACAGTAATTTGTTTACCTGCCGTATGTTGCCTACATGAGAGATGCCACTAGGGAAAAGACGTGATGCCTATATACATGATCATTGCCGTGAATATCACATAACTATGAGCTTTTCTATCAATTGCAAACAGTAATTTGTTTACCCGCCATATGTTGCCTACATGAGAGATGCCACTAGGGAAAACTATGGCCCCCTGGTCTATTCACTTATATATTTACAAATCCTATCATTACCTTGCTGCCATTATTTACTTTTTATTTTATTATGCAATTTACAATTATCTACTATTATCTACACACTTCACTTGCTTGCAAATAACGAGTTCAAGGGGATTGACAACCCTCTTGCCCGCGTTGCGTGCAAGTGTTTGTTCTTTTCTGTGCAGCCGCTGAAGACGGTTGTTGATGGATATTCATATTGGTTCGATAAACCTTGGTTCTTAACTATGGTAAATACTTATCCGTATTGTGATGCAATTACCCATTCCTCTTCACGGAAAACCCAATGCAGATCACAAGTATCAGGAAGGATTTATGGCACCGTTGCTGGGGAATATCATCACCAGCTATCAAGTAACTTCGTACAAATTATCATTCACTCGTTCTTCTTCTTATTTGTTGTTATATTTAGTTTGTTTCATAAAAATCAAAAATATTTATCTTTGCTTGTTACTAGTTTAATTGTTGCTTGTTGCTATGGCTAGTTCTTCTTATGTTCTCGTTACTCCCGATAATGAGGTACTCAATTTTAAACAAAGGGGGGAGAGAAAATTTGAAATATGCATGGTATAGGATTTGCAATGCTAAAAATAAGTCAACTCATAAGCAATCCACCACTACTTTGCTTCGTAATTTTTATGCGGGTGTGACAACTTGGTATAGGTTTATTCTTGACACCATTACCGGTGGCAATTTCTTAATGTGTCACACCTTGGATGCTTATAATGCTCTTAAAAATCTTGTAGGAGAACCACCTATTATCATTAATGAAACTATTTTGACCTTGGAACATGTTATTGAAAGGCTTGATGCTATTGAAAATAAAATGACTACTAATGAACACATTGAGGAGTTAGATAAAAAACTTCATAATCACATCACTCAATTTGGGTCACAGGTAGGAATGACTTTGAAAACTTTAAAGGAGAAGGATACAATTATTGATGAGAAGGTAGAACAAAGCTTGAATAGGGTTGATAATATGGAGGAAGTCATTGATAAAGTAGGCTCCGCCTTCACACCCTCAAAAGCAAATGGTAGTACTTCTCAAAATAAAAGCCCCAAGTTCATCTACATTCCCAAAAGTATTAGTACCCCTCCTAGCAAAAGAAACGAAGATCCCAAAATGATTATTGTGCATCCCAACTTTATACACCTAAAAAATACCCTATTTTCAAGCCTCCTATTGGTCCTAATAATCATTGTGTTATCGAGGAGCTTGCTGTCAAAGATGACAATACTTGAAATTATGCATTATGCCAACTAGGGGCATAAAACGATAGCGCTAGTTGGGAGGCAACCCAATAGTTATCTTCATTTTGGCTTTTTACTTTCTGGTTGTTTTTGATAACATGATTATTGCCACTATAATGATTCTTTTTTATGTTTATTTAGTGTTTGTTCCAAGTAAAGCCTTTGGGATGGCTTACAAGATGAGTAGAATTGATACGGTGCAAAAACAGAAACTTTAACGTCCAGTGCAGAATTTCTCTGATTTTACTGGAACGTCTTTTTGATATGAATTTTATACATAGTATTTATAACAAATTCTTCAGGCTGTCCTAATGTTTCAGAATTTTTAGAGTTACAGAAGTATAGGTTCTTTACAGATCTTTACAGACTATTATGTTTTAGACAGATTCTGTTTTTGCTTGCATAGTTTGCTTGTTTTGATGATGCTATGGACTGTATCGGGGGGTATAAGTCATGGATAAGTTAGAATATAGTAAATATTAGGTAATAATGAAATATGAATCAATTTATAACAGTACCTAAAGTATTTGATATGTTGCTTCTACTAACGAATCTCATGAAGTTTTGTTGAGTTTTGTGATTGAAGTTTTCAAGTTTTGGGGGTTATCACGATGGACGAAGGAATAAGGAGTGGCAAGAGACAAAGCTTGGGGATGCCCAAGGCACCCCAAAGTAATATTCTAGGAATACTCAAGCGTCTAAGCTTGGGGATGCCTCGGAAGGCATCCCCTCTTTCGTCTCAATCCATCGGTATTTCACTTGGAGCTATATTTTTATTCGTCACATGATATGAGTTTTGCTTGGAGCGTCATTTGCTTTTGCTTGTTTTTGCTTTTGTTTTTAGTTTGCCACAATCATCATTTTGCTGGACACACCTATTTGAGAGAGACACACCTTCATCATAATTTATTAGAATACTCTATGTGCTTCACTTATATCTTTTGAGCTTAGCAGTTGCTCTAGTACTTCACTTCTATCTTTTTCAGCACGGTGGCATATGGATTTTGTAGAAATAATTGCACTATAGTTATTCACTTATACTTGTTTGAGAGTTAATAAATAGTGACGGTAATTTGCATGGGTCATAAGACTAGTCCAAAATAATAGGTATTCAATGAGTGATAATAAAAACCATCATGTAGCACATTAAAGAGAAATCTTGGGTTAATGATATTGATGTGGTAATGTGAAAAGGTGTGAGTTCATGATTGTCGGTTCGTAGAAGTATCAGTATTAAGAGGTGTTAATTTCCCGTTTGTCTAAATATTAAAAAGGCATGGTGGGGATGTGTGAGCATTTCTATTCCTTGTTAAAATCCTAGTGTTGTTTCGGGTCGGAGGCGCGCGATGGTTAACTCCTCCCAACCTCCTCCCTCGGGGAATGCGAGTAGTACTTTGATTTGTGATAAAACTAATAAAAATTTGCAATACGTATATGAGTTCTTTATTACAAATGTGAACCTGTGGACATACGCAATCTCACCACCTAATATTTTGCTAGCCTCTTCGGTACCGTGCATTGCCCATTCTCACCTCGATGATCGGTGCGAACTTCGCCGGTGCATCCAAACCCCATGACATGATACGCTCTGTCTGATACTTGTGATCAGCGTTGGGTTTTCCGTGAAGAGGAACGGGTTATTGCAGCACAAAGTGGGTAAGTATTTCCCTCAGTTATGAAACCAAGGTTTATCGAACCAATAGGAATATCAATCCTCAACCGTCTTCAGCGGCTGCACACAAAAGAACAAACAACTTGCACCCAACGCGGGCAAGAGGGTTGTCAATCCCCTTGATCTCGTTATTTGCAAGCAAATGAGGTGTGTATATAATTGTAGATTGCAAAATAAAATAAAAAGTAAATAAAGGCAGCAAGGTAATAGTAGAGTTTGTAAATTTATAAGTGAATAGACCCGGGGGCCATAGTTTTCCCTAGCGGCATCTCTCATGTAGGCAGCATACGGTGGGTAACAAATTACTGTTGGGGAATTGATAGAAAAGCGGATAGTTATGCGATTTTCACGGCAATGATCGTGTGTATATAGGGATCATGTCCATAAACAAAATAGGTCGACTCCTGCCTGCACCTATTACTATTACTCCACTTGAAGAGCGCTTCTATGCTTGCCTCTTTACGTATTAAGTTCATGACAAACAGAGTAGTGCATGGAGAACGATGACATGATGTAGACAAAGTAACTCAAGCAATATGAATAAACCCCATCGTGCTATCTTTAGTAGCAACAACACAAAGACGCATCTTGTCCCCTACTTTGTCACTGGGATATAGAAACTCGTCAGGTTGAACCTACCACAACGCACCACTCCCACTGAAGCTAGATCAATCTACTTGGCCAAAGCACATCAATAAATCGGAGAGCATTACGAAGCTATAATGATCATGAAAATAAGAATCTTAATATTCAGAAGTGACTCAAATACTTTTCATGAATAATCTGAACATAAACCCACAATTCATCGGATCCCAACAAACACACCGCACAATAGGATTACATCGGACAGATCAAAGCGAAGATGCGATGACCATTGTATTGAAGATCAAGAGATAGAGAGATTCCCATCTAGGTACTAGCTATGGACCCGTAGGTCTATGGTGAACTACTCACACATCATCATGAGGGCAGCAAAGTTGATGAAGAGGCCCTCCGTGATGGATCCCCCCTCCGGCAGGGTGCCGGAACGGAGCTCCAGATGGCCTCGCGATGGAACAGAGACTTGTGGCGGCGTAAAAAGGGTTTCAGGACTGACTCTAGGGTTTTTGGAATATTAGAGAATTTATAGGCCAGAGAGGGGCAAAGGGAGGCGCTCGAGCGGGCCAGCACACATCAGGGTGCCCCCCCAGGGCACGCCCTGTTGTGTGCTGGTGCCCTCGTGCGGCCTCCTGACTCCTCCCGAAGCTTCCAGGTATTTTGTTGGTCCATAAAAAATCATCAAAAAGTTTCGTGGCATTTGGACTTCGTTTGGTATTGTAAACCTGGAAAGTGAAAAACATGCAGAAAACAGCAACTGGCACTAGGCACTGGGTCAATAGGTTAATGCTCAAAATTATTATAAATTGGCAAATAAAGACCCAAAAAGTATCCTAGAATGATAATATATCAGCATGGAACAATCAAAAATTATAGATACGTTGGAGACGTATCAGTCACACATAAGCCTTCTTATATCTTCCTCAAAACAGCCACCATACCCCTATCATGGCATTTCCATAGCCATTCCGAGATATATTGCCATGCAAATTCCACCGTCACATCATATGACTAGTTCATTCATCATCATATTGCTTTGCATGATCATACAGAGCTGACATAGTATATGTGGCAAAGCCACCGTTCATCATATTTTTGATACATGTCACGCTAGAGCATTGCACGTCCTGGTACACTGCCAGAGGCATTCATATTGAGTCATATTGTTTCATAGTTCTTCATATCGAGTTTTCATGTTGAGTTGTAAGTAAATAAAAGTGTGATGATCATCATTAGAGCATTGTCCAAGTGAGGAAATAAAAATGGGAGAGGCCAAGTAAGCCCACCATAATAAAAAAATGACAAAAATGAAAAAAATGAGAGAAAAAGAGAGAAGGGACTTTGCTACTATCCTTTACCACACTTGTGCCTCAAAGTGGCACCTTGTTCTTCATATATAGAGTCTCATGTTATGTCATTTTAATATGCTAGTGGGAATATTTTCATTATTAAAAACTTGGCTTGTATATTCATATGACGGGCTTCCTCAAATGCCTGAGGTCTTGATGAGCAAGCAAGTTGGATGCACACCCCACTTAGATTCAGTTGAGCTTTCTACACTTATAGCTCTAGTGCATCATTTGCATGGCAATCCCTACTGCTCGCATTCATATCTATTGATGGGTATCTCCATAGCCCGTTGATATGCCTAGTTGATGCGAGACTTTCTTCTCCACTTTTTACCCCTTTGATATCTACCACCATATTCTATTCCACCCTTATGCTATGTCCATGGTTCACGCTCATGTATTGCGTGAAGAATAAAAAGTTGATGCACATTGAAAAAGTACGATCCAATTGCCTGACTTGGACACCGTGGTGCTTGACATTTATATTAATGTGGTGAAGACGGAGCCATGCCTTACTAATATGATAAAATGAATGGGGGTCAACATTCTTTTAGGATCGTATACTTTGAAAGATTGATGATTATTTTGCTTCTGCCTATAAATATTACTACATTGATGATTGTTAATTCATCGTTTCTCAATGAGCATACATGCAAAAGATTACATATTGGGTAGCATGTCACATCAAAAATTCTGTTTTTATCATTTACCTACTCCAGGACGAGCATGAATTAAGCTTGGGGATGCTGATACGTCTCCAACGTATCTATAATTTTTTATTGTTCCATGCTGACATATTATCATTCTAGGATACTTTTTGAGTATTTCTTTACCAATTTATATTATTTTTTGAGCACTAACCTATTGACCCAGTGCCCAGTGCCAGTTGTTGTTTTATGCGTGTTTTTGTCTTTTCAAGTTTACAGTACCAAACGAAGTCCAATTGCCCCAAAACTTTTTTTATGATTTTTCTGGACCAAAAGAAGACCTGGAAGCTTCGGGAGAAGACCGGAGGCCGCACGAGGGAGGCACAAGCCAACAGGGCGCGCCCAGGGGGGTCGGCGCGCCCTGATGGCTTGTCCCTCCCTGGTGGACCTCCTACCCCCGTTCTCTGGCCTATAAATTCACATATATTCCAAAACCCTCAGAGGCATCCCGAAACACTTTTTCCATTGCCTCAAGTCTCTATTCCACAGCGATCCCATCTGGAGCTCCATTTCGGCACCCTGCCGGAGGGGGGATCGATCACGGAGGGCTTCTTCATCAACCTTGTTGCCCTCATGATGATGTGTGAGTAGTTCACCACAGACCTACGGGTCCGTAGGTAGTACCTAGATGGCTCTCTCTCTGTCTCTTTTGATCTTCAATAAAATGATCATCGCATCTTCGCTTTGATCTATCCGATGTAACTCTTTTGTACGGTGCGTTTGTTGGGATCCGATGAATTGTGGGTTTATGTTCAGATTATTCATGAAAAGATATTGAATACTTGCTGGTATTATATTTGCATGATTGTTATAGCTTCGTAATCCTCTCCGATTTATTGAAATAGTTTGGCCAACTAGATTGATACTTCTTCGGTGAGAGGGGTGCGTTGTAGTGGGTTCAATCTGGCGGTGCTCTATATCCCAGTGACAAAAGGGGACAAGACACGTCTTTGTATTGTTGCCACCAAGGATAAAACGATGGGGTTAGTTCATATTAATTGAATTCTCTTTGTCTACATCACGTCATTGTTCTCCAAGCATTACTCTGTTTTACTTAATACTCTAGATGCATGCTGGATAGCGGTCGATGGGTGTAGTAATAGTAATAGGTGCAGGCAGGAGTCGGCCTATTTGCTTATGGACGTGATGCCTATATACATGATCATTGTCGTGAATATCACATAATTATGCGCTTTTCTATCAATTGCCCAATAGTAATTTGTTTACCCGCCGTATGTTGCCTACGTGAGAGATGTCACTAGGGAAAAATATGCCCCCCGGGTCTATTCACTTATATATTTACAAATCCTATCATTACCTTGCTTCCACTATTTACTTTTTATTTTATTTTGCAATTTATAATTATCTACTATTATCTATGCACTTCACTTGCTTGCAAATAACGAGTCCAAGGGGATTGAAAACCCTCTTGCCTGCGTTGGGTGCAAGTGTTTGTTCTTTTGTGTGCAGCCGCTGAAGACGGTTGTTGATGGATATTCCTATTGGTTCAATAAACCTCGGTTCTTAACTGAGGGAAATACTTATCTGTATTCTGCTGCAATTACCCGTTCCTCTTCATGGAAAACCCAACGCAGATCACAAGCATCAATGCCCAAGGCACCCCAAGTAAATATTCAAGGAGACTCAAGCGTATAATCTTGGGGATGCCTCGGAAGGCATCCCATCTTTCTTCTTCAACAATTATTGGCATGTCTCGGTTTTTGTTTTGTTCACATGATATGCGTAAATCCTTGGAGCGCCGTGTGCCTTTTATTTTTATTTTAGCAATGCACCATGCTGGTATGGGAAAGTCCATGGTTGATTGATATAATGCTCTTTGCACTTCACTTATATCTTTTGAGTATGGCTTTATAGAATGCTTCATGTGCTTCACTTATATCATTTGAAGTTGGATGCGTGTTTCTCTACATATAGAAAACCGTTATTTGTACAATGCTCTTTTTCTTCACTTATATTTATTAGAGCATGGTGTTTTGTAGAAAGAAATTAAACTCTCATGCTTCACTTATACCTATTTAGAGAGTTTAACAGGAATTGGCCATCCACATGGTTAGTCATAAAATCCTACATAAAACTTGTAGATCACTGAATATGGTATGTTTGATTCCTTGCAATAGTTTTGCCACATTAAGATAGTAATATGTGGGGGCACTAGTGGATGATTGTGGATTAGTAGGAATTTTGGTGTTAAGGTTTGCGATTCCCCAAGCATGCATGTATAGTCTCTAGTTATGCGATGAAGTTGGAGCATAATTTATCCTTGATTGAAATCCTTTGCGCTGTCATAATAGGGGGCGCGCGATGGTTAACTCCTACCAACCTCCTCCCTAGGGGCATGTGAGTAGTACTTTGCTTCGAGGGAGCTAATAAAGCTTTGCAATAAGTATATGAGTTCTTTATGACAAATGTGAATCCATGGATGTACACACACTCACATTTCCACATATTTGCTAGCCTCTTCTGTATCGTGCATTGCCCATTCTCACCTCAAGGATTGGGGCAGCTTTCGCCGGTGCAACCAAACCCCGTGATATGATACGCTCTATCACACATAAGCCACCTTATATCTTCCTCAAAACAGCCACCATACCTACCTATCCTGGCATTTCCATAGCCATTTTGAGATATATTGCCATGCAACTTCCATCATCATCATATACATGACTTGAGCATTCATTGTCATATTGCTTTGCATGATCATAAGATAGCTATCATGATATTTCCATGGCTTGTCTGTTTTTTGATATCTTTTCTACGCTAGATCATTGCACATCCTAGTACACTGCCAGAGGCATTCATATAGAGTCATCTTGTATAGCTTTATTATTATATCGAGTTGTAAGTAAATAAAAGTGTGATGATCATCATTATTAGAGCAAAGTCCCAGTGAGGAAAGGATGATGGAGACTATGATTCCCCCACAAGTCGGGATGAGACTCCGGACGAAAAATGAAAAAATGAGGGAGGCCAAATGAGCCCACCATGAAAAAAAGAGAAAGAAAAATAAAGAAAGAAAAAAAGAAAAAAAGGGGAAAAGAAAAAAATGAATGGGAGAAAAAGATAGAAGGGACTTGCTACTATCCTTTACCACACTTGTGCTTCAAAGTAGCAACACGTTCTTCATATAGAGAGTCTCATGATTTGTCATTTTCATATACTAGTGGGAATTTTTCATTATAGAACTTGGCTTGCATATTTCGATGATGGGATTCCTCAAATGCGAGAGGTCTTCATGATCAAGCAAGTTGGATGCACACCCACTTAGTTTCATTTGAGATTTTCATACACTTATAGCTCTTAGTGCATCCGTTGCATGGCAATCCCTACTCCTCGCATTGATATCGATTGATGGGCATCTCCATAGCGCGTTGATCCGCCTAGTTGATGCGAGACTTTCTTTCCACTTTGACTCCTTTGATATCTACAATCATACTCTGTTCCACCTATATGCTATGTCCATGGTTCATGCTCATGTATTGAGTGAGGTATAAAATGCCGAAGCGCGTTAAAAAGTACGATCCAATTGCTTGGTTTGACACTTGGGTTCTCATGATTTATACTTTATGCTAGGAAGACTAAGCATGACAGGCTATATGATATTGTAGGGATAACGTTCTTTAGCATTGTTATTTTCGAAGGACATGATTGTTTGCTAGTAAACCTAAGTATGGATGTATTTTTATCAAATGATAGACCATTGCCTTGAATCACTTGTATCTTAATATCCATGCCATGATTCGACATTTGTTCAAGATTATGTTAGGTAGCATTCCACATAAAAAATTATCCTTTTATAATTTACCTACTTGAGCACGAGCAGGAATTAAGCTTGGGGATGCTGATACGTCTCCATCGTATCTATAATTTTTGATTGTTTCATGCCAATACTCTACAACTTTCATATACTTTTGGCAAGATTATATAATATTTTTGGGACTAACTTACTGATCCAGTGCCCAATGCGAGTTCCTATTGTTTTTGCATGTTTTGCATAAAATCCAATAGAGTCCACATGCGATAAAAAATTATGGAGTTTTTCTTTGGAATATATGTGAATTTTGAGAAGAAGAATCAACGCAACACGATGCCCGAGGTGCTTCCAAGCCAACAGGGCGTGACCAGGGGTCGCCATGCCCTGATGGCTTGGGACCACCCCGTAAGTCGGTGGGATCCCTACTTTTGCCACAATAAAGATAATTTCCCGATAAAAATTCCCTCAAAATTTCAGCCCAATCGGAGTTACGGATCTCTGGATATATTTAAGAAACGGTGAAGGGGTCAGAAAACAATCGCGAAAACAGAAGATAAACAGAGAGAGAGAGATCCAATCTCGGAGGGGCTCCTGCCCTCCGGGAGCCATATTAGCCCTGGAGCATAGGGGAAACTCTCCTCCCATCTAGGGGGAGACCAAGGAAGAAGAAGAAGGAGAGGGGCTCTCTCCCCCTCTCTCCCAATGGCACCGGAACGCCGCCGCGGCAACCATCGTGACGAAGATCTACACCAACAACTTCGCCGCCATCACCACCAACTCTTTTCCCCTCTATGCAGTGGTGTAACTCTTCTTTTCCCTGTTGTAATCTCTACTTAAACATATTACTTAATGTCGGGGGATAACACCGAGGTAGCCTCAGCTGGGTCTTTACTCCAGCTTTTCGAAAAACGACTACAGGGCGATCCGCCTCCCCTGGTAGTCCGGCTCCGCGCGACCAGCTGTGACCAGCCGGCCAGCCAAAGGTGGAGTCCCCTGGCCTTCTAGCCGGCAGGTCAGCTCCCGTCCCATCGCCACGCCTCGCCGAACGATGACCTGACACCCAGCGTATCGGCAGTGCCCCCGGTACCGCGGTCACGGCACGCGTGGCTACAGCGGCCCCCGTCGCGTCGGTGGTCAGCGCTCGCATGGCCACAGTGGAGGCGACAGTGCCTCTGACCCCAGCCGACTGTGACTGGTCGGGCGGCACAGTGCCGGCACGCCCTCAACCACTCCATTACCAGCCCCGGCATGGTCACAGTGCGGCCGGCCGTACTGCGGACTGTGGCCGGCTGCCGCAAGGAGACGCCCCGCAGGACGACCCGTGCCGCGACGTGACAAGCCCGTGAGTCTACCAAGTGGGCCCCTTCCGGCTCCCGACAGGACCCTGCAGCCGGCGGGCCCTACCAGTGATGGGACCCTGCAGCCGGTGGGCCCTACCCACGACAAGACTCCTCAGCCGGGGGCCCCATGGCCGGCTAGAGGGGCCGCAATCTGGGGCCCTCCGGCGCCTTCTACGCATATTGTAATCCAGGGGGTTGGCCTATAAAACCCCCCGGAACTCCCCCACGTAGAGGGGAGAGGGATAGACACACACACCCACACTCACATAGAGGGGCGAGGAGAACAAGCTAGCTCCTTCTTCCTCCTCCACCCAGACAGCTCAAGGAGCACCATTGTAGCCCCTTTCGGTTATTCAACCAGACAAGCAGGACTAGGGGTGTTACCTCCCACGGAGGGCCCCGGACCTGGGTACATCGCGTGTCCCGCACCGCTTGTTCCCAATCCCACTCCCGGAGTCCACCGGCGTCCTTCGGCCCCAACCACTCTCAATAAGCCACACCATGGCATCTGTTGTGAGAAAACGACGATAGTTGGGGCCCACCGTGGGGCCCTCCGCGGCGCCGGCCGGAGTCACGCTCCAGGCGGGACCCTTCACCACCTCCCCCGACCGCCCCGCATCCGGGCGGAACTGCATGCTCGTGGGGCTTGCTCCCGCAGGGCGGGACCCCATTCCCGCCAGCCCTGTAGGCGACGCTGCCGGCCTCTCCGACGAGTGGCACGGCAGCGACCCTCCGTTCGACATCGCCGTCCTCACCGAGCGCTTCGGCGGGCTGAGCCTCACCGAGCCGGCCGCCGACGAGTACCCTAGCCAGGTGCTCGACTGCCTCGACCCGCCCTCGTTTGTGGGCGCGCTCGCCTCGGGCGATGCCAACGACTCCCGCGTCCGCGCGGGGGTAATGGCCACCGGCTCCTCCACGACCTCCGGTCGCGCCAGGGCGGAGGCGGCCGCCGCAGCCGCTGGCACCAGCGCCTCCGACCCCCTCGGCTCCGTGCTTCAGGGCTTCAGCACCCACGTCGCGCCTACGACGAACCCGGCCACAACTACGGCTGAGCTGGAGGCTGCTCGCCGGCTGCTGTTCACGGAGGCGACCACGCTCGCCACCACCAAGCGCCGGATGGAATCCGTGCAGCGCGAGTACAACTCCGCCTACGGCCTCACCCCCGCCGGCAACGAGCCCAGCCGACGCAGTGACATCCGCAACCGCGGCCGTGTAGTCGCGGAAATCCTCGGTGGCAGGCTCCCCACCTACGACATGCCGGCGGCCAACATGAGGGCCGCCCAGGTGTCCTACGCCGACCTCGCCGACCTGGTGGGCGAGGAGCCCGAGCTACAGGAGCAACACATCCAAGACCTCATCGCCGCCGCCAACGCTTAGCAGGCCCGACTCGATGACACCAACGCCGGCTCAAAAATACCCGTCCCCGAGGGGGACGCCCCGCCGACTGCCGGCCAGCACCGGCCGGTCCAGCAAGCCTCTTCCCCCCGCGGCTCCGGCCGGCGGGGCGTCGGGTCCCACAACGGGCGCTCCCGGCAGGGAGACAAGCCGCCGGCCGTCAACAGCCGACGCAACGACGCTCCGGCTGGCGGCAGCCGGCGCAGTGATACGTCTCCAACGTATCTATAATTTTTGATTGTTCCATGCTATTATATTATCTGTTTTGGATGTTTTATATGCATTAATATGCTATTTTATATTATTTTTGGGACTAACCTATTAATCTAGAGCCTAGTGCCAGTTTCTGTTTTTTCCTTGTTTTTGAGTATTGCAGATAAGGAATATTAAACGGAGTCCAAACGGAATAAAATCTTCGGAATAATTTTTCTTGGACCAGAAGACAACTACCAATCTTGGAAACCAAGGCAGAGGAGCCGCCGTGTGGCCACAAGCCACATGGGCACGCCCTAGGGGGGCGCACCCCTGGCTTGTGGGCCCACGGCAACTCCCCCAACCCTAACTTCGGCCTATAAATTCCCAAATATTCCCTGGATACCAAAGGGAGCCACGAAAACACTTTTCCGCCGCCAGGAGCCTCGGTTCCCGTGATATCCAATCTTGGAGCCTTTTCCGGTAATCTGCCGGAGGGGGATTCGATCACGGAGGGCATCTACATCAACTCCATTGCCCCTCCGATGATGCGTGAGTAGTTCACCAAAGACCTTCGGGTCCATAGCTAGTAGCTAGATGGCTTCTTCTCTCTCTTTGCTCTTCAATACCATGTTCTTCATGATCTTCATGGAGATCTATCCGATGTAATACTCTTTTGCGGTGTGTTTGTCGAGATCCGATGAATTGTGGGTTTATGTTCAGATTATCTATGAATATTATTTGAGTCTTTTCTGAATTCTTATATGCATGATTTCATATCTTTGCAAGTCTCTTCGAGTTATTGGTTTGGTTTGGCCAACTAGATTGGTAATTCTTGCAATGGGAGAAGTGCTTAGTTTTGGGTTCAATCTTGCGGTGTCCTCACCCAGTGACATAGTAGGGGTAGCGAGGCACGTATTGTATTGTTGCCATCGAGGATAAAAAGATGGGGTTTTCATCATATTGCTTGAGTTTATCCCTCTACATCATGTCATCTTACCTAATGCGTTACTCTGTTCTTCATGAACTTAATACTCTAGATGCACGCAGGAGTCGGTCGATGTGTGGAGTAATAGTAGTAGATGCAGAATCGTTTCGGTCTACTTGACACGGACGTGATGCCTATATGCATAATCATTGCCTTGGATATCTTCATAATTATTCGCTTTTCTATCAATTGCTCGACAGTAATTTGTTCACCCACCGTAATACTTGCCATCATGAGAGAAGCCTCTAGTGAAACCTATGGCCCCCGGGTCTATTTTCCATCTTATACTTTCAGATCTAAAACCAAAAATACCAAAAATATCTTGCTGCAATCTTTTTACTTTTGTTTTACTTTCCGTTCAAGCAATCTATTCTATCTATCTCTATCAGATCTCATCCTTGCAAGTAACCGTGAAGGGATTGACAACCCCTTTATAGCGTTGGGTGCAAGTGTTTGATTCTTTGTGTAGGTACACCTATTGGGGACTTGCTTGTATCTCCTACTGGATTGATACCTTGGTTCTCAACAACTGAGGGAAATACTTATCTACTTTGCTGCATCATCCGTTCCTCTTCACGGAAACCAACGCATGCTCGAGAAGTAGCAAGAAGGATTTCTGGCGCCGTTGCCGGGGAGATACATAGCAAGTCAAGACAAGAACTTTTCCGTCAACTTGTCAATTTCTGACGTGGTTGCCGGAGAGATCTACATCAAGCCATCCAAGTACCCATCACAAACTCATCTCTTGCATTTACATTATTTGCCATTTGCCTCTCGTTTTCCTCTCCCCCACTTCTAAAACAATTTTCGAAAAGATTTGCCTTTTTATTCGCCCTTCTTCCGTTCGTCTTTTCGTTTGCTTTTTGTTTGACTGCGTGATAGATCGTTTCGTTGCCACTATGTCTGAATCTGGGGAGGCTTTCATTGAAAAGGATAGTAATAGTCTTGAAGGAAACCTTGACTATCTTGCTAAAAATGACTCCCATGAAGCACCTACTATCATGCATACAAAAAAAATTCGCATAGGTAGCGGTAATATTATTGGAAAAGGTGTTATTCAAGATTTCTTTACTTGTGCTGGTACGCTACCCACCTTAGGAGGGTCTATCCTCAATAAAACTAATAGTCTTCCGGACGCCATAACACTATTAATAATTGAACTTGAGAGACAATTTGTTCATATCCATCCTTGCATACAAAGGATTTTTCTTGAGTTCTCTAATATTCAGATTGCTTCCGTTAAGCGTGCCGCCACTATATTTCTAGCCCACGAGTTTAGATTCATCATGAAAGAGGCTAGTGAAATCTTTGCTCATTATAAAATTAATGGTGGATGTCCCCCTATAGAGGAGATCCTTTTTAATCAAGAAGAAATAATGAGATTGCAATCTCCGGATTACGTTGCTTATAATGAAAATTTGAGGAAGGGGGTCCCTATCGAGGTTTTGATTGATAAGATTTCTGAACTCAATGATAATTTTGCTATACAAAATAATGGATTAGAGTTCATATTAAGAGATAGGCTTATGACCTTCCACCAAAGGAAAGCCTACAACGATGAATTGATTATACGATATATGGGGCCAAGGGAGGAACCTATCCCTCCCGCACTAGATCTCAAGGATCCATATCCTATTAAATTTAGACCTTTTGATTATTTTTGCTTGCCACAAAGAAAGGTTGCTGCTGAAAGAAGGGAGTATGATATGAGCATGGACGATCTCCCTTACTATTATGAAAAGACCTAGATCTATTGAGTTTTGCCTAGCTAGGGGCGTTAAACAATAGCGCTTGTTGGGAGGCAACCCAATTTTATTTTTGCTTTCTGTTTTTTGCTTCTGTTTTGGTGTGTTTTCAACATTATTAATTCTGTAATAATTGTGTTTTCTTGTTTAAATTAGTGTTTGAGCCAAGTAAGACCATTGGGATGGTCTACGCTGTTTGTTGATTTGATTTTTCTGAAAAACAGAAACTTTTGCTCTCAGTCCAGGAATTTTGTAAATTCACTGGAACGTGCTTTTGATCTGAAATTTTTACACAAGATTTATATACAAATTTCCCTGATTTTCCTAATTTTTCAGAATTTTTGGAGTTACAGAAGTATTCGAAGTCTATAGATTGCTACAGACTGTTCTGTTTTAGACAGATTCTGTTTTCTTTGTGTTGTTTGCTTATTTTGATGAATCTATGGGTTGTATCGGGGGGTATGAACCATGGAGAAGTTAGAATACAGTAGATATTACACCAATATAAATAAAGAATGAGTTCACAACAGTACCTAAGTGGTGATTTATTTTTCTTATACTAACGGATCTCATGAGTTTTCTGTTGAGTTTTGTGTTGTGAAGTTTTCAAGTTTTGGGTAAAGATTTGATGGACTATGGAATAAGGAGTGGCAAGAGCCTAAGCTTGGGGATGCCCAAGGCACCCCAAGCCATATTCAAGGATACCAAAAAGCCTAAGCTTGGGGATGCCCCGGAAGGCATCCCCTCTTTCGTCTTCAATCCATCGGTAAATTTACTTGAGGCTATATTTTTATTCACCACATGATATGTGTTTTGCTTGGAGCGTCTTGTATGATATGAGTCTTTGCTTTTTAGTTTGCCACAATCATCCTTGCTGCACATATTTTTGAGAGAGACATGCTGAATCGTGAATTTATTAGAATACTCTATGTGCTTCACTTATATCTTTTGAGCTAGGCAATATTGCCCTAGTGCTTCACTTATATCTTTTTAGAGCACGGTGGTGTTATATTTTATAGAAATTATTGAACTCTCGTACCTCACTTATATTATTTTGAGAGTTTCTTAAAACAGCATGGTAATTTGTTTATGTTATGATTTTAGTCCTAATATAATGGGAATCCAGGAGGGATATAATAAAAACTTTCATATTAAGTGCATTGGATACTATGAGAAGTTTGATTCCTTGCATATAGTTTTGAGATAATGGAGATGGTAATATGAGAGTCATGCTAGTGAGTAGTTGTGAATTGGAAGATATACTTGTGTTGAAGCTTGTGATTCCCGTAGCATGCATGTATGGTGAACCGTTATGTAACGAAGTCGGAGCATGATTTGTTTAATGATTGTCAACCTTTGTGTGAGGGTCGGGAGCGCGCGATGGTTAACTCCTACCAACCTCTCCCCTAGGAGCATGCGTCTAATGCTTTGTTTGATAACTAATAGACTTTTGCAATAAGTATGTGAGTTCTTTATGACTAATGTTGAGTCCATGGATTATACGCACTCTCACCCTTCCACCTTTGCTAGCCTCTCTAGTACCGCACAACTTTCGCCGGTACATCAAACCCACCTTCCTCAAAACAGCCACCATATATTTTCCTCAAAACAGCCACCATACCTACCTATTATGGCATTTCCATAGCCATTCCGAGATATATTGCCATGCAACTTCCACCGTTCCGCTTTTCATGACATGCACCATCACTTTCATATTGCATATAGAGTCATATTTTGTCATAGGTATCGAGTTGTAATTTTTCTTTTGAGTTGTAAGTAAATAAAAGTGTGATGATTTTCATTATTAGAGCATTGTCCCGTGTGAGAAAAGGATGATGGAAGCCATGACTCCCTCACAAGTTGGGATGAGTATCCAGACTTTACAAAAAAATAAAAGAGGCCAGCGAAGCCCAAATAAAAAAAAAAGAGGCCAAAGATGCCCACCAAAATTTTTAAAAAAAGAGAAAAAAAGAAAAAAAATGAGAGAAAGAGAGAAGGGACAATTGCTACAATATTTTTCCACACTTGTGCTTCAAAGTAGCACCATGATCTTCATGATAGAGAGTCTCCTATTTTGTCACTTTCATATAACTAGTGGAGTTTCATCTTGCACGACCACTTAGTTTTCTTTTTGAGCTTTCATACACTTATAGCTCTAAGTGCATTTGTTGCATGGCAATCCCTACTCACTCACATTGATATCTATTGATGGGCATCTCCATAGCCCGTTGATACGCCTAGTTGATGTGAGACTATCTTCTCCCTTTCCCTTGCAACCTCCACCATATTCTATTCCACCTATAGTGCTATATCCATGGCTCGCGCTCATGTATTGCGTGAGAGTTGAAAAGGTTTGAGAACTTTAAAAGTGTGAAACAATTGCTTGACTTGTTCATCGGGGTTGTGCATGATTTAGATACTTTGTGTGGGGAAGATGGAGCATAGCCAGACCATATGATTTTGTAGGGATAACTTTCTAAGGCCATGTTATTTCGAAAGGACACGATTGCTTTGTTAGTGTGCTCGAAGTATTACTGTTTTTGTGTCAATATTAGACTATTGTTTTGAATCTTACGGATCTGAATATTCATGCCACAATAAAGAATATTACATGGATAAATATGTTAGGTAGCATTCCACATCAAAAATTCTGTTTTTATCATTTACCTACTCGAGGATGAGCAGGAATTAAGCTTGGGGATGCTTGATACGTCTCCTACGTATCTATAATTTTTGATTGTTCCATGCTATTATATTATCTGTTTTGGATGTTTTATATGCATTAATATGCTATTTTATATTATTTTTGGGACTAACCTATTAATCTAGAGCCTAGTGTCAATTTCTGTTTTTTCCTTGTTTTTGAGTATTGCAGATAAGGAATATTAAACGGAGTCCAAACAGAATAAAATCTTCCGAATAATTTTTCTTGGACCAGAAGACAACTACCAAGCTTGGAGACCAAGGCAGAGGAGCCGCCGTGTGGCCACAAGCCACAGGGGCGCGCCCTAGGGGGGGGCCTGGCTTGTGGGCCCACGGCAACTCCCCCAACCCTAATCTTCGGCCTATAAATTCCCAAATATTCCCTGGATACCAAAGGGAGCCACGAAAACACTTTTCTGCTGCCAGGAGCCTCGGTTCCCATGAGATCCAATCTTGGAGCCTTTTCCGGTAATCTGCCGGAGAGGGATTCGATCACGGAGGGCATCTACATCAACTCCATTGCCCCTCCGATGATGCGTGAGTAGTTCACCAAAGACCTTCGGGTCCATAGCTAGTAGCTAGATGGCTTCTTCTCTCTCTTTGCTCTTCAATACCATGTTCTTCATGATCTTCATGGAGATCTATCCGATGTAATACTCTTTTGCGGTGTGTTTGTCGAGATCCGATGAATTGTGGGTTTATGTTCAGATTATCTATGAATATTATTTGAGTCTTTTCTGAATTCTTATATGCATGATTTCATATCTTTGCAAGTCTCTTCGAGTTATTGGTTTGGTTTGGCCAACTAGATTGGTAATTCTTGCAATGGGAGAAGTGCTTAGTTTTGGGTTCAATCTTGCGGTGTCCTCACCCAGTGACATAGTAGGGGTAGCGAGGCACGTATTGTATTGTTGCCATCGAGGATAAAAAGATGGGGTTTTCATCATATTGCTTGAGTTTATCCCTCTACATCATGTCATCTTACCTAATGCGTTACTCTGTTCTTCATGAACTTAATACTCTAGATGCACGCAGGAGTCGGTCGATGTGTGGAGTAATAGTAGTAGATGCAGAATCGTTTCGGTCTACTTGACACGGACGTGATGCCTATATGCATAATCATTGCCTTGGATATCTTCATAATTATTCGCTTTTCTATCAATTGCTCGACAGTAATTTGTTCACCCACCGTAATACTTGCCATCATGAGAGAAGCCTCTAGTGAAACCTATGGCCCCCGGGTCTATTTTCCATCTTATACTTTCAGATCTAAAACCAAAAATACCAAAAATATCTTGCTGCAATCTTTTTACTTTTGTTTTACTTTCCGTTCAAGCAATCTATTCTATCTATCTCTATCAGATCTCATCCTTGCAAGTAACCGTGAAGGGATTGACAACCCCTTTATAGCGTTGGGTGCAAGTGTTTGATTCTTTGTGTAGGTACACCTATTGGGGACTTGCTTGTATCTCCTACTGGATTGATACTTTGGTTCTCAACAACTGAGGGAAATACTTATCTACTTTGCTGCATCATCCGTTCCTCTTCACGGAAACCAACGCATGCTTGAGAAGTAGCACGCAGCCGCACCAACACCCCGCCTCCGCGGCGGGAGCACGCGCGCTCACCCGCCCCGGCTGTCCGTCCCGAGCTAGCCGCTCGGCTCGGCCCGCGTGTCCCACGGAGTGAGAACGATGCCCGGTCCCACCTCGACCGGTTGGCGCAATCCGCCCTCTTGGAGGAGGAGGGTCCGATCGGCCCGGCGTGCTTCGGCCCGCGGATCCGCAACGAGCCGTTCCCAACCGGCTTCACGCTCCCTCGCGACACCCCGAAATAAGCCGGAAGACTGGCTAGTTGACTACACCACCGCAGTCGGCATAGCCAGGGGGAACAAGCGCGTAGCTGTGCGCTACGTCCCCCTCATGTTGATCGGCTCGGCTCGGACCTGGCTCAACAGCCTGTCCACCGGTAGCATCAACACCTGGACGGACTTCGAGGAGGCTTTCGTTCGCAACTTCACCGGAACCTACAAGCAGCCCGGCCGGCTGCGCGAGCTGGCCATGTGCGTCCAGGGGCCGGACGAGTCCCTCCGAGACTACCTCATGCGCTGGACCGAGATCTGCAACTCCTGCGAGGGGGTACACGAGGTGCAGGCCATCCCGTACTTCATCGAGGGCTGTCGCGACGGCACCCACCTCAAGCACAAGCTCCTGTGCTCCGAGCCGGCAACTCTGGCGGACCTAATGGCCAAGGCGGACATGTACGCCATGGCCGACTCCGCGATGCGGATCAAGGTCACCACTCCTGCCAAGCCGACCCCGCCGTCTGCCGCGCCGCGGGCGGTTGCCGACAACCGGCAGCAGCAGAACAACAAGCGCAAAACCGACCAGCCGGATCCCCGCTATGGGAGCCGGCAGGTCGCCACTATCGAAGAAGAGCAGCCGGCCGCCCAGGCCCCCAACCAGCGTCAGCGGACCGGCAAGGCCGCCTGGCAGCCCAAGCTCACCTTCGAGCAGATGCTCGACGCTCCGTGCAAAATGTACTCCTGGGCGAAGCCGGCCACGCACACGCTGCAGCAGTGCAGCTTCTCCCAGTGGCTAGCCCGAGGCGAGGGCCTTCTGGTTCCTCCGCCTCCGACTCTTCGCGCGCCGATTCTGGCTCCAGCACCGCCACCGGCTCCGGCCCCGGCCGCCAACGATGGCCGCCTCCACGACCAGTTCCCCGACCAGGACTGGGCCTACGTCGTCTTCACCAGCGAGGGGACCGACAAGCATAGCCTGCGCCAGCGCCGGCACGAGGTGAACGCCACCGTCCCCTTGGTCCCCCAGTTCATGCACTGGTCCGAGAAGCCGGTCACCTGGAGCCGGGCGGACCACCCGGCCGTGATGCCAAACCCCGGCAGCTACACCCTCGTCCTCGATCCCACCATCGCCTCCGAGAGGCTCACCTGCCGCTTCTCGCGGGTGCTGGTCGACGGGGGCAGCAGCATCAACATCCTCTACCGCGACACGCTGCTCAAGCTGGGGCTCAAGGAGAAAGACCTGCAGGCGAGCCGGACGGTTTTCCACGGCATCGTGCCGGGAAAATCCTACACCCCCATCGGCAAGATCCAGCTCGACGTCCTCTTCGGCAACAAGAGCCACTTCCGCCGTGAGCCGATATGGTTCGAGGTGGTGGACCTCAACAGTCCCTACCACGCGCTGCTGGGCAGGCCGACCCTCGTCAAGTTCATGGCGGTACCCCATTACGCCTAGCTCAAGCTCAAGATGCTGGGCCCCAAGGGCATCATCACCATCGATGGCGACTACAAAAAGTCGATCGAGTGCGCGCGCGACAGCAACCGGCTAGCCGAGGCCTTGGAGATAGCGGAGGAGAGGCGGCGGCTTGACCGGCTCGTGGCTCACGCCTCTGACCAGCCGGTCGTGCCGGCTCCTCCATCCCTGTCGGCCAGTGAGGGGTCGTTCCAGCCGTCCAAGGACACCAAGCAGGTGCCGCTCGACCCGGCCAATCCCAAGCAGTGCGTCACCATTGGCGCCCACCTCAACAGCAAATAGGAAGGCGAGCTCGTTGACTTCCTCCATGAGAATCGGGACATCTTCGCGTGGTCTCCCAAAGACATGCCAGGTGTTCCGAGGAAGTACGCCGAGCACAAACTTCATGTGCGGCCGGATGCCAAGCCGGTCAAGCAACCCCTGCGCCGTTTCTCCGAGGAGAAGCGGCGCACCATAGGAGAAGAGATCGCCCGGCTGCTCGCAGCCGGCTTCATCATGGAAGTGTTCCACCCAGACTGGCTGGCCAACCCAGTCCTGGTGCTGAAGAAAAACAAGACTTGGCGCATGTGTATCGACTACACCAGCCTGAACAAGGCCTGTCCCAAGGACCCTTTCGCCCTGCCGCGGATCGATCAAGTTATCGACTCCACGGCCGGCTGCGATTTGCTATCCTTCCTGGACGCCTATTCCGGCTACCACCAGATCAAGCTGGACCCAGCCGACCGGCTGAAGACCTCCTTCATCACCCCGTTCGGGGCCTACTGCTACATCACCACGTCCTTCGGCCTGAAGAATGCAGGCGCCACCTTCCAGCATTGCATGCAGAAGTGCCTCCTGCCTCAGATCGGCAGGAATGTCCACGTCTACGTGGACGACATCGTCGTCAAGACCAAGAACCATTTCAGCCTCCTCGACGACCTCCGAGAGACCTTCGCCAACCTGCGCGAGTACAAGGTCAAGCTCAACCCGGAGAAGTGTGTTTTCGGCGTGCCAGCCGGCCAGCTCCTGGGTTTCTTCGTGTCCGCCCGCGGCATCGAAGCCAACCCGAAGAAAATCAGAGCCATCGAGCGCATGCACAAGCCGACTAAGCTCCACGACGTCCAGAAGTTCGTCGGCTGCCTTGCCTCTCTCAGCCGGTTCATCAGCCGGCTGGGCGAGAAGGCTCTGTCCCTCTACCAGCTCATGAAGAAGACGGCCAAAATCGAGCCGGGCCACGACCCAATGAAGAAGCCGGCAAAGTTCGAGTGGACCGACTAGGCGGACGAAGCATTCCGCGACCTCAAACGCGCCCTCTCTAGCGCACCCGTCCTGGCGGCTCCAACCGAGAAGGAGCCTTTGCTCGCGTACATCGCGGCAACCACGCGCGTGATCAGCGTCGTCCTCGTGGTGGAGCGGCCGGAGGAAGGCAGGGCGCTGCCGGTCCAGCGTCCCGTCTACTACCTCAGCGAGATCCTCTCCGCCTCCAAGCAGAACTACCCCCACTACCAAAAGATGTGCTACGGCATATACTTTGCCGCCAAGAAGGTCAAGCAGTACTTCCAGGAGCACACCATCACCGTGGTGAGCACGGCGCCACTCGGAGAAATCATGAGCGGCCGGGACGCCACCGGCCGGATCGCCAAATGGGCTATCGCCCTCGCCGACTACGAAATCCGGTACGAGCTGCGCACCGCCATCAAGTCGCAGACGATGGCCGACTTCCTCGTCGACTGGGCGGAGACCCAGTTCGCGCCGCCTCCTCCGGACTCCACGCACTGGCGCATGCACTTCGACGGCAATAAGATGCGGACCGGCCTGGGAGCCGGCATCGTCCTGTCGTCCCCGAAAGGGGACCAACTCAAGTACGCGCTCCAGATCCTCTGCGCCGCCTCCAACAACATAGCCGAGTACGAGGCACTCGTCCACGGCCTCCGGCTAGCCAGAGAAATTGGCATCCGGCGCATCCTCTGCTTCGGCAACTCGGATCTCGTGGTGCAGTAGGTCTCTGGCGAATGGGATGCTAGGGACGCCAACATGGCCAGCTACCACTTCCTCGTCCAATAGCTCATCGGCTCCTTCGAGGGGTGTGAGTTCCACCACGTCCCCCGGGCGGACAACGAGGCGGCGGACACGCTGGCTAAAATCGGCTCCACCCGGCGGGCAATCCCAGCCGGCGTCTCCCTCGAGCGGCTACTCAAGCCATCTATCAAACCCTCCGCCGAATCGGAGTCCATCTTCGTGCCAGCCGACCCCGCTGGCACCCCGCCGGCTCCGACAAACCCGCCGGCTCCAACCGCCGCTTCAGCCCGGCCGGCTCCGACAACTGGCGACCCCGTGGCCGTCCTCGAGACGATCGATCTGCCGACCCCGGGGACTGACGGCTCGGTCTCGGGGACTGGCGGCTCAGCCCCGGGGGCTCCGCCTCCGGGCACAATGACTACAGCCGGTCCCGAGAGCCACCGAGAGCCGGTGCCGGCTCCCGTCATGGCCCCCACCTGGGCCCAGCCCATCCTAGCCTTCCTCCTGCGCGGCGAGCTCCCACCTGACGAGGCCACCGCCCGGCAAATCCAGCGCCGAGCACGCGCCTACAGCATCATCAACCACGAGTTGGTCCATCGCAGCGCAACCGACGTGTTCCAGCGCTGCGTCGAGCCGGAACGGGGGTAGGAGATCCTCCGAGACATCCACCAGGGCGAGTGCGGGCATCACCCCGCCTCCAGGACCCTGGTGGCCAAGGCATTCCGCCACGGTTTCTACTGGCCAACGGCCCTAGAGGAAGCAAAGCAGCCGGTCGACAAGTGCGAAGGGTGCCAGCGCTTCAGCGCGCAGAGCCACCTACCGGCTACGGCGCTCCAGACCATCCCCCTCTCCTGGCCCTTCACGGTCTGGGGCCTCGACGTGGTGGGACCCTTCAAGACTGCTCGAGGCGGCATGACGCATCTATTGGTAGCCGTCGACAAGTTCACCAAGTGGATCGAGGCCAGACCTATCAAGAAACTGGACTGCTCCACGGCCGTCCGGTTCATCGAAGACATCACAGTCCGCTACGGCGTCCCGCATAGCATTATCACCGACAACGGCACCAATTTCGCCAAAGGCGCGCTGGCGCGCTTCTGCGCCAAACAAGGCATCCGGCTCGATCTTGCATCGGTCGCCCACCCGCAGTCGAACGGCCAGGCAGAGAGAGCAAACGGCTTGATCTTGGCCGGCATCAAGCCCCGGCTCGTGGCACCGCTCGTTCGGTCAGCCGGCTGCTGGATCGAAGAGCTGCCGGCCGTCCTGTGGAGCCTCAGAACCACCCCCAACCGCTCGACCGGCTTCACGCCCTTCTTCCTCGTGTACGGGTCCGAGGCAGTCATTCTCACGGACATCGAGTTCGACTCACCTCGCGTCACCCTGTACACGGAGACAGACGCAAAGGAGGCAAGGGAAGACGGCGTCGACCTCCTCGAAGAGGCCCGCGAGCTAGCGCTGAGCCGAATGGCTATCTACCAGCAGAAGCTCTGGCACTACCACATCAAGCGGATCCGGCCCCTCTCTTTCCGCGAGGGGGACCTGGTGCTTAGGCGGATCCAGCGGACCGCCGGCCAGCACAAGCTGTCCTCCCCATGGGAGGGCCCATTCATCGTCAGCAAGGTGCTGCACAACAATGCGTACTACCTGATAGACGCTTAGAAGCCGCAGAAGCGCAAGAGGGACGCCTCCGGCGAGGAGACGGAGCGCCCATGAAACGCGGCGCTCCTCCGCCCGTTTTACTGCTAAGAAGGACCATTGTATGTATGTATCCTCCCTTTTGGGCTCATGAATGTAACGGGTGCCCCGAGCCAGCTCTTGGGGCACACCTCTTTCGTTTCCTTCCAAAGCAGTTCGCCCCACACACCGGCTCCCGGACCCGGCCCACAGTCCCAGGGGCTCATCGGCTAGCCTTTGCATCACTTCCCAAACCCGGTCAAGTAATGTGAACTAAGGAAAAACCCTCCCACCCCTCCCAGCTACAGACCGGCTCCCGGCTGTCCGGCTGATGGGTTCTCGGGACGGAAAACTTAGCGCACACGAAAAACGGTCTTAAGGGGGTCGCCGGCTAGGGCTAGCCGAATCACCTTTCTTAGCCTCTGTCAAACTCACCTTGGCCAATACGTCCCAGCGGCTCCCAAACTCATGACCGACCCCCCCCCCCCCGAGACGGATGCCCCGTCCCAGCTACAGACCGGCTCCCGGCTGTCCGGCTGGCGGGGCCGAAGCCGAAGGGGACAAGGTTTTGGGCAGAAAGAGTCAAAAGGACAAAGAGCTAAGGCCGAGTCGGCACGCACAAAAAACTTTGGCAAAACAAACGCATGAACTCATATACAAAAGCATAACGGCCCACGGCCACATGTTCATTACATTATACACCCCCAGTGGGTGGAATTACAGTCTAAGAGAAGCAGCAGGAAAACAAAAGGATCCTAGCTAGAGGTGGCGTCGTCTCCTCCCCCGGCGCCCTCCGCGGCGGCTGAGGTAGAAGCCCCGTCCTTGGCCACGGCATGCCCCGTATCGGCCCCCGCGTCCAAGTCCTGAGCCGGCTCAGAGTCGACGTAGTCGTCGGTGCTGGACCAAGCGTCTTCATCGTCCGTCTCGCCGGCGCTACCCTCCGGGTCATCAAGGGCAAGCGTGTACCGGTCCTCCGGGATCACCTAGCCGTCCGCCGTGCGCTCCGGGGCGTACTTGTCCCACGGAGCAAAGGACGCGAGATCACTGGCCAGCACGGCCAACGCGTCGGCAGCCGCCTCCAGCTCCGCGTCGGTGCCGACACGCTGGGCCGTAAGCAGCCCCAAGTCTAGCTCGGGGTACCATGACCTCGCAATGCGAAGTGCCATGGCCGCTCCGGCACGTGCGG
Organism: Elymus sibiricus; assembly: GCA_039707655.1. Taxonomy (NCBI): domain Eukaryota; kingdom Viridiplantae; phylum Streptophyta; class Magnoliopsida; order Poales; family Poaceae; genus Elymus; species Elymus sibiricus. The sequence goes on from CM077663.1 coordinate 130,888,030, forward strand.
CGAAAGCCCTCCAGGCGTGCACCTGCGCGGACCCGGCTTCCAGCCACCTCGACAGTCGGCTCATGGAGGCCGGCTCCACCGCGCCCGGCCACAGGGGTGCGAACCAGTGCCGAGCCGGCACCCTAAAGCCGCTTCAGGGCCCGGACCACCTCGGACAGCCGCGCCTTGGCGGCAATCCCCACCTCGTCCACGGTCCAGGAAGCAAGCGTCCCGACGGGGATCCCTTGCGCCCGCCGATCCTCGCGATGGGCCTCCACGGCCAACTCCGCGACCTCTTGCGTACCCGGAAAGAGCCCTAAGGAAGAAGGGGTGCGGGGTGAGCGACAAAGGAAACGCTGGCCCGGATCCGACACACGAAGACAAGAGAAACAGCCAAACTTACCAGCCAGAAGCTGGTCCACCGCGCGCGCCTCCTCCTCCAGCACGGCATCCTTGGCCGACCACTCCTGGATCCGGCACTCGTGCTCAGCCCGAGCCGCCTGCGCGTCTTCGACAGCCTTCGCTAGCGAGGAGTCCTTGGCCTCCAGCTCCTGGCGATGGGCCGTCTCCCGCTCCTCCAACTCCAGGCGATGGGCCGTCTCCCGCTCCTCCAGCTCTCAGCGGTGGGCCGCCTTGCGCCCGTCCTTCTCTGCCTGCGCACGATCCGCCTCTTGGCGGAGCCGGTCACACTGCGCGGACAGGAGGTCCCGCTGCTCGCCAAGCCGCACCACCTGGCGACGGAGGCAGACCGTCTCGGCATGGGTGGCTGCCCGGCACGAAGATGCTTCTGTCAGAAAGCAAGCAAAGATGGGGATTCAGCCCGCCTTCGGAGTAGCCGGCCTGAATCCCAGGGGCTACACCCAGTGGGTGCGCTCGCGCGCCCCCACTGGAAACTCACAAGACGCGTACCTTGCAGATCCGCGGACACGACGGCCAGGTGGTTTTTGTCCCCCCGGTACAAGCCCAGTAGCGTGTTGTACGCGGCCACCCATCGGTCGTGGACAGCCCACGAGGGGCACAGAAACAAAGGCGCTGTGCAATTAGACTCGACCCACCTGCGTCCCAGCCGGCCCGAGTCTCGGGGGCTACACCCAGTGGGTGCGCTGGCATGCCCCCACTGAAAAGATAAAAAGATCAAAGCAAAAAAGAAAAGACCTCGATCCCTTACCGCGACGGACTGCTCGAGGTGCACCAGCCGGTTGCTGGCGGCCTGGGCCTCCTGCACCGCCTGGGCGCGGCAGGTGGCAAACTCAGGGACGACCGCGGCCACCGCAGCCCCGAGGGCACTCGGCGCGTCGTCTATGGGCGTGCCACCGGCTATGGCCCAGGTCTCCTGCGGCCGACCCCCGTCGGAGAGCTCGGACGGACCCCGTGCCGTGACAACTATGGGACCCGCCCTCCCCAGCGCCGCAGTTCCGGGCCCGGCTGGCGAGCCGGTGGCGGCCGCCCTTCCGGGCGCTGCGGCCTCGATCTCCGGTACCCCGCCTCCGGCAGCGCCTCCTCGGCTCACCTCCGGAGCCGGGACCTCCGCCTCCGGAATGACAACCTCCGGAGGCTCATCGGCGCCCGGCGGCACGTCGTCCGCCCCTGGCGGTGCCGTGTTGCGGTCCCACTCCGCCCTCTTGGCGGCTTCGGCCGCGCGTGCAGCCGCGCGCGCCTCCTTCTCGGCACGCGCATCCGCCTCCGCCCGCCGTGCGGGGTCATGCTTGTCCTTGGACTTCCTCTCCCGGCCAAGGGGAAATGGCTCCCACGACTGGTCGGCCGCCTCCGCACTGGCCCTCCCTGGCGGCTGCTTCCGCGCCGCCTCCGCCCATGGGCGGTGCTCCTCCTCGAGCTGTTCTCGCTCAGCCGCCTCGAGGTACCGCCACGCCTCGCGCTCCCTTTCATCGGCGGCTGTCGGCGGTGCTGTCCCCGACGGCTCGACGGTCGTGGCCCTCCCCAGGGCATGCGGCTCCCTGGATAAACAAAATAAGGAAAAGGCCGACCGAAAACCAAGAAGGAACTTAGAGAAAATTTACCCGACGCTAACAGGGACCGTCCGCCTGGCGGAGCCCGTCCGGGCGACCCGCTGTTTCTTCCCGCTGCCTCCACGGCTGCCGCCCGGTTGGCCCCTGGCTGCCCGCTTGGTGGCCGGCCGGGAGCTGGCCGGCTGCTCCCCCTTTCCGGCCCCGGCCGCGTCACCTCGGCCGGACTCGCGGTCAACCCGGCGAACACGCTTCCTCGGTGCGGTGGCGTCATCACCTGAGGTTGCGGGGTCTTCCGGGGCTGCTGCATCGCGTACCTCCTCTGATTCAGCGTCATCTTCAGGCCAGTCCCGCAAAAGTGACTGGGGGAGGAACTCACCAGCCGACTCGGTGGCCTCCGCCTCCGTCCCGACGGTTCCGGACGCACCGGCTCGCTCTGACTCGGCCGGCTCCACATCGTCGGCGTCTTCGACCTCCTCGGGGTCCGACTCCGCCATATCGGGAGCCGGCTCCCCGTAATCCTGCAGCTGAGGAAAAACCTGCATGAAAGAGAAGCCCCTCCGCCGTCAGGCTGGGGGGCGCCAGCTTCAGAAGGAAGAAGGGGTGGGGGACGGCTCGGCACGTACCCGCGGAGCCGGACGGCCTCGGCTGTACGGGGTCTTCCCCCATTGCCATTCGCCCTTGTCAATCTTGGCGGACGAGATGGACTTCACCCTCCTCGCCACCTGCACCGCCTTCAGCTCTTTGGTGGAGAGCCGGCAGGGGTCGTGCCGCCCTCCCATCTAGCAGATGAGGTGCGGCCGGCGCTGCAGCGGCTGCACCTGGCGCGCCACCATCGTAGCCAGGAGATCCACCGCCGTAAGCCCCTCCGTCTTGGTCATCACTATCAGCCGCTCGCAGAGCCGGTCCGCCGTCTCGGGCGTTTGAGGCGGAGGTGTCCTCCAGTTTAGCATCGCGTTTGGCGGCTGGTTGACGAAGTCGGGGAGGTTGTTGTAGTCCTCCTCCGGCTTCACGTTCTTCACGTAGAAGAACCCCTTCTGCCAACTCTTCACCGAGTCCTGCAGGCGAAGCTGCGGGAACCCGGCTCCGGGGTAATAATGAACCAGAGCGGCTCCGCAGGCGGTCATTACCTTCTGGCTGGTTGCCTGGACCTTCACCGTCTGGTGCTTCAAGTAGAAGAGCCGGCACCAGAGGTCGAGGCGCGGCTCTACTCCCAGGAAGCCCTCGCAGAGGGTGACGAACGCCGCCAGTTGCAGAACGGCGTTGGCGCTAAGGTGGTGCGGTTGCAGCCCGAAGCGCGTGAGGAAGCGCCGGAAGAACGCGCTCGCCGGCAAGCCGAGCCTGCGGGCGAAGTGCTCGGCGAAGACCACCACCTCGCCTTCGCGCGGGGCCGGCGCGTTCTCCGCCTCGGCGATGCGCGCCTCCAGGTTCTCCGCCGGCGGCAGCTTGTGGCGGTGTCGGAGGTGCTCGATGTAGGCCTCGTCGACATCGCTGCCGTCCCAGGCCCCCTTGCCCGCCATACGCCTCGAAGAGGTCTTGGTCGCGGCAGTGGGGTGCGCGGGCTCGGTCGCGTCACAACTCTCGACGGTGGCGAACGGTGGTACGGCTGACGAGCGGCCTCTGCTCTCTCTCTCTCTCTCTCTCTCTCTATGCGGGGAGGGGAACGGACGACGTGCGGGGGCAGCGGAGCGAATGCCCCGTTCCGCTCCTATCCCCTCCCATTTGAACCCCACGAGGGGTAGTGGGGAGCGGATCCGTCGCGCACAAAACCCACTACTTCCGCCACGCGCGGGAAGGGCGTTAAGGCGTTTCGGGAACGCCGACCGATGGTTCGGGCCACAGAAGATCCGCGCGCGTGGGCCGAGGCCGTGGCCGAAGTAGGCCCCGCCCCACGGCCCGGTCTTGTCCTCTGCGTGGCCTGTCAGGCCGCGGCCCGCCGTGCTCCCCACGTGGCGCGCCTCCTCTGCCCCTCGAAGTGGTCGAGGCGCCTAGCGAAGCGTCGGCCGGCTGCAGAGCCGGCCACCGCGGTCCCACTTCTTCCGGCTCCGGGACCAACCCGCGGTCCTAAAACACGAGACTCAAGCCGGTGTGGTCCGCCGCGGCTCGCCGGCGGGCCCCCCCTGCTTCGGGGACTACTGTCGGGGGGATAACCCCGGGGTAGCCTCAGCTGGGTCTTTACTCCAGCTTTTCGAAAAACGACTACAGGGCGATCCGCCTCCCCCGGTAGTCCGGCTCCGCGCGGTCGGCTGCGACCAGCTGGCCGGCCAAAGGCGGAGTCCCCTGGCCTTCTAGCCGGCGGGTCAGCTCCCGTCCCATTGCCACGCCTCGCCGGACGACGACCTGACACCCAGCGTATCGGCAGTGCCCCCGGTACCGCGCTTAGGGCACGCGTGGCTACAGCGGCCCCCGTCGCGTCGGTGGTCAGCGCCCGCATGGCCACAGTGGAGGCAACAGTGCCTCTGACCCCAGCCGACTGCGACTAGGCGGGCGGCACAGTGCCGGCACGCCCTCAACCACTCCATTACCTGCCCCGGCATGGCCACAGTGCGGTCGGCCGTACCGCTGACCGCGGCCGGCTGCTGCAAGGCGACGCCCTGCAGGACAACCCGTGCAGCGACGTGACAAGCCCGTGAGTCTACCAAGCGGGCCCCTTCCGGCTCCCGACGGGAGCCTGCAGCCGGCGGGCCCTACCAGCGACGGAACCCTGCAGCCGGCGGGCCCTACTAGCAACGGGACCCTACAGCCAGCGGGCCCTACCCACGACAAGACTCCTCAGCCGGGGGGCCCATGGCCGGCTAGAGGGGTCGCCATCTGGGGCCTTTCGACGCCTTCTACGCATATTGTAATCCAGGGGGTTGGCCTATAAAACCCCCCGGAGCTCCCCCACGTAGAGGGGAGAGGGATAGACACACACACCCACACTCACGTAGAGGGGCGAGGAGAACAAGCTAGCTCCTTCTTCCTCCTCTACCCAGACAGCTCAAGGAGCACCATTGTAGCCCCTTTCGGTTCTTCAACCAGACAAGCAGGACTAGGGGTGTTCCCAATCCTGCTACCGGAGTCCACCGGCGACCTTCGGCCCCAACCACTCTCGATAAGCCACCCCATGGCATCTGTTGTGAGAAAACGACGACAATTAATATTATATATTATTATCCAATCATGTGTGGCTATCCCATGATGTTTGAGTAGATTTATTTTGTCCTACGGGTTAATTGTGGTATGGTGTGATTGATATGAGTTGTATGATAATATGGTGCTATCCTAAGGTGCCTTCCATGCCATGCACACGTGAGGGATTCCCTCTGGAGGGTGTTGCAATACGTTCATGATTTTCTTATAGTGGATGGCTAGAGTGACAGAAGCTTACACCCGAGTAAGGGAGTTGTTGCGTATGGGAGTAAAGAGGACATGATGTGTTAATGTTATGGTTGGGTTTTACCTTACTGATCTTTAGTAGTTACGGATGCTTGCTAGAGTTCCAATCATAAGTGCATGTGATCCAAGTACGGAAAGTATGTTAGCGTATGCCTCTCCCTCATTGCATATGATAAGTATCTATCGTGTTATATTCAATTGCCTATGGACAATCTTTCTCTTGTGTTACAAAAAGTTTTCTACTAAACTATTAACTTTTATTATCTTGCAAATTATTCATAGTTTTATTATCGCAAAGTACTTCTAGTTTTATTCCCGCAAAATAGTTTCATACTTGTTCTAGGTAAAGTAAGCATTAGTGTGCGTAGAGTTGTTTCGGTGGTCGATAGAACTTAAGAGAATATTAATTCTACCTTTAGCTCCTTGTTGGGTTCGACACTCTTACTTATCAAAAAAGGCTACAAACGATCCCCTACACTTGTGGGTCATCAAGGGTTGATGACCTTCTCACGTGGCTTGAGACTGCGTCGGTATTTCCCCAAAGAGGAAGGGATGATGCAGCACAGCGACGGTAAGTATTTCCCTCAGTTATGAAACCAAGGTTATCAAACTGGTAGGAGGATCACCACCACCCAATAAGCAGCACCTGTACACAAATAACAAATACTTGCAACCTGATGCGAAAGAGAGGTTGCCAATCTCTCTACGGTAAAAAGATAGATTAGGTAATGATAGATAGGAGAGATAGATCTCTCAAGAACACAAAATAAGAAGAGCAAATAAAAAGTGCAGCAATATGTTTTTGGATTTTTGGTTTTGTAGATCTGAAAACAAAGAGGCAAAAAGATAGATCGGAAAACAATATGTTGGAAAAGTAGACCCGGGGGCCGTAGGTTTCACTAGTGGCTTCTCTCATGAGTATAGCGCACGGTGGGTGAACAAATTATTGTTGGGCAATTGATAGAAGATCAAATAATCATGACGATATCCAAGGCGATGATCATTATATAGGCATCACGTCCAAGATAAGTAGACCGACTCCTGCCTGCATCTACCACTATTACCCCACACATCGACCACTATCCAACATGCATCTAGTGTATTAAGTTCATGGAAAAAGGAATAATGCAATAAGAACGATGACCTGATGTAGACAAGATCTATTCATGTAGGAATAGACACCATCTTGTTATCCTTAATGACAACGATACATGCATGCCTTGCTGCCCCTTCTATCACTGGGAAAGGACACCGCAAGATCGAACCCATCACAAAGCACCTCTTCCCGTGGCAAGAAAAATCGATCTAGTCGGCCTAACTAAACCAAAGATTCGAAGAAGAAATACGAGGCTATAAGCAATCATGCATATAAGAGATCAAAGAAGACTCAAATAATATTTATGGATAGAAACTGATCATGAACTCAAAATTCATCGGATCCCAACAAACACACCGCAAAAGTTTACATCAAATAGATCTCCAAGAGACCATTGTATTGAGAATCATAAGAGAGAGAGGAGGCCATCTAGCTACTGCCTACGGACACGTAGGTCTATGGTGGACTACTCACGCATCATCGGAGAGGCACCTATGAAGAAGATGAACCCCTCCGTGATGGTGTTTAGATTGGATCTCGCGGTTCTGGAACTTGTGGCGGCTAGAATTGTGTTTCGTCGACTCCCCTAGGGTTTTCGGAATATTTGGGAATTTATAGGCATCAGAGGCGGTGGAGAGGGGCCCCGTGGAGGGCACAACCCATCAGGGCGCGCCGGGGGCCCCCTGGCGTGCCCTGGTGGGTTGTGGTCTCCACGGCCCACCTCTCTGGCACTTCTTTGGCCCACTGGGTGTCTTCTGGTCCAAAAAATTATCCAAAAAGTTTCGTCGCGATTGGACTCTGTTTGGTACTGATATTCTGCGAAGTAAAAAACAAGCAAAAACAGCAACTGGCACTTTGGCACTATGTCAATAGGTTAGTCCAAAAAATGATATAAAGTTGTTATAAAATGATTGTAAAACATCCAAGAATGATAATATAACAACATGGAACAAGAAAAAATTATAGATACGTTGGAGACGTATCAGCATCCCCAAGCTTAATTCCTACTCGTCCTCGAGTAGGTAAATGATAAAAACAGAATTTTTGAAGTGGAATGCTACATGTTCATCACATATACTCTTCTTTTGTAGCATGGACATTTGTACTTTTAGATGGTTCAAAGCAATAGTCTAGTTTTAACATAATGACTTTAATACTCAAGCATGCCAACAAGCAACCATGTCTTTCAAAATATCAACACTAAAGAAAGTTATCCCTAGCCCGTCATGATCAATCATTGATCCATTCATGAAACACACTCAAATATTAACTACACCCAATGCTCAAGTATGATCATGGTGCCCCCTAGTTGGTGCTTTATAAGAGAAGATGGAGACTCAAATAAAAATAAAATTGCATAAAGTAAATAGATGGGCCCTTCGCAGAGGGAAGTAGGGATTTGTAGAGGTGCCAGAGCTCAAAGTTTAAATTGAAAGAGAAAAATATTTTGGGTGGCATGCCTTTCCTGTCAACGAAAACGACAAAATAGTTCACAATACTTTACATGCTAGATAGATCATAGTTGGTTCCCAAACATAAAGTAAAGTTTATTCCTTTTTCCACCATTCTTTCACAATCCATGGCTGGCCGTATCCACAGTTGCCTTCCATACCAACACTTTCCAAGGAATTTATTATTTGACAATATAAAGTAAATATTTTTTTTTCATTTCGGGAATGGGCGTCCCTATTACCGCCGCACTCTCGTGCAATGATAAGTGAATAAACACTCATCTTGAGAATAACACATCTAGCATGGAAAATATTGGACACTCCCCACCGTTTCATGAGCGGTACGAGCACACAAAAAAGAGAAAATTTATTTTGAAAATTTAGATATGGCACATACAAATTTGCTTGGAACGGCATGGAAATACCGCATATAGGTAGGTATGGTGGACTCATAAGACAAAACTTGGTTTAAGGATTTTGGATGCACAAGTAGTATTTCTACTTAGTACAAATGGAGGCTAGCAAATAGATTGAGAAGCAACCAAACCAAGAAACGAAAATTCACATAAGTGAGCATTGAGCATAACTAACTCCAAATAATGCACCACAAGTAGGATATAATTTCATTGCATAACTATTGACTTTCATACTTGCATAGGGAATCACAAACCTTAACACCAATATTCCTACTCAAGCATAATTACTCGCCAACATGACTCACATATTACTATTATCATGTTTCAAAACTATTGCAAGAAATCAAGTTTAATTTGCCCAATTATATTTATGAAAGTTTTTATTATATCCTCCTTGGATATCTATCACTTTGGGACTAGTTTCATGTATTGCCATTGCTTTTTTGACAAGCTCAAACAAATTTAAGTGAAGCACATGAGCATAAAGATTTCATCTCTCAAAAGGTACAAGTGAAGCATGAGAGGATTTCTTCAAAATTTACTAACTCTCAAATTAATCTAAGTGAAGAATGAGAGTATTTCTACAAAAATTTCCAAGCACATCGTGCTCAAAAAGATATAAGTGAAGCAGTACTAGAGCAATTCTATAGCTGAAAAAGTTTAAGTGAAGCATAGAGAGCAATTCTTACAAATCATAGCATACTTTTGGCTCTCCCAAATAGGTGTGTACATCAAGGATACAAATGAAAAACTAACAAGCAAAGCAATCAAAGATACAAGACGCTCCAAGCAAAACTCATGATATGTGACGAATAAAAATATAGCTCCAAGTAAAATACCGATGGTCGTTAGAAGAAAGAGGGGATGCCACTCGGGGGGCATCCCCAAGCTTAGTTGCTTGTTACTCTTTGGATATATCTTGGGGGTGCGGTAGCATCCCAAAGCTTAGGCTCTTATCGCTCCTTATTCCTTCATCCATCGTGATCTCACCCAAAACTTGAAAACTTCAATGACACAAAACTCAACAAAATCTTCGTGAGATCCGTTAGTATAATAAAGCAAATCACTACTTTAGGTGCTGTTGAAAACCCATTCATATTTTGTTATTCCATTATACCTACTGTATTTTAACTTTACCATGGCTCATACCCTTCAATATAACCCATAGATTCATCAAAACAAGCACACAATCCAACGAAAACAGAATCTGTCTTAAATAGAACAGTCTATAGTAATCTGTACACTAACCATACTTCTGTAACTCTAAAACTTCTGAAAAATTAGGACAACATAAAGAATTTGTATATAAACACTGTGTTAAAATTTCAGCTCAAGATCACGTCCAGAAAAAAATGAAAATTCAAATACTGGACGCAAAGTTTCTGTTTCATATTCAGCATTGCTTCTACTCATCTTATCAATCATCCTAAAGGCTCTACTTGACACAAACACTAAATAAACCATAAAAACACAATTATAACAGAGGCATAATTGTGTCAACACTCAAAAACAGAAAGGAAAAAAGCAAAAATAAAATTATTCATTGGGTTGCCTCCCAATAAGCGCTATCGTTTTACGCCCCTAGCTAGGCATAACGCATAGTTTCAAGTCTTGTCATCTTTGGTTTTGGATCCATGGGATGCCCTCATGATTGATTCATATGGTAGCTTAATTCTTGTTCTAGGGAAGTGTTCCATACCCTTTCTTAGTGGAAATTGAAAAGGAATATTGCCTTCTTTCATATCAATCACGGCACCTATAGTGCGTAAAAACGGTCTACCAAGTATAATGGGACAAGACGGATTGCAATCAATATCAAGCACAATAAAATATATGGGCACATAGTTCCTATTTGCAAGAATAAAAACATCATTAATCCTTCCCAAAGGCTTTTTAATAGTAGAATCCGCCAAGTGCAAATTAAGAGAACATTCTTCAATATTGCTGAGACCAAGCACATCACATAAAGATTTCGGAATTGTGGAAACACTAGCACCCAAATCACACAAAGCAAAGCACTCATAATTTTTAATCTTGACCTTAATGGTGGGTTCCCAATCATCATGTAATTTTCTAGGAATAGAAATCTCCAACTCCAACTTTTCTTCAAAAGATTTCATCATGGCATCAACGATATGTTTAGTAAAAGCTTTATTTTGCTCATAAGCATGGGGTGAATTCAACATGAATTGCATCAAATAAATACATTCAATCAAGGAGCAACTATCATAATTAAAGTCTTTGCAATCCAAAATAGTGGGCACATCGCTAGTTAAAGTTTTGACCTCTTCAAACCCACTTTTATCAAAAATTTCATCAAGATTTTCACTCTCCAAATTATTGGGATGCCTTCTAGCTAAAGTTGACTCTACTTCAGTCCCTTTATTATCAATTTTAATATTACTAAACAAGTAATCAATAGTAGAAACATCAATCACTTTAAGATCTTCATCATTTTTATGAAGGCAATCACTAGAAAACGATTTTTCTAAGATTTCTCTTTTAGCTCTAAGCATAGCGGTTCTTTTCTTACTTTCATCCATAGAGACATATAAAGCTTTAATAGATTCATCAATCTTAGGTACAAAGGCTTTCAACTTGAGATTTTCAACATCATGAGAAATTCTATCAACGCTTCCAGACATATCATCAATCTTATTCAACTTTTCTTCCATCGTAGTATTGAAAGCCTTTTGCACATTGATAAATTCTTTAATATTACTCTCAAGATTAGAGGTGTTCCTATTATTATTGTAAGAGGAATTAACAAAGAAATTACCATAATTATTAGAGGAATTTCCAGGAAAAGGCCTAGGATTAAAATTACCTCTATAAGCATTGTTATTGAAATTGTTTCGCGAGACAAAGTTCACATCTACGGAATCACTATTTTGCTCAATCAAGGTAGAAAAAGGCACATCATTAAGATCAATAGGAGCATTTTTACTAGAAACCAATTTCATCAAAGCATCAAACTTATCACTCAAAGTACTAATTTCTTCAACCGAATTAACTTTTTTACTAGTAGGTGCTCTTTCGGTATGCCATTGTGAATAATTTGCCATGATATTATCTAGAAATTTAGTTGCTTCACCCAAAGTAATTTCCATAAAAGTACCACCCGCGGTGGAATCTAAAAGATTTCTAGAGACAAAATTCAATCCCGCATAAAAAATTTGTATGATCATCCAAAGATTTAAACCATGAGTCGGACAATTTCTTAGCATCAATTTCATTCTTTCCCAAGATTGTGCAACATGTTCATGCTCAAGTTGCTTAAAATTCATGATTTGCGTCCTAAGGGAAATAATTTTCACGGGCGGAAAATACTTAGTAATAAAAGCATCCTTGCACTTATTCCAAGAATCGATACTATTGCGAGGCAAAGAGGAAAACCAAATTTTTGAACGATCCCTCAAGGAAAAAGGAAATAATTTCAACTTCACAATACCATTGTCCACATCTTTTTTCTTTTGCATATCACACAATTCTACGAACGTGTTTAGATGGGACGCGGCATCCTCATTAGGATTACCGGCAAATTGATCTTTCATGACAATATTCAACAAAGCGGCATTAATATCACAAGACTCCGCACTAGTGGCGGGAGGATCAATCGGAGTACTAATAAAATCATTGTTATTAGTATTGGAAAAGTCACACAACTTGGTGTTTTCTTGAGTCATCGTGACTACGGAAACAAGATTGCAAGCAAGGAAGAGATCCGGCAGGAAAAAGGCAAACGAAAAAGAGGGCGAATAAAAAGGCAAATTGGTGAAGTGGGGGAGAGGAAAACGAGAGGCAAATGGCAAATAATGTAATTGCAAGGAGATGATATTTGTGATTAGGAACCTGGTAGACGATGATGGAGTCTCCTCGGCACCTGAGATAGGCACGTAGAAGAGACCGCTTCCTCCCCGGCAATGGCACCAGAAATTCCTTTGACGTGCCTTGAGACTGCGCCGGTATTTCCCCAAAGAGGAAGGGATGATGCAGCACAGCGACGGTAAGTATTTCCCTTGGTTATGAAACCAAGGTTATCGAACCAGTAGGAGGATCACCACCACCCAATAAGCAGCACCTGCACACAAATAGCAAATACTTGCAACCCGAACCGAAAGAGAGGTTGTCAATCTCTCTACGGTAAAAAGATAGATTAGGTAATGATAGATAAAAGAGATAGATCTCTCAAGAACACAAAATAAGAAGAGCAAATAAAAAGTGCAGCAATATGTTTTTTGGATTTTTGGTTTTGAAGATCTGAAAACAAACAGGCAAAAAGATAGATTGGAAAACAATATGTTGGAAAAGTAGACCCGGGGGTCGTAGGTTTTACTAGTGGCTTCTCTCATGAGTATAGCGCACGGTGGGTGAACAAATTACTGTTGGGCAATTGATAGAAGATCAAATAATCATGATGATATCCAAGGCGGTGATCATTATATAGGCATCACGTCCAAGATAAGTAGACCGACTCCTGCCTGCATCTACCACTATTACTCCACACATCGACCGCTATCCAACATGCATCTAGTGTATTAAGTTCATGGAAAAACAGAGTAATGCAATAAGAATGATGACATGATGTAGACAATATCTATTCATGTAGGAATAGACCCCATCTTGTTATCCTTAATGGCAATGATACATGCGTGCCTTGCTGCCCCTTCTGTCACTGGGAAAGGACACCGCAAGATCGAACCCATCACAAAGCACCTCTTCTCATGGCAAGAAAAATCGATCTAGTCGGCCTAACTAAACCAAAGATTCGAAGAAGAAATACAAGGCTATAAGCAATCATGCATATAAGAGATCAAAGAAGACTCAAATAATATTCATGGATAGAAACTGATCATGAACTCAAAGTTCATCGGATCCCAACAAACACACCGCAAAAGTTTACATCAAATAGATCTCCAAGAGACCATTGTATTGAGAATCATAAGAGAGAGAGAGAGAGAGAGAGAGAGAGGAAGCCATCTAGCTACTGCCTATGGACCCGTAGGTGTATGGTGGACTACTCACGCATCATTGGAGAGGCACTATGAAGACGATGAACCCCTCCGTGATGGTGTTTAGATTGGATCTCGCAGTTCTGGAACTTGCGGTGGCTGGAATTGTGTTTCGTCGACTCCCTAGGGTTTTCGGAATATTTGGGAATTTATAGGCATCAGAGGCGGTGGAGAGGGGCCCCGTGGAGGGCACAACCCATCAGGGCGCGCCGGGGGCCCCCTGGCACGCCCTGGTGGGTTGTGGTCTCCACGGCCCACCTCTCTGGCACTTCTTTTGCCCACTGGGTGTCTTCTGGTCCAAAAAAAATCTTCAAAAAGTTTCATCGCGATTGGACTCCGTTTGGTACTGATATTCTGCGAAGGAAAAAACAAGCAAAAACAACAACTGGCACTTTGGCACTATGTCAATAGGTTAGTCGCAAAAAATGATATAAAGTTATTATAAAATGATTGTAAAACATCCAAGAATGATAATATAACAGCATGGAACAAGCAAAAATTATAGATACATTGGAGACGTATCACCTTCTCAAAGAACTTGTCCTTGGTCGAGCTCGACAAAGACATAGCGATCTAGATCTGATAGAAATCAAGGCGAAACAAGAGTAGAGGGAAAACTTACGATACAATGGTCAAAACATCAAGGAGTATATATAATGAATTTTTCCCATGCAGGACAAGACTATGAAAGGAAAACAAAGTCGGAAAAGTCCACGAGGGGCCGACGAGCCAGCAGGACGCTCCCTGGGGGTAGAGCGTGCCCCCAGGCTCATGGCCTCCTCGTGCACTTTCCTGTCTGGTTATTATTTTTATAATTTTTTATTTATTCCGAAATGAACAAAAATTGCTTTAATGGAATTTTTTAAGTCGGTTTGCTTACGTTCCACATACCTGCCCCTTTTCCAGGATTCTGGAGCATTCTGGAAGGTCTCTTTTATGTGCTCCTTCGGTGTCATCATTTGGATAATGTTGGTTTCCTAGTTAATGGGTGTACCTGAAATATAATTTTTAATTATTTGACCATTAACCACCGTAGGATTTCTGCCTTCGACGTTGTTGATCTTGATGGATCCAGAGCGATAAACCTCCTCAATAATATCGGTCCTTCCCATTTGGAGAGGAGTTCTCCTGCAAAGAATCTGAAACGGGAATTGTATAATAGAACATGATCACTTATGTTAAATTCTCGTTTTTGTATTCTCTTATCATGCATCTTTTAACCTTTTCTTTAAACAGCTTGACATTTTCATAAGCTTGTGTCCTCCATTCATCTAGAGAGCTCATGTCAAATAACCTCTTTTCACCGGCAAGTTTAAAATCATAGTTAAGTTCTTTAATTGCCCAATATGTCTTATGTTCTAATTCTAGAGGTAAATGACAAGATTTTCCATAGACCATTTGTGGGATCCAGAAGGGACGTCTAGAGGGGGGGGGGAATAGACTACTTGGCAAAATAAAAACCTAACCTTTTCCCAAATTTTATTGGTTGGCAAATTTTAGCAATTCTGTCAAGTCTAGCACACCCTACACATGCAAGTCAATGAGTATAGCAACGGAAAGTAAAGACAAGCACATGTAAGTAAGAGTAGAGAAAGGAAGATCAAACACAATAGGGACTCGAAGATTTTTCCCGTGGTTCCGATGGGTGGTGCTATCGTACGTCCACGTTGATGGAGACTTCAACCCACAGAGGGTAGCGGTCACGAGAGTCCACGGAGGGCTCCACCCATAAGGGTCCACAAAATAGCAACCTCGTCTATTCCATCATGGCTTACGTCCACGAAGGACTAGCCTCACTTGGGGTAGATCTTCACGAAGTAGGCGATCTCCTTTCCCGTACAAACTTCTTGGTTCAACTCCACACACGAAGACGGAGGCTCCCAAGCGACACCTAACCAATCTAGGAGACACCACTCTCCAAAAGTTAATAGATGTAGTAAGAATGATGAACTCCTTGCTCTTGTGCTTCAAAATATAGTCTCCTCAACACACAATCACTCTCTCACAAATTTGGCTTGGTAGAAGAGGTTGATTGGGTGGCAAGCAACTTGGGGAGTCTAGAAATCAAGATTCATATGGTTGGCGTGGAAGATCTTGATCTCAACACATGAGTAGGCGGTTCTCTCTCATAAAATCGATGGGGCAAGTGTTGGTTTGTTCTGAGTGCTTCCTCTACGAATAAGAGGTAGGTGGAGGGGTATATATAGGCTTCTCCAAAATTCCAACCGTTACAACATTATTGCCCAACTCAGTGAAACCAAAGCAAATCAGTTGCACCGACTAGTGCAAAATGTGGCAACTTTTGGCGTTTTGGTGAGACCGATATATAGTTCTCGGTGGGTCCGATTTTGGCTGACCTAGGCAGTTTCTAGTTTCGGTAGTACCGATTCCTAAAACTTGGAAATTCCGATTTTTAGAAACTGGATACCCGAAAGTTGGTCAATGATTTTGGTTGCACCGAAATCAAACTTGGCGTCACCGAGAAGCTAGGGTTTGGCTCTGGATCTGTCTAGGGTGAAACTCGGTTGGGCCGATTTGGAAATATTGGTGGCACCGAATTTGAGTGTCAGGGTTTTGACAGAGTATTTTTGTGGGAGACTTCATGAGTATTTTTGGTGGCTAACTCTAAGCACTTGAGCAACTAGATCATCATGGATACCTCATCCCCTTTTAATAGTATTGGCTTTCCTATGGACTCAAATGTGATTTCTCACAAAATGCAAAATGTAGAGTCTTGAAGCTTGTTGTTTTGCCAATCCTATTCCTTTCCTTCTTCTTCTTCTTTCATTGGGGGTTCTCCTCACGTTCTAGCCAATTCTCTCTGTGGATTCATCTGAAGTAAACTAGGTAAAGCTATTAGTCCAAGAGACAATGTATGTTGTCATGAATTATCAAAACCTCCAAGGGAGCGTATGTGCTTTCAATCTCCCCCTGTTGGTAATTGATGACAACATACAATCAAATCTTCAAATTGAGATATACAAAGATATATGAATGCTTTGAGAAACACATGACTAAGACAAGCTCCCCCTAAATGTGTGTAATCCTTTTTAGAGGATAGTTGATTCGGAATGCATGAACACACACATAGTAGAAATGACATGATAAGTCATGTGTAACTTGGCTATATGCATCAAACACATGTGAATGAGGTGTCTCCATGTTCAAGACTCACTCTTGCAAACAATATGTGCAAGAAGCAAGAGATCGTCTTGACCAAGGATATGATGCATATACTTACCTTGAAGTTCTTGAGCATTTTAACAAAAGAAATGCACTCGAGAAAACAATGTTAGATAACAGAAGAGTATTCTTCTCATACAAATGCAAAAGAATTCAAATGTACCAAGATATGGAAGACATATAGGAAATTGTATTACTTAACAATGATATGTCTCCAAGAGCATTTAGAACTTTCTCCCCTAAGTATGGATTTGTAAGTCTTCCTCTCCCCCTGAATCTTAGCATGTAGATATTGGGAGTAGGTAGGGTGAGACAAGTCTAACATTAAGGCAATTAAATCTAAATCACATGTTCTCTTTCCTTTAATGATAGTATTGATTTGGTCTTCTCTCTCCCCCTTAATGTAATGTTTCTCCCTTTTGGGTGATCTTGATATTTTTCCCTTTGATAGATATTTCCTCTTTGGAAGCATAAGCTTTGATATTTCTCCCCCTTTGGCATTAATTTCCAAAAAGGGTCAGAGGGTAAGGGTGAGAGTAAGGGTCATTGAGAACATTGACTAAAGATGTCAAGAAAAAGTGGCAAAGAACTCAAGTGATGGCAAAAGTCGATAGCTCCGAGGCAAAGTGAATCCGTAGAACCAATAGGCAAATTTTAGGGCTCTGGGTAAAATCGGTACAACCGAAGAGATTCGTATCGGTGGTACCGAAGAAGCTCTTGGTAGTATATCTGCTTTATCAGTGAAACCGATTTTCCCAGTTCAGAGGGACCGAGTTGCAACCAGAAACTTGGCAAAGGCATTCTTGACCAAAATGATTTTCAGAAAGTCTCAATAGATTCTAAAAAAATTGCAATGAATTTTCAAGAAGATTTGCAATGAATTTTCAAGAAGATTTGCAATGAATTTTCAAGAAGATTTGCAATGAATTTTGAAGAAGATGAAGATTGGATGATTCCAAGAAAACATGCGATTAAAAGATGAACCAAACAAGAAACTTCATCTAGATGATGGTCGGCGACTAGGTCACCTACATTAGAGTATATTGACTTAGGAGCCAATTAAGAATACTTGATCATAGATCATACTCATCGTTAAGCTCAAAATGGGGTTACCATTTTTTGTTTTAGTATTTTGATGTTTTCATATCACTCAGAATTGCTTTGACTCATGACTTGGAGTAAAGCTTCTTCAAGGATATGAGTACATACCTTTGAGTGATGTTGATGACATGGCGTGTAGGTGGACTTGTTGCGGATGCCTAAGAGATGGAGTATGGGGCTATCCTTCTTGTTCTTTCAAGATAGGTCCTCCTACAAAAGTTAGTCATGCAAGGAAGAACAAGATATATCCAAATGACAAGAGTGAGGTTTTCATCACATGTATGTCAAGGATATAGTTTGTGTTGTCTTCTTCCTCCATCACAAAGTAGGATTGTTAATACTTGGCCAAGACAAGATTGCTTTAGATAGTAGTTGTTGGCAATCTTGTGAAATGTAGTTCATCCAAGTACCTACAAAAGGTTAGATGCAATACAAGGGAGCATAGATTTACAAGGTATAAGATAGTGTCATATCAATAGCAACAAGGAATAGTCAAGTAAGCTCATGCCCTTGCATGCATCCGAGTGAGTCTAATTAAGTTTGAAGCATCAATGATGTTCAACTCACTCCTCAAGTGACAAAACACTTTCTCATCAAGTGGCTCAGTAAAGATATCGGCCAATTGCTTGTTGGTGCGGACATGTTTGAGATTAATGTCCCCTTTAGCAACATGATCATGAATGAAATGATGACGAACTTGAATATGTTTAGTTCGAGAATGTTGCACGGGATTATGAGCAATCTTAATAGCACTCTCATTGTCACACAACAATGGAACATGTCTCACATGTACACTATAATCCTTAAGATTTTGAGTCATCCATAGCAATTGTGCACAACATGATCCGGCGGCAATGTATTCCGCTTCGGCGGTAGATAGAGATACCGAGTTTTGTTTCTTGGATGACCAAGACACAAGAGATCTCCCAAGAAATTGACAAGTATCCGAGGTGGATTTCCTATCAACCTTATCTCCGGCATAGTCCGAATCGGAATAGCCAACAAGGTTAAAATAAGATCCCTTGGGATACCAAATGGCAAAGTTTGGTGTCTGTATAAAGTATCTCACAATTCTTTTCACGGCCTTAAGATGACACACTTTAGGAGCAGCTTGATATCGAGTGCACATGCACACACTAAGCATGATATCGGGACGGGAGGCACATAGATATAGCAATGAACCGATCATTGATCGATAAACCTTTTGATCAACCGGTTTGTCCTCCTTGGTGAGGTCAACATGTCCACTAGTAGACATAGGAGTTTTCATACCTTTACACTCTTGCATGTTGAACTTCTTGATCAAGTCCTTGGTATACTTGGTGGGAGAGATAAATGTTCCTTCTCTCGTTTGCTTGATTTGCAAACCAAGGAATTTTTTTAGCTCACACATCATGGACATCTCATAATTCTCGGACATCAACCTTCCAAATTTCTCACTAAAATGTGGGTTAGTAGATCCACAGATAATATCATCCACATAAATTTGGCACACAAATAATTCACCGTTAACTCTTTTTGTGAACAAGGTTGCATCAATTTTACCAATTTCAAAAACCTTTTCAATAACAAACTTCGTTAAGCATTTGTACCAAGCTCGTGGGGCTTGTTTAAGACCATAGAGAGATTTACAAAGTTTATAAACATGATTAGGTTTCTTAGGGTTCACAAAGTCGGGAGGTTGTTTTACATAGACTTCCTCCTCAATTTCACCATTTAGAAAAGCACTTTTGATATCCATTTGGTAAAGAGTAATATCATGGTGATTGGCATAAGCAAGAAGTATGCGAATGGCTTCAAGTCTAGCAACGGGGGCATAAGTCTCACCGTAGTCCATACCTTCGACTTGAGTGTAACCTTGAGCTAAAGACGTGCCTTGTTGCGTACCACTTGACCATCTTCATCTTACTTGTTCCGAAACACCCATTTTGTTCCAATGATGTTTTGATCATCCTTTGGCTTCTCCACTAGTGTCCACACTTCATTCCTCTCGAAGTTGTGTAACTCTTTGTGCATGGCTGATACGTCTCCAACGTATCTATAAATTTTGCTTCTTCCATGCTGTTATATTATCAATCTTGAATGTTTTACAATCATTTTATAGCAACTTTATATCATTTTTTGGGACTAACCTATTGACATAGTGCCAAAGTGCCAGTTGTTGTTTTTGCTTGTTTTTTACTTCGCAGAATATCAGTACTAAACGAAGTCCAAACACCGTGAAACTTTTTGGAGATTTTTTTTGGGCCAGAAGACATCTAGTGGGCCAAAGAAGTGCCAGAGGGGATGGTCAAGGAGACCACAACCCACCAGGGCGCGCTAGAGGCCCTGGGCGTGCCCTGATGGGTTGTGCCCTCCTCGGGACGCCCCTCCAGCGCCTCTGATGCCTATAAATTCCCAAATATTCCAGAAACCCTAAGGGAGTCGACAAAAAACACATCCAGCCGCCGCAAGTTCTAGAACCGCGAGATCCAATCTAACACCATCACGGAGGGGTTCATCATCCTCATTGCTGCCTCTCCGATGATGCGTGAGTAGTCGACCATAGACCTACGAGTCTGTAGGCAGTAGCTAGATGGCTTCCTCTCTCTCTCTTTTGATTCTCAATACAATGGTCTCTTGGAGGTCTATTTGATGTAAACTTTTGCGGTGTGTTTGTTGGGATCCGATGAATTTTGAGTTCATGATCAGTTTCTATCCATGAATATTATTTGAGTCTTCTTTGATCTCTTATATGCATGATTACTTATAGCCTCGTATTTCTTCTTCGAATCTTTCGTTTAGTTAGGCCAACTAGATCGATTTTTCTTGTCATGGGAAGAGGTGCTTTGTGATGGGTTCGATCTTGCGGTGTCCTCTCCCAGTGACAGAAGGGGCAGCGAGGCACGCATGTACCGTTTCTATTAAGGATAACAAGATGGGGTCTATTCCTACATGAATACATCTTGTCTACATCATGTCACCGTTCTTATTGCATTACTCCATTTTTCCATGAACTGAATACACTAGATGCATGCTGGATAGCGGTCGATGTGTGGAGTAATAGTAGTAGATACGGAATCATTTCGGTCTACTAATCTTGGACGTGATGCCTATATAATGATCATCGCCTTGGATATCGTCATGATTATTTGATCTTCTATCAATTGCCCAAGAGTAATTTGTTCACCCACCGTGTGCTATACTCATGAGAGAAGCCACTAGTGAAACTTACGGCCCTCGGGTCTATTTTCCAACATATTGCTTTCCGATCTATCTTTTTGCCGCTTGTGTTTTCA
Source organism: Elymus sibiricus (assembly GCA_039707655.1). Classification (NCBI taxonomy): domain Eukaryota; kingdom Viridiplantae; phylum Streptophyta; class Magnoliopsida; order Poales; family Poaceae; genus Elymus; species Elymus sibiricus. Next base: position 130,908,888 of record CM077663.1, read on the forward strand.
GATCTATTATTCCAAAAACCCAAAAATACCTTGCTGCACTTTTTATTTGCCTCTTTTATTTTGTGTTCTTGAGAGATCTATCTATCCAATCTATCATATCCTAATCTATCTTTTTACCATAGAGAGATTTACAACCTCTCTTTCGCGTCGAGTTGCAAGTATTTGTTCTTTGTGTGCAGGTGTTGTTTACATAGTGGTGGTGATCCTCCTACTGGTTTGATACCTTGGTTTCATAAACTGACGAAAATACTTACCGTCACTATGCTGCATCATCCCTTCCTCTTTGGGGAAATACCGACGCAGTCTCAAGTCACGTCAAAGGAATTTCTAGCGCCGTTGCCGGGGAGGAAGCGGTCTCTTCTACGTGCCAATCTCTGACGCCGAGGAGACACCATCATCATCTACCAGGTTCCTAATCACAAATCTCATCTCCTTGCAATTACATTATTTGCCATTTGCCTCTCATTTTCCTCTCCCCCACTTCACCAAATTTGTCGTTTTATTCGCCCTCTTTGTCCTTTGCCTTTTTCTCGTCAGATCTCATGTTCGCCTACCTTGTCGTTATGGCTAGTTCTTCCTCTATTGCATGTACTCCCGAGAACGAAGTTCTTAATTTTAAGCAAAGGGGAGGGTAGAACCTAAAAGATGCTTGGTATAGGATTTGCAATGCTCATAATAGTCTATCCATAAGCAATCTACCATTGTTCTTCTTCGCAGTTTTTATGTTGGCATCACCACTTGGTATAGATTCGTCCTTGATACGATTACCGGTGGGGATTTCTTGATGTGTCCATCTTTGGATGCTTTTAAAGCTATGTGAAGTTTAGTGGGATCGCCATCTCTCATGATTAATGAAACAACTTTAACCCTCGAACATGTTATGGAAAGGCTAGATGCTATTGAAAAGAAGATGATTACCAAAGAACATCTTGAAAATTTGGATAAGAAAATGCATAATCTTGCTAAAAAAATTGGGTGAAAAGTGGGAGATGCCTTTAAATTGCTAAAGGAGAAAGAAACCATGGTTAACGAAAGGTTAGAAGAGAGTCCTTACCGGATTGATAAGTTGGAAGAAATTTTTAGTAACTTGGGTTCAGCTTTTTCTTCTGTTAAAACTATTGAAAAAACTCCCATAAAAATTTGCAAGACCACGCAAGTCACTAAGAACAAAGTTGCTACACCTAGTAGCCACAAGGGAGATCTTAAAATGATTAGTATTCATCCCAGTTTTGTTGAATTAGTAAAAGGCCCTATTTACAAGGATGAATTTTTTGGTCTTGTTCCTAGAAGTGTTGTCATTGAGAGTATGCATGCTAAATCCTTGAAAAAAATCTAGTTGTGTGATTGAGGAGTTGAAAGCCAAAGATGACAATACATGAATCTATGTGTTATGCCTAGCTAGGGGCGTAAAACGATAGCGCTTGCTGGGAGGCAACCCAATGAATAAATTTATTTTCTTATTTTTCTTTCTGTTTTTGAGCGTTGAAACAATTATGCCTCTGTTATGATTGTGTTTTTTATGTTTTATTTAGTGTTTGTGCCAAGTAAAGCCTTTAGGATGATTCATAAGATGAGTAGAAACAACGCTGAATCTGAAACAGAAACTTTGCCTCCAGTGTTCGAATTTTCATTTTTTTTACTGGAACGTGATATTGAGCTGAAATTTTAACACAGTGTTTATATACAAATTATTTACGTTGTCCTAATTTTTCAGAATTTTTAGAGTTACATAAGTATGGTTAGAGTACATATTACTACAGACTAGTCTGTTTAAGACAGATTCTGTTTTCGTTGCATTGTGTGCTTGTTTTGATGAATCTATGGGTTGTATTTAAGGATATGAGCCATGGTAAAGTTAAAATACAGTAGGTATAATGCAATAATAAAATTTGAATGGGTTTGCAATAGTACTTAAAGTAGTGATTTGCTTTATTATACTAACAGATCTCACGAAGGTTTTGTTGAGTTTTGTGTGATTGAAGTTTTCAAGTTTTAGGTGAGATCACGATGGATGAAGGAATAAGGAGTGAAAAGAGCCTAATCTTGGGGATGCTACAGCACCCCCAAGATATGTCCAAAGAGAAACAAGCAACTAAGCTTGGGGATGCCCCGAGTGGTATCCCCTCTTTCTTCTAATGACCATCGGTATCTTACTTGGAGCTATATTTTTATTCATCACATATCATGAGTTTTGCTTGGAGCGTCATGTATCATTTGAGTCTTTACTTGCTTTGATTTTTAGTTTGTCATTAGTATCCTTTCTGGACACACCTATTTGAGAGAGCCAAAATTATGCTATGATTTGTTAGAATTGCTCTATATGCTTCACTTAAACTTTTTGAGCTATGGATTTGCTCTAGTGCCTCACTTATGTCTTTTTGAGCACGGTGTGCTTGGAAATTTTTGTAGAAATACTCTCATGCTTCACTTAGATTAATTTAAGAGTTAGTAAATTTTGAAGAAATCCTCTCATGCTTCACTTATACTATTTTGAGAGATGAAACTTTTATGCTCATGTTCTTCACTTAAATTTGTTTGAGCTTGTCAAAAGCAATGGCAATATATGAAACTAGTCCCAAAGTGATAGATATCCAGGGAGGATATGATAAAAACTTTCATGAAAATCATTGGACAAATTAAACTTGACTCCTTGTAATAGTTTTGAGACATGATGATAGTGATATGTGAGTCATGTTAGTGAGTAATTATGCTTTAGTAAGAATATTGGTGTTAAGGTTTGTGATTCCCTATGCAAGCACGAAAGTCAATAGTTATGCAATGAAATTACATCCTACTTATGGTGCATTGTTCGGTGTTAGTTATTCTCAATGCTCGTTTATGTGAATTTTCGTTTCTTGGTTGGTTGCTTCTCAATCTATTTGCTAGCCTCCACTTGTACTAAGTAGAAATACTACTTGTGCATCCAAAATCCTTAAACCCAGTTTTGCCTTATGAGTCCATCATACCTACCTATATGCGGTATTTCCATGTCATTCTAGGAAAATTTGTATGTGCCATCTCTAATTTTCAAAATAAATTTCCTTTTTGTGTGCTCGTACCGCTCATGAAACGGTAGGGGGTGTCCAATATTTTTCCATGCTAGATGTGTTATTCTCAAGATGAGTGTTTATTCACTTGTCATTGCACGAGTGTACGGCAGTAATAGGGATGCCCAGTCCCGAAATGAAATAAAAAAAATACTTTTTGTTGTCAAATAATAAATTCCTTGGAAAGTGTTGGTATGGAAGGCAACTGTGGATACGGCCAGCCATGGATTGTGAAAGAATGGTGGAAAAAAGAATAAAATTTCTTTATGTTTGGGAACCGCCTATGATATATCTAGCATGGAAAGTATTGTGAACTACTTTTTCGTTTTCGTTGGCAGGAAAGGCATGTCACCCAAAAAAAATTCTCTTTCAATTTAAACTTTGAGCTCTGGCACCTCTACAAATTCCTACTTCCCTCTGCGAAGGGCCCATCTATTTACTTTATGCAATTTTCTTTTTATTTGAGTCTCCATCTTCTCTTATAAAGCACCAACTAGGGGGCACTATGATCATACTTGAGCATTGGGTGTACTTAATATTTGAGTGTTTTTCATGAATGGATCAATGATTGAGCATGATGGGCTAGGGGATAACTTTCTTTAGTGTTGATATTTTGAAAGACATGGTTGCTTGTTGGCATGCTTGAGTATTAAAGTCATTATGTTAAAACTAGACTATTGCTTTGAACCATCTAAAAGTCCAAGTGTCCAAGCTACAAAAGAAGAGAATATGTGATGAACATGTTAGGCAGCATTCCACATCAAAAATTATGTTTTTATCATTTACCTACTCGAGGACAAGTAGGAATTAAGCTTGGGCATGCTGATACGTCTCCAACGTACCTATAATTTTTGCTTGTTCCATGCTGTTATATTATCAATCTTGGATGTTTTACAATCATTTTATAGCAACTTTATATCAATTTTTGGGACTAACCTATTGACATAGTGCCAAAGTGCCAGTTGCTGTTTTTGCTTGTTTTTTACTTCGCAGAATATCAGTACTAAACGAAGCCCAAACACCGCGAAACTTTTTGGAGATTTTTTTGGGCCAAAAGACATCCAGTGGGCCAAAGCCTCGACCACAACCCACCAGGGCGCGCCAGAGGCCCTGGGCACGCCCTGATGGGTTGTGCCCTCCTCGGGACGCCCCTCCACTGCCTCTTATGCCTATAAATACCCAAATATTACAGAAACCCTATGGGAGTCGACGAAAAACACATCCAGCCGCCGCAAGTTCCAGAACCGCGAGATCCAATCTAACACCATCACGACAGGGTTCATCATCCTCATTGGTGCCTCTCCGATGATGCGTGAGTAGTCCACCATAGACCTACGGGTCCGTAGGCAGTAGCTAGATGGCTTCCTCTCTCTCTCTCTCTCTCTCTCTCTCTCTCTTTTGATTCTAAATACAATGGTCTCTTGGAGATCTATTTGATGCAAACTTTTGCAGTGTGTTTGTTGGGATCCGATGAATTTTGAGTTCATGATGAGTTTCTATCCATGAATATTATTTGAGTCTTCTTTGATCTCTTATATGCATGATTACTTATAGCCTCGTATTTCTTCTTCGAATCTTTGGTTTAGTTAGGCCAACTAGATCGATTTTTCTTGCCATGGGAAGAGGTGCTTTGTGATGGGTTCGATCTTGCGGTGTCCTCTCCCAGTGACAGAAGGGGCAGCGAGGCACGCATGTATCATTGCTATTAAGGATAACAAGATGGGGTCTATTCCTACATGAATAGATTTTGTCTACATCATGTCACCGTTCTTGTTACATTACTCCGTTTTTCCATGAACTTAATACACTAGATGCATGTTGGATAGCGGTCGATGTGTGGAGTAATAGTAGTAGATGCAAAATCGTTTCGGTCTACTAATCTTGGAGGTGATGCCTATATAATGATTATCGCCTTGGATATCGTCATGATTATTTGATCTTCTATCAATTGCCCAACAATAATTTGTTCACCCACCGTGTGCTATACTCATGAGAGAAGCCGCTAGTGAAACCTACGGCCCCCGGGTCTACTTTTCCAACATATTGCTTTCCGATCTATCTTTTTGCCGCTTTTGTTTTCAGATCTATTATTCCAAAAATCCAAAAATACCTTGCTGCACTTTTTATTTGCTTCTTTTATTTTGCATTCTTGAGAGATCTATCTATCCAATCTATCATATCATAATCTATCTTTTTACCGTACAGAGATTGACAACCTCTCTTTCGCGTCGGGTTGCAAGTATTTGTTCTTCATGTGCAGGTGCTGTTTACGTAGTGGTGGTGATCCTCCTACTGGTTCGATACCTTGGTTTCATAAATTGAGGGAAATACTTACCGTCGCTGTGCTGCATCATCCCTTTCTCTTTGGGGAAATACCGACGTAGTCTCAAGCCACGTCAGTGGCATTCACCCAATCAGGGTCTTCAAGTGCTTCTTCTACCTTCATATGCTCAATACTAGAGATAAATGAGTAATGATCATAAAATTAGCTAAACGAGTTTTAGAGCGAGTGATTCTCCCGGTTTGTATGTCGTCGAATATTTGCTCTAAGGGATGATTCTTGTTCACTCTTGCTCGAACTTGTGGTAGATTTTGCTTGTTGGATGGTGGAGCTTCCCTTGAGGTGTCGTTCCCTTGAGGTGGTGGTGAAAGAGATTGAGGTGGATCATCACGATGTACTTCTTCCTGCTCTTTATCTTTTCGTGTACCGCTTTTGGATGCCTCCATGTCATTTTGTGGTTCACCTTGACGCGAGGTAGGGGCTTCCACCTGTGTTGATGAAGTGCTTTCCTTCACCTCCATGAGACGTATCTTGCCGATGGAAAAATCTTGAATGTCTTCCGAAGGTTCCTTATCTCCTACATAATTTGGCAATTGTTCGACTTGCGAACCATTAGTCTCATCAAACTTCACGTCTATTGTCTCTTCAACCTTTCGAGTGTAGTTGTTGTAGACACGGTAAGTGTGAGAGTTTGATATGTAACCGAGTAGGAAACCTTCATGAGATTTAGGAGCAAATTTAGAACGATGATGCTTCTCAATAATGTAGCACTTTGAGCCGAATACTCAAAAGTATCCAACTTGGGGTTTGTTACCGGTGAGTAGCTCATATGCCGTTTTACCGAGAAGCATGTGTAAGTAGAGTTGGTTCATAGCATGACAAGCTGTTCTTGGCGTCTTGTAGTCGTCGAGCATCGTTCTAGCCATCTCTATGAGAGTCCGGTTCTTCCTCTCAACAACCCCATTTTGTTGAGGTGTGTATGTAACCGAGAACTCATTAGTGTTCTTGAACTCATTAGTGTTCGTCAAGAAAGGTATCCACATTAGTGTTCTTGAACTCCGATCCATTGTCGCTTTGAACTTTCTTGATCTTCACTTCAAATTGATTTTGAGCCTTGCGAGTGAAGTTCTTGAAGATCTTTTGCACCTGCAACTTGTCATCAAGAAAGAATACCCACATAAATCTGGAAAAATCATCAACTATAACTAGACCAAAGGAATTTCCACCGAGGCTCTTGTAAACATTGGGACCAAAAAGATCCATATGAAGCAACTCGAGTGGTCTCCTAGTAGTCATGATGTTCTTTACGGGATGGCTTCCACCCACTTGCTTTCCTGCTTGACAAGCACCACAAAGTCTATCTTTGTCAACGATAACATCCTTGACACCAAGTATATGATCACCTTTGATAAGCTTGTCTAGATTACGTATACCAACATGTCCTAGCCTTCTATGTCATAGCCAACCTTTAGAAGATTTTGCAATAAGAGAAGTACGAGGTTTGGACCTTCTGCTGATTATTTTGCCAATAATTTTTATATATTGCAAAATAATTCTACGTCAATTTTTAGCTCATTTGGAATTCTAGAGAATATTCAGCTCTTCGATGGTCTTTTTCGGTCCAGAATTCCAGCTGTCGGCGATTGACGTGGCTTGAGACTGCGTCGGTATTTCCCCAAAGAGGAAAGGACGATGCAGCACATCTACGGTAAGTATTTCCCTTAGTTATGAAATGGAGGTTATCGAACCTAGGAGGAAGACCACGCAATGATATGTAAACGGTACTTGCACACAAAGAATAAATACCTGCAACCCGACGCGTAAGAGAGGTTGTCAATCTCTCAACAGTAAAAAGATAGATTAGATTGTAATAGATTGGATAAATAGATCGCACAAGAACACAAAATAAGAAAAGCAAATAAAAAGTGCAGCAAAGTATTTTTGGGTTTTTGGAATAATAAATCTGGAAACAAAAGCGGAGAAAGATAGATCGGAAAGCAATATATTAAAAGGATAGACCCGGGGGTCGTAGGTTTCACTAGTGGCTTCTCTCATGGGTATAGCACACGGTGGGTAAACAAATTACTGTTGGGCAATTGATAGAAGATCACATAATCATGACGATATCCAAGGTGATGATCAATATATAGGCATCACGTCCAAGATTAGTAGACCGAAACGATTCTGCATCTACTTACTATTACTCCACACATCGACCGCTATCCAGCATGCATCTAGTGTAATTAAGTTCATGGAGAAACAAAGTAATGCAATAAGAACGATGACATGATGTAGACAAGATATATTCATGTAGGAATAGACCCCATCTTGTTATCCTTAATAGCAACGATACATGCGTGCCTCGCTGCCCCTTCTGTCACTGGGAGAGGACACCGCAAGATCGAACCCATCACAAAGCACCTCTTCCCATGGCAAGAAAAATTGATCTAGTTGGCCTAACTAAACCAAATATTTGAAGAAGAAATACGAGGCTATAAGTAATCATGCATATAAGAGATCAAAAGAAGACTCGAATAATATTCATGGATAGAAACTGATCATGAACTCAAAATTCATCGGATCCCAACAAACACACCGCAAAAAGTCATTACATCAAATAGATCTCCAAGACACCATTGTATTGAGAATCAAAAGAGAGAGAGAAAGCCATCTAGCTACTGCCTATGGACCCGTAGGTCTATGGTGGACTACTCATGCATCATCGGAGAGGCACCAATGAGGATGATGAACCCCTCTGTGATGGTGTTAGATTGGATCTCGTGGTTCTTGAACTTGCGGCGGCTGGAATTGTGTTTCATCGACTCCTCTAGGGTTTCTGGAATTTCTGAGAATTTATAGAGCTGAGAGGCGGTGGAGGAGACCCCCGTGGGCCCCACAACCCACCAGGGCGCGCCGGGGGCCTCTGGTATGCCCTGGTGTCTTCTAGGCCCCATGGGCCTCCTCCTGGGTGCTTCCATGGCTCACAAGTTGTCTTCTGGTCCAAAAAAATCTCCAAAAAGTTTCGTGGCGATTGGACTCCGTTTGGTACTGATATTCTGCGAAGTAAAAAACAGCACCTGGCACTTGGCACTATGTCAATAGGTTAGTCCCAAAAAATGATATAAAGTTGCTGTAAAATGATTGTAAAACATCCAAGAATGACAATATAACAGCATGGAACAATCAAAATTTATAGATACGTTGGAGACATATCAGCATCCCCAAGCTTAATTCCTACTCGTCCTCAAGTAGGTAAATGATAAAAATAGAATTTTTGATGTGGAATGTTGCCTAGCATGTTCATCACATATTCTTTTCTTTTATAGCATGGACATTTGGACTTTTAGATGGTTCAAAGCAATAGTATAGTTTTGACATGAAGACTTCAATACTCAAGCATACCAACAAGCAACCATGTCATTCAAAATATCAACACTAAAGAAAGTTATCCCTAGCCATCATGCTCAATCAATGATCCATTCATGAAACACACTCAAATATTAGCTACACCCAATGCACAAGTATGCTCCTAGTGCCCCCTAGTTGGTGCTTTATAAGAGAAGATGGAGACTCAAATAAAAGTAAAAATTGCATAAAGTAAATAGATAGGCCCTTCGTAGAGGGAAGTAGGGATTTGTAAAGGTGCCAGAGATCAAAGCTTAAATTGAGAGATAAATTTTTTGAGAGGCATGCTTTTCCTGTCAACGAAAACGACAAAGTAGTTCTCAATACTTTCCATGCTTGATATATCATAGGCGGTTCCCAGACAGAAAATAAAGTTTATTCCTTTTTTCACCATTCTTTCACAATCCAAGGCTAGCCGAATCCACGGTTGCCTTCCATACCAACACTTTCCAATGAATTTATTATTTGACAACATAAAGTAATTTTCTTTTTCATTTCGGGACTGGGCAACTCTATTACCGCCGTACTCTCGTGCAATGACAAGTGAATAAACACTCATTTTGAGAATAACACATCTAGCATGGAAAAATATCGGAAACCCCCTACCGTTTCATGAGCGGTACGAGCACACAAAAAGGAAATTCATTTTGAAAATTAGAAATGGCACATGCAAATTTGCTTAGAACGGCATGGAAATACCACATATAGGTAGGTATGGTGGACTCATATGGCAAAACTGGGTTCAAGGATTTTGGATGCACAAGTAGTATTTCTACTTAGTACAAGTGGAGGCAAGCAAATAGATTGAGAAGCAACCAACCAAGAAACGAAAATTCACATAAACGGGCATTAAGCATAACTAACACCGAATAATGCACCATAAGTAGGATGTAATTTCATTGCATAACTATTGACTTTCGTGCTTGCATAGGGAATCACAAACCTTAACACCAATATTCTTACTAAAACACAATTACTCATCAACATGACTCACATATTACTATCATCATGTCTCAAAACTATTACAAGGAATCAACTTTAATTTGTACAATGATCTTCATGAAAGTTTTTGTTATATCCCTCTTGAATATCTATCACTTTGGGACTATTTTCATATATTGCCATTGCTTTTGACAAGCTCAAATAAGTTTAAGTGAAGAACATGAGCATAAAAATTTCGTCTCTCAAAATAATATAAGTGAAGTATGAGAGAATTTCTTCAAAATTTACTAACTCTCGAATTAATCTAAGTGAAGCATGAGAGTATTTCTTCAAAAATTTCCAAGCACACCGTGCTCAAAGAGATATAAGTGAAGCACTAGAGCAATTCCATAGCTCAAAAAAATTAAGTGAAGCATATAGTGCAATTCTAACAAATCATAGCATAATTTTGGCTCTCTCAAATAGGTGTGTTCAGCAAGGATACTTGTGACAAACTAAAAAGCAAATCAAGCAAAGACTGAAATAATACAAGACGCTCCAAGCAAAACTCATGATATGTGACGAATAAAAATATAGCTCCAAGTAAAATACCGATGGTCGTTAGAAGAAAGAGGGGATGCCACTCGGGGCATCCCCAAGCTTAGTTGATTGTTTCTCCTTGGATATTATCTTGGGGTGTCATATCATCCCCAAGCTTAGGCTCTTTTCACTCCTTATTCCTTCATCCATCGTGATCTCACCCAAAACTTGAAAACTTCAATCACACAAAACTCAACAAAACCTTCGTGAGATCCGTCAGTATAATAAAGCAAATCACTACTCTAAGTACTGTTTCAAACCCATTCAAATTTTCTTATTGCATTATATATACTGTATTCTAACTTTACCATGGCTTATACCCTTCAATACAAACCATAGATTCATCAAAACAAGCACACAATGCAACGAAAACAGAATCTATCAAAAACAGAACAGTTTATAGTAATATGTACTCTAACCATACTTCTGTAACTCAAAAAAATATTGAAAAAATAGGAAAGCGTCAGAAATTTGTATATCAATCTTGTGTAAAAAATTCAGAATTTTTCGTCGCTTCTGTGATTTTAAAAAATTCTACTACGGGGCGCAAAAGTTTCTGTTTTTCAACAAGATCAAATCAACTATCACCCAACATGATCCTAAAGGCTTTACTTGGCACAAACACTAATTAAAACATAAAAAACACAATCATAACAGTAGCATAATTGTGTAAACACTCAAGAACAGAAAGAAAAAGGCAAAAATAAATTTATTCATTGGGTTGCCTCCCAACAAGCGCTATCGTTTTACGCCCCTAGCTAGGCATAACGCATAGATTCAAGTGTTGTCATCTTTAGTTTTTGCCCCATAGGATGCCCTCCTGATTGATTCATATGGTGGATTAATTCTTGTTCTAGGAAAGTGTTACATACCCTTTCTTAGTGGAAATTGTAATTTAATGTTGCCTTCTTTTATATCAATCACGGCACCTATAGTGCGTAAAAACGGTCTACCAAGTATAATGGGACAAGACGGATTGCAATCAATATCAGGAACAATAAAATCTATGGGCACATAGTTCCTATTTGCAAGAATAAGAACATCATTAATTCTTCCCAAAGGCTTTTTAATCTTAGAATCCGCCAAGTGCAAATTAAGAGAACATTCTTCAATATTGGTAAGACCAAGCACATCACATAGAGATTTCAGAATTGTGGAAACACTAGCACCCAAATCACACAAAGCAAATCACTCATAATTTTTAATCTTGAATTTAATGGTAGGTTCCCACTCATCATGTAATTTTCTAGGGATTGAAATCTCTAATTCCAACTTTTCTTCAAAAGATTTCATCATGGCATCAACAATATGTTTAGTAAAAGCTTTATTTTGTTCATAAGCATGGGGTGAATTTATCATGGATTGTAACAAAGAAATAGATTCAATCAAAGAGCAACTATCATAATTAAAGTCTTTGCATTCCAAAATAGTAGGCACATCACTAGTTAAAGTTTTGACCGCTTCGAACCCACTTTCATCAAAATTTTCATCAAGATTTTCACCCTCCAAATCATTGGGACGCCTTCTAACTAAGTTGACTCTACTTTAGTCCCTTTATCATCAATTTTAATATTACTAAACAAGGAATCGATAGAATAAACACCAATCACTTTAATATCTTCATCATTTTTATGAAAGCAATCACTAGAAAACGCTTTTTCTAAAAATTCTCTTTTAGCTCTAAGCATAGCGGTTCTTTTCTTACTTTCATCCATAGAAACATATAAAGCTTTAATTGATTCATCAATCTTAGGTGAAAAAGCTTTTAACTTGAGATTTTTCTACATCATGGGAAATTCTATCAATGCTTCTAGACATATCATCAATCTTATTCAACTTTTATTCTATCGTAGTATTGAAAACCTTTTGAGCATTGATAAATTCTTTAATATTATTCTCAAGATCAGAGGGGTTCCTATTATTATTGTAAAAAGAATTACCATAATTATTCGAAGAATTTCTAGGAAAAGGCCTAGGATTAAAATTACCTCTATAAGCATTGTTATTAAAATTGTTTCGCGAGGTGAAATTCACATCTACGGAATCACTATTTTGCTCAATCAAAGTAGACAAAGCCATATCATTAAGATCAATAGGAGCATTTTTACTAGCAACCAACTTCATAAGAGCATTGATGTCTACTACACAACCTTCTTCTTGTAGACTCGTGTTGGGCCTCCAAGCGCAAAGTTTTGTAGGACAGTAGCAAATTTCCCTCAAGTGGATGACCTAAGGTTTATCAATCCGTGGGAGGCGTAGGATGAAGATGGTCTCTCTCAAACAACCCTGTAACCAAATAACAAAGAGTCTCTTGTGTCCCCAACACACCCAATACAATGGTAAATTGTATAGGTGCACTAGTTCGGTGAAGAGATGGTGATACAAGTGTAATATGGATGGTAGATATAGGTTTTTGTAATCTGAAAATATAAAAACAGCAAGGTAACTAATGATAAAAGTGAGCACAAACGGTATTGCAATGCTTAGAAACAAGGCCTAGGGTTCATACTTTCACTAGTGCAAGTTCTCTCAACAATACTAACATAGTTGAATCATATGTAAATCCCTCACGTGAGACAAAGAGTTCACTCCAAAGTCACAAATAGCGGAGAACAAACGAAGAAATTATTGTAGGGTACGAAACCACCTCAAAGTTATCTTTTCCGATCAATCTTATGAGCTATCCCTATAAGTGTCACGAACAGCCCTAGAGTTCGTACTAAAATAACACCTTAAGATACACATCAACCAAAACCCTAATGTCACCTAGATACTCCAATGTCACCACGAGTACCCATGGGCATGATTATACGATATGCACCACACAATTTCAGATTCATCATGTTCAATCCAACACAAAGAACTTCAAAGAGTGCCCCAAAGTTTCTACCGGAGAGTCAAGACGAAAACGTGTGCCAACCCCTATGCATAGATTCCCAAGGTCACGGAACCCGCAAGTTGATCACCAAAACATACATCAAGTGGATCAATAGAACATCCCATTGTCACCACAGATATCCCATCGCAAGACATACATCAAGTGTTCTCAAATCCTTTAAAGACTCAATCTGATAAGAAAACTTCAAAGGGAAAACTCAATTCATCACAAGAAGATAGAGAGGGGAAAACTCCATATGATTCATCTATATTAATAAAGCTCGCGGTACATCAAGATCGTGTCATCTCAAGAACACGAGAGAGAGATCAAACACATAGCTACTGGTACATACCCTCAGCCCCGAGGGTGAACTACTCCCTCCTCGTCATGGAGACCGCCGGGATGATGAAGATGGCCTCCGGTGATGGTTTCCCCCTCCGGCAGGGTGACGGAACGGGCTCCCGACTGGTTTTTCGTGGCTACAGAGGCTTGTGGCGGCGGAACTCCCGATCTAGGTTTCTTTCTGGGGGTTTTGGTATTTATAGGAATTTTTGGCGTCGGTCTCACGTCAAGGGGGTGCTCGAGGAGTCCACAAGCCAGGGGGGCGTGCCCTAGGGGGGCGCGCCCCCAGGCTTGTGACCTCCTCGGTCACTTCCTGGCCCAGCTCCGGTGCTTCGGGGGTCTCTTTTGGTCCATAAAAAATCACCGTAAATTTTCAGCCCATTCCGAGAACTTTTATTTCTGCACAAAAAACGACACCATGGTAGTTCTGCTGAAAACAGCGTCAGTCCGGGTTAGTTCTAATAAAATCATACCAAAATCATATAAAATTATTGTAAACATGGCATGAATACTTCATAAATTATAGATACATTGGAGACGTATCAGCATCCCCAAGCTTAATTCCTGCTCGTCCTCGAGTAGGTAAATGATAAAAGAAATAATTTATGAAGTGTGAATGCTAGCAAGTGCACAAGTTTGATCAATGATAATTCCAATCACTTTTTCTAGCATCAATATAAACCATAAACAGTAGCTCATCTCATAAAACTTCTCATGATCAAGTAACAAGCTATTCACATGTTAAAGTATAGACCAGAAAGTTTCTTGAAAACTAACAAACCATATTCCTAGTCATCGAACAATTACAATTCATCTTATTTTCAGGAAGGGTCTATGTAAGAGCTTTGATTTAGCAAATTCCACATACTCAACTATCATATAGTCTTCCATGATTATTGACACTCAAAGCATATTTTTAGAACAAATAGCATCCATCGAACACAGAGAAAGATAGGGGCTTAATGTTTCGCCTCCCAACTTATTTATCATATAGATAATTATCAACAATAATAATTCATGATCAAATATATTTGTGTGGATATATATGTCTAGATCATTCCCCAACACATGACGCTTGCCAAGAGAAAAAGGCGAAATATAGGAAGTGGTGAAGATCACCATGACTCTTGCAGAGGGAAGCATTGATTTGCAAAGGTGCCAGAGCTCGAGCTTTTAAAACAGAGATGAATAATAATTTTGAGCGGTATGCTTTCATTGTCGACATAACAACCGAGAGATCTCGGTATCTTCCATGCTAGATACATTATAGGCGGTTCCCAAACAGAATGGTAAAGTTTTTACTCCCCCTCCACCAATCAATCACACTCCACGGCGAGCCGAATCCACGGGTACCGTCCATACAAACAACAATCTTGGGGGAGTTTTGTTTCATTATATTTTGATTTGATTTTTGAGCATGGAACTGGGCATCCCGAATACCAGCCACTTTCTCGTGAATGATAGTGAATCAACACATATCGTGAGAATAACCCACCTAGCATGGAAGATACTGACAGCCCCTAGTCACTATATGAGCGATTCGGGCATACAAAACAGAATATTATTTGAAGGTTTAGAGTTTGGCACATGCAAATTTACTTGGAACGGCAGGTAAATACCGCATATAGGTAGGTATGGTGGACTCATATGGAACAACTTTGGGTTTAAGGGTGTTTGGATGCACAAGTAGTATTTCTACTTGGTGCGGAAGTTTTGGCTAGTATGAGGTGGAAGCAAGCACCACATGTTGGAGGATCCATAACAATATAACTTCTATACAAATATACCCAAACATAACTCATTAAGTTGTCTTCCTTGTCCAATTTTAACTAATTTGCTCGAGTTTGAAAATAATTAATGAGCTCACAATCATAGAAGATGTCCAATATAGTATATTTATATGTGGAATCTCTCTTCCTTCAATATTCTTTCATGAATTGTTCAAGTGACCAATGCGGTGTTTACTAACTTTCAATAAATTTTACCACCTATACTTATTATGTGTGAAGTCATTACTCCCCATGGGATAAGTATATGAAGCATATTTAATTTCAGATTTATGATATTCAATTCATTCAACCATTTACTCATAGGATATAAGTGAAGCACGAGAGTGAATGACAAACTACTCCAAAAAAGATGTAAGTGAAGATCAATGCGTAGTCAACAATTAAATAACTATGTGAAGACTCTCTCATCTAAGAATTTCAGATCTTAAGTATTTTATTCAACAGCAAGCAAAAGAAAAATAGCACTCCAAGAATAGCACGCATCATGTGAACGAATAAAAATTTAGGCTCAACATAGGCTAACCGATAATTGTTGATGAAGAGAGGTGGGATGCGTAGCATCCCCAAGCTTAGATGCTTGAGACTTCTTGAAATATTTACTTGGGGTGCCTTGGGCATCCCCAAGCTTGAGCTTTTGTATCTCGTTCAATCCTCTCATATCATGGTTTCACCTATTCTCAAAAACATCTTCCACACAAAACTTGAAAAGAACTCGTGAGATAGGTTAGTACACATAATAATAAATCAACTCTTTATGTACTGCCAAGACAAGTTGCATAATAATTTTTAAACATTAGGTACTGTATACTATCATTTCCACAATTTATATCTACCAATATAGGCTATGGAAACTATAGGATAAGTAGATAACGAAACTATGACAGCAATCTGTCCAAACAGAACAGTCTGTAGCAATTTATGAAAACAGTGTACTTCTGTAACTCAAAAAATTATGAAAATTTAGGAAATGCTATAAAATTTATATGAAAATACTTTGTAAAAATTTCAGAAACTTTCCACGTTCCAGTAAAATATGAAAATTCAAACACTACAGCAAAAGTTTCTGTTTATACACAGCACACATCAAACATGCAATTCAAGCATCCTAAAAGGCAATTCTTGGAAATTTTTATTGAAAAACAAGATTATAAATAACACCTAACAGAAAACAAGAAAATAAAATGACGCTCCAAGCAAAACTCATATTATGTGACGAATAAAAATATAGCTCCAAGTAAGATATACCGATAGTGTTGAAGACGAAAGAGGGGATGCCTTTCGGGGTATGCCCAAGCTTAGGCGCTTGAGTCTTCCTTGGATATTACCTTGGGGGTGCCTTGGGCATAACCAAGCTTAGGTTCTTGTCACTCCTTATTCTCCTCATATCGGTGTCTTACCCAAAAACTTGAAAACTTCAATCACACAAAACTTAACGGAACTTCGTGAGAAGGGTTAGTGTAATAAAGATAAATCATTCACTTAGGTACTGTCAAGACAAGATTCATAATTGTTCCCACATTATACCTACTGTATTATATCATTCCCATGATTTATATCACTAAATATAAGCTATGGAAACACTAAAACAAGCAAACTATGCATGCAAAACAGAATCTGTCAAAAACAGAATAGTCTGTGAAGATATGTAGTATAACCATACTTCCCTGTCTCTAAAAATTCTGAAAAATTAGGAAAACCTGAATAATTTGTATATCAAGACTGTGTAAAAATTTCAGATCATTAGCACGCACCAGTAAAAAATTAAAATTCCTGTACTGGAGTCAAAAGTTTCTGTTTTGGTTCAGCATCAATTCTACTCATCTTGTGAGTCATCCCAAAGGCTTTACTTGGCACTTTATTGAAACAAAAGCTATAAAACATGATTATACAGTAGCTTAATCATGTGGACACACAAAAACAGTAGGTATAAATATTGGGTTGTCTCCCAATAAGCACTTTTCTTTAATGCCTTTTAGCTAGGCATGATTATTTCAATGATGCTCACATAAAAGATAAGAATTGAAACATGCAAAAGAGCATCATGAATCTCATGACAAGCACATTTAAGCCTAACCCGCTTCCTATGCATAGGGATTTTGTGAGCAAACAACTTATGGGAACAAGAATCAACTAGCATAGGAAGGTAAAACAAGCATAACTTCAAAACTTTCAACACATAGAGGGGAAACTTGATATTTTTGCAATTCCTACAAGTATATATTCCTCCCTCATAATAATTTTCAGTAGCATCATGAAGGAATTTCACAACATAAATATCACATAAAGCATTATCTTCATGATCCACAAACATAGAAAATTTGTCACTCTCCACATAAGCAATTTTCTTCTCATTCATAATAGTGGGAGCAAACTCAACAAAATAACTATCATGAGATACTTGATTGACATAACCACTTTGAATATTAAAATCATGATGACAAGTTTCATGGTTATTATCACTCTTTATAGCATACATGTCATCATCATAATCATCATAGATAGTAGGCATGTCATTATCATAACAAATTTGCTCATCAAAACTTGGGGACTAAAAATATCATCTTCATCAAACATAGCATCCCCAAGCTTGTGGGTTTGCATATCATTAGCATCATGGATATTCAGAGAATTCATACTAGCAATATTGCAGTCATGCTCATCATTCAAGGAATTCTCATTAAGTATTTTCATAAATTCTTCCTCTACCAATTGAGCACAATTTTCCAAACCATCATTTTCACGAAAGACATTAAAAAGACGAACCAATTGATGCAACCTAAACTCCATTTTTTTGTAGTTTTCTTTTATAAAACCAAACTAGTGAAAAACAAGAAACTAAAAGATTTAATTGCAAGATCTAAAGATATACCTTCAAGCACTCACCTCCCCGGCAATGGCGCCAGAAAAGAGCTTGATGTCTACTACACAACCTTCTTCTTGTAGACTCGTGTTGGGCCTCCAAGCGCAGAGTTTTGTAGGACAGTAGCAAATTTCCCTCAAGTGGATGACCTAAGGTTTATCAATCCGTGGGAGGCGTAGGATGAAGATGGTCTCTCTCAAACAACCCTGCAACCAAATAACAAAGAGTCTCTTGTGTCCCCAACACACCCAATACAATGGTAAATTGTATAGGTGCACTAGTTCGGCGAAGAGATGGTGATACAAGTGTAATATGGATGGTAGATATAGGTTTTTGTAATCTGAAAATATAAAAACAGCAAGGTAACTAATGATAAAAGTGAGCACAAACGGTATTGCAATGCTTAGAAACAAGGCCTAGGGTTCATACTTTCACTAGTGCAAGTTCTCTCAACAATACTAACATAGTTGAATCATATGTAAATCCCTCACGTGAGACAAAGAGTTCACTCCAAAGTCACAAATAGCGGAGAACAAACGAAGAAATTATTGTAGGGTACGAAACCACCTCAAAGTTATCTTTTCCGATCAATCTTATGAGCTATCCCTATAAGTGTCACGAACAGCCCTAGAGTTCGTACTAAAATAACACCTTAAGATACACATCAACCAAAACCCTAATGTCACCTAGATACTCCAATGTCACCATGAGTACCCATGGGCTTGATTATACGATATGCATCACACAATTTCAGATTCATCATGATCAATCCAACACAAAGAACTTCAAAGAGTGCCCCAAAGTTTCTACCGGAGAGTCAAGACGAAAACGTGTGCCAACCCCTATGCATAGATTCCCAAGGTCACGGAACCCGCAAGTTGATCACCAAAACATACATCAAGTGGATCAATAGAACATCCCATTGTCACCACGGATATCCCATCGCAAGTCATACATCAAGTGTTCTCAAATCCTTTAAAGACTCAATCCGATAAGAAAACTTCAAAGGGAAAACTCAATTCATCACAAGAAGATAGAGAGGGGAAAACTCCATATGATTCATCTATATTAATAAAGCTCGTGGTACATCAAGATCGTGTCATCTCAAGAACACGAGAGAGAGAGATCAAACACATAGCTACTGGTACATACCCTCAGACCCGAGGGTGAATTACTCCCTCCTCGTCATGGAGACCGCCGGGATGATGAAGATGGCCTCCGGTGATGGTTTCCCCCTCCGGCAGGGTGCCGGAACGGGATCCCGATTGGTTTTTCATGGCTACAGAGGCTTGCACCGGTGGAACTCCCGATCTAGGTTTCTTTCTGGGGGTTTTGGTATTTATAGGAATTTTTGGCGTCGGTCTCACGTTAAGGGGGTGCTCGAGGAGTCCACAAACCAGGGGGCGCGCCCTAGGGGGGGGCGCCCCCCAGGCTTGTGACCTCCTCGGTCACTTCCTGGCCCAGCTCCGGTGCTTCGGGGGTCTCTTTTGGTCCATAAAAAATCACCGTAATTTTTCAGCCCATTCCGAGAACTTTTATTTCTGCACAAAAAATGACACCATGGTAGTTTTGCTGAAAACAGCGTCAGTCCGGGTTAGTTCTAATAAAATCATACCAAAATCATATAAAATTATTGTAAACATGGCATGAATACTTCATAAATTATAGATACGTTGGAGATGTATCAAGCATCAACTTTTTCACTCAAAGTACTTATTTCTTCAACCGAATTAACCTTCTTACTAGTAGGTGCTCTTTCAGTATGCCATTGTGAATAATTTGCCATAATATTATCTAGCAATTTAGTAGCTTCACCCAAAGTAATTTCCATAAAAGTACCACCCGCGGCGGAATCTAAAAGATTTCTAGAGACAAAATTCAATCCCGCATAAATTTTTTGTACGATCATCCAAAGATTTAAACCATGAGTAGGACAATTTCTTAGCATCAATTTCATTCTTTCCCAAGATTGTGCAACATGTTCATGCTCAAGTTGCTTACAATTCATGATGTGAGTTCTAAGGGAAATAATTTTCGCGGGCGGAAAATACTTAGTAGTAAAAGCATCCTTGCACTTATCCCAAGAATCGATACTATTGCGAGGCAAAGAAGAAAACCAAATTTTTGCACAATCCCGCAAGGAGAAAGGAAATAATTTCAACTTCACTATATCATTGTCCACATATTTTTTTCTTTTTCATATCACACAATTCTACGAATGTGTTTAGATGGGGCGCGGCATCCTCATTAGGAGTACCGGAAAATTGATCTTTCATGACAAGATTCAACAAAGCGGCATTAATATCACAAGACTCCGCACTAGTGGCGGGAGGAGCAATCGGAGTACTAATAAAATCATTATTATTGGTATTGGAAAAATCACACAATTTGGTATTTTCTTGAGTCATCATGACTATGCAAACAAGATTGCAAGCAAACAAGAGATCTGGCAAGAAAAGGGCAAACGAAAAAGAAAGGGCGAATAAAACGGCAATTTTTTGTGAAGTGGGAGAGAGGAAAACGAGAGGCAAATGGCAAATAATGTAAATTGCAAGGATATGAGATTTGTGATTAGGAACCTGATAGATGTTGATGATGTCTCCCCAGCTCCAGAGATTGGCAAGCTGAAGAGAGACTGCTTTCGCACCTCCTCCCCGGCAACGGCGCCACAAATTCCTTTGACGTGGCTTGAGACTGCGTCGGTATTTTTCCAAAGAGAAAGGGGTGATGCAGCACAGCTACCGTAAGTATTTCCTCAGTTATGAAACCGAGGTTATCGAACCTAGGAGGAAGACCACACAACGCTATGTAAACGGTACCTGCACACAAAGAACAAATACTTGCGACCCGACGCGTAAGAGAGGTTGTCAATCTCTCAACGGTAAAAAGATAGATTAGATTGTAATAGAATGGGTAAATAGATCGCACAAGAACACAAAATAAGAAAAGCAAATAAAAAGTGCAGCAAAGTATTTTTGGGTTTTTGGAATAATAGATCTGAAAACAAAAGCGGAAAAAGATAGATCGGAAAGAATATATTAAAAGGATAGACCCGGGGGCCGTAGGTTTCACTAGTGGCTTCTCTCATGAGTATAGCACACGGTGGGTAAACAAATTACTGTTGGGCAATTGATAGAAGATCACATAATCATGACGATATCCAAGGCGATGATCAATATATAGGCATCACGTCCAAGATAGTAGACCGAAACGATTCTGCATCTACTACTGTTACTCCACACATCGACCGCTATCCAGCATGCATCTAGTGTATTAAGTTCATGGAGAAACAGAGTAATGCAATAAGAACGATGACTTGATGTAGACAATATCTATTCATGTAGGAATAGACCCTATCTTGTTATCCTTAATAGCAACGATACATGCATGCCTCGCTGCCCCTTCTGTCACTGGGACAGGACACCGCAAGATCGAACCCATCACAAAGCACCTCTTCCCATGGCAAGAAAAATCGATCTAGTTGTCCTAACTAAACCAAAGATTCCAAGAGACCATTGTATTGAGAATCAAAAGAGAGAGAGAGAGAGAGAGAGAGAGAGAGAGAGAAAGCCATCTAGCTACTGCCTAAGGACCCATAGGTCTATGGTGGACTACTCACGCATCATCGGAGAGGCACCAATGAGGATGATGAACCCCTCCGTGATGGTGTTAGATTGGATCTCGCGGTTCTGGAACTTGTAGCGGCTGGAATTGTGTTTCGTCGACTCCTTTAGGGTATTTGGAATTTCTGAGGATTTATACAGTTGAGAGGCGATGGAGGAGACCCCCGTGGGCCCCACAAGCCAACAGGGCGCGCCAGGGGCCTCTGGCGCGCCCTGATGTCTTCTGGGCCCCATGGGCCTCCCCCCAGGTGCTTCCTTGGCTCCCAAGTTGTCTTCTGGTCCAAAAAAATCTGCAAAAAGTTTCATCGCGATTGGACTCCGTTTGGTACTCATATTCTGCAAAGTAAAAAACAAGCAAAAAACAGCAACTGGCACTTGGCACTATGTCAATAGGTTAGTCCCAAAAAATGATATAAAGTTGCTATAAAATGATTGTCGAACATCCAAGAGTGATAATATAACAGCATGGAACAATCAAAAATTATAGATACGTTGGAGACGTATCGGCGATCTCCCTCTTTGTATGGAACTTGCAAAATAAGAGAGAAAAGGCATTAGGATTGCATCATAAAGTGAAATAACAACTCAAAACATAATAAATATCAACAGAAAAACATGATGCAAAATGGACGTATCACATGCATGCCGGTCCAGAATGGATGTGTCCGGTCTGGCATATGCCGACAAAACAACAAGGTATTCAGACTGGTGTGACGGTCCAGACGCCTGCCCCGGCCCGTCGCTTGCGCCTTGTTCACTTGCTTTCTGCATCGCGTTACTGCCGGTTCAAGGGGGATGTGATCGGACAGGGCGACGGGACGACTTCCTACCGCATTCAAGCAGGCTGACCATCCGTCCGCGTGCACGACATTCAGGCATGTGCGGAGAACGAGAAGCCATCGCTTCGTCTGCCCAACGCATTCAAGGCATAGCTCCGCCCGCCCGAGCTCTTGATATTAAAGAGCACCGACTATGCTACTTGTGAGTTGTGTTGGGTTTTTCCCCGAAGAGGAAGGGTGGAACAATAAAGTAGCGATAACTATTTCCCTCAGTGAGAACCAAGGTTATCGAACAAGTAGGAGAATCATAACAACTTTGCATCAACAATACCTGCAAACACAAAACCAAAAACTTGCACCCAACGCGGGCAAGAGGGTTGTCAAGCCCCTTGAACTCGTTACTTGCAAGGATTACTTCTGATAGTAATAGATAAATAAATATAAAAGTAAAATAAAAAGAAAGTAAATAAATTGCAGCAAGGTTTTTAGGTTTTTGTAATATGATTTGAATAGACCCCGGGGGCATAGTTTTCACTACAAGCTTCTCTCTCGGACGTATATCATATGACGGGTAGACAAATTATTGTTGGGCAATTGATAGAGAAGCGCATAGTTATGATGTTATTCATGACAATGGTCATGTATATAGGCATCACGTCCGTGATAAGTAGACTGAAACTATTATGCATCTACTACTATTACTCCACCAATCGACAGCTATCTAGCATGCATCTATGGTATTAAGTTCATGACAAACAGAGTAATGCTTTAAGCAAGATGACATGATGTAGACAAAGTAAGACTGATACGTCTCCAACGTATCTATAATTTATGAAGTATTCATGCCATATTTACAACAATTTTATATGGTTTTGGTATGATTTGCATGGAACTAACCCGGACTAACGATGTTTTCAGCAGAACTATCGTGGTGGTGTTTTTTGTGCAGAAATAAAAGTTCTCCAAATACAACGAAACTTTTTGACGATTTTTTTTGGAACAAAAGAGGCACTAGAAGCTTCGTGGGAGGGCCAGAAGAGCCACAAAGTGGCCACAACCCACCAGGGTGCGCCAGCCCCCTCTAGCGCCCTGGTGTCTTGTGGGCCCCTCGTGGCCCATCTTCGCGTGAAACCGACGCCCAAAAATCCTATATATTCAGAAACCCCCAGAAATAACCCTAGATAAGAAGTTTCGCCGCCGCAAGCCTCTGTAGCCACGAAAAACCAATCTAGACCCCGTTTCGGCACCCTGCCGGAGGGGGAAATAATCACCGGAGGCCATCTTCATCATCCCTATGGTCTCCATGATGAGGAGGGAGTAGTCCACCCTCGAGGTTGAGGGTTTGTACCAGTAGCTATGTGTTTAATCTCTCTCTCTCTCTCGTGTTCTTGATTTGGCACGATCTTGATGTATCACGGGCTTTGTTAATATAGTTGGATCATATGGTGTTTTCCCCTCTCTATCTTGTTGTGATGAATTGAGTTTTCCCTTTGAGATTTCGTTATTACCGGATTGAACACTTTATGGATTTGAGAGCACTTGATCTATGTCTTGGCACTCAACTCGTGGATTCCCGAGGTGACATTGGGGTAATCTATGCATAGGGGTTGATGCACGTTTTCGTCCTACTTTCTTCGGTAGAAATCTTGGGGCACTCTTTGAGGTTCTTTGTGTTGGATTGAGTATTATGAATCTGAAATTGTTTGATGCGTATCGTATAATTAACTCATGGATACTTGTGGTGACATTGGAGTATCTAGGTGACATTAGAGTTGGTTGATGTGTATCATATGGTGTTATTTTAGTACAAACTCTTAGATAGATCGATCGGAAAGGATAACTTGGTGTTATTTTAGTATGAACTCTTGGATAGATCGATCGTAAAGGATAACTTTAAGGTGGTTTCGTACTCTACAAACAATTTCTTCTTATGTTCTCCACTAGATAAGAACTTTGGAGTGATTCTTCGTTGCACGTTGAGGGATTGTTATGTGATCCAATTATATTAGCATTTTGGAGAGATTGCACTAGCGAAAGTACGGACCCTAGGCCTTGTTTTCAAGCATTGCAATACCGTTTGTGCTCACTTTTGTTACTTGCTACCTTGCTGTTTTTTATTGTTACTATTACAAAAATCAATACCTACTATCATTACTACACTTGTATCACCATCTCTTCGCCGAACTAGTGCACCTATAAAATTTACCATTGTATTTGGTGTGTTGGGGACACAAGAGACTTTTTATTATTTGGTTGCAGGGTTGTTTGAGAGAGACCATCTTCATCCTACGCCTCCCACGGATTGATAAACCTTAGGTCATCCACTTGAGGGAAACTTGCTACTGTCCTACAAAACTCTGCGCTTGGAGGCCCAACACGAGTCTACAAGAACAAGTTGTGTAGTAGACATCAAAGACCAAGCAATATGTTCAAACCTCGTCATTTTACCCTTAGTAGCAACAATACAATATGTGTCTCGTCCCCTTCTATCACTGGGATATAGAGCACCGCAAGATTGACCCACTACAATGCACTCTTCCCACTCAAGATAAATCAATCTAGTTGGCCAAACCAAATGGATAGATGGAGAGACTTGCAAAGCTATAACAATCATGCATACTAGAATTCAGAGAAGACTCAATTACATTTCATGCATTCAGATGGGATCGCTGAAGAATAGAGACTTGCGGCGGCGGAAAAAAGTGTTTCGGGTGTCTCTCTGTTGGTTTTGGGATAATTGGGAATATATAGAAGTAGAATTAGGTCAGGAGGTGCCACGAGGGGCCCATGAGCCAGGGTGGCGTGCCCTGGTGGCTCGTGGCCACCTCATGGGTCTTCTGGCCTCCTCCCGAAGCTTCCTAGATCTCTTCTTGTCCAAAAATAACTCTCATAATTTTTTTAATCCAATTTGGACTCCGTTTGGTATTGATTTTCTAAAAAGTCGAAAAACAGGCAAAAAACAGAAACTGGCACTAGGCATTGAGTTAATAGGTTGGCCAAAAAAATGATATAAAATAGCATATAATTGCATATAAAGTATTCAAGATTGATAATATAATTAAATTATAGATACATCGGAGACGTATTAGCATCCGCAAGCTTAATTCCAGCTCGTCCTCGAGTAGGTAAATGGTAAAAACGGAATTTTTGATGCGGCATGCTACCCAACATGTAATCTCTTTTAGGTGTAGATATTGAGAAACGATGAATCAATTAATATCAACATAATAATATCCATGAACATAAGAAGCACAATCATTACTGTTTCAAAATATGCGAACATTAAAGAATGTTATCCCTACTCATTTTATCATATTAGCCATGGCATGACTCCGTCTTCACCGCATAAGTATAAATCATGAGCACCCTGGTGTCAAACTAGGCAATTGGATCGTATTTCTAATGCGCTTCAACATTTTCAACTTCACGCAATACATGAGCGTGAGCCATGGATATAGCATATGGGTGGAACAGAATATGGTGGTAGATATCAAAGGAGTCAAAAGATGGGAAAGTCTCACATCAACTAGGCGGATCAACGGGCTAAATATGGAGATGCCCATCAATCGATATCGATGCGAGGAGTAGGGATTGCCATGTAACGGATGCACTAGAGCTATAAGTGTATGAAAGCTCAAATGAAGCTAAGTGGGTGTTCATCCAACTTGCTTGCTCATGAAGACCTCGGGCATTTGAGGAAGCCCATCATCGGAATATACAAGTCAAGTTCTATAACGAAAAATTCCCACTAGTATATGGAAGTGACAAAACTGGAAACTCTCTATATGAAGAACATGGTGCCACTTTGAGGCAAAGGTGTGGTAAAGGATAGTAACACTGCCCCTTCTCCCTTTTCTCTCATTTGTTTCTTTTTTTCTTGGTGGTCTCATTTGGCCTCCCCATTTTTATTTTTCGTGCGGAGTCTCATCCCGACTTGTGGGGGAATCGTAGTCTCTATCAACCTTTCCTCACCCGGATAATGCTCTAATAATGATGATCATCACGCTTTTATTTACTTACAACTCAAAATTACAACTCGATAAAGAATAATATGACTCTATATGAATGCCTCTGGCAGTGTACCAGGATGTGCAATGATCTAGCATAACATGTAATCAATGATGAACAATGTCTTTGCCACAAATACTATGTCAGCTCTATATGATCATGCAAAGCAATATGATGATGATGAACACACAAGTCATGTGACGGAATGGTGGAAGTTCCACGACAATATATCTCGAAATGACTATGGAAATGCCATGATAAGTAGGTATGGTGGCTGTTTTGAGGACTCCGAACAACCTTCGCTCACCACCATACATAACTCTACTATACCGAAACGTCACCGAACCTTAAGTGTGCAGACCCTGCGGGTTCGAGAACTATGTAGACATGACTGAGACACCTCTACGATCAATAACCAATAGCGGGACCTGGATGCCCATATTGGTTCCTACATATTCTACGAAGATCTTTATCGGTTGAACATCTATGTCAAGGATTCAGTTAATCCCGTATGATGTTCCCTTTGTTCTTCGGTATGTTACTTGCCCGAGATTCGATCGTCGGTATCTCTATACCTAGTTCAATCTCGTTATCGACAAGTCTCTTTACTCGTTCCGTAATACAAGATCCCGTGGCTAACACTTTAGTCACATTGCTTGCAAGGCTTGTTGTGATGTTGTATTATCGAGTGGGCCCTGAGATACCTCTCCGTCACACGGAGTAACAAATCCCAGTCTCGATCCATGCCAACTCAACATACACCTTCGGAGATACCTGTAGAGCATCTTTATAGTCACCCAGTTACGTTGTGATGTTTGATACACACAAGGTATTCCTCCGGTGTCAGTGATTTGCATGATCTCATGGTCATAGGAACAGATACTTGACATGCAGAAAACAATAGCAATAAACTGACACGATCATATGCTACGTTCATAGTTTGGGTCTTGTCCATCACATCATTCTCCTAATGATGTGATCCCATTATCAAATGACATCTCATGTCTATGGATAGAAAACCTTGACCATCTTTGATCAACAAGCTAGTCTACTAGAGGCATACTAGGGACACAGTGTTTGTCTATGTATCCACACATGTATCAGTGTTTCCAATTAATACAATTATAGCATGGATAATAAACGATTATCATGAACAAGGAAATATAATAATAACTACTTTTATTATTGCCTCTAGGGCATATTTCCAACAGTCTCCCACTTGCACTAGAGTCAATAATCTAGCTCACATCACTATGTGATTTACATTGTAATGAATCTAACACCCATACAGTTCTGGTGTTGATCATGTTTAGCCCTTGGAAGAGGTTTAGTCATCGGATCTGCAACATTCAGATTCGTGTGCACTTTGCAAATATTTATTTCATCCTCCTTGACGTAATCGCGGATGGAATTGAAATGCCGCTTTATGTGTCTGGTCCTCTTGTGAAACCTTGGTTCCTTGGCTAGAGCAATGGCACCAGTGTTGTCATAGAACAAAGTCATTGGGTTCAGTGCACTAGGCACTACTCCAAGATCTGTCATGAACTCCTTCATCCAGACACCTTCCTTCGCCGCCTCCGAGGCAGCGATGTACTCCGCTTCGCATGTAGAATAAGCTACCATGCTTTGCTTGGAACTGCACCAGCTTACCGCACCCCCATTGAGAATAAATATGTATCCGGTTTGCGACTTAGAGTCATCCGGATCAGTGTCAAAGCTTGCATCGATGTAACCCTTTACGACGAGCTCTTGATCACCTCCATAAACGAGAAACATGTCCTTAGTCCTTTTCAGGTACTTCAGGATATTCTTGACCTCCGTCCAGTGTTCCACTCCTGGATCACTTTGAAACCTTCCGGCCATACTTATGGCAAGGCTGACATCGGGTCTTGTGCACAGCATTGCATACATGATAGAGCCTATGGCTGAAGCATAGGGGACGACACTCATCTTTTCTCTATCTTCTGCAGTCACTGGGCATTGAGTCTTACTCAACTTCACACCTTGCAACACAGGCAAGAACCCCTTCTTGGACTGATCCATTTTGAACTTCTTCAAAACTTTGTCAAGGTATGTGCTCTGTGAAAGTCCTATTAAGCGTCTCGATCTATCTCTATAGATCTTGATGCCTAATATGAAAGCAGCTTCTCCTAGGTCCTTCATTGAAAAACTCTTGTTCAAATATTCCTTTACGCTTTCCAACATTTCTATATTGTTTCCAATCAGCAATATGTCATCCACATATAATATTAGAAACGCTATAGAGCTCCCACTCACTTTCTTGTAAATACAAGCTTCTCCGTAAACTTGTATAAACCCGAACGCTTTGATCACCTCATCAAAGTGAAGATTCCAACCCCGAGATGCTTGCACCAGTTCATAAATGGATTGCTGGAGTTTGCAAACTTTGTCAGCATTCTCTGGATCGACAAAACCTTCTGGTTGCATCATATACAACTCTTCCTTAAGGAAACCATTAAGGAACGCTATTTCGACATCCATCTGCCAAATTTCATAATCGAAAAAGGCAGCTATTGCTAACATGATTCTGACGGACTTAAGCATCGCTACGGGTGAGAAGGTCTCATCGTAGTCAACTCCTTGAACTTGTGAAAAACCCTTTGCCACAAGTCGAGCTTTATAGACGGTGATATTACCGTCCGCGTCCGTCTTCCTCTTAAAGATCCATTTGTTCTGAATGGCCTTACGCCCTTCAGGTAATACTTCCAAAGCCCATAATTTGTTTTAATACATGGATCCCATCTCGGATTTCATGGCCTCTAACCATTTCTCGGAATCCGGGCCCATCATCGCTTCTCCATAGCTCACAGGTTCATCGTTGTCCAACAATATGACCTCTAAGACAGGGTTGCCGTACCACTCAGGAGTAGTACGCGTCCTTGTCGACCTACGAGGTTCGATAGCAACTTGATCCGAAGCTTCATGATCATCATCATTAACTTCCTCTTCAACTGATGTAGGCTCCACAGAAACATCTTTCTGCGCTGCGCTACTCTCTGGTTGAAGTAAAGGTTCAACAACCTCATCAAGTTCTATCTTCCTCCCACTCAATTCTTTCAAGAGAAACTCTCTCAATAAATGTTCCGTTTTTAGCGACAAACACTTTGCCTTCGGATCTGAGATAGAAGGTATACCCAACTGTCTCTTTTGGGTATCCTATGAAGACGCATTTCTCCGCTTTGGGTTCCAGCTTTTCAGGCTGAAGCTTTTTGACATAAGCATCACATCCCCAAACTTTAAGAAATGACAACTTTGGCTTCTTGCCAAACCACAGTTCATATGGCATCGTCTCAACGGATTTCGATGGTGCCCTATTTAAAGTGAATGCAGTTGTCTCTAATGCATAACCCCAAAATGATAGTGGCAAATCGGCAAGAGACATCATAGATCGCACCATATCCAATAAGGTTCGATTACGACGTTCGGACACACCATTACGCTGTGGTGTTCTAGGCGGTGTCAATTGTGAAACAATTCCACATTGTCTTAAGTGACTGCCAAACTCATAACCCAGATATTCTCCTCCTCGATCAGATCGTAGGAATTTAATCTTCTTGTTACGATGATTCTCAACTTCACTCTGAAATTGCTTGAACTTTTCAAACGTTTCAGACTTGTGTTTCATCAAGTAAATGTACCCATATCTACTTAAGTCATCAGTGAAGGTGAGAAAATAACGATATCCACCGCGCGCCTCAATGCTCATCGGACCGCACACATCAGTATGTATGATTTCCAACAAGTCACTTGCCCGTTCCATTGTTCCAGAGAACGGGGTTTTAGTCATCTTGCCCATGAGGCATGGTTCACATGTGTCAAGTGATTCAAAATCAAGTGACTCCAAAAGTCCATCAGCATGGAGCTTCTTCATGCGTTTTACACCAATATGACCTAAACGGCAGTGCCACAAGAAAGTGGTACTATCATTATCAACTCTACATCTTTTGGCATCAATGTTATGCATATGTGTATCATCACTATCGAGATTCAATAAGAATAAACCCCTCACATTGGGTGCATGACCATAAAAGATATTACTCATATAAATAGAACAACCATTATTCTCTGATTTAAATGAGTAACCGTCTCGCAATAAACAAGATCCAGATATAATGTTCATGCTTAACGCAGGCACTAAATAACAATTATTCAGGTTCATCACTAATCCCGATGGTAATCAAAGAGCGAGCGTGCTGACGGCAATCACATCAACCTTGGAACCATTTCCCATGCACATCGTCACTTCATCCTTTGCCAGCCTCCGTCTATTCCGCGGTTCCTGTTTTGAGTTGCAAATGTGAGCAATCGCACCGGTATCAAATACCCAGGCACTACAATGAGAGTTGGTAAGGTACACATCAATAACATGTATATCATATATACCTTGTTTGTTGTTGGCCGCCTTCTTGTCAGCCAAATACTTGGGGCAGTTCCGCTTCCAGTGACCAGTTCCCTTGCAATGAAAGCACTCAGTTTCTGGCTTGGGTCCAGCCTTGGGTTTCTTCACAGGAGGGGCAACTGCTTTGCCACTCTTCTTGGAGTTACCCTTCTTACCCTTGCCATTCTTCTTGAAACTAGTGGTTTTATTGACCATCAACACTTGATGCTCCTTCTGAATCTCAGACTCGGCGACTTTCAACATCGCAAACAGCTCGGCGACTGACTTGTTCATCCCGTGCATGTTATAGTTCAACACGAGCTCTTGTAGCTAGGTGGCAATGATTGAAGAACTCTGTCAGTGATCGCCTCTGCTGGAAGCGGCATCCCCAATTCAGCCAGACGGGTGGAATACCCAAACATTTTGAGTATGTGTTCACTGACAGACCCGTTCTCCTCCATCTTGCAAGCATAGAACTTATCGGAGGTCTCATACCTCTCGATCCGGGCATTCTTTTGAAAGATAAACTTCAACTCCAGGAACATATCATATGCTCCATGACGTTCAAAACGTCTTTGAAGTCCCGGTTCTAAGCCATACAACATTGCACATTGAACCATTGAGTAATCATTAGAACGAGCCTGCCAGGCGTTCACAACGTCTGGAGACTCAACTGGAGCGGGTGGATCACCAAGCGGTGCATCAAGGACATAACCCTTTTGGGAAGCCGTAAGGATAATCCTTAGATTACGGGCCCAGTCCACAAAGTTACTTCCATCATCTTTCAACTTAGTTTTCTCTAGGAACGCATTAAAATTCAGGGGTGCTACTGCGCGAGCCATTGATCTACAACATAAATTTTGCAAAGACAACTTAGACTATTGTTCAAGATAATGAGTTTAGTTAATCATATTACTTAAAACTCCCACTCAAATTGACATCCCTCTGGTCATTCGAGTGTCACATGATCCAAATTCACCAACTCAAGTCCGATCATCACGCGAGTTGAGGTGGTTTCAATGGTGAACATCTTCATGTTGATCATATCTACTATATGACTCATGTTCGACCTTTCGGTCTCTTGTGTTCCGAGGCCATGTCTGTACATGCTAGGCTCGTCAAGTTTAACCCGAGTGTTCCGCACGTGCAACACTGGCTTGCACCCGTTGTATGCGAACGTAGAGTCTATCACACCCGATCATCATGTGGTGTCTCGAAACGATGAACTTTCGCAACAGTGCACACTCGGGGAGAACATAATTTTATCTTGAAATTTAAGTGAGGGATCACCTTATAATGCTACCGTCGTCCTAAGCAAAATAAGATGCATAAAAGGATTAACATCACATGCAAATCATAAGTGACATGATATGGCCATGAACTTGTGCTTTTGATCTCCATCTCCAAAGCACCGGCATGATCTCCATCGTCACCGGCATGACACCATGATCTCCATCATCTTGATCTCCATCAATGTGTCGCCATGAAGTTGTCGCGCCAACTGTTGCTTCTACGACTATTGCTAACTCATAGCGATAAAGTAAAGCAAAACGGCGAAAATAATTAAAGACAACCCTATGGCTCCTGCCGGTTGCTGCTACTTCTTGAGCTTGCGTTGGTTTTCCCTTGAAGAGGAAAGGGTGATGCAGCAAAGTAGATAAGTATTTCCCTCAGTTGTTGAGAACCAAGGTATCAATCCAGTAGGAGATACAAGCAAGTCCCCAATCTTCGCACCTACACAAACAATCAAACTCTTGCACCCAACGCTAAAAGGGGTTGTCAATCCCTTCACGGTTATTTGCAAGGATGAGATCTGATAGAGATAGATATAAAAGATTGATAGATAGTAAAGTAAAACAAAAGTAAAAATAATGCAGCGAGGTATTTTTGGTATTTTTGGCTTATAGATCTGAAAATATAATGTGGAAAATAGACCCGGGGGCCATAGGTTTCACTAGAGGCTTCTCTCATGAAGGAAAATAATATGATGGGTGAACAAATTACTGTCGAGCAATTGATAGAAAAGTGCATAGTTATGACGATATCCAAGGCAATGATTATGCATATAGGCATCACGTCCGTGTCAAGTAGACCGAAACGATTCTGCATCTACTACTATTACTCCACACATCGACCGACTCCTGCCTGCATCTAGAGTATTAAGTTCATGAAGAACAGAGTAACGCATTAGGTAAGATGACATGATGTAGAGGGATAAACTCAAGCAATATGATGAAAACCCCATCTTTTTATCCTCGATGGCAACAATACAAATACGTGCCTCGCTACCCCTACTTTGTCACTGGGTGAGGACACCGCAAGATTGAACCCAAAACTAAGCACTTCTCCCATTGCAAGAATTACCAATCTAGTTGGCCAAACCAAACCAATAACTCGAAGAGACTTGCAAAGATATGAAATCATGCATATAAGAATTCAGAGAAGATTCAAATAATATTCATAGATAAGCTGATCATAAACCCACAATTCATCGAATCTCGACAAACACACCGCAAAAGAGTATTACATCGGATAGATCTCCATGAAGATCATGAAGAACATGGTATTGAAGAACAAAGAGAGAGAAGAAGCCATCTAGCTACTAGCTATGGACCCGAAGGTCTGTTGTAAACTGCTCACGCATCATCGGAGGGGCAATGGAGTTGATGTAGATGCCCTCCGTGATCGAATCCCCCTCCAGCAGATTACCGGAAAAGGCTCCAAGATTGGATCTCACGGGAACAGAGGCTTCCGGCGGCGGAAAATTATTTTCGTGGCTCTTTTTGGTATCCAGGGAATATTTGGGAATTTATAGGCCGAAGAATAGGGTTAGGAGGGCTGCCGTGGGGCCACAAGCCAGGGGGCGCGCCCCCCCTAGGGCGCGCCCTGGTGGCTTGTGACGCCACGGCAGGTCTCCTGCCTTCATCTCCAAGTCTGGTGGGTTTCTTCTGGTCCAAGAAAAATCATTCCGAAGATTTTATTCCGTTTGGACTCCGTTTAATATTCCTTATCTGCAATACTCAAAAACAAGGAAAAAACAGAAACTAGCACTAGACGCTAGATTAATAGGTTGGTCCCAAAAATAATATAAAATAGCATATTAATACTTATAAAACATCCAAAACAGATAATATAATAGCATGGAACAATCAAAAATTATAGATACGTTGGAGACGTATCAGTTGCCGTACTCACCGACATGCAAGTCGTGATATTCTATACAATACATGATCATCTCATACATCACATATATCTCATCATGTAATTGGCCATATCACATCACAACATACCCTGCAAAAACAAGTTAGACGTCCTCTAATTGTTGTTGCATGTTTTATGTGGCTGCTACGAGTATCTAGCAAGAACAATTCTTTCCTACGCAAAAACCACAACAGTGATACGCAAATTGCTTTTCAACCTTCTCAAGGACCGCCTTTGTCGAATCCGATACAACTAAAGTGGGAGAAACAGACACCCGCCAGCCATCTTTATGCAACGAAGTTACATGTCAGTTGATGGAACCGGTCTCTCGTAAGCGTACGAGTAATGTTGGTCCGGGCCGCTTCATCCCACAATACCGCCAAATCAAGAAAAGACCAAGGGAGGAAGCAATCAGAATATCAACGCCCACAAACTCCTTTGTGTTCTACTCATGATCTCATCTACACATAGACCTAGCTCATGATGCCACTATTGGGGAACGTTGCATGGGAAACAAAAAATTTCCTACGCACACGCAAGATCTATCCATGGTGATGAGCATCTACGAGAGGGAGAGTGGATCTACATACCCTTGTAGATCGCTAAGCGGGAAGCATTAAGAAACGCAGTTGGTGTAGTCGAACGTCTTCGCGATCCAAATCGCCGAGCGTCCCGCGATCCAATCACGATCTAGTACCGAACGGACGGCACCTCCGCGTTCAGCACACGTACAGCTCGATGACGATCTCCGCCTTCTTGATCTAGCAAGAGGGAGAGGAGAGGTAGATGAGTTCTCCGGCAGCGCGACGGCGCGGCGGCGGCGGTGGTGGAACTATTCCAGCAGGGCTTCGCCTAAGCGCTGCTGAAAACTAGAGGATTTGATCTATCGGGAAGAGAGGGTTGCACCGTGGCTAGGGTTTCTTGTGCTGCTGCCCTCTCTCCCCTCTAGTATATAAAGGAGGGAGGGGAGGGGCTGGCCGACCTAGGAAGCCTCCTAGGAGTCGACCGAAGGAGGTGGAGGTGGAGGAGTCCGCCTCCAATCCTACTCCTAGTAGGACTCCTTCTCTTCCCCACTTGGACATTCCCTTTCCCACAAGCTCAGCCGCATAGGCCTTCTTGGGCCAGCCGCCCAGCCCACCGGGGGCTGGTGCGCCACCCTCAGGCCCATGTGACCCACTTGGGGTGTGGCGGGCCCACTTGGTGGACCCCCGGAACCCATTCGTCACTCCCGGTACACTGTCGGAAATGCCCGAAACTTTTCCGGAGTTCAAACACCACTTTCCTATATATCAATCTTTACCTCCAGACCATTCTGGAGCTCCTCGTGACGTCCGGGATCTCATCCGGGACTCCGAACAACCTTCGGTCACCACCATACATAACTCTATACTACTGAAACATCACCGAACCTTAAGTGTGCAGACCCTGCGGGTTCGAGAACTATGTAGACATGATTGAGACACCTCTACGATCAATAACCAATAGCAGGACCTGGATGCCCATATTGGTTCCTACATATTCTACGAAGATCTTTATCGGTTGAACCTCTATGTCAAGGATTCAGTTAATCCCGTATGATGTTCCCTTTATTCTTCGGTATGTTACTTGCCCGAGATTCGATCGTCGGTATCTCTATACCTAGTTCAATCTCGTTACTGGCAAGTCTCTTTACTCGTTCCGTAATACAAGATCCCGTGGCTAACACTTTAGTCACATTGCTTGCAAGGCTTGTTGTGATGTTGTATCACCGAGTGGGCCCTGAGATACCTCTCCGTCACACGGAGTAACAAATCCCAGTCTCGATCCATGCCAACTCAACAGACACCTTCGGAGATACCTGTAGAGCATCTTTATAGTCACCCAGTTATGTTGTGACGTTTGATACACACAAGGTATTCCTCCGGTGTCAGTGAGTTGCATGATCTCATGGTCATAGGAACAGATACTTGACATGCAGAAAACAATAGCAATAAACTGACACGATCATATGCTACGTTCATAATTTGGGTCTTGTCCATCACATCATTCTCCTAATGATGTGATCCCGTTATCAAATGACATCTCATGTCTATGGCTAGGAAACCTTGACCATCTTTGATCAACAAGCTAGTCTACTAGAGGCATACTAGGGACATAGTGTTTGTCTATGTATCCACACATGTATCAGTGTTTCCAATTAATACAATTATAGCATGGATAATAAACGATTATCATGAACAAGGAAATATAATAATAACTACTTTTATTATTGCCTCTAGGGCATATGTCCAACAATAATATCATCATAAGCACTTCTTACTATTTCCCTTCTTTCGGCAATAGACTTTCTATTAAGAGAACTCAAATAATGGAACGAGCTATCTTTCGTAACTTTTATCTTCTCCAAATTTGATTTTTGAGAAGTTTGGTCATCAAGGGACCTCTCATAGACAACCATAAATTCATCATATATGATGGCTTTAGCATTATCAAAATAATTTTCATCATCTCCATCTTTGTTGCCTTTGACAATCCAACAATATTGTTGATTGGTATTATTGAAAAGATGTTGGATTAAATCAAGTTTTGGAACTTCCTTTCTAGCATTTTTCTCGAAGGCATGGTGATCTCTAGACATATACCTTTGCATAAAATCTCTATCATAAAGAATTTCATCTATCATAGGGTACTCATAATGCATATCATAATGATTAAAAATTTCTCTAGCTTCACAAACTATATAATGAAACTCAATCATCAAGACAATTGTGGCTATTTTCTTATCTCTAGGATCATTTTTGACCGGTAACTCAAATAACAATCTTTGCAAAGTAGAATGAGTACGAATAAATCTTCTTTCAAGCTTAAAATAAGAGTGGAGATGCCTTGAGCATAACTATTGGTTCTTTTAAGAATAGGCTCATCATTATTTACCAAAACTCCCGTACAAGTGAAGAATTCTTGAATAACACATTTTCCAATAATGTTACCACTTCCCGTTACAAAAGTTTTAGTATCAAGCTTAACGGGAGGGTCTTTCTTATCAGGCTCATTATCCTTACTATCGCCCTTAGCGATCACAAAGTCACACATGATAGCAACTTCAAGCAAAACAAATAGACTAGCAAACAAGTAAACTAGCAAACTAAGCAAACAAGCAAATAGAAATATTTTTGTATTTTTGTATTTTTTATAAGAAAGCATGTATAAAGATAAATAAAAAGACAAGCAAAAAGTAGAATAGTGAATGTAGTTTTTGTGAAGGGACCTCATGCGAAGTTGGTGGTATCTCCCCGACAACGGCGCTAGAAATTCTTTCTGCTACTTGTGAGCTGCGTTGGGTTTTTCCCCGAAGAGGAAGGGTGAAGCAATATAGTAGAAATAAGTACTTACCTCAATGAGAACCAAGGTTATTGAACCAGTAGGATAATCACAACAACTTTGCGTCAGCAATACCTACACACACAAAACCAAACACTTGCACCCAACGCGGGCAAGAGGGTTGTCAAGCCCCTTGAATGCGTTACTTGCAAGGATTACTTTTGATAGTGATAGATAAATAAATATAAAAGTAAAATAAAAAGAAAGTAAATAAATTGCAGCAAGGTTTCTAGGTTTTTGTAATATGATTTGAATAGACCACGGGGCCATAGTTTTCACTAGAGGCTTCTCTCTCGAACGCATATCATACTATGGGTAGAGAAATTACTGGTGGGCAATTGGTAGAAAAGCGCATAGTTACGATGTTATTCATGGCAATGATCATGTATATAGGCATCACGTCCATGCACTACTAGGGAAAACCTTATACACAGAGGATTATCAGTAGCGCTGGTCAAAAGAGGGCGCTACTACTATCTAACAGTAGCGCGGGGAGACAAACATCGCTACTGCTATGTAAATAGCAGTAGCGCGTCCCACACAAAAAGCGCTACTACTATAACTGCCACACCGTTGCCAACAGGCTAGGTATAGTAGTAGCGCCCTATTTTGACAAGCGCTACTGCTAAGAAAATAGTAGCAGCGCGTTTTAAGGAGACAACGCTGCAACTAAGAAAAAGAAAAGAAAAGAAAAAAAGAAAAGGAAAATTAAAGAAAAAGAAAAAATAAATTCAATAGCAGCAGCGCTTGTTTTCGAAAGCGCTATAGCTATCTTAGCTATAGCGCGCTTTCCTTACAAGCGCTACCGCTAAGTTTGACTTGCCCCTTCGCGGTTATCCCTCCTTCCCCAATTCCCCATTCTCCCCTCGCCGCCCCTCTCCCCTTGCCGCCCCTGCTCCCTCTCGCTGCCCCTGCTCCCTCGCCGCCACTGCCTCCGTCGCCGTCACCGGGGCCGCCACAGGAGCCGCGCGCCGTCGCCGCCACCGGAGCCACGCGCCCTCGACGCCCCCGGGAGCCACCCTCGTCCCCTCCTCACCGCCCTGCCTCCCTCCACGGCCCTGCCTCCCTCGCCGTCATGGGGCCACCCTGCCTCCCTCCACGGCCCTGCCACCCTCGACGCCCTCCTCGCCACCGTCTCCCCCGAGCACCTCCTTCGAGCACCCTCTCTGTAAGACCCCACCCCTCCTCTCTAGGTTAATTTACTTAGGTGAATTTAGTTATGAACCCTAGCTAGGTTTAAGCAGAGTAGTAGTGGTACAGTAGGTGAATACTTTGCAAGAGGGCAGTAGGTTAATTTACTTAGGTGAATTTAGGTATGAACCCTAGGTTTAAGTATGAACCCTAGGTTTTGGTATGAACCCTAGGTAGCTAGGTTTTGGTATAAACCCTAGGTAGCTATTTGGATATATATGAATTTAGCTAGATATCAAATTAGGACAGAAATATTATTCTAGGGCAGTACTGAAGATTTTTCATTTCATCATTATAGAGCACTAAAGTTAACTGAATTTTGTTCTATTAGTAGTTAAGTGAATTTTTTTCATTTCATCATTGTAGAGCACTAAAGTTAAATGAATTTTGTTCTATTAGTAGTTAGCTGAATTTGCTTCTACACTTAGTTTTTGAATTAGCTTGTGAAATTTGGACATGTATATTTGGACATGTGGTTGCTCGTGTATATTTGGACATGTGTTGCGGTGTCGAAGATGGATATTTGAAAATTGTTTGCAGGGAATGATTCCGAGCGGCCTATGTTTTGCCGGAATGTTGATTCATTTCCGTTCCGGCAAATTTCAGGCGCTCTATTTGTCCAGTTTGTAGCAAAGGTCATGCCGAAATTTTCCGTGAATTTCGGCATGACTTGTGCTACAAACTAGGACATATCGAGTGCCCGGGATTTGCCGCAATGGGAATGAATCAACATTCCTGCAAAACATTAGCCTTTTTTTTATGTCATTATTCATTTTATTAGGTCTAGAATTAATTGACTAGATTTAATCGTAGGAAACATGGCTAGCAACGATGAAGGACAAGATTCTGGTGATTGCAACGTCTACACGGTGGCAGACGCCTATTTGAACCTTCTCGATGAGCAACCGTTGTTGCAGGGCCCACCTGTCACATCCGAGACTGAGACCAACATCGAGACCGCCACCGAGACCGGCGCTGAGACTGACACCGGCGCTGAGACGGGCACCGAGACTGGCGAAGCCGGTATAGAACCGAAACCAAAGAGGCAACGGCGCCCAAACCAGCTCATCACTACTAGACTGGTGGTCACGGAGGTGGACGACGGCAATTTTGAGCCAAAAGAGCCTGCGGAAGCGCGCGCGTGCTTCGGCAATCAAATAGGCTGCATCCTACGGGCAACCGCCACCATCAACGATGCGAAACTATGGAAGATACCAGATATGAAGCAGTCCCTCCTAACGAAGCTGCACCAGGTGTTCTTGTTCCCGGGCCGGGATGAAATCAAATATAAAAATCCAGATAAAGACCCGGCAATGAAGAAGATAAACAGACGCGCCATGGGCAAGTTTAGCGGCGCATTGTCCGCCTGGAAAGTAAGGGTGAAAGCAAGGATCATCTACAAAAAGGAACCCTACTCCGAGATTGTAAAGGATAATCCGACAATTACGGAAGAGTAGTTTGAAATATTCAAGGTGGCTTGCATTGCCGAAGCTGCCAAAGAAAAGTCGGAGTACATGAAGGGGCTTCAAGAGAGGAACATGGGGTGCCACCACCTCGGAAGCCGTGGTTACGCGGGGAAGAGGTCCATATGGGCCAAGGAGGACGTGGAACACGAAAGTCTGGGCATCCCAGACCCCTTGGCGGAGTTCACCGTCCCGCAGGAGCGTGACGTCCTCAGGGCCCGGTACCATTGGGACCCAGTGAAGAAGGTTTTCGAGACGGACGCGGTCACGACGGAGTTCATGAGACTGCTGGTAATTTTTAGCTTCTGATCAATTCGACTGCACGTTTAGTCATATTTGTAAACGATCCTTGTTCCTTTTGCAGAGAGAGCAACACAGGATCGCGGCCGAAAGCGACTCGCCGTCTAAGGCGTTGGCGAGGCCCAAGTGGGACACCCCATTCAACCGGGCCTTGAACATATTGAAAGGACTCCCGGTGGACACTCGGCCGTCGTATGGACGCGTGCACGGCGTCGGAGACAGCGCCACGTGGAAGAAGTACTACCGTGAGACCACGGAGGAGAGAAAGGAAAGACGGAGGTTAAATGAAGAAAACATCGACAAGAAGGTTGCGATTGCGGTCACAGCAGCGGTAGCTGCCGCAAAACAGGAGATTGCAGCTTCATATGGTGTCTTGGTTCCGGATATCGTCAGTTGGGGTAGGCAAAATCCAAATAAAGAGGCAGCGGACTTTCCCCTTTCCAACTTCTTCGGGAGCAGCTCGACTAGCGTTGCACCAGCACCTGCTCCTGCACCAGCTCCTGCACCGGCTCCCGCACCTGCTCCTGCACCAGCTCCTGCACCAGCTCCTGCACCGGCTCCCGCACCTGCTCCTGCACCGGCTCCCGCACCTGCTCATAGCAGCCCGTCCTCCGTCTCGGACGTGCTCGGCGGTGCTTCGTCTTTGGCTGAGCTCGACGACCTCACGGTACCTGTCACACCGGCCCTCTTCAATAAATGTGTAATCTCCTGTTTCCGTTGCCTTTTGGATGTCTCACGTCGCAGACATGTCTTTGCAGGCCGACGTAACCCCGTGCACCATATTGTACACCATCAGCGGCCAGAAGGTGGACGTGGGGAAGGCGACGATAGTGAAGCCGAAGGAACAACTGTTGCACAACCGGCCGATCCCCCCTGACGTCTTCAAGGTTTCCGTGGCCAGTGTCAAACCGGGCCACGAGAATTTGGTTCCTCCGGTACTAGGGGGAGACGACGACGAGACCCCGCGGCGGCTTGGTGATTGCAAGAGGTGGGTCCTGTTGTGGCCAAAGAGTCTGCTTCGTCTGGAGGCGGCCGGGAGCACACCCACGACCACGCAGCCTCAGCAAGGTATGAACATCAACACCCCACCTACCCAATTAGCGTCGCCTGTCGTGCCGGGTGATAGCGGACGGGGTGAGGAAGAGGCTCCATTAGTCGCTGATGACGTCGCCGCCGCCGAAGAAGCAATGCATGATATCGATGCCATCGATGAGGATGGCGATGACACTCTACAGTATCTCAATACTGGCGCCTATGACGACGGAGGATTGATGGCTCAGCGTCATGAGTCGGTGCCTGAATTGTCGCCTCCGGAGGCTGAACGTATTATAGACGACCTTCCAGTAGCAAAGAAGCATAGGAAGAGAGCGAGGAAAGGCAACAAAGCTGCTTCTATGATCCAGCCGCCTCCGCAGCCTCGGGTTCAAGACCGTATACCTGTCATGGGTGCGGCGAAATACCATATCCCCGGTGAACCAATCCTACCTAATAAGGCAGCGGTAGAGGCCATATACGGCGATCTCAGGAGACTTCATGACGATGTGCTGCGAAGAGAGAAAAGCCTGATCGCCTCGCAAAATCCAGGATACCCACTCTACGTGGTTAACGTGCCGCAGCAAAGGTTGTACGTCGACACATTCCTCGCGGAAAAGTTCTTCCTTCGATTTGATTACATCTTCGACATGTTTCACTTGAAAAAGCTGGATTTTACGTTTGTCCGCCTTTTTGCCTTGTACATGAACTACATCATCAGGATTGAGCAGATAACTTATATCTGTGTCGCTGACCCGTACTTCATGCACGAGAGCTTCTTGGCAGTCTGCAAAAAGCACCGTGAATATGCGAGTAACTACATCGCCGATTTCATGGTCGGCAATAAGGACAAGGAGACGATTCTCGTGCCTTATCATCCCATGTAAGTCATCCGCGCGGATATCCTTCCTTCGATTTCAATCATTTCATTTGCACGCGTGGAGGCTAATTTGAGGTGTACTTATTTTGCGCAGCGACGGGCGCGTCGTCCTCATCATCCTTTACCCCCGAGTCTCCCACGCTCTTTACTTGGACTCGTAGAAGAACATGAAGAAAAAGGATTACACCCACATCAAGTCTGTTCTCGACAGTGCTATCTTTACGTACGGCGTACGGGGTGGAGAGATCACGCTCAGGAAGACAAAGAACCGCGCGCCCTGCTTCGGCCATAAGACTGACTTCTGCTGCATCCAGCAACCGAGTGGTACTATCAGTGATGGATTCTATGTCCTCCACCACATGCAGGAGTTCAGACGGGATCAGCAGAACCTTCGCATGTCACCTAGATCCGGCGATGCCCATATTCTGCAATGGGCAAAGAACCTAGGAGATATCCCGGATCATCGACTCCGAGCTGAGTTCTATCACATCCAGCGTGAACTTGCCCAAATCATCATGAAGGAGGTCCTCGAAAAAACAGGGATGTTCTACGAAGAAGGGCAAATGTCGCGGGAAGACGTCCGAACACGCGTAGCCGCTCAGCGTCTCGACCTGAAGCCTTTCACTGCGCTCGGGGACTATCTCCCTGACTTGCATGGATGGCACGACATGTTGGAGTGATTGACGATATATGACAATGTGTCCGTTTAGTCCATACTTTCTTTATGACGA
The DNA here is from genome assembly GCA_039707655.1 of Elymus sibiricus. Classification (NCBI taxonomy): domain Eukaryota; kingdom Viridiplantae; phylum Streptophyta; class Magnoliopsida; order Poales; family Poaceae; genus Elymus; species Elymus sibiricus. The sequence continues at coordinate 130,951,979 of CM077663.1, forward strand.
AACTTTGAGTTATGCACGACGAAACTTTATTTGTGATGTAATAAAACCGTCCTCCTCAACTAGCGAAGATCACTCTAGTTAGGGTATTTTGGGTACGATGAACTTTGTATGCTTATGATATGTTGCTTCTATTTTTGCCAAGTCTGTCTCTTTCTGTTGCTCAACTATATATGTTGCATATCATCAACTCATGTGACGATGCATGTGCATAGATAATCGATGGCGAAGAGTGCTACGCCAGGAGTATACGACGAGTCGCCGGAGTGTCAGGCCCAGGTGTACCGGTTTCCGATTTCCGAGCGACAGCCAGTAGTTAGTTTAGGTTCACGCTAGTGCGAGAGAGGGATACGAACCGACGCCTCAAGAAGTACTACATTATGTATGATGAGACATGTCATGTAACTTGTATAGCTATATCGTGATTATGACGTGACGACATGATTTGTGTTGGATGATATGATGAGACTATTATGTGTATGATATGATGAGCATATTGCATGTTTATGATATGATTAGAATACTGTATGAAACCTGTACAGAAACATCGCAAATACGTAGCAAAAAAAATGTTATGAAAAAATATAGTAGTAGCGCTCTTTAGCGCTGGACAGGAAAATGCTGCTGCTAAAGGACTTAGCAGTAGCGCTTGTACAAAAAGCGCTACTGCTAAGTAGGTATAGCAGTAGCGCGTGTCAAAATGCGCTACTGATAGACTTAGCAGTAGCGCTGGTACAGAAAGCGCTACTGCTAAGTAGGTATAGCAGTAGCGCGTGTCAAAACGCGCTACTGATAAACGTTAGCTGTAGCGCCGTATCAGCAGCGCGGTTACCCGCGCTACTGATACACCAAATACCCGCGCTACTGCTAGGGTTTTCGCTAGTAGTGGTGATAAGTAGACCGAAATGATTCTGCATCTACTACTATTATTCCACCAATCGGCCGCTATCCAGCATGCATCTATGGTATTAAGTTCATGACAAACAAAGTAATGCTTTAAGCAAGATGCCATGATGTAGACAAAGTAAGACCAAGCAATATGTTCAAACCCCGTCGTTTTACCCTTAGTAGCAATAATACAATATTGTTGGAGATATGCCCTAGAGGCAATCATGTATGATGATATTTCCTATGTGTGTATGAATAAAAGATAGTCCTTGGACATTATCAATGGTGTGTATTAACAAGTATGTGACTTGTTTGTGGGACTATGCATTGTATGATGACTGTCCTAAATGGTCCCTAGTCGAAAGGGCTGTGTGGACGCGCAGCCAGTTAGACTAGCATATGACATGGTGGATGGTCCGGTCTCACTGACCATGTAGCATTGGATGCTAGTCGGATAATATCGAGTCAGAAAGATCTGGTCGGATTCGACGTAGTCGGATCCGAGTCGAGATAAGGTCTGAGTTGGATAGACCCGACTATGAGATGCAACGATAGGTCATCTATGATTCCCCGGTACAACATATGTTCTATGTCCTAAGACCTGAGCTGACGCATGTACTCGGGATGGTGATAGACCTGCTTTAGGCCGACCAAACGCTAATCCGTAATTGGGTAGTTATAAAGGTAGGTTTCGGGCTTGTCCGGACCCATGCTGCGAGACATGGTTGAGCAAGATGAGGATTATGAGATAATCCAAAGTGTTGGTCGGATTCACCGGAACGAGAAAGAGGTTATACTGCATCAAGGATGACCATGTTGCCTTGAGCATGACAACATATATCGTGTGGCAAAGGGAACAGAAGTGTGAAGTACATGTTTGCCTAACTAGCTTCATCGGACACTTGGAGTCGGCACACTTTGCTAGAGGCCGCTACCGACTAGCCGAGCCGGATATGATCAAACTTGCGACCAAGTGAACAAGAACCTAAAGGGTCGCGCGCTTAAGGGAAGGAACTTATGGGCTTTAGGATCCGTGCGAGGCCCAAGTGTTGAGCTCGCGACGGATGCCTATATATATAGTGGAGGTGCGGCACACTCATTCGGTTGATCGCTTCGGCGCCGTTATTAGGGATTTGCATGTGTTGCAAGTAGCCACCTCCACTCACCGCCGACTGTGTGATCGGGCCTAGCAGTACGCCGCACGATGTTCTGTCCTGCACGCATGGATATCGTTAGAGGCGGTGCACTTGCGCTGCTCCGGCGAACCTCTATGTGGGATCTGACGACCGGCTATTTTAGGGAGATCGGACGAGGAGGAGACGGCTCTGGATGTGTTGCCCCAACTCTACTTCCGCTGCACGGCACTGCGCGTCTAGTGGTAAACCCAATCTCGTGATCTATTTCTAGCAGCATGTTCTTCGGTGCGCGGTAGAAGTTTTATTTGGCGCTAGCGTAGCGTACCGCGTGTTCCTAAAAATACGTGTCTTCTCCCCTTCTATCACTTGGATATAGAGCACCGCAAGATTGAACCAACTACAATGCACCCCTCCCGCTGAAGATAAATCAATCTAGTTGGCCAAACCAAACAAATAGATCAGATAGACTTGCAAAGCTATAACAATCATGCATAATAGAATTCAGAGAAGACTCAATTACTTTTCATGAATAATTTGATCATAAACCCACAACTCATCGGATCCCAACAAACGCACCACAAAAGAAGATTACATCGAATAAATCATCGCGAGAATCGCAAAAAACATTGTATTGAAGATTAAAGAGAGAGAAGAATCCATCTGGCTACTAGCTATGGACCCGTAGGTTGTGGTGAAGTACTCACACATCATCATGGAGGCAGCAAGGTTGATGTAGACGGCCTCTGTGATCGATTCCCCCTCCGGCAGAGTACCGAAAAAGGCCTCCAGATGGGATTGCAGAAGAACGGAGACTTGCGGAGGTGGAAAAAGTGTTTCTGGTGGCTCTCTATTGGTTTTTGGATAATTGAGAATATATAGAAATGGAATTAGGCCAGGAGGTGCCACGAGGGGCCCACGAGCCAGGGGGCGCACTCGTGGCCACCTCATGGGTCTTCTGGCTTCCTCCGGAAGTTTCCTGGGTCTCTTTTGGTCCAAAAATAACTCCCGTAATTTTTTATCCAATTTGGACTCTGTTTGGTATTGATTTTCTAAAAAGCACAAAAACAAGCAAAAAACAGAAACTGGCACTGGGCAGTGAGTTAATAGGTTAGTCCCAAAAATGATATAAAATAGCATATAATTGCATATAAATTATTCAAGATTGATAATATAATAGCATGAAACAATCAAAAATTATAGATACGTCTGAGACGTATCAGACCACGACACAATCATGCAACAACTTTGATCCCCATCCACTTTCATCTGACCTGCACTGACATGCCATGTCTTCCCTTCGACCTCCGGGCCAATGGTCGAGACCAGCTGTGGGTGGTGGAATACCCTATTGTCGCGACACCGCTACAAAGTCACATACTTGGTGGACGCATGACGTGCCCTGCTCGCGGCCCACATTACATTGGTACATCGTGTGAGCTCTCCGAAGGAGGATAACTCAGATGAGGTGGACATGGACGACACGTAGGAAGACGAGCCGCGCAGGGCGGTTGGACCTTCCACGTCAATCGTCGAGCTCACCTCCACCAACGACGGGCTCCAACAAGGAATATGACTTGAGGAGCAGAACGTGCCAACGTCCAGTGAAGAGCAGACGTGAGACACATGCATGCCCACAACCGGCGAAGATTTAGACTATAGAGACAGTTAACTTTAGACGCTGGTAACCAACACACGTGTGGTGGGAGCAACACCCGACCACATGCCCTATGACCACATATTGTGCCACGTCACCGCATGCATGCACACGTGATGAAAATGATGATGTCGGCAGGAATCTTTTGGGTTTTCAGTTTTTTAAAATATTTTATCTCTTAAATGAAAAATCCACTTGAAAAATCATTTTCACCATTAAATCCATCGTGACGAGATCTTTGAAACTAGATCTTGTATTGAACATCAAAGAGAGAAAAAAAGCCATCTAGATACTAGCTATGGAGCCGTATGTCTGTGGTGAACTACTCACAGATCATCATGGAGGTAGCAATGTTGATGTAGATGGCCTCCGTGATCGATTCCCTCTCTGACAGAGTATCAAAAAAGGCCTTCAGATGGGATCATGGAAGAACATAGTCTTACGGCGATGAAAAAAGTGTTTCGGGTGTCCTTTGTTGGTTTGGAAATATATAGATGTGGAATTAGGTCAAAACGGTGTACGGGGGAGTCACGAGCTCGGGGGGGGGGGGGGGGGGGCTACCCCCAGGACGCGCCCTGTGAGCTCGTCACGAGCTCGGGGGGGGGGGGGGGGGGGGCTACCCCCAGGACGCGCCCTGTGAGCTCGTCACTCTCTCGTATGTCTTTTGGCCTCCTCATGGACCTTCTAAGGTCTTTTTTGGTCTAGAAAAAATCATCGTAAAATTGTGTTTGGACTTCGTTCGGCACTGATTTTCTAAAGTCAAAAAAAACAAAAAAAATAAGAAATGGCACTGGGCACTGGGTTAATAGTTTAGTCCCCAAAAATAATATGAAATAACATATAATTGCATATAAGGTATCCAAGATTGATAATATAATAGCATGCAACAATTAAAAATTATAGATACGTTGAAGACGTATCAACATGTAAGTGGGCATCATCAGTAGGCAACTAAATAGCAAATGTCAAGCAACTATAACACCCACTATAGGCAACTAACTAGCAAGGACAGACGATCGAGCATCAACAGTAGACTAATTCACAACATTATAGGGGATTTATCAACAATGACATATATATGAGCACCAACGGTTGGCAACTTAGAAGTCGTAGTGAGCAAATTATGAGAATGTTAGACAAAATTAACTATGACACAAATTGAAGTGAAGTTGCCAAATTGTAACACCAAAGTTGCCTCTCATAATAGAAAAGTTGCTTTTGAAAATAATGTGATGTTACCAACCTCTGTTTCAAAGTTGTTCACTATTGATAATTAGTTTCATGTCCATGCTGATTAGTTGCTTTTAATGAAGTGAAGTTGACTATCTTATTTATTTTCTAACATAATCCTAATTCAGTCGACATGTTATGCTATAGGCAACTTACAACCACGATAGACAATTAGGAGAACTTTGTACCTTCTTTTATAAGACATAGATATGAGATAATAGGGACTTTATGCATAATATATGTTGTATGCACCTTTGTAACGCGAGTTGCCTCCTTTAGTGTTGAAAGTTTCCTCCATTTAATGCCAACGTTGCCTACCGATGATGATTAGTTGCCTATATACAGTGAAAATTTACCGGCATGATTTCTATGTTGTCTATGACGTATTTGCTAGATAAATTCATTAGTGCACATGGTGCAAGAAAGTGCTTCTCACAGCACTAAAGTTGCCCCAACTACAACCAAAGTTGCTTTTTTAAGGGGGGCTGCTGCGTGTCCGTCGGGTGATGTTTAGAAAACATCCGCCGCCTTGGTAGCCGTAGCAGCCCCCCTTAAAAAAGCTTGTGTTGCGCTCGGCGCTTTGCAACACCAGCCTTGTTGCGCTCCTGCCGAACCGTTTATTTTTCTGAAACAAGGCCTATGTTTCAGAAACAAGATCTCTGTTATAGAAAAAAACGTTGCTCTTGCCCCGTTGCAACAAACGTAGTGTTGTGCGCTCGTTCCCTTGGCAACAAGAGGCTTGTTGCAGAAACAAAAAAATCCCCGTCGCACCAACGTCATCAAATGTCTGACAGGCATTTTAACTTTTGCAGTATAGATTATGTTGTAGAATTTTCTGCAACACAGAACATGTTGCATAAACGTCTGTAGATTTTTTTTGCAACAGAGTTTGTTATAGAATATTTTCTGCAACAAATATCGTGTTGCGGAAACATCTATATTGTGTTACATATTTTGTTTTCTTCTTCACCTTTTTGCAACATAGATGATGTTGCGAAAAGGACTTCTGCAACATGGATGTTGTTGCGGATTTTTGTTATAATGAAGGATGATGTCACAACAAGACCGCCCTCGTTGACGTCGTCGTTTTGTAATTCCGTCGTCATTGCGGAAACTTGTTAGCCTGCGGCGGCACGGTCGGACACGTGTAACTTCTGGAGGTGATGTTGCAGATTTTTTTTTTCATTTTTGCTTTTTTGCAACATGGAAGTTGTTGCGGAAGAAATTTTGCAACACAACTGATGTTGCAGAAAACTTTCTATGCCATGCACGCACACGCGTCGCATAGAACCGATATCAATTGTACTAGATGGACCTATGCAAGACACGTGTCGCAAGGAGAGGTGACGGACGTCTTGCATGCGATCCGCCGGCTGGAACCAATCATTTCCTTTTTTAAGTCATCGAAACATATTCATATGAGATCTACTTTTAAAAAGCTCGTCGCGAGAAACCTAAAGATAAAAATGAATCTTCGTTCCGACGCTCCGTTCAAAAGATATAGCTCTTTAAAACGAGTGCGACAAAATAAAATAGGATGACATCCACACACATGCAGCTAATCCTTAGAGCATCTCCAACATGCGCCCCAAAAACGCGCCGCGCTGCAAAATTTCGCGTTTTAGCGCGCGCGCAGCGAAACCGGGCGCTCCAGCGGCCGCCCAAAAAAAGCGCGCGCGGCATAAGTGCTTCCGCGCGCGGAGCGAAACGGCATCGCGCGCCGCTTATTTGGTGCGCCCGCTCCCGCGCGCGGAACCACTCGAGCGCTCGCGCATCGTCTCCCACCTCCCTCCACCTCGAGCGCCCGCGCCGCCGCCGCGCCACCCCTCCGGCGACCCGACGGCGTTTCCCGGACCTATCACCGCGCGTCTACGGCCCCCTCCCCCTTCCTCTAGTCACCGCCGGCCCTTGCGCGCGCTGTTCCTCCGGCGAAAAGCGTTCGGCCGCCCACTGCCGCTCGGCGCCCACAAGGTGTTCGACAGAATGCCCACAATGTATATATTGCTCAAAATTTGATGTTGTATTGTTGAACTATTTGTTGTATTGGATGATAAACTATTTGTTTGAGTTGTAATAATAAAATTAAACTATTTATTGTTGATTGTTTGATCTTTTGGTTTTATTTTTGGAGTGCATATGTTGTTTGTATGCGACGCGCCGTGTATTTGCAGCGCCTGCTGGAACGCCGCGCGCGCTAAATTTTGCGGCGGCCGCTGGAGCCAGCGCTGTGATGAGCGCTAAAAAACGTTAGTTGCGCGCGCTATAACCGTTTTTTGGACGCCGCGCTTTGTGCGCCTTGGAGATGCTCTTACGCATAATGCACCACGTCACAACACGTGAAATAACTATGGGTCACATGCGCAGACCGTTTCTGTCAGCGTGTAGTTATTGATTCAGAGCAGCACGGTGCGATTGATGCGTCTAATTATGTGCAGCTGCGTTAATAAGCATTTAGGTAATGAAAACACTACTATGTCCATTTTCATTTGATGCACCGGGTTTAAATGACTGGTTCCCCTAAAGTTGTCGGCGGACATGTTTGGACGTGTCAGCGGACATTTGACGTGTCCGATGTATACTGTTTGAGATGCGCTAAACACCGACCGGCCTCGCAAGGAGGAGGGGGAGAAAGAGAAACTACCCCCGTAAGCGAGGATGCACCGAAACCCTCGCGTCCTCCTCCGCGCCGCCGCCCATCTCCTCCGCCCCTCCACCGCCGCTCCGCAACCCCTGACGAACGCCAGACCTCCCCTGCCCCTTTCTCCGCGGGGCCTCATCCTCCCCGCACAACGCCGCGCCTTCTCGACGGACTACGGCAAGGACGTCGACGAGGTGAACCGCAAGTTCGCCGAAGCGCGGGAGGAGATCGAGGCTGCCATGGACAGCAAGGAGACGGTGTACTTCAACGAGGAGGCCGCCTGCGCGCGCGACGCGGCCGGTGAGGCTCTCGGCGCCTTCGACGCGCTGCTCGCGCGGGTCCCGCCCGCAGACGCCGACGCGCTCCGCCGGTCCATGGGGCTCAAGATGGAGCAGCTCAAGGCCGAGCTCAAGCAGCTCGAGGAGTAGTGGTTGCTCCAGGCCGTTCTTTGACGAGTGCATCGAGGTCAGATGTTTTTTTTTTTTGGGAGCAAATCTTGGCGATCTTTGTTTCGGTTAGTATATGTTCCTAAAATAGTTCCTGGATATTCTGATTGGGAAATAAAATTAAAGCTGCTGCACTTTGTTCCTGTAGTAGGAGATTAGATTTGGAGCTAATTGTCCATGTTGATGCAAATTGGTCGCATACAATTTGAACCGGCAAAATTGGTATTTATGTTCATTCTCGACTGATGGAGCCTCAGAATTAAATTATAAGAGCGAAGCCTGTAATTTGTTCCTGTGCCAATTGTGATATTAATTGAGGTCAACAGTTAAAATGGATGGTCACATTTGCATATGCCTTGCTTGATACTTCCTCCTTGAAAAAATTGAGCAAGGAGCCAAGGAGATAGGTTAGACATGTTAACTTCAGATCTTTAGGTGGGTGGTGAATGAATGAAGCATAATGCGACTGGCGCAATGCTGTTATGATAGGTAAGAGGGTTTTAAGCTGCAACTATTATTTGCTATCTGTAGTAATGCTTAGGAAAACAGGCAGCTTTTGATGACATCTTTTTGACGAAAGGCAGTTTACACTGCTTGCAGTACGAATAGATAGGAACAGAGTTATACAGCCCAGACACTAAGCCTGAGTGAAATGCTCCCAAAGAAGGAGAAAACAAAACAAAACAAAGGGGCAAACATGCAATCTCACATTTAATCAGGCTCACGAGGACGGTCGGCAAGCAGTAGGACACACATCTGGCCAGCCTCAATCCACATCTGAGCCTCCATCTGGAGTTTCCGGAACAAAGTGGTGACCGAGCATGAGTGATGCCTGAAGACACATTCATTCCTATCTTTCCAGATTGACCACCAAACTAGCGCCACGATCGATCTCCAGGACTTGCTGCATCTTCATTGAGACCCAAGGAGCTACGGTCTCACCAAGCAGTCAGAGTACCATCAGTCGAACTAGACGCCATAGCTCTGAAGCAAAAGGACAGATCGCAAAAAGATGCAGCGAGGATTCAGCAGCAGTTAAGCACATCAAGCACCTGGGGTCATGGTCCCAGCCACGGCAGGCAAGGTTATCCGCAGTTAAGCACCAGCCTTGCAAAGCTAGCAAAGTGAACAAGTGACATTTGGGTGGAGCATCAGAATTCCAGGCCATTTTGGCAAAAGGTGGCTTGATACAACCTGAGAAGTGCAGAGCATAGGCCGAGCTAGCACTGTAGGTGCCAATAGCAGTCCAGAGCCATGTTAATGAGTCCGTTTGGCCCCGGGTAAGCTGAAACTGATGGAGATTGTTTCACATGCCTGAGAACTGGAGTAAGGAAGCTGCAGTCAGATCAGCCTTGAAGTGACGCAGCCATTTGTCTTGTGCCAAGGCATCTTTAATTGTGATCCTACGCAACGTGCATTGGTGAAACAGCTCCGGGTGTTTTATGCTGAAACCTTGTTTTATTTAACCAAGGATCCGTCCAGAATTGGGTTGCCGCCTACAAAGCATGGATACGGCAGCAACTGCCGAATTGCCGTCCTAGTACGGGGGGATACGGGGACACGCGCGGATACGCCGGGATACACGTATCCCGCAGTATCACATCTTTTCCGAATTAAAAAGGGGAAATAAATTGGGATACGGCAGATACGGTGTGGACACGGTGGAGACTCGGGAGCCAGCCTTGCTGCCACAGCCTAGACTCGAGGCTGCTGCTGCCTGAACTCGCATCTCTGGTCGCCGGCTTGCCGCTGCCGTTTCCCCCAAGCCCAGCTCTTTCCCCGACGAAGAATATTCATCCAGCAGAGAGGAAGAGGGCAAGGAGTTCGACGACAAGGAAGAAGGACCAGTCGAGGAGAAAGATGGGGACTGCAGCCAGCAGCGAGGAAGAAGATATAAGCGGCGGCGCAGTCTTTTCTTCTGCCCTCGGCAGCTCTCAGGCGGCTGGAGCTTGGAGGAGACGAGAAGAGAATGGCTAGAGGAGCTGACTAGTCTAGGGTTTCAGCAACTGGACCTTATATGGTCTCTGAGTGGAGAGCTACATGGGCCTGAGTGGAGGGTTCGTATGGACTATGGGCTGCCCCAAAGTCTTTTATCAATAGAAATGGGGCAACATATATCCAGTAATTCCTTTACAAAAAACATATGTCCAGTACAAAATCTCTGATCTAAAAATTATCATTAAATCTTTATTACATGCTATTTTTTTCTATATATTTATATACCCTTCCGTATCCCCGAATGGCTGTTTTTGAAAAATGCCGTATCCCGTGTCCCTGTATGCGTATCCCCGTCTTTCCGTCCCCGAGTCCGTGCTTTTTAGGTTGCCGCACCATCGCCAATGTTCAATTTGATGGAAGCCGCAAACAGGGACTCGACGGCAGCATTCATAGGCAAAGGTAGCCCTATCCACAGTCTCGATCTGTCCATCCAAGACAGCTGTAGACAACGACAACGAAGTGCATCACGCTTTAGGAGAAGGTTCGGAATACCCAGCCCCCCACAAGCACGCGGGAGACAAAGCTGTTTTGAGTTCACCAGACACCTACCACCCGACGTCTCCGCCTTGTTAGCCCAAAGAAGCCCCTGCAAGCCTTGTCAAACTTCTTCACCAGCCAAATTGGGGGGGGGGGGGGGGGGGTCAATGGCCATTAGCTGCACATGTTGGCAAGTTCAACTTGTTTCATCCAGTTGTTTTACCTTGAAGTTTATCAAAAATGGGCTGATAATGGACTCTCTTCAATCTCTTTAATCCGAGAGCCATGCCCAAGGAGGTGCATGGGAATTCCTTGAGCGAACAGTTCAGCTCCGCAGTCAACTATGAGACGTCAATGTTGTCACGGCTGATAGGGGAAATGGAGCTCTTTGCCAATGTTCAGGATATCGGTAACCGGGACCATATCGGTCGGAATCCGCCTCTGTTTTTGAGTCGCTCGACTAGTCGATGAGTCGCACTTCCAGGGTCGACTCGACCTCTCGACCTGACTCTTGGGATGAGTCGAGCGACTAGTCACGACTAGTCGTGGATTCTGGGTCGAACGACTCATTTTTTTTGGGCCCCACCTGTCATATTTTTTTACTGTATTTGTTTGCCCATCCTCGTGGAAACCTAGATCGAACCAACCCCCCCTCGACGCAATCCTCTCCTTGGCAGTCGCCGCCACCCCTGGTTTGCTGCTCGTCCCCTCCAACCCTGGTTGCTGCTGCTTCTGCTCGTCCCCTCCAACCATGGTTGCTGCTGCTTCTGCTCGTCCCCTCCTCCTCTTGTTGCTGCTACTGCTGCTCGTCCCCTCCTCCCCTGGTTGCTGCTGCTGCTCGACCCCTCCCCCCTCCTCCCCTGGTTGCTGCTGCTACTGGTCTGCTCCTCCCCTCCTCCCCTGGTTGCTGCTGCTTAAATCACGTCGACTCATCGCATGTCAGACTCGTTGACCATGAGTCTAGACTAGTCACAACTAGTCTAGAGTCGCCCCCTGAGCGACTCATCGACTCAAAAACCTTGGAATCCGCAAGCAGGGACTTGACGGCAGCACTAATAGACAAAGGCAGCCCTATCCACAGTCTCGATCTGTCTATCCAAGACAGCCATAGACAACGACAACGAAGCGCATCACGCTGTAGGAGAAGGTTCGGAATACCCAGCCCGCCACAAGCACGCGGGACAGAGCTGTTTTCAGTTCACCAGACACTTACCACCGTCCGTCTCGGCCTTGTTAGCCCAAAGAAACCTCCGCAAGCCTTGTCAATCTTTTTCACCAGCCAAATTGGGGGGGGGGGGGGGGTCAATGGTCATTAGTTGCGCAGGTTGGCAAGTTCAACTTGTTTCATCCAGTTGCTTTACCTTGAAGTTTATAAAAAATGGGCTGATAATGGACCCTCTTCAATCTCTTTAATCCGAGAGCCATGCCCAAGTAGGTGCATGGGAACTCCTTGAGCGAACAGTTCAGCTCCACAGTCAACTGTGAGACGTCATGTTGTCACAGCGGATAGGGCAAATGGAGCTCTTTGCCAATGTTCAGGATATCGGTAACTGGTACCATATCGGTCGGGGGCCGATAAGGGATTAATCGGCGAATCGGTCATTTAACTGAATATATCGGTACTCCATTTATCGGTAGGTTAACTAGGGCCATATCTATATATTCTAGGCTACATAGCAACATGCATTGTACTGAATATCTAAATATGCAATCCTAGGCTACATAGCAACAAGGAAGAGTGTTACCTTGATGATCTGATGATGTCTAGATCTACATAGAAGAGCAGCAGCACCAACAACAACACAACAGCAGTAATCGTACATCACTATCTAACATCAAAGGAGAGCAGCACAGCAACAATACTACTTGTACAACACATAAGAGAGCAGCACAGCAGCATCATCAGCATTTACAGTACAACACAACATAGGAGAGTAGTCTTGTTCTTGGCATAGGAGAGTAGTTGTGGGCCAAAAAATGCTTCCCAGTTAGTCAGCCTGGCAACCAATAAATCGGCTTGTCAGACCCATTAACTGGCCCTCCCAGTAATGGACTCGAATAGCACTTTCTCGTATCGGGAGGGGTCCGAGTAGCAGTGAACTGCAGTTAACTGACCGATGTTTGGAACATTGCTCTTTGCATAGTTGGTCCTGAGGCCACTCGAATCATCAAAGATATCAAGAATGACCTTCGTAGCATGAATGTCAGAGGCGTGCGGTGCAATGAAAAGGATCACATCATCGACATAGAAAGAGGCCCTAATCCTGGGGATATGGTGACCAAGAGAGGTAAACACCGTAACTTCTTCGGCAGTCTTGAGCATGGCCGCACATAACCAGCACAAACAGGAGAGGGGACAATGGATCTCCTTGGCGGAGCCCTCATTGGCGAGTAATATTTTCAGAGATCTCGCCGTTAACCAAGATCGTAGTCGATCTCTCCATCTCCTGCCAAACCCTTTGGCCGACAATACTGGTAGGAGGAATTCCCACGAGACTATATCAAAAACCTTTTCCACATCAAGCTTTAGCATCAAAGCAGGGGCCTTCTTGATACTAAGCAATCTTCAAACTATTCTATCCACATACATCTCGATTGCTGTTTTGGTACCATAATACTGATCTGAGCTGCACTTGTGAGCTTTTGCTCCATGGAAATGATTCAATCTACTGCACTTTGATATGCCCACTGAGACAATTTCAGTGTCGCAAGTAATCTGGGCAGGGTATGTTGCAACTTTGGGTCACTTGATCCTTGCGTATCCTTGGCCTTAATAATTCCTTTCATGTGGATGATGAATTTGAGGGCAGTCCATTCCTCAAAAGGTCCATTTTCAGACGACGGTAGCTGAGGACCGGCACTGAATATTTTACACAGCTTAGATTTCCCACTTAAGGTCCAGTTCTTGTGGAAGCCATGTCTCTCTTGCCTTGTCTTCCTTGTGGAAGCCAGCCTGGTAGCCCTACGCCCAGGCCCGGCCCTGAGGGGGGGCGAGAGGGGCGGCCGCCCCGGGCCCCCAAATCCGAGGGGCCCCCCAGGCCAGGTGTATGCGAGCGTGGAGAATCCCCATCCCATCCACCGTCCGAGATGCCATTAGAAGATCTCTAAAGCTGCGTGTGTCTTCAGGAAGACGATGACTGAATCGTTTTTTTAGCGATCTGGGCCTGGGCCTGGGCCTTTTTTTCTGTAGCGTTGGATGCTTGGTTGTTAAGTGTGATGGGCCACATCAAGTTGGACAGGAAAGCGCCCTGGTTTAGGGCAAATTAACGTGGTTCTCGAAGGAAAGCACAAGCATATTCCCTAAATAAAGGAATAACTTCATTAAAAAAATACTACTAAAATAGTAATAATTAACACGTTTTCTCTAAATAACGAATTAGCTGGTTTATCTTGGAAGATGGAATTAGAACTTGGATACTTGCATGTGTGGCTGACATTAGCAGCGGTGCTCTTTTTTTTTTGCAGGTAGCAGCGGTGCTCAATCCTAGTAAACTAATCCCTCTGTAAAGCAATATAAGATCGTTTAGAACACCGTGAGTACCACCTAACAAAAACCTAAACGAGTTAGGAGTGGCACTAAAGGACGACAGCAAGCTGACGCCAAAAGCGAGAACGAAGAAAGTAAGCAACTCTTCATTCACTGATTTGAATCGATACTAATTCATGTATTTTTAAAGGTTGATTTTGTGTTATAAATTGATGGTTGATAGCTCTACAGCTTTATTTGACGATGGGCATTTTCATACTCTACTTTGGTTTTGATGTGTTCACATAGGCTGATTGTAGTTGTTATGTGACTTATTAGACAATTTACATCACAAAATTTTCTATTCATGCTATCATTTCATCGTAATAAGGCTTTGATTCCTCTTTCACCACCTCACGAGATCAGTTGGTATGTCAGGGGCTCTATTAAAGTTTTGCCCCGGGCCCCCAAAATCTCAGGACCGGGCCTGCCTACGCCCTGATCGTCGCTGTGGAAGCGAGCCTTACAGCAACTCTAGTATACCGCCATGTATGCAGTCGCGTCATTTTTGCAGTCCATATTGCATATGAAGCGCAACTCTAGCAGAGTTGACATCTGTAGTCGTCATATTGCATATGGAGTGAGCAAAGTCCGTGATATCTACAGTCGACGTATTGCATAGAGAGCGTGCTCAATATGCATATGCATATGCATTTGGAGGTTGGTCAGGCGACGTGCAAACTTATGCATATGCGTGCATTTGGAGGTTGGTCAGGCGACGTGCAAACTAAGTCTGTCATATCTCAGCCTCATTAAATTCCTTTTTGTTTTCCTTATCAAACACTTCAATTGCCTCCAAAACCAAACGTTCTGTCACACATTCTGAAAGCAATTATGTACTAGTACATAATTTTTTAGGGGAAAAAACACCCATTACAAACTCAACATGATCCATCATTACTTAGAACATCCTGGAGCTGGGCTGGGACGTCTTCCAACATGATCAGATACCCAACAGTTCTAGCATGTGCCAGGAGGAGAAAATTTCCGCCATTTCTTTGATGTCGACAAGTATCGCGGCCGACCAAGGTAAAACATCATGGGCGTGTTTGGTTGCTTTCTCTGCAGGGCCTGTCTGAGAGCAAAAAAACGAGCCAGGCTGAACAGGGCCTGGCTACGAAAAAACGAGGCAAAAAACGTAGTTGCGAGTAGATTGGTTGCCTGCATGTGATGTCTTGTCACCGTGCAGCAATTTTCACTTTGTGTTTGGTTGCATACATGCATATGATTAGAAGTTAGCAACTACACTTAAACGACCAGGTTAGGCTTGACGCCGTCGGCCTTCATTTTGTCAAACACGTTGAGTGCGCCTTCCGCCCCCGCACCGGAGCCTGACGGGCCCGACCCTTCCTCCCCTCGTCGTAGACACCGTTGCCACGCCCGCGCGCCGCGGAGGCCGCGCCCAGCTCACTCTGCCACGCCTACGTCGACGTCGCGCGGTCCCCCTGCATGCCGCTGCCGCTCTGGAGGCCGGGCAAGAAAGCAGAGAAAGGCTTCAGCTCAACCGAAAACAGCGTAAATCCACATCCACATGAATCATCTGGCGGACACGCAAGTGACCAACTAAGGTCAGTACACATGCATGATGCATGTGTTGGGGAACGTTGCATGGGAAACACAATTTTTCCTACGCACACGCAAGATCTATCCATGGTGATGAGCATCTACGAGAGGGAGAGTGGATCTACATACCCTTGTAGATCGCTAAGCGGATGCGTTAAGAAACGCGGTTGATGTAGTCGAACGTCTTCGCGATCCAATTCGCCGAGCGTCCCGCGATCCCATCACGATCCGTCCCGCGATCAAATCACGAATTGTCTCGCGATCCTGATCACGGTCCTTCCGATCTAGCGCCGAACGGACGGCACCTCCGCGTTCAGCACACGTACAGCTCGATGACGATCTCTGCCTTCTTGATCCAGCAAGAGGGAGCGGAGAGGTAGATGAGTTCTCCGGCAGCGCGACGGCGCGGCGGCGGTGGTGGTGGAACTATTCCGGCAGGGCTTCGCCTAAACACTGCCGAAACTAGACTAGAGGAGAAAACGATTTAGAGGAAGTAGAGGGAGCACGTGGCAATTAGGGTTAGCTCTCCCCTCTAAATCCTTTAGTATATATAGGAGGGAGGGAGGGGAGGAGGCAGCCTCAAACCCTCAAGGGCTGGCCGAAATTGGAGGTGGAGGAGTCCTACTCCAATCCTATTAGGAGTAGGATTCCTCCTCTCCACTTGGAAACCCTTTCCACCTTTCCCCCTTTGGGTTTTTTCCACCCCTAGCCGCATGGGCCTTAGTGGGGGGCTCGGCCAGCCCACTAAGGGCTGGCTTGACTCCTCCCACAGCCCATGAGGCCCTTTGGGTCGAGACACCCCTCCCGATGGTCCCCGGTACCCCTCCCGGCACTCCCGGTACACTACCGAAATACCCGAAACTTTTCCGGTGACCAAAACGGGACTTCCTATATATCAATCTTTACCTCCGGACCATTCCGGAGCTCCTCGTGATGTACAGGATCTCATCCGGGACTCCGAACAACCTTCGGTCACCACCATACATAACTCTACTATACCGAAATGTCACCGAACCTTAAGTGTGCAGACCCTGCGGGTTCGAGAACTATGTAGACATGACCGAGACACCTGTACGGTCAATAACCAATAGCGGGACCTGGATGCCCATATTGGTTCCTACATATTCTACGAAGATCTTTATCGGTTGAACCTCTATGTCAAGGATTCAGTTAATCCCGTATGCTGTTTCCTTTGTTCTTCGGTATGTTACTTGCCCGAGATTCGATCGTCGGTATCTCTATACCTAGTTCAATCTCGTTACCGGCAAGTCTATTTACTCGTTCCGTAATACAAGATCCCGTGGCTAACACTTAGTCACATTGCTTGCGAGGCTTATTGTGATGTTGTATTACCGAGTGGGCCCTGAGATACCTCTCCGTCACACGGAGTAACAAATCCCAGTCTTGATCCATGCCCACTCAACAGACACCCTCGGAGATACCTGTAGAGCATCTTTATAGTCACCCAGTTACGTTGCGATGTTTGATACACACAAGGTATTCCTCCGGTGTCAGTGAGTTGCATGATCTCATGGTCATAGGAACAGATACTTGACATGCAGAAAACTATAGCAATAAACTGACACGATCATATGCTATGTTTATAGTTTGGGTCTTGTCCATCACATTATTCTCCTAATGATGTGATCCCGTTATCAAATGACATCTCACGTCTATGGCCAGGAAACCTTGACAATCTTTGATCAACGAACTAGTTAACTAGAGGCATACTAGGGACACAGTGTTGTCTATGTACCCACACATGTATTTGAGTTTCCAATCAATACAATTATAGCATGGATAATAAACGATTATCACGAACAAGGAAATATAATAATAACCAATTTATTATTGCCTTTAGGGCATATTTCCAACAGTCTCTCACTTGCACTAGAGTCAATAATCTAGTTCACATCATCATGTGATTTACATTGTTATGAATCTAACACCTAATGAGTTATGGGGTTCGATCATGCTTTGCATGTGAGAGAGGTCTTTAGTCAACGGTCTGCTACATTCAGATCCGTGTGTTCTTTGCAAATCTATATGTCGTACTGGAGATGCTACCACGCTCCATTTGGAGCTATTCCAAATGGCTGCTCCACTATACGTATCCGGATTGCTACTCAGAGTCATCCAGATTGGTGTTAAAGCTTGCATCGACGTAACCCTTTACGACGAACTCTTTATCACCTTCATAATCGAGAAATATTTCCTTAGTCCTCTAGTTACTAAGGATAACTTTGACCGATGTCCAGTGATCCACTCCTAGATCACTCTTGTACCCCTTGACAGACTCATGGCAAGGCAAACATAGGTGCGGTACACAGCATGGCATACTATATAGAGCCTATGGCTAAGGCATAGGGGACGACCTTCGTCCTTTCACTTTCTTCTGCCGAGGTCGAGCTAGAGTCTCACTCAACTCCACACCTTACAAATCAGGCAAGAACTCTTTCTTTGACTGATTCATTTTAAACTCTTTCAAAATCTTGTCAAGGTATGTACTCATTGAAAGTTTCATCAGACGTCTTGATCTATCTCTATAGATCCTGATGCCCAACATTTAAGTAGCTTCTTTCCAGGTTTTCCTTTTAAAAACTCCTTTTCAAACAAGCCTTTATGCTTTCCAGAAATTCTACATCATTTCTGATTAACAATATGTCATCCACATATACTTATCAGAAATTCTATAGTGCTCACACTCACTTTATTGTAAATACAAGTTTCTCATAAACTTTGTATAGACTCAAAAACTTTGATCACCTCATCAAAGCGTATATTCCAACTCCGAGATGCTTGCTCCAGTCCATAGAAGGATCGCTGGAGCCTGCATATATTTTAGCATCCTTAGAACTGACAAAACCTTCCGGTTGTATCACATACAACCTTTCCTCACGGATACCGTTAAGGAAACGATGTTTTGACATCCATCTGCCAGATTTCATAATCGAAAAATGCAGCAACTGCTAACATAATTCCAACAGACTTTAGCATCGCTACGGGTGAGAAAGTCTCATCGTAGTCAACTCCTTGAACTTGTGAAAAACCCTTTGCCACAAGTCGAGCTTTATAGACAGTGACATTACTGTCCGCGTCCGTCTTTCTTTTAAAGATCCATTTGTTCTGAATGGCCTTTCGCCCTTTAGGTAATACTTCCAAAGCCCATACTTTGTTTTCTTACATGGATCCCATCTCGGATTGCATGGCCTCTAACCATTTCTCGGAATCCGGGCCCATCATCGCTTCTCCATAGCTCGTAGGTTCATCGTTGTCCAACAACATGACCTCTAAGACAGGGTTGCCGTACCACTCAGGAGCAGTACGTGTCCTTGTCGACCTACGAGGTTCGATAGTAACTTGATCCGAAACTTCATGATCATCATCATTAACTTCCTCTTCAACTAACGTAGGCTTCACAGAAACAACTTTCTGCGCTGCGCTACTTTCTGGTTGAAACAAATGTTCAACAACCTCATCAAGTTCTATCTTCCTCCCACTCAATTCTTTCGAAAGAAACTCTTTCTCGAGAAAGGACCCGTTTTAGCAACAAACACTTTGTGCTTGGATCTAAGATAGAAGGTTTACCCAACTGTTACGTTAGGGTATTCTATGAAGATGCATTTGTCCGCTTTGGGTTCGAGCTCATTAGGTAAAAACCCTTTTTCACATTAGCGTCGTAGCCCAAACATTAAGAAATGACAGCTTAGGTTTCCGCCAAACCAAAATTCATACGGTGTCATCTCAACGGATTTAGATGGTGCCCCTTTTAAAGTGAATGTAGTTGTCTCTAATGCGTAATCCCAAAACGATAGTGGCAAATCGATAAGAGACATCATAGTTCGCACTATATCCAATAGAGCACGACTACGACGTTCGGACACACCATCATACTATGATGTTCCAGGTGGCGTGAGCTGTGAAACAAATTCCACATTGTCTTAAGTTGTATACCAATACTCGTAACTCAGGTATTTACCTGCACGATCATATCGTAGACATTTTATCTCATTATCACGATGATCTCAAACTTTACTCTGATTTTGTTTGAACTTTTCAAACGTTTCAGACTTGTGTTTCATTAAGTAAATATCCTCATATCTACTCAAATCATCAGTGAAGGTAGGAAAATAACGATATCCACCGCACGCTACAACACTCATTGGACTGAATACATCAACATGTATCATTTCCAATAAGTTACTTGCCCGCTCCACCATACCGGAAAACGGGGTCTTAGTCATCTTACCCATGAGGCATGGTCCGCATGTCTCAACCGATTCGCAATCGAATGGGTCCATAGATCCATCATCATGGAGTTTCTTCATGCGTTTTACACCAATATGACATTTAGCGGTAGTGCCACAAGTATGTGGTACTATCATTATTAACTTTGTATCTTTTGGCATCAATATTATGAACATGTGTATCACTACGATCAAGATTCAATAAACCATTCTCATTGGGTGCATGACCATTGAAGGTATTATTCATGTAAACAGAATAACCATTATTCTCTAACTTAAATGAATAACCGAATTGCAATAAACATGATCTAATCACGTTCATGCTCAACGCAAACACCAAATAACATTTATTTAGGTTCATCACTAATCCCGAAGGTAGAGAGAGCGTGCGATGGTGATCACATCAACCTTGGAAACACTTCCAACACTCATCGTCACCTCACCCTTAGATAGCCTCCGTTTATTCCGTAGCTTTTATTTCGAGTTACTAACATTTAGCAACCGAACCGGTATCCAATACCCAGGTGCTACTAGGAGTACTAGCAAGGTACACATCAATAACACGTATATCAAATATACTTCTGTCAACGTTGCCAGCCTTCTTATCTACCAAGTATCTAGGGTTGTTCCGCTTCAGCGACCGTTCTCCTCATAATAGAAGCACTTAGTCTCGGGTTTGGGTTCAACCTTGGGTTTCTTCACTGGAGCAGCAACTGACTTGCCATCCATGAAGTTTCCCTCCTAGCCCTTGCCCTTCTCGAAACTAGTGGTTTCACTAACCATCAACACTTGATGCTCCTTCTTGATTTCTACCTTCGCAGTGTCAAATATCGCGAATAGCTCAGGGATCATTATTTCCATCCCTGGCATTTTATAGTTCATCACGAAGCTCTAGTAGCTTAGTGACAGTGACTTGGAGAACTATATCAATCACTATCTTATCTGGAAGATCAACTCCCACTCGATTCAAGCGATTGTAGTACCCAGACAATCTGAGCACATGCTCACCGATTGAGCTATTCTCCTTCATCTTGCAGGCAAAGAATCTTGTTGGAGGTCTTATACCTCTCAACACGGGCACGAGCCTAAGATCCCAAGAACATCTCATATGTTCCGTGACGTTCAAAACGTTTTGGAGCCTCAATTCTAAGCCGTAATGCATGACGCACTGAACTATTAAGTAGTCATCGGAACGTGCCTGTCAGATGTTCACAACATCTACAGACGACGCTAGAGGGGGTGGCGCACCGAGCGGTGCTTTAAGGACATAAGCCTTCTGTGCAGCAACGAGGACAATCCTCAGATCACGGACCCAGTCCGCATTATTGCTACCATCATCTTTCAACTCTATTTCTCTAGGAACATATAAAAATTCAAGGGAGCTACAATGCGAGCTAGTAATCTACAACATAATTTACAAAGATATTTTGACTATGTTCATGATAATGAGTTTAGTTAATCATATTACTTAAAAACTCCCACTCAAATTGACATCCCTCCGGTCATTCGAGTGTCACATGATCCAAATCCGCCAACTCAAGTCCGATCATCACGTGAGTTGAGGTGGTTTTAATGGTGAACATCTTCATGTTGATCATATCTACTATATGACTCATGTTCGACCTTTCGGTCTCTTGTGTTCCGAGGCCATGTCTGTACATGCTAGGCTCGTCAAGTTTAACCCGAGTGTTCCGCACGTGCAACACTGGCTTGCATCCGTTGTATGCGAACGTAGAGTTTATCACACCCGATCATCACGTGGTGTCTCGAAATGACGAACTTTCGCAACGGTGCACACTCGGGGAGAACACAATTTATCTTGAAATTTAAGTGAGGGATCACCTTATAATGCTACCGTCGTCCTAAGCAAAATAAGATGCATAAAAGGATTAACATCGCATGCAAATCATAAGTGACATGATATGGCCATGAACTTGTGCTTTTGATCTCCATCTTTAAAGCACCGACATGATCTCCATCGTCACCGGCATAACACCATGATCTCCATCATCTTGATCTCCATCAATGTGTCGCCATGATGTTGTCGTGCCGACTGTTGCTTCCACGACTATTGCTAACTCATAGCGATAAAGTAAAGCAAAAACGGCGAAAATAATTAAAGACAACCCTATGGCTCCTGCCGGTTGCCGTACTCATCGACATGCAAGTCGTGATATTCTATACAATACATGATCATCTCATACATCACATATATCTCATCATGTAATTGGCCATATCACATCACAACATACCCTGCAAAAACAAGTTAGACGTCCTCTAATTGTTGTTGCAAGTTTTACGTGGCTGCTACGGGTATCTAGCAAGAACAATTCTTACCTACGCAAAAACCACAACGGTGATACGAAAATTGCTATTCAACCTTCTCAAGGACTGCCTTTGTCAAATCCGATCCGACTAAAGTGGGAGAAACAGACACCCGCCAGCCATCTTTATGCAACGAAGTTACATGTCAGTTGATGGAACCGATCTCTCATAAGCGTACGAGTAATGTTGGTCCGGGCCGCTTCATCCCACAATACCGCCGAATCAAGAAAAGACCAAGGGAGGAAGCAATCTGAATATCAACGCCCAAAAACTCCTTTGTGTTCTACTCGAGATCTCATCTACACATAGACCTAGCTCATGATGCCACTGTTGGGGAACGTTGCATGGGAAACAAAATTTTTCCTACGCACACGCAAGATCTATGCATGGTGATGAGCATCTACGAGAGGGAGAGTGGATCTACATACCCTTGTAGATCGCTAAGCGGATGCGTTAAGAAACGCAGTTGATGTAGTCGAACGTCTTCGCGATCCAAATCGCCGAGCGTCCCGCGATCCCATCACGATCCATCTCGCGATCCAATCACGATCTGTCCCGCGATCCCATCACGATCCGTCCCGCGATCAAATCATGAATCGTCTCGCGATCCTGATCACGGTCCTTCCGATCTAGCGCCGAACGGACGGCACCTCCGCGTTCAGCACACGTACAGCTCGATGACGATCTCCACCTTCTTGATCCAGCAAGAGGGAGCGGAGAGGTAGATGAGTTCTCCGGCAGCGTGACGGCGCGGCGGCGGTGGTGGTGGAACTATTCCGGCAGGGCTTCGCCTAAACACTGCCGAAACTAGACTAGAGGAGAAAACGATTTAGAGGAAGTAGAGGGAGCACGTGGCAATTAGGGTTAGCTCTCCCCTCTAAATCCTCTAGTATATATAGGAGGGAGGGTGGGGAGGAGGCAGCCTCAAACCCTCAAGGGCTGGCCGAAATTGGAGGTGGAGGAGTCTTACTCCAATCCTATTAGGAGTAGGATTCCTCCTCTCCACTTGGAAATCCTTTCCACCTTTCCCCATTTGGGTTTTCCCCACCCCTAGCCGCATGGGCCTTAGTGGGGGGCTCGGCCAGCCCACTAAGGGCTGGCTTGACTCCTCCCACAGCCCATGAGGCCCTTTGGGTCGAGACACCCCTCCCGATGGTCCCCGGTACCCCTCCCAGCACTCTCGGTACACTACCGAAATACACGAAACTTTTCGGTGACCAAAACGGGACTTCTATATATCAATCTTTACCTCCGGACCATTCCGGAGCTCCTCATGACGTCCAGGATCTCATCCGGGACTCCGAACAACCTTCGGTCACCACCATACATAACTCTACTATACCGAAACGTCACCGAACCTTAAGTGTGCAGACCCTGCGGGTTCGAGAACTATGTAGACATGACCGAGACACCTGTACGGTCAATAACCAATAGCGGGACCTGGATGCCCATATTGGTTCCTACATATTCTACGAAGATCTTTATCGGTTGAACCTCTATGTCAAGGATTCAGTTAATCCCGTATGCTGTTCCCTTTGTTCTTCGGTATGTTACTTGCCCGAGATTCGATCGTCGGTATCTCTATACCTAGTTCAATCTCGTTACCGGCAAGTCTATTTACTCGTTCCGTAATACAAGATCCCGTGGCTAACACTTAGTCACATTGCTTGCAAGGCCTATTGTGATGTTGTATTACCGAGTGGGCCCTGAGATACCTCTCCGTCACACGGAGTAACAAATCCCAGTCTTGATCCATGCCCACTCAACAGACACCCTCGGAGATACCTGTAGAGCATCTTTATAGTCACCCAGTTACGTTGCGACGTTTGATACACACAAGGTATTCCTCCGGTGTCAGTGAGTTGCATGATCTCATGGTCATAGGAACAGATACTTGACATGCAGAAAACTATAGCAATAAACTGACACGATCATATGCTATGTTTATAGTTTGGGTCTTGTCCATCACATTATTCTTCTAATGATGTGATCCCGTTATCAAATGACATCTCATGTCTATGGCCAGGAAACCTTGACCATCTTTGATCAACGAACTAGTTAACTAGAGGCATACTAGGGACACAGTGTTGTCTATGTACCCACACATGTATTTGAGTTTACAATCAATACAGTTATAGCATGGATAATAAACGATTATCACGAACAAGGAAATATAATAATAACCAATTTAATATTGCCTCTAGGGCATATTTCCAACAGCATGTACCGGTACCACCACCGGCTAGTGACCAACCATATGGCCGTGGAGAATTAAAGAGCGGGGAAGCAAACAACCACATGCTCTGCTTTCAGTTGCTCATTGAACCCCGGCCTCTGAAAGCACGAAACCGGCGGCAGTACACAGGACGAGCTCACGCACTCAGGAGGAAGGAAGAAATTGGCTCGGTTGTCGGTTCCAACTACTCACAGCAAGCAACTCCAATGGGGCGACCCATTTTGTCCGCCTGCATCCGTTTGGGTCGGCGCGAACAAAAGTGGAGGCCCAACGCGCCGACCCAAACCCAAATTGCGTCCGCACCGACACATTTGCAGCCCAAATTTGCGGCCGAAATGCGTCGGCGTGGACGCGAAGCGGACGCCACGCGCGCATTCTCGGTGTCCGCCGCGTTCCCCACCTGGCGGTCGTCCAACCACCCAGCGGCCAGTTTGGTCAGCTTAATTTATGAAGACCGCCCACCTCGGGCCCACGCGTAAGTGACGACAGTCGTCTTTTTTTTAAGCCGACCGTGCGGGGGGACCGTCCTCATCCGCTTCCAGAAAGCTCCCGTCTCCATCTCGCTCCCCCGTCGGTGGCAACCCTAGCCACCATAGTCAACCCAGATGGGGCTCTTCTCCGGCGTCGGCAGCAACAAAGCCAAGGGCAAGGCCCCGGCCATCCCTTTTCCCCCTGAGCTCGACCCGCCTCCGCCGGCGCCAGCTCGCCGGTCGAGGCAGCGCGTCAAAGTGCCAGTGCACCAGGTGGAGTGGCACTGGAAGAACCGCGTGCCTCTCCCGTACCCCGACGTCACCCTGTCGCACGACTGACATTTGGATCCAGAGAGGATTCCAGTGCCGGCGGCGCCGCGGTCGGCTAGGGCGCACGCGGAGGAGGTGCGGCGCCGGCGGGTGCAGCTGACGCCGGAGCAGCGCAGCGACGCCGCGTACGCCTTTGACTCGCCCAACTGGGCTCGGTGGTTTGCCTTCGAGCACGAGGAGGCCAGGCGGCGCGGCGTCCGCGAAGTCGGCCGCAGGTCGCCGCCGACCCCCCTCGTCGTCCGCGACGAGGACCAGGAGGCGGAGGCCGCCTACCAGGCGGCCATGGCGGCCGTCCTCCGGGAGAGCGAGGAGCCGCCGATGGCCCCGCCTTCTCCCGTCAAGGCCGAGCCGGAGCCGGAGCCGACCCCCATCGAGCGGTACTCATGGACCGGGATGGTGCGCGAGTGGGTCAGTGCTCCGCCGGTCTGGATGGGGGTGACGCCGGCGGATGAGGCGGCGTACCTCGAAGAATGGCGCCAGCGACATCTGGACGAGGAGGGCCGCCATGGCGAATACCTCGAGATGCTCGAGCGCGACGCCGAGGAGGAGCAGCGCGAGGCCGAGGAGGAGGCGCGCCAGGCACAGGCAGCGGCGGCACAGCCCGTGCCCGACATCAACGTCGTCTGGAACACGGCGTTCCCCTGGGCTGGCCCTGCGCCGACGCTCATCGACCTCACCGGCCCCGCTGACAACGACGAGGACGCCTAGGGCAGCGCGCCACCTCGTAGTTAGTTTTTTTTATGTTTATGTGGACGCGTGGACTATCGCCGGCCTTCGTGGCCGGCTTTAATGTTTAATTAATGTTGGTTTTAATTTTCAAAATGTATGTGTTTTTTTTTTCGCGCGCCGTCAAAATTGGTCGGCCAGACCCAAACGTGGAAGCGGACGTTGAGCCGGACCGATCCAAACGGACAAAAAGCGAATAAATCCGCCGTCTGTTTGGGTCACCCCATTGAAGTTGCTCTCACCTGCTCCATCCGTGGGGAATCCATGGCGGCTCTTGGACCGGAGCCGCGGGTTGTCCAAGAACACACTCCTCCCCCTCTGCCTCAAGTTGGTTGGAAATGGTGGGAGGTGTGCCCAAAGCTGGGGTTCACGACCAGTGAAGAAGACGCACAGGCGCGCGTAGGCGCAAGGAGAGGTGGCGCCGCGCCCTGCCCGAGCCGGCCGCTCCTGGCTGCGCTGCACGCGCCCGCGCGCCTGGCCGCGCGCGCCACGCCCTGTCTGAGCTGGCCGCACCTGCTCGCGCGCGCTTGGCCGCGCCGCCCACGCCCGCGCCTGGCCGTGCCTGGCCGCGTGGCCCAGAGCGCCCGCTCCTGGCCGCGCCAGATGCATGCCTAGCCTGCCGTTGTCGTGGTCGCTGCGGGTTCCGAGCGCGGTCGGAGAGAAGGATAAGGTTGTTATCTTAAGAGTGAATGAGGGGTTAAGGTGATTAACGGTTGACGCGTTCCCAACGAGCCACCCATGTGGGCTCCCTCGCCTCGCTGCTCGCTAGAAACGGTCGATTTAATCGTTTTCAGCTATGCAGGCAAAACGCTGCTTTAAGAAGCGTGTCTTGTAGGTTCAATAGTGTTTATATGTAACCAAACAGCCCAACACAAAAAGATGCTACATCCAACAGACCTGGTTGGGCTGCATGCAGACTACCAAACACGTCCCATGCTGCAACTCTGTAGCCAGGCTTGCTCAGTCGGTTTCTATGATGATTGGACCTTCATATATTGCTGCGAGCTGTGAGGCCAGTCAGGATCCCCAACGCTCCTGCAGATCATGGATGAACAAGATGCATGAACAAGAATATTTAACGACGACATGTACAAGGTGTGCATCGTCTCCTTCCACTTCAGCATGTGCACCGTTCCCTCCTCTGGGGTGTGCACCTTTTCCTGCTCCGACAGCCCTGAACGTATGATTGCCATTCTTGTCTCCTCCTGAAATGCTCACGCCACCGGATCCATGGCGTTATGATCCAGCATGATGAACCGATTCTGCTCAGCTATCCGTTCATTTGTCGCCCGATGCTCCTTAATTTTGAGCCTATGAGCTTTCCATCTCTTCCTGACGCCTCAAAAAGATGGAATGTTTGCTCTCTTCCAAGCTATTTTTGCTCTCTTGAAGCTTAGATGAAATAAACTCCTTGTCACGCCCAAGATGCGGTCCTATCCCTATTAAGGCTTGCGGCCTCGACGGGGATAGAAGCGCATCTCGTCGTTCGCAAGTACAGTAAAACATTGCATACATGTAGGAAGAGATGAGTATATGAGTTGGCTTACACTTGCCACAAGCTATCTTACAAGTCCACACAAATTATTCATACATCATTCAGAAGGCAGGGTCCGGCTACGGACGAAAACAAACGATGAAAGAAGCAATGAAAAACTGTCTTGCTATCCCAGGATCACCACCACGAAGCTCCCTACTCGTCTGGATACGTAACATACATCCGACCACGTTCTTCATCATACTCCCATTGGAGCCGAGTCACATCGTCTGGCACGTACTCGTCAACACCTGTACCTGTATTGTTGTAATCTGTGAGCCACAGGGACTCAGCAATCTCATAACCCGGATACCGAAACTATGTAAGCCTCTGGGTAAGGAATTGGTTAAGTGGTGAGGCTGCAGCAAGCGCTAAGCATGTATTTGGTGGCTAACTTACGAGAACATGAATGTAAATATGGTGGCCTACGAGAGACAGACGTGAACTAGCATGATCACTAAGTGATCCTGAACACCTACTTACGTCAATCATAACCCCACCGTGTTCTCTCTCGGTTCATGTTCACGAGCAGAGACAGTCACGGTTACGCACACAGTTGGTGTATTTTATTTGAGTTTACTTCAAGTTTACTATAACCGGGTGTTAAACAAATTTCCAAGGTGCCACGTAACCGCGGGCACGGCTTTCCGAAAAGATTAAACCCTGCAGGGGTGCTCCAACTCATCCATCACAAACTAACCACACGCCGCGGGAATAACCTCGACCACGAATCTCGTGATCTTCCTAGCCAATCCCACTGGAAAACCGCAACCTCGAGATAGCCCGAAGAAAAACCGGAATTCCTCGCGCAAGACATTTGAGAAAGGTAAAACAAGTCCAGCAAGACCGCCTGACGTGTCGACGAACCCGATAGGAGCCGCGTATCTCGTTCTTAGGACACGACCGGATGAGCAGTACGTACGGTGGCCTGATAGAAATCCCCGAGTTGCCCCGGGTGGCCCCGCAAGTGGCTCTATTTTGGACCAACACTCATGAGGAGCACTGGCCCGGGGGTTGATTAATTATCCACGGGGTAGCTATGCCCTATGCAATTTTATTAAGTTGTTTAGCAAATGTAGTACCAAAGTTGGGTCTTGCCAGACAAGTTTTAATCTAAAACGAATGGTCGAGGGGGTCCCCATAACAACCCCGAGCATGTTAGGAGCGCAAAATATGGAATATAACACCGGTACTCGGAACTAGTGCGGCAAAAGCGGGACAAAACACTGAGCAAAAGGCCAAGCCTTCCACTGTTACCAGATATATATGTGCATTAAGTTAAATAACAGTAAATAGAGTGATATAAACAAAATATCCATGTTGACACATGGAAAGCTTGCACCTGTAACTAGCAACGCTATAAGATAAGGGCTGACCAGCGGTAACATAGCCAATCAATGTTTGCTAGGTGGTGGAGGGGTTAGAGGCTTTCATGGCAGTTTGGAGGCTGACAGTTTAAGTGGTAGGTAACGGAAAACATAACGGTAAAAGCGAGATATCTAGCAAGGCAAAAATAGTGTCGGGATCCGGGTATGATCATCTTGCCTGTTGGGTCTTCAGAGGAACAAAGAGCTGGGTCCTCGTAGTTGTATTCTCCAGGATCCTCGTACTCAGGCTCAACACTCGCGTCTACCCAAAGAGAAACAACACCAAATAAACATACAAACAAGGTGCAATGCACAAACAAGATGATGCATGATCCATTTGAAGTATTTAACATGGCAACCCTAAGCTAGTCATGTTTCTCATGCACTTATTAAGTTTTTTAGTATTCTGGACAGAACCTCAAGTTTAGTTATTTGAACATGCATGATCATGTCAAACATGAATGCTTCATGCAAAATCGATGCAAATGCATATGCAGAACATTGCAAATGGAGTAACGTAGCTCACGGTACACTCACGGCAAGGTACGAACGTTAACGGAGACAAAACACAAAATGAGGAAGGCCATGGGCTATTCCTTGGTATCCCAAGGATGCCACTGGATAGGAAATGAAAATCTAGCAAGAATAGAGCTAAAGATCATGCAAAACAATGGAGTATAGCTCCCACAAGTCACAAAACATTCAAACACACAATCTGTCCACAAACAGCAACATGTCAACTTGCAACACACATATCTAGAGCTACATGAAGTTTTAAATCAAAACCAAGGCATGGGCATGAAGTA
Source organism: Elymus sibiricus (assembly GCA_039707655.1). NCBI lineage: Eukaryota > Viridiplantae > Streptophyta > Magnoliopsida > Poales > Poaceae > Elymus > Elymus sibiricus. The sequence continues at coordinate 130,981,573 of CM077663.1, forward strand.
CACATCATTCTTAACAAATCATCTATCTACAACAACATGAAAGGAAGCATGAATCAATGGCAAATATGCTCACAAGATGGCATGTTGAATCAGTTTTTAGGGACTTAGTGAAAATTCCAGTTTTCTGGAATCTGAGTTAACCAGATAGCAACTTGACAGCAACTTTTATATATGCTAGAGGGCATTTCATGGCATGAAAATTAACAGGGTTATAGAGGGCATCAACTACTACAAAACACTAGCACTGAGCATGAGCTAAAACATCACAAATCACTTGGTAGCATCCCCTAAACATGGCATGAAAATAACTACAGATTCTCAGACTTAGGCAAATTCACTAAGAGAATAGCAGCAGTTTTAACAGGATGACATATTGAGCAACAAAATTATCTATGATGCAAAACCTCTTATCACAAACTATTTGCACAAGATGACAGAGGGTAACTTGCACCACAATTCATGTCATTAAGCCATACTCAAAGGAACCAAGGAATCATGGGAACCATCAAGACAATATGCTATCATGTTAACAGATTCCAACACTTAGCAATATTTTGGGCAATTGAAAACATAATTTTTGGTGGCATGTTTGCATCAAGAATCCCACTCATAACATGATCTAACATGGCAAGCAAAAATACCAGGGGCTAGAGCACACCCAAATGAACATATTTCATGTTGGCAAGATCATCAAATCATGCAAGAATTAATTCATACAAAAATAACAAAATGCCACCTCATCATAAATTAACATTTTTACAAAGTTGCTCAAATGACAGAAACAATGCTACCATTGGATTCCTGGGATTTTTCTACCCCAAAATCATATATCACACCCCTATATTACGGTTGGGAAAACTCACAACATGGCAATCTCAAATCCAACAATTCACTTATAAGGGGTCATATGCCAGACTTGGCATGTCCCATGATCCTGACAGATTTGGTAATAAAACAAAAACAGTAATATTTCCTTAAAAGGAAATTCACAGAAATCAACAAAAACAATAAAACAAAAAGCAAAAAAAAGGGGGCCTACCTGGCAGTGAGCCAGGGACCCCTGTGGGTATGACAAGTGGGCCACGGGCCCACTGGCAGGCTCGGGATTAAATGTGAAAAAGGGTGGACCCCTGTGGGTATGACAAGTGGGCCACGGGCCCACTGGCAGGCTCGGGATTAAATGTGAAAAAGGGTGCCCGGGAGGGGGGATTCGAACCCGGGTCTCCCCGGTGGAGCAGTGGGGGTGCTACCACTGGGCTATGGCTCAGCTCTCGACAGAAAGGGAGGTCTCTGCTCTTTTGAACAGACCCCCTGCGCCTGCCTCCTCCTTCCCCACGACAGGGAAGAGGACGACGACGCCGGCGAGCGAGGTGACGATGACAGCGGCTGTGGGTTACCGGCGGGGGTGCGGGATTGCACGGGGGTTCCATCCCCGTGTCTAGCACGGAGGGAAGCGAGGCTAGGCGGGGCGCGCGGAGCTCGTTGCTCCCGGCCATGGCGCGGCGGCGCGACGCGAACTAACAGAGGCGCGGCTAACGACGGGCGCGCGGCTGCGGAGCTGCAGGGTTGCAGCGCGCGTGCGGACCTGCGCACGAGGAGGCCCGGACCCGAGAGGAGCACGGGCGTGGTGCGGTACCCTAACACACACACAAATAAAACATGGATCTTGCCAGAGCATCGGGAACACGAGAATGGCATGGATACTACGACGTGCTCGGGCGAAATTTACGGGAAGAAAAGCACAGGGAGAAGGAAGATGGTACCTATCTCACCTAAGACAAGAAGATAGGGACGGGAGGGCGATGGAGACGTCGCGAGGGTCGACCGAAGTGCGCTGCATCTCGGATCCGAACGCGGGGAAGAAGACGGCGACGGCGAGAGAGCTTCGGGCTTGCTGGCGTTGCGTGCGAAGATGAAGAAGAAGGCAGGGACTCCAGGGCGTCGTTCCACGGCGCCAGGGAGGCCGGAGACGGGGCGAAGGAGCTACCCCGGGCTCGAGCTCATGCTCGGCCGGAGCACGGCGGCCGCGGCGACGGCATGCGCTTTGAGGGACTTACCGACGGCGGGAAGGGGAGAAGATGGACAGAATGGAGAGATGGGGAACCCTAGGGCACGGGGGACGCGCTTAATAGGCGGCACGGGCGCTCTCCGGCCGTCAAATCAACCCGGAGGTCGACGTGTCACCCCTGGATGCTCAGCCGTACAGGAGAACGACGGCGTTCGCGCGAGGGGCTCGGTTGGGCTGCTGCTGGGCCAGGAGAGGCCCAGCTGGGTTCTCTCTATCACACGAAAATAAAAGGGGGTTTTCTTTTTTAATAAAATAGCAAATAAAAACTAAGGCCATGCAGGTTTTGGAAAAGATCTGGAGAGGAAGAAAATATGTCTTGGAATCACTATATTATGCCCTATTTGATAAAAATGGCCTTGACATTTTTAGAGCAAGAAAATCAAATCACATATATTCATTATGGAACCTGTTTTGCAAAGAATAGAAAATGACAAAGCATAAAACATGGTTGAGAGCAGACTAACAAATCATAACAAAATATTTTAGAGGGGATCAACATTTTTAATGAGGTGAACTAGCAAGTAAAATCATCACATGTTGCATATATTAGACATGAGAGAGGTGGTGATGGTTTAGAGGAAAAGTGGAGGGGTTTCTTCACACCTCAACAACACATGGAACACTAACACACCCACACCACAATACAAACACTCACATCACAAGCATGACAAGCAAGTATGATGCACTTGACATGATGAACATGATGCCATGATGCATGAGGAAAGACATGAGGCAAAATTATATTATTCCAACACAAGGGCACACCATGAGGTCCACATGAGAAATATATCACAAAAGGCAAGGATTACACTTGGGCTGTTACACTCCTGATGCAACATAAGCATCTTAATTCTACAACTAGCCGTCCATAAGCAGAACGACTCAAAAGAGTCATTGGATAAAGCAGAAAGTGTCATGGAAGAATCTAAGAGCACCCGGACGCCTTAAACCGGTCTCAAATGCCCGGGTTGTCCGGCACCCCTCGTATTTATACCAAATCTTGGGCGGGTATGAGGAGGCCCGGACGCATCCATTACGTCAGCTCGGCCCATGCTGGCTCACCACAACCCCACTATGTCCCCACAAGAACACCATCCAAAGCAAACCCTAGCTCACTTCACTTCGCTCCGCTCTTCGTCTCTTCTCCTTCTTTTCCCCAATCCGATCCCCTCTACCTCTTCGTCCACTATGTCTAGCATTGGCGGAGGCAAAGAATCCGACGACGGTTGGGATGCCTACCTCCGCGATGTGGCGGGCGACGAGGAGCTGGCCCTTCGCATCGCGCTGCAGTGGTCGCGGGTGGACGCTCCGGCTCTGCTCCGTCCCATGTCGTCTGCCGTTGCCGCGCCGATGCGCAGAGCGGGCCTGTCTTGCACCACCCAGAGCTCTGTGGGTTGCACCCGCTCCGCCGTTGTGGGTGCCGGCGGTGCCCGATGACAAGGAACGCCTCCTCGCGTGGGTCTACCGTCGATCGCTTACGAAAGTGGAGACGGATGCCCGCCGGCTTCGGTGAAAAAACGCAAAAGGCGCTCCGGCTAGGGCTGGAGCAGTCCGCGCGCGAGGCGGTTGAAGCAACGAGAGCGGCTAAGCTGAAGAGGTAGCAGGACCGCGCCGCCGTCCGGAGGATGGTGGGCTTCATCGACTCCTCCTCCGACATCACCGACGGCTTCGACGGCCCACCTCCTGCCAACGACGCATACAACATCGCCAACGCCCATGCAACATCGCGAGTGACTGGAAGGGCAAAGGGCAGGCAAGGAAGTGGTGAAGCTTGGCCCTCTCCCCGTGTTTATTTTTGTTATTAGTAATCTAGTTTAGAACTTGTCCGTCGGTTACGTGGATTATGTGAACTATGGTGATTTTTTGGTCATCGGTCATGTGAATTATGTGCATTTTTATGTCTGTTTGATGATCTACGATAGTTTAATTTCATGTTGCATGCTTTAATATGGATATATATGGTATCAAATTTGAGATATATGACTGGACATGGCGATTTGAGGATTGCTCCGTCAATGTCCGCCGACGCGCCGGTGCGCGTCCGCGGACGTACCGGGTGCTGGATTTGGCAAGCCCCGCTGTAGAAGCTCTAAGAGCATCTCCAACAGGCGCCCAAAAAGACCTCGCGCGCTAAAAACTAACGTTTTTGTGTGCCGGAGAGAAAAAACAGTACTCCAACAGAGGCTGTAAAATAGGACGCGCGCAAAAAACGTCAGCGCCCGCGCTGTAAATGTTGGGCGCGCTGGCTTCCGGGCTGCATATTTGAGGCGTCGGATTGTGCGCGCTGGCCGCTGCGGGTGGGGCCGTCGGATTGGGCGCCATATTTTGGCGCCTGTTGGAGCAAACATTCTTCAGCGCGCTAAAAAACGCTATTTTGGCACTGAATAAATTTTTTAGCGTCTTTTGGAGATGCTCTAATTGGACCAATACGAGTTTCGGTGCATGCTTATGACTTATGAGCTGTATGGGTGTTCCTTGGAAGAGAGTAAATCACAACAAATCAGCTACTTTTCTATCTATCTTGTTCACATTTACAATATACAATATACTGTACAGTACTATTGCCGTGTACATTCCATTTTCTGTGACGTCGTTCCTGGTTGGACACCGCGAGCGCGAGGATCACTGGGTTCCTCTCGTCTTCTTTTGCACGTTGTGGTGCCGGAGCACTAGCACGGAGGCGCCGTAGCCGAGCAAGTCGTCCGAGGACAGGAAGTCCCCGATAGGCCCCAGCTCCGGGCATTCCTCGTTTAACCCTCCCATGCCTTTCGTCATCTCCGCCGCCGCGCCGCCGCCTCCACCACCCTTGCCCACGATAAACAACGAGTACATCCCGACCATGGACCAGAGCGATTCCACCACCCCCACACCGTTTCTCACGTACATCTCCGTGTAAGACACATGCCCAGGCTCCACGAACCTCGCGTAAAACTCCGCCATGAACTCCTCGTCCGCCACGCCTTCCTCGTCCGCCATGCCCTCCACCATCACCGTTACGTGGTCACCATCGCCGCCTGAGTCGTTGGTGGACATCAGGGTGGTGGCGTCCATGCTCGCTCCTTCTGGAAGGAACCTCGACACCGTCACGCTCACCGACGGGTGAGCCGCCAGCCGCGTCGCGTACGCCACAGCCTCCCGGTCATCTGGTCCGCCGAGGAACACAGCTACCACGTCGTGCGCTGGGGCTGACCCTTCGGCTTCGGGGTCTACCGACCCGCTCTGGTTGCCCTCGGCCGTCGACTGCCTCTCCCCTATGCTACCGAGGCGGCGCTCGACGAGCACCCCGACGGTGCATGGCGCTCTCTGTAGGATTCTCTGGTTGAGCTCCCGCCGGCCCTCCCGGCGGCACACCATCCGCCTGTCATAGCGCTGCTCCTTGTGGAACGGCACGATGACAAGGGACGCGCGCGTGTCCTCGACGCCATTGCACACGTCGGTGTCCATGGAGGCGAGGTTGGAGATGGCCGTCATCTGGCGCACCGCGACAATGGTGTCGTTTGTGAAGCGGTCGACTGCGGCCACCACCTGGTCGATCTCCCGGGTGTGGCCCCACCGGCCGTTGTCGTCACGAGCGCCGCCCTTGGGGTGGTAGAGATGCGTGATGGCGTACTTGTGCGCGGTCATGAGCTCGATGAGGTGAAGGAGGTATATGGCCACCGGCGTGGTTCCCTTGGAGATCTCGGCCAGCGTGAGCATGGCATGGACGCTCCCGGCGCCGTGCACGCACACGAGGATCCGAAGCTCCTCGTCCAACTTGAGGTCCTGGAGGCAGTGCGAGCGGTACTGGAAGGCCCGGCGCTGCTGACGGACGATGGCGGCGGACGCCGGCCCGGCCATTAAGGTGTTTATGATGGAGGACAAGAGAAGCACACTCTGCGTCGCGTCGCCCCAAATCCCGGCCTTGTCGCCAAGGTTGATTGCGAGGATGTCTGCGTAGCCTTTGACGTTGAGCAGTAAGCCGAGCACGAGCGTCTCCTGCGCAGGGATGCCGATCATCCGCCCCGCTGCCACCGTGCCGGCCACCCTCCCGGTAGTGCCGAGCAGTGTGGTGAAGGCGACGACGATAATGAGATGGGTGGGGGTGAAGTCGCCGATCTTAGTGAAGTCAAGCCTGGCGCCGGTGACCCCAAAGCAGAGGGGCATGATAATCTGGTGTACGGGGTACGTGAGCTGATCGATGAGGGTGCGCGCCGTAGGGCCGTCTCGCGGCGTGGCGAGACCGATGAGGAACGCGGTCATGGAGGCGCTGTAGCCGAACACATAGAGGCGTTGCGCGGTGTTGACGATGAAGAGGAGCATCGCGCATAGCACGTACATACTGATGTATTGCCGCCCCTTCTTGGCCCTGTTGAGCAGCCTGACCAGCCACACCACCACACGTATGGCGATCCAGACGTTGAGCGACAGGAAGAGGAAGATGATCAGCTTTGCCATCGGCTGCCCGAGAAGGTTGTCTGGCCTGGCCTTGCCATCCTTGTCATAGGTGGTCCAGTCGACGTCCATGATGCTAACGGCAACGAGGCTGGCTATGTCATTGGCGAAGGCAGTGCCGATGGCGAGCTGGCCGGTCTCGGAGCCGGTGAGCTTGAGCTCCGTGACGATGAGGATGAGGACGGGCGAGGCGGTGCTGGTGAGGACGAGCATGAAGAGAGCGGTGGAAGCATATATGCCGTCTGTGTAGAAGGTCTCTTTCCCTGGGTGGAGAAGGCCGTAGAAGAATGGGCCGGCGACGGCAGCGAGCAGGAGGCACAGCGCGGAGCCGCCGGAGGCAAGGACGAGGGAGGCACGCAAGTAGCGTCGCAGGTAACACAAGTCCATCTCCAGCCCAGTGAAGAACATGAATACGACGCGGAGGTAGTAGATGGCGTCGTCCAGCGCCATGCCGGTGTCCTCCATGCCTAGCTGCCGGAGGTTGACCATGCGACCAAGCACCGTCGGGCCGACCACCACGCCAGCCTGCATCCATTAGCACGACAAATCAAGTGCTAATAGTTATAGATTGTCCCATATACCTAACTAGCTAGCTAGCTAGCTAGGGTGATCGATCGATATGGATCGGAGCTGCCAAGATACGAACGTACCGAAAATGTTTTATTGGATCATGGTTCAGCCGAACCTACGCTCGATACCATTGATTTCTAGACACTGTTCATGTGGATTGGTGCATGTTTGATTAAAAAATGCATGGCAGGAGATGTTTTACATGTTAAACAATGCATGACATGAAGTGTTGGATGGAATTGACATGCATGGCGCGAATCCACATGTAGGAGGATGTTGAATCGTACGGCGTGAAGCATAGGTTCAGCTGAACCATGGTTCTAAATCACGCCTCTCCAAACGTACCAGGATGTGCGAGATGATGCTTGGCTGGCCCAGGCGTCGAAGCCCGGAATGGAAAAGGCCGGAGAGGGCGAGGACGCTGGCCATGAGGCCGATGACGACCATCAACCTGGCCATGAAATAGGACCCCTCGAGAACGTCGGCGGAGCACTTGCCGCCATCTTTCCCCGCCATATCTCGCAGGGTCTCTTCGGTCGCCGGCCGGCCAGACAGGCCTCCGCCGATGAGCTAGTTTGCTATGTATGTTGTTCATGAGCTAGCTAGGCGGTTCTTCTTATTTTGTCCGGTGGCGTGATCGATGAACAAATCTAACTAGTTTAATGAGTTGTTACAACTAATAAATCCATTAACAAGAGCTTCTCCCGGTTTTCTACCATAGCTTATGCGGTAGCCCCACAAGACAAAGATGTCCATTCTAAAAATATATAGACCAATTATGGCCAGCCAATCCGTAGTTAGTTCCATCTTGCATCCTCAATGAACGATCAATGGTTGTCTACAAGTATTATGGAGGGAGTCAACTGTTTGAAGCATGGCTATATCTGCCGAGTTGGGAATGGACCTGTTGCTGCTTAAACACATTGGCGCCTCCTAGATAATCCTTATTTCCAACAACTGTGCGCAGAAGCTTAGAGCATCTTCAACGTGCGCACAAAACTTTCGCATGTTAAAATAGTTTTAGTGCGTCACTGTAGCATTTTTAACGCGCCAGAGCCAATATTGGTTTTCCAAATGCCAAAAAACGCGCGTCCAAAAAACACGAAGTGCAAATTATGAAGCGCGCGCGATCCGGCGCCTCAAATTGGCAGCGTGCGATAGCGCTTTTTAGAACATCTCTAACAGACGCAGTAAATAAGCCGCGCGCCTGAGAAAACGCCTATTTAGCGCACGCGCGACCGGACCGGCAGCTCCAACAGACGCGCCAAAATCGCGCGCGCGCTAAAAACCACTCCGCGTGCGGAATAGAACGGCATCGCGCGCTGCATTTTTCGGGCGTCCACTACCGCGCGCTGAACAGCGACTCGCCCACGCGAATGTCCACCAACCGTCGGATCTGAAAGCTCCACTCGCGCGCGACTTTCCCATCCTCTCCGGCGACCCGTTAGCGCTTCCCCCCGCCGTTCCCCACCGCGCGCGCCGCTTCCCCCTCTTCCCCGGTGGCCGCCGCCGCTTCCTTCGCCGCGGCCGCTCCTGGAGCGCCCCGTTCCGCCGACGAATAGGGGTAGTTTTCTATTCGTCATAAACTATTGGTCATAAACTATTTGTTGTGCTGTTTTCTATTGGTCATAAACAATTTGCTGTGCTGTTTATATGTTGTATTGGTCATAAACTTTTTATTATATTGAAGTTTAATTATTTGTTTGAGTTGTAATAAATAATTGAACTATTTTTTGACGATTTATTTTGTGTTTGTTTGATCTTCTTTGTTTCATATTGAATGCAAAATGTTGTTTGTGCTGGGCGCGCGTGCTCTATTTTACATCGCCTACTGAAGCGGCACGCTGGCACGCTAATTTGTTTTGGGCGCCTGGTGAAGCAACTGACTGGTTCTGCGCGCAAAAGCGCTATTTCGGTGCTGTAATTTTTTTTAGTGCGCCGCGCCTGCGCGCGTCTGTTGGAGATGCTCTTAACGCGTGCCTAATACTTTTTTGCACGCGCACTATTTTACAACATCTGCTGGAGCTGTTCGGCGTCAAAAAACCCGAATTTTAGCGCGCGGAGCAGTTTTTGGGCGCCTGTTGGAGATGCTCTTAGAATTAACGGCAAGCTAGCGGGCCACTCGTCAATCAAAACGCAACAGCACACACTGATGGTGCAGCTGGGCATAGCACGGGAGGGAGATTCCATTGGCGATGAGGCCATGCAGGCATACATTGACCTGTTCTCCAGGCCCTTGCAGCCGGCCCACATCGCAGCAATTGTTGGGCTTTTTGGTTGGCAGGCCGATGTGCTGCCTTTGGGTCGGGGGGCAGATGGCATAGCACTGTAGTGTTGTGGCCATGGTGGTTAGTGTAGGCCTTCTCTCATGGCAGACCCTAACCAAGTCATTTTGGTGCGAAACGTCCGTGGCATTAATAGCCTGGCAAAACGTAATGCAATAAAGAACATGGTTTCGAGCTCATGCGCGGTTGTTGTTTGCTTGCAGGAAACTAAGGTTCAAGACACGAACCTGGCCTTTGTGCAACAATGCCTTGGGCTGGCTTTCGACACCTTCTACTTCATGCCAGCGGTGGGCACATGTGGGGGTGTGCTTTTGGCAGGAAAGTCTTCCCGTGTTCGCATGTCAAACCCGCACATTACAACGAATGCGGCCACGACATGGATCGAATTCCATGACTCGACAAGATGGTGGTTCACGGGGGTATATGGACCCCCGGAGGACGTGGCCAAGGAGAATTTTTTGCAATAGCTCAAGGACATCAAATACTTGCATGCGGGCCCCTGGATGCTAGCAGGGGACTTCAACTTAATAGCAGACCCGTCCGAAAAAAGCAATAACAGGATTAACCGGCGGATGATGGGGAAGTTTAGGAGATTCCTCACATACCTCGACCTGAAGGATATCTACCTCAATGGGAGGAGATATACGTGGTCGAGCGAGCGGCAGGCACCCACTCTAGAGAAGCTCGACAGGATCCTCGTCTCAGTGGATTGGGAACCCTTGCACCCAACCTCCTTCCTATCAGCATTAAGCTCGAGCACGTCAGATCACTGCCCACTACACCTGTTGTTGCAACCTGATCTACGACGGGGCACGCGATTCCACTTTGAGTCCTTTTGAACAAAAATAGATGGCTTCCAGCAAGTGGTGAGGCAGGCGTGGAGTAATCAACCATACATTAGGAACCCCTACAAGCGGCTTGCAGCTAAGTTTAAAGCGATTGCCAGGATGCTAAAAAGCTGGAGTGACAAGTACATGGGGAGCATCAAGCAACAACTTCACATTGCCAATGAGGCAATCCTTTGCCTCGACGTCGCTATGGAGACGAGGTCATTAACTACGACCGAGATGGATCTGCAACGCTTGCTCAAGAGGGAGCTGCTTGGGCTCACCTCACTCGAAAGATCAGTTACCCGTCAGCTCTCACGGTTGTCCTGGTTGAAAGAAGGTGACGCCTGTACAACCTTCTTCCATGGACACGCAAGTCAGAGACGACGGAAAAATTACATAACAAAGCTCAAGGTGGAGGAGGTATTAACTCCGGATCACAACATCATGGCCGAAGTTGTGGACTCGTTCTTCTTGGCTTTGATTGGGGAGGAGCCAAAGAGAGTATTCACCCTAGACTTGGAGAGATTGGTCTACACCGCAAGACCTTGACGTGGAGCTTGAGTTCTCCGAGGAAGAAGTGTGGACAGTAGTGCGCGCCCAGGGGTTGGATAAAGCGTCGGGGCATGACGGATTCCCGACCCGCTTTTACGTGGAGTGTTGGCCCATAATAAAGGAGGATGTCATGGACGCCTTCTGGGCCTTTGGGAATCTTGATTTTCGTGGGCTTACCTCCATCAACCAGGCATTGGTTACATTGCCCCCAAAGACTGCATGACCTATTGAGGTTCGAGAGTTATGACCCATTAGTCTGATCCATAGCTTCCCTAAGCTAATTGCCAAAGTCCTATCAGCACGTGTGATGAGCGATATGCCAGATCTGGTGGGTGCGCACCAAAGCGCATTCATTAAGGGGAGATGCCTCCATGACAATTACTTGATGGTGCAAGGAATGGCAAAAAAGCTCCACAGTGAGAAACGAGAGGCAGTAATGCTGAAGCTTGACATTACAAATGCCTTTGACACGGTGGATTGGGCATTCTTGCTGGAAGTGCTTCGACACATGGGATTCTGTGCCAAGCGGACTGCATGGGTAGCCGGACTACTATCTTCCTCCTCTACCAGGGTGCTGCTGAATGTATACCGGGAGAGGTAATATACAACAAGTGTGGGTTGAGGGAGGGGGACCCGATACCCCCCGTGCTCTTTATATTAGTCATGGAGGGGCTGCATCACTTATTTCAGCACGCTGTTGATCTAGGCCTGCTGTCTCCTCTTGCTCCCACGGGTTACCATCAACGTACCTCGATCTTTGTCGATGACATGATCACTTTCATAAAGCCAAATCTCTCAAGCCTCAGGGCCTGTTCGGCTATACTCCACATGTTTGGGGAAGTGTCGGGCCTGCGCACAAACCTTGCAAAGTGCTCCGCACACCCAATAAGATGCAATGATGAGCAGATTCAACTGATTGAAGCAGATATGGAATGTCAGGTGCTTGGATGGCCTTGTCATTACCTTGGGATTCCACTTGTGATTCGAAAGATCACGGCTTCCCAACTGATGTATATGGTGGATAGGATGGCAGAGCATTTACTCGCGTGGCAAACCAGACTGCTGTACCGTGCAGGCCGCTTCGAGCTACTGCGGACGACCCTGGCATCCAGGCCAATCCATGCCATGCTGGCCCTCGATGTACTGTCCAAAATATTGGAGGCTGCGAACAAAATATGAAGAGGTTTCTTGTGGAAAGGGCGACGGGACGTGCACGGCGGGGACTACTTAGTGTCTTGGGAACAGGTCTGTGCGCCAAAGGAGTACGACGGCCTCGGCGTGCCAAACTTGAGGCTGTTAAACACGGCCCTAAGAGCAAGATGACCACGGCTTACTAGAACTGAGCCTGGACGGGCATGGACTGAGTTTAACATGCAAGTTTCACATCTGTCCATGGGAGTATTCAAGGCAGCCACCAATAGCATGCTTGGAAATGGTGAGGCAACACTGTTTTGATCAGATTGGTGGCTTTGGGATGGCCGCATTGAGGACCTGCTGCCTAACCTGTTCTCCATGGTCAAGAAGCAGGCAAGGCAGAAAACAGTTCGACAGGCCATCACGCAGGGCTGGTGATGCGGAGCATCCTACAGACATCACCATGTCAAGAGTCTGTTTGGCAAGTGACACGTGCGACCTCTACTTCACATACATAAAGGTGAATCATCTCCTTTACACGTGTCCAATTGACCCCTTTGAGGATGGCATACTACTTGACACTCCGTCCGTGTGCATACATAGGTATTGTCGGACCTTCACGGATGACAAGGAGGAGTGCAAGCGCCAAGGAACGACTACACCATCCTCAAGGGAAGCCTGGAAGCGGAGACGGAAGAAGATGGAGCTGCGGAGTCTACAGCAGCCGGACGTCCGACAGCATCCGGACGTCCGACGCCTGGAGTCCATCCCCGCCAGAGGACGAGGAGAATCTACAGCGACCGGACGACCGACGCCTTCCGGACGTCCGACAGACTCCAGCGCACGGACGTCCAAGCCCATCCGAAAATCCGGCGCCAAGACACCCGCGCCGAAATGACGGAAGTCCGAAGACCTCCGGACGACCGACCTGCTCCGGACGTCCGGACCCTCCCGAGCCTCCGGACGACCGACGCCCTCCGAACGTCCGACACCTGTGTGTGAAGCTACGGGCCTTGGGCCTTGTACCCCTTCTCCACTTACCCCTTCATGGCCAAGACTATAAATACTCCACCCCTCCTCATTTCTAGGGTTAGCAAAGTGATAACTCATTCTTAGATGAGCTTTGCTCCTTCCTCTACTTCTCTCATGGAGACCGAGGCCTCCGCCGGAGAAGATCCCTAGAGGATGTCAAGGCCCCTTCAAGGGAAGATCCGTCTACGGATTCAAGGCCCATCTCTCCTAGAGATTTGGATGAACTACCCATGTATCTTTATTTCCGTTGTTGTTCTTGGATCTTGATACACCTCTTGTATTGCTTGTGATTTGAGGAGTACTTGGTGTGGATCTTGTCCAATAGAGTATTTTCCCTTTGATTCTCTCCACGTTTTCCCCTCGTGTTCTTCATGTTCATCGTGTTCCTCCTCAAATCCACCTTCAATTCGCGAAGATCGGGCCACCCTCGGGTTTGCCCCGTATCATATTGGTATCAGAGCCACGTTGCCACGAATTTGGAGCCCTACCCCCCACTTTTCTTGCATTAGTTCGTGTTTTTCTTCCCAATTTCGAAAATCTCCACAAAAAGAGCCCCCAATTTTGTTTTCTTGTGATTTGTTGTTCTAGTGAGTTTTTGTTGATTTTGATCCGTGGATCTAGTGTTTGGCAAGTGGATCTACTTCCCTTGGCGTTCCCTAGCCCCAATTTTTCTTTTTCCCCTTCAATTTTGAGCCCAAAATCATCAATTTCCGCCCAAAATCGCGTCTCGGATCTGAAATCCCGAGCTGACCCAGACCCTACGGACGTCCGGCCCTTCACGGACGTCCGGACCCGTCCGAAGCACCGAACTTCCGACCATTTCCGGACGTCCGAAACCACTAAACAGACCCGAAATCACGGATTTCCGGACCTTCCGGACGTCCGAGCCCCGGTCGTCCATCTCTTTCTGGATGTCCGTAACCTGTAGAAACTGACTCGGCTGGAATTTTGTTTCGGCCATAACTAATTCATCCGAACTCCGATTTGGGTGTTCTTTAGCTCGTTTTGTAGCTATTGACATCCACCATCCCAAAAAATTAGTTCCACCATCATTTGACACCATCATAGTTTTCAAATTTTGGCAAGTTTGTCTAGGCCCTCCACCATATCATCCGCAATACCACCATAGCATTCCGCAACCTAACCCATTTTGGTTCCCTTTGCATTTGTGGTTGCTTGAGTTGTGATTTGAGTCTCCTAAGGTGTTTCGGCTACTTAGGGACGGTTACTTCTTCTTCAACCACCGGTGACTTGTATCGGTCCATCATCTACACCAACCACCGACGATCGACATCGACGATGACCATCCATCCTTTGAGACCATCTTCAACCGGAAGCAAGGCCGGTTACTCCCGACTTCGTGAAAGGTTAAGTGTGACGAAGGTATCCATTCCGTCATACACTTTTCCTTCCTTTCCATTACACCTTGATAGCCACACCATCTTTGCGAATACCTTCATACCTATTGAGACTAGTTATCCGAGTATTGCCGGGCTTCGCGAAAACTTGTGCACCATAGTGATACCATATCATATTGTTGCATCATTGGAAATATCATATAGTGCAATTGCTTGCTCCCGTGCATATCTTGTGATACTTGTCTCATATATTTGGTTGAGGCTCAATAAGAATAGTGGAAAGGAAGAGGAAAAAAAAAGCTTCTAAGCAAGAAAGAAAGATCAAAAGCTTATAAGCATAGAGTTGAGCATGAAAAGATATACTTGTGCATGAGGATACATGGAATTGGAAACGTTTTGCTTGCATTAATAGGATTGGTGCCAAGTGGTGAATCGTGCCCAAACGTGCAATCGAGCTAGCGTCTCTCCTTGTGTTTGTGCAACACGAGCGTAGTCTTCGTTAGGCAATTTTGTATTGCTCATCCCTATAGTTGTACAAGCCCCATTATCCCACCGCGTGTGTTTCTCTATTTCCCTCCTCTATATTTGTGATCACTTGCTTTGCATTTTGAGTCCATTGGATTTATTTCAACATTTACAATATCTTGGACTTCGATTTGCATGAATTTTTGTGCCACTAACCCCACCGAGCTCCACTATAAGCCATTTGTGTAGGTTGTGAGAATTGGACAAGGTTTTTCACCAAGTGCACTCTTTTCCTTGCTTACATTGTGGTCTTTTGAGATCCATCTACAACTTCGGAAAGAGGTAACTTTGGTATGTTCATTCCATCTCGTTCTCACGCCTTCTCGAGTGCTTCCATGGATAGGGACGGCACATCTCCTTCGGTCTACAACAACAATGACGAGTTCGATGCCATGAAGAAAACCATCGACGCCAAGATGGATGCTCATTTGGAGGAGCTCAAGGCCCTCATCAAGAACCGCATGAGATCTTCATCATCTTCGAGAAGACACTCAAGTGCACATGCTTATGAGCTACCATCTCCGGCAAGATCAAACCGGCATCGACACCATCAACGACATGAAGAAATAACTACGCCAACATCAAGGCGTCCAAAAAAGAACAAGTGTGAAGGTCACGAGCTCGACACCAACCACCGCTCGATGACTTCACCAACTACCTTGGCATCTTCGCCAAGCGACTTCAAGGCATCTTCGCCTTTGGATATGCGGCATCTTTGCCGACAAGCACTTCAAGAGAAGCTCCCCACGCTCAAGTCCGCGACTTCCATGAGCTACTACGACCTCGACATCGACCACGAGATTCCTTTCTATGGGAGTCAAGACCCCGAGGAGTATCTCGCGTGGGAGCGCAAGATGGACTACTACCTCAAGCTACTTCAAGTCCCTCCCGAAGATCAAGTGAAGTGCGCCACAAGAAACTTCCATGACTACGTGTCGACATGGTGGCTTCACACATCTTCGACGAGCTTCGACATGAGTTGGTCCAAGTTGAAGAAAGCGTTGCGGCGAGAGTTTGTGACTTCTACCTACACGGAAAATCTTCAACGCCAATTGGAGAACACCATGCAAGGATCCAAGTCCCTCGACGAGTACTTCTTGGAGTTGACGAAAGCCTTGCGACGAGCCGGAGTGGACGACCCCATTTGGATGAAGTTCCACTTCATGATGGGATTGAACAACCACATCGCCAAGACTATCTTCCACAACAACTATGAGTCTCTCGAAGACCTCTACATTGGTGCTCTCATGGCGGAACATGAACTCAAGGCCAAGGCTACTCGACCCCGAGCACACTTCGCGACGACCAAGCTCTAGGATGACGAGCATGAGGATGGTACCACCAAGATGTCCAAGCCCGACGAGCTCCAAGACGACGCTCCCAAGTACGACTTCACCGCCATCCCTCTTTGTGGCATTGACGATGCCGAGTCTACCACGACTCTTTTTGAAGACGGCGTAGCGACGACCATGACTACGTAGCCACTCAAGGAACATGCTTTGGAGGCGAGCGACAAGGTGGCGAGCAAGGATGACGCTTCCATCTTTGGAGGCGAGAGTGATGTTGAGCCATCTTCGGCCTTCATCCACGGCGACGGTGACGAGATGGTTGAGCATGGGATTTTCCCTTCAACCACGGCGACGTTTGGTGATGAGTTGATAGACTTATGCAACCATATTGAGAGTGAGAGTGACTTCACCACTAGCTCCATATATGATGAGTTGCCTCAATTCCCATGTGAGGAGAGCCACAAACCCCACCACTTGAGTGTGATGAGTGACTCCACCATATGTGAGTTTGAGTGCACCTACCTTGAGGGAGTGTGTGAGCCACCACATAGAGAGAGTGAGGTAGTTGATAGGGCATGTGAGGCCATTTTTATTTCTAACAACTTAACCTCTACCTCTATTGTGTCTTCTCATTTGGTGCTAGGTCCCATATACGATGACGCGCCGATCCTTGATGACTTCGTCCTTCCTTTGGACAAGACGATGGCCATGGTGGAATATGATGCACCCCCACATGGTTCCATCACGATGAAGATGAACACAAGTTGGTCTATGCCACCTCACCTACACCACATGAGTGGAATGGAAAAGGTAACTTCGGTGAAGGTGATGCGCTTGTCCCACTAGTGGACTTTGATTGCTTGCATGTTGATGATCACCCTATTTTCATGCTTCATGACTATGCGACTTCCTCATGTGATGAATTGCCCATTTATGATGAGTTTGACGATTCTCATGTGGAGTCTATTAGTTATGATGCCATGTTGCATAGGATACCTTGTGAGAACTCTATAGGTCACATCATGTTTGACAATCCGCTTGACTTGTCATATGCTATGCATGAGGTCACCCATATTGCATCTTCGCAATCTCATCGTAGTAACTATGCATATGCCATTAAAATAAACCCAATTTGCACATATGGCATAGATGACAAACCCATGGTTATTGGCATTTGCTTTTCTTGTGATGATATTGCCATGCTCCCTTTGCATCATTTGCGCAATTGCTCACATATGACATGCCATGACCATCATGCTTTGGATATGCATTGTTTTGGATGTTATCCATATTCTCCATATTATGCTTCCGCTATTGCACATGAGGAGACCCCCATAGTTTCCTCATTCACATTAGGAGATTTTGATCCATCCTACACATTGCACAATCCCCACAATTGTGCGCCAACTATGCTTTCCATTGATATGAATGATATGCTTGTGCCACATACTTGCTACAATTTGCGTCCCAATCATGTTGAGCATAATAACTATCATTGCGTGATGGATGACGTATTCATATACCATGCCTCAAATATCTTCGAGCATTGTTTTTCTTGTGCTAACTCACACGTGCACATACACATCATGATGGATGATGTGTACATTTACCACGCACACACTTTGTTTAATGTGTCTCCTTCTTGTATAGGTACACATGATTCTTCGTCAACCTCGCAAGCGCACGAGTTGACGAAACGAGCTCTAGAGAGCAATGAACGCGTGCGCCACCATGGAGTGCTTACCCTCCACCCACCCTCTTTGAGCAAATACTTCGCGCATTTCTTCTACATGACTCTCACATGGATATGGCTTCTTGCTCATTACATGTATTATGCCCATATTGCCATGTTCACTTTGCATGATATGCTCATTTCTATGCCCTTGCCATGCATTTGTGACCCATGCTTTGCATCTCACATGACACTTGATTATATGACTTGTATGTGTATTTGCAAGCTTGGTGGAGATATTACTTGCCATTGCCATGTTTGCTTTGTACTCCATGCCTATTATGACACTTTGATCTTGCTTTGTGTTCGTGCTCGCAATATGTCATGTGCATTAGTTATGTCCACTATTTGTTCGTATGACATGATTGCCATAATTTTCCCTAGTATGTTGCATCTTCGCACTACTAGTTTGCACGACATGATCACTATGCTTGCTTGTGTTGCATCACCGATGATTCCTACTTGCTCCTTTTATGCGGTTGATGAAAACCATTGCCATGCTTTGCACATGAGTGATATTTCTTATTGTCATATGTCTCCATATGTTGCATCTCTCATGCTTGATGCTTTGCCATGTATTGAGTGCAACAATGCTTTTGATCGTGCTAATGAGATTGCCCCCATAGCTTTCTCTCATATTAGTGGAGTTTTTGACATATTTCATGTGAAGCATGCTTTCCTTACTTCTTTGCACCATATGCCTAGTGCCATGAATATTGCCATTGTTGCATCCTTTTATTCATGTACTTGTGATCCTAACGCTTATGTGCAAGAGAAGAGAACCATCATGATGGATGATGTGTTTGTCTACCATGCACATACATTGTTTCCTTTGTTGTGTGTATGTGTAGGATACTTCGACTACATGTCAACTTCCACTTCACGTGAGTTGACCATTCGAGCTCTTGAGAGCGATCCATGCTACACCGACGCGTTTCTACATCACACTTGCTTGCGCATCGGCATTGTGACGAACGCACAAGGTCACGCTTTTGATGTGACATCCTTCTTGAGCATGGATATTGTGGCTCATCCTACTTGTGTTGTTTGTACCATGACATATATGGGTTATCTTGGACCACTTACTTGCACACATGTTCGAGTTATTGTTTATCCTCACGATTGCCACATTTCCATGCCTCATGACATATATGTCTTGTGTGTTCCATCCAACTTGTGGATTATTTGCTCTTATCATATGCTTGGTTGCAACAATGTCCACTATTCACATTTGCCATGCAACATTGCTTGCTACATGCTTGACTTGCTTGCCTCACACATGATGCCCAATTGCTCTTTATATTGTGTTGAGTGCCGCACTATCTTCACTACACCATGTGCACATTATGCTTGGATTGCCTTGCACTTTGGATTGCACCATGTGTTTAGACACTTCATATTACTTGGTGTTGTGAATGATTCCTATGCATACCATAGGCCTTTGCTTGATTTCTTACATGCCATGACACTATCCCTTGTCACACCATATGTTATGCATGATGACAACACTTGTTCGGTGAATCACCAATTGAATGCTTGGTTTTGCACTAACGCTAACCACATTTGTTTTTCCAAGTGTTTGTCGTATTTGCTCCTTTTGAAGGAATTACTTGATGGTGCGACATTGGAGAGTGCCCCTTTCGATCTTGATGATGATGAGTGCTTGGTGATCGTCCACTTTTACATGGCGACGCCATCTCTTTCCCATGATGATTTGGATTTTGATCCGAGGACGGATCTTTCCCAAGAGGGAGGGGATGATGCGGAGCATCCTACGGACATCACCATGTCAGGAGTCCGTTTGGCAAGTGACACGTGCGACCTCTACTTCACATACATAAAGGTGAACCATCTCCTTTACACGTGTCCACTTGACCCCTTCGAGGATGGTATACTACTTGACACTCCTTCCGTGTGCATACATAGGTACTGTCGGACCTTCACGGATGACAAGGAGGAGTGCAAGCGCCAAGGAACGACTACACCATCCTCAAGGGAAGCCTGGAAGCGGAGACGGAAGAAGATCTAGCTGCGGAGTCTACAGCAGCCGGACGTCTGACAGCCTCCGGACGTCCGACATCTTCCGGACATCCGACGTCTTCCGGACGTCCGACGCCTGGAGTCCATCCCCACCAGAGGACGAGGAGAATCTACAGCGACCGGACGACCGACGCCTTTCGGACTTCCGACAGACTCCAGCGCCCGGACGTCTGAGCCCATTCGGAAATCCGGCGCCAAGACACCCGCGCCGAAATGACGGAAGTCCGAAGACCTCCGGACGACCGACCCGCTCCGGACGTCCGGACCCTCCCGAGCCTCCGGACGACCGACGCCCTCCGGACATCCGACACCTGTGTGTGAAGCTGCGGGCCTTGGGCCTTGTACCCCTTCTCCACTTACCCCTTCGTGGCCAAGACTATAAATACTCCACCCCCTCCTCATTTCTAGGGTTAGCAAAGTGATAGCTCATTCTTAGATGAGCTTTGCTCCTTCCTCTACTTCTCTCGTGGAGATCGAGGCCTCCGCCGGAGAAGATCCCTAGAGGATGTCAGGGCCCCTTCAAGGTAAGATCCGTCCACGGATTCAAGGCCCATCTCTCCTAGAGATTTGGATGAACTACCCATGTATCTTTATTTCCGTTGTTGTTCTTGGATCTTGATGCACCTCTTGTATTGCTTGTGATTTGAGGAGTACTTGGTGTGGATCTTGTCCAATAGAGTGTTTTCCCTTTGATTCTCTCCACGTTTTCCCCTCATGTTCTTCGTGTTCATCATGTTCTTCCTCAAATCCACCTCCAATTCATGAAGACCGGGCCACCCTCGGGTTTGCCCCGTATCAGCTGGTGGAGCGATATCTCACCAAACATGAGCATGCAAGCACTTCACGAGTTCTTGCTGCTAGTGGACCGTATGCAAAAACATTGAGCTCAATGATGGCGCGGAGGACAAGTTGGTTTGGCTTTGGGAAAGCAAAGCGTGTTTCTCAGCCCGATCGGGCTTTCTTCGCCGGGAGAGTGGAAATGGTGGGTGCCGCCCAAATCTGGAAGTCGCATGCTCCAGCATCATGCAAGGTGTTCGCTTGTCTGGTAGCAAGAAACATGTGCTAGACTCAAGACAGACTCAAGCGTAGGCAGTTACCGTGCCCGTCGGCTTGTCTTATGTGGTCAAGTCTCAGAGACCATCAATCACATTATCATGGGATGTGTGCTAGCCCGACAAGTATGGTCGAGCATCATCAACAACTGGAACGGACCAAACTGGCTACCTAGCGTGGATGACATGTTGGTAGAGTGGTGGACGTCGCTAAACCCACCCGGATGACTCATGAAGGAAACTTGGACGATCATCGCGCTAGTGGCCTGGCAGCTGTGGAAACACAAGAATGACATTGTGTTCCATGGCGCCTCCCCTTCAGCAGAGGAGGTGCTCAGACAGATAGACTTGGAGGGGCAAGATTGGAGGGCAGCAGGCCTGCTGCGTGAGGATAGACTTTGCCGGTTAGGGTAGATTCATTGTGTAGGGGCGAGTAGTTCACATGCCGCAAGTTGGCTATGATAGCCGTGGATGAATTGTAACAAACTATTGCCGTCTTGGCACCCTTTCTATCTATGATCTTGATACGTCAGCTTTGACGTATCCTTGAAAAGATAATCCTTATTCTTTGTGTTGGCGCCTCCCGGATAATCATGATTCTTTGTGTGCTACTGTATTGAGAGCTAAGTATTTTTCTGATGGTGACTTGGTGAATGCAAGTATAAAAAAATCTCCTCATTTAGTTGAAAAGTATTATGGCGGGAGTCAACTGTTTGAAGCATGGTTATATCTGGCGAGTTGGGAATGGACAAAATATTATATGGGGAAATGTGTGGATCTCAGATTCCGCGAGTAGCAAAGTTATTACGCTGAGAGGGGGGCATCTTTTGTCTAAGGTTTCAGACGTTATTGACCCATTCACGAATATTTGGGATGAAGATTTGGTGTGACAAACGCTGTGGCCAATTGATGTTGAGCGATTCCTCGCAATTCCTCTTCCTTTGCATGATTGTCAGATTTTATTGCCTGAAGATATACAAAAAATGGGTTATTCACGATCAACTTATTTTGCGGAATAGGATGATCTACATGAAAGTAAACTACGACATACTAATGGTATAGGATAAACCAATGTTGACCCTATTTGCTGTAAGATTTTGAATCTATCTTGTCCGACAAAAGTAAAGATTTGTATTTGGCGCACGTTGCATGACACTTTGTCATGTTACGCTTGTCAATAGACACCTAAAATTCTCACCCATTTGTCCCTCTTGTTCTAATGGAATAGAAGATACACTGTGTCGTGTCATTGCTAGAAAGCAGAAGTGGTTTGGTGCAGTTTGGGAATGGCCGACATGATTAAAAAGCTTGTGAAATTGACCGTGCTGGGGAGGCTGTTCTTGAGTTCTTACTCAGTTTGCCAGACCATGACCTTTGTATTGTAAATTAATTGCTATTACCTCTTGGTACTGGTGGTGGGAATGACATAAACTGGTTTTTGAAGGAAAGACTCAAGATGTTTATCAGATTTCTATGGGGATTCTGAAAGCACATTTGCTCCCTTGGTGGTTTTGGTAATTAATAACAACATATATGTCATTGAACTAATGTTTCCACTAAGTATATTTCAGGAAAAGTTCAATGATAGGTTGGCAAAAGGATTGTGGAGAAACCCCTAGATGCAAGGAATTGGATTGGCAAAGCTTCAAGCAAGAGGACTCTACATTTTACTTTGTGAGAAATCACTTTGAGTCCATAGGAAAACCAATACTATTAAAAGGGGGTAAGGTACTGTTGGTGAACAAGATGCTCCACGTGCACAAGTGATAGTCACCAAAAACACCCACAAGCTCTTCCACAAATACTCTGTCTAGAATCCTACCACTCAAATCGGTAAGACCAACAATTCCTATTCGGTCTCACCGAGATTCAAACCCTAGACAGATCCTTAGCCAAACTCATCTCGGTACTACCAATATTCCACTTCGGTGCCACCGAATTCAGTTGCCAACTTTCTGGTTAGCTATTTTCAAGCATCGGTACCACCGAGTTTTGCCAATCGGTCTCACCGAGATTTGGACCAACTTTCTGGTTAGCCATTCTCAAGAATCGGTACCACCGAGTTTTGTGAATTGGTCTCACCGAGTTTTTGGACCAACTCTCTGGTTAGCCGTTGTCAAGAATTGGTACCACCAAAAATTGAGAATCGGTCTCACTGAGTTGTGCATTCTGACCGTTGGTCATCTAATCGGTACCACCGAGAGTTATGTATCGGTCTCACCGAGATTCAAAAGTTACTGCCTTTTGGTCACTTCGGTACCAACGAGTTTTACACTTTGGTGTCACCGAGTTGGTCACTTTAGGTGTAACGGTTGGATTTTTGGGGATGCCTATATATACCCCTTCACCACCACCCACTCGAAAGAGAAGCACTCAGAACTATTCCATACTTGCCCCATCCTATTTTCTGAGAGAGAGCCACCTACTCATGTGTTGAGATCAAGCTATTCCATTCCTACCATATGAATCTTGATCTCTAGCCTCCCCAAGTTGCTTTCCACCAAATCAATCTCTTCCACCATAGCCAAATCCGTGAGAGAGTGATTGTGTGTTGAGGAGTCTATCATCTTGAAGCACAAGAGCAAGGAGTTCATCGACATTGCCGAGCCTATTACCTTTTGGAGGGTGGTGCCTCCTAGATTGGTTAGGTGTCGCTTGGGAGCCTCCTACTTTGTGTTGTGGAGTTGAACCAAGAAGTTTGTACGGGCAAGGAGATCGCCTACTTCGTGAAGATCTACCCATAGTGAGGCTAGTCCTTCGTGGACGGAAGCCGTTATGGAATAGTCAAGGTTGCTACTTCGTGGACCCTTATGGGTGGAGCCCTCCGTGGACTCTCGCGACCGTTACCCTCCGTGGGTTGAAGACTCCATAAACGTGGACGTACGATAGCACCACCTATCGGAACCACGGGAAAAATCTTCGTGTCTTCAAATTGCGTTTGATCTTCCTTCCTACCCTCTACTACACATGCTTGTTGTTACTTTCCGCTGCTATACTCTTAGACATGCATGTGTAGGGTGCACTTGAATTGCTATAATCGCTAAAATCTGCCAACACTTAAAATTGGGAAAAGGTAGAATTTTTATTTGCTCAAGTAGTCTAATCACCCCCCCTGTAGACATACTTTCAATCCTACAGATTTGTGCATAACAACATGTTATGTCAATGCTTCTTCGCCCAATGAAACTAGTAAAAGAGGGTGATGGGTTAGGCCTCATATGGGAGTTGTAAAACTTGTTGATGCATCTTTTGATGAACACCGCTTAGGGGCACAATTGGCACTGTAACCGGAGATGACAAAGGAAAATTCATTGTTGACGCTAATTGGCAGATTCAATAGCATGTTGATGTCGTGACGACTAAAGCTGTGGGCTAAGATTCGGCTAATCTCTTGCACAAAAGGCGGGCTACAACCGTCTTATTATAATTTTTATAATGTGGAGGTCATGGACATCATGAAGGACGGAGGACGTTGTTGGGGAACGTTGCATGGGAAACAAAAAAAATCCTAGGCACACGTAAGATCTATCCATGGAGATGCATAGCTACGAGAGGGGGAGTGTATCTACATACCCTTGTAGATCGCTAAGCGGAAGCGTATATAACGCGGTTGATGTAGTCGTACGTCTTCACGATCCAATCACGATCCGTCCCAATCTAGCGCCGAACAGACGGCACCTCCGCGTTCAGCACACGTGCGGCTCGATGACGTCTCCGCCTCCTCGATCCAGCGAGCGAGGGCGAAGTAGTAGATGGGTTCTCAACCAGCACGACGGCGTGGTGGAGATGGTGGTGGAGCAATCCCGGCAGGGCTACGCCGAGCGTTACCGAAACCGTGAACGGAGGAGAAAACGATCTAGGGAGAGAGAGGGGTGCCAAGGGCTTGGTGTGTCCTCTTGGGGCACCCCCTCCCCTCTATATATATAGGTGGAGGGGCGTGGAGATCAGCCCCTCCAAGCCCTAGGGTGCAGCCAAGGGGGAGGAGTTGGACTCCTAGTCCAATTCCCTCCCTTTCCATACACAGGTGGACTTTCCACCTCTCCCAAGCCACATGGGCCTTGAGGGACTTGTGCGCCTGGCCCAATAAGGCCAGGGCGCCTCCCCTCATCCCATGAAAACCCTTGGGACGTGGTGGAACCGTTGGTGGACTTCCGGACTCCTACGGAAGTTTTCGGAACCTTCTAGAAGCTTCCCGGTACAATACCGGAAAAACCTGAAACTTTGCCGGTAGCCAAAATATGACTTCCCTTATATAAATATTTACCTCCGGACCATTCCAGAGCTCCTCGTGACGTCCGGGATCTCATCCGAGACTCCGAAAAACATTCGGTCACCAACATACATAACCCAATAATACTATATCATCACCGAACGTTAAGCGTGCGGACCCTACATGTTCGAGAATCATGTGGACATGACCGAGACACCTCTCCAGTCAATAACCAATAGCGGGACCTGGATGCCCATATTGGTTCCCACATATTCTACGAAGATCTTAATCGGTCGAACCATGATGCCAAGGATTCAATCAATCCCGTATGCAGTTCCCTTTGTCCAGCGGTACGTTACTTGCCCGAGATTCGATCGTTGGTATCTCCATACCTAGTTCAATCTCGTTACCGGCAAGTCTCTTTACTCGTTCCATAATACAAGATCCCATGACTAACTCCTTAGTCACTTTGCTTGCAAGCTTCTTGTGATGCTGTATTACCGAGTGGGCCCAGAGATACCTCTCCGTCATATGGAGTGACAAATCCTAGTCTCGATCCACGCCAACCCAACAGACACCCTCAGAGATACCTGTAGAGCACCTTTATAGTCACCCAGTTACGTTGTGACATTTGATACACACAAGGCATTCCTCCGGTGTCAGGGAGTTGCATGATCTCATGGTCGTAGGAACAGATACTTGACATGGATAAAGAAGTAGCAATAAACTAACACGATCAAATGCTATACTTATGGTTGGGTCTTGTTCATCACATCATTCTCCTAATGATGTGATCACGTTATCAAATGACAACTCATGTCTATGGTTAGGAAACCTTGACCATCTTTGATCAACGAGCTAGTCTAGTAGAGGCTCACTAGGGACATAGTGTTGTCTGTGTATCCACACATGTATCTGAGTTTCTGATCAATACAATTATAGCATGGATAATAAACGATTACCATGAACAAGGAAATATGATAATAACGAATTTATTATTGCCTCTAGGGCATATTTCCAACAGCCTCCCGCTTGCACTAGAGTCAATAATCTAGTTCACATCACCATGTGATTAACACCCAATGAGTTCTGGGGTTTGATCATGTTTTGCTTGTGAGAGGTTTTAGTCAACGGGTCTACAGCATTCAGATCTGTGTATACTTTGCAAATATCTATTTCATATTGTAGATGCTGCTACTACGCCCCACTTGGAGCTATTCCAAATGTCTGCTCCACTATACGTATCCGATTTGCTACTCATAGTCATCCGAATCGGTGTCAAAGCTTGCATCGACGTAACCCTTTACGACGAACTCTTTATCACCTCCATAATCGAGAAACATTTCCTCAGTCCTCCAGTTACTAAGGATAATTTTGACCGCTGTCAAGTGATCCACTCCTGGATCACACTTGTACCCCCTTGCCAGACACGCGGCAAGGCACACATTAGGTGCGGTACACAGCATGGCATACCGTATAGAGCCTATGGCTAAGGCATAGGGGACGACCTTTGTCCTTTCTCTTTCCTCTACTGTGGCCGAGCTTTGAGTCTTACTCAACTTCACACCTTACAAATCAGGCAAGAATTCCTTCTTTGACTGATCCATTTTGAACTCTTTCAAAATCTTGTCAAGGTATGTACTCATTAAAAGTCTTATCAGGCGTCTTGATCTATCTCTATAGATCTTGATGCCCAATATTTAAGTAGTTTTTTTGAAAAACTCCTTTGAAACAACCCTTTATGCTTTCCAGAAATTCTACATTATTTCCGATCAACAATATGTCATCCACATATACTTATCAGAAATTCTATAGTGCTCCCATTCACTTTCTTGTAAATACAAGTTTCTTATAAACTTTGTATAAACCCAAAAGATTTGATTAGCTCATCAAAGAGTATAGTCAAACTCCGAGATGCTTTCTCCAGTCCATAGAAGGATCGCTGGAGCTTGCATACCTTTTAGCATCCTTAGGACCGACAAAACCTTCTGGTTGTATCACATGCAACCTTTCCTCATGGAAACCATTAAGGAAACTCTATTTTGACATTCAACTGCCAGATTTCATAATCGAAAAATGTAGCAACTGCTAACATAATTCCAACAGACTTTAGCATCGCTACGGGTGAGAAAGTCTCATCATAGTCAACTCCTTGAACTTGTCGGAAACCTCATAGTCAACTCCTCGAGCTTTATAAATGGTGACATTTACCATCATTGTCTGTCTTCTTCTTAAAGATCCATTTGTACTTAACGGCCTGCCGTTCATCGGGCAAGTCTACCAAAGTCCATACTTGGTTTTCATACATGGATCCTATCTCGGATTTCATGGCTCCTAGCCATTTGTTGGAATTTGGGCCCACCATCGCTTCTTCATGGCTAGTAGGTTCACTGTTGTCTGACAACATGACCTCCAAGACAGGATCACCGTATTGCTCGAGGCAGTACGTGTCCTTGTCGACCTACGAGGTTAGAGCAACACAGAAAGGTGTTCCTGTGATGCGTAAACCAATTGAAGAGGAAGCTAATGATTATGATCATGAAACTTCGGATAAAGTTACCATAACTTGATCCAAAGTTTCATGATCATAATCATTAGCTTCCTCTTCAATTGTTTTACGCATCACAGGAACACCTTTCTGTGTTGCGCTACTTTTCCAATTCAAGTGAAGGTTCAACAAGCTTAGCAAGTTCTACCTTCCTCCCACTCACTTCTTTCGAGAGAACATCCTTCTCTGGAAAGGATCCATTCCTGGCAACAAAGACCTTGCCTTTGGATCTATGATAGAAGGTATACCCAATTGTTGCTTTAGGGTATCTTATGAAGATGCACTTTTCCGCTTTGGGTTCGAGCTTATCAGACATAAGTGTCGCATTCCCAAACTCTAATAAACGACAGCTTAGGTTTCTGCCAAACCATAATTCTTACGGTGTCATCTCAACGGATTTAGGTGGTGCCCTATTAAAGTGAATGTAGTTGTCTATAATGCATAACCCCAAAATGATAGTGGCAAATCGGTAAGAGACATCATAGTATGCACCATATCCAATAGAGCACGACTACGACGTTCGGACACACCATCACGCTAGGGTGTTCCAGGCGGCGTTAGTTGTGAAACAATTTCCACATTGTCTTAAGTTGCATACCAAACTCGTAACTCAGATATTCACCTCCACGATCATATCATAGACATTTTATCTTCTTGTCACGATGATCTTCAACTTCACTCTAAAATTTCTTGAACTTTTCAAACATTTCAGACTTGTGTTTCATTAAGTAAATAAACCCATATCTACTCAAATCATCAGCGAAGGTAAGAAAATAACGATATCCACCGCACGCTTCAACACTCATTTGGACCGCATACATCAACATGTATTATTTCCAAGAAGTCACTTGCCTGCTCCATCATATCGAAAAACGGGGTCTTAGTCATTTTGCCTATGAGGAATGGTCTGCATGTCTCAACCGATTCGAAATCGAGTGAGTCCAAAGATCCATCGGCATGGAGTTTCTTCATGCGCTTTACACCAATATGACCTTAGCGGCAGTGCCACAAGTATGTGGTACTATCATTATTAACTTTGCATCTTTTGGCATCAATATTATGAACATGTGTATCACTATGATCGAGATTTAATAAATCATCCACATTGGGTGCATGACCATTGAAGGTATTATTCATGTAAATAGAATAACCATTATTCTCTGACTTAAATGAATAACCGTATTGCAATAAACACGATCCAATCATGTTCATGCTCAACGCCAACACCAAATCACATTTATTTAGGTTCAACACTAATCCCAAAGGTAGAGGGAGCGTGCAATGGTGATCACATCAACCTTGGAAACACTTCCAACACACATCGTCACCTCGCCCTTAGCTAGTCTCTGTTTATTCCGTAGCTTTTATTTCGAGTTACCAATATTAGCAACTGAACCGGTATCTAATACCCAGGTGCTACTAGGATTACTAGTAAGGTACACATCAATAACACGTATATCTAATATACTTTTGTTGATGTTGCCATCCTTCTTATGTACCAAGTATTTGGGGTAGTTCCGCTATCAGTGACCGTTCCCCTTACAATAGAAGCACCTAGTCTCGGGTTTGGGTTCAACCTTGGGTTTCTTCACTGGAGCGGCAACTGTTTTGCCGTTCTTGAAGTTTCCCTTCTTGCCCTTGGCCTTCTTGAAACTAGTGGTCTTACCATCAACACTTGATGCTCCTTCTTGATTTCTACCTTTGCGTCGTAAAACATCGTGAATAGCTCAGGGATCATCTTCTCTATCCCTTGCATGTTATAGTTTGTCACGAAGCTCTAGTAGCTTGGTGGCAGTGACTTGGAGAACTCTGTCAATCACTATCTTATCTGGAAGATGAACTCCCACGTGATTCAAGCGATTGTAGCACCCAGACATTCTGAGCACATGCTCACTGACTGAGCTATTCTCCTCCATCTTGTAAGCAAAGAATATGTTAGAGGTCTCATACCTCTTAACACAGGCATGAGCCTGGAATACCAATTTCAGCTCTTGGAACATCTCATATGATCCATGGCGTTCAAAACGTCTTTGGAGCCCCAGTTCTAAGCCGTAAAGCATGGCGCACTAAACTATCAAGTAGTCATCAGAACGTGTCTACCAGATGTTCACAACATCCACAGACGATGCTTGAGGGGGTGGCGCACCGAGCGGTGCATCGAGGACATAAGCCTTCTGTGCAGCAATGAGGACAATCCTCAGATCACGGACCTAGTCCGCATAATTGCTACTATCAACTCTCAACTTAGTTTTCTCTAGGAACGTATCAAAATATTGGGGAGCTTCAGCCCGAGATATTGATCTACAACATAATTTGCAAAGATATTTTGACTTTGTTCATGATAATGAGCTCCACTAATCATATCACTAAAGAACTCCCACTCAAATCAACATCCCTGAGGTTGTCTAAGTGTGACATGATCCAAATCCACCAACCCAAGTTCTATCATCACGTGAGATGAGGTGGCTTCAATGGCGAACATCTCCATGTTGATCATATCTACTATATGACTCATGTTCGACCTTTTGGTCTCCTGTGTTCCGAGGCCATGTCTGTACATGCTAGGCTCGTCAAGGTTAACCCAAGTATTCCTCGTGTGTAAGTCTGGCTTACACCCGTTGTATGTGAACATAGAGTCCATCACACCCGATCATCACGAGGTGCTTCGAAACAACGATCCTTCGCAATGGTGCATACTTGGGGAGAACACAATTTATCTTGAAATTTTAGTGAGGGATCATCTTATAATGCTACCGTCGTCCTAAGCAAAATAAGATGCATAAAGGATAAACATCACATGCAAATCATATAAGTGACATCATATGGCCATCATCGTCTTATGCTTTTGATCTCCATCTCCAAAGCACCGGCATGATCTCCATCGTCACCGGAATGACACCATGATCTCCATCATCGTGTCGTTACGTGGTTGTCACGCCAACTATTGCTTCTACAACTATTGCTAACTCATAGCGATAAAGTAAAGAAAAAAGGCGAAAATAATTAAAGACAACCCTATGGCTCCTGCCGGTTGCCGCACTCATCGACATGCAAGTCGTGCTAACCTATACAAAACATGATCATCTCATACATCACATATATCACATCATGTCTTTGGCCATATCACATCACAACATGCCCTGCAAAAACAAGTTAGACGTCCTCTACTTTGTTGTTGCAAGTTTTACGTGGCTGCTACGAGCAACTAGTAAGAACCGCTCTTACCTACGCAAAGCCACAACGGTGATAATCAAGTTGCCTTTTAACCTTCTACAAGGACCGCCTCTGTCGAATCCGATTCAACTAAAGAGGGAGAGACAGACACCCGCCAGCCATCTTTATGCAACAATTTGCATGTCAGTCGATGGAACCAGTCTCTCGTACGTGGACGAGTAAGGTTGGTCCGAGCCGCTTCATCCCACAATACCGCCAAATCAAGATAAGACTAAGGAGGTAAGCAATCTGAATATCAACGCCCACAAACTCTTTGTGTTCTACTGGTGCATATCATCTACGCATAGACCTAGCTCATGATGCCACTGTTGGGGAACGTTGCATGGGAAACAAATTTTTTCCTACGCACACGCAAGATCTATCCATGGAGATGCATAGCTACGAGTGGGGGAGTGTATCTACATACCCTTGTAGATCGCTAAGCGGAAGCGTATATAACGCGGTTGATGTAGTCATACGTCTTCACGATCCAATCATGATCCGTCCCGATCTAGCGTCGAACGGACGACACCTCCGCATTCAGCACACGTGCGGCTCGATGACGTCTCCGAATCCTCGATCCAGTGAGCGAGGGCAGAGTAGTAGATGGGTTTGCAACTAGCACGACGGCGTGGTGGAGCAATCCCGGCAGGGCTACGCCGAGCGCCACCGAAACCGCGAACGGAGGAGAAAACGATCTAGAGAGAGAGAGGGGCGCCAAGGGCTTGGTGTGTCCTCTTGGGGTGCCCCCCTCTATATATTGGTGGAGGGGTGTGGAGATCAGCCCCTCCAAGCCCTAGGGCGCAGCCAAGGGGGAGGAGTTGGACTCCTAGTCCAATTCCCTCCCTTTCCATACACAGGTGGACTTTCCACCTCTCCCAAGCCACATGGGCCTTGAGGGACTTGTGCGCCTGGCCCAATAAGAGCAGGGCGCCTCCCCTCAACCCATGCAAACCCTTGGGACGTGGTGGAACCCTTGGTGGAATTCCGGACTGCTCCGAAAGTTTCCGGAACCTTCTAGAAGCTTCCCGGTAGAATACCGGAAAAACGTGAAACTTTTCCGTTAGCCAAAATATGACTTCCCATATATAAATATTTACCTCCGGACCATTCCAGAGCTCCTCGTGACATCTGAGATCTCATCCGTGACTCCAAACAACATTCGGTCACCAAATAGATAACCCAATAATACAATATCGTCACCGAACGTTAAGCTTGCGGACCCTACGGGTTCGAGAATCATGTGGACATAACCGAGACACCTCTCCGGTCAATAACCAATAGCGGGACCTGGATGCCCATATTGGTTCCCACATATTCCACGAAGATCTTTATAGGTCGAACCACGATGCCAAGGATTCAATCAATCCCGTATGCAGTTCCCTTTGTCCAGCAGTATGTTACTTGCCCGAGATTCGATCGTTGGTATCTCCATACCTAGTTGAGTCTCGTTACCGGCAAGTCTCTTTACTCATTCCGTAATACAAGATCCCGTGACTAACTCCTTAGTCACATTGCTTGCAAGCTTCTTGTGATGCTGTATTACCGAGTGGGCCCAAAGATACCTCTCCGTCATACGGAGTGACAAATCCTAGTCTCGATCCATGCCAACCCAACAGACACCCTCGGAGATACATGTAGAGCACCTTTATAGTCAAAAGTTATGTTGTGACGTTTGATACACACAAAGCATTCCTCTAGTATCAGGGAGTTGCATGATCTCATGGTCGTAGGAACAGATACTTGACATGGATAAAGCAGTGTTGGAAATATGCCCTAGAGGCAATAATAAATTGGTTATTATTATATTTCCTTGTTCATGATGATCGTTTATTATCCATGCTATAATTGTATTGATTGGAAACTCAAATACATGTGTGGGTACATAAACAACACTATGTCCCTAGTATGCCTCTAGTAGACTAGCTCGTTGATCAAAGATGGTCAAGGTTTCCTGGACATAGACATGAGATGTCATTTGCTAACGGGGTCACATCATTAGGAGAATGATGTGATGGACAAGACCCAAAACTATGAACGTAGCATATGATCGTGTCAGTTTATTTGCTATTGTTTTCTGCATGTCAAGTATCTGTTCCTATGACCATGAGATCATGCAACTCACTGACACCGGAGGAATACCTTGTGTGTATCAAATGTCGCAATGTAACTGGTGACTAGAAAGATGCTCTACAGGTATCTCCGAAGGTGTCTGTTGAGCTGGCATGGATCGAGACTGGGATTTGTTACTCCGTATGACGGAGAGGTATCTCAGGGCCCACTCGGTAATACAACATCACAATAAGCCTTGCAAGCAATGTGACTAAAGTGTTAGCCACGAGACCTTGTATTACGGAACGAGTAAAGAGACTTGCCGGTAACGAGATTGAACTAGGTATAGAGATACCGACGATCGAATCTCGGGCAAGTAACATACCGAAGAACAAAGGGAACATCGTACGGCATTAACCGAATCCTTGACATAGAGGTTCAATCGATAAAGATCTTCATAGAATATGTAGGAACCAATATGGGCATCCAGGTCCCGCTATTGGTTATTGACCCTAGAGGTGTCTCGGTCATGTCTACATAGTTCTCGAACCCGCAGGGTCTGCACACTAAAGGTTCGGTGACGTTTCGGTATAGTTGAGTTATGTATGGTGGTGACCGAAGGTTGTTCGGAGTCCCAGATGAGATCTAGGACGTCACGAGGAGCTCCGGAATGGTCCAGAGGTAAATATTGATATATAGGAAGTCCCGTTTTGGTCACCGGAAAAGTTTCGGGTACTTCGGTAGTGTACCGGGAGTGCCGGGAGGGTACCGGGGACCATCGGGAGGGGCCTCTTGCCCCAAAGGGCCTCATGGGCTGTGGGAGGAGGTAAGGCTGGCCGAAGCCCCCACTAAAGCCCATGTGGCTAGGGGTGAAAAAACCCAAGAGGTGGAAAAGGTTT
Source organism: Elymus sibiricus (assembly GCA_039707655.1). Classification (NCBI taxonomy): domain Eukaryota; kingdom Viridiplantae; phylum Streptophyta; class Magnoliopsida; order Poales; family Poaceae; genus Elymus; species Elymus sibiricus. The sequence goes on from CM077663.1 coordinate 131,015,393, forward strand.
CCAAGTGGGGAGGAATCCTACTCCTAGTAGGATTGGAGTAGGACTCCTCCACCTCTCCCACTTTGGCCGCACCCTAGGGGGAACCCTAGGGGCACCGGCCTCCCTCCCCTTCCTCCTATATATACTAGAGGGGAGAGAGGGCAGACACACTAGAAAACCTAAGCCATGGTGCAGCCCTCTCTCCCCGATAGATCAAGTCCTCTAGTTTTTTCAGCTGTGCTTAGGCGAAGCCCTGCTGGAATAGTTCCACCACCGCCGCCGCCGCGCCGTCGCGCTGCCGGAGAACTCATCTACCTCTCTGCTCCCTCTTGCCGGATCAAGAAGGTGGAGATCGTCATCGAGCTGTACGTGTGCTGAACGCGGAGGTGCCATCCGTTCGGCACTAGATTGGAAGGACCGTGATTGGATCGCGGGACGGATCGTGATTGGATCGCGAGACGGATCGTGATGGGATCGCGGGATAGCTTGCGATTTGGATCGCGAAGACGTTCGACTACATCAACCGCGTTTCTTAACGCTTCCGCTTAGTGATCTACAAGGGTATGTAGATTCACTCTCCCTCTCGTAGATGCTCATCACCATGGATAGATCTTGCATGTGCGTAGGAATTTTTTTGTTTCCCATGCAACGTTCCCCAACAGTGGCATCATGAGCTAGGTCTATGCGTAGATGAGATCACGAGTTGAACAGAAAGGAGTTTGTGGGCGTTGATGCTCAGATTGCTTCCTCCCTTGGTCTTTTCTTGATTCAGCGGTATTGTGGGATGAAGCGGCCCGGACCAACATTACTCGTACGCTTACGAGAGACCGGTTCCATCAACTGACATGTGACTTTGTTGCATAAAGATGGCTGGTGGGTGTCTGTCTCTCCCACTTTAGTTGGATCGGATTCGACAAAGGCGGTCCTTGAGAAGGTTGAATAGCAATTTGTGTATCACCGTTGTGGTTTTTTAAGAATTGTTCTTGCTAGATATCCGTAGCAGGCACGTAAAACATGCAACAGCAATTAGAGGACGTCTAACTTGTTTTTGCAGGGTATGTTGTGATGTGATATGGACAATTACATGATGAGATATATGTGATGTATGAGATGATCATGTTTTGTATAGAATATCACGACTTGCATGTCGATGAGTACGGCAACCGGCAGGAGCCATAGGGTTGTCTTTAATTTATTTTCGCCGTTTTTGCTTTACTTTATCGCTATGAGTTAGCAATAGTCATAGAAGCAACAGTTGGCGCGACAACCTCATGGCGACACATTGACGAAGATCAAGATGATGGAGATCATGGTGTCAAGCCGGTGACGATGGAGATCATGCCGGTGGTTTGGAGATGGAGATCAAAAGCACAAGTTCATGGCCATATCATGTCACTTATGATTTGCATGTGATGTAATTCTTTTATTCATCTTATTTTGCTTAGGACTACGGTAGCATTATAAGGTGATCCCTCACTAAAATTTAAACATAAAATTGTGTTCTCCCCGAGTGTGCACCGTTGCAAAAGTTCGTCGTTTCGAGACACCACGTGATGATCGGGTGTGATAGACTCTACGTTCACATACAACGGGTGCAAGCCAGTGTTGCACGTGCGGAACACTCGAGTTAAACTTGAAGAGCCTAGCATGTACAGACATGGCCTCGTAGCACAAGAGACCGAAAGGTCGAGCATGACTTATATAGTAGATATGATCAACATGGAGATATTCACCATTGAAACCACCTCATCTCACGTGATGATCTGACTTGGGTTGGTGGATTTGGATCATGTCACACTTAGACAACCTGAGGGATGTTGATTTGAGTGGGAGTTCTTAAGTAATATGATTAATTGAACTCATTATCATGAACATAGTCAAAATGTCTTTGCAAATTATGTTGTAGATCACTAGCTCGCGCTGTAGCTCCCTTGAATTTTTATATGTTCCTAGAGAAATAGATTTGAAAGATGATGGTAGCAATAATGCGGACTGGGTCCGTGACCTGAGGATTGTCCTCATTGCTGCACAGAAGGCTTATGTCCTAAATGCACCGCTCGGTGCGCCACCCCCTCAAGCGTCGTCTGTAGATGTTGTGAACATCTAATAGGCACGTTCTGATGACTACTTGATAGTTCAGTGCGTCATGCATTACGGCTTAGAATTGAGGCTCCAAAACGTTTTGAACCTCACGGAACATATGAGATGTTCTAAGAGCTGAAATTGGGATCTCAGGCTCGTGCCCATGTTGAGAGGTATGAGACCTCCAACAAGATTCTTTGCCTGCAAGATGAAGGAGAATAGCTCAATCGGTGAGCATGTGCTCAGATTGTCTGGGTGCTACAATCGCTTGAATCGAGTGGGAGTTGATCTTCCAGATAAGATAGTGATTGATATAGTTCTCCAAGTCACTGTCACTAAGCTACTAGAGCTTCGTGATGAACTATAAAATTCCAGGGATGGAAATAATGATCCCTGAGCTATTCGCGATGTTTGACACCGCGAAGGTAGAAATCAAGAAGGAGCATCAAGTGTTGATGGTTAGTGAAACCACTAGTTTCGAGAAGGGAAAGGGCAAGGAGAGAAACTTCATGGATGGCAAGTCAGTTGCTGTTCCAGTGAAGAAACCCAAGGTTGAACCCAAACCCGAGACTAAGTGCTTCTATTATGAGGAGAACGGTCGCTGAAGCGGAATAACCCTAGATACTTGGTAGATAAGAAGGCTGGCAACGCCGACAGAAGTATATTTGATATACGTGTTATTGATGTGTACCTTACTAGTACTCCTAGTAGCACCTGTGTATTGGATACCGTTTCGGTTGCTAAATGTTAGTAACTCGAAATAAAAGCTACGGAATAAACGGAGGCTAGCTAAGGGTGAGGTGATGATGAGTGTTAGAAGTGTTTCCAAGGTTGATGTGATCACCATCGCACGCTCTCTCTACCTTCGGGATTAGTGATGAACCTAAATAAATGTTATTTGGTGTTTGCGTTGAGCATGAACGTGATTAGATCATGTTTATTGCAATACGGTTATTCATTTAAGTTAGAGAATAATGGTTATTCTGTTTACATGAATAATACCTTCAATGGTCATGCACCCAATGAGAATGGTTTATTGAATCTTGATCGTAGTGATACACATGTTCATAATATTGATGCCAAAAGATACAAAGTTAATAATGATAGTACCACATACTTGGGGCACTGCCGCTAAATGTCATATTGGTGTAAAGCGCATGAAGAAACTCCATGCTGATGGATCTTTGGACTAATTCGATTTCGAATTGGTTGAGATATGCGGACCATGCCTCATGGGCAAGATGACTAAGACCCCGTTTTCCGGTATGAGGGAGCGGGCAAGTGACTTATTGGAAATGATACATATTGATGTATTCGGTCCAATGAAGTGTTGTAGCGTGCGGTGGATATCATTATTTTCCTATCTTCACTGATGATTTGAGTAGATATGGGGATATTTACTTAATGAAACACAAGTCTGAAACGTTTGAAAAGTTCAAACAAATTCAGAGTGAAGTTTGAGATCATCGTGACAAGAAGATAAAATGTCTGCGATATGATCGGTGAATATCTGAGTTACGAGTTTGGTATGCAACTTAAGACAATGTGGAAGTTGTTTCACAACTCACGCCGCCTGGAACACCATAGTGTGATGATGTGTCCGAATGTCGAAGTCGTGCTCTATTGGATATGGTACGTGCTATGATGTCTTTTATCGATTTGCCACTATCGTTTTGGGGTTATGCATTAGAGACAACTACATTCACTTTAAATAGGGCACCATCTAAGTCCGTTGAGATGACACCGTATGAATTTTGGTTTGGCAGAAACCTAAGATGTCATTTCTCAGAGTTTGGGAATACGACGCTTATGTCTGATAAGCTCGATCCCAAAGTGGAAAGGTGCATCTTCATAGAATACCCTAAGGAAACAGTTGGGTATACCTTCTATCTCAGATCCAAGGGCAAAGTGTTTGTTGCTAAAAATGGGTCCTTTCTTGAGAAAGAGTTTCTCTCGAAAGAATTGAGTGGGAGGAAGGTAGAACTTGATGAGGTTATTGAACCGTCACTTTAGTTGCATAGTAGCACGACGCAGAAAGATGTTTCTGTGGCGCCTACACCGAATGAAGAGGAATTTAATGATGATGATCATGACACTTCGGGTCAAGTTAGTACCGAACCTCGTAGGCCGACAAGAAATCGTACCGCCTCTGAGTGGTACGTCAATCCTCTGTTGGCGGTCATGTTGTTAGACAACAGTGAACCTATGAGCTATGAAGAAGCGATGGTGGGCCCGGATTCCAACAAATGGCTAGGAGCCATGAAATCCGAGAAATGATCCATGTATGAAAACCAAGTATGGACTTTGGTAGACTTGCCCGTTGAACGACAGGCCGTTGTGTCGGCGTTCTGGGAACGGGGGTACCCAGACCTGCCTGCCTGCGGCCCAGGACATGGCCCACCTCGTCAGTCAACCACGGCCTGGCGCGACTTCACTCAAGACAAGGCCCTCACGAGGACCCCAGGCTCGCGAGGGAGAACAACACCAAGACCAGGATCAGCAGGGAGTGGGCCTCCTCAGGCCCCCTCAGGAGCGGCGGAGATCTCTATGCGGAACCCGGCCTCAGGAGTCATGGATGACGCAAGGAAGGACAGGCGGGCGCCAGCGCGCCAGGCGGTGCAGTTTCCCCTTTGGTGCAAAGGGGGCAGGGATGTACGCAGGTTCCCAAAGCGCCTCTCAAAGGTTTCCATTCCGGTGCAACAAGACCACGACTACGAGCCCCGCAGGGCGGATGTCATCGCCGAGCCCACCTCTGCATCATCGGCAGCTACTTTGCAGGCGAAGACCACCTTTGGACAGGCGGGGATGTACTCCTGTCCCCCTTCAAATTTGGCCATTGTGGGATCCCTTCCGGCCATTGCGATAAGGGAAGAGGACCCGGGCCACTGCTATATATAGAGGCTAGGCTGCACCGTAGAGAGACACGACGAAACCACAAGGCAAGACAGAGAGCCAAGAGCACCGCACGAGTGCCCTCACGAGGCTCCTCACCATTGTACTAGTTAATCCACCACACCTCCCCGAGAGGCAATCCACCAAAGCAGGAGTAGGGTATTATGCTTCGCAGCGGCCCGAACCTGGGTAAACCACTGTGTTCATCTTCTTCCTCGTCATCGTGCGAGTTTGCCGTAGTAACCCTCGAGTAGTGAGCTAGGTAGGGTGAAGCTGCTGGGGATCTTCGCACACGCCCCTGTGTTCGAACCTTGAGGGTTTTGCGGAGCCCGAAATCCGACATTTGGCGCGCCAGGCTGGGGCGTGTCAAAATCTTCCTCGAAGCCTCGCTCCTCCCTCGCCGCACCGCTTCGATGGCCAACACCCGGCAAGCTTCCTCCGGCCATGGCGGATCCGTCTCCACCAACCCCACCACTGCAGACCGAGACCCACGCCCGAGCGGCGCGACGCTGGGCGGTCAGTATCAAGCCTCCAGTGTCGTCTCTACCGTCGTCGCCCCTCGTGCCATCCAAGCGCACGGCGGACGGGCGGCGCCCCCAGCACCGACATCGCGCTACACCTACGTGGGAGACCTCGACGCGCACGATGCGTTGCTGATGGCAAGCGAGATGCTTGGCCACCGCCCGACGCACGGGGGCTTCGACGCTTGGGCCGACCACATCGCTGAGCTGGTCGCCGTCGGGCGGAGGGCCATGGCTCCTCACTCTCCTTCGAGGCCGCAGGCGTCAAGCGCCGGGGGCTCGTTCGCCACGCCTGTCGCCCATCCCACTGGCGGCGTGCCCCCTCAGGCCCTGGGCGAGCCCGAGCAGGGCCCGCCGCACGCCGTGCTCCTTCTCCTCCGAATTCTGGTGACCGGTTTCGGGGTGCAGCCCGGCCCCGGCGACGGAGCGCACAGAGGAAACAACGGCGCGCCCCATGCGCACACCAACACGTGCCTCCGCGACCCTATGGACCGATAACACCCCGAGTTAACCAGGCGGGAGCGCGCCATCCTGCGCAGGGAGTAGGCGCCGCAGGCGACCGGACAAGCAAGCAACCACGGAGAAGGCGCGTTGGATCACCAAGGTAACAATCCCCGTCAGGAAGCACGCAGCCCACCCAGCGACGGCGGCAGAGGTAAGCAACTTTGAGTTGAGGCTCGTCGCAGGAGGGTCTGCAGGCTGCGCGCACAGGGCGGCGCCCCGCCGCCGCCCGAGGGGCCGTCCCCGGCGCCCCGCCGGACGGCTCAGGAGGAGAACCGGGCCCTTATGTAGAGCCCTATGTACCAAGCTACGTCATTCCTCCGGACGGTGAGATGGATCAGGCGCCTGTCGCAGGTGCCAACACCCCCCAAGAGTAGGGGGCATCCTGGGTGTCCTCCCCGAGCCGGGCCTGGGGGCTTCCACCGCCGGTGCACCTGGCCTGGACAACGCGAGCGGGAGAAGGAGGGAGGATGCCCCCGGGCCCGCGGGGCACGGCGCAAGCCGTTGCCCTCGCGAGCAAGCAACACCGAGCCAAGCACCGAGGCCTCAGGAGTAACGACCTGGGGGGGAACAGCAAGGCACAAGTAGCGCGGGCCACCCGCGGCAACTGGAGCGACGGCGCAGCCATGGGAGGCTGGGCCTCGGGGGCTCCCGCCCACGGCCCGACGCGCCGTCTCAGAGCCTCGGGAGGCCCGCGCCTCCCGGGGCATGAAACAAGATTTTTTGGGGAGCCGCTTGAACGTCAAGGGGGGCTCACGAGCAACGCGCCTCAGGAGCCTTACCGGTCATATAGCCACTCGCCCCTTGATGTCGTCCTTGGTGATCCGGTCGGCATCAAGGGTGTCGAGGCCTCACCTCATAGTTGCGTCCTTGGTGATCCGGACGTACATTACGGTGGTCGAGGAAATGTGCGGGACTGGGACCTGCCGACGTAGAGCTGCTTGCGCGTCAAAGGGGGCTCCTGAGCAACGCGCCTCAGGAGCCTTACCGGTCATATAGCCACTCGCCCCTTGATGTCGTCCTTGGTGATCCGGTCGGCATCGACTGTGTCGAGGCCTCACCCCGTAGTTGCGTCCCGGGGATCCGGACGCCGCTTACGGTGGTCGATGAATGTGCGAGACTGGGTCCTGTAGACGCAGAGTGCCGAAAGGGCTCCCAACCCGCCTTGCTCGTGAAAAGAAGAAGCCCCCCGGGACCCCCAGGTCCCTCAAGACACTGTCCGGCCAGCGCCCCGACACCTCGCGAGGCGGCTTCATCGACAAAACACCTCTATGGCTGCGCCGGGTGCATTGTACTCATGTTTGGGCCGCGGGAGCGCAATCCCGCGGCTACGCGGGGAATAATGCATTTGGGTTTGGGTCATAAAGGCGCACAACCGAGCAAAAATGCACGGGATGGCTCTTGACGGAGTTGGGAGCAACCGGGCCGTGCGCCTGGGGGCTTGCCCAGCTATCTACGGCCGTGACACTCTCACGTAATAATGAGTGGGCTGTATACGCCCGGAGCCCCTCGAGGACGCGGAGGGGTTCCTTCCCACGCAACATGGAAGCCCTATGCTCCGCGCTGGGGGAAGACGAAGACGATGACCGTGACACTCTCACGTAATATTGAGTGGGCTGTATACGCCCGGAGCCCCCCGAGGACGCGGAGGGGTTCCCACCCACGCAACATGGATGCCCTATGCTCCGCGCTGGGGGAAGACGAAGACGAAGATTAGCCTAGGTGCCGGACGCGGCAGTTGCTTGCTTCTTTTTGGTGTTCAAATTGCCACTTTTTGGAATGAAGTTTGAGAATTCCGGAACTCTATTTTTCAAAAAAAAGGGGCGGGGACTTTTCTCTCATCATTTTCTCGTTTTTCTGGTCTTGGAGTCTCTTTCTCTGAGTTGGTGTTTCGCAAGGGCCCATGTGCTCCGGCCCTCCCCGAGGCGCCTCAGAACAGGATAGCAAGGCCATGTCGCCTTAGGTACTTGCATCTTTTGGGCAGTCGACCCCCGCTCGGCGGCTCCGACCGCAGCGCGGCGCCGCAGCATGGAATCTCGGGAGGCCTCAGTGCCTCCTGAGGCAGTACCCGGCAGGGCGAAATGGGAGTCGCTCGAGCGTCAAAGGGGGCTCCCGAGCAGCGCGCCTCGGGAGCCTTACCGGTCATATAGCCACTCGCCCCTCGATGTCGTCCTTGGTGATCCGGTCGGCATCGAGGGTGTCGAGGCCTCGCAACGTAGTTGCGTCCTTGGTGATCCGGTCGTACACTACGGTGGTAGGGAAATGTGCGGGACTGGGACCTGCCGACGTAGAGCTGCTTGAGCGTCAAAGGGGGCTCCTGAGCAACGCGCCTCAGGAGCCTTACCGGTCATATAGGCACTCGCCCCTTGATGTCGTCCTTGGTGATCCGGTCGGCATCAAGGGTGTCGAGGCCTCACCTCATAGTTGCGTCCTTGGTGATCCGGACGTACATTACGGTGGTCGAGGAAATGTGCGGGACTGGGACCTGCCGACGTAGAGCTGCTTGCGCGTCAAAGGGGGCTCCTGAGCAACGCGCCTCAGGAGCCTTACCGGTCATATAGCCACTCGCCCCTTGATGTCGTCCTTGGTGATCCGGTCGGCATCGACTGTGTCGAGGCCTCACCCCGTAGTTGCGTCCCGGGGATCCGGACGCCGCTTACGGTGGTCGATGAATGTGCGAGACTGGGTCCTGTAGACGCAGAGTGCCGAAAGGGCTCCCAACCCGCCTTGCTCGTGAAAAGAAGAAGCCCCCCGGGACCCCCAGGTCCCTCAAGACACTGTCCGGCCAGCGCCCCGACACCTCGCGAGGCGGCTTCATCGACAAAACACCTCTATGGCTGCGCCGGGTGCATTGTACTCATGTTTGGGCCGCGGGAGCGCAATCCCGCGGCTACGCGGGGAATAATGCATTTGGGTTTGGGTCATAAAGGCGCACAACCGAGCAAAAATGCACGGGATGGCTCTTGACGGAGTTGGGAGCAACCGGGCCGTGCGCCTGGGGGCTTGCCCAGCTATCTACGGCCGTGACACTCTCACGTAATAATGAGTGGGCTGTATACGCCCGGAGCCCCTCGAGGACGCGGAGGGGTTCCTTCCCACGCAACATGGAAGCCCTATGCTCCGCGCTGGGGGAAGACGAAGACGATGACCGTGACACTCTCACGTAATATTGAGTGGGCTGTATACGCCCGGAGCCCCCCGAGGACGCGGAGGGGTTCCCACCCACGCAACATGGATGCCCTATGCTCCGCGCTGGGGGAAGACGAAGACGAAGATTAGCCTAGGTGCCGGACGCGGCAGTTGCTTGCTTCTTTTTGGTGTTCAAATTGCCACTTTTTGGAATGAAGTTTGAGAATTCCGGAACTCTATTTTTCAAAAAAAAGGGGCGGGGACTTTTCTCTCATCATTTTCTCGTTTTTCTGGTCTTGGAGTCTCTTTCTCTGAGTTGGTGTTTCGCAAGGGCCCATGTGCTCCGGCCCTCCCCGAGGCGCCTCAGAACAGGATAGCAAGGCCATGTCGCCTTAGGTACTTGCATCTTTTGGGCAGTCGACCCCCGCTCGGCGGCTCCGACCGCAGCGCGGCGCCGCAGCATGGAATCTCGGGAGGCCTCAGTGCCTCCTGAGGCAGTACCCGGCAGGGCGAAATGGGAGTCGCTCGAGCGTCAAAGGGGGCTCCCGAGCAGCGCGCCTCGGGAGCCTTACCGGTCATATAGCCACTCGCCCCTCGATGTCGTCCTTGGTGATCCGGTCGGCATCGAGGGTGTCGAGGCCTCGCAACGTAGTTGCGTCCTTGGTGATCCGGTCGTACACTACGGTGGTAGGGAAATGTGCGGGACTGGGACCTGCCGACGTAGAGCTGCTTGAGCGTCAAAGGGGGCTCCTGAGCAACGCGCCTCAGGAGCCTTACCGGTCATATAGCCACTCGCCCCTTGATGTCGTCCTTGGTGATCCGGTCGGCATCAAGGGTGTCGAGGCCTCACCTCATAGTTGCGTCCTTGGTGATCCGGACGTACATTACGGTGGTCGAGGAAATGTGCGGGACTGGGACCTGCCGACGTAGAGCTGCTTGCGCGTCAAAGGGGGCTCCTGAGCAACGCGCCTCAGGAGCCTTACCGGTCATATAGCCACTCGCCCCTTGATGTCGTCCTTGGTGATCCGGTCGGCATCGAGTGTGTCGAGGCCTCACCCCGTAGTTGCGTCCCGGTTATCCGGACGCCGCTTACGGTGGTCGAGGAATGTGCGAGACTGGGTCCTGTAGACGCAGAGTGCCGAAAGGGCTCCCAACCCGCCTTGCTCGTGAAAAGAAGAAGCCCCCCGGGACCCCCAGGTCCCTCAAGACAGTGTCCGGCCAGCGCCCCGACACCTCGCGAGGCGGCTTCATCGACAAAACACCTCTATGGCTGCGTCGGGTGCATTGTACTCATGTTTGGGCCGCGGGAGCGCAATCCCGCGGCTACGCGGGGAACAATGCATTCGGGTTTGGGTCATAAAGGCGCACAACCGAGCAGAAATGCACGGGATGGCTCTTGATGGAGTTGGGAGCAACCGGACCGTGCGCCTGGGGGCTTGCCCAGCTATCTACGGCCGTGACACTCTCACGTAATAATGAGTGGGCCGTATACGCCTGGAGCCCCTCGAGGACGCGGAGGGGTTCCTTCCCACGCAACATGGAAGCCCTATGCTCCGTGCTGGGGGAAGACGAAGACGATGACCCTGACACTCTCACGTAATAATGAGTGGGCTGTATACGCCCGGAGCCCCCCGAGGACACGGAGGGGTTCCCACCCACGCAACGTGGATGCCCTATGCTCCGCGCTGGGGGAAGACGAAGACGAAGACTAGCCTAGGTGGCGGACGCGGCAGTTGCTTGCTTCTTTTTGGTGTTCGAATTGCCACTTTTTGGAATGAAGTTTGAGAATTCCGGAACTCTATTTTTCAAAAAAAAAGGGGCGGGGACTTTTCTCTCATCATTTTCTCGTTTTTCCGGTCTTGGAGTCTCTTTCTCTGAGTTGGTGTTTCGCAAGGGCCCATGTGCTCCGGCCCTCCCCGAGGCGCCTCGGAACAGGATAGCAAGGCCATGTCGCCTTAGGGACTTGCATCTTTTGGGCAGTCGACCCCCGCTCGGGGGCTCCGACCGCAGCGCGGCACCGCAACATGGAATCTCGGGAGGCCCCAGTGCCTCCTGAGGCAGTACCCGGCAGGGCGAAATGGGAGTCGCTCGAGCGTCAAAGGGGGCTCCCGAGCAGCGCGCCTCAGGAGCCTTACCGGTCATATAGCCACTCGCCCCTCGATGTCGTCCTTGGTGATCCGGTCGGCATCGAGGGTGTCGAGGCCTCGCCACGTAGTTGCGTCCTTGGTGATCCGGTCATACACTACGGTGGTAGGGAAATGTGCGGGACTGGGACCTGCCGACGTAGAGCTGCTTGAGCGTCAAAGGGGGCTCCTGAGCAACGCGCCTCAGGAGCCTTACCGGTCATATAGCCACTCGCCCCTCGATGTCGTCCTTGGTGATCCATTCGGCATCGAGGGTGTCGAGGCCTCACCTCGTAGTTGCGTCCTTGGTGATCCGGTCGTATACTATGGTGGTAGGGAAATGTGCAAGACTGGGGCCTGCAGACACAGAGTGCCGAAAGGGCTCCCAACCTGCCCCACTCGTAAGGAAGAAAGAAGCCCCCAGGGCGCTCGGACATCCCAAGTGCCGTAGCCAAACCGCTCCGCAAGCAAGGAAGAAGCGCCCCAGGCGGAATCACGGATCATCTGGGCAACCCGACCGTGCCTCACGGCGCACAAGATCGTCTCCAACCTACAAGCTAAGTACACTACCGAATCAAGCACAAGCCTCCTGATCCAATGGCGGCCTGAATACGGGGTAAAGGTTGCGCGCACTAACACCAGAATGCAGGTACCACTATATGCGATGTGCCACCATGGAAGCCCTTGCGGCCCCAGGCGCCAGGAGGGGCGACACGAGGAATTCGGCCTCGATGGGCAGCGATGCCGAGGGCCCGGGGCTCGACGGCCATGAGCCGCCCCTCAGGAAAGAAGGCCTCATGAGGGCCCTACCAGCCATCATCACCAAGCCGCGTCGGCAGCAGCGCCGAGCCCCGCGCGAGGAAACTAAGTCACGTCGCAGCAAGCAAGTGATCGGAGATTCGAGAAAAGAAAAAATAAGAGGACAAAGGTAACATGCAAAAGGCTAACGCCCTTCGAGGGATGAGTTCTTCTTATAATATTGCAGGAGCCGTGAAAGGGAAACAGGGGATGCCTAGAGAGAGGAGTCGCTGTCGCCGCCCGCGCTGCCGGCCGCCCCGGCGTTGGAATCGTCCTCCCCGCTGGAGGCGGGCACCTGGACGAACCGCTCCACCAGGGACTCCACGTGTGGGTGCACCTCGTCCCGAAGGGGGCGCTGGAGCTCGTCAGGCACCCGCTCCACGACGCGCCGGAGGTCGAGCTGCGGAGCGTGGCGGCGCAGGTTGGAGAAGACGAGCGTCAGGGCGAGGTCAAGGAGGTCGCACGCGTCGGCCTCATTGTCCGCATTCAAGCAGGAGACGCTGGCCTCTAGCGCCTCCACCACCTTCCGGAAGAAGTTGAGATAGCCCCCGTCGCCGTGCACGTGCGGCAGCGCGGGGGCTTCCCCGACAAACCGGCTCGCCGCGCTGGTCGCGCGGCGGGCGATGTCAAGGTATTGCTTAGCGCGCTGGGACTCCAACATCTTGGCGTGCGCCGCCTCGTCCTGAGCGGCCTGCACGGCGTCGGCTGCCTCCTTGACCTGGGCCTGGAGGGATGCCAGCTCCGCCCTAGCCTCCGCTTCGCCCCTGAGGGCTGCTTGGAAGGCGGCCTCGACGGTCGCCAGCTGGGCCCGCAGGGCGTCCGCCTCTTCTTGAAGCTCGCCGAGCCTGCGTTTCTTGGCCGCAGGCGCCCTGGGAGAAGGAGAGGATCATGCTCGGAGCGCTGTACAAAACAACTACGGAGGGAGGAAGCAAAGTACTCACTCATCGGCCATGGCCCAGCGCCGGCGAACTTGCGCCGACCCTGAGGGCCCCCCGCCACTGCCTCCGGAGGAGGGCGAGGGAGCCGGCGGAGCCACGCGTTTCCCTGCGCCCGCAGCGCTTCTTCCAGACGCCATGGGAGAGGAGAAGCCGGGAAGAGGAGAGGGCTTTCTCGGCGGAGCGATGGAAGCAAGAAGACACCTCGAGACTGCAATCCCCCCCCCGCCAGGGACGGGGCAGATTTATAGGCGTAACTGTACCCGCAAGGCGTCGTGGGAGAGCAGGCATCGTGCGCCTCTCGGGCGTCGCGGAGCGGTTCAATCAGCGTAGTACCGTCCGCGTCGCCTCTCCTACCAATTGACGGGTAACTTCCGCGTGGCCTGAGGAGTAGAGGCCCGAGGTGGCAGCAGCATTCAAGGAAGGGCAATGATGGCCGGCGCAGCACACGGGCGTCGCATCAGTTTGACTCGGGGCGGTTCCTGACGCCCTCGGGGAGCGAGGGCGTCGCCGCCCAGGCGTTCGACGCGTGTAAAGAATGGCCCGCAGGCGTTTGGGGCCCGCGGCGCTTCGGGCCGTCCTCAAGGCTTCGCCCGGAAGCCAGCTCGAGCGTGCCTTGGGCCCGGGGGCTACTGTCGGCGTTCTGGGAACGGGGGTACCCAGACCTGCCTGCCTGCGGCCCAGGACATGGCCCACCTTGTCAGTCAACCATGGCCTGGCGCGACTTCACTCAAGACAGGGCCCTCGCAAGGAGCCCAGGCTCGCGAGGGAGAACAACACCAAGACCAGGATCAACAGGGGGTGGGCCTCCTCAGGCCCCCTCCGGAGGGGCGGAGATCTCTATGCGAAACCCGGCCTCAGGAGTCAAGGATGACGCAAGGAAGGACAGGCGGGCGCCAGCGCGCTAGGCAGTGCAGTTTCCCCTTTGGTGCAAAGGGGGCAGGGACGTACGCGGGTTCCCAAAGCGCCTCTCAAAGGTTTTCATTCCGGTGCAAGAAGACCACGACCACGAGCCCCGCAGGGCGGATGTCATCGCCGAGCCCACCTCTGCATCATCGACAACTACTTTGCAGGCGAAGACCACCTTTGGACAGGCGGGGATGTACTCTTGTCCCCCTTCAAATTTGGCCGTTGTGGGATCCCTTCCCGCCATTGCGATAAGGGAAGAGGACCCGGGCCATTGCTATATATAGAGGCTAGGCTACACCGTAGAGAGACACGATGAAACCACAAGGCAAGACAGAGAGCCAAGAGCACCGCACGAGTGCCCTCACGAGGCTCCTCACCATTGTACTAGTTCATCCACCACACCTCTCCGAGAGGCAATCCACCAAAGCAGGAGTAGGGTATTACGCTTCGCAGCGGCCCGAACCTGGGTAAACCACCGTGTTCATCTTCTTCCTCGTCATCGTGCGAGTTCGCCGTAGTAACCATCGAGTAGTGAGCTAGGTAGGGCGAAGCTGCTGGGTATCTTCGCACACGCCCCTATGTTCGAACCTTGAGGGTTTTGGGGAGCCCGAAATCCGACACGTTGAGTACAAATGGACCTTTAAGAAGAAGTCAGACACTGATGGTAAATGTCACCATTTATAAAGCTCAACTTGTCGCAAAGAAGTTTCCGACAAGTTCAAGGAGTTGACTACGATGAGACTTACTCACCCGTAGCGATGCTAAAGTCTGTTCGAATTATGTTAGCAGTTGCTGCATTTTTCGATTATGAAATCTGGCAGATGGATGTCAAAACATCGTTTCCTTAATGGTATCCGTGAGGAAAGGTTGTATGTGATACAATCGGAAGGTTTTGTCAGTCCTAAGGATGCTAAAATGTATGCAAGTTCCAGCAATCCTTCTATGGATAGGAGCAAGCATCTCGGAGTTGGAATATACGCTTTGATGAGGTGATCAAAGTTTTTGGGTCTATACAAAGTTTATGAGAAACTTGTATTTACAATAAAGTGAGTGGGAGCACTATAGAATTTCTGATAAGTATATGCGGATGACATATTGTTGATCGAAAATGATGTAGAATTTTTGGAAAGCATAAAGGGTTGTTTGAAAAGGAGTTTTTCAAAGGAAAACCTGGAATGAAGCTACTTAAATATTGGGCATTAGGATCTATAGAGATAGATCAAGACGTCTGATAAAACTTTCAATGAGTACATACCTTGACAAGATTTTGAAAGAGTTCAAAATGGATCAGTCAAAGAAAGAGTTCTTGCCTGATTTGTAAGGTGTGGAGTTGAGTGAGACTCAAAGCTCGACCACGGCAGAAGAAAGAGAAAGGATGAAGGTCGTCCCCTATGCCTTATCCATAGGCTCTATATAGTATGCCATGTTGTGTACCGCACCTAGTGTGTGCCTTGCCATGAGTCTGTCAAGGGGTACAAGAGTGGTCCAGGAGTGGATCACTGGACAGCGGTCAAGATTATCCTTAGTAACTAGAGGACTAAGGAATATTTCTCGATTATGGAGGTGATAAAGAGTTCGTCGTAAAGGGTTACGTCGATGCAAGCTTTAACACCAATCCGGATGACTCTTAGTAGCAATCCGGATACGTATAGTGGAGCAGCCATTTGGAATAGCTCCAAGTGGAGCATGGTAGCATCTGCAGTATGACATATAGATTTGCAAAGAACACACGGATCTAAATGTTGCAGACCGTTGACTAAGACCTCTCTCACATGCAAAGCATGATCGAACCCCAGAACTCATTGGGTGTTAGATTCATAACAATGTAAATCACATGCTGATGTGAACTAGATTATTGACTCTAGTGCAAGTGGGAGACTGTTGGAAATATGCCCTAGAGGCAATAATAAATTGGTTATTATTATATTTCCTTGTTCATGATGATCGTTTATTATCCATGCTATAATTGTATTGATTGGAAACTCAAATACATGTGTGGGTACATAGACAACATTGTGTCCCTATTATGCCTCTAGTAGACTAGCTCGTTGATCAAAGATGGTCAAGGTTTCCTGGCCATAGACATGAGATGTCATTTGATAACGGGGTCACATCATTAGGAGAATGATGTGATGGACAAGACCCAAAACTATGAACGTCGCATATGATCATGTCAGTTTATTTGCTATTGTTTTCTGCTTGTCAAGTATCTGTTCCTATGACCATGAGATCATGCAACTCACTGACACCGGAGGAATACCTTGTGTGTATCAAACATCGCAACGTAACTGGGTGACTATAAAGATGCTCTACAGGTATCACCGAAGGTGTCTGTTGAGCTGGCATGGATCGAGACTGGGATTTGTTACTCCGTATGACGGAGAGGTATCTCAGGCCCCACTCGGTAATACAACATCACAATAAGCCTTGCAAGCAATGTGACTAAAGTGTTAGCCACGAGATCTTGTATTACAGAACGAGTAAAGAGACTTGCCGGTAACGAGATTGAACTAGGTATAGAGATACCGACGATCGAATCTCGGGCAAGTAACATACCGAAGAACAAAGGGAACAGCGTACGGGATTAACTGAATCCTTGACATAGAGGTTCAACCGATAAAGATCTTCATAGAATATATAGGAAGTAATATGGGCATCCAGGTCCCGCTATTGATTATTGACCGTAGAGGTGTCTCGGTCATGTCTACATAGTTCTTGAACCCGCATGGACTACACACTTAAGGTTCGGTGACGTTTCGGTATAGTTGAGTTATGTATGGTGGTGACCGAAGGTTGTTCGGAGTCCCGGATGAGATCCAGGACGTCACGAGGAGCTCCGAAATGGTCCGGAGGTAAAGATTGATATATAGGAAGTCCCGTTTTGGTCACCGGAAAAGTTTCGGGTACTTCGGTAGTGTACCGGGAGTGCCGTGAGGGTACCGGGGACCATCGGGAGGGGCCTCTTGCCCCAAAGGGCCTCATGGGCTGTGGGAGGAGGTAAACCAGCCCCTGGTGGGCTGGACGAAGCCCCCACTAAAGCCCATGTGGCTAGGGGTGGAAAAACCCAAGAGGTGGAAAAGGTTTCCAAGTGGGGAGGAATCCTACTCCTAGTAGGATTGGAGTAGGACTCCTCCACCTCTCCCACTTCGGCCGCACCCTAGGGGGAACCCTAGGGGCGCCGGCCTCCCTCCCCTTCCTCCTATATATACTGGAGGGGAGAGAGGGCAGCCACACCAGAAAACCTAAGCCACGGTGCAGCCCTCTCTCCCCGATAGATCAAGTCCTCTAGTTTTTTAGCAGTGCTTAGGCGAAGCCCTGCTGGAATAGTTTCACCACCACCACCGCCGCGCCATCGTGCTGCCAGAGAAATCATCTACCTCTCCGCTCCCTCTTGCTGGATCAAGAAGGCGGAGATCGTCATCAAGCTGTACATGTGCTGAACACGAAGGTGCCGTCCGTTTGGCACTAGATTGGAAGGACCGTGATTGGATCGCAGGACGGATCGTGATTGGATCGCGGGACGGATCATGATTGGATCGCGAGACGGATCATGATGGGATCGTGGGACGGCTTGCGATTTGGATCGCGAAGACGTTCGACTACATCAACCGCGTTTCTTAACGCTTCCGCTTAGCGATCTACAAGGGTATGTAGATTCACTCTCCCTCTCGTAGATGCTCATCACCATGGATAGATCTTGCGTGTGCGTAGGAATTTTTTTGTTTCCCATGCAACGTTCCCCAACAAGCAGTAGCAATGAATTAACACGATCAAATGCTATGCTTACGGTTGGGTCTTGTCCATCACATCATTCTCCTAATGATGTGATCCCGTTATCAAATGACAACTCATGTCTATGGTCAGGAAACCTTGACCATCTTTGATCAACGAGCTAGTCTAGTAGAGGCTCACTAGGGACATAGTGTTGTCTATGTATCCACACATGTATCTGAGTTTCTGATCAATACAATTATAGCATGGATAATAAATGATTATCATGAACAAGGAAAGATGATAATAACTAATTTATTATTGCCTCTAGGGCATATTTTCAACAGACGTTTTGCAGGAGCGGTGACGCCAATTTTTAATGATGTTATTTTTTGTTTGTGATTTCTCTCTCATTCTTTCACTAGTTTTGGACATTCTAACAAAGAAGCAAATAAGATTGCTCATGAATTTGCTCGGCTGGCTAAATTTTTCTTGACTAAAAATTGGTTTGAGGAGCCTCTAAGAGAACTTATACCTCTTCTTATAGACGATGTAACTGTTGTTTGAAATTAATAAAGTTAGTTAATGAAGGTAAGATAGGAATGGTAGGATGGAGGCGAGGCGCGTGCCTGTTGCATGTCTACCACTAGACTTGCAACTACATGCTTGTAATCTGACTGTAACTGCACGGGAACAAAGTAACTGCAATTATGGTCGGGATGAGTGTTGTTGGTGTGAGTTGCATGTCCACCACTAGACATGCAACTGCACGCATTGTAATCCGACTACAACTCCACGGGCACAAAGAGACTGCAATTGGGGTCGGGAGAGGAGTTGTTGGTGTCAGTTGCATGTTTATCACTAGACACACAATTACAAGTGTTGTAATCCGAATGCAACTACACGGTCCACAATGCGACTGCAACGGTGGTGGGATGGGGGTTATCGGGACCGTTGCTTGTTCACGATTACACATGGAACTGTAACTGTTGTAACTCTGTTGCAACTTGCATGAGCCAGAATACGACTGCAACTAGGGACGGAGTGAGGGTTATCGGGCAAGTTCTATGTCCACTACTAGACATGCAGCTGCACACGGTGTAATTCGACTACAACTACACATACCCAAAGTGACCACGATTGATGTCGAGGAGGGGGTTATCAGAGTCAGTTCCATACTTGCATGTCCATTAGACATGCAACTCAAGTGTTGTAACCCGACTGCTACTGCGTGAGCACAAATTGAATGCAACTAAGGTTGGGAGGGGGTTGTTGTGCCAGTTGCATACCGGGCACTAGACATCCAATTGCAAGCCTTGAAATCTGGGTGCAACTACACTTGCACAAAGCGTGGCAACTGTGATTGTGAGGGGGTTGTCAGGCGAGTTGCATGTACTTGATACTTGTGATATGCGTTGGGTTTTCCGCGAAGAGGAGCAGGTAATGCAGCACAATATAGATAAGTATTTCCCTCAGTGAGAACCAAGGTTATCGAACCAATAGGAGTAGCACGCAACCCCCGTCTTCAGCGACTGCACACAAAGAAGCAAGGACTTACACCCAACGCAGGCAAGACGGTTGTCAATCCCCTTGGACTCATTAGTTGCAGGCAAATGAAGTGTGTAGATGATAGTTGATAAATGTAAATTGCAAAATAAATAGAAAACAAATAAATGGCAGCAAGGTAATGAAAGCTTTTGTAAATATATAAGTGGATAGACCCGGGGGCCATAGTTTTCTCTAGTGGCATCTCTCATGTAGTAGGCATACGGTGGGTAAACAAATTACTGTTGGGCAATTAATAGAAAAGTGCATAGCTATGCAATATTTATTCACGGCAATGATCCTCTGCATATAGGCATCACATCCATAAGCAAATAGGCCGACTCCTGCCTGCACCTATTACTATTACTCCATGTCGAGAGCGCTTCTATGCTTGACTCTCTAAGTATTAAGTTCATGTTAAACCGAGTAATGCTTGGAGAACGATGACATGATCTACACAAAGAAAACTCAATCAATATGAATTAACCCCATCGTTTTATCCTGAGTGGCAACAATACAAAGACGTGTCTTGTCCCTTTCTGTCACTGGGATATAGAGCACCGCCAGATTGAACCTACTACAACGTACCCCTCTCACTGATGAAATATCAATCTAGTTGGCCAAACTATTTCAATAGATCAGAGGGATTTATGAAGCTATAATAATCATGCGAATAAGAATCATAGTAGAATTTAGAGAAGACTCAAATCTTTTTCATGAATAATCTGAACCTAAACCCACAATTCATCAGATCCCAACAAACGCACCGCACAAAGTGATTACATCAAATAGATCACCGCAACGATGCGGTGAACTTTGTATTGAAGATCAAGAGAGAGATAGCCATCTAGGTACTAACTACGGACCCGTAGGTCTGTGGGGAACTGCTGGCACATCACCATGGGAGCAGCAAGGTTGATGTAGAGGCCCTCCGTGATCGATCCCCCCTCAGGCAGGGCACCGAAACAGGGATCCAGATGGGCACAAGGCAGAACAGAGACTTTCGGCGGCGGAGAAAGTGTTTCGGGAGGCTCTCTAGGGTTTTTGGGAAAGATTAGAATTTATAGGCCAGAGAGGGGCGTCGGGAGACGCCAGGGGGAGCCATCACACAACAAGGCACGGCCACCCCCTGGGCGCGCCCTCATGTGTGCTTCCTCCCTCGTGTAGCCTCCGGTCTCCTCTTGAAGCTTCCAGGTCTTCTTTTGGTCCAGAAAAAAATCATAAAAAAGTTTTGTGGCAATTGGACTTCGTTTGGTATGGTAAACCTAAAAGGCCAAAAACATGCAGAAAACAACAACTCACACTGGGCACTAGGTTAATAGGTTAGTGCTCAAAAATAATATTAATTTGTAAATAAATACCCCAAAAGCATCCTAGAATGATAATATTATAGCATGGAACAATAGAAAATTATAGATACGTTGGAGATGTATCTGTATCCCTAAGCTTAATTCCTGCACGTCCTCGAGTAGGTAAATGATAAAAACAGAATTTTTTATGTGACATGCTACCCAACATGTAATCTATTGCAGGTATGATCATTGAGAAATGATGAATTCATAAACACCAACATAGCAATATTTATAAACATATGTACTTCGTTTGGTATGGTAAACCTAAAAGGCCAAAAACATGCAGAAAACAACAACTCACACTGGGCACTAGGTTAATAGGTTAGTGCTCAAAAATAATATTAATTTGTAAATAAATACCCCAAAAGCATCCTAGAATGATAATATTATAGCATGGAACAATAGAAAATTATAGATACGTTGGAGATGTATCTGTATCCCTAAGCTTAATTCCTGCACGTCCTCGAGTAGGTAAATGATAAAAACAGAATTTTTTATGTGACATGCTACCCAACATGTAATCTATTGCAGGTATGATCATTGAGAAATGATGAATTCATAAACACCAACATAGCAATATTTATAAACATATGTAAAATAATCATCAAGTTTCAAAATATACGATCCTTAAAGAATGTTCACCCCCTATTCATTTTATCATATTTGCATGCATGACTCCGTCTTCACCACATAAATACAAATGTCAAGCACCACGGTGTCAAGTGAGGCAATTGGATCGTACTTTTTAATGCGTTTCAACTTTTTATTACTCATGCAATATATGAGCGTGAACCATGCATATAGCATAAAGGTGGAATAGAATATGGTGGTAGGTTTTGAAGGGGTAAAAGTGGAGAAGAAAGTCTCGCATCAACTAGGCGTATCAACGGGCTATGGAGATGCCCAGCAATAGATAGCAATGCGAGGAGTAGGGATTGCCATGCTCATGAAGACCTCGGGCATTTGAGGAAGGCACACAACGAGCAATAAATAGCAATAGAGCTATAAGTGTATGAAAGCTCAACTGAAGCTAAGTGGGTGTGTATCCAATTTGCTTTCTCATGAAGACCTCGGGCATTTGAGGAAGCCCATCATCGGAATATACATGCCAAGTTCTATAATGAAAAATTCCCACTAGAATATGAAAGTGACAAAACAAGAGACTCTCTATATGAAGAACATGGTGCCACTTTGGGGCACAAGTGTGGAAAAAGAAGTAGTAGCACTGTCCCTTCTCTCTTTTCTCTCATTTTTTCCTTTTTATTTCTCTTTTCTTTTTTCTTCTCTTTTTTCTTCTTTTTTCTCTTTCTTTCTCTTTCTCCTTTTCCTTTTCCTTTTTCTTTTATTTTTCGTCCGGAGTCTCATCCCGACTTGTGGGGGAATCATTGTCTCCATCATCCTTTTCTCACCGAGACAGTGGCCTAATAATGATGATTTCACACTTTTATTTACTTATAACTCAACATGAAAAATTATAGTATGACTCTATATAAATTCCTCTGGCAGTATACCAGAATGTGCAATGATCAAGCGTAACATGTATAAAAAATTATGAACGGTGGCTTTCCCACAAATACTATGTCAGCTTATATGATCATGCAAAGCAATATGACAATGAAAGTACTAGTCATATGATGTAACGGTAGAAGTTGCATGTCAATATATCTCGGAATGGCTATGAAAATGCCATAATAGGTAGGTATGGTGGATGTTTTGAGAAAGATATAATGAGGCTTATGTGCAACAGAGCGTATCATGTCACGGGGTTTGGATGCACCGACGAAGGTTGCACCGATCCTCGAGGTGAGAATGGACAATGCACGGTAACGAATAGGCTAGCAAATATGAGGTGGTGAGAGTGCGTACATCCATGGATTCAAATTAATCATAAATAACTCACATACTTATTGCAAGATTTTATTATCTCTCTCGAAGCAAAGCACTACTCGCATGCCCCTAGGGAGGAGGTTGGGAGGAGTTAACCATCACGCGCCTCCGACTTAAACAACACTAGGATTTCAACGAGGAACAAGAATGCTCACACATCATCACCATGCCATAAAAATATTTAGATGAACAACAAGTTAACACCCTCTAATTTGTGATATTCTTACTAACCAATGATCATGCACTCATGCCGTTTCACACTACCACATCAATATCATTAACCCACAATTTCTCTTTTATGTGCTACATGAAGGTTTTGATTATGCACTCATTGAATACCTATTATTTTTGGACTAGTCTTATAACCCATGCAAATTAGTAAATTACTGTCACTATTTATTAACTCTCAAAAAAATATAAGTGAAGAATGAGAGTGCAATTATTTCTTTAAAATCTATACGCCACCATGCTCTAAAAATATATAAGTGAAGTACTAGAGCAACTGCTTAGCTCAAACGACATAAGTGAAGCATAAAGAGTATTCTAATAAATCATGGTGATCTTGTGTCTCTATCAAGTGGCTGTGTACAGAAAACAATGATTGTGGAAAACTAAAACAAAAACAAACTAAAGCAAATGACGCTCCAAGCAAAACTCATATCATGTGATGAATAAAAATATAGCTCCAAGTGACATACCGATGGATTGAGACAAAAGAGGGGATGCCTTCCGGGGCATCCCCAAGCTTAGACGCTTGAGTCTTCCTAGAATATTACCTTTTGGTGCCTTGGGCATCCCCAAGCTTAGGCTCTTTCCAGTCCTTATTCCTTCATCCATCGTGATAGCACCCAAAACGTGAAAACTTCAGCACACAAAACTCAACAAAAACCTTCGTGAGATCCGTTAGTATAGTAAACATATGAAATACTTTAGGTACTGTTATAAATTGATTATTATTTTATTATTGAATAAGGTACTGTATTCTAACTTCTCCATGGCTTATACCCCCCGATACAATCCATAGCATCATCAAAATAAGCAAACTATGCAAGCAAAAACAGAATCTGTCTAAAACAGAACAGTCTGCAATGATCTGTAGAGAACCTATACTTATGTAACTCCACAAATTCTGAAAAATTAGGACAACCTGCATAATTTGTATATAAATACCGTGTAGGAATTTCATATCAAAAATACTTTCCAGTAAAATCAGAGAAATTCTGCACTGAACGCTAAAGTTTATGTTTTTGCACCGTATCAATTCTACTCATCATGTAAGTCATCCCAAAGGATTTACTTGGCACAAACACTAATTTAAACATAAAAATAATAATTACAAAGGCAATAATCATGTTATAATAAAAACATAAAGTAAAAACAAAAATTTAGAGATAACTATTGGGTTGCCTCCCAACTAGTTCTATTGTTTTACGCCCCTAGCTAGGCATAAATAGTTTCAAGTGTTGTCATCTTTAACATTCCACACATAAGTAGCTCTCATGATAGATTCATAAGGTGGTTTAATTCTCTTCCTAGGGAAGTGTTCCATCCCTTTCTTTAATGGAAATTGGAACCTTATGTTTCCCTCTTTCATATCAATAATTACACCTATAGTTCGTAAGAAAGGTCTTCCAAATATTATTGGACAAGTTGGATTGTATTCAATATCAAGCACAATGAAATCTATAGGCACATGATTTCTGTTTGCAATAATAAGCACATCATTTATTCTACCCAAAGGTTTCTTGATGGTAGAATCCTCAAGATGCAAGTTTAGGGAACAATCTAGAATATTGGTGAGACCAAGCACATCACAAAGAGATTTAGGTATTGTTGAAACACTAGCACAAAGTGACACAAAGCATTGCATTCATATTCTTTCAGTTTTATTTTGATAGTAGGTTCACATTCATCATGCACCTTCTTAGAAATAGAAACTTCTAGTTCAAGTTTCTCATCATAAGCTTTTATCATCGCTTCTACGATATGTTGAGTAAAAGCTTTGTTTTGTTCATATGAATTGGGTGAGATAATAATGGATTGCAACAAGGAAATACATTCTACTAAAGAGCAACTTTCATAATTAAAGTCCTTGCAATCGAAGATAGTGGGCATATCACTAGTTAAAGTTTTAACCTCTCCAAACCCACTTTTTTCAATTTTATCATTAGAATCATCACCCTCCAAGCAAACGGGACGCCTTCTAGCTAAAGTTGACTCATCTCCAGTCCCTTTATCATTTACTTTCATATTAGTAAACAAAGATTCAATAGGAGAAGTACCAATGATTTTAAGATCTTTATCATGATTCCGGTAAAAATCGGGTGGACGGTCTTTTTCTTAGAATTCTCGCTTAGCTTTCAACTTAGCGGTCCTCTCCTTACTTTCATTAATAGCTATTTGGATAGATTTAATAGTCTCATTAAAATCATGCTTGGGTGGCAAAGTTTTATTATTAAGGGTTTCCACATCAAGAGCAATTCTCTCCATGTTCTTAGTCAAATCATCAAATTTATGCAATTTTTTTCTACCATAGTATTAAAAATCTTTTGAGAACTAATAAATTATTTAATGGTGTTATCAAGATCAGAGGATATCCTATTACTATTTATAGATGAATTTCCATAAGAACTGCCATAATTATTAGAGGAATTACCGGGATACGGTCTAGCATTGAAATTTCCTCTATAAGCATTGTTGTTGAAATTGTTTCGCGAGATAAAGTTCATCATATTGTTCAATCAAGGTAGACAAAGGCACATCATTGGGATCAACATGAGCATTTTTATTAGCAATCATTTTTATAAGAGCATCCACTTTTTCACTCAAAGTTGTGATTTCTTCGACAGAATTTACCTTATTACCAGTTGGAGCTCTTTCGGTATGCCATTGAGAGTAGTTTGTCATGATGTTGTCCAAAAGTTTGGTGGCCTCTCCTAATGTCACCTCCATGAAGGTACCACCTGCAGCAGAATCTAGAAGATTTCTAGACACAAAGTTTAGTCCAACATAGAAATTTTGGATAATCATCCACAAGTTTAAACCATGAGTAGGGCAATTTCTAATCATCAATTTCATCCTCTCCCAAGCTTGTGCAACATGTTCTTGATCATGTTGTTTAACATTCATAATTTGATTTCCAAGGGAGATGATCTTAGCAGGAGGAAAATACTTGGCAATAAAAGCATCTTTACACTTATCCCATGTTCCAATACTATTACATGGTAAAGATGAAAACCAAGCCTTAGCTTTATCTCGTAGTGAAAAAGGAAATAATTTCAATTTGACCACATCATTATCCATATACTTTTTCTTTTGCATATCACATAATTCAACAAAGGTATTAAGATGAGCAGCGGGATCCTCATTAGGACTTCCCGAAAGTTGTTCTTTCATCACAAGATTCAGCAATGCAACATTAATATCATAAAACTCCGCACTAGTGGTGGGTGGTATAGGATTACTAATAAAATTGTTGTTATTAGTATTTAAGAAGTCACACAACTTAGTAGTATCTTGAGACATGGTGACCGAGCAAGCAAAGTAACAAGATAAACAAGTAGACTAGCAAGCAAAGAAGTAATCTAGCAACAAGCAAAGATAAATATTTTTGTATTTTGATTTTTATGAAGAAAGAAAAATATAACAACAAATAAAAAGTACAACAAGTGAATGATAATTTGTGTGATGGTACTCGATAGTAGGTTGGTGATACTCCCTGGCAACGGCGCCAAAAATCCTTCCTAATACCTGTGATCTGCGTTGGGTTTTCCGTGAAGAGGAGCGGGCGATGCAACACAGTATGGATAAGTATTTCCCTTGGTGAGAACCAAGGTTATCGAACCTATAGGAGTAGCACGCAACCCCCGTCTTCAGCGACTGCACACAAAGAAGCAAATACTTGCACCCAACGTGGGCAAGAGGGTCGTCAATCCCCTTAGACTCGTTATTTGCAAGCAAATGAAGTGTGTAGATGATAGTTGATAAATGTAAATTGGAAAATAAATATAAAACCAAATAAATGGCAACAAGGTAATGAAAGCTTTTGTAAATATATAAGTTGATAGACCCCGGGGCCATAGTTTTCCCTAGTGGGATCTCTCATGTAGTAGGCATACGGTGGGTAAACAAATTATTGTTGGTCAATTGATAGAAAAGCGCATAGTTATGCAATATTTATTCACGAAAATGATCATGTGCATATAGTCATCACATCCATAAGCAAATAGGCCGACTTCTGCCTGCACCTATTACTATAACTCCACGGTGAGAGCGCTACTATGCTTGCCTCTCAAAGTATTAAGTTCATGACAAACAGAGTAATGCTTGGACAACGATGACATGATGTAGACAAATAAAACTCAATCAATATGAATTAACCCCATCGTTTTATCCTTAGTGACAACAATACAAAGACGTGTCTTGTCCCTTTCCGTCACTGGGATATAGAGCACCGTCGGATTGAACCCACTACAACGCACCCCTCTCACTGAAGAAATATCAATCTAGTTGGCCAAACTATTTCAATAGATCGGAGAGATTTACGAAGCTATAATAATAATGAAAATAAGAATCATAATAGAATTTAGAGAAGACTCAATTTTTTTCATGAATAATCTGAACATAAACCCATGATTCATCGGATCCCAACAAACGCACCGCACAACGTGATTACATCGAATAGATCACCGCGAAGATGCGGTGAACTTTGTATTGAAGATCAAGAGAGAGAGATATATCCATCTAGGTACTAACTACAGACCCATAGGTCCATGGGGAACTGCTGACACATCACCATGGGAGCAACAAGGTTGATGTAGAGGCCCTCCGCGATCGACCCCCTCCGACAGGGCACCGAAACAGGGCTCCAGATGGGCACACAGCGGAACAGAGACTTGCGACGGTGGAAAAATTGTTTCGAGAGGCCGTTTAGGGTTTTTAGGAAATATTAGAATTTATAGGCCAGAGAGGGGCGTCGGGAGACACCAGGGGAGCCAACACACAACATGGCATGACCACCCCCCTGGGCGCACCCTGATGTGTGTTGCCTCCCTCGTGCAGCCTCCGGTCTCCTCTCGAAGCTTCTAGGTCTTCTTTTTGTCCAGAAAAAATCATAAAAAAGTTTCGTGGCAATTGGACTTTGTTTGGTACAGTAAACCTGAAAAGCCAAAAAACATGCAGAAAACAACAACTGGCATTGGGCACTGGGTTAATAGGTTAGTGCTCAAAAATAATATGAATTGGTAAATAAATACCCAAAAAGCATCATAGAATGATAATATTATAGCATGAAATAATAAAAAATTATAGATACGTTGGAGACGTATCAGTCCGCAACTAGACATGCAACAATAGGTGTTGTAACCATAGAACAACTATACGTGGACAAAGCGAGTGCAACAAGTGTAGAGGGAGAGTTTTCTTTTCTTTTTTCTTTTTTGTTCACATTTTTTGATCTTCTATATTTGTTTTTATTTTTTCTTCCTTTTTTATTTTTATTGCTATTTTCTCATGTGGTTATTTTGTTTGTTGTTTTTTCCTTTCATGTTTTGGTATTTTTTCCGTGTTGCTCTTGCTCTCATCTACTATCAGTTTTTAAGTTGGTGTCCCAACTGTATGTTTTAAAATGGGTTGCAACTGCAAGTTTTTAAGTGAGGGTCGCAAATCGTAAGTGTAAGTTGCAAGTGCAAGTTCCAACTGCAAGTTGGTACCTCGTCTACTATTAATTTTTTAAGTTGGTGTCTTAACTGCAAGTTTTTAAATGTGGTCGCAGAGTTTTCAAATGAGGGTCGCAACTGCAAGTTGCAAATTTGGTCACAATTGCAAGTTCTTTTTTAGGGTGGGTGGGTGGGGGATGGTCGCAACTGCATTTTTAAGGCTGGTTGCAACTACAAGTTTCAATGGAGGTCGCAAGTGCATGTTTTCAAGGGATCGAAATTGCAAGTCTTCATAATGGGGTCGTAACAACAAGTTTTCATGTCGAGTCATAACTACATGTTTTTAAATGGGGTGACAAATGCACGTGTCACTTTCCATGGACAATTGTAAGCACTGGATAGATGTGCAACTCGTGCAACCCTTTATTTCTTTTGAAAAAAACACACTTTCCGCAGGCATGTAGCCCGTGTGCAACTGTATGTGACATGACTCATACATAATTATAGTTGACGCAATACACACACAATTTGATGCATGCGATCAATTAGGCCGGTTAGATGCGACGCGCAGCAGCATCAACAACATGAAAAACAACTCTTGGGATGGGTAAATGCAAGGCACACAACTAGATGAAAATGGCGGGCTTGTGGCAATAAACATGCTAACTACAAAAAAAGGCTGACTACAAAGAAAAAATAGGCTAACTACAAAATACAATGATGTCATGTGAATGAGACCAAGTTAAATTTTAGCTAGCTGAGTTGTAGGTGGTCCCATTAAAAATATCTAACGATTTCATCAGGAAAAACAGACATGCTAGAAAATTCTAAAGAAAAACATCTAACTGTCCATTTTTATAACTTGGTGCCGACGAGGTCATCTACAACACGAGGTGCCTTAGACATGGTGACTTGTTATCCCTGCTGCTCATTGGCTCGAGGCAACAATGAACAAGGGTGTGCTAACGTCGTTGGCAGTGAGAGTGCTTCATGACTGAATGTCCATTTATTCGAGTCACGTGGTGACAGTTAATAGATCAGACCTTCATAGCTTGCGTGCTTGCATCAATATGGTGAGGGACTTTGAGGTGGCATCGAGGCTATGCACAGATCTTTCCCAAGTGCTCCACTCACCCTATCAAATGGAGTCCAGAGGCGGGCAAGGTTGCCAGGGAGGAGTTTAACTGCCAATCCTCCCCTTCCCGTGCAAGTATCTTTGGTTACCCTTGGGGCTAAGGAAACCTATGATGACGCAAAAACAACCTCTAGTAGACAATGTGGTAGGCTGGTTGCCCGGATGGCGTGCCTCCATTCTATTCCTTGGAGGTGAGATTGTGCTCATCAAACCACGCTCATGGCGATGCGGGCGCAAATGCTGCTAGTGTTAGATATCTCTATCAAGATAGAAGAAATGATGTAAAGGACAGCTATTGCCTTGTGGCCTGGGACAAGGTATGTTTGCCTAAGAGGATAGGTAGCATAGGTCTGCCGAACCTACAATAACTGAACTTGGCTCTCCGAGATAGATGGTCATGGATGGAGAGGTAGTCGATGAGAAACCATGGAAGGAATTTCTCATGCGTGTCCTCAAGGAGGCCATGCCCATTTTCTATGTAGCTACGAAATGCACGGTCCAGGACAGGATGAACACCCTCTTTCGGACGATTCTTGGCCCTTAGATGGTCGCGTAAGAGACTTTACCCCGCCCCTACTCGCCTCCCCATCGCCTGCGCCGCGGCCCCGGCGAGCCTTCACGCCATCGCCCCTCCTGGATGCGCGAGGGTGAGTGCCCCCGTTGCTTTAGCACGGCGGACCCCCGCTCTGAGTGCCGCCGCGCCATCTGCTGCGCACGCTGCCGGCTCCTTGGGCACAAGGCCAAGCGGTGCACCACCCGCCTCTCGCCCCACTCCTCGTCCGGCGGGTCCCCCCCCCCCCCCCCCCCCCGCCGCTACGCCGCTGCGCCTCGCGTCCGCGATTCGAGTGCCCCGGCCTCCCCGTGGCCCTCTCCGGCTCTGCGGCGACCACCCGCGCCTCCTCGGGCCTGCAGACGCCTGGCTCCTCGCCCATCGACCGCCCGAGCTCCAGCTCCTCCCTGCCCGCGTCCTCCGGGCAGGCTGCTCCCTCGCGCTCGGTCTCTCCGGTGGCCTCGGCCTCGTCCAGCGCTGCGCCGCTCTCCGGGCACCCCTCGTGCCGTCCCGCCGCAGCCATATTCTACTTGCCTCGCGGCGCCGAAGTCATCGCCGCTGAGCAGGCCCTGGAGCGCGCCCTGCTCGCCACGGTTGTGGGATGCCGCTCAGGTGTTTCCTGCGAGGAGGTGGCCGCAGTTCTGCATACCTAGTTTCACTGCTCCGCCCGTGACTTCTCTGTCCACCGGCACGCCCCTGAGGACTTTCTCATCGGCTTCTCCAACCTCGCGCTGCGCGCCCGCGTCGCCGCCAGCCGGGTGAGCACGCCCCGGTTCCGGCTTATCTTCCACCCATGGAGTAGAACAGCAGGGTCCGAGCCGGTGTCCGCGTGCTTCCTCGTGTCGCTAGAGCTCTACAGCGTCCCCGACCACGCGTGGCTTCGCTCCTCTGCTGAGTTCGTGCTCTCCCCGTTCTGCAAGGTGGAGAACCTCGCCCCTGAGACGCGCAACATGTCTGACATGTCCGTCTTCAAGCGTACCGCCTGGACTACCAACCCCGACGGCATTCCTCGTTCTTCTGAGCTCCTTCTCCCTGATGATGACGCGGTGATGCCGGACGCCGACCCCGACCGCGCCGAGCGCCTCGCGCTCGGGCTCGCCCGCTTCCCCATCCTCATCCACCTGGCAGAATGCCTGGACTACCGTCGCCCTCTGCCACCACCCCCTGCGCCGCCGGCCTCCGGGGACGACGCCGGCTCCGAGACGGGTTCCCCGCCCCTGCCCCCCGGTGGCCTCAGCGCCACGAGTCCCCCCCTCTTGCGGAGCTGCCGCCTGTCCATCGGGCTCATGTCATGGCCACCGGAGGCACCACCGTCGCGCCCATGGCCCGCCCGCTTGCCGCGACTGGGGTGGCATCCTGGGGCCCCACCCAGGCGCCGTTGCCGTCGGCCTGCGGATCCCTGTGCTGCTACGGCTGGGCGCACACGCTGCTTTGGGCAACGATACCCCCCCATGATCCGTCCGGTGCGTGTGATGAGCCGCCACCTGTCGAGTTGCCTGTAGTGGGGCGTGATCCCAGGCCAGCTTTGGTCTCGATAGAGCTGACCACCGCGGACCCGGTCTCCCCTCCATTGCTGGGCTTCGACCAACCGACCAATGGACATCTGGCTCCAATGGTCTAGTCGCCAGCCGCGGCAGCCTCTGCTGCACCATCCGCTAGCACCGAGCCCTGTGGGCCAGCACCTGCGCCAGCGACTGCCTCGGATCCGATGTGCCCCGACGCTTCCCCAGCACTGGCCTGCCCTGCTTCTAATTCGCCATTGGCCCCACCTCGTCCGCAGGACTCGAGCCCGGCTCCCGCGGCCCAGCCGCCCACAGCGCCAAGCCCAATCATTGCATGTGGTGACCCCATGCCCATGCATGCCCCCTCGGCTGCTCCCGCGCCCAGCGCCCCATGCATGCCTGCATGCGCTCCGAACGACAGACTTGCGGCGTTTGTGGACGTGCTCTCCGTCCGCACCCAGCCTCTCCTCCCCGCGCCTGCGCCGCGCCGTCGCAAGAAGGAGCTGCCCGCCAACTTCACGCCCCACCGCAGCTTCCGGATCGCGAAATCTGATCTAGGACTCAACTCCGAGATGAAGGCCAAGCGCGTGCTGCTACAGTGCCTTGGGCTGATCAAAGACGATGATGCGACCATCCCGCACGAGCTGCTGGACAAGTACGCGCTCCTCTTCGAGCGACCCCTCGCCGAAGATGTTGTCGATGCGTTTGCGGACTTCTTTGGTTGGCAGATTCCCGGCCGTGCCGGTCCCGTCGTCGAGGCCTCTTGCTTGCGGGCTGCGCCCCGTATTCTCATGGCTTATTAGGCACGCCTCTCCCGTGTCATAAACGCCCCCCTCTCTCCCATGTATTACGACCTCAAGATCATATTTTGGAACGTGCGTGGCTCAAACTCTGGCGCCAAACGCACGGCCGTCCGCAGCGGGATCTCCGCTGCCGCCCCCTCAATTATGTGCCTTCAAGAAACCAAGATCGCTCTCATCACCGACGCCATCGTCGCCGATACCCTTAGCCCGCTCTTCGAGGACTTCTACTTTCTCCCTGCTGATGGCACTCGCGGGGGTGTGCTGCTTGCGTGGCGTCGATCCACGTTTCTCTCTCCAACCCCCTAATTGGCGAGCACCACGTCACCGCCTTGGTCACTCCTACCACCGGTGAGGGTCACTGGTGGATCACCGGCGTTTATGGCCCGCAGGACGATGACGCCAAGCTGGAGTTCCTGGCTGACCTCCACGATGTGCGGGTGTCTCGCGTTGGCCCCTGGCTCCTTGGAGGAGACTTTAACATGATTGCTTCGGCATCTGACAAGAATAACTCCAACATCAACCACCGTGTCATGAGCCGGTTCCGGCGATTCATCGCTGATGAGGAGCTTCGCGATATGTACCTGCACGGGCGCCGCTACACTTGGTCCAGTGAGCGTGACACGCCGACCCTAGTGCGGAACGACCGTATCTTGTCCACCTCCGGCTGGGAGATCGCCCACCCCATTGCCTGCTCCACTGCCTTTCCTCCGCGGCCTCCGATCACTGCCCACTGGTCGTCGACTGTACTGCGCGTCCCCCGGGTGCCCATAGATTCCACTTCGAGCGCTTCTGGCTCAAGTTGGACGTGTTCTATAGCGCGGTGTCTGAGGCCTGGAACTCGGTCGCGCTCGAGGACGACCCATTCAGACGCATCGTGTCCCGCATGAAGGCCACCGCGCGACGCCTTCAACGGTGGAGCGCCCGCACGATCGGCGATGTCTCGCTACAACTCCTGGTCGCGCGGAACTGATCGCTCGCCTCGATGCTGCCCAGGACTTCCGTCCTCTCTCACCCTCCAAGACTTGGCTCAGGCGCAGGCTTAAGTGCGCCTATCTCGGGCTTGCCTCCCTCGAGCGCTCCATTGCGCGCCAGCGGTTGCGTCTCTCCTGGCTCTACAACGATGACACGGCGATCTCCGTCCACAAGGTGCACGCCTCGCGCCGGAAACATCGCAACATCATGACCTCCATCCGGGTCGGCGCCCACATCGTTTCCGAGCACGACGCCATGGCCGAGGCGGCGTTCGAGTACTTCTCGAGTGTCCGTGGCTCATCTGGTGACCAGGCCTTCACCATCGACCAATCCCTGTTGCGTGACACGCCACTCGACTTTTCTGACCTCGAGGCTCCATTCACGGAGGAGGAGATATGGCGAGCCGTCAAAAGCTTGCCAACGGGCAAGGCCCCAGGCACGGACGGGTTCACCGCAGAGTTCCTCCTCTCCTGTTGGGACACCTTCAAGCATGACATCCATGAGGCATTCGACAAGTTCTACACCGCCAACGGGAGAGGCTTCCAAAAGCTCAACGAAGCACTCCTCACCTTGCTCCCTAAGCGCCCGGATGTCGAGACCCTCTCTGACTATCATCCCGTCAGCCTCATCCACCTCCTCGCGAAGCTTTTCGCGAAGGTGCTGTCTCTTAGGCTCGCGCCCAGGCTTGGCGCCATGGTCTCGACCAACCAAAGCGCATTCATCGCCGGGCGGTGCATCCACGACAACTTCCTGCTGGTCCAGCAGACGACACACCTCCTCCACAACCTCAAGGTTCCACGCATGCTTCTCAAGCTCGACATTGCGCGGGCCTTCGAGTGCGTCTCGTGGCCTTTCCTTCTCGAGACCCTCCGGCACCTGGGCTTTGGCCAACGCTGGTGTGACTGGATCTCGATCCTACTCTCCACCGCTGCCACACGCGTCATGATCAATGGCCATCCGCCCCCCCATTATCCATGCTTGCGGTCTTTGACAGGGTGACCCGACGTCACCGATGCTCTTCACCATCGTCATCGATGTCCTCACGACACGCGGCCTCGAGCATCTCGCTATACGCCGACGACGTAGTCATCTTTTGCCACCCGGACAAGCATGACATCTCCACGGTCCGTGAGCTGCTACGTGTCTTTGGGACGGCCTCGGGACTCCACACAAACTTCAGCAAGTGCTCGGCCACCCCTATTCAGTGCTCCGATGCCCACATTGCGACTATCGCTTCCAAGATGCAATGCCCGGTGAAGCAGTTCCCGATCTAGTACTTGGGACTTCCACTTTCCATCCGCAAGCTGTCTACCTCGAGCCTCATGCCGGTCGTCCACAAGCTTGAGAAGAAGCTCTCCGCCTGGCGCGCCTCCTTCCTCTCCAAAGGCGACCGCCTCGCCCTGGTCCGTCACGTCCTGTGCGCCATCCCCACTCACTTCCTCATCGCCATCGCCTTCAACCAATCCATCCTCAAGAAGGTGAACCGAGTCATTCGTGGCTTCCTATGGGCTGGGAGTAAGGAGGCTAACGGTGGGCAGTGCCTCGTCAACTGGCAAAAGGCATGCCGCCTGTTCTCCCTCGGTGGGCTTGGCGTCCGCGACCTGCAGCGCGCTGGCATTGCGTTGAGGACACGGTGGCTTTGGCTGCAACGCACTGACCCCACGAGACCCTGGAGCCATCTTCACATCCCCCATGACGCGGAGGTCAGCGCGATCTTCCGGGCTTCCACCTCCTGGCTCCTTGGTGACGGGAACACATGTAGATTCTGGTGCGACCACTGGATCGGTGGGCGTCCCGTGTCTGAGATCGCGCCCCTCGTCCTCGCCCTCATCCCACGCCGAAGGCGCAAGTCTCGTTCAGTCCAGGAGGAGCTACACAAACGATCCTGGGTGCATGACATCCACGGCGCCCTCGGCCCGGCTGCCCTGGTTCAGTACATCGAGCTCTGGCGATGTGTGCGCCATGTCACGCTCTCCGACTCGCCAGACACCCTGAGCTGGCACTGGACCCCCTCCGCCACGTACTCTGACCACTCCTGCTACCGTGCCCTATTCATTGGTGCTTGTGAGGACCCGTTCTGGCGGCTCACTTGGAAGCCCTGGGCACCGCTGCGAGTCAAGCTCTTCGTGTGGCTTGCACTCCAGGACCGCTGCTGGACAGCCGAGCGCCTCACCCAGCACGGCTTACCCCATGCGGATACCTGCCCCCTCTGCGATCAAGATGCGGAGACGATGCAACATCTCCTTGCAGGTTGCTCCTTTTCCCGCCAAGTCTGGCATGAGGTGCTCAGTTGGGTCCGATCCACCGCCGACCTACCGTGCGCAGCCACCGACTTCCACTCCCGGTGGGCTACCTCGTGCGATCACGCACCCACCCCACCCGTAAAGGGTCGCCTCCCTCATCATCCTTACCGCCTGGTGGCTATGGAAGCACCGGAACGGATGCATCTTTGACGGCGAGCAGCCATCGGTTACCCGTCTCTCCGACATCATCAAAGACGAAGCGCGCCTATGGGCTAGGGCTGGCGCGAGCGGAATCCAATACATCTTACCTGAGGGCTACTCCTGTTTCATGTTAGGGCTGAGCACACCCGTCTCTGTCATGCTCCGAGCTCGCTTCCATGCCATCTTGTGTACATGGCATAGCGAGCCGTTGTAATCCCCTGCTGTAAACTCTCCTCTCCTATCAATGAAAAGATACGCAATCTTTGCGTATTCGCGAAAAAAACATTATAGAAGAATTTTAAGCGATTCAACCTCCGGGGTGTGTTGATTCATATTGATGAGCTCGACGTGAAAAAAGAGCGATGACATACATCAATACACAACAATGGGAAATGGAATAAGGTACTATAAATGAAAAGGCAACCACCTGGCACCACATTGCAATGTACATTGAATATTTCCTTATCATATTTACATATCTTGAAAGTAAAAATCAGAAGTGTTCCCTATTCAGTTGTCTTGTATTGATGTGTAAAAAAAGTAAATGGATGCAAAGTAAATTTAATTGAATTTAGTTATAATTTTGAAAATATACAACTTCAATTTATGCAAAGGAGAAGATTCCACTTTGAAGCTATATGCAGCAAAATTTGACAACAACACAATCACTAAATCTCAAAATTAATTCTCGAATGCATAAATATGAAAGGTGGATGCATAGGGAAAATATTTATTTGATTTGAAATTGTTGACAACTAGGATACGTGATTAATAATTTGTGAATTATTGGTTTGTCTATGTTCGTATGTCTTCAACTTGGATCCTTTCGATCTATGCCTCTTTTCGTCGGCGGCGTTTGCTGTTCTGGTGCACTGGTTCTATGGCGCCTTAGCACGACAACTTTCTGATTTTATACTACTACAAGTTTTGGCTCGTTCCAGCGAGGGAAGGTCGATGACGACAACGCGCCTTCGTCTCGCTTCAGTGCTCTAGTCGTTGTTAGGTGGACTACGGATCTGGATATAATTTATTATTATTTATGACGCTCGTTGTAATGTCATGATTGAAGATGGTAGGTCAGAAGTTTTCCTGTAATTTTTCTTTTGCACGAGTCTTCGCATAAAAAGGACCCCGATATGGAGTGAATGTTAGATCTGCGAGGGGGCGTAACAAACGGAAAGGTTCGATACGATCTCTCCCCCACCAAACGTTTTTGAGACTGCAAATACTCCGGGCGAACACTAGGCATTTGTCCCTTTTAGCTATGCCTTCCGGCCCAACACAATTTATTTTTCCAAAATAAAACACAAAAGTGTCAAAACTGTCCAAAACAAATAACATATACAAAAAACATGAAATTTAGTGTATGGCATATGCAACAAGAATTATCATTGTATATTAATGGCCATGTTATATACAATTTTTTTTGCCACGTACATTACATTACCAAAACAAATCCGTGCATAGTAAAATTTGCATGCAATGGGGATGTTGATCAAAACCAAATAACGCACAAACAATGTGAGTTTGCCATGATAGTGGGGGTAATTATTTTAACATAAGTTGGCATTATGTAAATGGCATGCATGGAAATTTGAAATTGCCATGGTATGGAAACATAATTTACAATGATTTTTTCAAAAAAATTGCCATGTTGCAAAAGTAAATTCCAAAAGCTAAATTTTACGAGATGGTGTGTAAGGTATGCCTTGGTGTTAATAAAATAAATCTAGCATCGTTCATAACAAAACAAAATTTGCCATCCACCAAACAAAAAAAATTGCTATGGACGGATATAATTAATTTACCATGCTCTAAAAAAAGGAAGAAAATTGTCATGGTCCAAAAACAAAATAAAACATTGCTAGAATGAAAAAGTCAAATTGCGATGGTAAAATATAATATATTTGCCACGATGAGATAACTCAAACAACATGCCATGGGTCGTTATGGTACATTTTTCAAAAGCCCACAAGGAGGAAAACCAAATTTCCCAAAAAAATGACATGGCAAAAAAACAAGAACTTGACTGAGCACGACAATATTCTTCCACTAGATATGGCAAAAGCACTACAAAAAGTGCCATCGTGGCAACATATCGTTTTTAGTTTGACATGGCAAAAGTTTGCCATGGTGTTTTAGTTAAAATTGCCATGGTTTTGCCATACGGGCTCATTAAAAATGGCCATGGGGGTTTGGGTAAAATTGCCATGGTAGCTGTCGTGGGAACGATTCCGACAATAGAAAGGGGTAGGATGAAGCAGCATGATCATTGAGATGCAAACGGGTGACACTGTGTTTTTAGCAAGTTCGGGCCTCTCGCGGTGGAGATAAAAGCCCTACGTCTCGTGCTCCGGAGAGGCTTTTCTTATCTGTCATGAACACGGAGTTACATGGTATATTTGAGAGGGAGGTGGGAGAACGGATCTCCGTGCCTGAGCTAAGTCCTGAGACTAATTGCGAAAGAGCCAAGGGAGAAGAAAAAGCTAGCCCTGAGCTATGTGGTGGGGGTGGCTTATATAGAGTGTGCCTCCCCCTCACCTCTTATGTAACAATGCGGGGCAATCATGCCAGTCGAAACCTCCGCTATGAGGATGATGCTTCGACTGGCTTGTTGGTCTTCGCATATCCGAGGGAGACATATGGCCGAGTGGTTAACTGTCATCCGAGTGGATGGAACGTACTTGTTCGAGTGGATTGTATGTCTATATTTATCTAGACCCACCTCATGTGTGGACCCCATGCATCTATGATATTTCGACCCTTTATGGGCCTACCTGTTATGTGTATCCCCAACATTAGCCCCTGAGACTCTGACTGGCTGCTGGTAGTCGGTTGGAGTCTGTGGAGTTTGTTGAAGTTGAATGTTGTTGCTCGACCCGACCGAGCAGAATGTTTCTTTTTTGTATTCTCTTCCAGTGGGGGCACACTGAGTGCACCCACTGGGTGTAGTCCCCGAGCCTCTGTCGGACAAGATGAGTCTGGCAGAGGGTTTAAGTATTCTAGTGTGGAACTGAACTAAACAGGTGAACTCTCATGCGCTTGGCGTAGTAAATTTCTGCAATCTGGAGCTGAATCAGTCGGACAGATCTTTGTGCACTTGGCACAGTAAATAAATTTAGCATGGAATTGGGCCAGTCAGGTAAATCTTCGTGTGCATGGCATGCTGAATGCTTGTTGAGTCTGCCTTATATGATTTCTGGATCAAGGCTGAGTCCCCGAGTGTATTTTTTAACTTAGGCGATTGCTGGACCGTAGCTAAACCCCCGAGTATGGATGATGTCCTCACTTGGGGTGATTTTTAACTTTGGCGATACGGGGTCGCAGCTAAGCCCCCGAGTGTGGATGATGTCCTCACTTGGAGTAGTTTTTAACTTAAGCGATATGGGGTCGCAGCTAAGCCCCCGAGTGTGGATGATGTCCTCACTCGGAGTAGTTTTTAACTTAAGCGATATGGGGTCGCAGCAAAGCCCCCGAGTGTGGATGATGTCCTCACTTGGAGTACTTTTTAACTTAGGCGATTACGGGATCGCAGCTAAGCCCCCGAGAGTGGATGATGTCCTCACTCGGAGTAGTTTTTATCTTAGGCGATGCGGGGTCGTAGCTAAGCCCCTGAGTGTGGATGATGTCCTCACTGGGAGTAGTTTTTAACTTAGGCGATACGGGGTCGCAGCTAAGCCTTCCAGTGTGGATGATATCCTCACTCGGAGTAGTTTTTAACTTAGGCGATATGGGGTCGCAGCTAAGCCCCCAAGTGTGGATGATGTCCTCGCTCGGAGTAGTTTTTAACTTAGGCGATATGAGGTCGCAGCTAAGCCCCTGAGTGTGGATGGTTTCCTCACTCGGAGTAGTTTTTAACTTAGGCGATACAGGGTCACCGCTAAGCCCCCGAGTGTGGATGATGTCCTTACTTAGAGTAGTTTTTAAGTTAGTCAATACGGGGTCGCAGCTAAGCCCTCGAGTGTGGATGATGTCCTCACTCGGAGTAGTTTTTAACTTAGGCGATACGGAGTCGCGGCTAAGCCCTCGAGTGTGGATGATGTCCTCACTCTGAGTAGTTTTTAAATTAGGCGATACGTGGTCGCAGCTAAGCCCCCGAGTGCGAAAATCTTCCACACTCAGGATTTTTCCAAATTTAGGCGAAATCAGGTTCGCAGCTAAGTCGTTCACCCACTGGGGGCGATATAGCTTCTGAGGTACAAATCACTGGAGTGAGTGGTGACGCATGGGACGGCCGAGTGATGTAGACGCGCCCAGCTGAGTGGCGACGCGCGGTGCGGCCAAGTGACGAAGGCGGGTCCAGCGGAGTGACGGTGCGCGGGGCGGCCGAGTGATGTAGACGCATTCATCTTAGTGGCGACGCGCAGGGCGTCAAAGTGATGAAGACGTGCCTCATGGAGTGGTGACGCGCGAGGTGACCGAGTGAAGTAGACGCGCCGAGCTGAGTGGCGACGCGTGGTGCGATAAAGTGAAGAAGGCGCGTCCAGCGGAGTGACGGCGCGCGGGGCGGCCTAGTGTTGTAGACGCATCCCGCGTAGTGGTGACGCGCGGGGCGGCCAAGTGATGTAGACGCGTCCAGCTGAGTGGCGACGCGCGGGGCGGCCAAGTGACGAAGACGCGTCCAGCGAAGCGAGGGCGTGCGGGCCGGTCGAGCGATGAAGACGCATCCGGCTGAGTGACGACGCGCGGGGCGTCCGAGTGATGAAGACGCACCTCACGGAGTGGCGACACGCGAGGCATCCTGGTGATGAAGACGCGTCCAGCTAAGAGACGGCGCGCGGGGCGGCCGAGTGATATAGACGTGTCTCACTGAGTGGCGACGCGCGGGGCGGCCGAGTGATGAAGATGTGTCTCACGAAGTGGCGACGCGTGAGGCGGCCGGGTGATGAAGACGTGTTCAATAGATGGCGACACACGGGGCGACCGAATTGTGAAGACATGTCCGATCGAATGGCGATGAGCAGGACAGCCAAATTATGACGACGTGTCCAACTGAATGGCGACGTGCGGAGGCCAAGAGATGTCGACGTGTCCAATCGAAAGGCGACACACGGATGGCCGAGTCGGACAAGTCAATGAAGATGTGCCCGAGCCGAGTGATGACGCGGAGGGCGACCAAGTCGGGCAGTTGATAATGATGTGTGCATCCGGTTTGTCACACACGGGGCGGTGGAGAGGCCTGCCGGAAGAAGGAAGAGTAGTAGTTCTCCGTGTACCTTGGTTCTTCCCCTAGTGGTTGGGGATTTGTCTTGTGAATTTGCCGTCGAGGGAAGGAGGAAATGCGCTCGAGTGATTTCTTCGGGGAAATGTCTGTTGACGTTGAGCAGAGGTGGACGCAGTCGGCCACTGGCACCTGCCTAGCGCCGTAAGCCAGATGGAGGAGCTTCCATACAAGGGGCATAGCCAGTCTCCAGCATCGGCGTGGTCGTCGCCGAGCAGTCGACTCGGCGGGGTAGCTCAGCATTTTCGGCCGCCGCGTCTCGCCGTTCGGGGAGCTGGACCGCCGGTCGGACCGGCATCGCCGCGGCGAAGGACACCGTCGAGCAGATGACCAGAGGGAGGCGCCGCCATGCTTCGCTGCTGGAGGAGTTGATGAAGATGCGGCTGGACGTTGTTAACCTTGTGGTCTTGGGTTTGAGCCCCAAGGTGGGCGCCAAATGTCATGGGAATGATTCCGACAATATAAAGGGGTAGGATGAAGGAGCATGATCTATCGAGATGCAAACGGGTGACACGGTGTTTTTAGCAAGTTCGGGCCTCTCGCGGTGGAGATAACAACCCTACGAATCGTGCTCCGGAGAGGCTTTTATTATCTGTCATGAACACGGAGTTACATGGTATATTTGAGAGAGAGGGGAAGAACGGATATCCATGCCTGAGCTAAGTCCTGAGACTAATGGCGAGAGAGCCAAGGGAGAAGAAAAAGCTAGCCGTGAGCTTTGTGGTGGGGTTGGCTTATATAGAGTGTGCCACCCCCTCACCTCTTATGTTACAATATGGGGCATTCATGCCATGATGTCAGCCCACTACGAAACCTCCACTATGAGCATGATGCTTCGACTGGCTTGTTGGTCTTCGCATATCCGAGTGAGACATACGGCCGAGTGGTTGACTGTCATCCGAGTGGATGGAACATACTTGTCCGAGTGGATAGTATGTCTGTATTTATCTGGACCCACCTCATGTGTGGACCCCATGCTTCTATGATATTTCGACCCTTTATGGGCGTACCTGTTATGTGTATCCCCAACAGTAGCAAACTAAAAAAATTCCACAGGGTTTTAATTGGATTTGCCATAGTTTGTATTGAAGTTTCCATGTAAGAAAATAGAGTGAACACACAATGAATAAATAATAATTACCATGGTAGATTTATATTAGAAATTGACATGTTGTTACAAATAAAATTGCCATGCGTGTGTATGAGAAAATTGTCTTGTGTAAAAACTAAGCACAAAAATTATATTTTTTTGCCATGGCAAAGTGCACATTGAATATTTTCCCATGGTGTTTTAAGAAAATTTGCCATCCTTCGTCAAATTTTTGTACATGGCAAATCAAACATTTTTCATGGCAAATTATGTTTGTCCAGGATAGCAAGTTAATTGGTGAGCATGGAAAATCCCTCTCACTTCATTTTTTGGCCAAATATCGTGCTTGCAAACTAAATTTGCCATCATCACGTCAATATAAATTGCCATGAAAAATGTCAAATTTGCCATGCCTTCAAATCAGGCATCAAATTTTTAGCATTTCGTAAATAAAAAAATATGACATAGGTTCTTACGATAGATTTTGAAAAAGCCCAAAAGAGGAAAACCAAATTTCGTAAAATACCATGGCAAAAACCTTCGACTAGAGATGGTGAAAACACTACAAAAAGTGCAATCATGGCAACATACGCTTTTAGTTTGACATGGAATTTTTTTGCCATGGGGTTTTAATTAAAAATTGCCACGGTTTTGCCATACAGTTGTAATTAAAATTGCCATCATAGAAAATTAAAATTTACCCTGGGGGTTTAATTGGCTGTGGCATTGTTTTGCCATACGGTTCTAATTAAAATTTCCATGGGGGTTTAAATAAAATTGCTATGGTAGCAAATTAAAATTTGCCATGGGGTTTTAATCGGAATTGCCATGGTTTGAAGTTGCTGAAAGGACGTGGATGTCGCCTAGAGGGGGGGTTGAATGATATGTCTCCGTCGTATCTACTTTTCCTCACACTTTTACCCTTGTTTCGGACTCTAATTTGCATGATTTGAATGAAACTAACCCGGACTGACGCTGTTTTCAGCAGAACTACCATGGTGTTGTTTTTGTGCAGAAATAAAAGTTCTCGGAACTGGATGAAACTTTTAGGAGATTTATTTACAATAAATAAAAAATACTGGAGCCAAGAACCACCAGAGGGGCCCCCCTGGCTGGGCACAAGACACCAGGGCGCGCCAGCCCCCCCGGCGCGCCCTGGTGGGTTGTGCCCACCTCGTGGCCCCACTGACCCTAATTCCGACGCTATAAAATCCTATTTTTGGAGAAAAAAATCAAAGAGAAAGTTTCATCGCGTTTTACGATACGGAGCCACCGCCACCTCCCGTTCTTCATCGGGAGGCCAGATCTAGAGCCCGTTTGGGGCTCCGGAGAGGGGAATCTTAAGTCTTCGTCATCATCAACCCTTCTCCATCGCCAATTCCATGATGCTCCTCACCGGGAGTGAGTAATTCCTTCGTAGGCTTGCTGGTCGGTGAGGAGTTGGATGAGATTCATCATGTAATCGAGTTAGTTTTGTTAGGGCTTGATCCCTAGTATCCATTATGTTCTGATATTGATGTTGCTATGACTTTGCTATGCCTAATGCTTGTCACTAGGGCCCGAGTGCCATGATTTCAGATTTGAACCGTTTATGTTATCACCATTATATCTATGTTCTTGATCCGATCTTGCTAGTCATATGCACCTATTACGTGTTCTGATCTGCAAACCCCAGAGTGACAATAGTCGGGATACTTTCCGGTGATGACCGTAGTTTGAGGAGTTCATGTATTCACCATGTGTTAATGCTTTGTTCCTGTTCTCTATTAAAAGGAGGCCTTCATATCCCTTAGTTTCCTTATGGACCCCGCTGTCATGGGAGGGTAGGACAAAAGATGTCATGCAATTTATTTTCCATAAGCACGTATGCCTATTTACGAAATACATGCCTACATTACATTTATGAACTGGAGCTAGTTCTGTGTCGCCCTAGGTTATGACTGTTATATGATGAATATCATCCAACGAGTTCACCGATCCAGTGCCTACGAGTTTTCCACTTATTGCTCTTGCTAAAGTTACTATTGCTGCTGCTACTGTTCCAACTACTACAAAACTATTGCTATCACTGCTACCGTTACTGTTACTGCTACTACTGCTATTCAAACTATCATACTACTGTGGTACTGATCACTCTGCTGCTGATATTGAATCTCCAGGTGTGGTTGAATTGACAACTCAGCTGCTAATACTCTCAAATATTCTTTGGCTCCCCTTGTGTCGAATCTATAAATTTGGGTTGAATACTCTACCCTCGAAAACTGTTGCGATCCCCTATACTTGTGGGTTATCAAGACCTTTTTCTGGCGCCATTGCCGGGGAGCATAGCTATATTTGTGAGTCAGTTGGGATTTATATCAATTGATCACTATGAAGAATCTGAAGGATCCAAAGACCAAGATTTTTTTGCTCTAAGACGAGAGGAGGTAAGGAACTGCCATCTAGCTCTGCACTTGATTCACCTTCTGTTATGAGTAAGCTTGCAACACCACCACATGCTAGTAATCCTGATATGTCGCAAGCTATTGATGATGCTACCTCTGCTATGCATGATGCTTATGATGATGCTAGTACCATGCTTGATGATAATGTGCCACTTGGTGAATTTCTCGATGAACAAATTGCTAGAGCTAAAGAGAATGAAATTACTGAAACTGATGAGATTGATGAAACTGATGACTATGAAACACCTATTAGCCCTAGTTCTCCTCGATTTGAAATGCCTAAGATACCTGAAAGTTATGTTATGGACGAGGAGGTAACTAGAGAAATTCTTTCTTGCAAGGATAGAAATGATCTTAAGAAATTGCTACGCAA
This sequence comes from Elymus sibiricus, assembly GCA_039707655.1. Classification (NCBI taxonomy): domain Eukaryota; kingdom Viridiplantae; phylum Streptophyta; class Magnoliopsida; order Poales; family Poaceae; genus Elymus; species Elymus sibiricus. The sequence continues at coordinate 131,059,948 of CM077663.1, forward strand.
GTATAAGGAAAAGACTTTGAATGCTAGAATGAAATGTGATCCCCTACTTCACCTATCTTTGTTACTGATAAGGATTATGAATTCTCTGTCGACCCAGAGTAAATTACTTTGGTTGAATCTGATCCTTTCCATGGCTATGAAACTGAAACTGTAGTGGCACATCTTACTAAGCTGAATGATATAGCCACCCTCTTTGCTCATGATGAGAAGATTCGCTACTATTTTATCCTCAAATTATTTCCGTTCTCATTAAAGGGTGATGCTAAGACATGGTACAATACTCTTACTCCTGGTTGTGTGCGTAGTCCCCAGGATATGATCTACTACTTCTCTGAAAAATATTTTCCTGCTCATAAGAAACAAGCTGCCTTATAGAAAATATTTAACTTTGTGCAAATTGAGGAAGAGAGTCTCCCACAAGCCCGGGGGAGGCATCTCCAGTTGCTTAATGCTTTGCCTGATGATCCTCTTAAGAAAAATGAAATACTTGATATCTTCTATAATGGACTAACTGATGCTTCTAGGGACTTCCTAGATAGTTGTGCTGGTTGTGTTTTCAGGGAACGAACTGTTGAACAAGCTGAGGAATTATTGAATAACATATTGAAGAATTATGATGATTGGACTCTTCCCGAACCACCGCCTAAACCCACTCCAAAGAAGAGGGGTATCTTATTTCTCAGTCCTAAAGATATGCAAGAGGCAAAGAAATCTATGAAGGAAAAAGGTATTAAAGCTGAGGATGTTAAGAATTTACCACCTATTGAAGAAATACATGGCCTTGACACACCACTACCTCCACAGGTGGTAAAGGTAAATTCTATATTAAAGTTTGATGAAGGTGATATCCCTTACAATAAACATCCTAGTCAATGCTTATATGAGTTTGACAACTATATTATGAAGCAAGATCATTTCAATGCACATGGCGTGAAACAATTGAAATATAACTCTGATATGATTGCTCGCTTGAGTGACTTGCTATTTAGAATCAGTAATGATGTTAGAGGTGTAGGAAAGCATGCCTCTATGGTTCAAACTAATAATAATATGAATGATTTTGCTGCTAGAGTAGTAACTAGAGGAGGTAGAATGACCCAAGAACCTCCTTATCCTGAAGGTCATCCTAAAACAATTGAACAAGACTCTCAGAGAATTAATACTGATGCACCCAGTCCTTCTAGAAAGAAAAAGAAAAAGAAAAATGATAGGACTTTGCATACCTCTAGTGAACCTGAGATACGAAAACCCCTTGATAATAATGATGTCTCTATTTCCGATGCTGAAACTCAGTCTGGTGATGAACATTCACCTTGTGATAATGAAAATAATAATGATGATGTTCATGAAGATACTCAACCTAACAATGATAAAGAACCAGATAATGATGTTGAAATAGAGCCTGCTGCTGATCTTGATAACTCACAACCTAAAAATAAACGTTATGATAAAAGAGACTTTGTGGCTAGGAAACATGGTAAAGAAAGAGAGCCATGGGTTCAGAAACCCATGCCATTTCCACCTAAGCCATCTAAGAAAAAGGATGATAAAGAATTTAGGCACTTTGCTGAAATGATTAGGCCAGTCTTTTTGCGTACCCGCTTAACTGATATCCTGAAGATGGCCCCTTATGCAAAATACATGAAAGACGTCATCACTAATAAAAGAAAGATACCTAAAGCTGAAATCTCCAGCATGCTTGCTAATTATTATTTTAAGGATGAAGTACCTAAAAAACTTGGAGACCCTGGAATACCAACTATACCTTGCTCCATTAAAAGAAACTATGTCAAAACTGCTTTGTGTGATTTGGGAGCCGGTGTTAGTGTTATGCCTTTCTCCTTATATAAAAGACTTGATTTGAATAAACTCACACCTACTGAGATATCATTGCAAATGGCTGACAAATCAACTGCCATACCTACTGGTATTTGTGAGGATGTGCCCGTTGTTGTTGCAAATGTTACTATCTTAACGGACTTTGTTATTCTTTAGATGCCCGAGGATGACAACATGTCGATTATCCTTGGTAGACCCTTTTTGAATACTGCAGGGGCTGTTATTAATTGCAATAAAACAAAGTCACTTTTCATATCAATGGTAATGAGCACACGGTGCACTTTCCGAAGAAACATTTCCAAGTGAATGGTATAAATGTTATTGAAGAATCTCCGACCATCACTATTGGAAGTTTTCAATTACCTCTACCTACCGCCAAAAAGAAATATGATATACTTATTGTTGGGGATATGAACGTCCCCATTGAGGTAACTTAGTGTTTTACGAAAGTTCTTCGGTTTCATGCTAATCGGAAGTGGTTGTTAATAAGACTTGATCAACCTTATTAATGGATCATTTTTGAAAGGTATGAAGTTGATGAATCTAGTAAGCACAACTCTCTGCTCCCACATTCTATTTTCTGTTTTGGTTAGTCAAATAAAATAAAATGCCATGTTTATCCTGTTTTCTGTTTTCTCCGTGCAATAAAAAAATGACCCAAAAATAAAAGTTCTCAGAATGTTCTGAAATATTGATACGATTTTTTTCGAATATTTCTGAATTTCTGGTGCAAATAATACCAGAGGAGGGGTGCACCTGGTGCCCACAAGACACCAGGGCGCGCCAGCTACCCCAGGTGCGCCCTGGTGGGTTGTGGCCCCCACGTCGGCCCCCCTCACTTATTCCTTTAGCCCACATCATCCCCTACCTCCAGAAAAAAATCACCATATCCTCCATTCCCGTGTTCTTGCTCTCAAACCCGCGGATTTCGGTCTCTTTTCTCGAAGCTTCGTTTCCGAAACTGTTTGGAGAGATTGCTACTTGGTATGTGACTCCTCCATTGCTCCAATTAGTTTTTGATTTAGTGGGTTATTTTTAGAGTAATTAGCTACTCTTGGTGCTGCTGTAGATGAGCTTGCATGTTGAATTCTTAGAGCTCTAAGTAGTTTGAATGCTTAATTTGGCTTCTATGCATGCTTAGGAGTAGTTCCTACCAATTTCACGAAGTTTTGTTGACAAAAATTTTGTAGGCTAAAATTTTCAGAATTTTTATTATAGGAATAAGATGGATTTCTTTAGGAAGTTTTCCTCCAAGAAAAGTGCCAAAGGAGTCATTGGGGAATCATCGGACAATGACCTTCACACTCCGAGAAGGGTGGAGGTGCGGCTGTGCGAATGGCCGCATGATGCCTTCATGGAGGAGGCCGGGTTCCATCAAGAGTTCGCTCAATTTGTTGTAAACGCTGGGCTGATCGAGTTCCTCGTAGCTAAGTGTGACCAATACCACATCCTTACAAATCCTTTTGTGCAAATTTTTCATTTCCTGAGAAAGAATAATCCTCGTGAAGTGCAGTTTAATCTTTATGCTAAAACTCACAAAATGCCGTTAACTGACTTTTGCGAGATATGCTTGATCCCCTCTGATGGGGAATTGCGAGAACCTAAACCAGCGGAGTTTGAGGATTTTCTCCTCACTTTAACATTGGGTGAAGATAGAGGCGTGTCAAACGCTACTGCTACCAGTTTGCAGTTTCCCTCAGTGCATTACTTTGCTTTGTTCATCGCGAAGTGTTTAACCACTAGGGAGAAGGTTGGCGCACTCAGTGCCCCCGACTTCTCTATTCTACGCCATGCACTGTATGATGAGGGGCTATTATTGCACATCGCTTACACCTTAACAGGACTAAGGGAAAGATACATGGTGGTATTTATGCTACTCGCTTAGCGAGACACTTTAATGTTCAGATTCGCCCACATGATTATCTCTTGTCCCAAGTTTATCTTGATCACAAGGCGTTGCAGGATCACCAATTTATTAAGGCAACTGATTCTTTCCATGACATTCGTTACAACTTAGTGTTTAGCGTCGAAACCCGTGATGTTATTCTGTTGCCTGCACCTGCTCTGTTTGATTCTATTGCCAAGAACGGATACAAGATCATGCCAGATCACATTATAGCGCACGGGAACGACCTAGCAGCTGCTGAGGAGGAGGCCCAGGGGTGGGACGCTCAGGTGCCGCCTCCACCTCACTTTGACTTGGGACCGGATGGCTACTACGGATGGTGATTACCAAGCTAGGCCAAAAGCCTAAGCTTGGGGGAGTACGTATTTCCACCGACATTACATTCATGTTCACACATTTCATTCCAGTTGTCAGTGTTCACGCTTTTTCATTGTAATATCCATGCTAGATTTATTTTCTCGCTTTCTTCTTGTGTGTTTGAAAAACTTTGAGAAAACCCAAAAACATTTCCTGCTTCTTTTCTGTTTTTCTTTTTAGCTTAGTTTAATTGTAGTATCAAAAGAAAACCCAAAAAGATTTCTAGTTTCTTCTTTTTGCTTGTTGGGAGCTTTCCCATGTAAATAGTTTTTCTCATTTTTGTTTTTCCTCTTTAATTTGCTTTCTACAAGAAAAACCAAAAACTCCAAAAATATTTCACTGTGTTTCTCTGAAATTCTTTTCCCTTTGTTTGAGTTGTACCAAGGAGAAGACCACGATAAAAATGTTGAGTGGCTCTCATATGCATCATTGTTAATCTAACAAAGAGCCCATGTTACCTTGTCTTCTCCTCTTGAATAAAATGTTGCATATTCCAACTTAGTCCACGGCACTCTTACACTATTATTATTTTCTTATCATTCGGTCTTGCAAGTGAAAGTTAATAATGACGATATTTGATGAATTGACTGTGGCAGAGAAAAGCGGGTATGAATTCAACTTGTTTTTGTTTTTGTAAATATATTTAACCTAGTATCCTTGATTCAACATATTATGATCAAACATGTTTGCAATGACCATTAGAGATTATAGTTGTTCATGCCATGCTTAAGTAGCTAGGAGTGGATAATGATTTATCTTGGATGTCAACATGCATTAAAATGGTTGTGATGTGGTATGATGATATGGTATCCTCCTCTGAATGTTTCAAGTGGCTTGACTTGGCACATGTTCACGCATGTAGTTGAATCAAAACCAACATAGCCTCCCTGATATTTATGTTCATGGTGTCCATATCCTACTCATGCTAGTAGTCAATGTTTATTATATGTAATGCATGTTCATGACCGTTTTCGCTCTCTAACTGGCCGCTTCTCAATCTATTTGCTAGCATTCGCCTGTACTAAGCTAGAATACTGCTTGTGCATCAAAACCATTAAACCAAAGTTATTCTAGATGAGTCCACTATATCTACCTATATGTGGTATTACCCGGCCGTTCTAAAGTAAATTTGCATGTGCCATCTCTAAAAATTCAAATGAACATCTGTTTTGTGTGCCTGGACCGCTCATGGAGTGACAGGGGCGGTCAATATCTTCCATGTTAAGCAGGTTATTCTCATGATGAGTGTTTATTCACTCGTCCTTACACGAGAGGGGCGGTGATAGGGATTCCCAGTCCCAAAATAAAAAATAAAAAATAATTAAACAAAACTCCCCCAGGAATGTTGTTGGTTTGGACGGTACCCGTGGATGCGGCTAGCCGTGGAGTGTGATTGTTGGTGGAGGGGGAGTAAACATTTACTTTTACTGCTTGGGAACCACCGCTAATTTGTTTAGCATGGAAGATATTGATAACTCTAGGTCGTAACGTTGACAGGAAGGGTACCTCCCAAAATTATATCTATCTCTGTTTTAAGCTTTGAGCTCTGGCACCTCTGCAAATCCATGCTTCCCTCTGCGAAGGGACTATCTATTTACTTTTATGTTGAGTCATCACCTTCTCAAATAAGCGCCAGACCTGAGAGCACTATTGTCATCCTCATGCATTGTGTATAGTTGGTGTTGGGTGCAGCATGACTGGATCTTTTCTACCATGAATTACAATGTTTAGTCGCTGCTTGAACTTTGGAGGTGCTTTGCATTTATGTTTTGCGGTCTCAGAAAGGGCTAGCGAGATACCACTATTGTCATAGTGTATCATGATTGTTTTGACAAAGTGCTGGCATTTGAGATATCTTATTAATGCTCGCTAGTTGCTTATGTTATTGTTATGAGTTAATATAATTTCTAAGAGTTATTGTTGGCATGGTTAGTCATAATCTTTGCTGAAAACCTGGGTGCTACTTAAGCATATATATGTAAACAAGAACAAAAGAGTTCGTAAAAGTTTTTCTTTATCACCTTTAGTTTGTCAACTGAATTGCTTGAGGACAAGCAATGGGTTAAGCTTGGGGGAGTTGATACGTCTCCGTCGTATCTACTTTTCCTCATACTTTTGCCCTTGTTTTGGACTCTAATTTGCATGATTTGAATGAAACTAACCCGGACTGACGCTGTTTTCAGCAGAACTACCATGGTGTTGTTTTTGTGCAGAAATAATAGTTCTCGGAACTGGACGAAACTTTTTGGAGATTTATTTTACAATAAATAAAAAATACTGGAGCCAAGAACCACCGAAGGGGGGCCCCTGGCTGGGCACAAGACACCAGGGCGCGCCAGCCCCCCCCCGGCGCGCCCTAGTGGGTTGTGCTCACCTCGTGGCCCCACTGAACCTAATTCCGACGCTATAAAATCCTATTTTTGGAGAAAAAAATCAGAGAGAAAGTTTCATCACGTTTTACGATACGGAGCCACCGCCACCTCCTGTTCTTCATCGGGAGGCCAGATCTGGAGCCCGTTTGGGGCTCCGGAGAGGGGAATCTTCGGTCTTCATCATCATCAACCCTTCTCCATCGCCAATTCCATGATGCTCCCCACCGGGAGTGAGTAATTCCTTTGTAGGCTTGCTGGTCGGTGAGGAGTTGGATGAGATTCATCATGTAATCGAGTTAGTTTTGTTAGGGCTTGATCCCAAGTATCCATTATGTTCTGAGATTGATGTTGCTATGACTTTGCTATGCCTAGTGCTTGTCACTAGGGCCCGAGTGCCATGATTTCAGATTTGAACCGTTTATGTTATCACCATTATATCTATGTTCTTGATCCGATCTTGCTAGTCATACGCACCTATTACGTGTTCCATCCGCAAACCCCGGAGTGACAATAGTCGGGATACTTTCCGGTGATGACCGTAGTTTGAGGAGTTCATGTATTCACCATGTGTTAATTCTTTGTTCCGGTTCTCTATTAAAAGGAGGCCTTAATATCCCTTAGTTTCCTTATGGACCCCGCTGCCACGGGAGGCTAGGACAAAAGATGCCATGCAAGTTCTTTTCCATAAGCACGTATGACTATTTACGGAATACATGCCTACATTACATTTATGAATTGGAGCTAGTTCTGTGTCGCCCTAGGTTATGACTGTTATATGATGAATATCATCCAAAGAGTTCACCGATCCAGTGCCTACGAGTTTTCCACTTATTTCTCTTGCTAAAGTTACTATTGTTGTTGCTACTGTTCCAACTGCTACAGAACTATTGCTATCACTGCTACCGTTACTGCTACTACTGCTATTCAGACTATCATACTACTGTGCTACTGATCACTCTGCTGCAGATATTTAATCTCCAAGTGTGGTTGAATTGACAACTCAGCTGCTAATACTCTCAAATATTCTTTGTCTCCCCTTGTGTCGAATCTATAAATTTGGGTTGAATACTCTACCCTCGAAAACTGTTGCGATCCCCTATACTTGTGGGTTATCAAGAATGAATAGGCGCTTTAAAATAATTACGGTTTAGGCTTGAACAAATGCGGAATAAAACTAGTGTTTAATTAGTCAAGCACAAAAACCTAAAACAACTAGGCTCACCTATGTGCACCAACAACTTATGCTAAGCAAGATAAACAACTAGGTGATAGCAAGATATATAACAAGAAACAATATGGCTATCACAAAGTAAAGTGCATAAGTAAAGGGCTCGGGTAAGAGATAACCGAGGCACGTGGAGACGATGATGTATCCCGAAGTTCACACCCTTGCGGATGCTAATCTCCGTTTGGAGCGGTGTGGAGGCACAATGCTCCCCAAGAAGCCACTAGGGCCACAGTAATTTCCTCACGCCCTCGAACAATGCAAGATGCCGTGATTCCACTAAGGGACCCTTGAGTGCGGTCACCGGACCCGTACAAACAAGGTTGGGGCAAACTCCACAACTTAATTGGAGGCTCCCAACAACACCACGAAGCTTCACCACAATGGATTGTGGCTCCGAGGTGACCTCAAATGCTCGGGGCAATCTTCACAACCTAATTGGAGACCCCGACGCTTGCCCGGAGCTTTGCACCACAATGATTGAGCTCCGAGGCACCACCAACCGTCTAGGGCGCCAAATCACCCAAGAGGAACAAGCTCTAGGTTGCTCAAACACCCAAGAGTAATAAGCTTCTCAACTTCTCACTTCCACGTATCACCGTGGAGAACTCAAACCTATGCACCAAATGCAATGGCAAGGGCACACGGAGTGCCCAAGTCCTTCTCTCCCAAATCCCACCATAACAACTAATGCTATGGAGGAAAATGAGAGGAAGAACGAAGAACCCCAAGATCTAGATCCAAGGGGTTCCCCTCACATAGAGGAGAAAGTGATTGGTGGAAATGTGGATCTAGATCTCCTCTCTCTTTTCCCTCAAGAACTAGCAAGAATCATTGGAGGGATTGAGAGATAGCAAGCTCGAAGAAGGTCAACAATGGGGGGCAAACTCGAGCTCAAAGGATAACAACCATTGGGGAAGAAGACCCCCTTAAATAGGTGGGGGGAATCCAACCGTTACCCCCATAGCCTGCACACAAGCGGTAGTACCGCTGGTTAGGGAGATAGTACCGGCTATAAGCGGTACTACCGTGATGGCCAGGGCGGTACTACCGCCCACCAGCAGAACTGAGCAGCAGTAGTAGGGGCAGCAGTAGTACCGCTTAGTACTACCGCCCTACTACCGCTCCTGGTGGCGCGGGTCACCAAACATGTGTCTGGTGCCCCGCGAAGGGCGCCCGAGCCAGCCCAAGTCCCCCAGCGGTACTACCGCTGGCCAGGGCGGTAGTACCGGCTATAAGCGGTACTACCGTGCTAGCCAGAGCGGTACTACCGCGGGAGAGCAACAAAGAACCCAAGCAACCAGATGGATACAATAAAACCCGAACTGCCATAACTTTCGCATATGAGCTCCGAATTGAGCACACTCAAGCTTGTTGGACTCAAGTTTTCGATGTTGGTTATAATAAGAAGAGGCAGTATAACAATGCCAATGATATAGAGGTGAAACCTCTATCAATGAAGAACCGACAAAAACTCCAACGTCGAAAACATCATAGAAGATGCATATGGACTCCGTTTTCGATGAACTCGAGCTTGTCATGAAGATGACCATAAGCTCTAAAACTCTCAAAGGGAAACACCAAACAAGAACCAAGAAAGATGATGCAAGGATGCAAATGGTTTGAGCTCTCAACGAACGATACGATCAAGCTACTCACTTGAGAGCCCCCCTTGGTAGTACGACAATCGATCCTATAACCCCGGTCTCTCAACTACCACCATGAGACCGGTAAACTAAAGAACCTATCAAGGGCAAATCTATACCTTGCACATAGTCCACTTGAGCTAAATGATGACGATCTTGACTTCATCAAGATGGACTACCTTTCTTGATTGCGTTGGCTCGATGAAGACTAGTTGATTTCTCCCCCATACTCCACTATGGGTGAGCCACTCTTCGGGGCATCTTCACAAGTCCACTGTCACCACAATGAACGGCAAGCTTCAAGCATGATCTCTTCGTGATGCTCCACTTGAACTTGCACAACGCAATCTTGATGACGATCACCACTTGATGTCATTCTCCATGGGTTGTATGAGATCTTTCTCTTGACGCAAGCCCATGGAAACATACCTAACCCAACATAGAACTCTCACGTAGACCATGTATTAGTACACAAAGCGTAATGGACAATACTTACCGTACCATAAGATCACTTGATCCCACTTGGTACATCTTGTACTCTTTGTGTGTTGATCAACTTGATTCACTCATTGACTTAGTCTTGATCAACCTTATATCATATCTTCTCTATGACCAATCTTTGGATAAAACCTTGAATACCACCTTGGTCACCATATAAACTCCTTCAAACCAACAAATGGACTTTCAGAAGTGCCTATGGACAAATCCTTCGAATATAACTCAAGGCAACCATTAGTCCATAGGGATTGTCATCAATTACCAAAATCACACATGGAGAAATGTGCTCTTACAGTTGCGATGTAAAAAAATAGATTGAACGCACAATTATATAAAAAGGCCATGGAAGATTTATATTAAAATTGCCATGGCAACCACAAAAAAACGTGATGCCATGGTTATTTCAGGAAATTTTGGCTTGTTGCCATGTACAAACTTAGAAAAGCATGCTGCCATCCATGTACAAACTTAGGATCAAAACTTGCCATGACGGTCACAAAATTACTATAGGTTTCACATGTTGGAAAAAATTCATGTAAAATCGCTATTATTCAAACAGAACAATTTACCATTAAGCTAAAAAAAGGAGCATCATAATGCAAAGTTTCGCACTAATTTGACATGATACCAATAAACAAGCTACATGCTACCATGCTGAAAACTTGAAAACGAATGCTCCCAAATATATCAAGATCTAGCTGGGTGCGAACCAACCTGTGGTTGGATGGTTAGTGGGATTGTGGTATCCCTAGCCCAGCAGGGTTCAAGTCCTGATGCTCGCATTTATTCCTGTATTTATTTCAGGATTTTCGGGGATGTGCATTGAGTGGGAGGAGACGTTCCCGTCGACGACGAGGCACCTACGGTGACTTCGTAAATCTCAAGATGATATGCTGGCTCAGTCTCTCGGAGGTGCTCATAGAGATAGGGTGTGCGCGTGTGCGTTCATAGGGGTGAGTTTATGCGCGTGTATGTGAGCGCTTGCGTCTGTACTGTATTAAAAGAAACTAGCTGGGTGGCCCTCTAATTTTCACGGCTAGGTATCAATGTTTTGACATAGAGTTTTAACTACTAATTCATTTCATGTTATTAATTTTTATTGTAATTTAGTTTGCTGCTAAGTTAATGTTTTGATTCAATTAATGGTATAAAATAATTCGTCCAAATGAACGTTTTCAGATGGAACGACCTTGGTGTGTGACAAACAACCCATGTGTGGCATCGAGATTACCCGCCATACGAAACTTCTGTATCCTAATATATTAGATACGTTCTCCGAAGCTCCAATTAAGATATTAAGATATTCTAATATCTTAATTTCCCTATCCTACTTCTCGCTGCTTGTTGTTGTAAATTATTTATTTATTATTACTTCTATGTTCTTATCAACCAAATGAAGATGTGACCATAGATACTCCCATTAGACCTTGTGTGCACTACCAACTGATCCCTAGACGCTTCCACTTGTATTCATCTAACTCGACTCACATTGTTCCTATCTCATCTAAGGCTATCTGATGATCAGAAAATGGTTTGCTAAATTATTTTATCTCCACTCTTGGCATAATTTGTGTCTTCTTATAATGATTGTGTTATTTTACAATTTGCTGCGACCAGGCGGTGACGCATTTTTGTTGGAACCACATTAGTTTTTGCTGGAAATAGGGATGTTTTTTGCTTCAAGCGATTTACTAGGTTTGCTAGCTGCTTAGGTCGTTTTGCTGGAACCAGTTTGTGGTTTTGTCGCAACTGACCATCGGAGTTCTTTTTGGAGCTGTGTTTTTTTGCTGGAATTGGGTGGTGCAGGTCGATGGTGGCGGCGACGCTGTGCTATGATGGGCAACACAAGTTGCTGGAACCGACGTTTGGCAGAGCAGAATCCGACAGGGGGTAGTGCGGGTACAACTGCGTGATAAGGAGGGTGTGCGACGACGACAAATTGGAGCTTCGGAGATCGGGCAGGCCAGGTCGCTCGTGCATGTCACTCGAGCTCGCATGATCTACAGGGAACGACATAGTCTGGTGGGGACGAAAGGGTCTGAAATCTGACGGTTAAATGGGCTTTAATCAGATGTAAATGGTGTGACCGTTCCAAATTTGGCCGGCCGACCGACGCCTATCACCGGCGTTTTTGCTTTCTCCTCCTCCTCCTCCTCCTCCTCCTCCTTCTTCTTCTTCTTCTTCTTCTTCAGAAACGCTAGTTCCGAATGTTAATTGTAGGGCTCAGCTCAAATAAGTGATCCTATACGTGTCTTGCTTTAGAGTCCTAGAGGCCTACGTTTAGTAGTCTAACAAAATTTTCCGTACTCTCCCATATCCTTCTTTAGAGTCCTAGAGGATTGTTCGCTAATCCTTTTTTTTCTATAGGCTGATAGCTTTTCTACGGCAAGCTACCTATTGTTTTTTAAAGCCATCCCTATTGGTTTGTTAACAGGTCGTACATGTTTATGGCTTATTGACTTCTGTTTGAATAAAATAATAGATAGATGTCATCCTTGTGATAATTTTCAACATTGTTTTGTCAACGCAACCTATGGGAAATGTTGCCAGCCGGCTAAGAATTGGGCCGGTCGCCTTCGCTGGAGACGCAGGTGCGTGGGGCCATGTGTGCCATACTTCTTCGTGATTCATTGTGGGGACCTCGATTCATAAGTCGAAGCCTCCGATTGTATATGTATAGTGATTTCAAGATTAATGCTCACTGAACACAACGAACTAAATATTAAGAGTTTATATTCATTATATAACATCTTATATAAATAGGACCATTATGATCAATTTTTACATAGACAGAGCCGCATCGGCATCTTCAACGATAATGTAACTCATGGAATCCGCCTTAAACCCTACATGTATTCTTACTGAGAAAGCGTGGTAGTTCACATGTTCATCGTTAAAGAACTCTTCCTCATATTCCTGTTCTTCCATGCCCTTCCAAGTAAATAGTCAGGGACAAGCCAATGAGTACTTTTGAATGTACTCGCAAACAACCCATGATTCAAAGCATAATAACATGCAAGGCTTAACACTAAGTTGATATTTTTGCGGAAAGCTAGTTTTTGAGTGCAATGACATGTCCTACCATTTTGAAAATCATGCATCAACATGTTACATATATCAATATCAACAGGCTTCAGATATCAATATAAACAGAGTTATCTCAACTATAGTTTCATCATTTCGGCATCTCGCCCGTTATAGTTCAAGGATTCCTTCTCATACTCAAAGTTTGTAAAACACTGAACATAGTTTAAGCACCACCATCCAAATGTCCTTGACCGTGGACGCGGCTATTAGAATAGTTTGACACTCTGCAGAGGTTGCATACTTTACCCACAAGACTAGGGGAACTTCCGTGTCATCCACGACTCGCGATACATTAAATATCCGAGGTAAGCACCCGAACAATACCTTTCCTCGGTCAATACTTAACAAAGAGTCCACTCGTTGGTACACAACCCTCATGATAAAACGTCACATCTCACAAGTTTGTATCCAAGACGGGACTCAACGCTATACCCGGTGTCTGTGAAAACAGCCATAGTCGTCCATCCACGCATGACCCCATATCGAGAGCGACTGAGTCACTCCCGCCACTAGTAATGTGGGCTCTTTGCCAGAATTGAACAAGGTAATCAATAAATCCCCTTCCTATATAGGGGTAGTGTGTTTGTACATGTAAGGTTAGGACGATCGACAAATCATAAATCTAATCCGTTTTTGAAAACAACAAACTCAACTTGCCTTGGTACACCACTTCTTTATCAAGTAGTGACCTAGATCAACATCTCCCAAGGGCATTAGTGGTACCCGTTGGTTTTTTTGAAAGTCTTTGTAAATCACACTTGTTTGTTTCCAATGCAATGACCCTGCCCCAATCGCGTAGCCAAGCTTCTACAAGTATCTATCTACTTCCCACCAACACAACTCTAACAAGGATGGAGTTATGAACAATGCAAGTTTCAACGAAATTATCCAATCAGAGGCAGGCCTCGGAGGTTTGCCATCACAAAAAGGATCATGCTTTTGATGCAAAAAAGAAAGTACTATAATGATATATAGGGTTTCATCATCATGGACAAACGTCTCCTTGCCTGGCTCAGCAAAGTCTTCAACTCTTCTGGTTCTTCTCCAAGCACTCTGTCTACTTCTTCAACTAACATCGAAAGCAATCACAATAACCAACACAACAAGGCAGAAAATAATAAGTGCTCTAAAAATGTGAAAACATTTTATTAAATACTAGGGTGGAAACTAAAAATACCAAAATTCTTAGTTTTGGAGTTGGACAGGCAGAAATAAAGAGATGATTTTTTGAAGGTGGACATGCATGTTCAAATTTAAATTTAAATTTGAACAATACAGAGAAGTGTGCTGGAAAAAATATGAAAGTTATACTAATAAATAAGTGGGATTTTTAGAAGAATATAGAAATTGAATCAATTCATTTGGACATATATTTAAACATGTGGAATTTTCCAAAGTTTCTGTTAAAATGGAAAAGCAATTTTGCACTGTAGCAATGGCTCGAAACCGTCGCAGCAGAGACGACCCAGAAAGGAACCGGCCCAGCGCGAAGCGGTACGCACGACAAGTTTCTATTTATACCTGCACGCTGATCCATCCTGGCAGTGAGAGGGAGAGGGTGAGGGGATGACAGGTGGGCTCCACATGTCATCCCTAACCCCGGTCAGGGAGGCAGGGGCGCTCATCGGCGGCGGTCTAGGCCACGACGGCCCAACCGGAGGGCACTGACGAGTTCGTCTAGTTGGCGCGCATCTCCGAGATGTGGAGATGGTCGTCGGGGGTGAAAGAATCATCGACGAGCGGCGGTGGAAGAAGGTGAGGAGGACGAGCTCGAATCCGTCTACAAAACACCCAATAGATGAAGGGATTAGCTCTGTGGGATGCACACAAACTTGGAGAAGGAAACAAGAGGGGGAATAGAGCTTTGTACCGTCCGGTCGGGGGGGGGGGCTTGGGATGAACTAGTGGCGCATGGGGGCGATTGGGTGCGAGAGAGATATAAAGGAGTCGAGGGGGGCCTCGGGGTGGCCATTTATAGGCGTGGAGCGGAGGCAGTGTGCGGGGGCGTGCGGGAGAGCTTGGGAACGAGCCCTTGGACCGCTACGACCGGAGGTGATGGCACGGTCATGGCCAGGGATCTCCAGGGGAGGCCTTGGAGGTGGGACAAGCGAATGGGGGGGGGGGGGGCGTCCCGCGTGTGAGCTTTCCCATTGGAGCTCTAGGGCGGCATGGCACGCGTGCGAGGGAAGGCTGCAGGAAGGAGGTAGAGGAGGGGGACAACGGCGTAGTGTGTTGCGGATGCCGAGGGTCTCCGACAGGCATGCTGGGGAGGCCCGAGGTGGTCGAGGCGTTGGGCAGCGGGCGGCTACAGTGCTCTGGTGCACTGTAGCACGCTCCAGAGCCCCCATTTGGCATGCCATGGCATTCTTTTTGTGTCATGGTTGTGTCCATTTGTGTCCATGGGGTACAGGGGGAGTAAACAATGTGGGAATGGTCCTGGATGCTCTGGGAGGTCAAGGGAATAGAAGACAGGTTGGGAGAGAGAGGGGGAGAACTTGGCTGTCTAGAGAAGGAAAAAAAGGGGTGTTCACCCACAATAATTGAGCTATGGGCTAGCAAGTTCTTTTGGAGGTAGAGGGTGACCAGGAATAGCTCTGGTAAAAATTTGAGCTCAAGGAGAACCCATTTGGTGCACCAATGATTGATCACAAAATCGGGGCAGAAGGTGTTTGATATTGTTTTGGGCTAGTTGCCCTCATCTGCTGCTTGAGCCACTTGACATGAGTGAAAGGCATGATCACAAGAGGCTGTGGTAAATTTCAGCTCATTTGGAGAAACTTTCTAATGCAACTTTTTCAAACCCTAGAAATCAACAGAACAGGTTTTGGTTGGATTTGATCATGTTTCACTGTTCTCCTTGATTAGCCACTTGGTCTAGATGAAAGAATAGGTAATTTGAGCATGCCCACCAATTTTGGGATCAATTAGGGAATCTTGATAATGCAAAGTTGTTCAAACTTGGAAATGGACATAGAGGGTTTTGAGTGGCTTTGATGAACCAAAACAATTTGGATTGACGTGGGACTTCGCAAGACCAACATTTTAGGCATATGTAATTTACAGGAATTTTCCTGGATTTATTTGACAATATTTCTTATAGAAATATTTCAAATACTTGAAATGTCCAGAAAGGGTTTTGGAGGGTTCTGTCCAATATTTTGAACGTGACCATGTGTTGAAACTCATACATATGGAGAATATATATCCACTGAGTTTCCCAAAATTTTCTCAAATATTTGTGAAACATAAAAATATTTTTCTCCTATAAAAGACCATTTCTGGCCTCAAGAAAAATCCTTTAAATAGAATATAAAAAATAACTTTTTAAATACTATTTTTATAGTTTTGGGAAGTATTATAGATAATAGCTTCCAAATATAATTTTTGAAAGATTTGATACACCCTAATTTAAGTACTTGTAGTTCAAGCCTTAACTCACGGGTTTTCGAAAACCTAAATTTAATAAATATATTTTGGTAAAAAAATTGTATAAAAATAGTTTTATGATCATTGGGCAAGGTTTAAGATCAAGGAGAGGTGTTATAAGTGTAGGAGAGTTTTTGTAAATTAGGAGCACACTCAAACAATCAAGCATCATATCCACACAAAAAGTTTTTGTTGGTGCAATTTTTGAGCTTTATTAAACATAGTGATGTGATACAAAACACAGGGCGTGACACCCGTTGAGCACTCCCACTCCCTCCACTTTTTTATTCCTTCCTCTCCTTATCCACTCCCTTCTAGCATATTCTCCCTCCTTCACGAATACATCCCAACGGAAAATCCCATCCACTTCCTGACTTTGACTGAGCTGCCATGCTCTTGATCCATACCAGGCGTCCACGAGCTCATTTCTGAGGGAGGCAAGCAGAGCTACATGAGTGAGAGGCGGAGGGGAGGCGCGACATAACGACTGGCTGAAAGGAGGCCGCAAGCGGCGACGACGCCACAACATGATGCAACCGGCGGCATGGGGAGCCGTAACCCCTGGCTGCTGGAGCTGCAATCAAGGCGGGGTCGAGCTGCATCCAGCGATGGACGCCGGACGGCTAGCTACAAAGGACAGTTACCGAAGCAGCAACCACGGTTCCCGGAGCTGCAACCGTCCACTGGTCGAACTGCATACCACGACGCACCTGACGACGAGCTGCAACCGTGTAGTACAAGCTGATGCAGGGTGCGGTGATGACGAGCTATAGCCAGTGATCTGAATTGCTGGATTGCTGGAACGACGTCCACGCTATTTTTTTTTGCTGAACAAGTGTTTTTGCTGAGTTAATTTTTGCTGGAACAAGTGTTTTGTTTTACTGGAACTAGCATTCCTTTTGCCACAATCTTTCTTTTGTTTGCTACAATCAAACCAATGGGGTTCTCCTTTCTGGGTTATTTTTGCTGGAACCAGTGTTTATTTTTGCTGGCAGTAGCAATTGTTTTGCTACTAATCAACCACTAAAGATATCCCTGTTGAGGTTGCGTTTGTTCGAACCAAAGACCCTTTTTGCTGGAACCTTATAATGTTTTTGCTATTTGTTGTTTTTAGACATGATGGTGCAAGGTGACAACCGCGCTGAGCCGGAGGTGGATTATGATGGGGATTCTGCAATCATGGCGCCTACACGCTAGATTTGACCTTTTTTAGAGCTGCATCCATGGTGGATCGTCCCGGAAATCAATGGCACGTGTGATGCAATCCCGGCATCCACAGGGGCAGTAACTTGCCGGAGCTCGTCGGGCTCAGCCACAACATTGACGAGGAGGGATGGTGGTGGTGTCCCCATGGGCAGCGTGTGAATCCACTAATTTTCTCACGAGCAATGCAATGGAAGAAGACTACGCGGGCAGGGCCAACTCCAATGACCGCGCATGAATAGATCGGGTGGCTATGCGTCGACCGGCCCAAATTTGGGCCAGTCGACCGACGCCAATCATCGCCCAACTACTATTGCATTTCTACCATGTTTTAAGTGAGTTTTGCCATGACGTCAGCATGAATTATAAGGGATAACAAAAGATACTTTTAATTGCCTATGTAAAAAATACAAACATGCGGTTGTTGAACAACAATTCGCTCTGTTCCTGATGTGTACGTAGCGGCAGTCTACATAGATAAGAAGAAAACAACATCACATGGGTTGGATGATGGGTCGTTGATGCTCACCGGTAGCAGCCGAAGGTTAACCGCAGCCACGCGTGATGCCGTGGAGTATGAGGGGACAAAGGCGATTGGAGACTTCCAGAAGACGAGCAAGGCGTTGTGACCATGGCGTTGAGGTCAACACTGGGTCGACGACATGGCGGCAGCCCTATGTCTGTCGTCTAGATTTTTTTGGAACGAAGACGCTAGAAGCGTCCGGCTTTAAATTAATAAAGCCACCAGGCATCATCCAAACAAGGTTTTTAAGCTTACAGACCCACAAAGCCAAAATAAACGAGACAACATGTCGAATCAAGTTTGAAATAGCCGGAGCATAGGCAAAGCGGGATAAGACTAGGTGATCATCATGCCTATCTTCCGTCGTGGGCGAAGACTCCAAAAGCTCAATCCGTCGAAGTGGTCTGCCGAGGCATTAGGGTGCTTCTAATCTTCGCCATGGTCTCCAGCATGCTCTCAGCGGTTGTCCACATCTGTAAGAAGAGATGACATTTGAAAATGATATCAGCTGGATGAGCGGGGTCGTCCAAAGAGACCACAGAAGCGCCCCTACGTAGCGCCAAACGATCCTTGCGTTCGCACCTCGCTGGGACTGCAACAAGGAAAGCAGGTCCCCTCCTGTCGGGGATATATGTTGGGAAACGTTGCATGGGAAACAAAAAATTTCCTATGCACACGCAAGATCTATCCATGGTGATGAGCATCTATGAGAGGGAGAGTGGATCTACATACCCTTGTAGATCGCTAAGCGGGAAGCGTTAAGAAACGCGGTTGATGTAGTCGAACGTCTTCGCGATCCAAATCGCTAGCCGTCCCGCGATACAATCACGATCCATCCCGATCTAGCGCCGAACGGACGGCACCTCCGCGTTCAGCACACGTACAGCTCGATGACGATCTCCGCCTTCTTGATCCAGCAAGAGGGGGCGGAGAGGTAGATGAGTTCTCCGGCAGCGCGACGGCGCGGCGGCGGCGGTGGTGGAACTATTCCGGCAGGGCTTCGCCTAAGCACCGTCGGAATCTATTTGGTGGAGAAACTAGGGAATAGAGAACTAGCACGTGGACTTGTGATACGTCTCCAACGTATCTATAATTTTTGATTGTTCCATGCTATTATATTATCTGTTTTGGATGTTTTATATGCATTAATATGCTATTTTATATTATTTTTGGGACTAACCTATTAATCTAGTGCCTAGTGCCAGTTTCTGTTTTTTCCTTGTTTTTGAGTATTGCAGATAAGGAATATTAAACGGAGTCCAAACGGAATAAAATCTTCGGAATGATTTTTCTTGGACCAGAAGGAACCTACCAAGCTTGGAGACCAAGGCAGGAGAGCCGCCGTGTGGCCACAAGCCACAGGGGCGTGCCCCCCTGGCTTGTGGGCCCACGGCAGCCCTCCTAACCCTACTCTTCGGCCTATAAATTCCCAAATATTCCCTGGATACCAAAAAGAGCCACGAAAATACTTTTCCACCGCCAGGAGCCTCTGTTCCCGTGAGATCCCATCTGGGGACCTTTTCCGGTAATCTGCCGGAGGGGGATTCGATCACGGAGGGCATCTACATCAACTCCATTGCCCCTCCGATGATGCGTGAGTAGTCCACCACAGACCTTCGGGTCCATAGCTAGTAGCTAGATGGCTTCTTCTCTCTCTTTGCTCTTCAATACCATGTTCTTCATGATCTTCATGGAGATCTATCCGATGTAATACTCTTTTGCAGTGTGTTTGTCGAGATCCGATGAATTGTGGGTTTATGATCAGATTATCTATGAATATTATTTGAGTCTTTTCTGAATTCTTATATGCATGATTTCATATCTTTGCAAGTCTCTTCGAGTTATTGGTTTGGTTTGGCCAACTAGATTGGTAATTCTTGCAAGGGGAGAAGTGCTTAGTTTTGGGTTCAATCTTCCGGTGTTCTCACCCAGTGACATAGTAGGGGTAGCGAGGCACGTATTGTATTGTTGCCATCGAGGATAAAAAGATGGGGTTTTCATCATATTGCTTGAGTTTATCCCTCTACATCATGTCATCTTACCTAATGCGTTACTCTGTTCTTCATGAACTTAATACTCTAGATGCAGGCAGGAGTCGGTCGATGTGTGGAGTAATAGTAGTAGATGCAGAATCGTTTCGGTTTACTTGACACGAACGTGATGCCTATATGCATAATCATTGCCTTGGATATCGTCATAACTATGCGCTTTTCTATCAATTGCTCGACAGTAATTTGTTCACCCACCGTAATATTTGCCTTCATGAGAGAAGCCTCTAGTGAAACCTATGGCTCCCGGGTCTATTTTCCATCTTATATTTTCAGATCAATTTACTTGTGCTTTTACTTTTCGCAATCTTTTCCATCTATCTCTATCAGATCTCATCCTTGCAAGTAACCGTGAAGGGATTGACAACCCCTTTATAGCGTTGGGTGCAAGTGTTTGATTCTTTGTGTAGGTACATCTATTGGGGACTTGCTTGTATCTCCTACTGGATTGATACCTTGGTTCTCAACAACTGAGGGAAATACTTATCTACTTTGCTGCATCACCCTTTCCTCTTCAAGGGAAAACCAACGCATGCTCAAGAAGTAGCAAGAAGGATTTCTGGCGCCATTGCCGGGGAGATCTACATCAAGCCTACCAAGTACCCATCACAAACTCATCTCTTGCATTTACATTATTTGCCATTTGCCTCTCGTTTTCCTCTCCCCCACTTCTAAAACGATTTTCGAAAAGATTTTCCTTTTTATTCGCCCTTTTTTTTGATGGTTCTCTTGCGTGTTGCTATGACTAGCGTCACCACCCCCCTTTTGCCAGCAGACTTTGAAGTTCTATACTTCAAACAAAAGCAAGGGGAAAATCTGAAAGATGCCTGGGAGAGGCTAATGGGATCCTATCATATTTCCAACTTAAAAGGAGACGCAAAAGTTTTGCTTAGAAATTTTTACATTGGGTTGGCTTTGCACCATAGAAAGCTTTTGGATTTTGCCTCAAAGGGAGATTTTATCGAACTAGATGCAAACACCGCTTATGAAATTTTGGAAGGGATTTTGGGGGTTCCCCCACAACAAAAAGATCTTGCTTTTTCACAAGAGGGAGTTCAAATTCTCAACAAATTGGATGGCTTACATAAGCACTTAGTCGAGTTACAAAAATATCTCGAACCCCTCAAACATATTAATGGGAACCTCAGTCGTTTGAACACTTTGATTACCCTTTGCAATAAGCGTTTGGATATTTTGGATCTTAAGATGGCTTCTTCTCCTGAAGATTTGGGGAAGCGGAAAGAGCCCCCCAGATTTGAGAAGGCCCTCACAAAAGTTTCCAAGACCAAAGATGACAATACCTAGATCTATTCCGTTTTGCCTAGCTAGGGGCGTTAAACAATAGCGCTTGTTGGGAGGCAACCCAATTTTATTTTAGCTTTCTGTTTTTTGTTTCTGTTTTGGTGTGTTTTGCACATTATTACTTCTGTAGTAATTGTGTTTTTATGTTTTTATTAGTGTTTGAGCCAAGTAAGACCTTTGGGATGGTCTACGGTGTTTGTTGATTTGATTTTGCTGAAAAACAGAAACTTTTGCGCTCAGTCCAGGAATTTTATAAATTCACTGGAACGTGCTTTCGATCTGAAATTTTTACACAAGATTGATATGCAAATTTCCCTGGTTTTACTAATTTTTCAGAATTTTTGGAGTTACAGAAGTATTCGAAGTCTACAGATTGCTACAGACTGTTCTGTTTTTGACAGATTCTGTTTTCTTTGTGTTGTTTGCTTATTTTGATGAATCTATGGGTTGTATCGAGGGGTATGAATCATGGAGAAGTTAGAATACAGTAGGTATTACACAAATATAAATAAAGAATGAGTTCACAACAGTACCTAAAGTGGTGATTTATTTTTCTTATACTAACGGATCTCACGAGTTTTCTGTTGAGTTTTGTGTTGTGAAGTTTTCAAGTTTTGGGTAAAGATTTGATGGACTATGGAATAAGGAGTGGCAAGAGCCTAAGCTTGGGGATGCCCAAGGCACCCCAAGCCATATTAAAGGATACCAAATATCCTAAGCTTGGGGATGCCCCGGAAGGCATCCCCTCTTTCGTCTTCAATCCATCGGTAAATTTACTTGAGGCTATATTTTTATTCACCACATGATATGTGTTTTGCTTGGAGCGTCTTGTATGATATGAGTCTTTGATTTTTAGTTTGCCACAATCATCCTTGATGCACACATCTTTTTGAGAAGGACATGCTGAATCGTGAATTTATTAGAATACTCTATGTGCTTCACTTATATCTTTTGAGCTAGGTAATGTTGCTCTAGTGCTTCACTTATATCTTTTTAGAGCACGGTGGTGTTATGTTTTATAGAAATAATTGAACTCTCGTACCTCACTTATATTATTTTTAGAGTCTCTAAACAGCATGGTAATTGGATTACGTTATGAATTTGGTCCTAATATAATAGGCATCCAAGAGGGATATAATAAAAACTTTCATATTAAGTGCATTGAATATGATGGGAAGTTCGGTTCCGTGCATATAGTTTTGAGATGTAGAGATGGTAATATTAAGAGTTATGTTAGTAAGTAATTGTGGATTAGTAGAAATACTTGTGTTAAGGTTTGTGATTCCCGTAGCATGCACGTATGGTGAACCGTTATGTAATGAAGTCGGAGCATGATTTGTTTAATGATTGTCATCCTTTGTGTGATGGGTCGGGAGCGCACGATGGTTTACTCCTACCAACCTCTCCCCTAGGGGCATGCGTCTAACAATTTGCTACGATGACTAATAGACTTTTGCAATAAGTATGTGAGTTCTGTATGACTAATGTGAGTCCATGGATTATACGCACTCTCACCCTTCCACCTTTGCTAGCCTCTCTAGTACCGCGCAACTTTCGCCGGTGCATAAACCCACCTTCCTCAAAACAGCCACCATATATTTTCCTCAAAACAGCCACCATACCTACCTATTATGGCATTTCCATAGCCATTCCGAGATATATTGCCATGCAACTTCCACCGTTCCGTTTATTATGACACGCACCATCATTGTCATATTGCTTTGCATGATCGTAAGACAGCTAGCATGATGTTTTTATGGCTTGTCCGTTTTTTGATGTCATTTGCTATGCTAGATCATTGCACATCCTGGTACACTGCCGGAGGCATTCATATAGAGTCATATATTGTTCTAAGTTTCGAGTTGTAAGTAAATAAAAGTGTGATGATCATCATTATTAGAGCATTGTCCCATGAGAGGAAAGGATGATGGAAACTATGATTCCCTCACTAGATGGGATGAGTCTCCGGACTTTACCAAAAAATAAAAGAGGCCAGCGAAGCCCAAATAAAAAAAAGAGGCCAAAGATGCCCACCAAAAAGAAAAAAAATGAATGAGAGAAAAGAGAGAAGGGACAATGCTACTATCCATTTCCACACTTGTGCTTCGAGTAGCACCATGTTCTTCATGATAGAGAGTCTCCTATTTTGTCACTTTCATATACTAGTGGGAATTTTTAATTATATAACTTGGCTTGTATATTCCAATGATGGGCTTCCTCAAAGTGCCCTAGGTCTTCGTGAGCAAGCGAGTTGGATGCACGCCCACTTAGTTTCCTTTTGAGCTTTCATACACTTATAGCTCTAGTGCATCCATTGCATGGCAATCCCTACTCACTCACATTGATATCTATTGATAGGCATCTCCATAGCCCGTTGATACGCCTAGTTGATGTGAGACTATTTTCTCCTTTTCCCTTGCACCTCCCCCACATTCTATTCCACCCATAGTGCTATATCCATGGCTCACGCTCATGTATTGCGTGAGAGTTGAAAAGGTTTGAGAACATAAAAGGGGTGAAATAATTGCTTGACTTGTCATCGGGGGTGTGCATGATTTAGATACTTTGTGTGGGGAAGATGGAGCATAGCCAGACTATATGATATTGTAGGGATAACTTTCTTTAGCCATGGTATTTTGAAAGACATGATTGCTTGTTAGTATGCTTTAAGTATTATTGTTTTTATGTCAATATTAAGCTATGGTATTGAATTTTACGGATCTGAATATTCATGCCACAATAAAGAATATTACATGGATAAATATGTTAGGTAGCATTCCACATCAAAAATTCTGTTTTTATCATTTACCTACTCGAGGACG
Source organism: Elymus sibiricus (assembly GCA_039707655.1). Classification (NCBI taxonomy): domain Eukaryota; kingdom Viridiplantae; phylum Streptophyta; class Magnoliopsida; order Poales; family Poaceae; genus Elymus; species Elymus sibiricus. The sequence goes on from CM077663.1 coordinate 131,084,202, forward strand.
AGCAGGAATTAAGCTTGGGGATGCTTGATACGTCTCCAACGTATCTATAATTTTTGATTGTTCCATGCTATTATATTATCTGTTTTGGATGTTTTATATGCATTAATATGCTATTTTATATTATTTTTGGGACTAACCTATTAATCTAGTGCCTAGTGCCAGTTTCTGTTTTTTCCTTGTTTTTGAGTATTGCAGATAAGGAATATTAAACGGAGTCCAAACGGAATAAAATCTTTGGAATGATTTTTCTTGGACCAGAAGGAACCTACCAAGCATGGAGACCAAGGCAGGAGAGCCGCCGTGTGGCCACAAGCCACAGGGGCGCGCCCAGGGGGGTAGGGCGCGCCTCCTGGCTTGTGGGCCCACGGTAGCCCTCCTAACCCTACTCTTCGGCCTTTAAATTCCCAAATATTCCCTGGATACCAAAAAGAGCCACGAAAATACTTTTCCGCCGCCAGGAGCCTCTGTTCCCGTGAGATCCCATCTGGGGACCTTTTCCGGTAATCTGCCGGAGGGGGATTTGATCACGGAGGGCATCTACATCAACTCCATTGCCCCTCCGATGATGCGTGAGTAGTCCACCACAGACCTTCGGGTCCATAGCTAGTAGCTAGATGGCTTCTTCTCTCTCTTTGCTCTTCAATACCATGTTCTTCATGATCTTCATGGAGATCTATCCGATGTAATACTCTTTTGCGGTGTGTTTGTCGAGATCCAATGAATTGTGGGTTTATGATCAGATTATCTATGAATAGTATTTGAGTCTTTTCTGAATTCTTATATGCATGATTTCATATCTTTGCAAGTCTCTTCGAGTTATTGGTTTGGTTTGGCCAACTAGATTGGTAATTCTTGCAAGGGGAGAAGTGCTTAGTTTTGGGTTCAATCTTGCGGTGTCCTCACCCAGTGACATAGTAGGAGTAGCGAGGCACATATTGTATTGTTGCCATCGATGATAAAAAGATGGGGTTTTCATCATATTGCTTGAGTTTATCCCTCTACATCATGTCATCTTACCTAATGCGTTACTCTGTTCTTCATGAACTTAATACTCTAGATGCAGGCAGGAGTCGGTCGATGTGTGGAGTAATAGTAGTAGATGCAGAATCGTTTCAGTTTACTTGACACGGACGTGATGCCTATATGCATAATCATTGCCTTGGATATCGTCATAACTATGCGCTTTTCTATCAATTGCTCGACAGTAATTTGTTCACCCACCTTAATATTTGCCTTCATGAGAGAAGCCTCTAGTGAAACCTATGGCTCCCGGGTCTATTTTCCATCTTATATTTTCAGATCTATTTACTTGTGCTTTTACTTTTCGCAATCTTTTCCATCTATCTCTATCAGATCTCATCCTTGCAAGTAACTGTGAAGGGATTGACAACCCCTTTATAGCGTTGGGTGCAAGTGTTTGGTTCTTTGTGTAGGTACATCTATTGGGGACTTGCTTGTATCTCCTACTGGATTGATACCTTGGTTCTCAACAACTGAGGGAAATACTTATCTACTTTGCTGCATCACCCTTTCCTCTTCAAGGGAAAACCAACGCATGCTCAAGAAGTAGCAAGAAGGATTTCTGGCGCCGTTGCCGGGGAGATCTACATCAAGCCTACCAAGTACCCATCACAAACTCATCTCTTGCATTTACATTATTTGCCATTTGCCTCTCGTTTTCCTCTCCCCCACTTCTAAAATGATTTTCGAAAAGATTTGCCTTTTTATTCGCCCTTTTTCTTGTACCCCTTGACAGACTCATGGCAAGGCACACACCAGGTGCGGTACACAGCATGGCATACTATATAGAGCCTATGGATAAGTCATAGGGGACGACCTTCATCCTTTCTCTTTCTTCTGCCGTGGTCGAGCCTTGAGTCTCACTCAACTCCACACCTTACAAATCAGGCAAGAACTCTTTCTTTGACTGATCCATTTTGAACTCTTTCAAAATCTTGTCAAGGTATGTACTTATTGAAAGTCTTATCAGACGTCTTGATCTATCTCTATAGACCTTGATGCCCAATGTTTTAAGTAGCTTTATCCAGGTCTTCCTTTGAAAAACTCCTTTCAAACAACCCTTTATGCTTTCAAGAAATTCTATATCATTTCCGATCAACAATATGTCATCCACATATACTTATCAGAAATTCTATAGTGCTCTCACTCACTTTATTGTAAATACAAGTTTCTTATAAACTTTGTATATACCCAAAAACTTTGATCACCTTATCAAAGCGTATATTCCAACTCCGAGATGCTTTTTCCAGTCCATAGAAGGATCGCTGGAGCTTGCACACCTTTTAGCATCCTTAGGACTGACAAAACCTTCCGGTTGTATCACATACAACCTTTCCTTACGGAAACTGTTAAGGAAACTATGTTTTGACATCTATCTGCAAAATTTCATAATCGAAAAATGCAACAACTGCTAACATAATTCCAACAGACTTTAGCATCGCTACAGGTGAGAAAATCTCATCGTAGTCAACTCTTTGAACTTGTCGAAAACTTCTTTGCGACAAGTCGAGCTTTATAAATGGTGACATTTACCATCAGCGTCTGTCTTCTTCTTAAAGGTCCATTTGTACTCAACGGCCTGCCGTTTAACGGGCAAGTCTACCAAAGTCCATACTTGGTTTTCATACATGGATCCTTTCTCGGATTTCATGGCTCCTAGCCATTTGTTCGAATCCGGGCCCACCATCGCTTCTTCATAGCTCGTAGGTTCACTGTTGTCTAACAACATGACCTCCAAGACAGGATTGACGTACCACTCAGGGGCGGTACGAGTTCTTGTCAACCTAATAGGTTTGGTAGTAACTTGATCCGAAGCTTCATGATCATCATCATTTGCTTCCTCTTCACTTGGTGTAGGCGTCGCAGAAACATCTTTCTGCGTCGTGCTACTATCCAACTGAAGTGACGGTTCAACAACCTCATCAAGTTCTACTTTCCTCCCACTCAATTCTTTTGAGAGAAACTCTTTCTCGAGAAAGGACCTGTTTTTAGCAACAAACACTTTGCCCTTGGATCTGAGATAGAAGGTATACCCAACTGTTTCCTTAGGGTATCCTATGAAGATGCACTTTTCCGCTTTGGGTTCGAGCTTATCAGACATAAGCGTCGCATTCCCAAACTCTGAGAAATGACAGCTTAGGTTTCTGCCAAACCAAAATTCATACGGTTTCATCTCAACGGACTTAGATGGTGCCCTTTTAAAGTGAATGTAGTTGTCTCTAATGCATAACCCCCAAAACGATAGTGGCAAATCGATAAGAGACATCATAGTACGCACCATATCCAATAGAGCACGACTAGGACGTTTGGACACACCATCACACTATGGTGTTCTAGGTGGCGTGAGTTTTGAAACAATTTCCACATTGTCTTAAGTTGCATACCAAACTCGTAACTCAAATATTTACCTCCACGATCATAGCGTAGACATTTTATCTTCTTGTCATGATGATCTTCAACTTCACTCTGAAATTGCTTGAACTTTTTCAAATGTTTCAAACTTGTGTTTCATTAAGTAAATATACCTATATCTACTCAAATCATCAGTGAAGGTAAGAAAATAACGATATCCACCGCACGCTTCAACACTCATTGGACCGCATACATCAACATGTATCATTTCCAACAAGTCACTTGCTCGCTCCATCATACCGGAAAACGGGGTCTTAGTCATCTTGCCCATGAGGCATGGTCCGCATGTCTCAACCGATTCGAAATCAAGTGAGTCAAAAGATCCATCAGCATGGAGTTTCTTCATGCTCTTTACACCAATATGACCTTGGCGGCAGTGCCACAAGTATGTGGTACTATCATTATTAACTTTGCATCTTTTGGCATCAATATTATGAACATGTGTATTACTACGATCGAGATTCAATAAACCATTCTCATTGGGTGCATGACCATTGAAGGTATTATTCATGTAAACAGAATAACCATTATTCTCTAACTTAAATGAATAACCGTATTGTAGTAAACACGATCTAATCACGTTCATGCTCAATGCAAACACCAAATAACATTTATTTAGGTTCATCACTAATCCCGAAGGTAGAGAGAGCGTGCGATGGTGATCACATCAACCTTGGAAACACTTCCAACACACATCGTCACCTTGCCTTTAGCTAGTCTCCGTTCATTCCGTAGCTTTTATTTCGAGTTACCAACGTTTAGCAACTGAACCGGTATCTAATACCCAGGTGCTACTAGGAGTACTAGCAAGGTACACATGCATAAAATGTATATCAAATATACTTCTGTTGACATTGCCAGCCTTCTTATCTACCAAGTATCTAGGGCAGTTCCGCTTCAGTGACCGTTCTCCTCATAATAGAAGCACTCAGTCTCGGGTTTGGGTTCAACCTTGGGTTTCTTTACTGGAGCAGCAACTCGCTTGCCATCCATGAAGTTTCCCTCCTTGCCCTTGCCCTTCTCGAAACTAGTGGTTTTACTAACCATCAACACTTGATGCTCCTTCTTGATTTCAAGCTTCGCGGTGTCAAACATCGCGAATAGCTCGGGGATCATTATTTCCATCCCTGGCATTTCATAGTTCATCACGAAGCTCTAGTAGCTTTGTGGCAGTGACTTGGAGAACTATATCAACCACTATCTTATCTGGAAGATCAACTCCCACTCGATTCAAGCGATTGTAGCACCCAGACAATCTGAGCACATGCTCACCGACTGAGCTATTCTCCTTCATCTTGCAGGCAAAGAATCTTGTTGGAGGTCTCATACCTCTCAACACGGGCACAAGCCTGAAATCCCAATTGCAGCTCTTAGAACATCTCATATGTTCCGTGATGTTCAAAACGTTTTGGAGCCTCAATTCTAAGCCGTAATGCATGACGCACTGAACTATCAAGTAGTCATCAGAACATGCCTGTCAGATGTTCACAACATCTATAGACGACGCTTGAGGGGGTGGCACACCGAGCGGTGCATTAAGGACATAAGCCTTCTGTGCAGCAATGCGGACAATCCTCAGATCACAGACCTAGTCCGCATTATTGCTACCATCATCTTTCAACTCTATTTTCTCTAGGAACGTATAAAAAACACAGGGGAGCTACAGCGCGAGCTATTGATCTACAACATAATTTGCAAAGACATTTTGACTATGTTCATGATAATGAGTTCAGTTAATCATATTACTAAAGAACTCCCACTCAAATTGACAACCCTCCGGTCATCCGAGTGTTACATGATCCAAATTCACCAACCCAAGTCCGATGATCAAGTGAGATGAGGTGGTTTCAATGGTGAACATCTCCATGTTGATCATATCTACTATATGACTCATGTTTGACCTTTTGGTCTCTTGTGTTCCGAGGCCATGTCTGTACATGCTAGGCTCGTCAAGTTTAACCCGAGTGTTCCGCATGTGCAACACTGGCTTGCACCCGTTGTATGTGAACGTAGAGTCTATCACACCCGATCATCACGTGGTGTCTCGAAATGACGAACTTTTGCAACGGTGCACACTCTGGGAGAACACAATTTTATCTTGAAATTTTAGTGAGGTATCACCTTATAATGCTACCGTCGTCCTAAGCAAAATAAGATGCATAAAAGGATTAACATCACATGCAAATCATAAGTGACATGATATGGCCATGAACTTGTGCTTTTGATCTCCATCTCGAAAGCACCGGCATGATCTCCATCGTCACCGGCATGACACCATGATCTCCATCATCTTGATCTCCATCAACGTGTCGCCATGAGGTTGTCGTGCCAACTATCGCTTCTACAACTATTGCTAACTCATAGCAATAAAGTAAAGCAAAACGGCGAAAATAAATTAAAGACAACCCTATGGCTCCTGCCGGTTGCCGTACTCATTGACATGCAAGTCGTGATATTCTATACAAAACATGATCATCTCATACATCACATATATCTCATCATGTAATTGGCCATATCACATCACAACATACCCTGCAAAAACAAGTTAGACGTCCTCTAATTGTTGTTGCATGTTTTACGTGGCTACTACAGGTATCTAGCAAGAACGATTCTTACCTACGCAAAAATCACAACGGTGATACACAAATTGCTATTCAACCTTCTCAAGGACTGCCTTTGTCGAATCCGATCCAACTAAAGTGGGAGAGACAGACACCCGCCAGCCATCTTTATGCAAAAAAGTCACATGTCAGTTGATGGAACCGGTCTCTCGTAAGCGTACGAGTAAGGTTGGTCCGGGCCGCTTCATCCCACAATACCGCTGAATCAAGAAAATACCATGGGAGGAAGCAATCTGAGCATCAACGCCCACAAACTCCTTTGTGTTCTACTCGTGATATCATCTACGCAGAGACCTAGCTCATGATGCCACTGTTGGGAAACGTTGCATGGGAAACAAAAAAAATTCTACGCACACGCAAGATCTATCCATAATGATGAGCATCTACGAGAGGGAGAGTGGATCTACATACCCTTGTAGATCACTAAGCAGGAAGCGTTAAGAAACGCGGTTGATGTAGTCGAACGTCTTCGCGATCCAAATCGCTAGCCGTCCCGCGATCCAATCACGATCTGTCCTGATCTAGCGCCGAACAGACGGCACCTCCGCGTTCAGCACACGTACAGCTCGATGACGATCACCGCCTTCTTGATCCAGCAAGAGGGGGCGGAGAGGTAGATGAGTTCTCCGGCAGCGCGACGGCGCGGCGGCGGTGGTGGTGGAACTATTCTGGCAGGGCTTCGCCTAAGCACCGTCGGAATCTATTTGGTGGAGAGACTAGGGAATAGAGAACTAGCACGTGGACTTGTGATTTGGGGCTCTATTCCTCTAGTATATATAGGAGGGAGGGGAGGAGGCAGCCTCCCTAGGGTTTCCCCTTGGGTTCGGCCGAAGTGGAGGAGGTGGAAGAGTCCACCTCCAATCCTACTCCAAGTAGGATTCCAATCCTACTTGGAATCCTTCCCCCACTTGTTTTTTTCCTTTTCCCACATCCTAGCCGCATGGGCCTTGTGGGGCTGGTTTTCCCAGCAAAATAAGGGCTGGTGTACCACCCCTCAGGTCCATGTGGCCTCCCAGAGTGGGTGGCCCCTCCCGATGGCCCTCCGGCACTCCCGGTACACTACCAGAAATACCCGAAACTTTTCCGGTGACCAAAACGGGACTTCCTATATATCAATCTTTACCTCCGGAGCTCCTCGTGACGTCCGGCATCTCATCTGGGACTCCGAACAACCTTCGGTCACCACCATACATAACTCAATACTACCGAAACGTCACCGAACGTTAAATGTGCAGACCCTGCGTGTTCAAGAACTATGTAGACATGACCGAGACACCTCTACGGTCAATAACCAATAGCGGGACCTGGATGCCCATATTGGTTCCTACATATTCTATGAAGATCTTTATCGGTTGAACCTCTATGTCAAGGATTCAGTTAATCCCGTATGTTGTTCCCTTTGTTCTTCGGTATGTTACTTTCCCGAGATTCGATCGTCGGTATCTCTATACCTAGTTCAATCTCGTTACCGGCGAGTCTCTTTACTCGTTCCGTAATACAAGATCCCATGGCTAACACTTTAGTCACTTTGCTTGCAAGACTTGTTGTGATGTTGTATTACCGAGTGGGCCCTGAGATACCTCTCCGTCACACGGAGTAACAAATCCTAGTCTCGATCCATGCCAGCTCAACAGACACCCTCGGAGATACCTGTAGAGCATCTTTATAGTCACCCAGTTACGTTGCGACATTTGATACACACAAGGTATTCCTTCGGTGTCAGTGAGTTGCATGATCTCATGGTCATAGGAACAGATGCTTGACATGCAGAAAACAATAGCAATAAACTGATACGATCATATGCTACGTTCATAGTTTGGGTCTTATCTATCACATCATTCTCCTAATGATGTGATCCCATTATCAAATGACATCTCATGTCTATGGCTAGGAAACCTTGACCATCTTTGATCAACGAGCTAGTCTAGTAGAGGCTCACTAGGGACACAGTGTTGTCTATGTATCCACACATGTATTTGAGTTTCCAATCAATACAATTATAGCATGGATAATAAATGATTATCATGAACAAGGAAATATAATAATAACCATTTTATTATTGCCTCTAGGGCATATTTCCAACAATATAACCCCGCGGTATAACCTGCCCTATTGGGCCTGGTCAATGTAATGGCGGCTCTGGAATTATACTCAAGATGGGCCGTGCCATTAAGGACAAGGCAAGCAAGGCGGTTACTAAGTAAGTCGCCGGGCAGCCCAAGAACATGAAGACGGTGGCTCAAGGCCCACAAGGTAGAAGACGCCAGAAGATTCCTTGCTTGCGAGGCAAGGCGTGTTAGAGACATAATAAGTCACAAGTTGTAATGCGACTCGGACTCTGTTGTAAAGCCTAGGGTCTCGGCCTGTATATAAAGGCGAGTCCCTAGGGCTAAAAGACTTAAGTTACACACCCTCGAAAGCTAGGTTAGCGATTCCGCACCCTTGTAATCGAGATCATCATCAATATAGACACAAAGCAGGACGTAGGCTATTACCTCCATTGGAGGGGCCGAACCTGGGTAAACTTGTCTCCCGTTCCCGTTCAACCCCTTTGAGACGCCATCTAGCCACGATGGCCTCACACCTAAGTCCTTGCACGAGGACATCTGCCATGACAAAACCACGAAAGTTGTCGCCCACCGTGGGGCCCTCGCCCGATGGAGTTGAGTTCTCGAAGGTAACCTGTCCAGGGTTCAGGAAATTCGCGGTTGGTCAGATGACCAAAAGCCGCCGCGACAAGATCTACATCGACGATCTAGCCTGGGGCGGCGAGGCCAACTCGATTGAGCACCAGTACTGGGTCCCCTTTGGCGAAATCAGCGCTACGGTTCCTGACTCGGATATCTGCACCAACATCGACGAGCCGTCTCGTCACGTCCGACCCGGCCGGGATCAAGCCGGCTGGCGTCACGTTTTCGTCGGCTTCACCCAGGGAGTTTGCCTCCCAGATGAACCGGCGGGCAGTAGGGGCACCCTAGTCAACTCAGATGGCGAGTCGTCCATGGGAGAAACTGAGTCGATCTATCCTCTCTATGATGGCAGACTCGGGGGTTCATTGGAGATTGAAGCCCCCGAGGAAGTCCATGAGTCGCCTCACCAAGTTGCTGTCTACATGGCAGGAACCGCGGCGGCTCAAAATCCGTCCGCTGCTGGAGCGATGGGTGGCTCTGGCGGGTCTAGCAAGACGCCGGCTCAGGCGATGATGGATTTAATGGCTGAGATGGCGAAGCTCGTGGAGACTCTTGTTACCGCAGAAAATCAGGAAGAGCGCAACATGGAGTTAGCCAAACTACGTGACCAGATGACCGAGGTACAGAAGGAAATTGATGCTAAGAACGCCCGGATGGCGGAGTTACAGGCTCGTATACATAATGAGTTGGAGCGCCTTAAGGACGAGGCTTGGCAGTTAGGGATTCAGATAGATGCATCTGAGGCAGTTTACCAGAGGACATGGAGCCGGCTGCATACGAACCTCAAGCCACAACAACTTTTTAATACCCCTCAGCAGACTCTGGGGGCTGGGCATCCACTCGAAAATCTGCAGAACGAGCCAGCTCAGCCACCACCAACTCACGCGCCGCCCCGACGTTTCCAAACGCCACGGGTCCACTTTACCAACCCTGTTGACAATGTGCTAGCGGTGACCCAGAACCTGGAAGCACTACCTATTCATGGAAATACCCTGTTGAGGTTGAGGCCAGGAACGCCATAGAGATGCTAAGAACAGTGGTAGTGCAGCAAGCACAATATTCTTATAGCCGCGATCGGATGCACTCCACCCCATATGGCAGCCGCAGCAAGAGTCGCCATGTGGAGTCTCCGGCTGTTTCTAGCAGTGGATGCGGGCGACATCCTCAGGTTTCCCCGACCCGTCCTGTGCCATTAGATGGCCAGGCAATTGTCGATGCAGCCAGGGGAGCATGACAGGCAGAGGCGGAAGCAGCAGCATGGGCGATTCAACAACTTCATCCTCAACCAACGGCTGTGGGGGCTGGGACAAACAGTAGGATGATTGGGATACCTTGCTTATCCCCGGCCCTCCGTGCTGAGCATATGCCCAAAGACTTCAAGGGGCCTCGCAAGGTACCAAATTACACGGCGGATCTTGAGCCGGTGGCTTGGATCGAAAGCTATGAGTTGGCAATGGATATGTTGGATGTCAGTGACGCTGTATGCGCCAAATACTTGACCATGATGTTGGAGGGACCGGCTCGAACATGGCTGAAGAATCTGCAGCCCAATTCCATCGACACTTGGTCAGAGCTTAAGGAGTGCTTCATCAAGAATTTTCAAGGAACATGCAAGAAGCCAATGACGATAGTGGACCTTCAGCATTGCGTCCAGCATGTGGATGAGTCGGCCCATCATTGGACTTGCCAGGTTACAGAAATCATACACTCATCAGACAGCATCACGGCGGCTCAAGCCGTCCTGATCCTAGAAAAGAACTGCCACTTTCAGCCGCTGGTCCAAAAGCTCGGGCGGCTCAAGCGAAAGGTGCAGGATATGGGCGACTTAATGGATTTCCTCACCAGATACGCCGAGTCAGACAACATGAAGGATCCCAACTCAGATGAGGACAAGACTAGCAAAGGCAAGAAAGGCGAAGGTGGTAAAGGCCAGCATAATCACGGTGGTAACCAGGGGGGCCAGAATAATAATGGCAAACGGAAGCAGCCAGATGGCGGGTCATACTTCGTTGCCAACACCAATATTGGCTTCAAAAACCAACACCGTAATGGTCGCCCTGGAGGGACTTATAATGGGAATAAGCCTTGTAATTACGAGGAGGCGCTCAAGGCACCGTGTCCCAAACATAGTATCCAGGATAAGCCGGCTACCCACTCATGGGACAACTGTTACATCATGCAGGAATTCCGTAATCAAGCCTTCCAGAATCATCAAGGAGGCAATAGTGGAGGACACCCGGGTCAGCACGGTCCTGGCGGGTCACAGGGCGGCTCAGGAGCTGGTTTCCAGCATCAGGCAAATAATGGAAATGGACATCATTCTGGCCAGGGTAACCAACATAATAACAAGGTGGTTTCCAGAGTAATCCCAAGCAGTTGAATAGCGATCAGTACCACTAGTACCCGATTTCTCAAATAATAATTCATATCGTCTGGAGAATTTATGAGAAGGATCATATACCTCCGAGGAAAAAATAACCCGGCCTTGGAGACTGCTCACCTGCGGCCATATTATACTTAGAGCCACCGGATCCGTTTGCTTTTTGTAATCCCCCCTGCAAATTCTATACATAATTCTTTATGTTTCAAATATAATAAAGTCGGCACACCCGAAACTCGGGGTTTCTGTCATTTCAACCTACAAATTGAGCATGAGTATTTATTCTCTGAAACAAATGGGCAATTGGGGGCTTCCAACTCACAGAGTTCAGCTTTCTCACCCTTGTGACCCCGGCAAAAATGCCACAATACATTGGGCATTTGGGGGCTTCCAACTCACCGAGTTCAGCTTCTCACCCTCTTGACCCAGCAAAAAACGCCACATATGGTTAAACCTGCCTATATGCTTGATGCGACTCCGATCAGGTGACCCCATGTACTCTTGACAAGTCAATCCATTTTGGACCCTGAACTTACCAAGGTTAAAACATCGGCTTGAGTCACGTGAGAGCCGGCATACAGAGAGCTAGGATAAACCATGGGTTATCATACCCGCTTCATGGAAGCAAGACTCGAGCCTCGAAAGCCAGTCCAACATTTTTATACTCTATTATCACATGCATACATCATCCTACATGGCATCATTGCATCATACATCATACATACATATCTATATTTGTTTATGTTGCGGAAAGCCGGTCTTCAAAACTTGGTTACATCATAAACTTCTGCGGAGAAATAAATCTTTTGGCCCGATCCTCATCCTGGCTTATTATAACCAGGATTATATGATTGGAGTTTCCAAACCAGCTCAGAAGAGCTGGTCTATCTTGTTGAGCCTCAAACGCCAGTCTCTTCTTGCCGAGTCTCACTAAGGCCGACTTATTAACAGTACTTTATATTGTTATAAAACTATTATTACTACCTCATAAATTTTGTAGGTACAACATTGTTTTATTGCCGGCTCATACATGAGCGTCTTGGTTATCAACCATCGTCATATTCTGGCCGGTTCAGTCATTATCTTCTTCAATATTATTCAAACAAGACTTGAGCTTCGAAAGCCAAGTTTCTTTGCCGGCTCATTCTTTGACATGTCCTCTCTGTTTCAATCAAAAGGCTCATCAAGCACACCAGAGATATTCAAAGACAAGCAAAAGAGCAACACAATCAACAATTATCGAAACAGATCAAAAGGATCAAAGTTTATTAAGTACCTTCACAAAGCAAACATGCACGAAGGCATGATAGATCTTTTCAAGAAGTTTTCAAACTACTCCTATTACAGACTCATTTCAGGAGCCACAAAATATTCATGTTCTGCCCAACACTTGGGGGCTACTGCCACCAGGCGACTTAAACTGTTTAGGTATCACTTCTGTGATCCGCCGTCTGCACCGTCCGGGTTAACCTCAGGCTGACCTCTAGCCTTAGTCGCCTCCGGGTCATCCTCCATTGGATCTTCTGGTTCTTCGATCTGAAGGTTGTCCACATCCCAGTTGCAATGGGTTAAAGCGTGTAATATAGCTTCTCCATTCAGGATGGAGGACGGGTCAACGTCAGGGGCAAAAATGTGCTTACGACGTTGAGGAGTCAGGTTCACCGGCACAAAGAAGGGCGGCCAAACTCGTGAGTTGCTAGCATCGTAAGCCGACTGATAACTATTCAGCTCCATTTCAGCGAGAAGTTGTGTGGCCAACACTCGAGATGTTTTGACGCACTTAACATAGTCAGCATCACTAAATGCTGAGCCGTCATCCTTGAGCTCAGGAAATCCTTTTGCCATTTCTTCCGGGTCAAGCTCCTCTGAGTAGGCTAGAGCCCGGCTCAAAGATGATGTTGCACCGGCTCGGGCGGCTGATCTTTTCAATTCTTCAACTTGTTTTGGGATTGTTGAGAGAAACCTCAGCACATCCTTGATGAGCTTCACCGGCTCCTTGTTCCCCATAACCGCCTTAATTGCGAGATGGCTTCCAGCGTAAAGTTGCTTAGTCAGTGTATATACAGCCTTCAGCATGAGCAAGCTGTTATCTTGGAGGCTGCATATTCATGGGCCTACAAAACATTTTAAGCATATAAGTCGCCAGGCGATTTATCTGCAGACATAAGTATTTTCATGGGTTAGCAAGAATACCTACAAGATACTTACCAAAGATAGCCTGGGTCATATGGGCAATGTGCCGCTTTAACCCGGATATCTCTTCTGTGATGGGCTTCAATTGGCCCTCAGCATTTTCCGCGCGCTCCAACAAGGAGGCTTTCTCAGCTTCCAAGGATTTATTTTGTTTTTCAAAGTGTGCCTTGGTTTTCTCCAATTCCTCCAAGACAAGGCGAAGCTTCTCCTCAACCGCTGCCCGGGCGTTTTACCCTACTTCAAGATCTTTCTTCAAGCCGGTCACATTTGACAAGGCTGCTTTTAGAGCTTACTGCATCATATTCAATAGTCATAAGCCGGTAGCAAGATGCAGTATTGTATGACAAAGAAAAATTATAACAAGTCTCAAGCAGATTGCAAGCAATATACTTGACACTTGGGGGCTAATGCATGTGAGTTTTTCCAAAGCAAATATATGAAGAAGACCCGACTCATCTCATACAGATGAGCTGGCCCTTGGGGGCTACAGGTCGAATTCTTTAAGATTAGTAACAAGACCCGCCTCATCTCCAGAAGATGAGATGGCCCTTGGGGGCTACAGGTCGAATTCTTTAAAGATTATTAACAAGACCCGCCTCATCTCCAGAAGATAAGCCGGCCCTTGGGGGCAATGAAAGGATATATGGAGTATATAGCAAAGATGATCATACCTCGTATTTGCTTTTCATCATGCTGACGAGGCCGACTTCCATCTCCCGGCTTGTAGCAAGGCTGTCTAAAAAACCAGCATGTAATTCGTCAACACTCATGTTCTCATAACTTGGAAGCTCCAGCTTGGCCTTCGCCTTCTCAGGCAGTACTATTTCGTCTTTAGCAACAAGTTTTGTTAGCACTCTGGAGACCTCACGAACGGTGTAGCCCGACCCAGTAATGGTGACCTCCACATTCTTATCACAAGGAGCATCTTCAGTTATCTTTGGAGGACTGGGCGGGTTAAGATTGGCCGCCGGGTCAGCTTCAGTGTCCATAACATCAGTGCTTGCCAGCTCAGGTTGAAGGGGCAAATTAGTTTGGGCCTCCTGATGATCTTCAAGATGATCAACATGGACTTCAGGAGCCACCATATCTGGGTTTCCCGGCTCAAAGGCCTCAGGATCAGTGGATGGCTCACCAACTTTCTTCTTCTTAGCCTTGGCTTGGGCCCTACAAAACAAGAAGACATAATAAAGAATATGCAAGCTTAAAGGTTCACATAGGCAAACATATAACAAAAGAAAAAACTTACCCAGGGTTGATGACAAAGGGTGGCAGCTTGGAGGCGGTTGAGTCGCCTAATGAAGGTGGTGACTCCTGATAAACCGAATCAGAATGATTAAAAGGTTGTTGTATTAAACCAGCTTCGGAAGAAAAGGAGTTGGACTGAAAGGTACCTCATTTGGTCGCTTACGGGCGATTGATTTATTGGGTAAGCCGGCTGTAAGATCACCATTACCACTCCGAGTTTGGCGCCTTGATTTATGCTGAGATTTCTTCAAAAAAAATTGGGATCCAAATAAGCATCTGGATGAGAGAAGCTTACTTTCCGAATAACCCGCCTTGTTCTTGTTGGAAGCAAGGACTCCGAGCCGGAGGAAACGGAAATTACCTCAACATCGTCAGCCCGGTTTGTCTCGACATCGCCCTAAGAAAAGGAGGCATCAGCCAGATTCAATAAAATACGATTAAAGGAAATTAATTTCTACCTCCGATTGAACATCGGCTGCTGCTGATTCGCCCATAAGTGACGGCTCTTCTACAACCACCTTATGTTTCTTTGAACTTGGAAAGGCTTTAGGCTTCTTGGCTGCGGTTTTTACTTGCTTCTTGCCCCAAAATGAAGACTTAGCCTGCAAAGTTGACGATCAAAACTAACAGGTAAGGATTTGGAGTTTAAAAGAAAGACATTTATACAACTCAAACAAAGAGTTACCGAAGATTCTTAGTGGAGGACCGGGTTAAGAGTGTAAAAGGGCTTCAATCAATCTTTGCTGCAAGCGGCTTGACCTTCACCCAGTAGCTTCTTCACGATCCGATTTATTTCATCAGCATCCAAAGTTATATTCTTATATCTTTGGGCGTCGTCTAAATCGCCGAAGTAAGTGCACATTAGACTGTCACGATGGCTTAGTGGCAAAATACTCCAGGATACCCAGCACCGGGTCAAATCAACTCCAGTTCACCCGTTGTCTACTAAGGCCCTCAACTTTGGATATATAGGAGCGTGTTGAGCGCGTTCTTCTGGAGGAGCCCAGCGAGGAAGTTTGAGGTCCATGGGAAGACGATTTGGTCTGTAACCCGGCAAAGCGTTCTCTTCAGTTGGGGCCGTGTTCCGGCAATAGAACCAAGTTTTATTTCACCCTTTAGGGTGGCTTGGCAGAGTGGTAGCATGAAAGGCAATGTGTCTCCTCAGACCCCGCCAAGCTCTAGACTAGGGCCATCGGCACATTCAGTCTGACGATTCAAGTAGAAAAATTCCTTAAAGAGGGAGACAGAGGGCTCTATCTGCAGATACACCTCATAGAGCACATGGAACTGACAAAGATTGGATATAGAGTTGGGACCCAAGTCTTGAGGATGAAGACGGAAGAAATGCAGAACATCTCGAAAGAATTTTGACCCGGGAGGAGAAAAGCCTCTGAGAAGATGATCCAAGAATACTACTACTTCCCCTTCTTCCGGATTCAAGATTTCTTCTCCAAGGGAAACCCGCTAGCCAATTACTTCTTTAGGCGGTAGAAAACCCTGATCTTGGTAATCTTTAAGAATAAGTTCAGAAACTTGGGAGGCCACCCAGTTGCAGGTGGTGGATTTTGACATGATAAGCTGCCTGAATGAAATAAAAGGGATGGTTTAAGCACATGGTTAAAGTAAAGGCGGCCTAATCATTTGCAATGGATAAACCGCCTCATGAGAAGCCAGCGTTTTGATACAGCAGTTTATCACATGGCGGGTTACAGCTATTGAGCCGGCAAAAATAAGGGCGACTTACACTAAATCAAAGACCCCTAGTTTTTGCTAAGTGTGGGACAAACAAGTTTCTACCAAACTGGCTACAATTATGGATCTACAAATGGTTCGGAAAGGGAAAATATTTGCTAAACCTAACAACGAGGCATGGGAATGGCAGCGCTCTAATGTACAGACTCTTATGGAGGGTTTGAAGATGTTATGCGAGAAATGAATCTGCCGTTCAAAGCCGCTCTATTTCGATGATGAGACTCGTGGAATTTACACATGAACGAGCAATAGCGATAAACGAAAGAAGAACTACCGGAGCACTCAAGAACTCCGAAAAACTACTATGGATCTGGAGAAGAAGAATGATTTACCTAAAGGAGGCCGGGGGCAGCAAAGACGATTAGCTGGACCTCGATGAAGACGCGGTGTCGCTGCAGTCCCGAAAGTGGTCACCAGCGACAGATGAGCAGCGACACTGGCACGACGAAACCTTCGGGCATGAGGAAGAATAAGTGAGAAGGGCGAGGTAAAAGTGAAAGAAGGGACCCTCCAGTGAGTATTTAAAAGGGAGAAGCCCGAAGGGGCAACCGGCAGGCGCGAAAATCAAGGAGACGCAGTAAATTTTGGGAAACAGAGACGCCTCGATTTTTGGGATAAACGGATAACCTCAGATTCGATGTGATGTCATCATTGGTTTCCTGGATTTCTGGTGCGTGAGGTCACTAAATGGACGGCATGAGAAAAATAACAAGTCTAGAAATGCTGCAAGCCGGTGCTTTGAGATCCATGAAGAACACAGATGCAGGCAGATGATAAGCCGCCAAGAGAAAGTAAGGGAAATTGACATGAATGAATTCAAATCAATTTGGAGCCTAATGTCGGGGATATAACCCCACGGTATAACCCGCCCTATTGGGCCGGGTCAATGTAATGGCGGCTCTAGAATTATACTCAAGATGGGCCGCGCCATTAAAGACAAGGCAAGCAAGGCGGTTACTAAGTAAGTCGCTGGACAGCCCAAGCACATGAAGACGGCGGCTCAAGGCCCACAAGGCAGAAGACGTCAGAAGATTCCTTGCTTGAGAGGCAAGGCGTGTTAGAGACATAATAAGTCACGAGTTGTAATGCGATTCAGACTCTGTTGTAAAGCCTAGGGTCTCGGCCTGTATATAAAGGCGAGTCCCTAGGGCCGAAAGACTTAAGTTACACACCCTCGACAGCTAGGTTAGCGATTCCACACCCTTGTAATCAAGATCATCATCAATATAGACACAAAGCAGGACGTAGGCTATTACCTCCATTGGAGGGGCCGAACCTGGGTAAACTCATCTCCCATTCCCGTTCAACCCCTTGAGTCGCCACCTAGAGGCGATGGCCTCACACCAAAGTCCTTGCACGAGGACATCTGCCATGAAAAAACCATGACACCTCCAGAGGTGGGATTCCAGTTCTGTCTGAACGTTTCTCTAACGGCGCTCCATGCAAACCTAGCTAGGAAGCAGCAAAAGAAGACATGATTCGCGTCCTCCCCTAGTCCGCAGACGGCACAAGAACCGTCAGTCGGTCCGTTGCGTTTGGCCACGTTATCTGACGTCGGTAGGCGATTTCTAAACATTTGCCACAAAATTTTTTAATTTTGAGTGGCATGGCAGCCTTCCATAGCCCTCTAGCTATGTCCAGCAAGTTGCCCTCGGTTAGCTTATTGTAAAGTGATTTGACCGAAATTTTTTGTGAGGCAGCCAGGCTCCAGGCGACAGCATCAGCCCCCAAGCTGAGCTGTCTGCCGCTGAACAAGGCCACGAGGTCGGCCCAGTTGGCCTCTTCAGCCGGGTCGAGGGTGCGCATGAAGTGTATCGCTGGAGGGTAAGATCTAAGGGCCTCGCCCACGAAGATATGTGTATCCGTGGAAGTTGGAAAATGGTTGTGTGGGATTGCCACAGCGGTGTCTGACCCAACCAACTATCGGGCCAGAACCGTGTGGACATGCCATTGTTAACGCTAAAACGGGCCCCACCGAGAAAGCCGGTCTAACCGCTTGGATTCCATTCAAAAACGCAGAACTAGATAACTTGGCCTTGAAAAGGTTCCCATCCGGGAAGTATTTAACCCAGAGGAGATCTGCCCAGAGTCCCGACTCGTTTTGGGCAAGACGCCACCACCATTTGGTAAGAAGGGCTACATTCATTAGCTTGGAGTTAGTAATTCCCAGGCCTCCAAATTTTTTTGGCCTGCACACCGCCGCCCACTTGACCAGATGGTATTTGCGTTTGATTCTGGTTCCTTCCCAAAAGAACCGGGAGCAGGGTGTGTCTAGCTTCGCGTGGACCCCATCCGCGAGAAGAAACATACCCATTGCAAAAAGTGGGAGGGAGGAGAGGTTCGAGTTTGTGAGTATCAATCTAGCCGCTGAAGACATAAACATCCCTCTCCACGGGCTTACCCTATTAGCAGCATTGCCGTATAAAGGTTCCCATTCGAAGATCGACAACTTCTGATGGGAAATCGGGAGGCCGAGGTATTTGATTGGGAAGCCCCCAAGCTTGCAGTTGAGTAAGTTGGCCACCCGCACACTATCCTGATCGCCCATCCCTATGGTGATAACTTTGCTTTTTAGGAAATCGATTTTTAGCCTCGACAAAATCTCGAAAGCAAGGAGCAGAAGCTTGATCGAGGCAATACTATGGTCGTCAGGCTCAAAGAGGAGCATCGTATCGTCTGCGTACTACAAGTGGGTCACCCCACCAGGGATGAGGTGGGGCACCAACCCTTTGATGTGACCCGCAGCTCTTGCCTTGGCAAGCATGGCTGACAAGGCATCCACAACAAAGTTAAAAATGAGCGGAGAACTTGGGTCTCCTTGGCGGAGGCCCCTTTTGTTGCAGAAAAACTTGCCCATTTCGCTGTTGATCGTAACCACCGTATGTCCGCTACTGCCTAAGTGCATGATACGGTGGACGAAACCTGCCTCAAAACCCTTTTTGAGTAGGACCTCCCGTACGAACTCCTAGTTCACACGGTCGTAAGCTTTTTCGAAATCGAGCTTGAGCAGGACACCCTTCCCCTTGGTGCGCTTCAGCTCATGGACAATCTCAAGGAGCGCAATTGGCCCTTCTAGAATGTTACGTCCCTTAAGGAAGGCAGTCTGACTTTTGCTAATCACTCGTTGCGCAATTGGTGCCAAGCGAGTGGAGTAAGCTTTTGCACACATTTTGAACGGAACGTTTATGAGAGTGATTGGCCTAAACAGCTTAATGTTGTCCACACCTTTGACCTTAGGGATCAAACTAATAGCACCGTAGTTTAGGCGGGACAAATCAACCGTTCCTAGGGCAAAACCATTCACGGTCGCATAGAATAGGTGCTTAAGGTACGGCCAAAACTCTATGAAAAACTCCACATGCCAACCATCAGGGCCGGGCGCCGTGTCCGTCTTCAAATCGGCCAGGGCCTTGTCGATCTATTCTGGAAGGAAGGACAGAGCGTGCCCTTCGTTCTCCTCCTGCGATACCCGCTCCGTCGGATCCCACAAATCCTCCCGCAGGCATAGAGTCTTTTCATCAGCCGTCCCCAACAGGCCAATGAAAAATTCATAGATATGGCTAACTATGTCATTCTGAGTCAGAAGGAGCCCATTGTCAGACTGGAGCCATAAAATGGAGCATTTGCACTTCCGACCGTTCGCATGCGCGTGGAAGTAATCGCCGTTCGCATCTCCTTTAGTAACCCATTTGACGCCGCCCCTACGACGCCAATACTCTTCTTCTGCTCTCAGAATCACGAGGACTTGGTTTTCCAGGGCATATCTGTGGGCCCATTCGCCTTCGGAGAAGGGCCTGACGTCGGCCTAGGTGTCAAGCGACGCAATCTCGTCGACTATCCTAGCTCTCTCCATCTTGGATTCACTCCCGTGGTTGGCCCCCCACCCATGTAAAAATGCCCGTAGGACGCCGGCCGCGGCAGTCTAGAACTCCGCCGGACCACGTTGGCGCCCTAGCTGCGAGATAATCAGCTCCCAACGATCGAAGACCATTTGTGTAAATCCCTCTAACTCGAACCAGACCGTTTCGAAATAAAATCTACTACAACGCCGAATGGAATCCTCCCCTGAGGATAAAATCCGTGGGACGTGGTCGGAGCCAATTCTAGTCTCCGCCAACAGAGAGTAGAGAGGGAAAAGGACCTCCCACTCTGGGGTGAAGAAGACCCGATCTAGTACGCTACGGACAGGTCTCACTTGCTTGTTGGTCCATGTGAACTTGGCGCATGTCCGCGCAGCTTCGCAGAGAGCAGTAGCCGCGATGGCGTTATTAAACATGGACACCCTTGCCCAGTCTATGTTACCGTTGTTCTTGTCCGCCCCCGAGCGGATCAGGTTAAAATCGCCCCCAACTATCACCGGAATGTTGGCAGCTCGTTTGGCCCCAACCAAATTCGTAAGCTCCGTCAGAAAAACGGCTGGTTTCGCATGGTCAGCAGGACCGTACACACACACAATCACCCACGATAGCCCGGAGACTCGGTGTCTAATGTTAGCAGCAAGGAAGAAAACACCACTCTCCCAGGAGATTACATCACATACATCACGATTACAGCCCATCACAATACCGCCCGAATGGCCGGTGGAAGGAACCCAGTGCCAATCGAAATGTTGCAAGGGATCGTACGCAAGCAATTCCCTGAAGCTGAAATCTGTTTTGATCGTTTCCTGTAACGCTACTACGTCGATCCGTTCTTTGGCCATGAACTCTCTGAGTTGTGTACGTCGGCCACCGTGGCCACAACCCCGGATATTCCAAAATAGATAACGCATTAGATGATTCAAACTCCCTTTGAGCTCACCGCTTTGGCCACACGCTTCCGAGCCGGAGCACGGCTGGAAGAAGGGATCGCAGAAGCATCCCCAGCTTCTGCCCCCTCGTCGGGCCCAAGTCCACCACCAGCCTCTACGGGTACCTGCTACTTCTCGATCATGCGTTGGTTTCCGTGAAGAGGAACGGATGATGCAGCAAAGTAGATAAGTATTTCCCTCAGTTGTTGAGAACCAAGGTTTCAATCCAGTAGGAGATACAAGCAAGTCCCCAATAGGTGTACCTACACAAAGAATCAAACACTTGCACCGAACGCTATAAAGGGGTTGTCAATCCCTTCACGGTTACTTGCAAGGATGAGATCTGATAGAGATAGATAGAGTAGATTGCTTGAACGGAAAGTAAAATAAAAGTAAAAATAATGCAGCAAGGTATTTTTGGTATTTTTGGTTTTAGATCTGAAAGTATAAGATGGAAAATAGACCCGGGGGCCATAGGTTTCACTAGAGGCTTCTCTCATGATGGCAAGTATTACGGTGGGTGAACAAATTACTGTCGAGCAATTGATAGAAAAGCGAATAATTATGAAGATATCCAAGGCAATGATTATGCATATAGGCATCACGTCCGTGTCAAGTAGACCGAAACGATTCTGCATCTACTACTATTACTCCACACATCGACCGACTCCTGCCTGCATCTAGAGTATTAAGTTCATGAAGAACAGAGTAACGCATTAGGTAAGATGACATGATGTAGAGGGATAAACTCAAGCAATATGATGAAACCCCCATCTTTTTATCCTCGATGGCAACAATACAATACGTGCCTCGCTACCCCTACTATGTCACTGGGTGAGGACACCGCAAGATTGAACCCAAAACTAAGCACTTCTCCCATTGCAAGAATTACCAATCTAGTTGGCCAAACCAAATCAATAACTCGAAGAGACTTGCAAAGATATGAAATCATGCATATAAGAATTCAGAAAAGACCCAAATAATATTCATAGATAATCTGAACATAAACCCACAATTCATCGGATCTCGACAAACACACCGCAAAAGAGTATTACATCGGATAGATCTCCATGAAGATCATGAAGAACATGGTATTGAAGAGCAAAGAGAGAGAGAAGAAGCCATCTAGCTACTAGCTATGGACCCGAAGGTCTGTGGTGAACTACTCACGCATCATCGGAGGGGCAATGGAGTTGATGTAGATGCCCTCCGTGATCGAATCCCCCTCCGGCAGATTACCGGAAAAGGCTCCAAGATTGGATCTCACGGGAACCGAGGCTCCTGGCGGCGGAAAAGTGTTTTCGTGGCTCTCTCTGGTATCCAGGGAATATTTGGGAATTTATAGGCCGAAGATTAGGGTTGGGGGAGTTGTCATGGGCCCACAAGCCAGGGGGCGCCCCCCCCCTAGGGCGCGCCCCTGTGGCTTGTGGCCACACGGCGGCTCCTCTGCCTTGGTCTCCAAGCTTGGTAGTTCTCTTCTGGTCCAAGAAAAATTATTCCGAAGATTTTATTCCGTTTGGACTCCGTTTAATATTCCTTATCTGCAATACTCAAAAACAAGGAAAAAACAGAAACTGGCACTAGGCTCTAGATTAATAGGTTAGTCCCAAAAATAATATAAAATAGCATATTAATGCATATAAAACATCCAAAACAGATAATATAATAGCATGGAACAATCAAAAATTATAGATACGTTGGAGACGTATCAAGCATCCCCAAGCTTAATTCCTGCTCGTCCTCGAGTAGGTAAATGATAAAAACAGAATTTTTGATGTGGAATGCTACCTAACATATTTATCCATGTAATATTCTTTATTGTGGCATGAATATTCAGATCCGTAAGATTCAAAACAATAGTCTAATATTGACACAAAAACAGTAATACTTCGAGCACACCAACAAAGCAATCGTGTCCTTTCGAAATAACATGGCCTTAGAAAGTTATCCCTACAAAATCATATGGTCTGGCTATGCTCCATCTTCCCCACACAAAGTATCTAAATCATGCACAACCCCGATGAACAAGTCAAGCAATTGTTTCACACTTTTAAAGTTCTCAAACCTTTTCAACTCTCACGCAATACATGAGCGCGAGCCATGGATATAGCACTATAGGTGGAATAGAATATGGTGGAGGTTGCAAGGGAAAGGGAGAAGATAGTCTCACATCAACTAGGCGTATCAACGGGCTATGGAGATGCCCATCGATAGATATCAATGTGAGTGAGTAGGGATTGCCATGCAACAAATGCACTTAGAGCTATAAGTGTATGAAAGCTCAAAAAGGAAACTAAGTGGTCGTGCAAGATGAGAATCCACTAGTTATATGAAAGTGACAAAATAGGAGACTCTCTATCATGAAGATCATGGTGCTACTTTGAAGCACAAGTGTGGAAAAATATAGTAGCAATTGTCCCTTCTCTCTTTCTCTCATTTTTTCTTCTTCTTTTTTTTCTCTTCTTTTTTTTGGTGGGCATCTTTGGCCTCTTTTTTTTTGGGCTTCGCTGGCCTCTTTTATTTTTTTGTAAAGTCCGGATACTCATCCCAACTTGTGAGGGAGTCATGGCTTCCATCATCCTTTTCTCACACGGGACAATGCTCTAATAATGAAAATCATCACACTTTTATTTACTTACAACTCAAAAGAAAAATTACAACTCGATACCTATGACAAAATATGACTCTATATGCAATATGAAAGTGGTGGTGCATGTCATGAAAAGCGGAACGGTGGAAGTTGCATGGCAATATATCTTGGAATGACTATGGAAATGCCATAATAGGTAGGTATGGTGGCTGTTTTGAGGAAAATATATGGTGGCTGTTTTGAGGAAGGTGGGTTTGATGTACCGGCGAAAGTTGCGCGGTACTAGGGAGGCTAGCAAAGGTGGAAGGGTGAGAGTGGGTATAATCCATGGACTCAACATTAGTCATAAAGAACTCACATACTTATTGCAAAAGTTTATTAGTTATCAAACAAAGCATTAGACGCATGCTCCTAGGGGAGAGGTTGGTAGGAGTTAACCATCGCGCGCTCCCGACCATCACACAAAGGTCGACAATCATTAAACAAATCATGCTCCGACTTCGTTACATAACGGTTTACCATACGTGCATGCTACGGGAATCACAAACTTCAACACAAGTATCTCTTCCAATTCACAACTACTCACTAGCATGACTCTCATATTACCATCTCCATTATCTCAAAACTATATGCAAGGAATCAAACTTCTCATAGTATCCAATGCACTTAATATGAAAGTTTTTATTATATCCCTCTTGGATGCCCATTATATTAGGACTAAAATCATAACCTAAACAAATTACCATGCTGTTTTAAGAAACTCTCAAAATAATATAAGTGAGGTACGAGAGTTCAATAATTTCTATAAAATATAACACCACCGTGCTCTAAAAAGATATAAGTGAAGCACTAGAGCAACATTGCCTAGCTCAAAAGATATAAGTGAAGCACATAGAGTATTCTAATAAATTCACGATTCAGCGTGTCTCTCTCAAAACGATGTGCAGCAAGGATGATTGTGGCAAACTAAAAAGCAAAGACTCATATCATACAAGACGCTCCAAGCAAAACACATATCATGTGGTGAATAAAAATATAGCCTCAAGTAAATTTACCGATGGATTGAAGACGAAAGAGGGGATGCCTTCCGGGGCATCCCCAAGCTTAGGCTTTTTGGTATCCTTGAATATGGCTTGGGGTGCCTTGGGAATCCCCAAGCTTAGGCTCTTGCCACTCCTTATTCCATAGTCCATCAAATCTTTACCCAAAACTTGAAAACTTCACAACACAAAACTCAACAGAAAACTCTCTGGTATCCAGGGAATATTTGGGAATTTATAGGCCGAAGATTAGGGTTGGGGGAGTTGCCATGGGCCCACAAGCCAGGCCCCCCCCCTAGGGCGCGCCCCTGTGGCTTGTGGCCACACGGCGGCTCCTCTGCCTTGGTCTCCAAGCTTGGTAGTTGTCTTCTGGTCCTAGAAAAATTATTCCGAAGATTTTATTCCGTTTGGACTCCGTTTAATATTCCTTATCTGCAATTCTCAAAAACAAGGAAAAAACAGAAACTGGCACGAGGCTCTAGATTAATAGGTTAGTCCCAAAAATAATATAAAATAGCATATTAATGCATATAAAACATCCAAAACAGATAATATAATAGCATGGAACAATCAAAAATTATAGATACGTTGGAGACGTATCAGTACCATGGACAGAACCGGCACTGCCACACATCTAGCAGCAGCCTCAGTGATCGCAGCCTGCGTCTCTTCGTGCGCACGCACCAGAGAGATAATATCTCCATGAGAAACCTCGACCACAACGCCACTATCATCTAAAATCCTAGCCAAATGATCGTCTGAAAATGCATTTAGAATCCTAAAAGAGGGAACTGGGTTACCTGAAGTTTCCATGTTCTTGTCGGTGAGGCGGAGCTTGGCACTTTCCATGGACGTAATCTCCCCCAGCTTGGCCTTGGCCCGGACGCTGGGCGCCCGCTGCACCATCGGCGTCTCCTTGGAGCGCTTGGCCTTGGTTCCTGTCCCTGCCACCGCCAGCGCCGCCCCGAGGTCGCCCCCTAGCGCCGCCTCGGTCAAAGAGGACGAGGGGGCCGCCGTTTTGCGCGACGGCTTCCTCCCCGTTGTCTTCTTGGGTTCCCTACCGGAGCCACTCAAGCCACCGCGCGTAGAAGCAGGCGTTAGATCACTCCCTTCGTTCAGCACACAGCCCGAGTCCGTCCCCACGGCCACCGGAGAGGAGGGCAGGGGGCTCGACTGCGCAGGGAGCCCCCACCACCACGGGGTTCGGAAAGAGCTCTGGGACCGGCACAAAGAGGTTGGAGCCATACTCATCGAATGCCACCACGAGAGAGCGGGCCAAGGGGAACGCTAACCGCCGTGTCTTGGGTCGCCACCACCGTGGCCCCAGCAGCAGGAGCTCCCAGTTTTTCCCACGTCTCGCTGTCAATGGAGGTGTCCTGGATACTGTCCTCGAGCTCATCCTCCTGCCCTTCCAACCCCGCATCGTTATCCTCAGTCGCACCGTGATCTCCATTAGAACCCTCCTTGCCATTGCCCTTTGAGCCCCCACTAGGCTTGTTGATGTTTCCCCGAGGTAGAGCACGACCAACCTTGTCATAGCTGCTTGGGGGCTGCTTGTCCGAGGGGCCGGATCCATGAGCAGTAGCCCCGCCCCCATGCTTAGGCAGGCGCTCAAGCCCCACCTTTATCTGGTACCCCTCATGATTGAACCACACTTCGACCACCCCGTTGAGTTTCTCCGATGCCTTACAAGCCAATTTCATCCTCACAAGTCCCAACTTGATGAGGGAGAGCTCGTCGACCATAATCGGTCGACCCAGCATTTTAAGCCCTTCCATGAGGCGCTCCACCCTCCGATGTTTCTTAGGGATGCCGTAGAGCCTGACCCAAGCCTCTGCCATCACCATTGGCTGTACTTCCTCATGAAGCATGCCGCGCACCCTAGCAGTGATATTATTCATGGAGAGGAACAGTTTGCCGCTTGACTTGGCCATGTGGAGCAGATCAGCAGAGGGGAATACAACCATGAAATCATCATCCCCCACTTGAGATACCCGCCAGTCCCAATCCCCTGCCACCATGTGTTTGAGCTCTTGCTTGAGGACATGGAGGTTGAGCTTGCCCGGATCCGCGGATAAGATGGCAGCGTTTGCGATTCATGGATCCCCCAGGCAATCCGCCTCTTCATCTTCGTCAAGCTGTAGACAGAAAAAGCCCACGCCCAAGATTGCACTTCCCATGATCTGGAGGTTGAGCTGTCACCCCTGGGATGGGCAGTTTCCATATGCATGTCCTTCCTCCTTACAAAACACACAGAGTGGCTTGAACTTACATTTGGATTGGAAATGGCCCAAGCGCCCACACTTGAAGCACTCCACCTCCGGGACCTCTTCCACCGGAATGGGCTCACCCGCCGTGCCCTTGGACGAAGACGGGAGCGCCATTGCCAGTGGTTCGGCGAACGCTCGGGGCTTCTTGGCAAACGGGTCACCATGGCCGCCACCACAGTTCGGGTGCTCCATTGGCTTGCGTTCGAGCTCCCTGCGACGTTGCCCAGCCTTCTTCTTCCTCTTGCGGTCTTGCTGCTGAATCCACCAAGGGGGAGGAGGACCCCAATCCCCCTCGCGCCCCATTTGCTCTTGAGACAAGTCGCCCTGCTCCCATTCATCTCTGCCTCCTTGACGCCCGCGCATCGAACGCTTGGCCTTGTCGCACAGCTCCCGCTCCCACCGCCGATCCACCTCCTGGTCCGACTCCTCCATCGGCCTCTTGTCCGCTCGCCGGTCGCCCATCACCGCCGCCGCGAAGGAGATGAGGACTGGAGGGGGTGGTGGTGAGATCAGGATGGTGCGGGCAGTGTGAGCCAGCCGCCGCACCTCGCGAATGGATGCGGGAAACACTAGGGAAGGGTTCTGCCAGCCACACCGCAGCCATATATATCCGGGGGTGGGCCGCTGGACAGGCCTAAAGGGAGTGGGTCTAGCCACATCAGCAGACTCCGGGCCAACACACGCAGCCGGGCCGCCAGGCCCATTCGGGGTAGGCACCGAAGTCGACCCAAGGCCATCCACGTCGGCCCCCGGCCCACACGCGCCAACCCTAGGCACCAGCACAGGTTCGATAGGCGGCGTGCCCCGCGCGCCCACCGGCGGCCTTGGGAGAGGGGGGGAGAAGGAAGGCGCAACCAGTCCTCATCAGGCCTCTGCGCCTCGCCAGGAAGCACCAGATCCGCCGCCGCCCGGGCGCGAATCGCCCTGGCCGTCCCCACCGCAGAGCCCCTACTCGTCGGCGACGACAGCCGCCAGATGTGGGAGGCCGTGGCCCTCGAGCCTCTCCCGCCAGGCACGAAACGGTGGCTCCGACCAGCCGCGTCACTCCTCGCTGCCTCCGCGAACGCGATGAAGGCACCGACCGACGGCCCCGCTGGCACCGCCCTCAACTCCCCCTCGACCTCCTCTTCGTCATCCTCCGAGTCACCGTCCACGAGCGCCCAGAAACGGTTGCTGCCGGGCACCGCCCCAGGCCCCGAGCATGGGGCAGACAGCCCCCGCGCCTGCAAGCTCCCCGCTCCCCGACGGACCAGCATCCAGTTTGCCGGCGATGACAGACGCGTCGCCCACGCCGCGTCGCCCCTGCAGTCGCCTGCCCACTCGCCTAACGGGACGCTCATTGAACATGTGACAAGGCCTTTCCCTTCCTCAGGACCGCTCAGCCTCCGTCTGGATGAGGAAATGTCCGCCGGGATCCACTGGAGGCCGGCGTCACAGATGGATCCGACACGTGAAGCAGAAAGAGCTGATCTATAGAGGAACCATGCCCGTCGCCTGCTCCACTTCCGATCACCCCCGCTTGACTTCCTCCAGGCTTGACCACTCCAGCCTCTGCCTGTCATCGCCCTCCCGCAGGGCCGCAAAGTGGTACCCACCAGGCGCTGCCCTATCGCATGGCCAGAACCCTCCTGCATCCTCGCCGCCGCAATTGCGCGCAACTCACCGGCATTCCAATCGCCGGAAGGCCTTCGCTGTTGTACCCGCCTGTCCAATGCCACCAATCCTCCTTCAAATCTTGCAGAATAGTGGGGGTGCGGGATAAGGTGAGGCGAGAATTGGGGGGAGTGGGTGAGAACAATTGCCGGGGGAAAGGATAAGGTATGCGGTGCACGACTAGGTGCGAGTGAAAAGATCGTTCGCGTGACTTTGCCTTTGATGCAAACGAGTTCCTGGATGACGTGGCAACGGGAGACCGTCAAGATTCGGGCGACGGCACGCTCGGCCCCATGTCCCAAAAATCCGACATTCAGTACTTATCTTTTTCGTTAAAAATGGCATAAGAGTTAAAATAGATTCCTAAAATCTAAAAAGTGCACGCGCACTCTCTGGTTGAATCGAGCAGCCGAACGCTCGCCGCTCGATCAACTCAGATCGTGCGACCTCGCGACCCCAGGTGTTACCTGGTCGGGGAGGCGGTCCCGAGTGGCAACGCTACACGAGAAACGTCCATCCTCTTCTCCACCTTCTCCTCTTCAGCCATGCCTCATCCTCCCCCGTCATTCCCCTCCGCCTCCTGGATTCCGCCCTGAGAACAAGGTAGCACAAGCACCTACGCTGCGTCCTCATGGATGGTCTGCCCTGAGCAACTGCCAGCAGGCAGCAACGTGAGGCTGGGAGGTCCTCTCCTTCCCAGGATCCAGGTGACGGCGAGATCCAGTAGATGCATACCACTGACGGTTGTCGTCTCCACGCCACGCGGCCCTCCTTCCCATGGTGGAGCTGCTCCTTCCCATCGCGGATCCAGACGGGGGTCAGTCTCGTCGCCCCGGGCTTTCCTCCCCCGACCTCTTGCTACAGGTTCTGCGTCCTCCACTGCACGGCGTCGTGGTTGAGCGCCTTGACCCGATGTGCCTCATGCGCACCTGCAGAATCCACCATGGTCGAGCGCCTTCTCCCAATCTACCTCGCGCACAGCAGCAGCATCCGCTGCACTTCTACATGTGTACAGTGGTAGATCGATTCATTGAGCGCAACACTCGTACCTGCAAAAGTTAGCTGAGAACCTCACAAGCAAGTATCTTGATTGATTTTTGCTTTTCGCACATGCATGTCTCGGCGTAGACTTGAGTATGTGTACCCTTAAGTATGTATACGCTGGGCTGGCTAGCTTTGCTCTTGATCGATTTACATGACAAGATCGGAAAATCTTTTCTCTCTACTACTGTTTTGTCTTTGAGTATTTCTATGTTGATAATCTTTCAGATTTTTTGAAGACCATAGAAAAAGTTGCACAAGCATCATTTTGTAGTTGGACATTGCGTCACATAATTGGTCTGGGATACATGATGAAGTTGCACATCCTATGCCCGCTGCGCACTCTAATCGCCATAGTTGAACATGTGTGGCCACGAAATTGCACAGTCTTACGGCATAGTCGCACACGCACGGGTGCGGGAGATGCTCACGTACGGTCGTGGAGTTGCACACTCTCACCGACATATTCCCACATGCGTTGCCGTGGGGTTGCACACTCTCGCCCGCATAGTCGCACGTGCACAGTTGCGGGGGTGCTCACACACGACCGCGGAGTTGCACACTCTCATCGGCCTAGTCACACATGCATGGCCGTGGAGTTGCACACTCTCATCGGCCTAGTCGCACATGCGTGGCCACGGAGTTGCACTCTCTCATCGGTCTAGTCGCACATGCCTGGCCGCGGAGTTGCACACTCTCATCGTCCTAGTCGCACATGCGTGGCCGCGGAGTTGCACACTCTCATCGGCCTAGTCACACATGCGTGGCCATGGAGTTGCACACTCTCAGCCGGCCTAGTCGCACATGCGTGGCCGTGGAGTTGCACACTCTCATCGGCCTAATCGCACATGTGTTGCCGCGGAGTTGCACACTCTCATCGACATAGTCGCACATGCATGGCCGCGGAGTTGCACACTCTCATCGGCATATTCACACATGCATGATCGCGGAGTTGCACACTCTCGTCTGCATAGTCAGATAGTCGCACACACACGACTACAGAGTTGCACACTATCGTTGGCATAGTCGCACATGTGTGAACGGAGAGTTGCACACTCCCGTCTGCATATTTGCACACATACTGCTGCGACAGGTGCTCATGCACGGACGTGGAGTTGCACACTCTCAATGGTATAGTCACACATGCATGGCCACTGAGTTGCATAACCTCGTTCGCATAGTCGCACATGAACTATTGTGGGAGGTGCTCACACTCAGTCATGGAATTGCACATTCTCGTCGGCATAGTCGCACATGCGTGGCCGCGAAGTTGCATGCTTCCGTTCGTATAATCGCACATGCAATGTTGCGAGAGTTGAACATGCACAACGATGTAGTTGCTCACGCGCGACTGTAGAGTTTCACACCATGACCGGCATAGTTGCTCACACACGGACCGCGGGTTGGCACACCCTTATAGGATAGTCCCTCACTCACGGTTATGTGGAGGCCATTCACACGCGCGGCGATTACCATGTAATTGGGCATGATAGTTAGGCGGGGCAGTAGACGAAATTGTACATTTCACTGTTAGGGAGTAGTATTGGGTGGTGCCATCAGTGAAAACTGCACGTTCATGACTGAAGGAAAAACTTGCACATCGACCATCAACTAGTTGCACATCGACGGCTAAACAGTTGCACCAAACGGAGACAAAATTGCACACAAAAAAGTTTGTCGAAACATATCCATGCGGGATCTAGTTTCGAAGAGCAAAGCATGCATGTGCGCACGCCCACATGCATGTGTAACGCTTTGCTCTGTTCGCGCAATCCCAGCCACCCTACTTAGGTCCTGCGATGGCTGTGATGTCTTTCTTGATGGTCTCTTTCTTGTCGGGAGTGGCCAAAGCGAAGGCAACGCTCACGGCTCTGCCACGGCAACCGTCTGCGCAAATGGTGGAGCAAGCAGGGTCTTTCTTGCCCTCGCTGCAGAACTTGCCGCAGTCGCCGACGCAGGTGGCCGCGATCGCGTCGATCTTGTCGCTGGGCTGGGCGGCCTGCTTGTCGATGGCTTGAATCACGGCCGTCTTCTCCAAGGCCGAGCTTTTGGCGTACACGTCGGCGGTGAAGGAGAGGCTCTCGACTTCGACGCGGCAGATGGTCTCGCACCTTGTGCTGCATGCGAGGTCTTTCGTGGCTGAGCCGCAGAGCTTGTTGCAATCGTCTAGGCAGCGGCTGGCCAACCCAGCAGCCTGGTTAGAAGACTCAGCGGAGGAGACGGCACCTTCAGTCTTGTTGCTCAAGATCTCGACCGCGGCGGCCTTCTCGGTGGGCGGGGCGGCAGCGAATGCCTCCGTCGCCCCCTTGAGACGGCAAACGCTGTCGCATGGGGCTTCAGCGGTCGCCGCTGGCACTGATGCGGCTGCCACCACGACGGCGACGAGGAAAGACACGATCATCGTGGTTCGGCTCACAGACATTGCTGAGTAACTTCTTGATTGGTTTGGCGAGGGACGAGGCGATCGAATAGATGTTGCAGCTGCTGCTGAGGTCGATGCTTTGTGCGTCATGGAGCGTGAGGAAGGAGCTTTCTTTATTTAGGAATGGCGTGAGGCCAGGAGTTTTTTGCGTACCACCAGTGGTGGATGCCAACCTTTTTCTTCTTTGAAGGAAGTGGTGGATGCCAAATCGATAGCATGTTAACGCTATTTATCTAGAACTAGGACAATACATATAAATTAATCAAATAAATAATTAATATTGTCTCTAAGGTCAAAGTTCATTTCCTCGCAATGCATTGTGACTTGCTCCGTCATGTCAAGCAACCGGTCTACAATTTTGGGGGAGGGTCTATGGATTTCCAAACGGCTGAGAAGACAATCCTTCAAATAGTCCACTGTCGCTGGAAAGAAAAACATTCACATAGTTCGCTTAACTTCCTGACTGTAGTTGATCTCTATGTCAATTGACACAACTAATCATCTAGTTTAATTTAATTTCACTAGTTACAAAAGGACGCATAGTAAAAGCATTAAACTTATTTAAACCAATCTCAATTTCAATAATAGGTTCAAAGATATCCTTTTGTTTAGCGAGTAGGTTAGCATCTTTCGTCCATCATCCAACTCATGTCCGTTAACTGCAATATGATCGACGAAACGTTTATACGCCTCGTCATTTGATACTTCATGTAGTGGACGCTTAAGTGTAAACATCTTCACGAAATCTACAACAGAGTAAGTTTGTTCAGGTATATGGCTCCTATCGAAGCTCTTGTGCAACTTCTTTGCTACTTCTCTTCATTTTGACACTCAACCGGATTTTGTTTTACCTTTTTAGCGAACTTTGCTAGAATCAATGTTTGACTCTGTATTTTTCCGGAACTTATGCCTCCATGCCTCTAGTTCTTCTTTCTAGATCCTGCACATCGTTAGTGAGCCCATCAATCTTATCACTACACGACAACACTTGATTGAGGGCAATTAACTGTCGAGAGAAATACATGACCAAGGGCAAAACAACTGCCGCGACATTTGTTTCTGCTGGTATAAGCATCTCGGGAGAGAGAAACTACCAGAAGAACTTGAGCAATGATGACACATTTACCGCCGATACACCTTAGGGCCCATTATCTGCCAAGACAACTAAACCACGACCCATAATCTGTAGGGGATCGACTTTGGCGTGAGGCCGAAATATCGGGTCTAAGCGCGTGCTAGCAAGGAGGGGAAAGCACGTGAGTCCAAAATTTTGGCCCAAAAAGGACGCGCACACACCGGCCCTCCACCAGATAGCAGCGTCACCCCTAAATTGACGCCAAAATCCTTCGTGCCCTCCACCAGACCACAATCGTCGCCGCCCCCGACAAGACCATTGCCCCCGTTGGCCCCCACCGTACCACCGGCCCCAACCATCCGGCCGCCGTCGATCGCCCTCCACCCCGAGTGACGGTGTCCTGGACTAAGGGGTCCTAACCTAGTCAGCCCAGACTCCTCGGATTGGGACGGGGGGCCCTCCACCTGTTCAAGATGGACTCCAAAGATTGTGCGATGGAACGTAATCAAGACTGCGTCTGTCGAAGTCTTGTCGTATACTCCAAGACTTCTTCTACCGCCTCTATGCTAAGATACCGACCTTGTAACCCTAGATATCGTACCTGGCGTATATATATAAGTGATGTCTACTATGCAACTTTATTCTTGTAGACTTTGTTGGGCCTCCAAGCGCAGAGTTTTGTAGGACAGTAGCAATTTTCCCTCAAGTGGAAGACCTAAGGTTTATCAATCCATGGGAGGTGTAGGATGAAGATGGTCTCTCTCAAACAACCCTACAATCAAATACAAGAAATCTCTTGTGTCCCCAGCACACCCAATACAATGGAAAATTGTATAGATGCACTAGTTCGGCGAAGAGATGGTGATACAAGTGCAATATGGAAGGTAGATATAGGTTTTTGTAACCGGAGAATATAAAAACAGCAAGGTAACAAGTGTAAAACAGCGAGCAAAATGTTGTATAAATGCTTGGTAATAAGGCCTAGGGTTCATACTTTCACTAGTGCAATCTCCCAACAATGCTAACATAGTTGAATCATACGATCATCCCTCGACGTGCAACAAAGAATCACTCCAAAGTTTCTATCTAGCGGAGAACAATAAGATGAAATTGGTGTAGGTAGTAGAACCACCTCAAAGTTATTCATTCCGATCAATCGTTTGAGCTATTCCTATAAGTGTCACAAACAGCCCTAGAGTTTGTACTAAAATAACATCAATGATACATATCAATCCACCCTAATGTCACCTAGATACTCCAATGTCACCTCAAGTATCTGTGGGTAAATTATGCGACATGCATCAAACAATTTCAGATCTATCATATTCAATCCAACACAAAGAACTTCAAGGTGCACCCGAAGATTTCTATCGGTGAACGTAAGACAAGAACATGGATCAACCCCTATACATAGATTACCCCAATGTCACCTCGGAAATCTGCAAGTTGAGTACCGAAACATACATCAAGTGAATCAATAGAACACCCCATTGTCACCACGGGTATACACATGCAAGACATATATCAAGTGTTCTCAAATCCAATATTCAATCCAACATAGCGAGATCTCAAAGGGAAAGATTTAATTCATCACAACAAGATAGCAAGGGAAACACACCATATGATCCAACTATATTAACAACGCTCGCGATACATCAAGATCGTGCCATCTCAAGAACACGTGAGAGAGAGAGAGAGAGAGAGAGAGAGAGATTGAACACATAGCTACGGGTACATACCCTTAGCTCCGAGGGTGAACTACTCCCTCCTCGTCATGGCCTCCGCCGGGATGATGAAAATGGCCACCGGATGATGATTTCATTCTCCGGCTTGGTACTGGAAAGGCTCCAGATTGGTCTTTCGTCGATACAGAGAGTTGCGGCAGCGGAGCGGAAGTTCTCTCTTTATTTCTGGAGTTTCTGGGATTTATAGGATTTTTCAGCGTTGGAATCACGCGCAACAGAGCCACATGGGCCCCATCACACAACAGGGCGCGACCTAGGGGAGGTGCACCCTGATGGCTTGTTGCCCACAGGTGGCTCCCCTTCGGTGGTTCTTCGCTCCAATATTGTTTATTTCCTCCAGAAAAAATCATCAAAAAAATTCGGGCGATTCCGAGAACTTTCATTTTCTGCACAAAAACAACACCACGGTAATTCTGCTGAAAACAGCGTCAGTCCGGGTTAGTTCTAAATAAATCATATAAAGTAAATCAAAACCATATAAAATTATAGTAGACATAGGCAAATATGGCATGAATACTTCATAAATTATTGATACGTTGGAGACCTATCAGCATCCCCAAGCTTAATTCCTACTCGTCCTTGAGTAGGTAAATGATAAAAGAAATAATTTATGAAGTGTGAATGCTAGCATAATGTATAATATTGAGCAAGGATAATTTAAGCCACTTTTCTAGCATCATAACCAGCAAGTATTTCTCATAAAACTTCTCATAATCAAGCAGCAAGTTATTCACATGTTAAAGTATAGACCATAAACTTTCTTGAAAACTAGCAAACTATGTTTTAAGTCATCAAACAATTACAGTTCATCTTATTTTCAGGAAGGGTCTATGTAGGAGCTTTGGTTTAGCAAATTCCACATACTCAACTATCATTTAGTCTTCCATGATTGCTGACACTCAAAGCATATTTTTAGAACAAACAGTTTCAGTAAAACACATAGGAAGATAGGGGCTTAAAGTTTTGCCTCCCCACTTATTTATCTCGGGGATAATGTCAACAAATAATGAATCATGATCACCTATATTCAACTGGATATATATATATGTCTATATCTTTCCCCACCACATGATGCTTGCCAACTAAGGAATTAATAGATTGGAATAGGGATGAACATTATTAACTCTTGCATAAAAGTAAAAGATAGGCCCTTCGCAAAGGGAAGCAGGGATTTGTAGAGGTGACAGAGCTCATTTCTTAAAACAGAGATGGATATATTTGGGGTGGTGTGCCTTTCCTGTCAATGTCACGATAAGAGATTTCAACATCTTCCATGCTAATCACATTATTGGCGGTTCCCAAACAGAATTGAAATTTTACTCCCCCTCCACCATTCAAACACATTCCATGGCTAACCGTATCCACGGGTACCATCCAAACAATCAACTTTCTAGGGGGAGTTCTTGTTTATTTATTTTTGTATTATGCAGGACTGGAGATCCTTTTTACCAGCCTCTCTCGTGCATTCACAAATAAATAAACACTTATCTTGAGAATAACCCGCTTAGCATGGAAGATAATGACCGCCCCGTCGCTCCATGAGCGGTACGAGCACACAAAATGGATGTTTATTTGAATGTATAGAGGTGGCACATGCAAATTTACTTGGAATGACAGTGAAATACCATATATAGGTAGGTATGGTGGACTCTCATGGAAGAAACTTGGCTCAAGGATTTGGATGCACAAGTAGTATTTCTACTTAGTACGAAGTTTTGGCTAGCAAAAGGTTCTAAACAAGCATCACATGTTAGAGGATCCATGACAATATAACTGCTACGTGAATATAAACAAACATAACCATTTTGTCTTCCTTGTCCAACGTCAACTACTTGATCAAGTTTGAAAATAATTAATGGAGGTTCACAATCATAGAAGATGTCCAAGATAGTGTATTTATATGTGAAACATATCTTCCTTCAATATTCTTTCATGAATTGTTTAAATGACCAATGCTATGTTTGCTAACTTCGAATAAATTTTACCGCTTATACTCCTAGTATGTGAAGTCACTACTCCCCATGGTACAAGAATATGAAGCATATATAATTTCACATTTATGACATTCAATGCATTCAACGTTTACTCTCAGGATATACGTGAAGCACAAGAGTAAATTTCGAACTACTCTCAAAAGATATAAGTGAAGATCAATGAATAGTCAAATAATAAAGTAGTTATGTGAGGACTCTCTATCTCAATAAAGATTTTCAGATCTGAGTATTTTATTCAAGCAGCAAACAAATCAAAAATACACTCCAAGAATAGCACGCATCATGTGAACGAATAAAAATTTAGGCTCAACATAGGCTAACCGATAGTTGACGAAGAGAGGTGGGATGCGTAGCATCCCCAAGCTTAGGTGCTTGAGACTTCTTGAAATATTTACTTGGGGAGCCTTGGGCATCCCCAAGCTTGAGATTTTGTATATCGTTCAATCCTCTCATATCCCGGTTTCACCTAGGTCTCAAAAACTTCATCCACACAAAACTTGGAAAGAACTCGTGAGATAGGTTAGTACACATAAGCATAAATCAACACATCATGTACTGCCAAGACAAGTTGCATATTAATTTCCAAACATTAGGTACTGTATACTATCATTTCCACAATTTATATCTACCAATATAAGCCATGAAAACTCTAGGATAAGTAGATAACAAAACTATGACAGCAATCTGTCCAAACAGAATAGTCTGTAGCAAACTATCAAAACAGTGTACTTATGTAACTCCAATTTTTTTACACAGCACACATCAAACATGCAATTCAAGCACCCTAAAGGCAATTGTTGGAACTTTTTATTGAAAAAATATATATTATAAATAACATATAAGATATAACAACAAAATATAATGACGCTCCATGAAAAACACGTATTATGTGACGAATAAAAATATAGCTCTAAGTAAGATATACCGATAGTGTTGAAGACGAAAGAGGGGATGCCTTCCGGGGCATCCCCAAGCTTAGGCGCTTGAGTCTTTCTTGGATATTACCTTCGGGTGACTTGGGCATCCCCAAGCCTAGGTTCTTGTCACTCCTTATTCTCCTCGTATCGGTGTCTCACCCAAAACTTGAAAACTTCAATCACACAAAACTTAACGGAACTTCGTGAGATGGGTTAGTGTAATAAAGATAGATCATTCACTTAGGTACTGTCAAGACAAGATTCATAATTGTTATCACATAATAAATACTGTATTCTATCATTCCCATAATTTATATCACTAAATATAAACTATGGAAACACTAAATCAAGCAAACTATGCATGCAAAACAGAATCTGTCATAAACAGAACAGTCTGTGAAGGTCTGTAGTATAAACATATTTACCTGTCTCTAACAATTCTGAAACATTAGGACCACGCAGAGAATTTGTATAGCAAAACTGTGTAAAAATTTCAGAATTTTTTGACTCTCCAGTAAAATCATAGAAATTCTGCACTGGATATAAAAGTTTCCGTTTTTGCACAGAATCAAACTAACAAGTATCCACACTATCCCAAAGGCTTTACTTGGCACTTTATTGAAATAAAATACACAAAACATGATTAATACAGTAGCTTAATAATGTGAACACACAAAAACAGAAAGTATAAATATTGGGTTGTCTCCCAACAATCGCTTTTCTTTAAATCCTTTTAGCTAGGCATGATGATTTCAATGATGCTCGCATAGGAATAGTAATTGAAACATGCAAGGGAGCATCATGAATCACATGGCAAGCACATTTAAGTCTAACACTCTTCCTATGCATAGGGATTTTGTGAGCAAACAATTTATGGGACCAAGAATCAACTAGCATAGGAAGGCAAAACAAGCACAACTTCAAAACTTTCAACACATAGAGAGGAAACTTGATATTATTGCAATTCCTACAAGCATATGTTCCTCCCTCATAATAATTTTAAGTAGCATCATGAAGGAATTCAACATTATAACCATCATATAAAGAATTATCTTCATGATCCAGAAGCATAGAAAATTTATTACTCTCCACATAAGCAAATTTCTTCTCATACATAATGGTGGGAGCAAACTCAACAAAACAACTATCATGAGATACTTGATTGATATAACAACATTGAATATTAAAATCATGATAACAAGTTTCATGGTTGTCATTACTCTTTATAGCATTCATGTCATCACAATAAACATCATAGATAGGAGGCATGCCATCATCATAATAAATTTGCTCATCAAAACTTGGGGCACTAAAAATATCATCTTCATCCAACATATCATCCCCAAGCTTGTGGCTTTGCATATCATTAGCATCATGGATATTCAGTGAATTCATACTAGCAACATTGCAATCATGCTCATCATTCAAGGAATTCTCATTAAGTATTTTCACAAACTCTTCCTCTACCAATTGAGCACAATTTTCCGAACCATCATTTTCACGAAAGACATTAAAAAGACGAAACAATTGAGGCAACCTAAATTACATTTTTTTTGTATTTGTATTCTATAAATCAAACTAGTGATAAACAAGAAACTAAAAGATTTAATTGCAAGATCTAAAGATATACCTTCAAACACTCACCTCCCCGGCAACGGCTCCAGAAAATAGCTTGATGTCTACTACGCAACTTTATTCATGTAGACTTTGTTGGGCCTCCAAGCGCAGAGTTTTGTAGGACAGTAGCAATTTTCCCTCAAGTGGATGACCTAAGGTTTATCAATCCATGAGAGGTGTAGGATGAAGATGGTCTCTCTCAAACAACCCTGTAATCAAATACTAGAAATCTCTTGTGTCCCCAGCACACCCAATACAATGGAAAATTGTATAGGTGCACTAGTTCGGCGAAGATATGGTGATACAAGTGCAATATGGAAGGTAGATATAGGTTTTTGTAATCTGAAAATATAAAAACAGCAAGGTAACAAATGTAAAACAGTGAGCAAAATGTTGTATAAATGCTTGGCAATAAGGCCTAGGGTTCATACTTTCACTAGTGCAATCTCCCAACAATGCTAACATAGTTGAATCGTATGATCATCCCTCGACGTGCAACAAAGAATCACTCCAAAGTTCCTATCTAGCGGAGAACAATAAGATGAAATTGGTGTAGGTAGTAGAACCACCTCAAAGTTATTCTTTCTGATCAATCTTTTGAGCTATTCCTATAAGTGTCACAAACAGCCCTAGAGTTTGTACTAAAATAACACCAATGATACATATCAATCCACCCTAATGTCACCTAGATACTCCAATGTCACCTCAAGTATCCGTGGGTAAATTATGCGACATGCATCAAACAATTTCTGATCTATCATATTCAATCCAACACAAATAACTTCAAGGAGCACCCCGAGATTTCTATCGGAGAAAGTAGTGTGAAAACGTGCAATCAACTCCTATGCATAGATCCCCAAGGTCACCGGAATCCGCAAGTTGATGCCATAACATATATCAAGTGAATAAATAGAATACCCCATTGTCACCACAGGTATCCACATGCAAGACATACATCAAGTGTTCTCAAACCCAATATTCAATCCGACATAACAAAACCTCAAAGGAAAAGATTCAATTCATCACAACTAGACAGCAAGGGATAAACATCATATGATCCAACTATATTAACAAAGCCCGTGATACATTAAGATCATGCCATCTCAAGAACACGAGAGAGAGAGAGAGATTGAACACATAGCTACTGGTACATATCCTCAGCCCCGAGGGTGAACTACTCCCTCCTCGGCATGGCCTCCGCCGGGATGATGAAAATGGCCACCGGATGATGATTTCCCTCTCCGGCAGGGTACTGGAAAGGCTCCAGATTGGTTTTTCATCGATACAAAGAGTTGCAGAGGTGGAGCGGAAGTTCTCTCTTTATTTCTGGGGTTTCTGGGATTTATAGGATTTTTCAGCATTGGAATCACGCGCAACGGAGCCACGTGGGCCCCAGCACAGAACAGGGCGCGGCCTAGGGGGCGCGCCCTGATGGCTTGTGGCCCACAGGTGGCTCCCCTCCAGTGGTTTTTTGCTCCAATATTGCTTATTTCCTCCAGAAAAATCATCAAAAAGTTTCGGGCGATTCCGAGAACTTTCATTTTCTGCACAAAAACAACACCACGGTAATTCTGCGTCAGTCCAGGTTAGTTCTAAATAAATCATATAAAGTAAATCAAAACCATATAAAAGTATTGTAGACATAGGCAAATATGGCATGAATACTTCATAAATTATCGATACGTTGGAGATGTATCAATAAGCCATAGGGTTTAGCCCGTAGAGGGTTCGAACACTACATTACTCATCTAGCTTTAGGGTTAGAACACATCTCACGATCTCGAGGTAGATCAACTCTGTACTCAATAATTCACCATCATAATAAACAAGAGCAGGACGTAGGGTTTTACCTCCATCAAGAGGGCCCGAACCTGGGTAAACATCGTCTCCCCTGTTCCTTTTACCATCCGTCTGAAATTCACATCTTGAGACCCCCTACCCCGAGGTCTACCAGTTTTTACACTGACACTGGAGCTTTCATTGAGAGGTTCCGCTGTGAGATGGACAAAAGGATCGATGGGATCATCGGTTAATGACTCCAATCTCACGAGCATGATTCCCATGCCCGAAACTCCTGTCACGAGTACGCCCGCCCTCCCTTGCCGAAACGAGGCAACCCATGACTCCGCCTGGGTCTTAGCAGAGTCCTCCATCAAGGATGAGGGGCCGAGGTATCTTCCGAAAAGCAACTCGGTCAATGGCCAACTAGAGGCAGCTGAAGTAGCTGATCTTAAAATCATCCCGGCTGATCCGATGGCTATAGACCTGACCAGGGTTGAGGATGCTAGGGTTTTGGACCCACGGTCCCTACAGATCAAAAACCACCCACCCACCTCCCACATTGAATATCGTCCTGATAACTCTGGGCCACCAGATGTTTGGGATCTAGCCTATGTACAACAGTTTCCTGCTGAGACAATCAGAAAGTTCTGGACTAGGTTCTTGTCTGTCAAAGACAAAATATCGAGCTACCAGGACTCAGATATAATAGCAGCCTTCCAGCATGGATGCAAGGATAAAGGCATTTCGAATGCCCTTGCTCGCCGCCGCGTTAAGACACTTCCGGAATTGACCAATTTGGTGTCCAGATTTTGCACCATCGAAGATGCTTGGCTGACCGAGGAAAACACAGATTCGATTTATGCACACAACCCGAAACGCAACATACTCGCTCCCCAGCGCGAGCTCCGCAAGCGGAACACCTCGGGTGAAAGACCTCGGAAGAAGAAGAAAACCTTCGGTCACCCTGGAAGAAGAAGAAAACCTTCGGTCACCAGACGGCCTCCTGATAAACCATGCCCAACACACGCTATTCTGCTTAATTCCTATCTGACTCACAGTCTCCGCGATTGTTGGGTTGTGAGGCAAGTGGCCAAGGGAGGACTCACCCTTCTAGCAGGCACCCCCAGCCACATAGAGCACTCCTCGGATGAAGATGAAGTCATGATGATCTATGAGATTTTTGTTTCCAACAACCAACGCAAACGAGCCCTGCGGGAAGTCAATTCCATCCAACCGGTACCATCCCGGGGCGTGTCGGTAGACACACCGATCACCTTCGATCATACAGATCAACCAAGGTTGACATCGGGTAGGTGCCCCGCCGCGCTGGTCCTCAACGCAATCATGGGTAACTGTTGACTTCGGAAGGTGCTCATGGATGGTGGCAGCAACCTAAATCTGATATATGCAAATACTTTGGACAAGATGCACATCGATAAATCTCTCATAGAACAAAGTGGCACCACCTTTAAAGGTACAATACCCGGGCGAGAGGCACACTACAGCGGAAAAATAACCCTGGATCTAGTCTTCGGGACATTGGACAATTATTGCTCTGAAGAGATTACGTTCCACATCGCCCCCTTTAAAAGCGGATATCATGTACTCCTGGGGCGGGACGCCTTCTCCATGTTCCAAGCAGTACCGCTTTACGGCTATACGAAGCTAAAATGTCGGGCCCAAACGGGATCATTACCATCTGAAGCGACCCTGATAGAGCACTCAGAGCCAAGAATAAAACGGCATCGCTCGCCCTCGAATCCCTGTCCAAAGCCCTCATAGCCGAGGAGTTGACAACACTACGCGCCGAAGTTGATCAAGATGATGTCATCCTCGACAAATGACCGAAGTCTACTTCATTCAAGTCGGCAGATGAAATAGTCAAGTTACAAGTCCACCCAATGGACCCAGCTAAAACGGCGTCCATTGGGGCGAACCTTGATCCCGAGACCAATGAGGCTCTACCGAATTTCCTTTGAGAAAACTAGGACACATTTGCCTGGCACCCCTCGGATACGCTAGGGATACCCCCTAGGCTTGCAGAACACAGCCTAAACATATTAAAAGGCTACAAGCCGGTCAAACAAACATGTCGACGTTTCTCTGAACCCAAGCGTCAAGCGATGGGTGACGTGCTGGCCAAATTACTGGAGGACGGGTTCATCCGAGATATAAAGCACCCCGACTGGCTCGCCAACTTGGTCATGGTACCAAAGAAGGACAAGTCCTGGCGCTTGTGCGTCGATTTCAAAGACCTCAATAAGGCCTGCCCCAAGGACCCCTTCCCATTACCACGCATCGACCAAATCGTGGACGCCACAGCAGGGCATGAGTCACTATGCTTCCTGGACGCCTATTCAGGATATCATCATATAAAGATGAAAGAATCTGACCAGGCGGCAACAATGTTCATCACACCTTATGGGTCATTCTGCTTTAACACAATGCCCTTCGAACTAAAGAATACTGGCGCCACATACCAATGCATGACTCAAACATGCCTGGAGAAACACATCGGGAGGACCGTCAAGGCCTACATCGACGATGAGGTTGTCAAAACTAAATCCGCCGACAATTGGTAAACAATCTCCGCGATATCTTCGCTTGCTTACGAGAGTATCAAATTATACTTGACCCGAAGACATGCTTCTTCGGAGTCCCAGTCAGCAAACTCCTAGGGTTTATCGTATCCAGCCGAGGATCGAGGCCAGTCCGGCAAAAATACGAGCCTTGGACCATCTGGAGGTACCAACAAAGCTCAATTATGTACATAAACTAGCAGGATGCGTGGCGGCATTAAGCCGCTTCATATCACGGCTAGGGTAGAAGGCCCTGCCTTTATACAGACTGTTAAAGCAAACAAAGACATTCGTATGGACCAAGGAGGCCGCGACGGCCCTGGAAGATATCAAAACTCTCCTCCCCACCAATCCTATCCTACCGGACCTAGGTATATGTGAGCCGATGATATTGTACATCTCGGCCACAAACCAGGTGGTTAGCGCAGTCCTCGTGGTTGAACAGGACATGGAGGGTCACAAGTTCTAGGTCCAGAAGCCCGTTTATTATGTCTCTGAAGTCTTAACCCCTTGCAAAACGCACTACCCACACTATCAGAAGATAGCATACGCCGTTTGTATGGCATCATGAAAACACCGGCACTACTCTTAGGAGTGCTCGGTGACCGTGGCATCCGATGTCCCATTAAGTGATATAATTAACAATCGGTATGCAACGGGGCGTATCGCCAAATGGGCCACAGAGCTCCTACCTTTTGAAATCACCTATCGACCACGCTGAGCTATTAAATCTCAGGTGTTGGCTGACTTCGTGGCCGAATAGACAGAAGCCGAACTCCCTCGAGAGTAGAACACTTA
Organism: Elymus sibiricus; assembly: GCA_039707655.1. Lineage (NCBI taxonomy): Eukaryota > Viridiplantae > Streptophyta > Magnoliopsida > Poales > Poaceae > Elymus > Elymus sibiricus. Next base: position 131,128,827 of record CM077663.1, read on the forward strand.
CTCACATTGGACCATGTACTTCGATGGTTCCAAAATGCTAGTCGGCCTAGGGGCTGGCGTCGTCCTCACGTCACCTACAAGCGACAATATTCGGTATGTATTACAAATTATGTACATAGAGTCAAACAACGCGGCCGAATATGAAGCCCTATTGCACGAACTCCGGATAGCAGTCTCCATGGGTATCAAACGCCTAGAGGTCCGAGGTGATTCTAACCTCGCCATCTCACAAGTCAATGGCGAATTCGATGCCAAGGACATAAAGATGACATCATACTGGAATGTCGTCCTAAAATCTCGACCAGGTTCGAGGGGCTGGAATTTCACCACATACCCCGAGATAGTAACCAGGCCGCAGATATACTCGCCCGAATGGGCGGAAAACAGGATAAAGTCCCAGACAATACCTTCCTTGAACGTCTTGTTAAGCCATCCGTACTCTGGCAAGATGACAAAGGGACGTCGGAGTCAGGCGACTTCGGGCAACATGTCTCGCCCGAAGATGACAAAGGACTTGGAGTAGTAGGCGGCTCGGCTATTCAGGAAACAACTTTTGCGCACGAAGTCATGGCAGTTATCGCGCCATGGAGAGAGCCAATCCTCGCATACCTGCTCCATAAAGAGATCCCCAATGACCAAACCGACGCACGACGGATCGTACGACAATCTAAAGCCTATAATGTTCATGAAGGAGAGATCTATAAGATGAGCACCACGGGCGTTCTCCAACGATGCATATCCGAAGAGGAAGGAAGAAAATTACTTCGGGAGATACACTCCAGCATGAGCGGACATCACGTTGCTGCTCGAACCTTGGTCAGCAAGGCCTTCCGAGCTGGTTTCTACTGGCCAACTGCGGGCACCGACGCCTCGGCGTTAGTACATCGCTGCCCGAGTTGTCAAGTATTTGCCAAACAGAGCCACATGCAGCCCGCAATGCTCCGCACTATCCCCATCAGCTGGCCCTTCGTGGGCTAGGGGTTAGATATGGTCGGCCCACTAAAGGGCGGATCAAGAAAAAATAAATACTTATTTGTCATGGTCGAAGAAAAGCCAGTCACCTCAGCTGACGCTACCCACGTAATTGAGTTCCTCTCCGGGGTAGTACACCATTATGGTATACCACACAGTCTGATTACAGATAACGGGACAAACTTCACGGCCAAATCGGTCAAGGATTGGTGTAAAAAAATGGGCATCATGCTTGATTATGCATCCGTATACCACCCACAGTCTAATGGGCAGGTGGAGCGGGCCAATGGACTAATGCTTAGCAGCATCAAGCCAAGGTTACTATGCTCCCTTAAGAAAGCGGACTGCAAATGGGTCGAGGAACTTGATTCCGTCTTATGGGGTCTGCGTACACACTGATATGTCTCCAACGTATCTATAATTTATGAAGTATTCATGCCATAATTACAACAATTTTATATGGTCTTGGTATGATTTGCATGGAACTAACCTGGACTGACGCTGTTTTCAGCAGAACTACCGTGGTGTTGTTTTTTGTGCAGAAATAAAAGTTCTCCAAATGCAATGAAACTTTTTGACGATTTTTTTTGGAAAAAAAGAGGCACTAGAAGCTTCGTGGGAGGGCCAGAAGAGCCACGAGGCCCATCTTCGCGTGAAACCGACGCCCAAAAATCCTATATATTCAGAAACCCCCAGAAATAACCCTAGATCAGAAGTTCCACCACCGCAAGACTCTGTAGGCACGAAAAACCAATCTAGACCCCGTTCCGGCACCGTGCCGGAGGGGGAAATCATCACCGGAGGCCATCTTCATCATCCCTATGGTCACCATGATGAGGAGGGAGTAGTCCACCCTCGGGGCTGAGGGTTTGTACCAGTAGCTATGTGTTTAATCTCTCTCTCTCGTGTTCTTAATTTGGCACGATCTTGATGTATCGCGGGCTTTGTTAATATAGTTGGATCATATGGTGTTTTCCCCTCTCTATCTTGTTGTGATGAATTGAGTTTTCCTTTTGAGGTTTCTTTATTACCGGATTGAATACTTTTATGGATTTGAGAGCACTTGATCTATGTCTTGGCACTCAACTCGTGGATTCCTGAGGTGACATTGGGGTAATCTATGCATAGGGGTTGATTGTAATGCCCCGGACATACCCGCCGGTGGTCGTTACTCCTGGCGGGATCTAGACTGGCCCCATAGATCAATATTAGTATTTTCTGCGCACTTTGTCCTCACTCGTACGCACCCGGGACCAACTTCCCGGTCGGTCACCCATCCTAAAACTACTCCAAGCCAAGCACGCTTAACTTGGGAGTTCTGTTTGAATGGACTCCTGGGAAAGAAGGAATTCCTTATTGATATGAGTAGTCTATTATCCCTAGTATGCCAGGCTAACACATACACCCCACTCAGAGGAACCGACGTCCTCGTCGGGTCATAGGAACGTTCCCTCTTGGCACAAACGTCTGTGCATGCAGTCCAGTACATGTGCCATGTCGGGTGCCACGACGGGTCACAAACGTCATGAACAACATGACCGCGCACCTGTCCGCAAACATCCGTGTAACCGCGAGGGTTGGCTCTGATACCAACTTGTAACGCCCAAGATGCGGTCCTATCCTTATTTTGGCTCGAGGGCCTCGATAGGGATAGAAGCGCATCTTGTCGTTTCGCAAGAATGGATATCATTACAAGTACATGTAAAGAGGAGATGAGTGTATGGAATTGGCTTACACTCGCCACAAGCTACATCAATATCACATCAATACAACATCATATCCAAACATCATACATAAGAGCATGGTCCGACTACGGACGATAACAAACGATAAAAACGACATCCATCCTTGCTATCCCAGGTTGCCGGCCTGGAACCCATCCTATGATTGATGAAGAAGAAGAAGAACTCCAAATCAAACAAGCATCGCTCTCATGTCAAAGCATCGCTTTACCTATACCTGCAACTATTGTTGTAGTAATCTGTGAGCCACAAGGACTTAGCAATCTCATTTCCAAGGGTATCAAGACTAGCAAAGCTTAATGGGTAAGGTATGGTTAAGTGGTGAGGCTGCAGCAAGCACTAAGCATTTATTTGAGTGGCTAACTTACGAGTACAAGAATAAGGGGGGGTGATCGTCGCATAAACGGACGTGAACTAGTAATGATCACTAAGTGATCCTGAACACCTACCTACGAGTCAAACATAACCCCACCGTGTTCTCTCTCGGTTCAAAAATTCATGAGAAGAGACAGTCACGGTTATGCACACGGTTGGTGTATTTTATTTGAGTTTACTTTAAGTTTTCTATGATCAGATGTTAAACAAACTTCCAAGTCGCCACATAACCGCCGGCACGGCTTTCCAAAAGATTTAACCCTGCAGGGGTGCTCCAACTCATCCATCACAAACTAACCACATGCTGCGTGGAAAACCTCAACCGCGGGATAACCCCGTAGTATCCTCAGAATTCCGGTGGAAAACCTCAACCTCGAGATAGCCCAAAGTATCCTCGGAATCCCGTGCACAAGACGTTTGAGAAAGGTAAAACAAATCCAGCAAGGCCGCCCGACGTGCTGACAATCCCGATAGGAGCCGCGTATCTCGTTCTCAGGGCACAACCGGATGAGCTACGCGTACAGTGGCCTGATAGAAATCTCCCGAGTTGGCCCCGCATATTGCTCTATTTTGGACCAACACTCATGAGGAGCACTGCCCGGGGGTTGATTAATTATCCACGGGGTGATCATGCCCTATGCATATTTTAGTTGTTATTAAGCAAATAGTACCAATTTTGGGCCTTGCCAGACGAGTTTTATCACAAAACGAAAGTCAAGGGGGTCCCCATAACAACCCCAAGCATGTTAGGAGCGCTCAATATGGAACATAACACTGGTACACAAGTAACTAGGGCGGCAAAGGTGGAACAAAACACCGAGCAAAAGGCAAAGCCTTCCACCTCTTACCAAGTATATATGTGCATTAAATTAAATAGCAATAATATTGTGATATCTCAAAATATCCTTGTTGTCACATGGAAACAACTTGCACCTTCAACTGGCAACGCTATAAGAAGGGCTGAGCAAGCGGTAACATAGCCAAACAATGGTTTGCTGGGATGTGGAGGGGTTAGAGGCTTATCATGGCATTTGGGAGGCTCGACAAACAAGTGGTAGGTAGCGAGACATAGCGATAGAAACGAGACAACTAGCATGGCAATGATAGTAGTCGTATCCAGGGAAATGTTCATCTTGCCTGAGATCCCGCTTGGAAGAAGAACGAATCCGTGAAGAAGACGATCCAACGTAGTCGAACGATCCTCACACTCCGAAGCGGTTTCGGAACTCTATCGAGAAGAAGCAATCCGGAAACGAGAATCAACACATGATAAACACAACAACATATGCATGACATGATGCGCAAACCAATATGATGCATGTCCGGTTTAATTATACAAGACACGACAAAGCACAACAATCAATTACTTCACATTAAGTGAAGTTCAATATGCAACGATTTGCATATTGACGAGACTCCACGTTCGAAGCATTTACTTCACTCTAATTTATTTACACGGCACATTTAAATGTTGTTAACATGGCAAGAGGTGAAGCATAATGAAACTACACTATCTAGCCATTTTAAATGAGGCCGGAAACAACGTATAGTATTTCCGAAGCGGCCCCATATGCAAATTGTGAGTTTGGTACAGATCTGAACTAATCATGTTTTATATTTATTAAACACGGAAATAAAATGCACAATGCAATTCTATTCGTCATTCTAGTCGATCTACATATATAGAACATTTGCAACGGAGCTACGGCCTAAAAGATATGACACACACAAGATGAATATGTCATGAATGCAAAATGCATGCAAACAACAACCATTAACATGTCAAATCATGGATGCAACAAGATATTATGAAACTACATGAGATTCTAAGCAAGTTTCATGTGCAAAATGTTCAAAACGAAGCTACGGTTCAACAATAACAAGCAACACAAGTTTTGATCAAATCTGCCCAAAACAGCAACATGGCATATTGCAACCCACAAAACAATAAGCTACAGCAATCTAAAATGCACAACAAGGGCATGGGGATGTAGGCAACATGATGCACAACAATTCATGTCATGGCAACAAGTTGAGCAAAAGCATGGATCAATAGGAAATGAGCTCACAAGATGACTATAAAATATAGCAGATTAGGACTTAGTGAAAATAACAGTTTTTAGCAGAGCAGTTTATCATGAAGGCATATTGGCCGCAATGAAACTATATGCTACAGGGCATATCATGGCATGAAAATCTCCAGCATGGCATAGGAAATGATGCACCTCAATTCATTCCATAATGGTAAGGTCTAATTATGCACAGAATCATGGCTAGCCTCAACACAACATGGCATTATGAAGAAAACAGATTCTCAGACTTAGTGAAAATTAGGCTAGACATGAGCAGCAGTTTTTAACAGATTGGCATGTTGGACAACCGAAACACCTATGATGCAAGTCCTATACATGGAAACTAATGGAAAAACATGATAGAGCATAACATGGTTAACAAAACATTCCATTGAGGCAACACCAAAAGAGTCCTAGAACAGTAGGAAATAACATGGCAACATGACAACAAAATAACAGTTTCAGACTTGGAATTATTTAGACCCCTCAAAACAGCAACATTGAGTACGCATGTACGCATGATGAAAACTACAGCTACACAAGGAATCCATGGCATGACAAGCAAACTAACATCAACTAGACATGGCATACTACAAATAACTCCATTGGCACAAGCTCAAAATAGTCATGGTTTGGTTAATACGATGCTCTCAAAATGGAACTTAACGTTAACAGATTTCAGATTTATCACGACAGCTACTTGAGAGCAAGAAATAGACATGATAATGATGTTCTACCTAGCAACCAGAGGCGTGGCATCGAATTAGACATCACATAGGGCAATACTCATGAAGACACCACATGCAAAAGACCTACGGATTAGATGCAATCTTCCGTGCAAAATTGAATAAAATAACAGTTTGCAACTACGACGGGATGCACTTTTGCAACAGGGTTTTGAGCATGTAGATGATTCCTATGATGAGTGGAAATGATGCCATGCTGTAGAGCACAAGGAGTAGATGCATTTATATATATTACAATTCAAAATCCGATTCACGGTTTAACAATTGCAAGACGTTTAATATGCCAAAATGATGACAAACAAACAATTGTTAGGGACTTAGTGAAAAAATACCCTCGGAGAAACTGGACGGAACCATACGTGGACGAGGGGGGATCCGTTTGGGTCGGGGACGCGGGCGGTTCCGGCTGGATTGGGACCTCCTCGTCCCAATCTGGAGAAGAGGAGGCCGATGGCCATGGCAGCGAGCGGTAGCGCCGCCGGGCATCGGCGAGGCCGGGGCGTCGGGGGCGAGGTGGATCCGGACTCCTGGGGCCGGGGAGGCCGGATCTGGCGGCCGGCGGCGACTGCGCTCACCAGAAGGGCGGATCCGGCAGCCGGCAGCGACTCGGGTGGCTTCGACGCCGGCGGTTGGCGGCGCGAGGGGCGGCGCTGCAGCTCCGGTGGCGAGTTGGGTCACCGGCGGGAGCTCCGGCAGGCTGCGGCTAGGGGGCGCGGGCTTGCACGGCGGCGGAGGCAGTCTCGAGCGGCGGCGGTGTCGGGCGCGAAGGCACGGGCAAGCGGCGGGCACGTGGCGGTGCGGCTTGGCCCGATCCGGGCCCGGGGCGGGCCGGATCTGGGCCCTACGGGCCTGGCGCGGTGGAGGGGGCTAGGAGGCAGTGCGGGCAGACGGTTGGCGACAGAGGAGGCCACATGGCACGCTGCTCGTGGTGGAGAGCGGCGGCTGCAGCGGCGCGCCCGATCTGGAACCGCCAAGTGGTGACGGCGGAGCGGGCCTGCGCTGAAAACAAGGAAGGGGATGGTGGCGGCTGCCCAAAATGGAAGGATGCCTTCCTTTTATAGGAAGGGGCTAGCGTTAGGGGTTTTCCATCCGTTTTTGGACCGTTTTGGTCCGGAAGCGGAGGGGGGTTATTAGGTTGTTGTTGGGCTGTGTAGGTAGGCTTGGGCTGAGATGAGAGGGGTTTTTGTGGCCCACGGCGCGAGTTTTAAAACACCAAAAAACGTTCGATAAATAAACTGATGACGATGCCGCTACGGTTGACCGTTCGGGTATCAAATGACCTCCGATTGCGACGAAATTTGGCAGACAGTCTACCTACAATAAAACAAGAACGCATGCCAACTTTCGACCCAATCCGAGAATATTTTATACCCACTTTTTAAAACAATATTTTATCGATGCCACGGGCGCATGCGTGTGTGGTTGGTCTCGAAACGGTCGACGACAAGAACGGAGCGAACCGGCAACTATGAACGGATGCAAGTTCTCAAAAACGACGACAACGGAGTGCCGATGCAATGCGGATGATGCGAATGATGCGATGATGAATGCGACAACCAAACGAATCGCACGATGACAACGGAATAAAACGGGAAACTTCTAGAGCGTCGGCCTCGGGCTGTTACAACTCTCCTCCACTAACAAGAGATCTCGACCCGAGATCTTTGGATGAGAAGGGGAAGAGAAAGAGCAAGAAGAAGAGGTAAAACTTAGTTGCTTCTTTGACAAACGAGTGAAACCAATGAATCTTGAAGGTTACAAAGATATGAAGAATGGCATGAGGAACAAGCAAGAATTCAAAAGAAATTTGGGCAGCACTTCAGTAGGAAAGAGAGACAAAACTTGATAAGATAACAAGAACTTGAGAACAGGGCACAACACACTGGTTAGATGGACAAGCAAGGGAAGAACATGATCTTGATAAAGCGAGATGATGGGTCGAAAAGAGAAACATCACAATGCCTCTGGAACAAAAGAATAGAAGCTAGATCGTTGAGAAGAAAAGAATGGAGCAGAAAATGACAACTTCTACCACAATTGAAATTGGAAAGCATCCTTAGAAAGAATGATTGAATGGAGTTGTTAGAACATCAACAACAAAAGAAAAGCTTGTTGTGGGCTTATGGAAACATCTCAAAATTATGAGGTGACAACCAGCCACAAATGGAAACAAAGATTGCTTGGGAGCAACATGACATGCAAAACTTCCTTCACCAAAAGGATACATCAAAGACTTGGATCATGATAAACACCGCAAATAGCAACAATCCTTAGGAAGGCTTTAGGTGAAATCAAATCCAAGATAACTCCAACGAATACAAATAGGTTTACATATCTCATTCTTGAAAAATTCTCTTTGAGACTCCTCATAAATCAAGAATGCTATAACACCATCTCAAAAGATAAGGAAGAATGAATTGCACTTTGAAATGCAATATAAAGAATACTTGAGCTACTCCAACAAGAATATTGAAGAACACTTCAAAGAATGATAAAAAGAAATGAAGGTTGAAAAGGATAAAATTATGACGTTGCAAAGATTTAGATGAAGCTTCGTGATGAGATACTTGAGAAAACTTGGAACCCCGGACAAGAAAAGATGAACAACATAGAATCGAGAATTTGATATCAAGAACAACTCCGGAAGAAGGATTGAAATCACCTCAAGGAAAACAAGAATAAGAATTATGTTATGCTTATCCTTCATCAAGTCAAATTGATGACAAGCAACGGATTTTGCATACTACTTATTCCTCTTGAAAAAGATTGAAAAAAGATATCGCACACTTGAAGAAGTCTTGAACGACAACACCGGAAGAATTTGGAATGAAATGAGGATACTACGAATGAATGGAACAACATGAGAACGAAGAGATCACGATCTGCCTAGTAGGAAACTTAAACAAGGCACCTGAATAATTGAGATACGAACGAAGAGACAACAATTGAAAAGAATTTGAGAACGAAAGCTGAAAGCTGAGAACGAAGAAATCTTCTGAAATGATGGCCTTCGGAGGATCAAGAAACGAAAACAACTCTGAAATGTTCCGCATAGATATGGAAGGAATTCCTCACGAATGGAAACAAGTTGGGTGGATAGCATATAGCTTTAATCATGAATCTTCATGAGAATGGACAAAGATTTAAGAGAAACTCATCTTAGATCTTCAAGCTGCGAGTGGTGACGAGAAACTCCACCAAAAATTACTGAGAACTCCGGAACAATGAATAAGAAAAGGTTGAGCCAATGATGAAAATTAATTTGAAAACTAGCTTAGATGAGGAATATGACTGATGGAGTTCATCCTTTCGTCACATTTGAAAGAGCTTGAGGAGATCTTCGGAAAAGATTAGAAGAGCGAGGTAAGATCCTAGGAAAAACCTGTGGGTTATGGGCCCACTCAAAGGAAATCACCATTGAAACGATTGCTTAGACAGAGAGATTTCACCGGTACAAATGAAAACTTGATGGGGTGAGAACCTCGAAATATTTTGAAAGGTTTGAATGAAAAACCGAATCTTCTGAGATATCTTCAACACTCCGGATAGAATAGAGAGAGGGAAGACTAAATAAGAGAGGCTTGATTAAGAATTTCAACACAGGAAAACATTAAACAAGTGAAAAGGATATGATGAACATGGAGGGGGTTGAATTGAATCCGCCGGAGAAGAAAACTAGAATGAAGAACTACTAACTTGAAACTCCTGAGAATCTTCACAATGAATCACCGGATACGATACGGAATAAAATAAAGGGGAAGCATCACATGAATAGAAAGACACTTGATTCAGAATTTAATCATTGAAGAAAAAGGGCGGGGTGGGGGTGGGAAAACAAAGAAAACTTGGGACAGATGAAACGAACTCTGAGAAAAGGAAAGATGATGATAGATCTTGCAAATATTGAAGAGGGTTGAATTCACTTGAAGAGAAGCACTCCGGATAGAATAAGATTTGACATGACAATTTGATTGATCAAAAGAATTAACACTCTCATAGAAATGTGGGAACATAGCTTAGGAAAGATATGAAATCACCACTTGACATCGAAGCAACTCGAATTACCATACTCCTACAAAATAAATGATGAAGCTTGAGAATTAAGCCGGAAACAAAAACATAACCCATATGCATCTGTTGGAAGGATAATCCTAGGTAACTACTTGAATTCCCACCTAAGAACTTCTGAAATCTTTGGCTATGCAATCGGGTCCACGGATACACGGAGTAAAATCCATCACTCAACTCCTAGCAGTAATACTACTCTCCAATGTATCTCATCCGTCAACACACAACCAGAGGTCTCGGAAATTCATCTACCTCAGACTCTCATAATCACAACGATACTAAACATGGCAGTACATGTGATCCCGCTCCCCGGTACTGGGTGCCGCCACACTCTTCGCACCACGAATAGTATTGAAGCAATTTCGAACATCCGCGTCCTGAGATACTAAGGAAACTGAACGATAACGATGTGTCATGAATCCCTCGAAGCTCTAATCCTCGGAAATAGGAGGCACCAAGTACATAATTCCGTCACATTGACATCATAGTGGTTCCAAAATACCCGCGTGATCCTAAAAAAATTGAGTGAGAAGAGGGTAGAATTGAAATTCCTACGTCACAATGCCTCACCAGAGCATAGAAGAGGAGTAAAAAGAATCCTACTCTGACTCAAAATACTTTTTTTAGACTCAACTCGGCCAAGTTCGATCAATAAAGGGGGCTCCTAGGTCGGAACCTGGCTCTGATACCAACTTGTACCACCCCGGACACACCCGCCGGTGGTCGTTACTCCTGGCGGGATCTAGACTGGCTCCACAGATCAATACTAGTCTTTTTTGCGCACTTTGTCCTCACTCGTACACACCCGGGACAAACTTCCTGGTTGGTCACCCATCCTAGAACTACTCCAAGCCAAGCACGCTTAACTTGGGAGTTCTGTTTGAATGGACTCCCGAAAAAGAAGGAATTCCTTATTGATATAAGTAGTCTATCATCCGTAATATGCCAGGCTATCACATATTTTATACCCACTTTTTAAAACAATATTTTATCAATGCCGCGGGCGCGTGCGTGTGTGGTTGGTCTCGAAACGGTCGACGACAAGAACGGAGCGAACCGGCAACTACGAACGGATGCAAGTTTTCAAAAACGACGACAACGGAGTGCCGATGCAATGCGGATGATGCGATGATGAATGCGACAACCAAACGAATCGCACGATGACAACGGAACAAAACGGGAAACTTCTGGAGCGTTGGCCTCGGGCTGTTACATTGATGCACGTTTTCGTCCTACTTTCTCCGGTAGAAATCTTGGGGCACTCTTTGAGGTTCTTTGTGTTGGATTGAGTATTATGAATCTGAAATTGTTTGATGTGTATCATATAATTAACTCATGGATACTTCTGGTGACATTGGAGTATCTAGGTGACATTAGAGTTGGTTGATGCGTATCATATGGTGTTATTTTAGTACGAACTCTTGGATAGATCGATCGGAAAGGATAACTTTAAGGTGGCTACGTACCCTACAAACAATTTCTTCTTATGTTCTCCGCTAGATAAGAACTTTGGAGTGATTCTTCGTTGCACATTGAGGGATGGTTATGTGATCCAATTATATTAGCATTGTTGAGAGATTGCACTAGCGAAAGTACAGACCCTAGGCCTAGTTTTCAAGCATTGCAATACCGTTTGTGCCCACTTTTGTTACTTTCTACCTTGCTATTTTTTATTGTTACTATTACAAATATCAATACCTACTATCATTACTACACTTGTATCACCATCTCTTCGCCGAACTACACCTATATAATTTACCATTGTATTTGGTGTGTTGGGGACACAAGAGACTTTTTGTTATTTGGTTGCAGGGTTGTTTGAGAGAGACCATCTTCATCCTATGCCTCCCACGGATTGATAAACCTTAGGTCATCCACTTGAGGGAAATTTGCTACTGTCCTACAAAACTCTGCGCTTGGAGGCCCAACATGAGTCTACAAGAACAAGTTGTGTAGTAGACATCAAGCTCTTTTTTGGCGCCGTTGCCGGGGAGGTGAGTGCTTGAAGGTATATCTTTAGATCTTGCAATTAAATATTTTAGTTTCTAGTTTTTCAGTAGTTTGGTTTTATAAAAGAAAACTAGAAAAATGGATTTTAGGTTGCCTCAGATGTTTCATCTTTTTAATGTCTTTCGTGAAAATGATGGTTCAGAAAATCGTGCTCAATTGGTAGAAGAAGAGTTTATGAAAATACTTAATGAGAATTCCTTGAATGATGAGCGTGATTGCAATGTTGCTAGTATGAGTTCTTTGAATAGTCATGATGCTAATGATATGAAAAGCCACAAGCTTGGGGATGCTATGTTTGATGAAGATGGTATTTTTAGTCCCCCAAGTTTGATGAGCAAATTTATTATGATCATGGCATGCCTCCTATCTATGATGATTATGATGATGACATGTATGCTATAAAGAGTGATGGTAACCATGAAACTTGTCATCATGATTTTAATATTGAATGTGGTTATGTCAATCAAGTGTCGCATGATAGTTATTTTGTTGAGTTTGCTCCCACTACCATGGATGAAAAGGAATTTGCTTGTGTGGGTAGTAATAAAAATTCTATGCTTGTGCATCATGAAAAGAATGCTTTATGTGATAGTTAAATTGTGAAATTCCTTCATGATGCTACTGAAAATTATTGTGAGGGAGGAACATATGCTTGTAGGAATTGCAATAATATCAAGTTTCCTCTCTATGTGTTTAAAATCGTGAAGATATGCTTGTTTTGCCTTCCTATGCTAGTTGATTCTTGCTCCCATAAATTGTTTGCTCAAAAAATCCCTATGCATAGGATGTGGGTTAGACTTAAATGTGCTTGTAATGAGATTCATGATGCTCTCTTGCATGTTTCAATTATTACTTTTTATGTGAGCATCATTGAAATCATCATGCCTAGCTAAAAGGCTTTAAAGAAAAGCGCTTGTTGGGAGACAACCCAACACTTTTCCTTTCTGTTTTGGTGTGTTCACATGATTAAACTAATTTATTGATATAAAAATTCTTCAGGTTGTCCTAATTTTTCAGAATTTGTAGAGATAGGGAAATATGGATTTCATTCAGATCTTCACAGACTGTTCTGTTTTTGACAGATTCTGTTTTGCATGCATGGTTTGCTTGTTTTAGTGTTTCCATAGCTTATATTTAGTGGTATAAATTATGGGAATGATAGAATACAATATGTATTATGTGATAAAAATTATGAATCTTGTCTTGACAGTACCTAAGTGAAAGATCTTTATTTATTATACTAACCCATCTCACGAAGTTCCGTTAAGTTTTGTGTGATTGAAGTTTTCAAGTTTTGGGTGAGACACCAATATGAGGAGAATAAGGAGTGAAAACCTAATCTTGGGGATGCCCGAGGCACCCCCAAGGTAATAACCAAGGAATACTCAAGTGCCTAAGCTTGGGGATGCCCCGGAAGGCATCCCCTCTTTCGTCTTCAACACTATCGGTATATCTTACTTGGAGCTATATTTTTATTCATCACATAACATGTGTTTTGCTTGGAGCGTCATTTTATTTTGTTAGTATTTGCTTTATGTTATTTAAAATATTGTTTTTCAATAAAAAGTTCCAAGAATTGCCTTTATGATGCTTGTATTGAATGTTTGATGTGTGCTGTGTAAAAACAGAAACTTTTGTTGTAGTGTTTGAATTTTCATATTTTACTGGGACGTTGAAAGTTTCTGAAATTTTTACACAATATTTTCATATAAATTCTTTATTATTTCCTTAATTTGTAAATTCTTTTGAGTTACATAAGTACACTGGTTTAATAGATTGCTACAGACTTTTCTGTTTGGACAGATTGCTGTCATAGTTTTGTTATCTACTTATCCTATAGTTTCCATAGCCTATATTGGAAGATATAAATTTGTGGAAACAATAGTAAACAGTAGATGATGTTTGAAAATTATTGTGCAACTTGTCTTTGCAGTACATGAAGTGTTGATTTGTTCTTATGTGTACTAACCTATCTCACGAGTTCTTTTTGAGTTTTGTGTGGATGAAGTTTTTGAGACTTAGGTGAAACCGGGATATGAGAGGATTGAACGAGATACAAAAGCTCAAGCTTGGGGATGCCCAAGGTACCCCAAGTAAATATTTCAAGAAGTCTCAAGCATCTAAGCTTGGGGATGCTACGCATCCCACCTCTCTTCATCAAATAAATATCGGTTAGCCTATGTTGAGCCTAAATTTTTATTTGTCCACATGATATGTGCTATTCTTGGAATGAATTTTTATTTAGTTTGATGTTTGAATAAAATACTCAGATCTAAAAATCTTTATTGAGAGAGACCATCTTCATCCTACGCCTCCCATGGATTGATAAACCTTAGGTCATCCACTTAAGGGTAATTTGCTACTGTCCTACAAAACTCTGCGCTTGGAGGCCCAACACGAGTCTACAAGAACAAGTTGTGTAGTAGACATCACACACCGAACCGATTCACCGGATACACACCATTTTTATGGTATATGGCGCCGAAGCAGTACTCCCTTACGACATCATACATGATGCACCTTGGGTACGCGTGTATGAACAACGGGAGGCCGAGCTTGATCGGCAGGACGCCCTCGATGCCCTCGAAGAGGTGCGATGTGGCTCGGGCACGATCTTCTATTGATACGTCCATTTTGCATCATGATTTCCTACTGTTATTTATTATGTTTTGTTGAATAATAACGTTTAAGGAAGTGATTCTAATGTCTTTTCTCTCATAATATTCAAGGTTTACACAAATAGGGAGAATACCGGCAGCTGGAATTCTGGACCTGAAAAAGCACATCAGAGATACCTATTCTGCACATCTCCAATGGAGCTGAAGCTTTACGGAGATTATTTTTGGAATTAAAAATAATAATTGAGCAAAGAACTACCGGAGGGGGCCACCCTGGTGGGCACAAGACACCAGGGCGCGCCAGGCCCCCCAGGCGCACCCTGGTGGGTTGTGCCCTCCTCGGCCCACCTCCGGTGCCCATCTTCTGGTATATAAGGTCTTTTGACCTAGAAAAAAATAGGAGAGGACTTTCGGGATGGAACGCCGCCATCTCGAGGCAGAACTTGGGCAGGAGCACTTTTGCCCTCCGGCGGAGCGATTCCGCCGGGGAAACTTCCCTCCCGGAGGGGGAAATCGAAGCCATCGTCATCACCAACACCCCTCTCATCTTTGGGAGGACAATCTTCATCAACATCTTCAACAGCACCATCTCCTCTCAAACCCTAGTTCATCTCTTGTGTTCAATCTTTGTACCGGAACCTGAGATTGGTACCTGTGGGTGACTAGTAGTGTTGATTACCTTGCGTAGTTGATTACTATATGGTTTATTTGGTGGAAGATTATATGTTCATATCCATTATGCTATTCAATACCCCTCTGATCTTGAGAATGATTATTATTTGTGAGTAGTTACCTTTGTTCTTGAGGTCACGGGAGAAGTCATGTTACAAGTAATCATGTGAATTTGATATGTGTTCGATATTTTGATGATATGTATGTTGTGATTCCCTTAGTGGTGTCATTAGAACGTCGACTACATGACACTTCACCATCCTTGGGCCTAAGGGAATGCATTGTGGAGTAGTTACTAGATGATGGGTTGCTAGAGTGACAGAAGCTTAAACCCTAGTTTATGCGCTACTTCGTAAGGGGTTGATTTGGATCCAAACGAATGCTATGGTTAGATTTTATCTTAATACTTTTCTCGTAGTTGCGGATGCTTGCGAGGGGGTTAATCATAAGTGGGAGGTTGTTCAAGTAAGAACAGCACCCAAGAACCGGTCCCCCCACATATCAAATTATCAAAGTAGCGAACACGAATCAAACCAACATGGTAAAAGTGACTAGATGAAATTCCCGTGTACCCTCAAGAACACTTTGCCTGTCACTAGAAACTGTTTTGGCCTGTCCTTTGCCACAAAAGGATTGGGCTACCTTGTTGCACCTTATTTACCGTTACCATTACTTGCTCTTTACCAATTATCTTGCTATCAAACTATCTGTTACCTACAATTTCAGTGCTTGCAGAAATTACCTTGTTCAAAACCGCTTGTCATTTCCTTCTGCTCCTCGTTGGGTTCGACACTCTTACTTATCTAAAGGATTACGATTGATCCCCTATACTTGTGGGTCATCAAGACTCTTTTCTGGCGCCGTTGCCGGGGAGTGAAGCGCTCTTGGTAAGTGGAAATCGGAAAGGAAAAAACTTATACTACGTGCTGAAATTTATTGTTACTTGCTACTATGGAAAACAAACCTTTGAGGGGTTTGTTCGGGGTATCTTCACCTCGACCAGAACCACAATTAGTTGCCCCTCAACCTACTGCACCTAGTGAAAATATTGGTTATGAAATTCCTTCGAGTATGGTAGAACATCTGCTTGCTAAACCTTATGCAGGAGATGGAACTAAACATCCTGATAAGCACCTCTTATATGTGAACGAAATTTCTGGATTATTTAAGCTTGCAGGTTTACCCGGAGATGAAGCTAAGAAGAAGGTTTTCCCTTTATCTTTGAAGGGAAAAGCATTGACATGGTATAGGCTATGTGATGATATTGGATCATGGAACTGGAATCATTTGCAATTGGAATTCCACCAAAAGTTCTATCCCATGCATCTAGTTCATCGTGATCGGAATTATATATGTAATTTTTGGCCTCGTGAAGGAGAAAGCATCGCTCTAGCTTGGGGGAGGCTTAAGTCAATGTTATATTCATGCCCCAATCATGATATCCCGAGAGAAGTTATTATTCAGAATTTTTATGCTCGGCTTTCACATAATGATCAATCCATGCTCGATACTTCTTGTGCTGGTTCTTTTATGAAGAAGACTATTGAATTCAGGTGGGATCTCTTAGAAATAATTAAACGCAACTCTGAAGATTGGGAACTCGACAAAATTAATGAGTCAGGTATAAAGCTTGAGTTTGATTGTGTTAAATCTTTTATGAATATCGATGCTTTTCACAAGTTTAGCACTAAATATGGACTGACTCTGAGATAGTAGCCTCTTTATGTGAAGCATTTGCTACTCACGTTGATCTTCCTAAGGAGAAGTGGTTTAAATATCATCCCCCTATTAAAGAAGAAATTAAAGAACCGATAAAAGCTAAAGATGAAACCATCATTTGCAATGTTGATCTAGTTGTGCCTACCGCTTACATTGAAAAACCACCTTTGCCTGTTAGGATAAAGGAACATGCTAAGGTATCAACTGTAGTTTGCAAGAGTAATATTAGAGCACCTAAACCCCCTGAGCAAATTAAAGTAGAACCTAGTGTTGCTATGGTTAAAGATCTCCTGGTAGAAAATATTGATGGGCATGTTATCTACTTCTGTGATGAAGCTGCTAGAATTGCTAAACCTGATGAAAAAGATAAACATAGACCCATAGAGGGCATGCATGTTGTCTCAGTCAAAATAGGAGATCACTGCTATCATGGTTTATGTGATTTGGGTGCTAGTGTGAGTGCTATCCTTTTTTACTTTATACCAAGAAATTATGAATGAAATAGAACCTGCTGAAATAGAAGACATTGATGTTACTATTAAACTTGCCAATAGAGACACCTGTCCGAATCGGGGCTCCGCAGACCCAAGAAGGTTCAAACTCTGGGGCGTGTGCGAAGATCCTAACCAGCTCAAGTCTCAATCCTACCGCTCCATAGCCATACCCTACCGAAGATGCGTGAGAGCGCGAGAAGTTGGACACGAGAGATTTACCCAGGTTCGGGCCACCTTGCGGTGTAAAACCCTACTCCTGCTTTGGTGGATTGGCTTCACGAGGAGGTTTGTGGATGAACTAGTACAGTGGTTGAGCGACCTCGCGAGGGCTCTTCAGTGAGGGTGGGTCTCCTCCCCTCTACGGTGGAGGCTAGCCCCTATTTATAGTGGCTTCGGTCCTCTTCCCTTATCGCACAGGCGGGAAAGGGATCCCACAACGGCCAAATTTGAAAGGGGACAGGAGGTACAGCTTATCCTGACTAAAGGTGGTCTTCGCCTGCAAATCAACTGGGCATGACGCAGGGGAGGGCTCGGCGATGACATCCGTCCTGCCGAGCTCGCGGTCTTGGTCTTGTTGCACCGGAATGGAAACCTTTGGGTGATCCCTTGGGAACCCGGGCACGTCCCTGCCTCCTTAGCACCAAAGGGGAAACTGTCCCCCCTGCGCCCGCTGGCCTTGGTCGTCATGGATCGCGTCATCACTGCCTCCTGAGGCTGGGCACCTGCATAGTAATCTCCGCTCCTCGGGAGGCAACCTGGGGGGCTGCCCCCCTAGAGGTCTTGGTGTTGTTCTCCTCGTGAGGACGAGGCCCTCAGGAGGGTGTTGTCCCGTGGGGTTTATCGCCAGGCCGTACCGGGCCGTCGAGTTGGGCTACGCCCTGGGCTGCAGGCAGGCAGGTTTGGGTACCCCCGATCCCAGAACGCCGACAGTAGCCCCCGGGCCCAAGGCGCGCTCAGGCTGGCTTCGAGGCGAAGCTAAGGAAGGAAGTCTGAAACGCCGCGGGCCCCAACCCCCTGCGGGCCAGTCTCGACGCGTGGCGCGTAGCAGGACACGAGCGCCTCTGCTCCCACGTCGCCTCAGCAACCGCCCGGGCTGACAAAGGCCTGACGCCTGCTACCGAGCCATCATTGCTCTCCTTCCTTGCGCCCTTGCTTCCTTGCTTAGATCCCCTTTCCCTTGCGAGAGCTTCCTCCAGATCCCGACGCAACACCGCCCCTCCTCTTGCTCCTCCAATCCCCAAAATCCTTCAAATGGCACCCACCGGGAAGTCGAAGCCAGAGGCCCAGGCCTCGACCTCCTCTTCTCCCTCACCGGCGCTTTTAGAATCCACCATCGCCAAGGAGGGGGACCTCACCCCCGCGCTCCTGCTAACAGCTGGCGACGCCAACGAGTGGGGGCGTACCTTGATCTGGTGCGGCTTTGCAGAGCAGCGCACCTTGGCAAACACGGTCTACCCCTTCTTCCTCCACAGTGTCTTCTCCGGGCTTGTCCCGCCCTTCTCGGGGTTCTTCACCGCCATCCTCGAGCACTACGCGGTCCAAGCCCTCCATCTTCAGCCCAACTCCATCTTGCTCCTATTCGTCTTCGCCTTCTACTGTGAGGCCTTCGTAGGCGTGATGCCCTCGGTGGCCCTCTTCCGCCATTACTTTAGCCTGCGGCTTCACGATGGTGCACAACTTTCTGCGTGCGCCTCCTTCGTCGTAGTCCAGAGCGGAAATATGCTCCTGAAGGCCGGGAAGAAGGTGGAAGGCTTTAGGCACCGATGGGTATTCTTGGATACTCTGGGCCTCAATCCGCGTTTGGAGCTCCCGACGGAGCTGCCCGAGAAGACCCTCGCATGGGGCTCCGTGAAGCTCACCGATCCCTGGGCGAAGCCCATCTTGGAGCGGATCTCCCTGGACATGGATGCCAAGCGTCTGACCGGGGTGAAGGAGTTCCTAACGCAGCATCTGGCGCCGCTCCAGGCGCACTCGAAGCCCATGTGGGAGTACGAGGGTGCGAGGGACACCATCAGGCTTCGATCCGCCATCCTGACCGACGAGGAACTGGGAAGGGCCGTGGCTACCCTGCTCCACTGTGACCCTGGGGACCTCCCCGAGGCCTACGCCCCGCTGTACCGCCATGACGACAGGGAGAGACTGGTCGCCGCCGTGCCCGTCTTCAATGAGCTAGGGCTCATCCTTCCTAAGTGCCCAATCCTCTGGTGCTGGTGTATTCCGGCAACACAAGCGATGGGAGGGACTCAGAGGAGACTGAAGACGACGACCCGGTGGAGGTGTCTCCCCCGTCGCAGAGCGTGCTCCTCCGCGATCTCCAAGATGACGACACCGACGAGCCCCCGGCCGCGGACTCCCAGTGCTTCGTCAGGGCCCTCAGGAGGCCAAGCTTGCCTCCCAGACCATGCCAGCATCTGGCCGGGCGACCCTGAAGAAATGCGTGGCCGCACCTCCTCCGGCCGACTCCTCGTGCTCCAGCAGGGCGACTGAGGCGCCGGTCTCGTCTCCACCCGAGCCGCAGCTGAAAGACGGGGCGGCTGCCACTGGGGCAGGCGTGGCCCCTCCGACTGTGGCCCCTCGGGGCGATATCACCACCCCGCCGGGCGACAGCACCACACCGAAGAAGGGCGGGGGCGTCCCGGCCCTCGACGACGTGGATTGGAAGAGGAAGTGGGTTGCGGACGACGAGTAAGTAACTTGCCTTGCCTTTGGTCGATTATAAATTGCGTGCATACTCACGGCCCCTTCTCCCCTTGATGGCCAGGGTCATTGTCAAGCCAAAGAAGAGGAAGGCGAGCACCAAGCCGAACGAGCCCCCTGTCCGGAGGGCGCCATCAGCCTCTAGCCGCGGACGTGGCGGGCGAGGAAGCGCGTCATGCCAACTTAGCGCGACCCTTGAGTGCCCTGGTGGCACCACGCCCGAGCTCGCGAGCGCAACACCTTCTCCTAACGCCGTGACAACGCCGCTCGGGAGGCCGGTCACCGGGAGGGCGGAGGCTCACGAGACGGCACCCCTTGCCACGGCCGTGGCGACCCCAGTGCCGGTGGAGGGGGCGATCTCCTGCCCCCTTCCGACGAAGCCTGCCCTTGAGGACACGGCGGTGCGGCCTCAGGAGGAGCCAGCCCCCGCAGGCCATCAGGCCAAGAAGTCGTTCGCCCTTGTCGTGCTCGAGGAGAGACTGGAGCCTCCAGCACCCCAAGCCAGCCACACCGCCGCTCCCTTTCACATAGCGCCTGTCGACGGGCCGGCGCCGCCTCCTGGTCAGGCTCTCGCGCTCACGGGCAGCGGCACTCTGGTCAGGCCCGGCGCCTTGGATGAGGCTTATACCGCGCTCGGACGGATCCGGGCCGACCTCCAAGACGCCGACAGGTGCTCCTTTGCGGGAGAACGCCTAGAGCTTATCTCCGGGTGGCTCCAGGATGATGCAGCCATCATAATGGCCTGGGGTCGGGCCGAGGTTGCCGCCGCGGAGAGCAAGAAGGAGGCCGCTAAAGCCGAGGCAACTCGTGACGCGGCGCTGGCAAAGGCAGCGGCTACCGTGGAGCGCTGTGGTGAGGCAGAGGCCAAGATGAAGGCCCTCCAGGAGGAGCAAGCCGCGCACGAGCGACGGCTTCACCAGTATGAGGACTTCAAGGCTCGCGAGGCGAAGCTCGCCGATCGCGATTCTACGCTGTCCCAGGCGGCTGCCGACCAAACTGCGGAGGATGAGCGTCTAGCCAAGCTGAGGGACGAGGTAGCGGGGGCCCAGGCGTCCCATGCCCGGCATGTCTCCGACACGATGGCCCAGCTGGATGCTAGGGAGAAGACCCTTGCTGCTGCTGAGGAAAAGGCAGCCGCGGAGCGCGACACCTTCCCCTCCATCGAGCTCAGGCTTCGCCGGGCACTGCGCTTCATCTGCAGGGGAGGATTCGGGGAGCCACTTGCGACTCTTGAGGGTGGCTACGCCGGGCTCTCTTCCAAGCTCGCTGAGGTGCTCGAAGGTACGGTCGCCAGGGTGGACGCCATCCTGGAGGCCGAGTGCCGCGGCCTTTTCTCCATGGCCACGACGCGTGTCTTCAGCCACCTCTACCTCCGCTAGCCCGGCTTTGATTTCAACGCGGTGATGACCTCGGTTGACCCTGAGTCCCGCGCCATGGCGGCGGCGTCCGTGAAGGATTCCGTGGATGCGCTGATGAAGAAGTTCGGCTGCGTCCCCGACACCGAGGCCCCTGTGGTGGATGCGAGCAGCAGTGATGAAGGCATTGACAACGATGTTGATGACGAGCTCGACGTGACCGGGACAATCGGCGGCGGCGGCCTTGGCGATGACGGCTCCTCCTCCTAGATTCCAACCTGCAACATTTATCGTGCCTCGTGGAGGCGTAAGACTTGTTTGAATCGCAAAACATCATGTGCTTGTAATAACTTGTTTGAATTCTGTGATTTCCTTTTGCGCCTTGTTTCCTTCCTGCTTGCTTTTGTGCTCTGCATTGGCAGGGCCCAATCCCACGCATACCTCGACCGCTGTTGGGAAGTCCGGATCACCAGGATGAGACCAAGGGGCGAGGGGCTACTTGACTAGTGAGGCCCCTGGGTTGCGATGCCCAGGGGTCCCCCTTGACGTGTGAGCAGCCCTCACGAAGGAGACATGGCGACAACGAAGTCGATTTGGAGCGCCTTAGTGCTCTGCATCGGCAGGGCCCAATCCTGCGCATACCTCGATCGCCGTTGGGGCGTCCAGATCACCAGGACGAGACCAAGGGGTGAGGGGCTACGTGACTAGTGAGGCCCCTGGGTCGCGATGCCCAGGGGATCCCCCTTGACATACGAGTGGCTCCCATACCTTTCCTCGCCAGCTTTTGCCTGGGAGGGGCGCGAGAAGACCAGGTACCAGGGACCTGGTGAGGCGGCACGCGCCAGGCATAGCCTGAGCGTAGCCCCCACGGGCATCCCAGGGAAATGCTGCGTGACGGGGCCGAGAGGCCGTCCTGAGGTTGGTGCAGACGCTAGGGCGCCCTCAATTGTTTATCCACCAGCGCAGAGCATGGGGCTTCCACTCGGCATGGGCATAGTCATTGGAGGACCGTGTCGTCCGCCTGCGCGGACCATGGGGCTTCCACTTGGGCGTGGGCATAGTCATTGGAGGACCGTGTCACGCGGAGCATGGGGCTTCCACTTGGGCGTGGGAAAGGAGCTCTATGTTAGAGTCTTTGGCGTGTACAGCCCAACTTCGTTCGTACGCGTGACTGGCATGGCAGAACTGGACGAGGTGTTGGGCACCCGTGAGCCAACACGGGTCTCACGAGGCCCTACCTCAAGGCGGGTTGCACCTGGGTCTTCTGGCGCGGGGCGCGCTTGCCAAACCTGCATGATGGGGACAACTAATACATCTCCAACGTATCTATTATTTTTGCTTGTTTCATGCTGTTATATTATCATTCTTGGATGTTTTACAATCATTTTATTACAACTTTATATCATTTTTTGGGACTAACCTATTGACATAGTGCCAAAGTGCCAGTTGCTGTTTTTGCTTGTTTTTTACTTCGCAGAAAATCAGTACCAAACGGAGACCAAATGCTGCGGGGATTTTTGTGGATTTTTTCTGGACCAGAAGAAAGAAGATGGGCCAAAGAACACCAGAAGAGGGGGCCCAGGGTGGCCACCCTCCACCAGGGCACGCCAGAGGCCCCCTGGCAGCCTGGTGGGGGATGGGCACCTCGGGCATCCCCTCAACCAACTATCGTGCCTATAAATTCCGAGAAAATCCAAAAACCCTAGGGAAGTCGACGAAAACACAATTCTAGCCGCCGCAAGTTCCAGAACCGCGAGATCCAATCTAAACACCATCACAGAGGGGTTCATCTTCGTCATAGGTGCCTCTCCGATGATGCGTGAGTAGTCCACCATAGACCTCCAGGTCCGTAGGCAGTAGCTAGATGGCTTCTTCTCTCTCTCTTATGATTCTCAATACATTGGTCTCTTGGAGATCTATTTGATGTAAACTTTTGTGGTGTGTTTTTTGGGATCCGATGAATTTTGAGTTCATGATCAGTTTCTATCCATGAATATTATTTGAGTCTTCTTTGATCTCTTATATGTGTGATTGCTTATAGCATCGTATTTCTTCTTCGAATCTTTGGTTTAGTTAGGCCGACTAGATCGATTTTTCTTGCCATGGGAAGAGGTGCTTTGTGATGGGTTCGATCTTGCGGTGTTCTTTCCCAGTGACAGAAGGGGCAGCAAGACACACATGTATCGTTGCTATTAAGGATAACAAGATGGGGTCTATTCCTACATGAATAGATCTTGTCTACATCATGTCATCGTTCTTATTGCACTACTCCGTTTTTCGATGAACTTAATGTACTAGATGCATGCTGGATAGCGGTCGATGTGTGTAGTAATAGAGGTAGATGCAGGCAGGAGTCGGTCTATCTATCTTGGACGTGATGCCTATATAATGATCATCGCCTTGGATCATCATCTACCAGGTTCCTAATCACAAATCTCATCTCCTTGCAATTACATTATCTGCCATTTGCCTCTCATTTTCCTCTCCCCCACTTCACCAATTTGCCGTTTTCTTCGCCCTCTTTTTTGTTTGCCCTTTTTTTTGCCGGATCTCTTCTTGTTTGCTTGTTTGCTATCTTTCCTTGTGTTACCATGTGCCTTCTATTTGCTTGCATCTTCGCTTGCTAAAAATCTATTGATATGGATCCTCATCCACTTGCTAATCTTTTCAAAAAACCAAATTATGATGAACCAATTGCTAGTGAGTTGAGTGCACCTGATTATCTCTATGAAGTTTTGCTTGAAAATCATGAATCTGAAATTTTTGATGAAGTGTTGAAAGAAGAAATTTATAAGGTGATTCATGATAGCTCCTTGATTGAAAAGCATGATTGCAATGATGTTACTATAAATTCTATTAATGCCAATTATTCTAATGATATGCAAAGCCACAAGCTTGGGGATGCTATGTTTGACGAAGATGATATTTTTTGTTCCCCAAGTTTTGATGAGCAAATTTATTATGATGATTGCATGGCTCCTATTCATGATGATGGTGATGACACGTATGCTATAATGAGTAATGATAACCATGAAACTAATCATCATGGTTTTAATTTGCAATGTGGTTATGTCAATCAAGAGTCTCATGATAGTTATTTTGTTGAGTTTGCTCCCACTACCATGGATGAAAAGGAATTTGCTTATGTGCAGAGTAATGAAAATTCTATGCTTGTGCATCATGAAAAGAATGATTTATGTGATAGTTATATTGTTGAATTCCTTCATGATGCTACTAAAATTTTTTATGAGGGAGGAACATATGCTTGTAGGAATTGCAATAGTATCAAGTTTCATCTCTATGTGTTCAAAGTTTTGAAGTTTTGCTTGCTTTGCCCTCCTATGCTAGTTGATTCTTGTTCCCATAAATTGTTTGCTCAAGAAATCCCTATGTATAGGAAGTGGGTTAGACTTAAATGTGCTTGTCATGAGATTCATGATGCTCTCTTGCATATTTCAATTACTACTTTTTTATGTGAGCATCATTGAAATCATTATGCCTAGCTAGGGGCATAAAACGATAGCGCTTGTTGGGAGGCAAACCAATGAATAAATAAATTTTTGCTTTTTTACTTTGTGTTTTTGTGTGTTGAAACAATTATGCCTCTCATATGATTGTGTTTTTATGGTTTATTTAGTGTTTGTGCCAAGTAGAACCGTTAGGATGATTCATAGGATGAGTAGAAGTGATGCTGAATCTGAAATAGAAAATTTGCGTCCAGTATATGAATTTTATTTTTTTTCTGGAACTTGATCTGGAGCTGAATTTTGAACACAGTATTTCTATACAAATTCCTTACATTTTCCTAATTTTTAAGAATTGTTAGAGTTACAGAAGTATGGCTAGAGTACAGATTACTACAGACTGTTCTGTTTAAGACAGATTCTGTTTTTGTTGCATTGTGTGCTTGTATTGATGAATCTATGGTTTGTATTAGGGGGTATAAGCAATGGTAAAGTTAAAATACAGTAGGTATAATTCAATTATAAAATTTGAATGGGTTTGCAACAGTACCTAAAGTAGTGATTTGCTTTGTTATACTAAAGGATCTCACGAAGATTTTGTTGAGTTTTGTGTGATTGAAGTTTTCAAGTTTTGGGTGAGATCACGATGGATGAAGGAATATGGAGTAGCAAAAGCCTAAGCTTGGGGATGCTACCTCACCCCCAAGATATATCCAAATAGTAACAAGCAACTAAGATTGGGGATGCCCCCGAGTGGCATCCCCTCTTTCTTCTAACGACCATAGGTATTTTACTTGGAGCTATATTTTTATTCGTCACATATCATGTGTTTTGCTTGGAGCGTCTTGTATCTTTGCTTGCTTTGTTTGTTAGCTTTTCCTTTGTATCCTTGCCATACACACCTATTTTAGAAAGCCAAAATCATTCTATGATTTGTTAGAATTGCTCTATGTGCTTCACTTAAACTTTTTGAGCTATAGAATTGCTCTAGTGCTTCACTTATATCTTTTTGAGCACGGTGTGCTTGGAAGCTTTTGTAGAAATACTCTCATGCTTCACTTAGATTAATTTGAGAGTTAGTAAATTTTTCAAGAAATCCTCTCATGCTTTACTTATACCTTTTTGAGAGATGAAATCTTTATGCTCATGTGCTTTACTTAAATTTGTTTGAGCTTGCCAAAAAGCAATGGCAATATATGAAACTAGTCCCAAAGTGATAGATATCCAAGGAGGATATAATAAAAACTTTCATGAAGATCATTGGACAAATTAAACTTGATTCCTTGTAATAGTTTTGAAACATGATGATAGTAATATGTGAGTCATGTTAGTGAGTAATTATGCTTAGTAGGAATATTGGTGTTAAGGTTTGTGATTCCCTATGCATGCACGAAAGTCAATAGTTATGCAATGAAGTTACATCCTACTTGTGGTGCATTATTCGGTGTTAGTTATGTTCAATGCTCACTTATGTGATTTTTCGTTTCTTAGTTTGGTTGCTTCCCAATCTATTTGCTAGCCTTCATTTGTACTAAGTAGAAATACTACTTGTGCATCCAAAATCCTTAAACCAAGTTTTGACTTATGAGTCCACCATACCTACCTATATGCGGTATTTCCATGCCGTTCCAAGCAAATTTGTATGTGCCATCTCTAAATTTTCAAAATAAATTTTCTCTTTTGTGTGCACGTACCGCTCATGAAACGGTGGGGAGTATCCAATATTTTTCCATGCTATATGTGTTATTCTCAAGATGAGTGTTTATTCACTTGTCATTGCACGAGAGTGCGGCGGTAATAGGGATACCCATTCCCGAAATGAAAAAGAAAAAATATTTACTTTATGTTGTCAAATAATAAATTCCTTGGAAAGTGTTGGTATGGAAGGCAACCGTGGATACGGCCCGCCATGGAAAGTGAAAGTTTGGTGGAAAAAGGAATAAACTTTATTTTTTGTTTGGGAACCGCCTATGATATATCTAGCATGGAAAGTATTGTGAGCTACTTTATCGTTTTCGTTGACAGGAAAAGCATGCCACCCAAAATATTTTTCTCTCTCAATTTAAAACTTTGAGCTCTGGCACCTCTACAAATTCCTAGTTCCCTCTGCGAAGGGCCTATCTATTTACTTTATGCAATTTTTTTTTTGCTTTGAGTCTACATCTTCTCTTATAAGCACCAACTAGGGGGCACTATGATCGTACTTGAGCATTGGGCATAGCTAATATTTGAGTATGTTTCATGAATTGATCAATGATTGAGCATGATGGGCTAGGGATAACTTTATTTAGTGTTGATATTTTGAAAGACATGGTTTCTTGTTGACATGCTTGAGTATTGAAGTCATTATGTTAAAACTAGACTATTGCTTTGAACCATTTACAAGTCCAAATGTCCATGCTATACAAAGAAAAAAAAGAATATGATGAACATGTTAGGCAGCATTCCACATCAAAAATTCTGTTTTTATCATTTACCTACTCGAGGACGAGTAGGAATTAAGCTTGGGGATGTTGATACGTCTCCAACGTATCTATAATTTTTGCTTATTCCATGCTGTTATATTATCATTCTTGGATGTTTGACAATCATTTTATTACAACTTTATATCATTTTTTGGGACTAACCTATTGACATAGTGCCAAAGTGCCAGTTGCTGTTTTTGCTTGTTTTTTACTTCGCAGAAAATCAGTACCAAACGGAGACCAAACGCTGCGGGGATTTTGTGGATTTCTTGTGGACCAGAAGAAAGAAGATGGGAGAAAGAACACCAGAAGAGGGGGCCCAGGGTGGCCACCCTCCACCAGGGCGTGCCAGAGGCCCCCTGGCGCGGCCTGGTGGGGGATGGGCACCTCGGGCACCCCCGCAACCGACTATCATGCCTATAAATTCCGAGAAAATCCAAAAACCCTATGGGAGTCGACGAAAACACAATTCCAGCCGCCGCAAGTTCCAGAACCGCGAGATCCAATCTAAACACCATCACGGAGGGGTTCATCTTCCTCATAGGTGCCTCTCCAATGATGCGTGAGAAGTCCACCATAGACCTACGGGTCCGTAGGCAGTAGCTAGATGGCTTGTTCTCTCTCTCTTATGATTCTCAATACAATGGTCTCTTGGAGATCTATTTGATGTAAACTTTTGCGGTGTGTTTGTTGGGATCCGATGAATTTTGAGTTCATGATCAGTTTCTATCCATGTATATTATTTGAGTCTTCTTTGATCTCTTATATGCATGATTGCTTATAGCATCGTATTTCTTCTTCGAAGCTTTGGTTTAGTTAGGCTGACTAGATCGATTTTTCTTGCCATGGGAAGAGGTGCTTTGTGATGGGTTCGATCTTGCGGTGTTCTTTCCCAGTGACAGAAGGGGCAGCAAGACACGCATGTATCATTGCTATTAAGGATAACAAGATGGGGTCTATTCCTACATGAATAGATCTTGTCTACATCATGACATCGTTCTTATTGCATTACTCCGTTTTTCCATGAACTTAATACACTAGATGCATGCTGGATAGCGGTCGATGTGTGGAGTAATAGAGGTAGATGCAGACAGGAGTCAGTCTATCTATATTGGACGTGATGCCTATATAATGATCATCGCCTTGGATATCGTCATGACTATTCGATTTTCTATCAATTGCCCAACAATAATTTGTTCACCCAACGTGCGCTATACTCATGAGAGAAGCCACTAGTGAACCATACGGCCCCCGGGTCTACTTTTCTATCATATTGCTTTCCGATCTACGTTTTTTTTTGCAATCTTTGTTTTCAGATCTACAAAACCAAAAACCCAAAAACATATTGCTGCATATTTACTCTTTTTATTTGTGTTCTTGAGAGATCTATCTCTCCTATCTATCACTACATAATCTATCTATTTACCGTAGAGAGATTGACAACCTCTCTTTCGCGTCGGGTTGCAAGTATTTGTTGTTTGTGTGCAGGTGCTGCTTATTGGGTGGTGGTGATCCTCCTACTATTTCGATAACCTTGGTTTCATAACTAAGGGAAATACTTACCGTCGTTGTGCTGCATCATCCCTTCCTCTTTGGGGAAATACCGACGCAGTCCAAGCACGTCAACAACCTGCGCCGAATGAACCTCCGGAGGCCACCGCATGAGAAGGCCAAACACCAACGACCCCAGGAGGTGACGTGAACGGGGCCGGCCCGCCAGATAGAGCTCAGCCGTTGGGTTTATCGACGCTGCAGGGACGGACCCGAGCACAAACGCCGTGCCCAGTCTTCTCATGCGATAACCCGAGGAAGAAGCACACGACGCGCGGCTCCCGCGACGAGGAAACGTCGAACTGCGGTTATGTGAACCGGGCTGCGCGCCCTGACTCACCCACTTCCGATTAGCTCACGTGAGGACAAAGCACCAAGGACTCCGGGAGGTGACGTGCATGGGACTGGCCCACGGGACAGAGCTCGGTCGCTTGGATTTATTGACGCTGCAGGGACGGACCCGAGCACAGACGTCGTGCTAGCCCTTAATCGTGAGGCAGTCGAGGGCAGGGTTGTTAGGGCGCATGACATTCATGGTGACGAAGCACCGGACATGCAGGTTGGAATACTTAGGAAATTCATCAAATGCAGAACCAGTTCTGATACACGCGCAAAACGATACAGCTGCAGGGGCGGGCCCTAACAGCTTGAGGATGATGCATCCCGAGGGGCGTCCTCAAATGAACAAACCAAAAGGTCACCTGGTAATGATGCTGCTGAAGTGTCGAGATAGTTGTTGAAGCTTGATCCTCATGAGCCTGAAGGCTCCGGAGGCTGGAGGGGCCCGCGAGGCCTAGGGGGCTCGCGAGGGTCCGGGACCTCCTGAAGAACTGCGCGACATCGGGCCCCGTGAGATGCAAATGCAGCCTACGCGAGGCGCTGGTACGTGGTGCCCGCGTTCACGAGGCCGACAGGCATGCGGACATAGTTGTAGGGGTAGCCCACACTGCGGCCGACGCGCGATGGCTAGAAGAGGTCCTGAGATGCGGCCCTGTTGAGGCCCGGGATGTTGACGCAGACGCGCAGCCTGCCGCCCACGTCGAGAGAAGCAGCTACACTGGGCGTTGTGGGGCGACGCTCGCTGCGCATGGCCAGCGCCTCCTGAAGCTCCTCGATCGCATTGGTGACGAACTCGCGTGAACCTGGTGCCTCACGCCATGCTCCTTGCTCGTGAGGGCGCGCGTCGAAACGTGCCACCAAGTGGTGCCCGAGCACCTCCCTCGTTGCACCGGACAGGTCGGAAGCTCTCCAGCTGGGAGCCCCCGAGCCCGCCCTGAGGGAAATGTCGGGCGCGCCTTCCTATGCAGGAGGAAGAGGCGCCCCCGCAATGGACACGGGGCCCGAAGTGTCATTCTTGGGAGTCTCTGGCCTCTGACGGCTCTTGGGGAGGAGCTGCTTCTTCTTCTTGGGTGTGTCCTCAGGAGGCAGGATGCCGCCTTCGTCATCAGAGTTTTCAGCCGCCGCAGCCTAGTAAGCGCGTTCGAGGGAGCAGACTGCATCCTTTTCATCGCAGGCGACCGTGATGACACCGCCGCTCCCCGGCATCTTGAGAATGTTGTAGCCTTGATGGGTTGCCGCCATGAACTTGGCGAGTGCGGGGTACCCGAGGATGGCGTTGTACGGGAGGTGGATGTGGGCGACGTTGAAGTCAATGAGCTTAGTGTGGTAGTTATCGCGCTTGTCAAAGGTGACCGGGAGGCGCACTTTCCCCAGGGGGGTGGTGGAGCCATCGGTCACTCCTGAGAAGGGCTTGGTCGGCATGAGCTGGTCATAGGACACCTGGAGCATCTCGAACGTCTCGACGGATAGGACATTGAGCCCAGCCCCACCGTCGATGAGGGTCTTGGTGACTAGGATGTTGCTGATGGTGGGCGTTCAGAGCATGGGGAGCGTGCCTACGGTGGCCGAGCACTTGAGGTGATCCTTGGAGTCGAATGTGATGGCGACCTGTGACAACTTGAGGGGGCGCGCAGCCTCGAGCTTCGGGAGGGCTGCATTCACCTCACGAGAGAACTGCTTGAAGATGCGGTTTGAGGCAGGGGCATGAGCACCGCCCAGGATGCAGGCGATCGCACGAGGCTCCTGGAAGCCCCGAGCCCCATCATCTCGCTGGTCATCATTGTTCCTCTTTGGTGGCGGCGGCAGTGGAGGGAGGCCAGCGTTGCCCTGAGGGCGTGCCTCGCGAGGCTGATCACGCTGGGGTCCGTCGTGGGGCTCGTCGCGCCAGCGGTCCTCGCGAGGCTGGTCGCGCCAGTCCTGACGCGGGTCGCGGTTGTCCCAGCGGCCTCCGCCGCGGCCCCCTCCACGGCCGTAGCCACGGTCGCCGCGCTCGGGGCGGCGACGGAAGCGCTCGTCGTGGAGCGTCCTGAGCTCCTAGCAATCTTTGGTGTTGTGGCTGTGGGTGTAGTGGAAGATGCAGAACGGGCGGCCGCCCTTGGGGGGCTCATCTTGGTCACGGCCGCGCTTCGTCTCAAGCTCTGCCATCAGCACGGCGGGACCCTTGCACTTCGCCTCCTTAGCATTGGCTTTCTGGTCTTCAGGGTCTGCCTCTGGCAGCTCGAGGAGGGAGAGGCGACCCTCTTCGGCCCTTGCGCACTTGTTCGCCAGGTTGAACATCTCCAGAGCCATGCACAATTCATCATGGATGGTGAGCTCCTCCTTCATCTTGACGTCCCTGACGCCATCGGTAAACGCCGAGATGATGGCCTCATCCGATTCCTTTGGGATCTTGAGGCGCACGCTCGTGAAGCGTTGTATGTACTTGTGTAGGGTCTCGCCCTGCTGCTGCTTCACGCGCCGCAGGTCGTTCACTCCCAGGGCGCGGTCGCGAGTGCCCTGGAAGTTGGCGATGAAGCGCTCGCGGAGCTCATCCCAGGAGGAGATCGATCCCTCCGGGAGGTTGAGGAGCCAGGAAAGAGCGCCACCTTTGAGGGCCATGGGGAACCAGTTCGCCATGACCTTGTCGTCGCCGCTCGCCGCCTCGATGCTCCGCGCGTAGAGCTGAGGAACTCCGCGGGGTCGGGGGTGCCATCATAGCGCGGAGGCAGGTCCGGCTTGAACTTGCCGGGCCAGTTGACGCGGCGCAGCTTCGGGGTGAAGGCGCGGCAGGCTGCTCCACTCACAGGCGCGGCACGGACGAGGGGAGCTGGATCTTGACATCCGTGCGCCGCGGCTTCCGGTGGCGCACGGTCCTAATGACGGCGCGGAGGTGCAGGGAGCACACGCGCCTCACCTCGTGGCTACAGCACCACCTGGCAGCTTGCTTCATCCCGTGTCTGCGCCGACGCCCCGTGTGGAGGGTTGCGCGGGCGCGCTTCGCGCCTGGGCTCGGGGTCGGCGCCACGTAGAGAAGGTGGAGGAGGGGGTGCATCGTGAGCCACGTCGCACGCCTGGGAGGGCGGGGGACGGAGCGAGTGGGTGAGCGTCGGGACCTCGCCGGCGACGCTAACAAGCTCGGCGATGCGGCCAAGCCAGTCGTCGTAGCGATCGTGGGCAGGACGGTAGCGCAACAGCTCGCGCGCCATGCACAGCGCGGCCCGCGCGTTCGCCGGTCCGTAGTGGGCATGGGAGGACGACGCCGAGGCGGGGACGAGGGACGGAGTAGCGGTGCGGCCATCGTGCTGCGCGGCGGGTGGCTGCGACGAGTCTTGCTGCTCTTGAGCAGCCGGACCAGTGGCAGCGTTAGCTGCAGGAGAGGCGGAGCGGCGTGGGGCGGCGCGGCCCATGGGCGCCGTCTGGGCAACGCGGGCAGCTCGGCGCTCGGCGCAGACTCGGCGGGCGTTGCCCATGGGAGCGACGAAGCAGAGACGAAGCGGAACCGGAAGGGAGACCTCGACATGCCCCTACCTAGCGCGCCAAATGTCGGAATCAGGGCTCCGCAGACCCAAGAAGGTTCGAACTCTGGGGCGTGTGCGAAGATCCTAACCAGCTCAAGTCTCAAGCCTGCCGCTCCATAGCCAGACCCTACCGAAGATGCGTGAGAGCGCGAGAAGATGGACACGAGAGATTTACCCAGGTTCGGGCCACCTTGCGATGTAAAACCCTACTCCTGCTTTGGTGGATTGGCCTCACGAGGAGGTTTGTGAATGAACTAGTACAGTGGTTGAGCGACCTCGCGAGGGCTCTTCAGTGAGGGTGGATCTCCTCCCCTCTACGGTGGAGGCTAGCCCCTATTTATAGTGGCCTGGGTCCTCTTCCCTTATCGCACAGGCGGGAAGGGATCCCACAACGGCCAAATTTGAAAGGGGACAGGAGGTACAGCTTATCCTAACTAAAGGTGGTCTTCGCCTGCAAAGCAACTGGGCGTGACGCAGGGGTGGGCTCGGCGATGACATCCGTCCTGCCGAGCTCGCGGTCTTGGTCTTGTTGCACTGGAATGGAAACCTTTGGGGGATCCCTTGGGAACCCGCGCACGTCCCTGCCTCCTTAGCACCAAAGGGGAAACTGTCCCACCTGCGCCCGCTGGCCTTGGTCGTCATGGCTCACATCATCGCTGCCTCCTGAGGCTGGGCACCTGCATAGGAATCTCCGCTCCTAGGGAGGCAACCTGGGGGGGGCGCCCCCTAGAGGTCTTGGTGTTGTTCTCCTCGCGAGGCTGGGGCCCTCATGAGGGTCTTGTCCTGTGGGGTTTGTCGCCAGGCCATACCGGGCCGTCAAGGTGGGACACGCCCTAGGCCGCAGGCAGGCAGGTCTGGGTACCCCCGATCCCAGAACGCCGACAACACCATCACACCACTTGGGATTGTTAGAGATGTTGAAGTCTTGTGTGGGAAAGTAAAATACCCTACTAATTTTCTAGTTCTTGGTACCCCACAAGATGGCTTTTGTCCCATTATCTTTGGTAGACCTTTCTTGAGCACCGTTAATGCTAAGATAGATTGTGAAAAACAAACTGTCGGTGTCAGTTTTGGTGGTGTGTCTCATGAGTTTAATTTTTCCAAGTTTCGTAGATAACCCCATGATAGAGCATTATCTAATAAGGATGAAATAATTGGTCTTGCTTCTATTGACGTGCCTCCTACTGATCCATTAGAACAATATTTGCTTGACCATGAAAATGATATGCATTAGCATGAAAGAAATGAAATTGATAAAAATTTCTTTGAACAACAACCTCTCCTGAAACACAATTTGTCTATCGAAACTCTTGGAGGTCCACCTCCACCTAAAGGTGATCCTGTGTTCGAATTAAAGCAATTGCTTGATACTTTGAAGTATGGTTATCTGATGAGAAAAATATATATCCTGATATTTTTAGTGCTAACCTTTCAGAACATGAAGAAGAAAGATTATTAAAAGTTCTAAGGAAGCACCGGGCTACTATTGGATATACTCTTGATGATCTTAAGGGCATTAGTCCCACTCTATGTCAGCACAAGATTAATATGGAACCTGATGCTAAACCCGTTGTTGATCACCAACGGTGATTAAATCCTAAGATGAAAGAAGTGGTAAGAACTGAAATATTAAAGCTTCTGGAAGCAGGTATAATCTATCTCATTGCTGATAGTAGATGGGTGAGTCCCGTTCATTGTGTCCCTAAGAAGGGAGGTATTACCATTGTTCCTAATGATAAAAATGAACTCATTCCACAAAGAATTGTTACTGGCTATAGAATGGTAATTGATTTTAGGAAATTAAATAAAGCTACTAGAAAAGATCATTACCCTCTACCCTTCATTGATCAAATGCTAGAAAGATTATCTAAGCACACACACTTTTGTTTTCTGGACGGATATTCTGGTTTCTCTCAAATACCTGTGTCACAATCTGATCAAGAGAAAACTACCTTTACTTGTCCTTTTGGAACCTATGCTTATAGACGTATGCCTTTTGGTTTATGCAATGCACCTGCTACCTTTCAAAGATGTATGACTGCTATATTCTCTGACTTTTGTGAAAATACTGTGGAGGTTTTCATGGATGATTTTTCCGTTTACGGGACTTCTTTTGATGATTGCTTAAGCAACCTTGATCGAGTTTTGCAGAGATGTGAACAAACTAATCTTGTCTTGAATTGGGAGAAGTGCCACTTCATGGTTAATGAAGGTATTTTCTTGGGGCATAAAATATCTGAACGAGGTATTGAGGTGGATAAAGCTAAAGTTGATGCAATTGAGAAAATGTCGTGTCCTAAAGATATTAAAGGTATTCGAAGTTTCCTTGGTCATGCTGGTTTCTATAGGAGGTTCATTAAAGACTTCTCTAAAATTTCTAGGCCTCTTACTAATCTTTTGCAAAAGGATATCCCTTTTGTTTTTGATGATGATTATGTGGAAGCCTTTGAAACACTCAAGAAAGCCTTAACCTCTACACCTATCGTTCAACCACCTGATTGGAACTTGGCTTTTGAAATTATGTGTGATGCTAGTAATTATGTTGTTGGTGTTGTTCTAGGACAAAGAGTAGATAAAAAATTGGATGTTATCCATTATGCTGGTAAAACTCTAGACAGTGCCCAACGAAATTATGCTACTACTAAAAAAGAATTTTTAGCAGTTGTGTTTGCTTGTGATAAATTTAGATCCTATATTGTTGATTCCAAGGTTATCGTTCACACCGATCATGCTGCTATAAAATATCTTTTGGAAAAGAAAGATGCTAAACCTAGACTCATTAGGTGGGTTCTCTTGCTTCAAGAATTTGACTTACATATCATTGATAGGAAGGGCGCCGAGAACTCCGTAGCTGATAACTTGTCCAGGTTAGAAAATATTCTTGATGACCCACTACCTATTGATGACAGTTTTCCTGACGAACAGTTAGCTGCAATAAGTGTTTCTCAAAACACCCCTTGGTATGCTAATTATGCTAATTACATTGTCGCTAAATATATACCACCTAGCTTCACATACCAACAAAAGAAAAAATTCTTCTATGATTTAAGACACTACTTTTGGGATGACCCAAATCTTTATAAAGAAGGACTAGATGGTATTATTAGACGTTGTGTACCTGAGCATGAATAGGAACAAATCCTACGGAAATGTCATTCCGAAGCTTATGGATGACATCATGCGGGAGATAGAACTGCTCACAAGGTATTGCAATCTGGTTTTTATTGGCCTAGTCTCTTCAAGGATGCCCGTAAGTTTGTCTTGTCTTGTGATGAATGTCAAAGAATTGGTAATATCGGTAAGCGTCAGGAAATGCCTATGAATTATTCACTTGTTGTCGAACCATTTGATGTTTGGGGTTTTGATTACATGGGACCTTTTCCTTCCTCTAACGGGTACACTCATATTTTGGTTGCCATTGATTATGTTTCTAAGTTGGTAGAAGCTATTCCAACTAGTAGTGCTAATCACCACACCTCCATTAAAATGCTTAAAGAGGTTATCTTTCTGAGGTTTGGAGTCCCTAGATATTTAATGACTGATGGTGGTTCACACTTTATTCATGGTGCTTTCCGTAAGATGCTTGCTAAATATGATGTTAACCATAGAATTGCATCACCCTATCATCCTCAATCTAGTGGTCAAGTTGAACTTAGCAATAGGGAAATAAAATTAATATTACAAAAAACTGTCAATAGGTCTCGAAAGAATTGGTCTAAGAAACTAGATGATGCACTTTGGGCCTATAGAACAGCTTATAAAAATCATATGGGTATGTCTCCATACAAAATGGTATATGGTAAAGCTTGTAATTTGCCTCTAGAGTTAGAACATAATGCACTTTTGGGCAATTAAAGAACTCAACTATGATTTCAAACTTGCCGGTGAGAAGAGGCTATTTGATATTAGCTCACTAGATGAATGGAGAACCCAAGCCTTCGAAAATGCCAAACTATTCAAAGAAAAAGTAAAAAGATGGCGTGAAAAAGAATCCAAAAGCGGGAATTCAAAATAGGAGACTATGTTCTTTTGTTCAACTCTCGTTTAAGATTCTTTGCAGGTAAGCTTCTCTCTAAATGGGAAGGACCATATATTATCGAACAGGTTTATCGTTCTGGAGCTATCAAGATTAATAATGCCGAAGGTACTAACCAGAAGGTGGTCAATGGACAAAGAATTAAGCACTATATCTCAGGTATGCCTATTAATGTTGAAAGGAATGTTATCCAAACCATGACACCGGAGGAACACAGAAAAGAAACCTTCCGGAACACTCCAGAATTCTGAAAAAATAGGAGGTACGTGATAAGGTAAGTAAACGGACTACGAAAAATCCACAAAAATATTTTTTGACAGTTTTGGAATATTAGAAAATTTTGGAAACTAAGAAATAAACCGGAAGGCGATCGAGGTGAGCACGATACACCAGGGCGTGCAAGCCTTGCCAGGCACGCCCTGGTGGGTTGTGCCCACCTCGGACACCTTCCCGACTCCGTTTTCCTTCCATATGCTTGTTTCCCAAGAATAAAAATTCTCTATATATACCCCCGGCTGTTTTGACGACCGCATCACAGAAAAATCCTCTGTTCTTGTTTCGTGTTGTTTTTCCTGGCAGATCTGAAAATATGTCGTCTGAAGATTTAGAGGGGGAGAGCTATGTTGGTGACTATATTACAAACCCCAAGATCTATGGAGAAGTGGAGCACTATGGATAGACCTCAGACGAGGAGGAAGATGCTGCCATGAAGGAAACAAAGGATGATAGCTCTGAGGAAGAGGATGACCCGCTTACTCAACCCGGAGACATGCATGTGGAGTTCAAGAAGTCAAGCTTCCCTAGAAGACACAAACCTGAGGTTCAATTTATTCCATCTCATTTTCTGCAGAAGAGCAAGGTGGCATTATGCAAAAAGATATTAAAGCTCGAGTTGGAGAATGATGATCTAAGGGAGGAAAATTTTATGCTCAAATATAAGTTGAAGAAGAAGGTCACTTCGTCACCACCACCTTCTTCATCACCACCACCAAAGGAGGCTTGAGCACACGGGTATGGGCACTCCCCTTGGCTTGAGCCAATCTTGGGGGAGGTGCACCGGTATTGCATCACCATCACTTTTATTCACCTTTACCTTTTTAGTTCGATTTTTAGTTTCCTTTTGATTTAGTTGAATAAAATTTTAGCATGATCTATTTTCGTGTGTTAGTTTCGTGGTCTATCTATCTATGTAATCGAGTGAGAGTTATATATAATAAAGTTTATCTTGAGTTTTTGCCTTTCTACTTTCTTGTTGCAATCAAAATAAAGGAAAAAGAAATAAATGAAAAGAATCATATGCTAATATTATGGTGAGTAATAACATCACATAAGGAAAAGTATAAGTAGTAAAATTTATTGGAGATTGACAAACATAACATTGGTCAATGATGCAATTCATGAAAGAATTAATAAGGGAAGAGAAGACTCACCTGCAAATACACTATCTTGGACATCTTTTATGATTGTGAGCCCCCATTAAATATTATATGTCAAAATGGTTGACATTGGACAAGGAAGACAACGTAATGATTTATGTTTGTTCATATCCACATAGAAGTTATATTGTCATAGATCCTTCAACATGTGGTGCTTGCTCAATACCTTTGCTAGCCAAAAAATCCGCACTAAGTAGAGATACTACTTGTGCACCCAAAAACCCAAACCCAAATTCATTCTTCGAGAGTCCACCATACCTACCTATGGATCGAGTAAGATCCTTCAAGTAAGTTGTCATCGGTGCAATAAGGCAACAAAAATTGCTTCTAAATGTGTTTTGATCAATTAGTGTAAGAGAAAATTGAGCGCTATACAAACTTATGATGGCAAAGTAATAAAAGCAATGGACTACATAATAAAGGTTGCGATCATAGGGGGCAATATAGCATGACGTTCTTTTACATTAAGGGATTGGGCATGCAAACCAAAAAGTGCATGACAACCTCTGCTTCCCTCTGCGAAGGGCCTATCTTTTACTTTTATGTATTTACTTTTATGCAAGTGTCAAGTATTATTCACTATTCCTTTTTTACTTTTTATTTTGCAAGCATCATGTGGTGAGGAAAGATCTAGGCAGATATATCCAGTTGGATGTGAGTGGGCATGAGTTATTATTGTTGACATCACCCATGAGGTCAATACGTTGGGAGGCGAAACTATAAGCCCCTATCTTTCTATGTGTCCGGTTGAAACTTTTTGCTCATGAGTATGCTGGGAGTGTTAGCAATCATAGAAGACTAAAAGGTGGTTGAGTATGTGGACTTGCCAAAAGGCTCCGACATGAGAGCCTTCCTGAAAATATGATGAATTGTAGTTGCAAAGTTGACTGATAACATAGTTTGTTGGTTTTCAATAAAGTTTATACTTTATACTTCTATGTTGTGATGAATTGTTACTTGTGCATGAGAAGTTATATGATGAAAGTTATATGAATAAGTTTTATGCTAGAGGTTGTTGCTGCTATGATAATAAGCATGATGCTACTATGTCCGTATTTTGTTTTTATCGACACCTCTCTCTCAAGCCATGTGGACATGCTTTTCAATTTCGGCTTTTCGCTTGAGGTCAAGCAAGGTCTAAGCTTGGGGGAGTTGATACGTCCATTTTGCATCATGATTTCCTACTGTTATTTATTATGTTTTGTTCAATAATAATGCTTTAGGGAGTGATTTTAATGCCTTTTCTCTCATAATATGCAAGGTTTACACAAAGAGGGAGAATACCGGCAGCTGGAATTCTGGACCTGAAAAAGAGCATCAGAGATACCTATTCTGCACATCTCCAATGGAGCTGAAACTTTACAGAGATTATTTTTGGAATTAATAAAAAATAATGGAGCAAAGAACTACCGGAGGGGGCCACCCTGGTGTGCACAAGACACCAGGGTGCGCCAGGCCCCCCAGGCGCACCCTGGTGGGTTGTGCCCTCCTCGGCCCACCTCCGGTGCCCATCTTCTGGTATATAAGGTCTTTTGACCTAGAAAAAATACGAGAGGACTTTCGGGACGGAACGCCGCCGTCTCAAGGCGGAACTTGGGCAGGAGCACTTTTGCCCTCCGGCGGAGCGATTCCGCCGGGGGAACTTCCCTCCCGGAGGGGGAAATCGAAGCCATCGTCATCACCAACACCCCTCTCATCTTTGGGAGGCCAATCTTCATCAACATCTTCAACAGCACCATCTCCTCTCAAACCCTAGTTCATCTCTTGTGTTCAATCTTTGTACCGGAACTTCAGATTGGTACTTGTGGGTGACTAGTAGTGTTGATTACCTTGCGTAGTTGATTACTATATGGTTTATTTGGTGGAATATTATATGTTCAAATCCATTATGCTATTCAATACCCCTCTGATCTTGAGCATGATTATTATTTGTGAGTAGTTACCTTCGTTCTTGAGGTCACGGGAGAAGTCATGTCGCAAGTAATCATGTGAATTTGATATGTGTTCGATATTTTGATGATATGTATGTTGTGATTCCCTTAGTGGTGTCATGTGAACGTGGGCCTAAGGGAATGCATTGTGGAGTAGTTATTAGATGATGGGTTGCTAGAGTGACAGAAGCTTAAACCCTAGTTTATGCGCTACTTCGTAAGGGGTTGATTTGGATCCAAACGTTTAATGCTATGGTTAGATTCTATCTTAATACTTTTCTCGTAGTTGCGGATGCTTGCGAGGGGGTTAATCATAAGTGGGAGGTTGTTCAAGTAAGAACAGCACCCAAGCACCGGTCGACCCACATATCAAATTATCAAAGTAGCGAACACGAATCAAACCAACATGGTAAAAGTGACTAGATGAAATTCCCGTGTACCCTCAAGAACACTTTGCCTATCACTAGAAACTGTTCTGGCCTGTCCTTTGCCACAAAAGGATTGGGCTACCTTGCTGCATATTATTTACCGTTACCGTTACTTGCTCGTTACCAATTATCTTGCTATCAAACTATCTGTTACCTACAATTTCAGTGCTTGCAGAAATTACCTT
Organism: Elymus sibiricus; assembly: GCA_039707655.1. Taxonomy (NCBI): domain Eukaryota; kingdom Viridiplantae; phylum Streptophyta; class Magnoliopsida; order Poales; family Poaceae; genus Elymus; species Elymus sibiricus. The sequence goes on from CM077663.1 coordinate 131,169,699, forward strand.
GCTGAAAACCGCTTGTCATTTCCTTCTGCTCCTCGTTGGGTTCGACACTCTTACTTATCGAAAGGACTACGATTGATCCCCTATAATTGTGGGTCATCAGCTATATACCAACAGCAAGCCCTACGCTACCACAGCAAGGAGGTCCGTGCAAAGTACTTCAATGTCGGCAACCTCGTCATGAGGTTACATCCAGAGAAGCAGAAGCACAAACTGTCCCCTCGATGGGATGGGCCATTCATTATTGACCAGGTCTGATCGGAGGAGCCTACCGAATCTGCGATCCAGAGGACGGACATCTAGAGCCCAATCCCTGGAATGCGACACTGCTATGATGCTTCTACGGATGACCCCCCCCCCCCCCCCCCGCGCGCCGAAAATGCTTGTGTAGGCTAACCACATCTATTTTCCTTTCTTTTTTTTAATGTTTTCTATACCTCGGAGCATCCTTTGAAAGACTTTGAGAGATACTATAGCTTGTTCTTTTCAAAACACGCGTTGGTTCCATCTCTTATGCAATATTGTCTGTAAAGCCATAATATGCATTGATTTGATTTAAGATTTGGCAAAGCTGGATTGCCCGGCTCCTGTGCTTGCCCCTTATGTTCCCGATAATTCGGCTAAGGGTGAAAGGGAGGACCTCTATGATTGTTACATCGGGTCAGTCGGTGTACTACCTCAGATGGAGAAAGCCAAAAGCTAGCATTCCTAACGTACAAATCGGTCGGCCTTGACATAGAGTTAATGTGGAATGGGTCTTTTAAACCCCACCAGGGGCTTCCCCCGAGGTCACCCGTCTTCGGACACTTGTGCTCGGCACGGTCACCCAAGGAAAGGAACTGTTGGAAGAACTATTCTCCTCGGAAGATGTTTCTCATGTTAAAAAGTCATATACCATAACTTTTCCCATCCCTCTTGTCTTTCGAGCCATATAGCCGGATTGCCTCATCATCCGAAGCACCTGGGCTGATTACTGTGACCAATTAGTATGGGACACTCCTTGGTCACTGGCTGAGGAGGTAGCAGCCGATGGCTGGCTGACAGAGTTCGGAAGAGCGGTCTGAATATTGACATAAAGTACTTCGGTACAAAAAAGTCACACTTAATTATTACACTCGGTCTAGTCCATCTATTAAGGTATCTAGAGCGTAGTCTTTCTACGAAAACCGATGAAGCTGACCTCAGCTAAGGAGCATCGGGGGTAATTTCCTCCCTTGAGTTATCAAGGCTCTCCAAGAAAAATTTCCGCCTTTCATAGATAAGGACCAAGTCCTTATCCTCGTTAAAACGAGGATCTTCGGCTCGACAGTGCAACTCTGGCTCGAGCGCTGGGCTGCTTATGTTCTCTATCCAACGTCTCCACCTTTGTTCAAAACCTTTGGATGGTTGGGAGGATTGATCATCAAAATACTTCAGATGGACAAAGGGAGGAGGAGCAACTTACTATGTCGGCAGGATTGTGGTAGGACTGCCCATCCCAAAATTTCCGCCTGCAAAATTCCTCTGTCGTCCCCTAATAAATGCCGACCAGTGCTGCTCCAAAGGCTGCTCGGTCATGAAAGTCTTCTCGAATTGTTCGAGAGGCGTCCTCATTCCTATTGAACTCGCACAGCAGATGAATGCGCTCCTAAAGTGGTTGGACTCTCCGGTACATAGCCCTGGCCATTACATCTATTATGGTGAGGCCGGTGCTAGTCAGTTGCTTCACCTGGGCTGCCAGCTTGGTAACCTTAGCACCTTCCTCTTGAAAGGGAGCTTGTGGCCTCCAGTTGTAACGCTTCTTCGGGGACTACATAGAAAACAAGGGGAGTCCAGGCCGAACGGGGTCAAGAAGAGGAACCTCATCTACATAGAACCACTCGGTTGGCCAGATATCGGTATCCTCCCGAGGTGTGCCTGATGGGTACCCGATCCTCTCAATCCTGTAGACTTCAGCTGCCCCGACCTCATATAGCTTCTTGTCGAAGAAATAGGGCACTACACAGAAATACTTTCTTCATCACCCGAAGTGTGCCTCGCATCCGAGGTGCATCTCGCAAAGGGCGACAAACCCCGCGATATGTAAAATTGAGTTGGGGGTGAAGTGGTGAAGCTGCAGTCCGTAAAACTCCAGCAGGCCTTGAAGGAAGGGGTGGAAAGAGACAAAGCATACCCTTTTGCCTTCTTGAGGGGAGGGGTGGTTCTCTGCCTGCACTTTCCCGCTCACGGATATCATACCAGAGCGAGTTGCTGTCAGATCTGAATCTGGTAAGTTTCCTTGCTTGGCTAGACGCTCTAGGTGACGGCACGAGAAAAAGCAGTTGCCCCAGTCGCCTGTGACAGGGCCGTGAGGGCGTCTCGAAGAACCAGCATCGCTTGCCATGAAGAACTTTCGAGGGTGGACTTGGGAGCGAGGAAGTGCTCGTGCGATTTGTTTGAAGAGAGGAGTTGGGAGTGCGTCATAAATTCGCACGCTCGGCTTGCCAATAAAAGGGGGGGAAAGGGCCGACGCTTTGATGTTCCATCATAAAGCGGTCCAATTTCCAATAAAAAAGTGGTTACGATAGTCAGTATTTGGATGCCACGTGTGATGAAAACGTGCCCGCCAGACAGAATCATAGATTTAGCCGAAGACTATTTGAAGCCGAGCTGAAAGAATCAAGGGAACTTGCCTGTCGAGCCACAGACCATGTGAGCCGAAGTCCAGAAATGTCGTCTTCAGCATCGAAGACCAGTTCAGGGGCTACTGACGGTGTCCTGGACTAGGTGGTCCTAACCTAGTCGGCCCAGACTCCCCGGATTGGGCCGGGGGGCCCTCCACCTGTTCAAGATGGACTCCGGAGATTGCATGATGCAATGTAATCAAGACTGCGCCTGCCGAAGGCTTGTTGTATACTCCATAACTTCTTCTACCACCTCTATGCTAAGATACCGACCTTGTAACCCTAGATACCCTACCTGGTGTAGCTATAAGCCATAGGGTTTAGCCCGTATAGGGTTATAACACTACATTACTCATCTAGCTTTAGGGTTAGAACACATCTCACGATCTCGAGGTAGATCAACTCTGTACTCGATACTTCACCATCATAATAAACAAGAGCATGACGTAGGGTTTTACCTCCATCAAGAGGGCCCGAACCTGGGTAAACATCATCTCCCCTGTTCCTGTTACAATACATCTGAAATCCACAGCTCGGGACCCCTACCCCGAGGTCTGTCGGTTTTTACACCAACACCGAGCATTGCCGCCATCGTCCCCTACCACTCCAGAGCCGCGCCACCGAGCACCCAATTGACATCAGCTGCAAACAACTATAGATTGCAGACCGTGGACGCCCTCCACCCGGATAGCTGCTGCCATCGCCCCCCCCCCCCCCATCGTCCCTAACTACTCCAGAGCGGTGCCACCGAGCACCCAATTGACCGTAGCCACCTACCGCTCCATACTGCAAGCTGACACCCCCTCCATTGAATGCCTTCCCTCGCCACCACACATCTCACGAGCTTCCTGTCCGAGCGGGCCTCTTCCCCACAAGCTTCACCCAGCACCAAGCCAGGATGCCTCCTCTACATCCTCTACCACAAGCAATAGAGCGTCAACTCTCCTCTTCCACGAGCAGCTCTGCCTCCTCAACATCCTTTCCCTCGACATTGTTTGTTGGTGCCATTTCTTGCCCCGGGTGTTTTGGAGATTGTTATCACAAACAGTTTGGGACTGATTTGTTTGCTAGTGCACACATAGAGAAATAGTCCCTCGAGTATCGAGAACAATGCTATATTATGTCGAGAAGTTTGCTATAAACTTCACTGAGAGTTATCTGTTCAGCAGATAAGATGATTATGTTTCGAGGAAATGTTATTCCGAGAAGATTGCTATAATCTCCTGAAATGTTTGCTACCAAAGAGTTTGCTGCCGAAAGGTTTTCTATCGAAAAGTTTGCTACCGAAAGGTTTGCTACCAAGAAGATTGCAATAATCTTCTGAAAGGTTTGCTACCGATAAGATTGCTACTTCCGAGAAGTTCGCTATAAACTTCTACGATAGTTATCTGTGCAACAAAGAAGATCGATATGTTTCGAGAAGCTTAATATTGAGAAGATTGTTGATTCCAAGAAATTTGCTATCAACTTCCTCGAAAGTTATCTGCGCAGCAGAAAAGGTTGTGATGCTTTTGAAGAGTTTGTTATCGAGAAAATTTCATGCCGGAGATGGCCCCGAAAAAATATTGCCGAAGTGCAACAATTTTTATTTGGTGTGTCTCAAGAACAATGAGTGTAGTCGAGAAGTTTGAAGGTGAAGCGAAGATGTAGTATTTGTTTCGTTATTCTTCTTTCTCCTATTTGAGTCATAGGACCACTATACTATTAAGAGGGGTATAACTGTATAAGTATTCGAGATTTTTGTTTGTTGTGATGCTTAGTCGGAACCTATGAGAGTCTTAGAGAAACCTTTTTGTGTTCCGAATAAATACTCGCTAGCCAGAGACGACATTCTTCGGGGCTTTGAGAGATTTGATTCGGCCCAAGGAGTTAGTATTACTTGCTCCTCAAGTAATGTTACTGTTGTGCTCAAAATCCTACCATTGGGAACGTGTCAGTTGGCCATTAGCTGGAACGCATGTCTGGTGAGTCCAATTTATGTGATAGTTTTACTATGTATTTTGTCCCTACAAGGTAGGCTTTGTGGAATTTTACTGCGTTCACGCACTTCTTTTGTTGATATTCCCACATGAACGTCTTTTGGAGAAATTATAATTTAATGAAGAAAATCCCCAAAAATGGTAGTGCAACCACTTATTGAAGTTTAAAATCACTTTCCATAAAAAAAATCAAGAAAGAAGGCCAAAGAAACAGCCGTCGTCGTGCTTCCATAGAGAACGACGACGTTCCATACAATCGCGAGCGCTCGTATGAGCGGTCGTATGGTGCGCCACCGCAACTGCTGGATCAAATAATTCCACCCCGTCGAAGCGGATTGTGGAGGGGATGCACAGAAACACCAGAAACTCATCTAGAAGACAAAACCCTAGCCTCCAGAGCCCATCCGGAGTGGGGATCAACCATGCGAAGATGGGGATTCCTCTCACCACGAGGAGGACACCAACATCACCATCATCTTCATCACCACCGTCTTCATCATCAACATCATCATGCACATCCTTATCATATGCAACATCAAGAACCATAGAGGATCCTTTTGTGTATCATTTGAATCATTCATCCATGTATGTCATTATCATTGCCATGATGTTTGTTGTTCCCATGTGTGAGTAGACCCCTAGTTCTCGGGGATATGGATGAACCTTGGTACATGTAGGATTAGAAACATTTATTATGGATATGAGATCCTCTGTTTAATGCTTAGTTTAATAACTTTGTGAATGTTGTGAAGCGACCCCACTCAGCATTTATGCCTTTTTGGCCACCAAGTACATCACTGTCTTTGTATAGGTCTAGGTCGTAGAGGTAATTCGAGGTGACAGTAAAAGCCTACTACTCCTAACTTTTACAGATGACCTGGGATTTACGGAGAACCCTTAGAGAGGTTGCGTCCACGGGTGAGGGAGTCCTGAACTGGGGGGTCCCAGCCGAGTGGGTCTAGTCCATGGGCCGGATTAGGGGCCCATCGGGAAGGAAGGACTTCGGAGGTCCTAGGACATGGCGTAAGCACATCGGGCTCTATCGAAGACTCGACATGTACTCCAAGAAGGGATGATTCATTGAGCATGTAATATGTGGATGATAACCGACATTCATGTAACCCTACATACCTCATATGCCTATATAAAGTGGAGGATTTAGCCCGTAGAGGATATCCATACACATCATCATCACCCTTAGGGTTTAGACCACAAACATACGATCTCGAGGTACATCAACTCTGTACTTGCTACACCAATAATACAATAAGAGCAGGACATAGGGTTTTACCTCCATAGAGAGGGCCTAAACCTGGGTAAAAACCTCTTGTTCCTTGTCTCCTCTTACCCATCAATTTGATCTCACAGCTCTGGCCCCTCTACTCGAGGTCTGCCAGCTTTAACACCGACATTGGTGCTTTCACTGAGAGCTCGTTGTGTGATCACCGAGATTGAGGGCTTCCCCGATTGGCGACCTAAATCCCTTTGGATCTTTCATTCTCTCGACAACTCTCTCTAATGAGTCATCCGAAGAAGCGGCGGACCCCAAGCCGCACGCCCCCATAGAGGTGACAGGATGCGATCTCGAGTTCCACCCAGAGCATCATGCTCCTTCGAATAGCCCGGTCGATGGTTCTCTCATCGAGGAAACCTCGGATACGATCTCCCCTTCGAGGGATGGATGTCGGACTAATTGGATAGGGAGAACAGGCATTTCGGACTTTGAGCCAAACACGTACGTGTTCCTCCCCGTACAACCTTCCCATAAGAAACATGGGGGTGCATTAGTCCCCCTGATGGGATTGAAAATTTTGATCCCACACATCCCCCACATCGAGTACTGCACGAGCAACTCAGGGCCTACCGACGCCTGGGACCTGATGTACATAAAGCAGCAAGGTAGGGAGACCGTTTAGCAATTCTGGTCAAGATTTATGTCCGTTAAGAACATAATATCCAACTACCGGGATGCCGAAGTACTAACCGCCTTCCGCCACAACTGTGGCAACGCGGGGGTATTAAATGCCCTCACCCGACGCCGAGCCCAGACATTCTCCGAGCTCTCCGACATGGTATCAAACTTCTGCACTATGGAGGATGCCTGGTTGGCCGAACAATATATCGGATCCGATGAACCTACAGGTCACCACTCAGCCCCGCGGCAAGAACTTTTTATGCGCTCTGCCTTTACCGCACCATCGCCAAAGAAGACGAAATTGTGTCCATGGACCACCATTGATAGGCTGCTGGACAGGCCATGTCATATACATTCAACTCCGCTCAACCCCAACCCAAACCATGGCCTTCGAGCTTGTTGGGTCGTGAAGCAGGTAGCCAAGTATGGCGAACCCCTCCTCACTGGCGATCGCGTTGTTAGCCACCTAACAAACAGCTCGGACGAAGCCGAGGTCATGATGATCTATCAAACATACAGGTCGAGCAACCAAAGAAAACGGGTGTTACGGGAAGTCGGCCCCGCAAAAGTACAAACACCCTCGGCCGCATGGTTAGACACGTCGATCACATTTGAACAAAACGATCTGTCGACGATCGACCTAAGCCGATGCCCGACCGCCCTAGTCTTAGACCCAATAGTAGATGGATGCCAGCTACATAAAGTATTGATAGATGGTGGCCGCAGCCTAAACCTCATCTACAAGGGCACACTCAGAAAAAAATGCAGTTGGATATAAATCGCATCCGGCAAAGCTCCACCACGTTTCAAGGAATTATCCCCGGGAAAGAAGCACATTGCAGGGGAGAAATCACCCTCGATGTGGTCTTCGGCACTCCTAAGAATTATTGTTCCCAGGATTTGACCTTCCATGTTGTACCCTTCTGAAGTGGCTATCACGCCCTCCTTGGATGAGACATGTTTGCAAGATTTCACGATGTACCCCATTATGGCTATATGAAGCTCAAGATGCCAGGTCCTCACGGGGTAATCACCGTTTTAAGTAATCCGAACATGGCACTTAGGACCGGAAATAAAACAGCCTCGCTCGCTTTAGAGTTGTTGGCCAAGGCCTTTGCAACCAAAGAGTTAATAGCACTTCGGGCTACAGTCGACAGGGACGACGTCATCCTGGACAAACGCTCCAAGTCAACCTTGTTCAAACAGGTGGATGAAATCATAACACTCAAAGTACACAGGATGGACCCTAATAAATAGCACCCATCGGTGATACGTCTCCCTCGTATCTACTTTTCCTCACACTTTTGCCCTTGTTTTGGACTCTAATTTGCATGATTTGAATGAAACTAACCCGGACTGACGCTGTTTTCAGCAGAATTACCATGGTGTTGTTTTTGTGCAGAAATAAAAGTTCTCAGAACTGGACGAAACTTTTTGGAGATTTATTTTAAAATAAATAAAAATACAGGAGCCAAGAACCACCAGAGGGGGGCCCCTGGCTGGGCAAGATACACCAGGGCGCGCCAGCCCCCCAGGCACGCCCTGGTGGGTTGTGCCCACCTCGTGGCCCCACTGACCCTATGCACCTATTACCTGTTCTTGATCCGATCTTGCTAATCATATGCACCTATTACGTGTTCTGATCCGCAAACCCCGGAGTGACAATAGTCAGGATACTTTCCGGTGATGACCGTAGTTTGAGGAGTTCATGTATTCACCGTGTGTTAATGCTTTGTTCCGGTTCTCTATTAAAAGGAGGCCTTAATATCCCTTAGTTTCCTTATGGACCCCACTGCCATGGGAGGGTAGGACAAAAGATGTCATGCAAGTTCTTTTCCATAAGCACGTATGACTATTTATGGAATACATGCCTACATTACATTTATGAACTGGAGCTAGTTCTGTGTCGCCCTAGGTTATGACTGTTATATGATGAATATCATCCAACGAGTTCACCAATCCAGTGCCTACGAGCTTTCCACTTATTGTTCTTGCTAAGTTACTTTTGCTGCTGCTACTGTTCCAACTGCTACAAAACTATTGCTATCACTGTTACCATTACTGTTACTGCTGCTACTGCTATCAAAACTATCATACTACTGTGCTACAGATCACTCTGCTGCAGATATTTAATCTCCAGGTGTGGTTGAATTGACAACTCAGCTGCTAATACTCTCAAATATTCTTTGGCTCCCCTTGTGTCGAATCTATAAATTTGGGTTGAATACTCTACCCTCGAAAACTGTTGCGATCCCCTATACTTGTGGGTTATCAAGACCTTTTTCTGGCGCCGTTGCTGGGGAGCATAGCTATATTTGTTGAGTCACTTGGGATTTATATTAATTGATCACTATGAAGAATCTGAAGGATCCAAAGACCAAGATTTTTCCCTCTAAGACAAGGGGAGGTAAGGAACTGCCATCTAGCTCTACACTTGATTCACCTTCTGTTATGAGTAAGCTTGTAACACTACCACATGCTAGTAATCCTGACATGTCGCAAGTTATTAATGATGCTACCTCTGTTATGAATGATGCTTATGATGATGCTAGTACCATGCGTGATGATAATGTGCCACTAGGAGAATTTCTTGATGAACAAATTGCAAGAGCTAAAGAGAATGAAATTACTAAAACTGATGAGATTGCTGAAAGTGATGAGGACCTTGAAACTGATGACTATGAAAGACCTATTAGTCCTAGCTCTCCTAGATTTGAAATGCCTAAGATACCTGAAGGTTATGTTTTAGATGGAGAGATAGCTAGAGAAATTCTTTCTTGCAAAGATAGAAACAATCTTAAGAAATTGCTACGCAAGTATAAGGAAAAGACTTTGAATGCTAGAATGAAATGTGATCCTAAGTTTGCTACTTCACCTATCTTTGTTACCGATAAGGATTATGAATTCTCTTTCGACCCAGAGTTAATTACTTTGGTTGAATCTGATCCTTTCCATGCCTATGAAACTGAAACTGTAGTGGCACATCCTACAAAACTGAATGATATAGCCACCCTTTTTGCTAATGATGAGAAAATTCGCTACTATTACATTCTCAAGTTATTTCCATTCTCATTAAAGGGTGATGCTAAGACATGGTACAATACTCTTACTCCTGGTTGTGTGCGTAGTCCCCGGGATATGATCTACTATTTCTCTAAAAACTATTTTCCTGCTCATAAGAAACAAGCTGCCTTACAGGAAATATTTAACTTTGTGCAAATTGAAGAAGAGAGTCTCCCACAAGCTTGGGGGAGGCTTCTCCAATTGCTTAATGCTTTGTCTGATCATCCTCTCAAGAAAAATGAAATACTTGATATCTTCTATAATGGACTAACTGATGCTTCTAGGGACTTCCTAGATAGTTGTGCTGGTTGTGTTTTCGGGGAACGAACTGTTGAACAAGCTGGGGAACTGTTGAATAACATATTGAAGAATTATGATGATTGGACTCTTCCTGAACCACCGCTCAAACCCACTCCAAAGAAGAGGGGTACCTTATTTCTTAGTCCTGAAGATATGCAGGAGGCAAAGAAATCTATGAAAGAAAAAGGTATTAAAGCTGAGGATGTTAAGAATTTACCACCTATTGAAGAAATTCATGGCCTTGACACACCACCACCCCCACAGGTGGTAAAGGTAAATTCTTTATTAAATTTTGATGAAAGTGATATCCCTCACAATAAACATCCTAGTCAATGTTTATATGAGTTTGACAACTATATTATGAAACAAGATCACTTCAATGCACATGTCCTGAAACAATTGAAATATAATTCTGATATGATTGCTCGCTTGAGTGAGTTGCTATTTAGAATCAATAATGATGTTAGGGGTGTAGGAAAACATGCCTCTATGGTTCAAACTCAGTTAGAACAAGTTGCTAAGTCTCAAAACGAATTGCTTGATGAAATGAATAATAATATGAATGACTTTGCTGCTAGAGTAGTAACTAGAGGAGGTAGAATGACCCAAGAACCACTTTAACCTCAGGGTCATCCTAAAAGAATTGAACAAGACTCTTAGAGAATTAATACTGATGCACCTAGTCCTTCTAAGAATAAAAAGAAAAATGATAGGACTTTGCATACCTCTAGTGAACCCGAGATACAAAAATCTCCTGATAAAAACGATGTCTCTATTTCTGACGTTGAAACTCAATCTGGTAATGAACATTCACCTAGTGATAATGAAAATGATAATGACGATGTTCATGAAGATGCTCAACCTAACAATGATAAAGAACCAGATAATGATGTTGAAATAGAGTCTGCTGCTGATCATGATAACCCACAACCTAAAAACAAACGTTATGATAAAAGAGACTTTGTGGCTAAAAAACACGGTAAAGAAAGAGAGCCATGGGTTCAGAAACCCATGCTCTTTCCACCTAAACCATCTAAGAAAAAGGATGATGAAGAATTTGAATGTTTTGCTGAAATGATTAGGCCAGTCTTTTTGCGTACCCGCTTAACTGACATCCTAAAGATGGCCCCTTACGCAAAATACATGAAAGACATCATCAGTAATAAAAGAAAGATACCTGAAGCTGAAATCTCCACCATGCTTGCTAATTATTCTTTTAAGGATGGAGTGCCTAAAAAACTTGGAGATCTGGGAATACCAACTATACCTTGCTCCATTAAAAGAAACTATGTCAAAACTACTTTGTGTGATTTGGGAGCCGGTGTTAGTGTTATGCCTTTCTCCTTATATAAGAGACTTGATTTGAATAAACTCACACCTACTGAAATATCATTGGAAATGGCTGACAAATCAACTGCCATACCTATCGGTATTTGTGAGGATGAGCCCGTTGTTGTTGCAAATGTTACTATCCTAACGGACTTTGTGATTCTTGAGATGCCCGAGGACGACAACATGTCGATTATCCTCGGTAGACCCTTTTTGAATACTACAGGGGCTGTTATTGATTGCAATAAAAGCAAATTCACATTTCATATCAATGGTAATGAGCACACGATGCACTTTCCGAAGAAACAATTCCAAGTGAATGGTATAAATGTTATTGAAGAATCTTCGACTATCACTATTGGAAGTTTTCAATTACCACTACCTACTGCCAAAAAGAAATATGATATACTTATTGTTGGGGATATGCACATCCCCATTGAGGTAACTTAGTGTTTTACGAAAGTTCTTCGGTTTCATGCTAATCGGAAGTGGTTGTTAATAAGACTTGATCAACCTTATCAATGGATCATTTTTGAGAGGTATGAAGTTGATGAATCTAGTAAGCACAACTCTCTGCTCCCACTTTTTATTCTCTGTTTTAGTTAGTCAAATAAAATAAAATGCCATGATTATCATGTTTTCTATTTTCACCGTGCAATAAAAAAATGACCCAAAAATAAAAGTTCTCAGAATGTCCTGAAAATTTGATACAATTTTTTTCCGAATATTTCTGAATTTCTGTTTCAAATAATACTAGAGGGGGGTGCACCTGGTGCCCACAAGACACCAGGGCGCGCCAGCATGTGGGCCCCCTCACTTATTCCTTTAGCCCACATCATCTCCTACCTCTAGAAAAAAAATCACCACAGCCACTATTCCCCTGTTCTTGCTCTCAAACCCACGGATTTCGATCTCTTTGCTAGAATCTCCATTTCCGAAACTGTTTGGAGGGATTGCTACTTGGTATGTTACTCCTCCATTGCTCCAATTAGTTTTTGATTTAGTGGGTTATTTTTAGAGTAATTAGCTACTCTTGGTGCTGCTATAGATGAGCTTGCATGTTAAATTCTTAGAGTTCTAAGTAGTTTGAATGCTTAATATGGCATCTATGCATGCTTTGGAGTAGTTGCTATCAATCCTACAAAGTTTTGTTGACAAAAATTTTGTGGACTAAAAATTTTCAGAAATTTATTTTAGGAATAAGATGGATTTCTTTAGAAAGTTTTCCTCCAAGAAAAATGCCAAAGGAGTCATTGGGGAATCATCGGACAATGACCTTCACACTCCAAGAAGGGTGGAAGTGCGGCCGTGTGAATGGCCGCATGATGCCTTCATGGAGGAGGCCGGGTTTTATCAAGAGTTCGCTTAATTCATTGCAAACGCTGGGCTGACCGAGTTCCTCGCAGCTAAGTGTGACCAATATCACATCCTTACAAATTCCTTTGTGCAAGGTTTTCATTTTCTGAGAAAGAATAATCCTCCTGAAGTGCAGTTTAATCTTTACGCTGAAACTCACAAAATGCCGCTAACTGACTTTTGCAACATATGCTTGATCCCCTCTGATGGGGAATTGAGAGAACCTAGACCAGCGGAGTTTGAGGATTTTCTCCTCACCTTAATGGTGGGTGAAGATAGAGGCGTGTCGAACGCTACTGCTACCAGTCTGCAGTTTCCTTCAGTGCATTACTTTGCCTTGTTTATTGCAAAGTGTTTAACCGCTAGGGAGAGGTTGGCGCACTTAGTGCCCCCGACTTTGCTATTTTACGCCGTGCACTGTATAATGATCACACTTTTAGTATGGGGGCTATTATTGCATGTCGCTTACAACTTAACGGGACTAAGGGAAAGATACATGGTGGTATTTAAGCTACTCGCTTAGTGAGACACTTGATTATCTCCTGTCCCAAGTTTATTTGGATCACAAGTCGTTGCAAGATCACCAATTTCTTGATGCAACTGATTCTTTCCATGACATTCGATACAATGTAGTGTTCAACGTCGAAACTCGGGATGTTATCCCGTTACCTGCACCTACTCTGTTTGATTCTATTGCCAGGAACGGATACAAGATCATGCCAGATGATATTACAGTCTACCGGAACAATCTAGCAGCTACTGAGGAGGAGCCCCAGGGGTGGGACGCTCAGGTGTTGCCTCCACCTCAATTCAACTTGGGACCAGATGGCTACTACGGATGGTGATTACTAAGCTAGGCCAAAAGCCTAAGCTTGGGGGAGTACGTATTTCCACCGACATTACATTCATGTTCACACATTTCATTCCAATTGTCGGTGCTCATACTTTTTCATTGTAATATCCATGCTAGATTTGTTTTCTCGCTTTCTTCTTGTGTGTTTGAAAAACTTTGAGAAAACCCAAAATTATTTCTCACTTCTTTTTAGTTTTTCTTTCTAGCCTAGTTTAATTGTAGTATCGAAAGAAAACCCAAAAAGATTTCTCGTTTCTTCTTTTGCTTGTTGGGAGGTTCCCCGTGTAAATAGTTTTTCTCGTTTTTGTTTTTCCTCTTTAATTTGCTTTCTTCAAGAAAAAACAAAAACTCCAAAAATATTTCAGTGTGTTTCTCTGAAATTCTTTTCTTTTTGTTTGAGTCGTACCAAGGAGAAGACCACGATGAAAATGTTGAGTGGCTCTCATATGCGCTATTGTTAATCTAACAAAGAGCCCATGTTACCTCGTCTTTTCCTCTTGAATAAAATGTTGCAAATTCCATCTTAGTCCACGACACTCTTGCACTATTATAATTTTCTTATCATTCGGTCGTGCAAGTGAAAGGCAATAATGATGTTATTTGATGAATTGACTGTGGCAGAGAAAAGCGGGTATGAACTCAACTTGTTTTTGTTTTTGTAAATATGTTTAACCTAGTATCCTTGATTGAGCCTATTATGATCAAACATGTTTGCAATGACCATTAGAGATTATAGTTGTTCATGCCATGCTTAAGCAGCTAGGAGTGGATAATGATTTACCTTGGATGTCAACATGCATTAAAATGGTTGTGATGTGGTATGATGATATGGTATCCTCCTCTGAATGTTTCAAGTGGCTTGACTTGGCACATGTTCACGCATGTAGTTGAATCAAAACCAACATAGCCTTCATGATATTTATGTTCATGGTGTCCATATCCTACTCATGCTAGTAGTCAATGTTTATTATATGTAATGCATGTTCATGACCGTTTTTGCTCTCTAGCTGGCCGCTTCTCAATCAATTTGCTAGCCTTTGCCTGTACTAAGCGGGAATACTGCTTGTGCATCAAAATCCTTAAACCAAAGTTCTTCCAGATGAGTCCACTATATCTACCTATATGTAGTATTACCCTGCCGTTCCAAAGTAAATTTGCATGCGCCGTCTCTAAAAATTCAAATGAACATCTGTTTTGTGTGCCTGGACCGCTCATGGAGCGATAGGGGTAGTCAGTATCTTCCATGCTAAGCGGGTTATTCTCATGATGAGTGTTTATTCACTCGTCCTTACACGAGAGGGGCGGTAATAGGGATTCCCAGTCCTGAAATCAAAAATTACAAATAATTAAACAAAACTCCTCCAAGAATGTTGTTGGTTTGGACGGTACCCGTGGATGCGGCTAGCCGTGGAGTGTGATTGTTGATGGAGGGGGAGTAAACCTTTACTTTTACCGCTTGGGAACCGCCGCTAATTTGTTTAGCATGGAAGATATTGATAACTCTTAGTCGTGATGTTGACAGGAAGGGTGTACCTCCCAAAATTATATCTATCTCTGTTTTAAAACTTGAGCTCTGGCACCTCTGCAAATCCATGCTTCACTCTGTGAAGGGACTATCTATTTACTTTTATGTTGGGTCATCACCTTCTCAATAAAGCGCCAGACCTGAGATCACTATTGTCATCCTCATGCATTGTGTATAGTTGATGTTGGGTGCAGCATGACTGGATCTTTTCTACCATGAATTACAATGTTTAGTCGCTGCTTGAACTTTGGAGGTGCTCTGCATTTATGTTTTGCGGTCTCAGAAAGGGCTAGCGAGATACCACTATTGCCATATTGTATCATGATTTTTTTGACAAAGTGTTGGCGTTTGAGATATCTTATTATTGCTCGCTAGTTGCTTATGTCATTGATATGAGTTAATATAATTTCTAAGATTTGTTGCTGGCATGGTTAGTCATAATCTTTGCTGAAAACCTGGGTGCTACTTAAGCATATATATGTAAACAAGAACAAAAGAGTTCGTAAAAGTTTTTCTTTATCACCTTCAGTTTGTCGACTGAATTGCTTGAGGACAAGCAATGGGTTAAGCTTGGGGGAGTTGATACATCTCCGTCGTATCTACTTTTCCTCACACTTTTGCCCTTGTTCTGGACTCTATTCTGCATGATTTGAATGAAACTAACCCGGACTGACATTGTTTTCAGCAGAATTACCATGGTGTTGTTTTTGTGTAGAAATAAAAGTTCTCGGAACTGGACGAAACTTTTTGGAGATTTATTTTATAATAAATAAAAAATACTGGAGCCAAGAACCCCCATAGGGGTGGCCCTAGCTGGGCAAGATACACCAGGGCGCGCCAGCCCCCCCCCCCCCCAGACGCGCCCTGGTGGGTTGTGCCCACCTCGTGGCCCCACTGACCCTAATTCCGACGCTATAAAATCCTATTTTTGGAGAGAAAAATCGAGGAGAAAGTTTATCGCATTTTACTATACGGAGCCGCCGCCACGTCCTGTTCTTCATCTGGAGGCCAGATCTGCAGCCCGTTTGGGGCTCCGGAGTGGGGAATCTTTGGTCTTCGTCATCATCAACCCTTCTCCATCGCCAATTCCATGATGCTCCCCACCGGGAGTGAGTAATTCCTTCGTAGGCTTGCTGGTCGGTGAGGAGTTGTATGAGATTCATCATGTAATCGAGTTAGTTTTCTTAGGGCTTGATCCCTAGTATCCACTATGTTCTGAGATTGATGTTGCTATGACTTTGCCATGCTTAATGCTTGTCACTAGGGCCCGAGTGCCATGATTTCAGATCTGAACTATTTATGTTATCACCATTATATCTATGTTCTTGATCCGATCTTGCTAGTCATATGCACCTATTACGTATTCTGATCCGCATACCCCGGAGTGACAATAGTCGGGATACTTTTCGGTGATGACCGTAGTTTGAGGAGTTCATGTATTCACCGTGTGTTAATGCTTTGTTCCGGTTCTCTATTAAAAGGAGGCCTTAATATCCCTTAGTTTCCTTATGGACCCCGCTACCACGGGAGGGTAGGACAAAAGATGTCATGCAAGTTCTTTTCCATAAGCACGTATGACTATTTACGGAATACATGCCGACATTACATTTATGAACTGGAGCTAGTTCTGTGTCGCCCTAGGTTATGACTGTTATATGATGAATATCATCCAACGAGTTCACCGATCCAGTGCCTACGAGCTTTCCACTTATTGTTCTTGCTAAGTTACTATTGCTGCTACTACTGTTCCAACTGCTACAAAACTATTGCTATCACTGTTACCGTTACTGATACTGCTGCTACTGCTATCAAAACTATCATACTATTGTGCTACTGATCACTATGCTGCAGATATTTAATCTCCAGGTGTGGTTGAATTGACAACTCAGCTGCTAATACTCTCAAATATTCTTTGGCTCCCCTTGTGTCGAATCTATAAATTTGGGTTCAATACTCTACCCACAAAAACTGTTGCGATCCCCTATACTTGTGGGTTATCAATCGACACACAACTAGATCCAGAGATTGATGAGGCCCTCCGGAATTTCCTTCAGGAAAACTGGGACATCTTCGCCTGGCACCCTTCGGACATGCCAAGAATCCCAACTAACTTGTCCGAGCACAGCTTGAATCTTACCAAAGGGTTTAAACCAGTCAAGCAGACACTACGGCGGTTCTCCGAACCCAAGCAACTGGCCATGGGAGAAGACCTGGCCAAATTATTGGAGGCCGGATTCATCCGAGATATAAAACACTCCGAATGGCTGGCTACCCTGGTGATGGTACCAAAGAAGGATAAATTCTGGCGGCTATGCGTTGATTTTGAAGACGTTAACAAAGCTTGCCCCCAAGGACCCTTTCCTGCTACCACGCATAGACCGGATTATCGATGCCACAACAGGACGTGATTCCCTCTGTTTCCTGGATGCATACTCGGGGTGTCATCAAATTAAGATGAAAGAATTGGATCAAGTAGCAACTGCGTTCATCACGACCTATGGGCCATTCTGCTTCAACACGATGCCATTTGGGCTAAAAAATGCACACGCCACATATCAGCTTATGATTCAAACATGCCTGAAGGATCACATTGGCAAAACAACCAAAGCTTATGATACGACTCCGTCGTGTTTATAATTTTTGATTGTTTCATGCCAATACTCTACAACTTTGATACACTTTTGGCAACATTATATATATTTTTGGGACTAATTTACTGATCCAGTGCCCAGTCTCAGTTCCTATTTTTTGCAAGTTTTGCAGAAAATCCAACGAAGTCCAAGCACGATAAAAATTTCTAGAGATTTCTTTTGGAATATATGTCAATTTTGGGAAGAAGAATCAACACAACACGGTGCCCGAGGTGCTCCCAAGCCAATAGGGCACGATTAGGGGGGTTGCTGTGCCCTGATGGCTTGGGATCACCTCGTAAGTCGATTGGTGCCCTTTAGCCACAAGAAAGATATTTTCCCGAGACAAATCCCCTCAAAATTTCAGCCCAATTGGAGTTACGGATCTCCGAATATTTAAGAAATTGTGAAGGGGTGAGAAAACAGTCGCGAAAACAGAAGAGAAACAGAGGGAGAGATCCAATCTCGGAGGGGCTCCTGCCCTCCGGGAGCCATGGCATCCATGGACCAGAGGGGAAACTATCCTCCCATCTAGGGCGAGACCAAGGAACAAGAAGAAGGAGGGGGTCTCTCTCCCCCTCTCTCCCGGTGGCGCCGGAACGCCGCCGGGGCAACCATCGTGACGACGATCTACACCAACAACTTCGCCGCCGTTACCACTAACTCTCTCCCCCTCTATGCAGCAGTGTAACTCCTCTTTTCCCCGCTGTAATCTCTACTTAAACATGTGCTTAATGCTATATATTTTTACCCAATGATGTGTGGCTATCCTATGATGTTTGAGTAGATTTTTTTTGTCATATGGGTTGATTGATGATTGTGATTTGTTTGAGTTGTATGTTTTATTTCGTGTTTTCCTTTGGTTCTAGCTAAGTACTCATAGTTTTATTCTTGGAAACTTATCTTTACACCTACAAAATAGTTTCATACTTGTTCTAGGTAAAGTAAGCGTTAGCGTGCGTAGAGTTGTATCTGTGGTCGATAGAACTTGAGAGAATATTATTTCTACCTTTAGCTCCTCATTGGGTTCGACACTCTTACTTGTCAAAAAAGGCTACAAACGACCCCCCACACTTGTGGGGCATCAAGAACTTTTTCTGGCACCATTGTCGGGGAGCAATAGCGCATCGGTTGATATGCTCGTGTCTACTTGTTTTCTTTATTACTAAGTTGGTTTTATTTTCTGTTCTAAGTTGTTTTATATCTTTAGTTATGGATATGGAACACGAAATACCAAAAAACTTAGTTGTACTTTCTGCTCATGGAGATGGGGAACCTCCTAAAACCCTCGATGTTGGTTATGTGGAAAACATTAAATACTTCTTTGATAATCCTGAGAAATCCCCATTCAACTTGATAATGGGAGACACGTTGGATCAACGTGAGTAGTTTAGGGATTATCGCTTGACTCAAAAAGGGAAGCAGTTACGGAATCAAATTAAAATGTTGCATTGGTATACATGGAATTATGCTTGAGATGTGATTATACTTGTTGCTGTAAGATGGAGGCTCCACACCTTCCCTTTCAATGTGAATTTAATGATAATGAAACATTGGCTTCTTATGCTAATGGTGTTTATGATTACTATGATGTGGAACAAATAGAAGAATTTGTTGCTTTTAAGGGCGCATATGAAATTGCTTCTTTGATTGAAAAGTATGATACTATTCTTTACAAATCTGAAAATTTTGTCATACTTAAATATTGCTATGATAATTATGAATACAATGCCTATATTAATGAATTTATTGGCAAAATGTCTGCTGCCTTGGAAGAGATTAATATTTTGCAGGAACCTATGAAAGAAGAAATTGCTGAAACTATGAGCCCATTAGATGAAAAAGATGAGGAGGAGAACGAAGAACAAAAGGAGGAAGAGCGGATTAGCTACCCATGTCCACCTTCTAATGAGAGTAACTCTTCAACTCATACATTGTTTAATTTCCCTTCGTGCTTACCAAAGGATGAATTCTATGATGATTGCTATGATCCCTTGGATTCGTTTGAAATATCCCTGTTGATGAACTTGATGCTTGCTATGCTTGTGAACATGATGCCAATATGAATTATGCTTATGGCGATGAACTGGATGTAGTTCCTTATGTTAAGCATGAAATTGTTGCTATGGCACCCACACATGATGATTTCGATGAATATAATATGCATGTGCTTGCTCCTCCTACTTGCAATTATTATGAAAGAGGAACCAAATCTTCACCTCTCTATGTTTCCAATACAATAAAATTGCAAGAAACTACTTATGCTATGTATTGGCCTTTACTTGATGTGCATGAATTGTTCTTTTATGACATCCAATGCATAGGAAGAGAGTTAGGCTTCGTTGTTACATGATATATATTACTTTGTGCTCATTACTAAATTACAAATCATTGTTAATTAGGATTGGCTATGATATACCTTGGGATCCGGGTGGATCAATTACTTGAGCACTATATCCCTAGCTTAATGGCTTTAAAGAAAGCGCTGCCAGGGAGACAACCTGGAAGTTTTTGAGAGCCATTTTATTTCTGCTGTGTGCTTTCAAAATAATTAAAAAAAAGTGGGGGAACTTAAAACAGTTTTCAAAAAGAAAAGTGAAAGTGAGAAAGACAAGCATCGTTGAAGTGGGGGCGTCCTTGAACTTTTGTTCATGCCCATGGAAACTTTGTGAATCTTGATTACAACAACTTTTCAATGAAAATAATTATCCCCTTATACAAATCCATTGTATTATAAAAATAATGTGCCAAGATTTACCTTTAGGATGTTTGAATTGCTTGTTTGATATGTGTTGTGCAAAAACAGAAACTTTTGTTGTAGTGTTTGAACTTTGGTATTTTACTGGAGCGTGCAAAAATTCTGCAATTTTTACACAGTACTGTTATGCAAATTTTTCATTACGTCCAAATTTTTCAAAAGTTTTGGAGTTACAGAAATATAGGTTTCATCTGCATCTTTACAGATTGTCCTGTTTTCCACGGATTGATGTTATAGTTGCTTTATTTGCTTATGTTTGAAATCTTGTTGAGCCCCATTGACTTGGGAGCCATAGAATTGTGATAGCACGGTAGGTAATTTTGTATTATAATTATACAATAATGTTATGGCAGGACATGATGAGATTTGATCATTATATGTACTAACATTTCTAATAATAGTTTCGCTAAGTTCTGTGTGGATGAAGTGGTCGAAGATCGAGCAAGCATTGATATGAGAAGAATAAGGAGAGGCAAGAGTTCTATCTTGGGGATTCCCAAGGCACCCCAAGTAAATATTCAAGGAGACTCAAGCGTCTAAGCTTGGGGATGCCCCGGAAGGCATCCCAAATTTCTTCTTCAACAATTATCGATATGTCTCGGTTTTTGTTTTGTTCACATGATATGCGTAACTTCTTGGAGCGTCGTGTGCCTTTTATTTTTATTTGAGAAATGCACCATGCTGGTATGGGAGATTCCGTGGTTGATTTATAGAATGCTCTTTGCACTTCACTTATATCTTTTGAGTATGGCTTTATAGAATGCTTCATGTGCTTCACTTATATCATTTGAAGCTGGATGCATGTTTCTCTACATATAGAAAACCGTTATTTGTAGAATGTTCTTTTGCTTCACTTATATTTATTTGAGCATGGTCTTTTGTAGAAAGAATTAAACTCTCATGCTTCACTTATACCTATTTAGAGAGTCAGCATGAATTGGTCATTCACATGGTTAGTCATAAATCCTACATAAAACTTGTAGATCACTGAATATGATATGTTTGATTCCCTGCAATAGTTTTGTGACATTAAGATAGTAATATGTGGGTGCACTAGTGGATGATTGTGGATTAGTAAGAATATTGGTGTTAAGGTTTGTGATTCCCGAAGCATGGACGTATAGTCTCTAGTTATGCGATGAAGTTGCAGCATAATTTATCCTTGATTGAAATCCTTTGTGCTGTTTAATCGGGGGCGCACGACGGTTAACTCCTACCAACCTCCTCCCTAGGGGCATGCGAGTAGTACTTTGCTTCGAAAGAGCTAATCAAACTTTCACAATAATTATATGAGTTCTTTATGACTAATGTGAGTCAATGGATGTACGCACACTCACCTTTCCATATATTGCTAGCCTCTTCGGTACCGTGCATTGCCCATTCTCACCTCGAGGATCGGTGCAGCTTTCGCCGGTGCATCCAAACCCCGTGATATGATACGCTCTATCACACATGAGCCTCCTTATATCTTCCTCAAAACAGCTACCATACCTACGTATCATGGCATTTCCATAGCCATTCCGACATATATTGCCATGCAACTTCCATCGTTATTTTACATGACTTGTGTGTTCATCATTGATTATATGTTACGCTAGATCATTGCACATCCTGGTACACTGCCAAAGGCATTCATATAGAGGCATTTATTTTTCATCATTGAGTTGTTATATCGAGTTGTAAATAAATAAAAGTGAGATTATCATCATTATTCGAGCATTGTCCTAGTGAGGAAAGGATGATGGAGACTATGATTCCCCCACAAGTCGGGATGAGACTCCGCATGAAAAATGAAAAATAAGGGAGGCCAAAGAGCCCACCAAGAAAAAAAGAAAAAAGGATAAGGAAAAAAAGAGAAAGAAAAAAGTGAAAGAAAAAAAAAGGAGAAAAAATAATAGAAAAAATGAGAGAAAAAGAGAGAAGGGACTTTGCTACTATCCTTTACCACACTTGTGCTTGAAAGTAGCACCATGTTCTTCATATAGATAGTCTCCTGATTTGTCACTTTCATATGCTAGTGGGAATTTTTCATTATAGAACTTGGCTTGTATATTCTAATGATGAGCTTCCTCAAATTCCCGGGGTCTTCATGAGCAAGCAAGTTGGATGCACACCCACTTAGTTTCATTTGAGCTTTCATACACTTATAGCTCTAATGCATCCGTTGCATGGCAATCCGTACTCCTCGCATCGATATCGATTGATGGGCATCTTCATAGCCTGTTGATCCGCCTAGTTGATGCAAGACTTTCCCACCTTTTGACTCCTTTGATATCTACCACCATACTCTATTCCACCTATATGCTATATCCATGGCTCACGCTCATCTATTGTGTGGGAGTTGAAAATATTGAAGCGTGTTAGAAGTACGAGTCAATTGCATGGTTTGACATCGGGGTTCTCATGATTTATACTTTATGCGAGGAAGACTAAGCATGACAGGCTATATGATATTGTAGGGATAGCGTTCTTTAGCATTGTTATTTTGAAAGTACATGATTGTTTGCTAGTAACCTGAATATTGATGTCTTTATGTCAAATGATAGACTATTGCCTTGAATCACTTGTATCTTAATATTCATGCCATGATTAGACATTTGTTCAAGATTATGTTAGGTAGCATTCCATATCAAAATTTATCTTTTTATCAAGAGATGCCACTAGGGAAAACTATGGCCCCCAGGTCTATTCACTTGTATATTTACAAAAGTTTTCATTTCTTTGCTGCCATCTATTTATCTTTTATTTATTTTGCAATTTAAAATTATCAACTATCATCTACGCCTTCATTTGCTTGCAAATAACGAGTCCAAGGGGATTGACAACCCTCTTGCCCGCATTGGGTGCAAGTGTTTGCTTATTTGTGTGCCGTCACTGAAGACGGGGGTTGCGTGCTACTCCTATTGGTTCGACAACCTTGGTTCTCACTGAGGGAAATACTTATCTATACTATGCTACATCACCCGCTCCTCTTCGCGGAAAACCCAACGCAGATCACAAGTATCAGGAAGGATTTCTGGCGCCGTTGTCGGGGAGTATCACCAACCTACTATCAAGTACCTTTGCACAAATTATCATTCAGTTGTTCTACTTTTTATTTGCTGTTATATTTTGCTTGCTTCATAAAAATCAAAAATACAAAAATATTTATCTTGACTAGGTTGCTTGTTTCGTTTGCTAGTTGTTTGCTTGAAGTTGCTATCATGTCAGATTTTATTATTGAAAAGGATGATGGAAGTAAAACCCTCAAAGAGGAAACTCCCCCACAGCGAGATGTAAAAAAAATTTGTTGTGGGGAAGGGGAATATCATAGGGAAAAGCATTATCCAAGAATTCTTTAACTGTACGGGTACGTTGGCTTGCAAGTTACGCTGATGCTAGTTCCGCTCTTGTTCTTAAGCTTTAAAGAAGATTTATGCGTACTCACCCTACTTCGCAAGGATTTTCTATGAGTTGTCGGTCATAAAGGACCCTAGAGCTAAGAAGATGGCCACTCTTATCCTAATGCATGAATTTGACTATATAGTACAAGAGGCTCGTGATATCTTTGAACACTATAATATGAGTTGTGAACATCTTGTGATAGATGAAATTTTATATAATGAGGACTATATGATGAGGTATGTGTTTTGAGATAACCATACTTTTGATGAAAACACAAGTAAAGAAGTTTCTCCTATTCATATTATCCAACAAGTTTTCAATGCCATCAATAAACAATATTCTTGGATAGTAAAAGAGAATATGGAAGGTTTTAAGGAATGTAGCATTGAGAATGCTAAGATATTACTTGATGATATGTTTCCTATTGTCTTTGAAAAACCTTCTCCCCAAGATAAGAACACTAAAGATGATATCACTTGATCATATGCATTATGCCTACCTAGGGGAGTAAAACAATAGCGCTAGTTGGGAGGCAACCCAATAGTTATCTAATTTTCTTGCTTTTACATTCTGTTTATTTTTGATAAAATGATTATTGCCTCTGTAATGATTGTGTTTTTACGTTTAAATTAGTGTTTGTGCCCAGTAAAGCCTTTGGGATGACTTGCATGATGAGTAGAATTGATACGGTGCAAAAACAGAAACTTTAGCGTCCAGTGCAGAATTTCTCTGATTTTACTGGAATGTATTTTTGATCTAAAATTTATACACAGTATTGATATACAAATTCCTCAGGTTTTCCTAATGGTTCAGAATTTTTGGAGTTACATAAGTATAGGTTCTGTATATATCATTACAGTCTGTTCTGTTTTAGATAGATTCTGTTTTTGCTTGCATAGTTTGCTTCTTTGATGATGCTATGGATTGTATCGGGGGGTATAAGCCATGGAGAAGTTAGAATACAGTACCTTATACCATAATCTAATAAGAATCAATTTATAACAGTACCTAAACTATTTGATATGTTTACTATACTAACGGATCTCACGAAGGTTTTTGTCGAGTTTTGTGTGGTGAAGTTTTCAAGTTTTGGGTGCTATCATGATGGATGAAGGAATAAGGAGTGGAAAGAGCCAAAGGTTGGGGATTCACAAGGCTTCCCAAGGTAATATTCTAGTAAGACTCAAGCATCTAAGCTCGGGGATGCCTCAGAAGGCATCCCCTCTTTTGTCTCAATCCAGCGGTATGTCACTTGGAGCTATATTTTTATTCATCACATGATATGAGTTTTGCTTGGAGCGTCGTTTGTTTTAGTTTGCTTTTGCTTTAGTTTTCCACAATCATTGTTTGCTGGACATACCCACTTGAGAGAGAGACAAGAACACCATGATTTATTAGAATACTCTTTGTGTTTTACTTATATCCTTTGAGCAAAGCAGTTGCTCTAGGACTTCACTTATATCTTTTAGAGCACGGTGCCGTATAGATCTTAAAGAAATAATTGCACTCTCGTTCTTCACTTATGTTTGTTTGAGAGTTAATAAATAGTGACGGTAATTTGCATGGGTTATAAGACTAGTCCAAAGATAATAGGTATTCAAGGAGTGCATAATCAAAACCTTCATGTAGCAAAGAGAAACTGTGGGTTAATTATATTGATGTGGTAATGTGAAAGGGCATGAGTTCATGATCATTGGTTAGTAAGAATATCGTAAATTAGAGGGTGTTAACTTGTTGTTTATCTAAATATTTTTATGGCATGGTGATGATGTGTGAGCATTCTTATTCCTCGCTAAAATCCTAGTGTTTTTTAAGTCGGAGGTCCGCGATGCTTTACTCCTCCCAACCTCCTCCCTAGGGTCATGCGAGTAGTACTTTGCTTCGAGAGAGATAATAAAACCTTGCAATAATTATGTGAGTTCTTTATGACTAATGTAAATCCATGGATGTATGCATTCTCACCACCTCATATTTGCTAGCCTCTCGGTACCGTCCAGTGCCCATTCTCACCTCGAGGATCGGTGCAACCTTCGCCATTGCATCCAAACCACGTGACATGATACGCTCTGTTGAACATAAGCCTCATTATATCTTCCTCAAAACAGCCACTATACCTACCTATTATGGAATTTCCATAACCATTCCGAGATATATTTCCATGCAACTTCCACCGTTAGATCATATGACTAATACTTTCATTGTCATATTGCTTTGCATGATCATATAAGTTGACTTAGTATTTGTGGCAAAGCCACCGTTCTTCATTTTTTATACATTTTACGCTTTGATCATTGCACATCCTGGTACACTGCCGGAGGCATTCATATAGAGTCATGCTATAATTTTTCATGTTGAGTTGTAAGTAAATAGAAGTGTGATGATCATCATTGAGTAAAGGATGATGGAGACAATTATTCCCCCACAAGTCGGGATGAGACTCCAGACGAAAAATAAAAGAAAAAAAGAAAGAAAGAAAAAAGGAAAAAAAAGGAAAAGGAGAAAGAGAAAAAAGAAAAAAATGAGAGAAAAGAGAGAAGGGAGAGTTCTACAACCTCTTTTTCCACACTTATGCCTCAAAGTGGCACCATGTTCTTCATATAGAGAGTCTCTTGTTTTGTCACTTTCATATGCTAGTGCGAATTTTTCATTATAGAACTTGGCTTGTATATTCCGATGACGGGCTTCCTCAAATGCCCGAGGTCTTCATGAGAAAGCAAGTTGGATTCACACCCACTTAGCTTCAGTTGAGCTTTCATACACTTATAGCTCTAGTGCATCCGTTGCATAGCAATCCCTACTCCTCACATTGATATCTATTGATGGGCATCTCCATAGCCCATTGATATGCCTAGTTGATGCGAGACTTTCTTCTCCATTTTTACCCCTTTGAAACCTACCACCACATTCTTCTCCACTTTGACCCCTTTGAAACCTACCACCATATTCTATTCCACCTTTATGCTATATACATGGTTCATGCTCTATATTACGTGAGTAATAAAAAGCTGAAGCGCGTTAAAAAGTACGGTCCAATTGCCTGACTAGACACCGTGGTGCTTGACATTTGTATTTATGTGGTGAAGACAGAGCCATGCCATGCTAATATGATAAAATAAATAGGGGGTGAACATTCTTTCAGGATCGTATATTTTGAAACTTCATGATTATGTTACTTATGTTTATGAATATTACTATGTTCATGTTTATTAATTCATCGTTTCTCCATGATCATACCTGCAATAGATTACATGTTGGGTAGCATGTCACATCAAAAAAATTGTTTTTATCATTTACCTACTCGAGGACGAGCAGGAATTAAGCTTGGGGATGCTGATACGTCTGCAACATATCTATAATTTGTAATTGTTCCATGCTATAATATTATCATTCTAGGATGCTTTTTGGTTATTTATTTACCAATTCATATTATTTTTAGCACTAACCTATTAACCCAGTGCCCAGTGCCAATTGTTGTTTTCTGCATGTTTTTGGCTTTTCAGGTTTACAGTACCAAACGAAATCCAATTGCCACGAAACTTTTTTATGATTTTTTTTGAACCAAAAGAAGAAATGGAAGGTTCGGGAGGAGACCGGAGGCTACACGGGAGAGGCATCACACATCAGGGCGCGTCCAGGGGGTGGTCGCGCCCTGTTGTGTGTTGGCCCCTCCTGCGTCTCCCGACGTCCCTCTCTGGCCTATAAATTCTAATATTTCCCAAAAACCCTAGGGAGCCTCCTGAAACACTTTTTTCGCCGCCGCAAGTCTCTGTTCCGCCGTGTGCCCATCTGGTGCCCTGTCGGAGGGGGATCGATCACGGAGGGCCTCTACATCAACCTTGATGCTCCCATGGTGATGTGTGAGTAGTTTCCTACATACCTGCGGGTTGGTAGTTAGTACCTAGATGGCTATCTCTCTCTCTTGATCTTCAATACAATGTTCACTGCATCTTCGCGGTGATCTATTCGATGTAATCACTTTGTGCGGTGCGTTTGTTGGGATCCGACGAATTGTGGGTTTATGTTCAGATTATTCATGAAAAAGATTTGAGTCTTCTTTGAATTCTGTTATGATTCTTATTTGCATGATTATTATAGCTTCGTAAATCTCCCCGGTCTATTGAAATAGTTTGACCAACTAGATTGATATTTCTTCAGTGAGAGGGGTGCGTTGTAGTGGCTTCAATCTGGTGGTGCTCTATATCCCAGTGACAGAAAGGGACAAGACATGTCTTTGTATTGTTGCCACTAAGGATAAAATGATGGGGTTAATTCATATTGATTGAGTTTCCTTTGTCTACAGCATGTCATCGCTATCCAAGCATTACTCTGTTTGTCATGAAATTAATACTTAGAGAGGCAAGCATAGAAGCGCTCTCGACGTGGAGTAATAGTAATAGGTGCAGGCAGGAGTCAGCCTATTTGCTTATGGACGTGATGCCTATATACACATGATCATTGTCGTGAATATCACAGAACTATGCGCTTTTCTATCAATTGCCCAAGAGTAATTTGTTTACCCACCGTATGCCCACTACATGAGAGATGCCACTAGGGAAAACTATGGCCTCCGGGTGTATTACTTGTATATTTACAAAAGCTTTCATTACCTTGCTGCCAATTATTTATCTCTTATTTATTTTGCAATTTACAATTATCAACTATCATCTAAACACTTCATTTGCTTGCAAATAACGAGTCCAAGGGGATTGACAACCCTCTTGCACATGTTGGGTGCAAGTGTTTACTTATTTGTGTGCGGTCGTTGAAGACGGGGGTTGCGTGCTACTCCTATTGGTTCAATAACCTTGGTTCTCATTAAGGGAAATACTTATCTATAATGTGCTACATCACCCGCTCCTCTTTGCGGAAAACCCAACGCATATCACAAGTATCATAAACGACCGGCCTTCTCCAAAGAAGTGTGTAAGTGGCAAATAAGAGCACTAATCGCTGAGCTCGAAAGAGACAACCATTCTTGATCCATAGTGCACAAAATTAAGCCACAACGGAAACCCATTTCATATAGTAAATTTTGGCATAACCCTGGCACTGCGAGTTGAAGTTCCAAGGAACAATGATTGAGAGAAGTGTTTTGAGATCCATGACTAGGAGGTATTTGTGGGTGTTAATGAAATGCGTGAATTCTTTGCTCTCTTCGTCTCCAAAAATCCCTAATGCGTTTATTTTATGAAGAGTCTAAAAGAATTCATATCTTAAAGAAAGAAATGTTTTCGCTTGCCTAAACACTTGGTTAACAAAGAAAATTTGGTCTGAGAAATTATAACTGGTGATAGGAAACTATACGTGGTTAGGCAACGTGCTTAGGTGCAGCTTTTCAAATACGAATACTTTCTTGAATGAAATTGCAGGATAAGTGAACATGGATATGTCATATTCTCTGGATCTGGTAAAACTTCTTTCTACTCAATCAAGCTCCCTTTCATTCTCTTGATTTCCCCTTTGCTCGAGGACGAGCAAGTTTTAAGCTTGGGGGAGTTGATGGCTCGAGAATTTATGATATTTTTCAAGTAATTCTCATTTGGTTTTTATCAAATCTTTATTACTTCTCGGTTATTTCTAACACTAATCCTCCAAAAGAGAAAAAAATGTTTTCCATTGTTTGGCAGGAAATATCATATATGGAAGGAAACCAAGGAGAATTACTGCAATCAAGTCAAATGGAGCAACTTCCATGTTGAGCCAAGCCACCAGGCATAGTAGAACAAAATACGTCCTTCCACATATGACCGAAGCACTCGTATGAGCGGTCGTATGGAGTGCCAACAACACCACAACGTCTATACAAAACACTTTCATGAAGGGGGCCAGGGGAGAAGAGAACCCTAGCCGCCACCACCACCACCAGAACAAAAGAAGGATAGATCCGAAGAACCTTTGGAGATCTTCTTAGTTTTGGTCCTTTCATCTCCATCATCATCTCATCCTTCACTACTGTAAGAGGAATTCCAAGTTGTGAGAACAATTGTAACTCTATTTCAATCTCATCTGGAGATTAAGACTATTTGGATCATCCATTTCATCTTATTGTGGAACTTCATGGTATTATCGATATGGTTTTTATTGGGTTAATCTCTGGTGTGAGTGGTATCTCTTACAATGCGTGAGTAATTCCCCATAGGCATGAGAGATGTAGGTGAATGGTAAGATACATTTGTGCCTAATCTATATGTCGTCATTTGTATTTGTAGTAGTATGATTTGTCTAGTATGTTTCTATACTGTGGTGAACTCTATGTGTGTTATCCAATTTAAGGGCCCACGCAACATGATCTCAAGACCTGTACATGTAACACATATTGTTTAGGGAATGTGTGACCTCTGACATGACAGGTGGACATATCTATGAGGAATGAAGACAATATGAGATAACAGTGAACCACAAAACTTAATGCTTGGTTCCGGTCCAAGGACCTTAATTGTGGAGACAACCACTCTGTGGCAACGATGAAATGGGACCATAGAATGAAATATAATCCTGTGAGGAGGAGTTTCATAACTTTAGGGTGAACCGCCTACATAACTCACATATCGAATACTATGAGTATGATACAAGGTAACTGGAATTACCGCCGCACTGGCACACTTCATATGTATATAGGACAGGACTATTCTGTTACTAGTACCATAATATTATTATGATACTATCGCCCCCTATAATGCGTGACGCGCCCAAAAGGTTTGAGGCACAACATGGCTGCGACCCGCCCCACCCCAACCCGCCTCCTACCGCCGGGGGGCAGCCGTCGCGGGCGAGCGAGTGACGACGGCAACCGGAGTGAGCTTGCCTCCAGCGTCGTGACGTGTCGCCGCCGGATCAATAGTTCGATCTGGAAACTTAGGGCAGTTCAAGTCACAAAACGAGACAAATACAAAACATCGTTGCAAAAAAATGTGTTAAAAAAAGCACGCAACATTTTGTTTTTGAAAAAAAAATATCATTCAGTTCAACGATATAGACCATGCAAGTTCGGGGACGATGATACTGTAAAACGTTGAAAAGTTACGAGGAAAATCATATCACAAAATAGAGTAAAGTCTAGTCTGGGAAAACACGCTCAGTACAAACCCATCGACCATCAGTTCAAGTACTTTATTCTCTGAGGAAGTCAAAATTACTATATGAAAAATACCTCAGTACAATCGCTCCAAGACGTCAGTTCGGGAATAGTAACAAAATAATATCATTTGCTCAATTACGACAAATGGTTGAAAAGTTCTAACGAATACAATACAAAAAGCAGAGTAAAGTACAGTCGGTGAAACACGCTCAGTACAAACACACACATAGATCGATTACTCTGTTTTTCGAACGGGAAAACAGCAAGATGGGTCTCACCGTATTCAAAATTACTCCTAAACGGTTGCGAATTTGAGAAAACATTCAACATGACTAAGTTTCGCATTTTTGATAGCTTTCCAGCTGTATATTATTTGGCTCATTTCGACAAACTTTTTAAAAAAAATCACGTTCGAAACCAAATTTCATCGAATTCGAAATCGAATTTAAATCGTAAAGAATTAGAAAAAACTTTCAAGACGTAAAACTTGCGCATTTTCCATAGCTTTCCAACGCCATATCATTTGCGTCAATTCGACAAACCATTTGCAAAAAATCGCGAAAATATGTTTCGCCCAGAATTTCACCATTTTTCAAATTACTTTTAAATCATACAGAATTTGAAAAAACATTCTACATATGGAAGATGAGTATTTTCACCATCTTACCAACGCCATCTCATTTTCTCAATTCCGACAAACCGTTTGAAAATTAACTCCAAAATACGATTCACGTTTTTGGTTTTGAAAAAAAACGGTTTTTTCAAAACTGCTCTTGAACCATGATGATTTTGCAAAAAAAATCTATATGACTGTAATCTAGATGTCAAGAGCTTTCCAACGATATATTACACGTCCCATTCCGATGATTTTTTCTTGCAATGTTTGTTATTTTTGTTTTTGAACTAAACAGGACGATCAGTTCGACGTAATGAAAGCATCAGTCCACCCGCTCAAATTCGTTAGCTCAACAATAGTAACAGAATAATATTCTGTTACGCGAAAACGGAATAGCTCCCATGTGTGTGTGTGTGTGTGTGTGTGTGTGTGTGTGTGTGTGTGTGTGTGTGTGTGTGTGTGTGTGTCTATATATATATATAATGAACCGAACTCTCACCGCGCCTAATCACTTCATTGCAGTAAACACAACTCTATATCTACTTTTATTCATGTTATTTTCTTTTAATAGTTGTTATTGTCATTACTATAAATATTTTATCCTTGTTACTCTGGTTTGCTCGTTTACCGCGACAGTAACAATATTTTTAGAAGCTATAGTAGTTACTTCACACAAGAACTGTGACACCTTATGTGTGACAGAAGCACCAATATAAATACTCTCATCTACTCTTCGTTGGGATGATAACTAATTGGGATACTTCCACGAAAGTGCTACAACACCCTGTTTGGCTTGCAGGCACCAATCATCCAAATTGTCTAGGTTGCTTGCATGATACTACCTATGATACTCCCATTACGGGAAGACTAAGGAGATTCTGGGAAGTCCTAAGAAATGTATACAAATGCTAAATAGAGAAGTAGAAAAGCTTAAATGTGGCCCCATTATGGCAAAAACAAGAGCAAGTCAGAAGGAAGCTCATATTTTAGTTGAAAACTTGTTGGACTAGCAGGAAATCTTTTGTTTACAAAGGGGAAGAGCCAATTGGCTTTTTTCATGGGACAGGAAAACAACTCTTTTCATCTGGCTACTACTGCGAGAAAAAACAATAATAAAATAAATAAACTTCTTGATGATTTTGATAATCGGCAGGAAGGAACATGTGACCCTAAAAAGTTAGTTAGTAGTTATTTTTCTGAAGTTTTCAATTTGGAAGTTTTAGATCCAGATAAGGGAGTTTTATCACGTGTCTAGCACAGGGTCACAGATGCGATGAATTTAGTGTTGTCGGCCCCTTATACGACTGCAGAAGTCTGCAAAGCACTATTTGATATAGGAGACCTCAAGGCACTAGGGCCTGACAATCTTCATGCTATTTTTCATAAGAGGTTCTAGGTGACGTTGGATGATGACTTGGTAGAAGAAGTTCTCACAATGGTTAGTTCTTGCAGCATGCCGAATGGGAGGAATGATACGACAATTGTTATGATTCCTAAAGTGCACTCACCGGAGAAGATAACACGATTTAGGCCAATCAACTTATGCAATGTGGTCTATAAAGCAATCTCAAAGATGTTAGGAGCCCGTCTTAAATTAATTCTGCCAGAGGTAATTAGCCCTACTCATAGCATTTTTTGTTCCGGATCGTCTGATTACTAAAAATTTACTGGTTGCTTATGAGAGCCTTCATACAATTAAAAATAAAAAAGAAGGAAAGGAAGGTTTGTGGGCTGTGAAGTTGGATATGCACAAAGTTAATGATCGAGTGGACTGGATCTTCTTGGCAGAGGTGTTACTGAAGCTACGCTTTCAAGCAAGCTAGGTAAAAGTCATTATGATGTGTGTTACCTCGACCTAATATAGAGTTCGTTTCAATTCGGATGAAACTGGAAGCTTCAAACCATAGAGAGGGCTCTGATAGGGAGACCCACTATCTCCACACTTGTTCTTGCTATGTACAAAGGGTATATCAGAATTATTAGCGTAGGTAGAACTAAATGGAGAGTTGAATGGTGTCAAGGTATGTCGTGATGCACCTACTGTTACAAACCTTTTATTTGCACATGACTCACTAATTTTAGAGAAATCAAAATATGCATGTCTGAAATCAGTGTTGGATGCTTATTGTTTGGCCTCGGGATAGATGATTAGTGTGGAGAAGTCCACCATTTTCTTTAGCCCAAGTACTAATGTTAAGACTAGGGTGCAAGTGTGTTGTACCTTCGGTATCATGACGGAGGCCCTAAATGATAAATACTTAGGGCTCCCTACAACTGTTTTGCTTGAAAAACAATTGCTTTCAAATATCTTATGGACCGTTAATTTCTGACAATGAGTGGATGTAAGGAGAGAGGGGTAAAGAAATTATGATCAGATCAGTAGCACAAGCAATACCATCATATGCAATATATGTCTTTAACATTCATAAAGAAAATTGCAAAGGAATCATTGACGCGATTGCGCAGTTTTGTTGGTGTTTGGGATATACCCCACAGGATGACCCGCCATAGGGTTAACCCAGCTGCCAGGTGGTGGATCGTAACAAGGCTGTCCAACGTACTTTGAGGTGCTAAGAGGCCTAAGACGAAGGGGGCGGCTTGTCCAAGGAATGCCGGCTCATGGGCCGGACTTGATAGGCCGGCTTGACGATGTCATCGTAAAGAATGGCGTGTGCTTGGAAGATAAGGCAAGTAAAGTATATTGGGTCACGGGTCGTAGTACGACCCGGACTCTATTGTAACCTCGGCTCTCAACCTGTATATATAAAGGTGTGCCCTTGAGATAGAGAAGAAAAGGTAAGAAAGAAACCCTCGAGAGCTTGGCTAGCGATTCCGCATCCTTGTAATCGAGATCATCATCAATATACACAAAGCAGGACGTAGGCTTTTACCTCCATTGGAGGGGCCGAACCTGGGTAAACCCTTGTCTCTCGTTCCAGAACAACCCCGTCCAAGTCGCCACCTAGTTGCGATGGCGTCACACCTAAGTTCTCTCATGAGGACATCTGTCATGACAAAACCACAACAGTTGGCGCCCACCATGGGGTCACCGCACGGTGGATTTGAGTTCTTGGAGGGAGCTCTCCCATGGTTCGAAGGATACGCGGTTGGCCAGATGACCAAGAGTCGTCGTGGAAAGCTCTAGATCGACGACTCGGGTTGGGGTCCCGAGGCCAGCTCAATCGGGTACGGGCACCGGGTCCCCTTTGGCAAGATCCACTTCTTCATTGGCAAGATCGGCGCATCAGGACCCGAGCCGGACACCTGCACCGACATCGTCGAGCCGGCTCGGTGCACTCAACCCGGCCAACGTCAAGCCAGCCGGCACCACGTCTTCATCGGCTTTACTCAAGGAGTCGATCTTACGGACGACGTGCCAGATAGCAGAGACACCCTTGTCAACTCCGCTGGCGAGTCTTCGATGGGAGACACCGAGTCGATCTGTCCACTTTTCGATGGCAGGCTCAGAGGTTATTCAGGAGATGAGACTACCAAGGAGTCCCACGAGCCGCCTCGCCAAGCCGCCGTTTTTATGGCAGGAACAGTGGCGGCCCATGTTTCAGCAATAGCTGGTGCAACGACCGGGACTGGCCCAGTTTCAGGAACGGCCGGGTCAAGCAAATCGCCGGCTCAAGCCGTGGCTGTTCTGATGGTAGAGATGACAAAACTTTTAGAGACGCCAGTAACCGTGGAGAATCAGGAGGAACACAACACGATGCTAACCACGCTTCGCGGGCAGATGGCTAAGATCTAGGAAGAAATCGATGCTAAAAATACTCGCATGGGGGAGTTCTAGGCTCACATCCATAGCAAAGCTGAGTGCTTGAAAGTCGAAGCCTGGCGGCTGGGCCTTTGTCGAGATGCCTCTGATGTGGTCCATCAGAGGAGACATTTGAGCCGGCTTCCTCCTAATCTGGAGCCTGCACGCTTGTTCTTCACGCCTCAACCTATGCCAGCGGCTGGTCAGTCGCGTTTGGATCAACAGCATGAGCCGCCTCGCCAGACCCCGGCTCGATCGCCACCTCGACGCTTCCAGACACCCGCGGGTCACTATTCTAATCCGGTGGACAATATGTTAGCGGCGACTCATAACCTTGAAGCATTTCCCATCCAAGGAAATACCCCAATAGAGATTGATGCCAGGAACGCCATCGAGATGTTAAAACCAGCGGTGACCCAGCAGGCGCAGTACTCTTACAGCCGTGATTGGATGCATTCTACGCCTTATGCGAGGCGTAGTAAGAGCTGGCACGTAGAGTCCCCAACAGTTTCTAGCAGCGGGCGCAGATAGCGAGCCCAGAATTTTCCAACCCGGCCAGCATTGTCAGATGCATAGGCAGTCGTCGACGCGGCCCGAGCCATGTGGCAAGTGGAGGCAAAAGCAGCATCAACAAGGGCGGGTAAGCCCCCTCCCGCCAACCCCTAGCCAGCGACCATGGGGGCTAGAGTTAGCAGCAGAACGATTGGGATTCCCTGTCTAGAACCGGCTCTCCGTAGTGAGCGCATGCCCAAGGATTTTAAGGGTCCTCGCAAGGTTCCTAATTACACGGCTGATCACAAGCCGGCGGCGTGGATCGAAAGCTATGAGTTAGCTATGGACATGCTTGACGTTAGAGATGCCGTGTGCGCTAAATATTTGACCATGATGCTGGAAGGACCGGCTCGCGCTTGGTTGAAGAATCTGCCCCCAATTCCATCAATACTTGGGCAGAGTTGAAAGAACATTTCATCAAAAAAAATCAAGGCACTTGCAAGCGCCCGATGACGATTGTTGATTTGTAGCATTGCATCCAGCTTACGAATGAATCTGCCCATCATTGGACTCGTCGGGTCGTAGAGATTATTCATTCTTCTCATAGTATCACAGTTGCCCAGGCCGTCTTGATTTTGGAGAAAAATTGTCACTTCGAACCACTTGTTCAGAAGCTGGGACGCCTCAAGCGAAAGGTTCAAGATATGGGAGATCTCATGGATGTTCTCACCAGATATGCCGAGTCAGACAGTAGAAAGGATCCCGGCTCTAATGAGGACAAGGCTGGTAAGAACAAGAAAAATGATAGTGGCAAGAGTCATCAGCAAAACTCCGGGCACAACAGGAATCATGGCAACCAAGGCAACAACGGTAAGCGCAAGCATTCCGAGGGCGGGGCGGATTTTGTCGCCAACACCAATACTGGCTTCAGGAATCAACGACGGGATAACAATTTTGGCAGGTCTTACAATGGAAATAAGCCGCGCAATTATGAGGAGGCACTTAAAGCTCCCTGTCCCAAGCATAGCTTCCCAGATAAGACGGCCACCCACTCGTGGGAAAATTGTTACATCATGCAGGAGTTCCGCAATCAAGCATTCCAGAGTCATCAAGGAGGCATTGGTGGTGGAAATCCGGGTCATCCTGGCCCCGGCGGGTCACATGCCGGCTGATCTAGCGGCTTTGCAGGATCAGCTTTCCACGAACCGGGCGGCTCATGAGCTGGTTTCCAGCATCACGGCAATAATGGCAATGGACAACAACGCTCAGGACAAGGCAATCAACAACATAACAATTAGGCCGGATTTCAGAGCAATCCTAAGCAATTGAATAGCGGGCAGTATCATGTGTTCACTGCCAACACTGGCAGGTGTGATCGCAAGCTCAAACACAGGTCCATCAAGATGGTCAAGTCGGCTGTCCTGCGATATTTAAATTGGTCTGGGCATCCAATCACTTGGATCCGAGAAGATCATCCCCCCGGGTTGATAATCCAGGTGGTCTTGCTTTAGTGGTGGCACCTCAAGTCGGTGGTTATACTCTCACCAAGGTTCTCATGGATGGGGGAAGCAGCATCAACATCTTATACTATGACACTTTCCGGCGAATGAATCTCTCTGAGAGTAAATTGCAACCCTCCTCCATGGTGTTTCATGGAATCGTCCCCGAGAAGTCAGCATATCCAATTGGGTGGATCAAACTCGATGTTACTTTAGGTTCAGAATATAATTACAGGTGTGAGTCCCTTACCTTTGAGGTGGTCAAGATCAAGGGTCCTTACCACGCCCTCTTTGGACGGCCGCTTATGCTCATTTTATGGCCCGGCCTTGTTACGTTTACCTTAAACTCAAGATGCTCGTGCCAAATGGCACCATCACTGTGGATGGAAGCCGGAAAATAGCTCGGGAATGTGAGGAAGGAGATGCAGCTTATGATGAGTCAGCCTGTGCAGCAGAAGAGTTGAAATTTTACACAGCTAATGTTGACCCGGGAGATATGACCCCCCTCAAGAAACCCACCACTGAGTCTAAGCCTCTACTCAAATTCAAGTCGGCCGAGGATACCAAGCAAATCGATTTTACACTGGGTGACTTGTCCCAACAGTTCATTATTGGGATAGGCTTGGACCCCAAATAGGAAAGCGTGCTCATCAAGTTCATCCATGAGAATCGGGACATCTTCGCATGGAAACCTTCTGACATGCCTGGACTACCGAGAGAACTCGATGAGCACCACCTTAATGTGGAACCAAAGTTGAAGCCCGTGCGGCAATACCTCCATCATTTTAACGAGGAGAGACGAAAGGCTATTGGAGAAGAGGTGGCCCAGCTCCTAGCCACCGGGTTCATCGTTGAGTTTTTTATCCCGAGTAGTTGGCAAATCCAGTGCTCGTTTTGAAGAAGAATGGCACTTGGCGTATGTGTGTTGACTAAACAAATCTTAACAAAGCTTGTCCTAAGGACCCGTTTGCTCTGCCTTGCATTGACCAGATTATTGATTCTACAGCTGGTTGCGAACATTTGTGTTTCTTGGATGCCTACTCCGGCTATCATCAGATTAAGATGGCTATTGAGGATCGAGAAAAGACAGCTTTCATCACTCCCTTCGGAGCTTTTTGCTACGTTTCTATGCCTTTTGGGCTTAAGAGCGCGGGGGCTACTTATCAACGCTGCGTTCAGAACTACTTACACCAACAAATCGGGTGCAACGTTCATGCCTATGTTGAGGATATTGTGGTCAAATCCCAGAAAAAGGAGACTCTATTGGATGATGTCCAGGAGACGTTTGATAACCTTCGGGTGTACAAGATGAAGCTTAACCTGGCCAAATGTGTTTTTGATGTTCCTACAGGCAAATTACTGGGATTCCTGGTATCCGAGCATGGTATTGAGGCCAACCCGGATAAAATTAAGGTGGTGACCTCGCTTGCTAAGCCGGCCAACATTAATGAAGTTAAGCGCATGGCAGGTTGCATCGCAGCCTTAAGCCGGTTTATAAGCCGCCTAGGTGAGAAGGTGATTCTTCTGTACCAGTTGTTGAGGAAGGCAGACAATTTTGTCTGGACTGACACTGCAAACGAAGCTTTTGAATCCCTTAAGAAGCAGTTGGTTGAGCTGCCCGTTCTTGCAGCCCCGGCTGACAAAGAGCCTATGCTCCTGACATTGCTGCAAATAACAAGGCAGTAAGTGTAGCAGTTGTTGTCGAGCGAAAGGAGGCAGGAAAGGAGTACCCAGTACAGCGGCATGTTTATTATGTCAGCGAAGTTTTGACCTTATCAAAATAGCGGTACCCACATTGGCAGAAATTAGTCTTCGGCGTTTTTATGGCTAGCCATAAACTCAAACACTACTTCCAGGAGCATCCAATTACTGTGGTCAGTTCAGCCCCTCTTGGAGATATTATACAAAATCGGGAGGCTACTGGCCGGATTGCTAAGTGGGCGATTGAGTTTGGTCCCCACCAGGTGAAATATGTACCCCGGACAGCCATTAAATCCCAGGCGTTGGTGGATTTCATTAATGACTGGACAAAATTACAAGTCCCCGAGGACAGGCCAGATAACACGTACTGGACAATACACTTTGATGGATCCAGATAGTTGGAGGGCTCGGGGGCTAGAGTTATTTTATCTTCTCCACGAGGTGACAATTTTTTTTATGTATTACGGCTCATGTTCCCTTGTACTAACAATGCAGCTGAATATGAGGTTCTCCTACATGGGCTCCAAATGGCTAAGGAAATGAACCTAAGCCGGGTCAGATGTTTAGGCGACTCAGATTTGGTGGCTCGGGAAGTTTCAGGGACTTGGGACTCAAAAGATCCCCTGATGGTGGCTTATAGACGAACAGTCAGTGACATTGCAGGGAATTTTCATGGTTATCAGGTTGATCATATTGATTGCCGGCTCAATGAGGCGGCCGATGCTTTGTCACGTCTTGGCTCTCAGCGTAAGCTGGTTCCTCCCAATGTGTTCCTTGATGTGCTACACCACCCTTCGGTCAAGTTACCATCAGAAGAAGACATAGCTATTCCTGACCCGGAGGCACTACTGGTGGCGGCTCTTCATGCTATTCCTGATTGGACAGTGCCATATTTGGCTTATCGCACTCGTGGCGAGCTCCCAAATGAGGAAATAATCGCCCGACAGATCATCAGGCGTTCCAAGTCTATGACTATTGTTAATGGCGAGTTACAGCGTCGAAGCAGCACTGGCGTTTTTCAATGTTGTGTTTCCCCTGAGGAAGGCCAAGAGATTCTCAATGAGATCCACGCAGGAGACTGTGGTCATCATGCTGGCTCACGGTCCCTGGTGGCAAAGGCTTTTCGGCACGGTTTTTATTGGCTTACAGCTCACGCGGATGACGAAGATATTGTGCGAAAGTGTGACGGTTGACAAAAATTTGCTCGACGGGCTCATGTTCCAGCTCAAGAGTTATGGATGATTCCAATAACTTGGTCGTTTGCAGTTTGGGGACTTGACATGGTAGGCCCATTCAAGCTGTCTTCTGACAAGAAGACTCACCTCCTGGTGGCAGTTGATAAATTTACCAAGTGGGTTGAAGCGGAGCCTATCAGCAATTGTGACACTGAGACAGCAGTCAAGTTCTTAAAAAAGCTGATTTTTAGTTTTGGTTATCCACATAGCATTATCACTGACAATGGCACCAATTTATCCAAGGGATCAGGCTTGATTTAACCTCGGTTACGCATCCACAGTCTAATGGACAGGTTGAGCGAGCTAATCAGGAGACATTACGAGGCATCAAACCCAGGCTCATGGCTCCGTTACAACGAACCCCTGGATGTTGGGTCGAGGAACTCACCGCAGTCCTTTGGAGCATATGAACTGCTCCCAACAGATCCAACGGGTACACACCATTCTTTCTAGTTTATGGAGCAGAGGTTGTGTTGCCAAGCGATATTCGGCATGACTCCCCCCAGGTTACTGCATATCTTGAAGCAGACAATGAACAAGCGCGTCGAGATTCTTTGGATGCCTTAGAGGAACAGCGTGACCTGGCAGCAGCTCGGTCAGCCATATATCAGCAAGACCTATGTCGCTATCACGGCCGTAGAGTTTGCAGCTAAACTTTCCAAGAAGGCGACTTAGTGCTCCGTTTTATTCAAGACCAAACAGCGATGCATAAGCTTTCACCACCTTGGGAAGGGCCTTTTGTCATCAGTAAGAACCTCAACAACGGGTCCAATTACCTGATTGACATCCGTGAAGGATCATACGCCTCTGAAGTACTATACCTAGAGCCACAGGCTCCAAATCAATGTACATACCTATGTATCTACTTTTTTATGTTCAATATAATAAATCCGGCACCCCCGAAACTCTCTGTCATTTCATCTCAAAAAATTGTGCATGAGTCTTTATTTTTTGAGCATAAGTCACTTGGGGGCTCCCGACTCAACAAGTTAGCCATTAATATCCCTCTTGATCCGACTAAAAAAGCCATTATAAACTTGGTTAAACCTGCCTGTTCGCAAGATGCTGCCTCGAAAAGGTGACCCCGTGTACTCTCGATAAGTCAATCCATATGGACCCTGAACTTATCCAGGTTAAAACACCGGCTTGAGTCACATGAGAGTCGGCTTACAGAAAGCGAGGATAAACCATGGTCTATCACGCCAGCTTCATTGAAGCAAGACTTGAGCCTCGAAAGCCAATCTCAATGTTGAGCCTTAAAAGCCGGCTTATATATATATATATATATATATGTCCTAATTCACAGGTACAAACTTTATCTTCTTTTTACCGGGTCAACATTAGATATCCGGGTTATGGCACTGGATCATACAATGACCAGTTATTTTCTTTGATAAATCTATCAAGACTAGTTGAAAAGCCATGGATGACCTCATCCCGCCGGCTCATGATATACAGAAGAAAGATGGCTTATTGGATAAAGGAGTCACTATGCAAAGCAAACCCATTGAAAAGTTTCCACGAATATATCACAAGTTGATGAAGTATCATGTGCACGATGGCACGACAGACGGATCAAGTTTGCTACTCCTATTACAGGCTCACATCAGAAGCCACAAAATATCACAAGTTTTTTGACAAAGGCTAAAGAACTACTCCTGCAGGCCGGCTTGTGCGTCTTTCCCCGCAGCCTCCTCATGTTGACCTTCTACGCATGTGGCTTCTGGATCCGCCTGAGCCGGCTCATCTTGCTGGGTTTGGGGGTCCCTTCGAATCCACTGGATTGTGGTCAAGCTTTGAAGTTTGAGTTGCCATGTATGATAACAGATGCGTCAACATCAAAAGCAAAAGTTTGCTTATGGCGAGGAGGTACAAGTTCAAAGGGCTTGTCCTTAGGCAGGCTTATGCGCTTATTCTCCAATGAATAGGCGGGTTGATACTTCACTAGATCTAGCTCGTCAGCAATAAGAGTTGACAGTGGCCGGGTCTCCTTTACACATTTGGCATAGTCTTCCTCCAAAAACTCCGAGCCGTCAATTTTAAATTCTGGAAACCCGCCTTGCATTGCCACAATATCCAACTCACGCAAATATGCCTTTGCGCGAGCAAGTGCCATATTCGCTCTGATACGAGCCGCCGACCTCCTGAACTCCTCAACCCATTGAGGGGTGGTAGACAGCTGGTTTAACATGTCTTTGAGTCTTTTCAGGGGTTGCTCAAGATTTTTTACTGCCATGATGGCAAAAATGGATCCTGTGAACATCTGTTCCACATATGTGAAGATCGCCTTCAACTTGACTAGTGGATCTTGCAAAAGATTGTGATTTTTTTCGTCCTGCACAAAGAAGACGAGCATAAACATAAGCCGGCAAATGTTATGACCCGGAATATAACAATAGAAATATCAAAAATTATACCGAGGATGGCAGCAGTCATGTCAGTAATTTGTTTTTTCAGAGTCTTCAATTCATCAGTTACAGGCCCAAGCTAATTTTCGGCATCTTCTGCACGATTCACTAAAGCGGCTCTTTCTTTATCAAAATCTGCCTTGGCTTGATCCAGGAGATCATTTGCTTGGCGCGCAAGCGAGCCGCCAATAGTTCTGCATCAGACTTGAGTTTCTTCTCTTGCTTGAGCCGCCTCTATAAGCCGGCTGCAACGGACTCGGTTTCATTTAATGATTCCTGCACATACAAAGCATTAGAGCAAGTATACAAGCCCCGAGCCGCCGCAGGCTGATGACCCGTCTCTTGGGGGCTACAGCATTCAAAAATTGGTTTAACTTACAAGTCTCATGCAGTTGCAAGCAATCCACATGACACTTGGGGGCTAATGTAAGTTACTTGTCTTTTACACAACAGAAAGACTCGGCTACCTCAAAGAGATAAGCCGGCCCTTGGGGGCTACAGGTGGCATTTTTTAGTTTTGGTTACTTCAAAAAGTATCGGCTCATTATTATCATAATCACCCGGCCCTTGGGGGCTACGGTTGGTTCTAAAGACTATAATAAAGAGTCAGCTCACTACTTATCGTACTAAGTTGGCCCTTGGGGGCTACAAGAGTATGCATGATGAATGGCAAATTATAAAAGTTTTACCTCATATTTCCGCTTCAACGTATTGACCAAGTTCATTTCAATATCCTGGCTCTCAGATAGCCGGGTCAGATATTGTTGATATATACTGTCAGTATCAAGAGCAGAAAATTCTGGAAACTCCAGCTTGGCCTTTCCCTTCTCCAGCATCTCCGGCTCATTTTTTGTTACAAGCTTAGCTAGGGCAGTTGAAGTCCCAGGAGCCTGGAAAGCTTCTTTTATAATGATTACTTCTGTATTGTCCATGACGGCTGATGGGGCGGCGCTACTCACATTTAGCACAGGGCTTGAAGGATTAGGGGGACTTGGTGGTCGAGAGGCCGAGTCATTGGACACAGCTTGATCTTGAGTCGCCATTTTTGGCATTACTGGCTCTTCAAGATGAGCCATTCATTCATCACAAGCCGGCTCAGACTCCAAGTCTGGAGTTTGTTGGCTAGTGGGCTCAATATGAGTCACCACCACATCTGGTGGTGGATTCTGAGTGTTGTGAATCACAGCATCAGAGGAAGACCCGC
This sequence comes from Elymus sibiricus, assembly GCA_039707655.1. Taxonomy (NCBI): domain Eukaryota; kingdom Viridiplantae; phylum Streptophyta; class Magnoliopsida; order Poales; family Poaceae; genus Elymus; species Elymus sibiricus. Next base: position 131,213,423 of record CM077663.1, read on the forward strand.
CCACCTTTTTCTTCGTGATGGCCTTGGCTCTACAATCATAAAGGCAATTTTGGGTTAACAAAATAACAAGTGATAGCGAAATAAAGTCAAATCAGCTTACTGCTAAAACTTACCCACGATTTATGGTGAAGGTAGGGAGTTGGGCTACGGATGACTCGCCAGAAGAGGGCGACGTTTCCTGGTAATTCGAATCAGAAGGATTGAGAGGTTGTTTAAAAAGTCTGGCTCGAGGACGAGATGGAGTTGGACTGTGTGGCACTGATACGTCTCCAACGTATCTATAATTTTTGCTTGTTCCATGCTGCTATATTATCATTCTTGGATGTTTTACAATCATTTTACTACAACTTTATATTATTTTTGGGACTAACCTATTAACCTAGAGCCCAATGCCAGTTCCTGTTTTTTTCGTGTTTTTGAGTTTTACAGAAAAGGAATATCAAACGGAGTCCAAACGGAATAAAATTTACGGTGATTTTTTATGGACCAGAAGAGACCCACGGGGCATCGGAGTTGGGCCAGAAGAGCCATGAGGAGATCACAAGCCACAGGGGCGCCCCCCCCTAGGGCGCGCCCCCCTGGCTTGTGACTCCCTCGTGGCCCCCCAGGACTTGTTTCCGCCGCCATAAATTCCTATAAATATAGAAACCTCCGAAAATAAACCTAGATCGGGAGTTCCGCCACCGCAAGCCTCCAAAGCCACGAAAAACCAATCGGGAGCCCGTTCCGGCACCCTGCCGGAGGGGGAAACCATCACCGGAGGCCATCTTCATCATCCCGACGCTCCCCATGACGAGGAGGGAGTAGTTCACCCTCGGGGCTGAGGGTATGTACCAGTAGCTATGTGTTTGATCTCTCTCTCTCGTGTTCTTGAGATGACACGATCTTGATGTACCGCGAGCTTTATTAATATAGATGAATCATATGGAGTTTTCCCCTCTCTATCTTCTTGTGATGAATTGAGTTTTCCCTTTGAAGTTTTCTTATCGGATTGAGTCTTTAAGGATTTGAGAACACTTGATGTATGTCTTGCGATGGGATATCCGTGGTGACAATGGGATGTTCTATTGATCCACTTGATGTATGTTTTGGTGATCAACTTGCGGGTTCCGTGACCTTGGGAATCTATGCATAGGGGTTGGCACATGTTTTCGTCTTGACTCTTTGGTAGAAACTTTGGGGCACTCTTTGAAGTTCTTTGTGTTGGATTGAACATGATGAATCTGAAATTATGTGATGCATATCATATAATCATGCCCATGGGTACTTGTGGTGACATTGGAGTATCTAGGTGACATTAGGGTTTTGGTTGATGTGTATCTTAAGGTGTTATTTTAGTATGAACTCTAGGGTTGTTCATGACACTTATAGGGATAGCTCATAAGATTGATCAGAAAAGATAACTTTGAGGTGGTTTCGTACCCTACAATAATCTCTTCGTTTGTTCTCCGCTATTTGTGACTTTGGAGTGAACTCTTTGTCGCACGTGAGGGATTTATATATGATTCAACTATGTTAGTATTGTTGAGAGAACTTGCACTAGTGAAAGTATGAACCCTAGGCCTTGTTTCTAAGCATTGCAATACCGTTTGTGCTCACTTTTATTATTAGTTACCTTGCTGTTTTTATATTTTTAGATTACAAAAACCTATATCTACCATCCATATTGCACTTGTATCACCATCTCTTCGTTGAACTAGTGCACCTATACAATTTACCATTGTATTGGGTGTGTTGGGGACACAAGAGACTCTTTGTTATTTGGTTGCAGGGTTGTTTGAGAGAGACCATCTTCATCCTACGCCTCCCACGGATTAATAAACCTTAGGTCATCCACTTGAGGGAAATTTGCTACTGTCCTACAAAACTCTGCACTTGGAGGACCAACACGAGTCTACAAGAAGAAGGTTGCGTAGTAGACATCAAGCTCTTTTCTGGCGCCGTTGCCGGGGAGGCTAGGAAAGCGGCACTCACATCCCGTCAACGAAGCTCTTTTCTGGCGCCGTTGCTGGGGAGGTGAGTGCTTGAAGGTATATCTTTAGATCTTGCAATTGAATCTTTTAGTTTCTTGTTTTATTACTAGTTTGGTTTTATAAAAGAAAACTACAAAAAAATATGGAATTGAGGTTGTCTCATATGCTTCATCTTTTTAATGTCTTTCGTGAAAATGATGGAAAGGAAAATTGTGCTCAAGTGTTAGAAGAAGAAGTTATTAAAATGTTTTGCACTAAATCTTTGAATGATGAGCATGATAGAAATATTGTTAGTGTGAATTCTCTGAATATTCATGATGCTAATGATATGCAAAGCCACAGGCTTGGGGATGCTATGTTTGATGAATATGATATTTTTAGTCCCCCAAGTTTTGATGAGCAAATTTATTATGATGAAAGCATGCCTCCTATCTATGATGATTATTGTGATGACACGTATGCTATAAAGAATAATGATAACCATGAAACTTGTCATCATGATTTTCATTTTCAATTGGATTATGCTTCACATGATAGTTATTTTGTTGAGTTTGCTCCCACTACTATTGATGAGAATAAATTTGCTTATGTGGTGAGTAGTAAAATTTCTATGCTTGTAGATCATGAAAAGAATGCTTTATGTGCTGGTTATATTGTGAAATTCGTTCATGATGCTACTGAAAATTATTATGAGAGAGGATCTTATGCTTCTACATATTGTAATAATATCAAGTTTCCTCTCTATGTCTTCAAAGTTTTGAAGTTATGCTTGTTTTCCCTTCCTATGCTAGTTGATTCTTGCTCCCATAAATAGTTTGCTCACAAAATCCCTATGCATAGGAAGTGGGTTAGGCTTAAATGTGCTAGTCATATGCTTCATGATGCTCTCTTTGTGTTTCAATTCTTATCTTTTATGTGAGCATCATTGAAATCATCATGCCTAGCTAAAAGGCATTAAAGAAAAGCGCTTGTTGGGAGACAACCCAACACTTTTACTTTCTGTTTTATTGTGTTCACATGATTAAGCTACTATAGTAATCATGTTTTATAGCTTTTGTTTCAATAAAGTGCCAAGTAAAGCCTTTGGGATAGTATGGATGATAGTTGACTTGATTCTGTGCAAAAACAGAAACTTTTGCTCTCAGTCCAGGAATTTTGTAAATTCACTGGAACGTGCTTTTCATCTGAATTTTTTACAAAGTCTTGATATACAAATTTCCTAGATTTTCCTAATTTTTCAGAATTTTTAGGGACAGGTAAGTATGGCTATACTACAGATCTTCACAGACTGTTCTGTTTTTGACAGATTCTGTTTTGCATGCATAGTTTGCTTGTTTTAGTGTTCCCATAGCTTATATTCAGTGATATAAATTATTGGAATGATAGAATACAGTAGATATTATGTGAGAAAAATTATTAATCTTGTCTTGACAGTATCTAAGTGAATGATCTATCTTTATTATACTAACCCTTCTCACGAAGTTCCGTTAAGTTTTGTGTGATTGAAGTTTTCAAGTTTTGGGTGAGACACCGATATGAGGAGAATAAGGAGTGACAAGAACCTAAGCTTGGGGATGCCCAAGGCACCCCCAAGGTAATATCCAAGTAAGACTCAAGCGCCTAAGTTTGGGGATGCCCCGGAAGGCATCCCCTCTTTCGTCTTCAACACTATCGGTATATCTTACTTGGAGCTATATTTTTATTCGTCACATAATATGAGTTTTGCTTGGAGCATCATTTTATTTTGTTTTTTTCTGTTAGGTGATTATTTATAATCTTGTTTTTCAATAAAAAGTTCCAAGAATTGCATTAGGATGCTTGCATTACATGTTTTGATATGTGCTGTGTAAAAACAGAAACTTATGCTGTTTTACTGGAACGCGGAAAGTTTCTGAAATTTTTACAGATTGTTGTCATATAAATTTTATAGCATATCCAAAATTTTCATAATTTTTTGAGTTATAGAAGTACACTGTTTTCATAAATTGCTACAGACTGTTCTGTTTAGACAGATTGCTGTCATAGTTTTGTTATCTACTTATCCTATAGTTTCCATAGCCTATATTGGTAGATATAAATTGTGGAAATGATAGTATACAGTACCTAATGTTTGAAAATTATTATGCAACTTGTCTTGGCAGTACATAAAGAGTTGATTTATTATTATGTGTACTAACCTATCTCACGAGTTCTTTTCGAGTTTTGTGTGGATGAAGTTTTTGAGAAAAGGTGAAACCATGATTGAACGAGATACAAAAGCTCAAGCTTGGGGATGCCCAAGGCACCCCAAGTAAATATTTCAAGAAGTCTCAAGCATCTAAGCTTGGGGATGCTACGCATCCCACCTCTCTTCATCAACAATTATCGGTTAGCCTATGTTGAGCCTAAATTTTTATTCGTTCATATGATGCGTGCTATTCTTGGAGTGCTATTTTTCTGCTTGTTGTTGAATAAAATACTCAGATCTGAAAATATTTATTGAGGGATAGAGAGTCCTCACATAGCTACTTAATTGTTTGACTACTCATTAATCTTCACTTATATCTTTTGAGAGTAGCTTGTCATTTGCTCATGTGCTTCACCTAAATTTGTTTGAGCTTGCCAAAAAGCAATGGCAATATATGAAACTAGCCCCAAAGTGATAGATATCCAAGGAGGATATAATAAAAACTTTCATGAAGATCATTGGACAAATTAAACTTGATTCTTTGTAATAGTTTTGAAACATGATGATAGTAATATGTGAGTCATGTTAGTGAGTAATTATGCTTAATAGGAATATTGGTGTTAAGGTTTGTGATTCCCTATGCATGCACGAAAGTCAATAGTTATGCAATGAAGTTATATCCTACTTGTGGTGCATTATTTGGTGTTAGTTATGACTCAATGCTCACTTATGAGATTTTTCGTTCCTCGGTTTGGTTGCTTCCCAATCTATTTGCTAGACTTCATTTGTACTAAGTAGAAATACTACTTGTGCATCCAAAATCCTTAAACCAAGTTTTGCCTTATGAGTCCACCATACCTACCTATATGCGGTATTTCCATGCCGTTCCAAGCAAATTTGTATGTGCCATCTCTAAATCTTCAAAATAAATTTTCTCTTTTGTGTGCCCGTACCGCTCATGAAACGGTGGGGAGTATCCAATATTTTTCCATGCTAGGTGTGTTATTCTCACGATATGTGTTGATTCACTATCATTCACGAGAAAATGGCTGGTATTCGGGATGCCCAGTCCCAGGCTCAAAAATCAAATCAAAAAAATAATGAAACAAAACTCCCCCAGGATTGTTGTTTGTATGGACGGTACCCGTGGATTCGGCTCGCCGTGGAGTGTGATTGATTGGTGGAGGGGGAGTAAAAACTTTACTATTCTGTTTGAGAACTGCCTATAATGTATCTAGCATGGAAAGTATTGTGAGCTACTTCGTCGTTTTCGTTGACAGGAAAAGCATGCCACTCAAAATATTTTTCTCTCTCCATTTAAACCTTGAGCTCTGGCACCTCCACAAATCCCTACTTCCCTCTGCGAAGGGCCTATCTATTTACTTTATGCAATTTTTATTTTTGCTTTGAGTCTCCATCTTCTCTTATAAGCACCAACTAGGGGGCACTATGATCGTACTTGAGCATTGGGCATAGCTAATATTTGAGTGTGTTTCATGAATGGATCAATGATTGAGCATGATGGGCTAGGGATAACTTTCTTTAGTGTTGATATTTTGAAAGACATGGTTGCTTGTTGATATGCTTGAGTATTGAAGTCATTATGTTAAAACTAGACTATTGCTTTGAATCATTTACAAGTCCAAATGTCCATGCTATACAAAGAAGAAAAGAATATGATGAACATGTTAGGCAGCATTCCACATCAAAAATTATGTTTTTATCATTTACCTACTCGAGGACGAGCAGGAATTAAGCTTGGGGATGCTGATACGTCTCCAATGTATCTATAATTTTTGCTTGTTCCATGCTGCTATATTATCATTCTTGGATCTTTTACAATCATTTTACTACAACTTTATATTATTTTTGGGACTAACCTATTAACCTAGAGCCCAGTGCCAGTTCCTGTTTTTTCCGTGTTTTTGAGTTTTACAGAAAAGGAATATCAAACGGAGTCCAAACGGAATAAAAATTTACGGTGATTTTTTATGGACCAGAAGAGACCCACGGGGCATCGGAGTTGGGCCAGAAGAGCCACGAGGAGATCACAAGCCACAGGGGCGGCCCCCCTAGGGCGCGCCCCCTGGCTTGTGACTCCCTCGTGGCCCCCCAGGACTTGTTTCCGCCGCCATAAATTCCTATAAATATAGAAACCTCCGAAAATAAACCTAGATCGGGAGTTCCGCCGCCGCAAGCCTCCAGAGCCACGAAAAACCAATCGGGAGCCCGTTCTGGCACCCTGCCGGAGGGGGAAACCATCACCGGAGGCCATCTTCATCATCCCGACGCTCTCCATGACGAGGAGGGAGTAGTTCACCCTCGGGGCTGAGGGTATGTACCAGTAGCTATGTGTTTGATCTCTCTCTCTCGTGTTCTTGAGATGACACGATCTTGATGTACCGCGAGCTTTATTAATATAGATGAATCATATGGAGTTTTCCCCTCTCTATCTTCTTGTGATGAATTGAGTTTTCCCTTTGAAGTTTTCTTATTGGATTGAGTCTTTAAGGATTTGAGAACACTTGATGTATGTCTTGTGATGGGATATCCGTGGTGACAATGGGATGTTCTATTGATCCACTTGATGTATGTTTTGGTGATCAACTTGCGGGTTCCGTGACCTTGGGAATCTATGCATAGGGGTTGGCACATGTTTTCGTCTTGACTCTCCGGTAGAAACTTTGGGGCACTCTTTGAAGTTCTTTGTGTTGGATTGAACATGATGAATCTGAAATTATGTGATGCATATCATATAATCATGCCCATGGGTACTTGTGGTGACATTGGAGTATCTAGGTGACATTAGGGTTTTTGTTGATGTGTATCTTAAGGTGTTATTTTAGTATGAACTCTAGGGCTGTTCGTGACACTTATAGGGATAGCTCATAAGATTGATCAGAAAAGATAACTTTGAGGTGGTTTCGTACCCTACAATAATCTCTTTGTTTGTTCTCCGCTATTTGTGACTTTGGAGTGAACTCTTTGTCGCACGTGAGGGATTTATATATGATTCAACTATGTTAGTATTGTTGAGAGAACTTGCACTAGTGAAAGTATGAACCCTAGGCCTTGTTTCTAAGCATTGCAATACCGTTTGTGCTCACTTTTATTAGTAGTTACCTTGCTGTTTTTATATTTTCAGATTACAAAAACCTATATCTACCATCCATATTGCACTTGTATCACCATCTCTTCGCCGAACTAGTGCACCTATACAATTTACCATTGTATTGGGTGTGTTGGGGACACAAGAGACTCTTTGTTATTTGGTTGCAGGGTTGTTTGAGAGAGACCATCTTCATCCTACGCCTCCCACGGATTGATAAACCTTAGGTCATCCACTTGAGGGAAATTTGCTACTGTCCTACAAAACTCTGCACTTGGAGGCCCAACACGAGTCTACAAGAAGAAGGTTGCGTAGTAGACATCAGGCACCTCAACTCGTTGCTTCCGAGATGCCAGCTCAAGAGGGAGGCCGGTAGACAGCTCTCCGAAGCTGCTCCGGGTCTTGCATTTTCATGTGCCGGCGTGTTGAGTTTTCATCAAAAGAAAGTTTGGATCTAAGTAAGCATCTGGATGCGAAAACTTAACCTTCCTAACGGCTTGTCTTGTCCTCTTCGGGATATAGGATTCTGATGAGTTGGAGGAAACTGAAATTACCTCAACATTGCCGGCTTGACTCGTTTCGGTGTTATCCTGAAAGGAAGTTGCGTCATCAAGGTCAACAAATAATTGGCCAAGGGAGTCAAGTTGTACCTCTGAGTCTTCTCCTAAGTCATTTTCATCTGATGGCTCATCAGCCGGCTCAGTTTGAGAATGGACAACGGTTCTACCTTTGGCTTTCCACATGTCTGAATTGGCCTATAAAAACTATATAAGCCAGAAAATAAGTATGGTGAATAAAGAATAACTTGACAGGAAAGTCAACAAGGTTCACAAAAAGCATACGGGAGGAACCGGGTTGGTCAAACATAATGGAGCCAATCCTGTCACACTGCACTTCTCCTTGGAATCACCAAAGAACTTTTTGGTAGCCTTATTGGTATCACTATCAGATAGTTTTTTCCTGCTGGAGCGATGAACGTCTCTTGACTCACCAGTGTAGTTACACATTAAGTCGCCTCTTAGACTGAGGGGTTGAATCCGCCAGCTTATCCAACACCGGATCAAGTCTATTCTGGTGAGGCCGTGAGCAATCAAGGCTCTTAGTCTTAAGAGCACATGTGCCAGTTGTTTCCTCTCCTCCTCAGTTGGCCAACCCCGGAATTCAGCAGAGGTGTCAAGCCGCTCCAATCTATAACCTGGCAAAGGGTTCTGGCCTTCAGGAGAAGTGTTCTTGCAATAAAACCAAGACTTGTTCCAGCCTTTGGGATGACTTGCCAGCTTCGATTCAGTGAAGGGACTGTTTTTCCTCTTCTGGACGGAAATGCAACCAAGTTCCACACTGGGGCCATGCTTCACTTCAGTTTGATGATTAATATAAAAGAACTCTCTAAAGAGAGTCACGGACGGCTCGATTTGGAGATACACTTCGCAAAGCACTTGGAATGGACAGATATTGGTCATTGACTTGGGACCAATATCTTGGGGCCTGAGGTTGACAAAATTCAGAAGGTCCCTGAAGAACTTTGAACCGGGCAACCGAAACCCCCTATGTAGGTGGTCTGTGAAAACAACAATCTCTCCCTGCTCAAGCTGAGGGGAGGAATCTTCTTCAGGCGCCCGCCAGCTTATTTCACTTTGAGCCGGCAATAAACCCTGAGCTACGAGGTTCTCCAAAGTAAGCACTGATTATTGGGATCTAACCCAGCCACAGGCTTTGCTGGTCTTGGGAGCCATTGTGTTTTATACAGATCAACTACAAAGGTGAAAATGAAAAATAATAAGTCGGTGTATGTTTGAGCCGCCTACAGGAGTATAACTTGCAGACAGAAACAAACTGATAAGCCGGCTAATAATACGGGTTGCATGTCAACGACTCAAGGTGCAAAGATGAGTCGGTGTTCTACTAATAAGTTGGCTAGTAGTCAACACTAAGCCGGCCAAATGGATGAGTCGATATCACTAGACGAGCCGGCACAATGATGAGTTGACAAGTGATAAAATGAGCCGGTGTCTACATGAGCCAGCTAAGTGGTAAGCAAAAGGTTAAAGACTTGGTAGTTTTTACAGGCACAAACAGTTTTCCCCCAAAATAGAAGAGTGGACGGATCTAATGACCACAGATAAGGAATAATAAGAGCCCTAAGAATTAGCGTAAGCACCCAAAGTGATGCATTCCCAAAATTTTATGGGTATCTTGTTATGGATCTACAGTATTACGGGAATGCGGCAGAGGCAAAACTAAGTATATTGACAAGAGGCCCCAGGGGAAATTAGATCTACACTAATGTTTGATAAGGACCTATGAACTCCGACGAACTTCGATGAACTGCTAAAGAACATCGAAAACCTAATTGGAGAGAATGGGACTCACCAGATCCAGGATGAAGAAGATTTCAGAGTATTATGCTCCCAAGGAAGGCCGCGTCTGATGCAGGTAGACTCCAGCAGCGACGACAACAAAAATGGCTTCCTTTCGCGAAGATGAATTCCGACGAGGTCGAGCTTCGTTTCAGAAGTGAGAGGAAGAAGATGAGGTAAAAGGTAAAAGGGGGGCATGGTGGTTTATTTATGATGGAGCGGGAGCTCGAAGCGGCGCAGTAAAAAAATGGAACGGTCGTAGTAATTCACGGCTGAGAGGACGCCTAGATTTTCGTGCGTGGCCGGATTTGACGATTGTTCAAAAAATATTCGTCATAATGACATGGATGTGTCAGTGATCAGGAAGGTGACGTCATGGTGGCAGTGGCCGAAAAGAAGCTAAGTCCTGGACAAGGGTGACAATGCTAATCATAAGAGAATGCACCAGTTTGCCTGGTGAAAAAGGTATGTTCCAAAGAGGGAGGAATGGGATTGCCTCGTGGAAAATGTATCACCGTTGGAGGAAGATGGATATGTCTACTTTTGGGAGTATTAGACGTAGAGTGCCTATTCTCGATGGGGAGTACTTTAGTCATTGGAGAGATTAAATGCTTGATATATTAGATGAATTTAACTTGATAAAGTACATTCATACTCCATATGCGCCTCCCATTGAACCAAAAGTGTCGTCTACCTATTCCCGACTTGCTATATGTGTATGCGGCACGTGTCACTCGCTCAAGTGATCCACGATGATCAAGTATGCTATGCGAATCTTGCGATGCTATTGCTCTTTTGCTTAAAAGCTTTGCTTCTCTTTCCTTTTGCAATGATGTTTTGTATGGTCACAATGCGGGACGTGCACACCAAGATAGCAATTATGTATGCGGGTACTATGTTGTAACACAAAAGATGATACTAAGGTATATGCACGCAAATGAAGCTATGCGGAGTATGTATCACTAACGTGCACAAGTAGCGTAGTCCGGCAATACTCAATGGCTAGTCTCGATAGGCAAGTAACGCAAAGAGGCTCGGGGTGACAATGCAATGGCAAGGGTATGGACAAGAGTGTCGTCGCGGTTACCGTCCTTGCTTACGGTGAGGTGTCAATGAAGAGTTGGTTGGCGACGATCCGGGGCGATGATGAGCGGCGATGTCGATGAAGAACCACTCCTAATTAGCCGAGACACCTTAGGAAGTGGCGAAGCTCGCGACTCAAAATCTCAAGTGCAAATGGGTTGCGGAAGAAATGGCGGAGGGTTGCGGAAGAAATGGCGGAAAAGAAACAAAATCTGTCGAAACCGGAGGCAAAACAGCTTTGCTGTTCTCAAGGGGCCGGATGTCCGGGCTGCCTGGCAGGATGTCCGGCGTGCCGGATGTCCGGGGGTACAGGCCGGATGTCCGGGCCTCCCGAATCCGGATCCAATCTCAGGATCCCCAAGAACTAGAGGATGAACACAAAAAAAATTCGGCAAAATTGGGGCGATTGACGATGGAAAATGATGGGGGTGGGGGAAAAGCTAGATCTACCTGTTCACAACGAAATCCACGGATCCAAATCAACAAAATCTCCTCAAAATCAAACGAATCGAAGAAATTTGGTAGGGCTATTTTTGTGGGGATTTTCGAAATTAGGTCAAAAGAAAACAAAATCGGCTAGAAAATGGTGGGGGAGACTCCAAATTCGTGATCAATGTGACTCATGATACCAATATGATACGGGGCATGCCCGTGTGCGTCGATCTTTCATGAATTGGAGGTGGATTTGTGAGTGAATACGAAGAACACGAGGGGAGAAATCACAAGAGGCAAACACTCAAGAACGATCCACGATCACACATCCACTAGAATCACCCGAGTACATGAGAATCACGGTCCACAAACAACCAAAGGATACACGTAATGGTAGTCTCCTCACTCCAAAGGAGGAGGTCTTGAATCCCGAGGGGATCTTCCCTTAGAGGGGCCTTGGCATCACTCCGGATCTTCTCACGTAGAGGGAATCACTCCACAAGGGAAGGGAGATAATGGAGCTAGGCTCAACAAGTGTATTCGCTAAACCTAAGCTAACCCTAGAAAGAGGGAGAGGGGTCCTTTATATAGTGCTAGAGGAAAAGGGGCGAGAGAGAGGAAGATACATGGGCATCGGGCCCTTCCATGCGCGCAGGCAGGCGCCGGATGTCCGGCCAGGGGTCGGATGTCCGGGGCTTCGGGAGTCGCCGGATGTCCGGGGCACGGGCCGGATGTCCGGCCTGGTGCTGATCAGAGAGCCGAGGACATGGGTGCCCCACGCCGGATGTTTGGGGCGGAGGCCGGATGTCCGGGGCTTCGGGAGGTGCCGGATGTCCGGGCTTGGGCCGGATGTACGGGCTGGTGGCTCCACGTTTCGTTTGGATCTGTTGCGTAGGGGCCGGATTTCCGGGGCTGAGGGTCGGATGTCCGGGCACTGGGGAGGAGTCGCCGAATGTCCGGGCTGGCGGCGCCATGTTTCGTTTGGTTCTGTTGCGTAGGGGCCGGATTTCCGGGGCTGAGGGCCGGATGTCCGGGCACTGGGGAGGAGTCGTCGGATGTCCGGGGCTGTGGGCCGGATGTCCGGCGCCTGGAGCCTGGCCTTGGCGTTGGAGGAGTCTCCAGGGGCCGGATGTCCGGGGCCTTGTCCGGATGTCCGGGGCCTGGAGGGTGGATTTGCCCTCCTTTTTTGCTCTTGACCGTCCTTCTCCGTGTCCATGCCCGTGGGAGCTTGTACTTCCCTTCGAGCACCCTCTAGGCCATCTCCATCGTACCTGATCATGCAAAGAGTTTCTACTTGAGGTAGCATCCAAGTTCCAAGGACATCAAGGGGGAAATCATATAGGAGAGATGTCACCTCGTTTGTAATAGCACGGGCACGGGCTCTCGTCATGGGGCCACTTGGTGGTTGGCTTGATGGAGTAGTCTTCATGGGGATGATGGTGGGATGCTCCGCATCATCTCCCCCCCTCTTAGGGAAGATCCGTCCTCGGATCAAGATCTTCATCACCATGGTAAGGGGATAGATCCGTGACGTTGAAGGTGTCACTCACGTTGTACTTGTCGCGTGGTATGTCGATCTTGTAGTCATTATTGTTGTAGCGTGCCAACACCTTGAAGGGTCCGTCGGCTCGAGGAAGTAGCTTTGATTTGCGTTCGTTGGGGAAGCGGTCCTTGCGAAGGTGTAGCCAAACAAGATCACCGGGCTTGAAGACCATGGGATGCTTGTTGAGGTTGCGCTTGTTGGTGACGCGTTCCACTTGTCGTTCAATCGTGCGCCTTGTATCTTCATGTATCCTCTTGATGTAGGTTGCCCTTGCACTTGCGTCCATGTTAACGCGCTCTTGTAGAGGTAGAGGTAGGATGTCCAATGGGGACAAAGGATTGAAGCCGTAAACCACTTCGAACGGAGACTTGCCGGTGGTGGAGTGACTTGCGCGGTTGTAGGCGTACTCGGCGATGGGTAGGCAATCCTCCCATTCCTTGATGTTCTTCTTGCTCAACATGCGAAGTAGGGTAGATAGCGTCCGGTTTGTCACTTCCGTTTGTCCATCGGTTTGAGGATGGTATGCCGAAGAGAAAAGAAGCTTGATTCCGAGCTTGGCGCATAGGGTCTTCCAAAAGTAGCTCAAAAACTTGACGTCGCGATCCGAGACAATGGTCTTGGGGACGCCATGTAGTCGCAAGATGTTCCTACAAAAGAGATTCGCAATATGTGAAGCATCGTCTATCTTGTGACATGGAATGAAATGAGCCATCTTGGAAAAGCGGTCCACAACGACAAAAACGGAATCATGGCCATTTTTTGTTCGTGGCAAACCAAGCACAAAATCCATACTAATGTCTTCCCAAGGTTGGAAAGGTATAGGTAGAGGCATATAAAGACAATGGGATTGAGCTTTTGACTTAGCTTTGCGGCATGTAGAGCATCGGTTGGTGAAGCGTGCAACATCGCGAAACATCTTGGGCCAAAAGTACTTGTTGGATAGCTTGGCATACGTCTTGTCGCGTCCAAAGTGACCCATAAGTCCTCCACCGTGAGCCTCTTGCAAAAGCAACAAACGAAGAGAAGACTCGAGTATACACAATTTGTTAGCACGCATAAGATAGCCATCTTTCATATAATAGTTCTCCCAACAAGTTTTCACTTGGGACATAGCGTAAGGATTAGCAAAATAGGCATCATTCTCATACAAGTCTTTGATGTGCTCAAAACCAATAACATTCAATTCAAGTTGAGTAACTACCATGCATTTGCGGGAAAGAGCATCCGCCACAACATTTTCCTTACCCTTAATGTATTTGATGACATAAGGGAAAGACTCAATAAATTCACTCCATTTGGCATGCCGTTTGTTCAACTTGGTTTGACCCTTTAAGTACTTGAGCGTTTCATGGTCGGTGTGAATAACAAACTCATGAGGTCGCAAATAGTGTTCCCACACATGTAAGACTCTCACTAAAGCATATAGTTCTTTGTCATATATGGGGTAGTTAAGTTGTGCGCCGGAAAGTTTCTCGCTAAAGTACGCAATTGGGCGCTTCTCTTGCATAAGCACACCACCTATTCCATTACCACTAGCATCACAATGCACTTCAAATGTTTTATTAAAGTTGGGCAAAGCAAGCAAAGGTGCATGAGTGAGCAAATTTTTAAGTTCATGGAAAGCAGCGTCTTGTGTAGGACCCCAAATGAAAGGTGCATTCTTCTTGCTCAAAGCATGGAGAGGTGATGCAATAGTGCTAAAGTCTTTCACAAAACGGCGGTAGAAACCGGCTAGTCCTAGGAAGCTACGCACTTGTTGCAAATTCGTTGGTGTGGGCCAAGTTTTAATAGCATCAATCTTATTTTCATCTACATGAACGCCCTTAGAAGATACTACAAAACCTAAGAAAACTACCTTCTCAACACCAAACGTGCATTTCTCCATGTTTGCATAGAGTTGCTCTTTCCTAAGGATTTGCAAAACATCACGGACATGTGTAGCATGCTCCTCAAGAGACTTGCTAAAGACAAGAATATCATCAAAATAGACCACAACACAATATCCTATGAGAGGTCGCAAAACATAGTGCATAACACGCATGAAAGTACCCGGTGCTTCGGATAAGCCCATGGGCATGACCAACCATTCATAGAGACCAAATTTAGTCTTGAATGCGGTTTTCCATTCGTCACCCTCTTGTATGCGAATTTGGTAGTAACCACTTTTTAAGTCAATCTTAGAAAATATAGTGGCACCACTAAGTTCATCTGGCATGTCATCTAAACGAGGAATGGGATGACGGTAGCGAATTGTGATAGCATTGATAGGACGGCAAGCGGAACACATGCGCATAGTACCATCATGCTTAGGCACTAGAATGACCGAAACCGCACAAGGACTCAAACTCTCACGTACATGCCCTTTATCTAGGAGTTTTTGGACTTGCCTTTGTATTTCTTTCGTTTCGTCGGGGTTGACGCGGTAGGGAGCCTTGTTAGGAAGCGGTGCTCCGGGGATGAGGTCGATGCGGTGTTCGATCCCTCGTTTTGGCGGTAGTCCTGGAGGCAGCTCATCGGGGAACACATCCTTGAATTCCTGCAACAACTTAGATAGCACAAGAGGAAGATGTTGTGAAGGGTTAGTCCGAACGACGTCATCTTTGCACACAAGTACATAGTGAAGAACGGTTGATGGGCTCTCACGCACATCCCTCAAATCTCGTTTGGTGGCTAAAAGAACTACGTCTCTCATGTTCCTCATCGTGGAGTCGCTCATTTTTGGCTTGTGGCACTCACTCTCTTTGAGGTGGATCACTCTCTCACTTTTATCTCCACGATGGTATGAAGCTTGCTTGTCGGCGATGACTTGACTTGGAGTCATTGGGCGGAGCACATATTGCTTGCCCTTCATCTTGAAGCTATATTGATTCGTCCGACCATTGTGTGTGACGCCACGGTCGAATTGCCAAGGTCTACCAAGTAGGAGGTGGCAACCGGACATTGGAACCACATCACACTCCAAAGTGTCTTCATAAGCGCCTATCTTGAAGGAAACTTCCACGGTGTGGTCAACTTGGAGGGTTCCGGAATCACTAAGCCATTGGACCTTGTAGGGACGAGGGTGCTTTTTCTTGACCAATTGCAGCTTGGAACAAAGGTCTTCACTTGCCAAGTTGTGGCAGCTCCCTCCGTCGATGATGACCTTGACGGACTTTCCTTGAATGCCCGCCTTGGTGTGGAAGATGTGGCAACGTTGGTCCTCATCTTCTTGTTGTTGGAGCGTCAAAACTTTGGAGACAACGAGAGTGGGGCTCGAATCGTTGTCGCAAAAGATTTGTGAATCTTCATCTTCATTCACTTGGCGGTGTATGGCCACTTGCTCCAAAGCTTGCATCTCGTCGTCGCTCATAGAGTCATAGGTGCCATCGTCGAGGAGGATCATGTTGCGTTTGGTTGGGCATTCGAAGGTCTTGTGGCCTCGCCCTTGGCACGTGAAACACTTGATGGAGCTTGTCTTGGCGGTAGCATCCGGTGTCGGGGTCGAGGATGAAGCCCTTGGCTTGTAGGTGCTTGAGGTTGGTCGGCTTCACGAAGTCGTCTTGTCCTTGTAGCTTGACTTGTCGCCGGTAGGTGTTGTAGATTTCGTAGTTGAAGGTGTCGTTGTCGTAGTAGCTTGAGCACTTGAGCCGTAGGTCTTGGAGGAGAACTTAGAGTACTTGTAGTCATCTTGCACTTGCCGTTCCGCCTTGGTTGCTTGGTGCACGAGCTCAAGTAGGTTGGAGTAAGGTTGGAAGTCGGCTATCTTCTTGACTTGGTGGTTGAGGCCATTCAAGAAACGTGCCATTGTTTGCTCGTCATCTTCCTTGACATTGGCTCGGATCATAGCAATCTCCATCTCTTGATAGTATTCTTCTACGGACTTGGTTCCTTGCTTGAGTTGTTGGAGCTTCTTGAAGAGATCCCAGTTGTAGTGTGTAGGCACAAAACGAGCTCGCATGAGATCCTTCATTTGGGCCCAAGTGTTGATAGGAGGTTCTCCTCTTTCTCTCCTCCGCTCAATAACTTGTTCCCACCAAATAAGGACATAGTCTTGGAACTCAAGTGAAGCCATGGCGATCTTCTTCTCTTCATCATAGTTGTGGAGGCGAAAGATCTTGTCAACTTTGAGGGCCCATGACAAGTAGTCTTCGGGATCATTGCTTTCGGAAAACTTTGGCATTATGAACTTGAGCTTGCCGAAGCATTGTTCATCATTGTTGTTGTGATGCCGAAATCCTTGTCTTGGAGGTGGATGCTCATTGTCATTGCCGTGAGCTTGTTGACGTTGATCTTGTCCTTGCTCATCGTGATGGTAGGGGTCGTCGCGATGATCTTGAGGACGGCGACGAGGTGGACGCACTCGGTTGCGCCTTTCTTGGTGCTCCTCTTGGCGATTGGCTTCTTCTTGTCGTTGTCGACGAAGTTCTTCTTGGTGTGCTTGGCGAAGTGCTTGTTGCTCGAGATGAGCTTGGCGGTTGCGCTCCTCCAAGGCACGAGTAGCTTCTTGTAAAGCGCGATGTGCCTCAAGCGCGCATTCATGACGGTGATGGTGGTGTTCTTCTCGGTGTCGTTGTTCTTGATCTTGTTGTTGATGTTCTTGCTCCAACGCGCCTTGCTCTTGTTGTCGGCGACGTTCTCGAGTGCGGACGCGATCTTGCAATCCATTGCCATGGAATGTATTGTCTTGACGGTGACGACCTTGTGGAGAACTTGTGCCCGAGTGTTCGTCTCGATGATGATGACGTGCTTGTGGACTTGCGTCGGAAGAGTACGTCGTTGAGTTGCGACTTGTGTGACGACTCCTTGTCGTTGTAGATGAGGAAGGTGCTCGAGTGACCATCAAGGACCGGAGCTCCTCCATTTAGCTTGAGAGCTTGGTGTCAAGGTATTCTCTTGTGCGCGTCTCGGATTCACGCAAGTTGAAGGCGAGTTGGTCGATGCGGTCATTCAAGACATCTTGAGCTTGTATAATTGCCTTGTGTGCGCCGAAGAAGTGCAACTTGGTGACGTGGTTGTTCACGTCGTCTTCATTCTCCTCGAAGGCCGGGTTTGACATGATGTTCCTATCCATAGCACTCAACAAGATATAAGTGGAAGAGTGAGAAGACAATACCAATTACCGTTCCAAAAGTTGAAAGTGGATCAAGATCACTCAATGTTCAAGCATGAAAATAGTAGAATTGGTACCGAAGATCGTCCTTCTCACACCTACACAAATAAAGCTTATGGAGTAGCTTGGTTAGGATAGTGGTACAAATTTCAAGCAATTCGAAAGATAAGATTCAATAATGTTGAAAGAGATTCGAAAACTTCGCAAGTGAGACAATGTAGATCAATAGCAATGGGACACGGAAACACACACACGGAATAAGATTGGGGTCATGCAACCAAGAATGAGCCAAAATGTGGAATCCACGGAAAATGCTCTCGTTGCACAACACTAGAGATATGGTAGCACGATTGCTCCAATGGGCACGATACGCACTTGTGCACACCCTACAATGAACCAAAAGTGTCGTCTACCTATTCCCGACTTGCTATATGTGTATGCGGCACGTGTCACTCGCTCAAGTGATCCACGATGATCAAGTATGCTATGCGAATCTTGCGATGCTATTGCTCTTTTGCTCTTTTGCTTAAAAGCTTTGCTTCTCTTTCCTTTTGCAATGATGTTTTGTATGGTCACAATGCGGGACGTGCACACCAAGATAGCAATTATGTATGCGGGTACTATGTTGTAATGCAAAAGATGATACTAAGATATATGCACGCAAATGAAGCTATGCGGAGTATGTATCACTAGCGTGCACAAGTAGCGTAGCCCGGCAATACTCAATGGCTAGTCTCGATAGGCAAGTAACGCAAAGAGGCTCGGGGTGACAATGCAATGGCAAGGGTATGGACAAGAGTGTCGTCGCGGTTACCGTCCTTGCTTACGGTGAGGTGTCAATGAAGAGTTGGTTGGCGACAATCCGGGGCGATGATGAGCGGCGATGTCGATGAAGAACCACTCCTAATTAGTCGAGACACCTTAGGAAGTGGCGAAGCTCGCGACTCAAAATCTCAAGTGCAAATGGGTTGCGGAAGAAATGGCGGAGGGTTGCGGAAGAAATGGCGGAAAAGAAACAAAATCTGTCGAAACCGGAGGCAAAACAACTTTGTTGTTCTCCAGGGGCCGGATGTCCGGGCTGCCTGGCCGGATGTCCGGCATGCCGGATGTCCGGGGGTACGGGCCGGATGTCCGGGCCTCCCAAATCCGGATCCAATCTCAGGATCCCCAAGAACTAGAGGATGAACACGAATTGTTTTTGGCAAAATTGGGGCGATTTGACGGTGGAAAATGATGGGGATGGGGGGAAAAGCTAGATCTACCTATTCACAACGAAATCCACGGATCCAAATCAACAAAATCTCCTCAAAATCAAACAAATCGAAGAAATTTGGTAGGGCTATTTTTGTGGGGATTTTCGAAATTAGGTCAAAAGAAAACAAAATCGGCTAGAAAACGGTGGGGGAGACTCCAAATTCGTGATCAACGTGGCTCATGATACCAATATGATACGGGGCACGCCCGTGTGCGTCGATCTTTCACGAATTGGAGGTGAATTTGTGAGTGAATACGAAGAACACGAAGAACACTAGGGGAGAAATAACAAGAGGAAAACACTCAAGAACGATCCACGATCACACATCCACTAGAATCACCCGAGTACATGAGAATCACGGTCCACAAACAACCAAAGGATACACGTAACGGTAGTCTCCTCGCTCCGAAGGAGGAGGTCTTGAATCCCAAGGGGATCTTCCCTTAGAGGGGCCTTGGCATCACTCCGAATCTTCTCACGTAGAGGGAATCACTCCACGAGGGAAGGGAGATAATGAAGCTAGGCTCAACAAGTGTATTCGCTAAACCTAAGCTAACCCTAGAAAGAGGGATAGGGGTCCTTTATATAGTGCTAGAGGAAAAGGGGCGAGAGAGAGGAAGATACATGGGCCTCGGGCCCTTCCATGCGCGCAGGCAGGCGCCGGATGTCCGGCCAGGGGCCGGATGTCCGGGGCTTCGGGAGTCGCCGGATGTCCGGGGCACGGGCCGGATGTCCGGCCTGGTGCTGGTCAGAGAGCCGTGGACGCGGGTGCCCCACGCCGGATGTCCGGGGCGGAGGCCGGATGTCCGGGGCTTCGGGAGGTGCCGGATGTCCGGGCTTGGGCCGGATGTCCGGGCTAGCGGCGCCACGTTTCGTTTGGTTCTGTTGCGTAGGGGCCGGATTTCCGGGGCTGAGGGCCGGATGTCCGGGCACTGGCGAGGAGTCACCGGATGTCCGGGGCTGTGGGCCGGATGTCCGGCGCCTGGAGCCTGGCCTTGGCGCTGGAGGAGTCTCCAGGGGCCGGATGTCCGAGGCCTTGTCTGGATGTCCGGGGCCTGGAGGGTGGACTTGCCCTCCTTTGTTGCTCTTGACCATCCTTCTCCGTGTCCATTCCCGTGGGAGCTTGTACTTCCCTTCGAGCACCCTCTAGGCCATCTCCATCGTACCTGATCATGCAAAGAGTTTCTACTTGAGGTAGCATCCAAGTTCCAAGGACATCAAAGGGGAAATCATATAGGAGAGATGTCACCTCGTTTGTAATGGCACGTGCACGGGCTCTCGTCATGGGGCCACTTGGTGGTTGGCTTGATGGAGTAGTCTTCATGGGGATGATGGTGGGATTCTCCACATCACTTAGTCTCATGGCCAACTTCAAAGACTACATGCCCGGAGGAAAGGAATGGATTCTCGACAGTGGATACATCGATCACATTACCGGAGATAGAGACATGTTTCATGAGATCACACCAAATGATGGACCGCGCAAGTATGTGACTTTTGGAGACAAATCTAAGGGTAAGGTACTTGGTCTTGGTAACGTGGCCATATCTCATAATAGCTCCATTCGATATGTCATGCTTGTTGAATATCTTGGATACAATCTTCTTTCGGTATCTATACTTGCCGACTTCGGTTTCAATGTGCTATTTACTAAAGCAGATTGCCAGTTGTTTCATCAGATAATCATAACATGGTCTTTAGCGGTCTCCATAGAGGTGATCTATACATTGTGGATTTCACTACGAGAGCCCAACCTCACACTTGTCTTATTGCAAAATCTTCTAAAGGTTGGTTATGGCATAGAAGGCTAGGATATGTTGGTACATGTAACTTAGACAATCTTATCAAAGGTGATCACATACTTGGTGTTAAAGAGGTTATCTTTGACAAAGATAGACTTTGTAGCGCTTGTCAAGCAGGAAAACAAGTTGGAGGAAGTCATCCCGTAAAGAATATCATGACTACTAGGATACCACTCGAGTTGCTTCATATGGATCTTTTTGGTCCCAATGCTTATAAGAGCCTCGGTGGAAATTCTTTTGGTTTAGTCATAGTTGATGATTTTTTCAGATTTACATGGGTATTCTATCTTCATGCTAAGTCACAGGTTCAGAAGATCTTCAAAAGCTTCGCTCCAAAGGCCCAAAATTAGTTTGAAGTGAAGATCTAGAAAGTTCAGAGCGACAACCGGACTATGGTGAGACATATGCCCACGTTTCTATACTTGAGTCCATTCGCATTCGCCTTGCCTATGATAGTCATCATGATATCACTCTTTACCAAATGGACATTAAAAGTGTCTTTTTAAATGGTGAAATTGAGGACGAAGTCTATGTTAAACAACCTCCCAGATTAGTCAACCCTAAGAAACCTAATCATGTCTTTATACTTCGCAAAGCCCTCTATGGTCTTAAACAAGGCCCTCGAGCTTGGTACAAATTCTTAACGAAGTTTCTCATAGAAAAGGATTTTGAAATTGGTAAAATTGATGCAACCTTGTTCACTAAAAGGGTTAATGGTGAATTACGTGTATGCCAAATTTATGTGGATGATATCATTTTTGGATCTATTAACCCTCATTTTAGTGAGAAATTTGGAAGGTTGATGTCCGAGAAATATGAGATGTCTATGATGTGTGAGCTGAAATTTTTCCTTGGTTTGCAAACCAAGCAAACGAGAGATGGTACATTTGTCTCACAAAAGAAGTACACCAAGGACTTGTTCAAAAAGTTCAACATGCCAAAATGCAAAGGTATGAAAAAACACATGCCTACTAGTGGACATGTTGACCTCACTAAGGGGGGCAAACCGGTCGATCAAAAGGTTTACCGATCAATGATTGGTTCATTGCTATATCTATGTGCCTCCCGTCCTGATATCATGCTAAGTGTGTGCATGTGTGCTCGATATCAAGCGGCACCTAAAGAGTGTCATCTTAAGGTCGTGAAAAGAATTGTGAGATACTTTATACATACACCAAACTTTGGCATTTGGTATCCAAAAGGATCTTCTTTTGACCTTATTGGCTATTCCGACTCGGACTATGCTGGATATAAGGTTGATAGAAAATCTACTTCAGATACTTATCAATTTATTGGGAGATCTCCTTTGTCTTGGTCCTCCAAGAAACAAAACTCGGTATCTCTATCTACCGCTGAAGTGGAATATATTGTCATTGGATCATGTTGTGCACAATTACTATGGATGACTCAAACTCTTAAGGACTATAGAATACATGTGAGACATGTTCCATTACTTTGTGACAATGAGAGTGCTATCAAGATTGCACATAATCCCTTGCAACATTCTTAAACTAAGCATATTCAAGTTCGTCATCATTTCATTCGTGATCATGTTGCCAAAGGGGATATCAATCTCAAACATGTTCGTACTGACAAGCAATTGGCGGATATTTTCACAAAACCTCTTGATGAGAAAGTATTTTGTCACTTGAGGAGTGAGTTGAACATCATAGATGCTTCAAACTTGTTTTAGAGACTCACTCGGATGCATGCAAAGGCATGAGCTTACATGACTACTCCTTGATACTATCTTATATCTTGGAAACACATGCTCCTTTGTATTGCAACTAACATTTTGTAGGTACTTGGATGGACTACACTCTACAAGATTGCCATCAACTCAAATTCTCAAGCAATCTTGTCATGACCAAGTATCAACAATTATTCTTTGTGATGAAGAAAAACAACAACACAAACTATACAATTGACAACACTTGACTTAATATTCACTCTTGTTAATTTGGATATATTTATGTTATTCCTTGCATGACTACCCATGTAGGAGGATCTACTTCAAAGAAAGAAGGATTGTTCCAAACTCCAACACTTGAGCATCCACAACGAGTCCACCTACATGTTTTCGTCATCAACATCACCCAAAGGTATGTAATCATGTCCATGAGCAAGCTTTACTCCAAGTCACCAGTCAAAGCATCTCTAGCGATATGAAAACATAAATAATGCTTAAACAAAAAATGATAAGCCCATTTTGAGCTTAACGATGAGTATGACCTATGATCAAGTGTTCTCACTTGGCTCCTAAGTCAATATACTCTAACATAGGAGATCTAATCGCCGACCATCATCTAGAAAAAGTTTCTTGGTTGGTTCATATTTTAGTTGCATGCTTTTCTTGCTACCAATCAATATTAATCTAGTTGAAAATTACTTGCAAATCTTATTGAAAATTCCGTGCAAATATTATCAAACTTTCCTAAAAATTTCTCTAGAAATTTCATCGTCAAAATTGGCGAAGTTTGCCTTTGCCAAGTTTCTGTTTGCATTTCGGAATCTCCGACAGAAAGAATTCAGCGCCACCGATATAGCAACTACGTTGAAAAGTGCTTCCTCGGTACTACTGATAACCCACAGGTATAGGGGATCGCAACAGTTTTCGAGGGTAGAGTATTCAACCCAAATTTATAGATTCAACACAAGGGGAGCCAAAGAATATTTGAGAGTATTAGCAGCTGAGTTGTCAATTCAACCACACCTGGAGATTAAATATCTGCAGCAGAGTGATCAGTAGCACAGTAGTATGATAGTTTTGATAGCAGTAGTAGTAGCAACAGTAACAGTGATAGTGATAGCGATAGCTTTGTAGCAGTTGTAACAGTAGCAGCAGCAATAGTAACTTAGCAAGAACAATAAGTGGAAAACTCGTAGGCACTGGATCGGTGCACTCGTTGGATGATATTCATCATATAACAGTCATAACCTAGGGCGACACAGAACTAGCTCCAGTTCATAAATGTAATGTCGGCATGTATTCCGTAAACAGTCATACGTGCTTATGGAAAAGAACTTGCATGACATCTTTTGTCCTACCCTCCCATGGCAGCGGGGTCCATAAGGAATCTAAGGGATATTAAGGTCTCCTTTTAATAGAGAACCGGAACAAAGCATTAGCACACGGTGAATACATGAACTCCTCAAACTACGGTCATCACCGTGAAGTATCCCAAATATTGTCACTATGGGGTTGACGGATCATAACACGTAATAGTGTAGGATCACTAGAAGTGTGTGTCTAGAGGGGGGGTGAATAGACTACTTGCAGGAATTAAAACCTAACCTTTTCCCAAGTTAATTGGTGGGCAGTTTTAGCAATCTTGCGTTAGGTAAAATCCAGCGTTACCCTACACATGCTAGTCAACAAGTATGGCAGCGGAAAGTAAAACAAGCACATGTAGGAGAGAGTAGAGATAGGAAGATCAAATGCAATTTGGAGACGCAAGGATTTTCCCGTGGTTCCTATAGGTGGCGCTATCGTACATCCACGTTTATGGAGTCTTCAACCCATGGAGGGTAACGGTCGCGAGAGTCCACGGAGGGCTCCACCCATAAGGGTCCACGAAGTAGCAACCTTGACTATTCCATAACGGCTTTCGTCCACGAAGGACTAGCCTCACTATGGGTAGATCTTCACGAAGTAGGCGATCTCCTTGCCCTTACAAACTTCTTGGTTCAACTCCACAACACGAAGTAGGAGGCTCCCAAGCGACACCTAACCAATCTAGGAGGCACCACCCTCCAAAAGGTAATAGGCTCGATGATGATGATGAACTCCTTGCTCTTGTGCTTCAAGATGATAGACTCCTCAACACTCAATCACTCTCTCACGGATTTGGCTTTGGTGGAAGAGATTGATTGGGTGGAAAGCAACTTGGGGAGGCTAGAAATCAAGATTCATATGGTTGGAATGGAATGTCTTGATCTCAACACATGAGTAGGTGGCTCTCTCTCAAAAAATTGGATGGGGCAAGTATGGAATAGTTCTGAGTGCTTCTCTTTCGAGTGAGTGGTAGTGAAGGGGTATATATAGGCATCTCCGAAAATCCAACTGTTACACCTATAATGACCAACTCGGTGACACCGAATTCTAAAACTCAGTGGTACCGAGTTGCTCAAAAGGTAGCAACTTTTGAATCTCGGTGAGACCGATATAAATGTCTCGGCAGTACCGATCAGATGACCAACGGTCAGATTCCAAAACTCGGTGGCACCGATCCAAACAACTCGGAAATTCCGAATTGAAGAAAAGGGGCAACAAAATATTGGCAACCTGTACTCGGTGGCACCGATGCAGAATCAGTTGTACCGAAACTTAGGGTTTGGCTGGGATCTGTTTGAGGTGAAAATCGGTAGGGCCGAGTGGGAAATATTGGTGGCACCGATTTTGCATGATAGGCTTTTGACAGTCTTTTGTGGAAGAGCTTGTGGGTGTTTTTGGTGACTATCACTTGTGCACATGGAGCATTTTGTTCACCCTCAATACCTCACCCCCTTTTAATAGTATTGGCTTTCCTATACACTCAAAGCGATTTCTCACAAAGTAAAATGTAGTCTTCTTGCTTGAAGCTTTGCCAATCCTATTCCTTCTCCTTCTTCTTCTTGGGGATGCTCCTCACAATCCTTAGCCAGCACTCTCTGTGGACTTTATCTGAAATGCACTAGATAATAGTATTAGTCCAAGAGACAATGTATGTTGTCATGAATTATCAAAACCACCAAGGGAGCATATTGTGCTTTCAATCTCCCCCTTTTTGGTAATTGATGACAACATACAATCAAAGCTTCAAATAAAGATATGCATGGATAAAATGAAGACTTTGAGAAGCACATGACAAAGACTTGCTCCCCCTAAATTTGTGCAATCTCTTTAAAGGATAGTTGCTTTGGAATGCATAGATACACATGTAGTGGAAAGGGATAAAATGAGTCATGTGTATCTTGGCTATATGCATCAAATACATGTGAATGAGTTACATCCTTGTTCAAGACTTCACTATTGCAAAAAATATGTGCAAGAAGCAAGAGATCATATTGATCAAGGATATGATGCATATACTTACCTTGAGTTCTTGAGCATTCTAGTAGTAGAAACACACTTGAGAAAACAATGTTAGGAAACACAAGAGTATTCTACCAATCAAAAAGCAATAGAGCGCAATAGTAACAAGATGTGGAGAACATATAGAAGGTAATATTCCTTAAGATTGATATGTCTCCAAGAACATTTAGAACTTTCTCCCCTAGAGTCATAGCATGTAGATATTGAGAGTAGATAGGACTGAGAAAAGTCTAAAACAAGTAAGAATCAACTTCAATCAGACTTGGGCATGTAGATATTCTGCTCTCTTCTCCTGAGGAAGTGTTTCTGAGTTAAGGGATCCTTGATATTTCTCCCCCTTTATCTTGTTAAGTGTACACTTCTACTTTTCATGATCATCTCTCCCCCTGAAGCATGAATGCTTAGATATTTCTTCCCTCTAATATTATATCTCCCCCTTTGGTATGAGTATAAGCTTTGAAGCTTTGGTATTTCTCCCCCTTTGGCATTAATTTCCCAAAAGGGTCACACAAAGGGTCAGATGACTGGGATCATTGAGTGGGAAGGGATCCTAGAGACTAAGGGTCATTGAGAGCATGGAGACAAGGGTTCCTTGAAAGCAATTTTCTCCCCCTTAAGATATGAAAACTATAAAGATTTCTCCTCCTTTGATGTAGGGATCCTTGAATATTTGAGATTATACCTTTTGAAGTTTCTCCCCCTACATCATTGTGGGATCATTGATCTGACCATAAGACCAAAACAGACAAAATGCATAGAAGTTTTTTGCAAAAAGTCGGTGGCTCCAAGGCAAAAGGTGTCGGTAGCACCGATGAGTGGTTTTGCAGCATAACTGCTTCATCGGTGAGACCAAGATTCTTTGATCAGAGGCTCCGAGTTGTGAAACAGAAACTTGGCAAAATCGTTCTCGGCAATTTTGTCAAACGCAGTTTTTCAGAAAGTCTCAAACAGATCACAAAGATTTTCAATGAATTCTCAGAAAGATTTGCAATGAATTTTCAGAAGAATTTGCAATGAATTTTCATCTAGGTTGGAGTTGAATGGAAATGTCAATGATCAACAAAACAAAAGATTCTCCATTCAATTCTTATAACTAGATGATGGGCGGTGACTAGGTCACCTATGTTAGAGTACATTGACTTAAGGAGTCAAGAAAGAATACTTGATCATACGTCATACTCATCGTTAAGCTCGAAATGGGATTACCATTTTTCATTTAAGCATTTTAATGTCTTCATATCGCTTGAGTTGCTTTATCCCATGACTTGGAGTAAAGCTATATCAAGGATATGAGTACATACCTTTGAGTGATGTTGATGACGTGGCTTGTAGGTGAACTTGATGACGATGCTCGAGGTTGATGAACTTCATCTTGAGTTGAGAGCAATCCTTCTTGTTTTGGTTCACTTATCACCTACATAGGTTAGTCCTGCAAGGATGAACATGATATATCAAAATGACATGATACCAATTGTGAGTTGATACCAATTGAGAAATTCAAATATGTGTCAAGGATATGTTTTGTTGTCCTCTTCCTTCCATCATCAAGAGGGGTTGTGGATACTTGGCCATGACAAGATTGCTTAAGATATGAGTTGATGGAAATCTTGTGGAGTGTTGTTCTTCCAAGTACCTACAAAAGGGTTAGATGCAATACAAGGGAGCATAGAATTCCAAGTTATATGAGATTCATGGTAATGGTAGCATGGAATGGTCAAGTAATCTCATCCCCTTGCATGCAACCGAGTGAGTCTAGCTCAGGTTTGAAGCATCAATGATGTTCAACTCACTCCTCAAATAACAAAACACTTTCTCATCAAGTGGCTTAGTAAATATATCGGCAATTGCTTGTTAGTACGAACATGCTTAAGATTAATATCTCCTTTGGCAACATGATCACGAATGAAATGATGTCGAACTTGAATATGCTTAGTTCGAGAATGTTGCACGGGATTATGACCAATCTTAATAGCACTTTCATTATCACAAAGTAATGGAACATTTTTTACATGGATTCCATAATCCTTAAGCATTTGTTTCATCCATAGTAATTGTGCACAACACGATCCGGCGGCAATATACTCAGCTTCGGCTATAGATAGAGATACCGAGTTTTGTTTCTTGGAGGACCAAGACACAAGAGATCTCCCAAGAAATTGACATGTACCCGAGGTGGATTTTCTATCAACCTTGTCACCGGCATAGTCCGAATCGGAATAGCCAACAAGGTTAAAAGAAGATCCCTTGGGATACCAAATGCCAAAGTTTGGTGTTTGTATCAAATATCTCACAATGCGTTTCACGGCCAAAAGATGATACTCTTTAGGTGCAGCTTGATATCTAGCACACATGCAAACACTAATCATAAATATCGGGACGGGAGGCACATATATATAACAATGAACCAATCATAGATCGATAAACCTTTTGATCAACCGGTTCATCCTCCTTGGTAAGATCAACATGTCCACTAGTAGGCATAGGAGTTTTCATACCTTTACACTCTTGCATGTTGAACTTCTTGATCAAGTCCTTGGTATACTTGGTTTGAGAGATGAAAGTTCCTTCACTCGTTTGCTTGATTTGCAAACCAAGGAAAAATTTCAGCTCACACATCATGGACATCTCATACTTCTCGGACATCAACCTTCCAAATCTTTCACTAAATTGTGGGTTAGTAGATCCGAAGATAATATCATCCACATAAATTTGGCACACAAATAGTTCACCATTAACTCTTTTAGTGAATAAGGTTGCGTCAATTTTACCAGTCTCAAAACCTTTTTCAATGAGAAACTTCGTTAAGCATTTATACCAAGCACGTGGGGCTTGCTTAAGACCATAAAGAGCTTTACGAAGCTTGTAGACATGATTAGGTTTCTTGGGATTCACAAAACCAGGGGGTTGCTTAACATAGACCTCTTCTTCAATCTCACCATTTAAAAATGCACTTTTAATGTCCATTTGATAAAGCGTGATATCATGGTGATTAGCATAAGCAAGAAGAATTCAAATAGCTTCAAGTCTAGCAACGGGTGCATAGGTCTCACTGTAGTCCATACCTTCGACTTGGGTGTAGCCTTGAACCACGAGACGCGCCTTGTTGCGTACGACTTGACCGTCTTCGTCTTGTTTGTTCTGAAACACCCATTTTGGGTCGATGATGTTGTGCTCGTCCTTGGGCTTCTCCACGAGTGTCCACACTTCGTTCCTCTCGAAGTTGTGAAGCTCTTCATGCATAGTGTTCACCCAATCCGGGTCTTCAAGTGCTTGTTCAACCTTCAAGGGTTCAATGCTAGAGATGAAAGAATAATGCTCACAAAAATTTGCTAGTCGAATTTTAGAGCGAGTGATTCTCCCGGTTTGTATGTCACCGAAGATTTGGTTTAGAGGATGGTTCTTGGTCACTCTTGCTCGAACTCGGGGTAGCTTTTGCTTGTTGGATGGTGGAGCTTCTTCATCATCATCTCCTTCATCTTCGTTGTTGTCCAAGGTGTCGTTTCCTTGAGGTGGTGGTGAAGGAGGTTGTGGTGGATCTTCATGATGTACTTCCTCCTCTTCATCTTGTCGTGTACTGCTTGTGGATGCCTCCATGTCGTGTTGAGATTCTCCTTGACGCGAAGTAGGGGCTTCCACTTGAGTTTATGAGGTACTTTCCTTCACCTCCATGGGACGAATCTTGCCGATGGACAAGTCTTGGATAGCTTTCGAAGGATCCTTATCTCCTACATCATTTGGCAATTGTTCAACTTGCGAACCATTAGATTCATCAAACTTCACATCTACCATCTCTTCAACTTTTCGAGTGAAGTTATTATAGACACGGTAAGTGTGAGAGTTCGATCCGTAACCAAGTAGGAATCCTTCGTGAGATTTAGGAGCAAATTTAGTACGACGATGCTTATCAAGAATGTAGCACTTGGAGCCGAATACCCGAAAGTATCCAACTTGGGGTTTGTTACCGGTGAGTAGCTCGTATGCCGTTTTACCGAGAAGCTTGTGCAAGTAGAGTCGGTTTGTGGCATGACATGATGTTTCCACGGCTTCTGCCCAAAAGTGTCTTGGCGTCTTGTATTCGTCAAGCATTGTTCTTGCCATCTCAATAAGAGTTCGGTTCTTCCTCTCAACAACTCCATTTTGTTGAGGCGTGTACGTAGCCGAGAACTCATGTGAAACACCTTCTTGTTCAAGAAAGGTATCTACATGGGTTTCTTGAACTCCGATCCGTTATCGCTCCGAACCTTCTTGATCTTCACCTCAAACTGATTCTGCGCTTTGCGAGCGAAGTTCTTGAAGATCTTTTGTACCTGCAACTTATCATCAAGAAAGAATACCCACGTAAATCTGGAAAAATCATCAACTATGACTAGACCATAGGAATTTGCACCGAGGCTCTTGTAAGCATTGGGACCAAAAAGATCCATGTGAAGCAACTCGAGTGGTCTCCTAGTAGTCATGATATTCTTTACGGGATGACTTCCACCTACTTGCTTTCCAGCTTGACAAGTACTACAAAGTCTATCTTTGTCAAAGATAACATATTTAACACCAAGTATATGATCACCTTTGATAAGCTTGTCTAGATTATGCATGCCAACATGTCCTAGTCTTCTATGCCAAAGCCAACCTTTAGAAGATTTTGCAATAAGACAAGTACGAGGTTTGGATCTCTTAGTGAAATCGACAATATATAGATCACCTCTACGGAAACCGGTAAAGACCATGTTATGACTATCTTGACGAAACACTTGGCAATCTACTTTGGTGAATAGCACATTAAAACCAAAGTCGGCAAGTCTAGATACGGAAAGAAGATTGTAGCCAAGGGATTCAACAGGCATGACGTTTTGAATAGAGCTATCATGGGATATGGCCACCTTACCAAGACCAAGTACCTTACCCTTGGAGTTATCTCCAAAAGTTACATACATTCGTGGTCCATGGTTTGGTGTGATCTCTTCAAACATATCTCTATCTCCGGTCATATGATCCGTGCATCCACTGACGAGAATCCACTCTTTTCCTCCAGACATGTAATCCTTGAAGTTTGCCATGAGCCTTAGATTCTTCATTGTCTTCTCATACTCGATGTCGAACAACTCATATTCATCATAGTAGCCATGTTCCACATTGTCATCACCAAGTGGGAAATCCTCATCATAGGAAACAAGAGATTCGTTAGGGTTGTGATTATGACAATGTTCAAGATTGTGAATGCGAATGGTTTCAACAATGATGTTGTTGATAGTTATGACATCTCCTTTAGCACGCATGAAGTCTCTAAGCTCAAATAGATAGTCGTCAAACTTGGGATCACTAGGCATCATTTTGTGAAAGGCAATGGTTTTATGAAGAATTTCATCAAGATTACTCAATGAATAACTTGGATATCGTTTCTCCAAATCATTCCACAAAGTATAAGCACATTCAAAATTCTTCATCATCTAGAAAAAGTTTCTTGGTTGGTTCATCTTTTAGTTGCATGCTTTTCTTGCTACCAATAAATCTTAATCTAGTTGAAAATTACTTGCAAATCTTATTGAAAATTCCTTGCAAATATTATCAAACTTTCCTGAAAATTTCTCTAGAAATTTCATCGTCAAAATTGGCGAAGTTTGCCTCTGCCAAGTTTCTGTTTGCATTTCGGAATCTCCGACAGAAAGAATTCGGCGCCACCGATATAGCAACTACATTGAAAAATGCTTCCTCGGTACTACTGATAACCCACAGGTATAGGGGATCGCAACAGTTTTCGAGGGTATAGTATTCAACCCAAATTTATAGATTCGACACAAGGGGAGCCAAAGAATATTTGAGAGTATTAGCAGCTAAGTTGTCAATTCAATCACACCTGGAGATTAAATATCTGCAACAGAGTGATCAGTAGCATAGTAGTATGATAGTTTTGATAGCAGTAGTAGTAGCAACAGTAACAGTGACAGTGATAGCGATAGCTTTGTAGCAGTTGTAACAGTAGCAGCAACAATAGTAACTTAGCAAGAACAATAAGTGGAAAACTCGTAGGCACTGGATCGGTGAACTCGTTGGATGATATTCATCATATAACAGTCATAACCTAGGGCGACACAAAACTAGCTCCAGTTCATAAATGTAATGTAGGCATGTATTCCGTAAATAGTCATACGTGCTTATGGAAAAGAACTTGCATAACATCTTTTGTCCTACCCTCCCGTGGCAGCAGGGTCCATAAGAAAACTAAGGGATATTAAGGCCTCCTTTTAATAGAGAACCGGAACAAAGCATTAGCACACGGTGAATACATGAACTCCTCAAACTACGGTCATCACCGTGAAGTATCCCAAATATTGTCACTATGGGGTTGACGGATCATAACACGTAACAGTGTAGGATCAATAGAAGTGTGTGTCTAGAGGGGGTGAATAGACTACTTGCAAGAATTAAAACCTAACCTTTTCCCAAGTTAATTGGTGGGTAGTTTTAGCAATTATAACAAGTCTAATGCACCCTACACATTCTAGTCAACAAGTATGGCAGTGGAAAGTAAAACAAGCACATGTAGAAGAGAGTAGAGATAGGAAGATCAAACGCAATTTGGAGACGCAAGGATTTTCCCATGGTTCCGATAGGTGGCGCTATCGTACATCCACGTTTATGGAGCCTTCAACCCATGGAGGGTAACGGTCGCGAGAGTCCACGGAGGGCTCCACCCATAAGGGTCCACGAAGTAGCAACCTTGACTATTCCATAACGGCTTTCGTCCACGAAGGACTAGCCTCACTATGGGTAGATCTTCACGAAGTAGGCGATCTCCTTGCCCTTACAAAATTCTTGGTTCAACTCCACAACACGAAGTAGGAGGCTCCCAAGCGACACCTAACCAATCTAGGAGGCACCACCCTCCAAAAGGTAATAGGCTCGATGATGATGATGAAATCCTTGCTCTTGTGCTTCAAGATGATAGACTCCTCAACACTCAATCACTCTCTCATAGATTTGGCTTTGGTGGAAGAGATTGATTGGGTGGAAAGCAACTTGGGGAGGCTAGAAATCAAGATTCATATGGTTGGAATGGAATGTCTTGATCTCAACTCATGAGTAGGTGGCTCTCTCTCGGAAAATTGGATGGGGCAAGTATGGAATAGTTCTGAGTGCTTCTCTTTCGAGTGAGTGGTGGCGAAGGGGTATATATAGGCATCTTCAAAAATCCAACCGTTACACCTATAATGACCAACTCGGTGACACCGAAATGTAAAACTCGGTGGTACCGAGTTGCTCAAAAGGTAGCAACTTTTGAATCTCGGTGAGACCGATATATAAGTCTCGGCAGTACCGATCAGGTGACCAACGGTCAGATTCCAAAACTCGGTGGCACCGATCCAAACAACTTGGAAATTCCGAATTGAAGAAAAGGGGCAACAGAATGTTGGCAACCTAAACTCGGTGGCACCGATGCAGAATCGGCTGTGCCAAAAACTTAGGGTTTGGTTGGGATCTGTCTGAGGTGAAAATCGGTAGGGCCGAGTGGGAAATATTGGTGGCATCGATTTTGCATGATAGGATTTTGATAGACTTTTGTGGAAGAGCTTGTGGGTGTTTTTGGTGACTATCACTTGTGCACGTGGAGCATTTTGTTAACCATCAATACCTCACCCCCTTTTAATAGTATTGGCTTTCCTATAGACTCAAAGTGATTTCTCACAAAGTAAAATGTAGAGTCATCTTGCTTGAAGCTTTGCCAATCCTATTCCTTCTCCTTCTTCTTCTTGGGGATGCTCCTCACAATCCTTAGCTAGCACTCTCTGTGGACTTTATCTGAAATGCACTAGATAAGAGTATTAGTTCAAGAGACAATGTATGTTGTCATGAATTATCAAAACCACCAAGGGAGCATATTGTGCTTTCAAATAGGTGCATATGACTAGGCAAGATCGGATCAAGAACATAGATATAATGGTGATAACATAAATGGTTCAGATCTGAAATCATGGCACTCGGGCCCTAGTGACAAGCATTAGGCATAGCAAAGTCATAGCAACATCAATCTCAGAACATAGTGGATACTAGGGATCAAGCCCTAACAAAACTGACTCGATTACATGATGAATCTCATCCAACTCCTCACCGACCAGCAAGCCTATGAAGGGATTACTCACTATCGGTGGGGAGCATCATGGAATTGGCTATGGAGAGGGGTTGGTGATGACGAAGACCGAAGATTCCCCTCTTCGGAGCCCCAAACGGGCTCCAGATTTGGCCTCCCGATGAAGAACAGGAGGTGGCGGCGGCCCGTATCGTAAAACGCGATGAAACTTTCTCTCTGATTTTTTTCTCTGAAAATAGGAATTTATAGTGGCGGAATTAGGGTCAGTGGGCACAACCCACCAGGGCGCGCCCAGGGGGGCTGGCGTGCCCTGGTGGGTGCCGCTCACCCTGGCCCCCCTCTTTGGTAGATTTTGGCTCCAATAATTCTTATATATTCTGAAATAATTCTCCAAAAAGTTTCGTTCCGTTCTAAGAACTTTTATTTCTGCACAAAAACAACACCATGGTAGTTCTGCTGAAAACAACGTCAGTCCGGGTTAGTTTCATTCAAATCATGCAAATTAGAGTCCAAAACAAGGGCAAAAGTGTGAGGAAAAGTAGATACGTTGGAGATGTATCAACTACCGATGTGAGTTACCTCGGTGCCACCGAGTTCCTTCAGACACTCGAATCCACTTTCGGTCCGACCGACCCATCTTGACTCGGAGTCACCGATTTTGTTGTTGCCAAAGTTCTTTGCCAACCATTTTAAATTTTCTCTAGCTCTACTCCATGACCCTTCTCTCTAGGATCCCTTACCCTCTGACCCTTCTTGGAAATTGATGCCAAAGGGGGAGAAATATCAAAGCTTAAAGATGTATATTAAGGGGGGAGAATATGTATTAAGGGGGAGAGATCAAAGTCAACCAGTGACAACTATTGAAAGTGTTTTGTTTTTGATTTTGATCGTTCTACATGATCTTGCACTTTAGACTTATCTCACCCTACCCTCCCAATATCTACATGCTAAGATTCAGGTGGAGAGGTAAGAGAAGGAATTCCATACTCAGGGGAGAAAGTTCTATTGAAACCTTGTTGAAAATCTTTCTTGAAAACATCTTTTGGGGACATGTCAATCTTATAAGAATACTAATTCTTCCACATGTCTTCAAAATATTGGTATTCGTGAAACTCTTGCATTTGTATGAAAGGAACATTCTTGTGTTATCTAACCTTGTTTTCTCAAGTATGTTTTCCCTAGTTAAAATGCTCTAGTACTTCAAGGTAAGTATATGCATCATCTTCATGTTCAGGATGATATCTTGCTTTTTGCACTTATTGTTTGCAAGAGAGATTCATGAACATGAACAGACTTCTTTCACATCAATGTTTGATTCATATAGCCAAGATACATATGACTAACTATGTCTTTTCTTCTTTGTGTGTTCATGCATTCCAAAAGTAATTATTCTATAAATAGAATTCCACACATGTAGGGGGAGCTTGCTCTAGTCATATGTCTCTCAAAGCTATCATATATTTTATTGCATATTTCAAATTGAACCTTTGATTGTATGTTGTCATCAATTGCCAAAAGGGGGAGATTGAAAGCACAAATGCTCCCTTGGTGCTTTTGTAATTAATGACACCATACATTGTGTCTTGGACTAATAGTTTTACTTAGTATATTTCAGGAGAAGTCCAAAGATTGGATGGCTAGGAGATATGGTGAGAAACCCCTTGGATGCAAAGGAATCTTATTGGCAAAAGCTTCAAGACTCTACATTTTCCTTTATATGAATAGATCACAATTGAGTCCATAGGAAAGCCAATACTATTAAGAGTGGATGAGGTATTGATGATGATCTGGTTGCTCAAGTGCTTAGAGATTTGCCACCAAAAGCCTCAATCAATTTCTCACAAAACCATCTGTCATAAACCCTAAAATCCATTTTCGATGCCACCAAAAATTCCACTTCGGTCCAACCGAGAAAGAACCTAAGCCAAACCCTAGCACCTCAGTAGAACCGAGATTGCATTCGGTGCAACCGAAAAGCAGTGACCAACCTTTTGTGATTGAAATATTTAATTTCAGACCTTCCGAGTTTTATGTTTCGGTGTCACCGAAGCACTGGATCTGCCTAGGTTAAACTGAATCGGTCTCACCGAGATGTTTGATTCGGTCTCACCGAAAAGCCAAAAGTTAGGGCATTTTGCACTAGTCGATAGAACCGAGTTTTTACTTCGGTTTCACCGAGTTGAGAAATAATGTTGTAACGGTTGGATTTTTGGAGAAGGCTATAAATACCCCTCCACCCCCTCTCGCTCATTGAGAGAGCCGTCCGAATGAAACTACACTTCCACCATTCATTTTCTGAGACAAAACCACCTACTCATGTGTTCAGATCAAGGGATTCCACTCCAACCAATAGATCCTTGATGTCTAGCCTCCCCAAGTTTCTTTCCACCCAATCAACCTCTTCTACCAAGCCAAAATTTGTGAGAGAGTGATTGAGTGTTGAGGAGACTATCTTTTGAAGCACAAGAGCAAGGAGTTCATCATCAACACGCCATCTATTACCTTTTGGAGAGTGGTGTCTTCTAGATTGGTTAGGTGTCGCTTGGGAGCCTCGTAATCGTGTGGGGTTGAACCAAGAAGTTTGTAAGGGCAAGGAGATCGCGTGCTTCGTGAAGATCTACCCCAAGTGAGCCTAGTCCTTCGTGGATGTAAGCCATGGTGGAATAGACAAGGTTGCTTCTTCATGGACCCTTCGTGGGTAGAGCCCTTCGTGGACTCGCGCAATCGTTACCCTCCGCGGGTTGAAGTCTCCATCAACGTGGACGTACGATAGCACGACTTATCGGAACCACGGCAAAAATCTACGTGTCTTCATTGCTTTTGATCTTCTACTCTACCATCCTTTATGTTTCTTGCAAATGCATGGTATTTACTTACGTTGCTCGATCTCTAGATATGCATGTGTAGGACTCATTGGATGCAACTTAACTTGTGCTAAAATCTGCCTAAATCTCAAGCAAATTAAAATTGCACATTTTACTTGTTAAGTGCCTATTCACCCCCCCCCCCCCCCCCTAGACGCCACTTCTCGATCCCACAAACATTCTGGCTTTCAACGGTTTATGGCCCGGTGGATGATGCCAGAAAAGAAGATTTCCTCCGTGAAATTGCAGTCGCAGCTCCACCTGCGATCGAGCCCTGGCTGATCAACGGCGACTTCAACATTATTTACGAGGCTAGGGATAAGAACAATCTAAATCTCAATAGAAGGATGATGGGTCGATTTAGAACAGCCATTGATGCCGCTGGGCTAAAGGAGATTAAGTGTAAAAACGATAGATACACATGGAGCAATGAAAGGCAAAGTTCGCATTGACAAATTCTTCTGTAACTCTAGTTGGGAATCTCTTTTCCCTAGTACTGTTCTTATGGTTGCATCAACGGCTTGCTCCGACCACTGCCCACTATTCCTTGCAAGTACTGTCGGCCCTTTAAAAAAAGCAAGGTTCAAATTCGAATCCTTCTGGCCAAAGTTCCCTCACTTCCAGGAAACATTGGAGAGGGCATGGAACAGACCTGTGCACACTGGATGTGCATTCACCAAGCTGAAAATCAAAATGGGCAGGGCAGCAAGAGATCTCAAGATATGGAGCAAATTCCTTTTCAGTAATACAAGACTACAATTCCACATAGCAAATGAAGTGATCTTGCGCTTGGATGTGGCACGAGAGAACAAAAGGCTTTCAAACTCTGAATTCCAGTTGAGAAAGCTACTGAAGATTAGGCTTGTGGGGCTGGCAGCGATCGAGAAGACAAGGAAAAGCAAGCATCAAGGATCTCATGGATGCTGGAGGGTGACGCAAGTACAAGGTTTTTCCATGCAATAATCTGCTTGCGAAGACACAAGAATTTCATTCACTCTTTGATGCACAAAGGGAAAACTGTCACTAAACACACTAACAAAGAGGAGGCCATTGGTGACCACTTCAGTACACTGATTGGATCCCAAAACCTCGCAACATCACTCTGAATTGGCGGCACCTGCAGCTGCCAACTCTGCAATCAGCCAGCCTCGACAATCCATTCACTGAGGAAGAAGTGTGGGCAGCAATCAAGGAGTCTCCCCTCGACAAGGCACCAGGACCAGATGGTTACATTGGACTGTTTTTCAGGGCCTGATCGTTAACTATCAAGGAGGATATAATGCAAGCTTTTCATCAATTCTTCAGTTTGGCAGGTGGAGATTTCAGGAAGTTAAACACAGCAATGGTTGCCTTACTACCCAAGAGAAACGTTTCCCTGGTTGTGATTGACTATCGCCCTATAAGTCTGATACACTCATTCGCCAAGTTGCTGACCAAGGTTCTTTCAATAAGGCTTTCGAGAATCATCCAAACTATCATCTCACCGGCTCAGTCTGCTTCCATGGAAGCAAGATGCCTCCATGAGGGTTTTCTGTATGTGCAAAATGGTGTGCGATCTCTGTACAGGAAAAGGATACCGGCTGTCCTCCTCAAGTTAGATATCAAAAGGGCATTTGACAGTATATCCTGGGGGTACCTGCTCGAACTTCTTCAGAAGCTGGGTTTTAGTGCACACTGGCGAGACTGGATTACCATCCTCCTAAACACCTCGAGCTCATCTTTTCTCCTAAATGGAATACCTGGGCGATGAATCTCTCACCGTCGTTGTCTGAGGCAGGGAGACCCCCTGTCCCCTCTATTGTTCATCATTGCCATAGATCCCCTTCACCGTCTGCTGCAAGCCGCGGCTGAATTGGAAATGATATAGCCGCTCCCAGCAAGAGAGATCAAGCTCCGAGTCAGCCTCTATGCGGATGACGTAGTCTTATTTGCAAACCCAGAGCAGCAGGAGATTGAGACCCTGATGGAGATCTTCAACAAGTTTGGAATGGCAACCGGCCTGAAAATCAACGGCGTCCCCCATACAATGTGAAGAGATTGATCTACCGCAAGTTCTTCAGTCCTTTGGAGGGGGAGATTGCAGATTTGCCATTGGCGTACCTGGGGATGCCGATCACTCTCTCGTGAATAAGAATGGTGCACCTTCAATTCATCCTTGACCGTATCCGGGCTCGTCTGGCTGGGTGGAAAGGAAAATTGATGACCATTGTAGGAATAAGGGTACTAGTGCGTGCTGTTCTGAGCTCCCTCCCCACATTTGCTTTGACAGCACTTAGAGTGCCCAAAAAATTCCTCAAGAAAGTTGATAAATCGAGAAGGCGCTTTCTGTGGGCACAAGATGAAGAGCTTACAGGAGGAAAGTGCAAGGTAAATTGGAGCAAAGTTTGCTCACCAATTGAATACGGTGGACTGAGCATTGTTGATCTAGGCAAGTTCAGTCGGGCTCTTCGCCAACGCTGGCTATGGAATGCCTGGAAACACCTGGATCGCCCATGGGCTGGAATGGAACTACCGTGTGACAAGGGGGACAGAGATTTGTTCAATGCTACTACCACAGCAACACTTGGGGATGGAAACACAACTCCGTTTTGGACTTGCTCTTGGGCCGGAGGAGCTGTTTTGAACTTATCCTTCCCAGCTCTCTTCAAACACTCTGGAAGGAAGAACCGAACGTTCAGGGCTGCACTTATAGATGACACTTGGCTCAAAGATCTCGCGCACGGAAACACTAATCCGCTGTTGCATGACTTTCTGACAATGGCAAGAAAAATTAGAAGTGCGGTGGCTGACATGAGACAAGGGGTGCCCGATGAGATCATTTGGTCGCTGGAGAAAAATGGAAAATACTCTGCTGCATCTGCGTACAAAGCCCAGTTCATTGGCTCATGCAGAATGATTTTCAAACAGACTTTCTGGGACACTTGGAGCCCAGGCAAGATAACAAAAAATTCACCTGGTTGCTACGTCTAGACAGGCTATGGTGTAACGATCATCTGCAGCACCATGGATGGGAAAACTGCTACCTCTGTCAGTTATGTCTTCGACATCTCGAATCATCAGACCACCTGTTCTTCCATTGTTCCGTTGCTACAGAGGTCTGGACCAAAGTCTCTGCCTGGCACGCGTGCCAAGCGGCCAGCCCACCTAGCTGGAGGCAATTGACAAAACCAACTGAAATTGTGGAAAAGACACGGAAACACTAATCCACTGTTGCATGACTTTCTGACAATGGCAAGAAAAATTAGAAGTGTGGCGGCTGACATGAGAAAAGGGGTGCCCGATGAGATCATTTGGTCGCTGGAGAAAAATGGAAAATACTCTGCTGCATCTGCGTACAAAGCCCAGTTCATTGGCTCATGCAGAATGATTTTCAAACAGACTTTCTGGGACACTTGGACCCCAGGCAAGATAACAAAAAATTCACCTGGTTGCTACATCTAGACAGGCTATGGTGTAACGATCGTCTGCAGCACCGTGGATGGGAAAACTGCTACCTCTGTCAGTTATGTCGTCGACATCTCGAATCATCAGACCACCTGTTCTTCCATTGTTCTGTTGCTAGAGAGGTCTGGACCAAAGTCTCTGCGTGGCACGCGTGCCAAGCGGCCAGCCCGCCCAGCTGGAGGCAATTGACAAAACCAACTGAAATTGTGGAAAAGGCACGGAAACACTAATCCGCTGCTGCATGACTTTCTGAAAATGGCAAGAAAAATTAGAAGTGCGGCGGCTAACATGAGACAAGGGGTGCCCGATGAGATCATTTGGTCGCTGGAGAAAAATGGAAAATACTCTGCTGCATCTACGTACAAAGCCCAGTTCATTGGCTCATGCAGAATGATTTTCAAACAGACTTTCTGGGACACTTGGACCCCAGGCAAGATAACAAAAAATTCACCTGGTTGCTACATCTAGATAGGCTATGGTGTAACGATTGTCTGCAGCACCGTGGATGGGAAAACTGCTATATGTGTCAGTTATGTCTTCGACATCTCGAATCATCAGACCACCTGTTCTTCCATTGTTCCGTTGCTAGAGAGGTCTGGACCAAAGTCTCTGCCTGGCACGTGTGCCAAGCGGCCAGCCCGCCCAGCTGGAGGCAATTGACAAAACCAACTAAAATTGTGGAAAAGACACGGAAACACTAATCCGCTGCTGCATGACTTTCTAACAATGGCAAGAAAAATTAGAAGTTCGGCGGCTGACATGAGACAAGGGGTGCCCGATGAGATCATTTGGTCGCTGGAGAAAAATGGAAAATACTCTGCTGCATCTGCGTACAAGCCCAGTTCATTGGCTCATGCAGAATGATTTTCAAACAGACTTTCTGGGACACTTGGACCCCAGGCAAGATAACAGAAAATTCACCTGGTTGCTACATCTAGATAGGCTATGGTGTAACGATCGTCTGCAGCACCGTGGATGGGAAAACTGCTACCTTTGTCAGTTATGTCTTCGACATCTCGAATCATCAGACCACCTGTTCTTCCATTGTTCCGTTGCTAGAGAGGTCTGGACCAAAG
Organism: Elymus sibiricus; assembly: GCA_039707655.1. Taxonomy (NCBI): domain Eukaryota; kingdom Viridiplantae; phylum Streptophyta; class Magnoliopsida; order Poales; family Poaceae; genus Elymus; species Elymus sibiricus. The sequence continues at coordinate 131,254,774 of CM077663.1, forward strand.
TCTCTGCCTGGCACGCGTGCCAAGCGGCCAGCCCGCCCAGCTGGAGGCAATTGACAAAACCAACTGAAATTGTGGAAAAGATGGTCCAAGACACACAAGGGGCACACAGGAGGGGAACCAAAGCAATCATCATGATGGTCTGTTGGGAGATATGGATGGAGCGAAACATGTGCACATTCAGAGCCAAAATTGCAAAAGTTGACGATGTTATGGCTGCCGTTCTAGCAAAGATTGATCTGTGCTAACAGCTCACATCTTTTATCAGCAACCACTCTGTTTTTAGTTTCAGTGCCCTTTTTCGGTTCATCTTCTGAATTTTTTTCTCTTTGCTCAGATCCTAAGATCTGCTCCATGTATTTGATTTTCCCATTGCTTCCTGCTAATCAATCAATGCAAGCCAGTGATATGCTGGATCTTTCAAAAAAAAAAGGAAATATGAGCTGGGGAATCTATCTTGAAACAATCATATGCACACCTGAAGAAGCAACGGTGGTTCTTGGCCAAGGAAGTTTTCGTGAAACAGTAGCTGTAATAGGTTGGTGGTTTCTTGCCGCACATAGCGCTCCGCCTCGGGTGGCTCCCTCGCCCGCAGCGGGAGAGAGCCGCCGCCGCCTCCGGCCACCTTCTTCATAACAGAGACTAGATCTGAAACCCTCTCCTCACCCTCTTTCCATCCATCCCGGAGTCCAGCACTCTCGGGCGACTCGGAGACAACCCCCTCCCGCCGCCGGCGTAGCCACCTCCTCTCCCTTCCTCCCTCGCCGCCGCATGAGGCTGGCGCCGGGAAAGCCCGTGGCGCAGCCAGGGACTACGGCGGCGGGGCCTTTGCTGCTCCGCCTTGCGCTGGAGAGCGATTGGATCTGGGGCGGCGGCCCTTCCGACGAGGCTGCTCTGGCGGCCAGCGGCGCCTGATCTGTCCGCCGTCCTTCGACCTTGATCGGTGTGCTTCTCTCCTGCGGGTTCCTGGCGGTGTCGGCGTGGCTTGCCGGGACCCTGGCCGGTGCCCGCGGGTGAAGCTGGTGGAGGAGATCCAGATTGGGGGAAACCCCTTGATCGGCCCCGGCCGGCCGCACTGACGACAACGCTCAAGGGCGCCGTTTTTCTCCTTGGAGACGTCGGTCTACGTCTGCTCCTCCACTTCCCCCCTACCTGCCTTTCGGGTGAAAACCCTAACTCCGGTGGGCGGCGGCGGCGTCCTTGACGTCGTGACCTTCCTGAAGGCGTCGCCTTGATGGCTGAGTGGTGGTGGGCACTGTGTGGGTCCTTGATGGTTGCTGGTGGTGGGCACTGCTTCAGGGGAAACCCTAGGATCTGGTCTTCCAGATTGGACGATGATGGTACTGCGGTGTCGTTTCTCTTTTGGGAGCATCGTTTATGGAGCAGCGCTGGATGACAGAGGCAGGAGGTGGAGCGGCTTCGTCTTGCACGGAGCTTTGGTGGAGCTGTCAAGTCATGCCTGGCCGACAGGTGCTACGCTAAGTCATGCCTGGTTGGCAGGTGCTACGCACGACAGTTCTTCCAGAGTCTTCGCGTCTGGACGGATGAGCGCAGGGCGGTGGCGCCATTGGGCGTCGTGGTGGCGTCGACGGATGTTCGGACTGGCAATGATGATGCGGATCTCTCTCTTGAAGATGGATCAGTGGTCCGATGATGATGTCGGCTTCTAAAACGTGTGCATGTGGTGTGCGCTTTAGGTCAGCTGCACCGGCTGTTGGTCCCGATACGTTATGTGGATGGATTGGCGACGACACCGGTTTTAGATATGGGGAGTGAGAGCACTCCACATTATCGAGTTTATAGGTGTGAGTGGTGGCTTCGGATGGATTGATGTATGTTCTTGTCAGACCTTTGTGGAATAATTAATAAAGATGGTTGCATGCATGCATCGATTGATGCAGAGACCGGGGGTTTAACCTCCTTTTCCAAAAAAAAAAAACTGTAATAGTTTGGTACTTGTGGTGGGAACGCCCGTAAACTCGTTCATGGTGAACAACTACAATCAGCGTCACAAATTAGTATGACAGTTAAGAGTTCTAACAAACAACTACTCACGGACAAGTCTACCAAAGGCTAGGCAAAAATGTGATTGGTGGTCGAAACCAAAGCATAATTATGTCAAGTTGAATATTGATGCAGGTTTTGATGCTGATTCACTTATTGGGACTTTTGGTGGTCCTGAGAGATAGTAAAGGTGATTTTTTGGCAGCTGCAAATAACAAAGTTGAGGCTTACTTGGATGCCTTCACCGCGGAGACAATGGCACTAAGATTTGGCTTACAATTAGCGAGACTGTTGGCTGCAACCGGCTGGTTGCCAACTCTGACAATGTTGATGTTATTAGAACCATGAGCGAAGGAGGTTTCTTTGCAGGTGTGGGAGCTCCCATCTTTGATGAGTGCTATCATATGTTGACAAACTTTGCTCATGTCATATTCGAGCACTGTCCGCGGCAGGATAACACAGTGGCTCATGAATTAGCCTGTATTGCTAGATATGATAATCCTAGTATTTGGTTAGATGAATCCCCACCCACCCACCCCCACCCACCCCCCCAAGGGTATAATTTTGTTTCTTGTCAATGATGTATCTTTGATTACCAATGAATATAGAGGGATTCCAAGCATCAAAAAAGAATTGAATGAGAGCACCTTAAGAAATTGTTGACCCGGTAAAAATCGAATGACCCAATTCCAAATTGGAGACCTCAATTGATGGTGTATGAGCACTTCAATTGATTAGCTCAAAGTTGTAGGAAACTGGTTACAGGAGATCCACATCTCCTTCACTTATCTTCATTATATTCCATTCTCACTTATAGCAATGTTGCACTTGTGTCACTGTACGCGCATAAATACGCAACTATCTAGAACTACCTCACTAAGTATGATGTGCCGTTCAGGTATAGGAAAACCTGAAGTGTCACTTTTTAGATAGGTACTCTGATAAGTCCTTCTGTAGTCGATCTTTTGATTCCACTTTGGCTGATAGTATAACATCATTGATAAAACTCTTGTCCGGGAACTCGTCCGGCACAAGGCTTCTGTACACATCAAATTGCTCGTCTGCCTCCTCCTTTTTGTCCAAAAGTGCATATACAATGCCCTGCAACGAAGAAACACAGCGGACAGAGAGGCTTCAGAACGGGAGCCCGAGAACATATCAAACCTGCAAATGGTCAAGGAATACCTGGCAAAGATGAGGCCGAAAATCCCTTGGATCCTCGTTAATAAGAGTTCTCAATTTCTCTGATGCAACATCCAGGTCACCCTGCAGCGCCAGGAAGGCAGGAATTTCATTAGAAATCAGAAGACGTACAGTGTGCTCAGGACTTCGGTATGATCTGTTACCTTGACAACATGCATCTGTGCAATCAGAAGCTTTATGTTGCGCTCTTCCGGGACCCTCTCCTCGGATACTGCGAGTTGCAAAGCTTTCTCCAGCATCTCGAAAACAGTTGGACCTTCGAGTCTTTTATGCATGCACAATGCGAGTCCCTGCAAAAATGGGAAATGTGGAAAGGAAAACATCAGCTAGAATTGTAAATACCACACCAGGAAGGGCTACAGTAAAAAGCAAGTTTCACTAATGGATGGTCGCATTGCAAATTTGTAATCTGTCCTTGTTATAAAATCAGAACGGTAAGTTGCAGTACAGCCTGGTGCATGCTGCAAAGGCCTGAAATACAAATGCGTATCAAACATCTCTCACATAAGAACACTACTACAGCTGTGTTTCCCTTGTGGATTTATGCCTACCAGGACTTAACCAATAGTACATCAGCAGTCATCCAATACATAAACAAGAAGAGCTTCGTTATAGTGTGTATATATACAAACAAAATCATTTGACCTTCACAAGATGCAAGACCTAGTTTTGGCTCCCTCTTAATTATATGCAAATCTACTTATTAGCACCAGCCGTCAAAGATTAGACAGTATGAGAAATTTAAACTGATGTTTTTCCTTGAGAAATTCTAGCATTTTAACAAAATTTGCATCTAGAAGTTGGCATACTCTAGTAAAAATTACAGCGATTTGCAACAATGCTCATGGTAATTACTAATTACTCTTCTCTTGATCTCCTACCAGTTCTAATTCCATTTCCCAAAATCTACCCAACATTCATAGAGTGTGACCGGACTAATCATTATAGTGGTAACAAGAGCAAACTGCGGGTAAGAAAGAAAGCGTGTGCGTGTGTGTACCCACATGGAGAGCCCGGACGAGGAGGGGCTTCTCCGCGAGGACCTCCTGGAAGAGCCGCTCGGCGGTGGCGATGTCCCCCTTGAGCTCGTGCAGCAGCGCCTCCATGAGCCGCCACTCCACCTCGCCGGGCTCGGCCTCCCGCAGCTGCGCCGCGTAGCGCAGCGCGCCGCCCCAGTCCTTGCGCCGCATCCTGGCGAAGAGCACGCACTTGAGCGCGTCCACGTCGCCCGGGTCCTCGCTCAGGACCTCCAGGTACATCTGGACCTCGTCGTCGTCCTCTTCCTCCTCCTCCTCGTCGTCGCTTGGCTGCATCCAGGCCGCCTCCACCTCCTCCTCCTCCTTCCGGAACCACTCCGCCTCGTCTTCCTCTTCCTGATCCCCTTGGTCGGGTTCTTCTTCCAGCTGCCCCTTGGTGTCGTCTTGCGGTTGCTGCGTGGGTGGGGGAGGGGCGGCGAGTGACGGGAGGGGGCGCCGGACGCCGGAGAGGGAGAGGATGGAGGCGACGAGCAGGAAGAGCAGGGTTCTCGAGGCGGCCGTGATTGATGAGAGGAGGTTGGTGGTGGGGGTCTTGGAAGAGGAGAAGCGCCGGCGCTGGGGAGGGAGAAGGGAGCATGAGGGTGAGCGGCGCCGACTGGTGGGGAACGGGAGCGAGGGGGTGGCGGTGGGCTTGTGGCGGGAGAGGCGGCGGAAGGGTACGAACGATGTGTTGGCGGTGGACAAGAAGCTCATCGCCATGGCCGGAGCAGTGGCCACAACGAGGGAAAAGAGGACAGGGGGATTGCAGTGGCACACTACTTCTGGAGTGGGGACACCTTAACGTCATGTTCCACAGAAGAAGAAAAATCAAACCTTTTGCTTTCACAATGTTACTAGTAACGATGCTCGTGCAACGCACGTATTATAATCTACAATAAAACACCTATTTTGAATATTATTTTTCTTTTAGTGAGTTTTTTTACCGAGCCAATTAAGAAATCGGAATTCTGTCAATTACAATGACACAAGAGAATAATTTATCAGAATACAAAATGAACTGAAAAATGTCGCTTATACTCCAGTAAAGAGATATCATCAACCATACTGATGCATAAGCAAAGTTCATCTATTAAATTATCATTTACTGGATTGGCAGGCGGTGAAAGGAGAAATAGTCGCCACAAGTGCTCAACTTTTGATGACAATTTTTATGTTTTGAGATTCTTAGGGAGTCCATCCAGAATCATACAGTCTGTGAGATCTGTTGTTCTCGTCATCTTGCATGTCACGATTTCTTATGTTATCATCATTCAATTCCGAATCTGCTAAAATGATAGCTAGTTTTGCTCTAAAATCTGTCATATGGATCTATGAAGTACTCCCTCTATAAGAATATACAAGAGTGTTTAGATCACTACTTTAATGATCTAAATGGTCTTATATTTCTTTACTGATGGAGTAGTAATTAGAGTTAGTTTTTAAATAGTGATACAACATATACTAAGTATAATGATACATATTGAAAAATACTCGTATGAGGAATGAATGTATCTAGACGTATTTTAGTTTAACATCCACATACCACAAGATAACCTGCATGATTACGAAACTTAAATATTTTCAATAAATTTGTTTATCAACTTTTATGGATAGTTATATAAAAAACTTTCTTTTAGAAGATATCCTTTTTTTTGGACAATGCCGCACTCTCTCACAGTCTCTCTGGCCACTGTCTAATAGTATTAATAGTAGTATTAAAAAAACACTAGCAGGCAGAGGCGCGGCGGCACGCCGCGCCCGTGTATGAGCCGGTCATTTCACAAATTTGCAGCTTAATTTGTTGTGAAAAAGTACAATGAATGAGCACTGGTTTAGGATGGTACAATGTCTATCTAAATGGTTTACAGATGTAGATAAAGAGAAAAAGTTGGTGGAGTAGCTTGTTGCTTGTGATGATTTTCTCTTGGCTGTCATGTGTCATGCTTGGATCGTTAGCTTCCGACCATCATGATATGTCGTTCCCTTCATCACAGAATCCTTTTTGTGCCCAGTTCTTGGTCTCTTGTTGTTGCTGTTAGCCTCCATGATTGGATGGTTCGCTTCAAACCTTCACGCTTTGTCGTCGTTTTTTTTCTCTAAAACCAAAGATAATAGCTTCTTTTCTTTGTAGACATTGCTGAAATAAGAAACAGAACCATAGGATCACCCATTTTCAGATGATAACACATAAAATAGGATTGTTGGCATTTTTGCTACGGTACCTGATCTAGCACATATGGTTGGTAGAAAGATGACAATTGACCGGTATACAAACCTGAACTATGTATGTGAACAGGAATCACCTGAGGCCTATCCTTGAATCATTAGGGGTAAAGAAGAAGAGGCATAGTTAATTGATCAATGCCCAGCAAAATTCATAATGTACATGATCAAATTATGTCTGGCAGCAAAGTACGCGACATACATACTATGGTGGGGATGAATTTTCTGGTGTCATGTGATGCAGAGCAAGACATACAAAAAAAGAGTGGGCTAGGATTAATGTACTCCCTCCAATTCAAATTAATTGTCGTTGCTTTAGTACAACTTTAGTACAAAGTTATACTAAAGCAGCGATAATTAATATGGATCGGAGGAAGTATTTTTTTTTTCTGAACACCACCTACATATGTAATGTAAGCTAATACCAGTTAGAGAAATGAAAATCTGTCAGTATCAGAAATTACGTGTGTGAAGATATATGTTACCTTCCTTTGTAATGCCAAACAATATCAATCAGAAGTCGACATAAAAAAAGAGTATCAACATACACCTCCTCTCAAGTAATACTTACCTTAGCCGAAGCTTCTGTCAACTCACTACTATTCTAGTTTTATGAAGGGGTCGTTCGTTGTTCCTGTCATGAAATAAATTGGCATATGCCAACACTTAAGATATCTAAATTTGATTCAGGTGTGGGCTCATACGAAATCCCCAAAAGAACAGGACATATTGATACCGTATTCTAGGAAAGGTTGCTCAGTCTACATATATACTTGTTTTGCATCAGAAAAATTGTGGTCACAATACCATTTGGGCAAATTGCAGAGTCACTTAACACAGAAGACTGTAAACTTGATGACCAAGTTCTAATCTGGAGCATGCACTACTCAGCCAAAAGTAAGATAAAGAACTGTCAGTGTGCCCATGATTGTTGTCCTATGCATTCCATGAAACACATGGTATACACAAATGTATAGATGCGCAATTTGAGTGCTGATGGTTACAGAGCCAAAGGACAGGACCTACACAAATACGATGGAACAAAGGGTGGAATCTGTATCAACTCAGATAAATTTGTTTAAATCCACATCCTAATTGCAACTTTCGTCAAAATATATATTAAACTGATTGTCACGGATTATGTTTTGGTTCTAGGCTACAACACAAGTTTATCTATCTTTCCTGCAACAATTTTTTGTATGCCAACAACTCTATTAGAGGCTGAATAAGCTAAAACAAAAACATGCACTACAGTATCAGCAGGGCTTCATATCGGCAGGAAAATAACAATAGAGCAGAAAACCATAAGATGATTGACCCATTGCAAGGATACTTAGAAAAGCATACTGTGTTGTTTGTTGTCACACTGTTGATGTTCCCCCAAATAATCTCCAGAATGGTATGAAGATGCTATTAACAATTTCTCAATAATCCAATTTCTCAGTTACATAGGCTTAGTTATCCAGGAACATGTATAGATGATATCATCCAAAACAATTCTACATGGAGATAATTGTAGTCAGAAAATATGTGGACATTTACCTAAAATAAGAACAGATATGGGAGATGGTTTGTTATATATACAGATGCACATATATTTAAGAATTTAAAATACTAAATTTATTTATAAGTAGTAGCGATGAATCCATTATCCCAAATTTTCAATTAAATTAGGTCAAAAAAAAAACCATAACAACAACACCATTCCTACGTCGTGCCGGAGCCCTGCATTCCATTTTCTCCACCTATGGTTTAAATTAAAAATATAAGTTGGATACATTTCTGTTTTAGTTTCTTAACTTTCAGGTGCAGGTAGAAGGAAAAGTCATCAATCACTTTGTTGGACAGAAGTGGTCATCTGAGTCCCTGGCATTTGGTGCATAATTTTGGATGAACATAACTTTACAGTTCCACCAGATTTACGATAGATCGGAAGATGAGTGGATCTTCTGTCTACTTACATCCTCTAAAATAAATTTAGTTGTGAGAGTTAACCTTTTCCTTGATCAGCAGAAACGTGAGAGCATGCACACTTTACTTGGATAAATGAATCATATCAGACAACATCAACTCAATTATCTTAATAAATAATGAAGGAATTATCATGTCCATTGGTATCATTGTATTTTAAGAAACTCTAACATTTTTTATCATATACATTACAGTGAAGGAACATGGCAAGCCAATACATACATTAGCAGATCAAACATAATAAACTGTGGGCATGTGCGTTTATAGAAAATTCCGAGTCTTGGTTCTAATATAATAATGGTGTTGTAGATCCTTTGTTTACCATATGTTTCTTCAAATCTGATTTAGGTACATATAGATTAATTTTGAAATTTATTATATATGAGAACAAATCAAGTTCCCCAAAGTATCATCAGGAGGCAGAATAAAAGTAATAAGCAACGGAAAGCAATTGGATACACTAACTTCTAATTTTGCTAACGACTTCCATTATCATAATATACTGGTCTATCTGTATTGCAAGGTAGTTAATCATGACTACATGAAAAAAAAAGATGAATTATCATAAACCTGTGTAGAACTTTGAGATCTGTAGAGCTAAGCTCAGATTGGAAATATATTCTTGTTTCCCTTGATGCAGTATGCATGTCCAACTCATTCAGATCCATCATTTTTCCTTCCTAGATTTACACTGATATAAGATCATGCTTGCAAGAACAACAACTCAAATATCAACAGTTGTGCTAAGTACATAAAGAAATTGATACAAATCGTGCGGAATGCCTGAATAAAATACGTGAAATTTAGATATAGAAGTTAGGTAACTAAACAAAAGAAATAGAAGGAGACACGAAGCGCCTAAGAGACTGAACTTGTAGTGGCTTACGGGGCAACGAAGGCACAGGACGCCCACAACACCATTGGTGGGGAAGCTCCAGTGAAACCAAGTGACTGCAACGGCGGGCACCATCCAGTGGAGCGTCAGTTAATAATCCCAAAAAGAAAATAATCGAATGGCAAGGCGACCTGTGTGTCTTCTCGTCTGGCCGCCTGCCGCTTGGAGTGGAGGAGCACAGAAATGGGTGGCCACGCTGCTCCATTGCACACCTCGCCCACCAGCCGCACGCTGCTGCTAAACAATGTGTATGTTAATTACCTCATCAAATATTCATTCATGGAATCCATCTTGTATTAATAGGTCGATGTATTTGATGACCAACCCAATGATATCCGCCATGTGGTCTGAAATCACTAAATTGTACTACCAGAATGTGCTTGAAACTATGCCTATTGAAGAAAGGAGTATTCAGTTCTGTCACTAGCCCCCAATGCAAAGCTCACTGGGAATAGCATAGCTCCTTTCCAGTGTGAATAAGAAAATAATTTTGTTATGCATGTGCATGGAAGCAAACAAAAAAAGGACTATGCTTACGTTTAAAGTATACATACGGCTGTAAAAAAAATGGAGTTCATATAGACAACCAAAGCACACTCAATTTGATTTCTCCTCCCAGGCATTAACACAGACATTTAACGTGCAGGTGCAAAGGGGATGTTCATTTTTTTATGCAGCCACACATCGGGGGGTATTTGAATCAGAGTACCACATGAGAGCGGGGGGTATTTGAATCAGAGTACCACATGAGAGCGAGGAACCAAAGTAGCACATCAAAAGGGAGCATTGATCAGAGTGAGTGAGAGAAATTTCTATCTAGAGGGTGGAAGGAGTGGCCAAGAGCTGTACCTCAGGGCCGACGGGGAAGAACGTCAACTGCTATAGCTTTGCCTGCTCACGCGGGGTGCAATGGGCACAGGATCTCCAGGCAATTGCAACCTCACAACAGAAGCATGGATCACTTTCCTTGCCGAGCACACGCGGTGCCACTTCTCCCCGCGCCCTTCCTCGATGTAGACGAAGATGCCATAGACGATGCGAAAAACTTGATACAGGGAAGCGTTCACGCCCCGCTCCTTGTTGTTGGGTTGCGTCTGCGCACCAGCGCCTTGATGGTGGCTAGAAGACACGACCTCCCAGCTGACCATGTGGAGACCTCCGCTGCGGTCGCCGGCATTAGCCGCACCGCTGCAGCAGCCGCACGGACGCCCGGCGACTCAGGAAGAGGAGGAGCTCGGGGAAGAGAGGTCGGAGGAGGAGGAGCACGGGGAAGAAGAGGGGCTGGGGCGTGGCGACGATCCAATGGTAGCCGGCTCGCGCGTGAGCCCAGGATGGTGGCGGCGGCGCTGTGTATAAGAGTGTGATTGAGGATTGGGGGAAAAAGATGACTCATGGCTGTGGTGGATGGGCTTCTAGAGGGATCGTGGCTGGGGTTTCTAGAGGGGTCGTGGCTGGGCTCTCTAGCGGGATCGGTCCGGTGGTCATCGATGTGGTGCGATGAACGGAAAAAACCACTGCGAAGCCAGGAGTAAATTCGATTAAAAAAACAGGAGTAAACCGGGGAAAACTGGTGGCACGTGTCAGCTCGTGAAGGAATGACGGTAAAACTGGGAATTCACCCTGGGGTTCTTGCTTAGTAGCTTTATAATTCTTTGATATATTTAAAAACGCCAGTCATCCTCCCCACCGCCCCCTCAGATTTCTCTGGTCACTTCCCCACCGCCCGCTCACATTTCTCCCCCTTTCCCCATTCTACCATGGTCGCCAGCTCCCTCTCTCCATCGCCGGCTCTCCCTGGTCACGCCGCCACTCCCCCTCGTCCCCACTGCCGGCGCGAGGTCCGCAGCGCCTGCTCTTCCTCCTCTTCATGTTGAATCTGGTCGCGGAAGTGGTCGAGGAGGCCCTCGAGCTCTGCGTGCTCTCGCGGGCAAACCAACGGTAGGCGCCGTCGGAGGCGGACGCGGAGGCGCGGGACTCGCACTCCCCTGCTCTACACTGCTCCCTCCTCGAATCTGGTCGCCGAAGTGCTCGAGGAGGCGTTCAAGCTCGGCATGCTCGCCGGCCCCTTCTGTCCTCCTGATGTGAGGGAGGTCCCCCACGGAAGCCGCGACGAAGGTGCGGATGGAGGCGTACCAGAAGGTGCAGGAGTTGGACTGGTTCCAGGAGTTGGACTGGTCCAGCGGCGCTGATTGGAAGATGGCCACCAAAATCCTCTTCACGGTGGCCCCCCAAACACAAGGAGTTCGGGTGAGCATTTGGCAGTAACCATAGGACATGAGCTCGGACAAGCATTGTTCGGGGAAAGCTGAGGCGAATAGCTCATCTCGTTGCAAATTTATCACCATACACCAGTAGGATTGATATCTGATATGGGATGGGATAGGAATAGACACTGCTTGAATATTAAAATTTATAGGTAATTCTTTTTCTGTCACCGATGTTTCATTGGTAGAATCTATCAGTTGATTTCGACATGAAACCCTGTTCGTGGAGCACAGATCATGGAAAAATTATGGTGCGTTTTGTGCTATTTTATTTGCCTAAGAACCATACCCTTCTGCCAGGAATTACCCACTAATTCTGTGAGAATCCTACTCCGGTAATTCCAGGCCCTGAGAGGATTTTCTTTTGTCATGCTGAGGTAGCAATAGCAGTCGATTTAAATCTTAGATATGTGACTCCTATTTTGTTCACGTTCAACAAATCATGCCTGGACTGAAGCTAGGAAAGTTCCCTGTGTGTTCTAAGAATAAGGTCATGGAAATACAAATGGTATATTTCCTCAGGATGAGAAGGCGAGACTAAGGTCAATATCTGCTCGGCGGCCATGGCGTGTTCTGCGCGGCGCTGCCTTGGCTGCTGCCGCCGCCGTCGAGTTGTGTGTCATGCGTCGCTACCTGACGTCCACTCTAGGAGCCGGGCTTGGCGGCCAATGGGGCCGGGAAGGTCCAAGACCGGAGGTCCGTGCTTGCCATTAGTTTGCATGATACAGTTAGTGGAAGTTGTTCCTTAAGTAGAGCGCAATTAATCACCTATGGCCATTAATACAATCAGATTGTTGAGGAATGCATAAATATACTTGGTTTTTAAATTAGCGTGTCAAGAGGTTTAGTTAGTGTCACTCCCTACTGTAATTATAGTTGGATATCTCGTTCATGTACTATTTAAAACTTATCAATCAGATGTACAGAAATTTGGTAGATTGGGAATATCTGATATGTCATCATTGTGTGTTTCCTGTTGTAGATAAATCTGCTTGCAAGGCTCTTGGATATATCCACTTTCATCTATTGTTCAAGGGTGTGGTCAGTTGGAGAAGATATTACTATGATTGTTTTTTCAGGTGATGAATTGTAACCTTATATCCTTTATTACGGAATTCAAAATCATTGGAAACAGTCTGTAATTACTTTGGAGAGAATCCTTTATAATTTTCTGTCCCATAATGTCAGCATAGGATGTATATCATTAAAACCATAACGGTACTAGTAGAGTGTCCGTGCGTTGCCACGGGCTCTTGAAATAGTTTGCAAGAGTTACATATTAAATTTCACACGTACAAACAATATAACACAAACTCAATTATTGAATAATTGAAGTCCATTTTTGCAATGTAAATTGATAACAAAAAGAAAGATTAACGACATGTCCATGTAACAAACTGAGCGATGTTCGACCTTAACATCTATTACAAAACTATCAATATCTAGATGATGCGCTTAAGAAATTCTTTCACAATATCAGGAAAGTTGCCTTTAGCTTCATTCCCACGATGTTTTAGCAAGTATAATAAAAATTGTTTCCTCAACTCATACCCATCCTGCACAAACAATATATGTAGTTAGTATGAAAATTTCACGTCGAAGGTCTTAAAACATGTAACGAACAATACTCACCGCGCAAACCGGCTTTGACACGCTCGGTCCTGGTCTGCTAGAGAAAATGGACGGTTTGGTCTGCTAAAATCGGCCTGGAAAATTGTCGGTCCGATCCGGTCTGGTCTTCAACCGGTCCGACCAAGAGGACTGAGAAAAAATGTCACTGCCGCCGCCGTTCGTTCTCAGCGCGCCGACCGGCAGCCCCCGGGTAAACCACCATGTCCCCAAGCTTCCCCTCTCCTTCTTTTCTCTCCTCCCCATGCACCATAGCCTCTCGCCGCCGCTGTCATGCGTGCACCGCTGACGATCTCGAGTTCTCGACCTGGCGCTGGCAGCGTTCTAGCTGCGGGTTTCGCTGCCATGGCAGCGACCGTTTCAGCACAGCACACATGCAGGCCATCACATGCAGGCCATCAACTGGGGAAAACGGTCGATCGGGTGTGAACTTCGGATCGTGGGAGAATCGCTCGGCCGTGATTTCCGTGCCCAACAAATCAGGTAAGTATTTTTTTGGAAGGCGTGAGATTTAATAGCCTCCGTCTATAATCACGCACCATGATCCTCCGTTGCCGTTTTCTTTGTTGAAGCACATGTTCAGGTCCACCTGCCGCCACGTGATTCTCTCTCTCTCCCATTGCTCTCTCCGTAACAACCTTTCCTAATCGTCTGCGTCTTTATCGCAAGTAAAGGATTAGTGAGGTCAGCTCAGGAGTTAGTTGGGTTACTGGCCGCACCTGCCTGTGTATATCTTGTATAAATGTATACCTCTACAACTGAATATGACTGCTTTCAGTCATGTTGGTGTGTTGTTCACTTTCTGCACTTTTATTCAGTCGAACAGGAAATAGGAAGTACAAGAGAAACATGGCTTGATCCGAAAATCACGGCACCATTTGACAACAAACTGAACGTCATGGTTTTTTTTTCATGGTTGATCCGCTAATTATGGCAAGGCCCGAACACAAAAAAACATGGGCTCATGAAAAAAACTGCTATGGAAGGTTCATGGCTAACAGCCGCGCACTTGCCCCGGCACATCACCGACCTCATCGCTGACGCTCCCGCATGTCCACCACCTCGCCACAGCACCTGCACACGCAGCCCACCTCGCCGCTGCCCCTGCACGTTGACGCCGGTGGTGGTTGGCCGGTCCAAATGGTGGCTCGATGAGGGACCAAACCAACCCGGACCGTGTCGCCTTGGCAGCGTCGCCGAGTTCCAGGGTGGTCACCCAGGGACCGATGGTGAAGACGGCGGGCAGGACGAAGGGCAGCTAATCGGAGCTCTACCAATACCCACGCCTTCTTCACCAGCTTCAAGTCCTCGATGCCCCAGCCGGTGATGGCCAGGTACTACGACGCGTACGCGGCGATGAAGCTCGCCGTTGACCGTTTCGGTGGCTGTACTGTTAGGTTTTCTCTCCTTCTTACCTACATAGGACATAGGAGTGTTGATCGATCAAGGGAAATAAATAGAACCTGTTAGTACATATAGCAAAAATGCCCGTGCGATGCAACGGACCTATCAAACTTGTTTTACGTGATCTCGGTTTATGTAATCAATTAATTGACCGTTCAACCATATGTAAGTTCATTGTAGCTCGGAAACTTGCTAGTATCGATCACCAGTGACAAAAAAGTATAGTTAACTATTCCTGAAAAAACTCATTCTATTTCCATATAGAGCACATTCATCAAACATATAGAGCGCATTGTCCAACTTCAAGGATGACTGAACCTGGGGGTGAAAGGTAATGGAACGGACTATGATGTGGGTGGTACAGAACAGGCCACTCGAGTTCGATCCCATCCGATTGCCCATCTTGTGAGGCTGATGTTCATGCTTCCACACAGTTAAGGCTTGTCTCCCTTTGCCGCCTCCCTACCATATGGAATAGAAGAGACTGAATCAGAGAAATGATACACTAATATCGCTCTTCTATCATGCTAGGCACTATTAAGAACCTACACTTTGTCTCTAAGAAATAGAAATAGTTCACGATAGTAAACCATTGTTAGAAGCAAAATGATAAATGACTTGAGGGATTTTCCAAAAGAAAATTTTGCATCAGTAAAACTTACAAAGGTATAATTGCAGATCCAGTCCCAAACTCCCTTGTCCGTTTCCCATCACATGTATGCAGCCACGTATGTCAAGCAAGGCTGGTCTGAGCTGCTCGCCTGCTTGGCTGGCAACCCATTCATTCATATAGGCCACCATGCCATGGCTTGTGGTGTCTTTGGCCTACTTGTAAAGGAGAACTGGTTGAAAGCCATGGCTTTATAGTTCCATTAACAAAGTGTATCACTGCAGCACCACTGATCACCTCAGGGTTCATGCTTGGATTCTTGGTAGAACAGATGTTGGATCACAGAGTGCCCCATCCTCATTCTGCCATGAGAATATTGAGTCATTCCTATAAACATGTAATCTGTAAAATTCTCCGATCTAAAAAAATATGAGAAAGGAGCAACCTATCAGTTATGCATATGTAAAAACTGGTCTATGGCTTCGATGTGCTAATTTATATTCAGAACGGAACCCATTTAAAAGAATTTGATTTATTCCCTTTTAAGTATATGGAGGATCTGTACTCCTTTACTGTAAGACAAACAAAAGACTTTAAGTAGTAGCACATCTTTAGTGCATACACTCTGTTGTATGTTCTTTCTCTATTCCAAAATTCCACTCACGTGATCAAGAAGTATTTCACTGTCTTACGCAAGTAGTTCAGTGCATACATATGCTACTCGTTCGTAATTGCAACTTGAACAGAGTAACAAAATTTTCAGTTCGGTGCATGGATGGGTCGATGGGAACACACTGTCTAATGAAAAGGATAAGAATCACATTGGCATGCATAGGTGATCTGAAAATTTAAAAATATAGCATCTACATCTGCGCATCATGAGGAACAATTCCAGAGAAAAAAATTGATCCAGTCAAGTGTATCTTTGGATATTTCATTATCCACATAGGCCATATTAGTATTACTTCCCACGTGGTGCACATCTGCATGGTTGTGCTACGGCCCTTACATTGCAAATGTTATTACTACGGTTTCACAATGCGTTCTTGCTGATAGTAATTGAACCAAATGAAACGATGGACAAGCAGATTGATTAAGGAACTCTAGGTAATACTTCATGCCGTAAGCATTGGCTCAAAAAGTTAATTTGTAAGTAATGAACAAAAGGCCTAGAAGAATAGTTGTACCTAAATAAAGTTTACTGCTGCACATGAGCAGATCCACACGAAGCAGAGGGGAGGTGGAGCAGGCCGGTAACCAGGGGAAGGAGCAGAGTGGGAGAAGCTTTAGGCCGCCGTCTCCACTGGATATGGTGTCTCCGCCGCATCTGTGGAGGCGCCGCGGCTCCGCCTCGGATGGTGCAGCTGCCATGAGGGAGGTAGGTGTGGCGGCGTTCGTGGCTATGGTGAAGAGGAGGGGCGGCGCATGGGCGAAGAGGCAGGCGGTGCTCGTGGCCAAAAATGTGGGTCATTCGAGCAGCGGGAGGGAGGAGGGGATCGCCGGGAGGCGGCGAGATCGGTGGGCGGCGGCGGCGGCCAGGTAGGGAAGTCGAGGTAGGGCGCTGTGTTTTTTTAGGGGAATTGCTTGTGAAAATAACGTGCGACGACGACGTAGCGAGCGGATTCCCTTAAAAAAAGACGTAGCGAGCGGATTCCCTTAAAACTGGCAGGAATGGATACGATTGATGACGGTGATAAATAGTGGTGAATGTTGGCCTAATTTACTATCATCATGCATGGAAACGAATCATCAAGAAAAAGAATACTTCATATTACTACGCTCATAGGAAGCTTCCTAATCTCTGCTACCAAACAGTTTCCGCCCAAACAAGGAAGGAAAGTTATGGACGTGATGCAGATGGAAGCAAATGTTATGAAGATTAATTAATTTAGATTTGATCTTTAGAGATTGATTGTGATTGATTCTTTTACATAAAGACATTACTAAATAACTTGCGTCAGCAAGGAAAGTTCTGATCCGTTCAGTTTTTTTCGTTGTGTGAGAGGGTGACGCGAAACTAAACCGGTGGGGTGGGGGGAGGGGACGAAAAAAAACCTGTCGAAATAAACCGGTTGAAAGGTGGGGGTACGATCCTACCAACTGAGACATTAGGAGTAGAGATATTATTGTTCATGTTCAGCATAGGATGTATATCATTAAAACCATCATGGTATATTATTGTTCATGTTCAACATAGGGTGTGCTTTATTATATGTTTGACAATTGCTGACTATATGTTATTACCATATAGACTGGAAATATGTTTCTAGATCGAAGCTGCACGTCTAGATCGAAAATAAGCTATTTATAGTATAGTTACCCAAGTAACAGTTACAGTACTATCAATCAGCAAAAGTTCCTAATTGCTGATATATTAGATGGACTGCTATTTCATAGAACTGAAAAGAATATGTGTCCACTGTTGTCTCAAAGTTTCTCTTTGGCCAAGTTTAATTGATATGTCTAAAGTTCCAAGTGAGATATGAAATAAATGCACATGAACAAATCGAGGGGTGTAGTGTTCTTATGGTATTTTCAGCTCGAAACTACTTTGTGCATGACGGTTGGTGGCTGATCTATGCACGATCCATAATCGGACGCTGTTCTGAATGCTGCTTCGTCATACCAACGGTGTGATTAACAACATTGTCCATAAATAGGCCAGATGACGTCGTGTGTATAGCAGGTCTCTTTTTAGCTGGGGTGCTTTTTTTCATGGCTTTTTTTTCATTGCTAGGTATAAACTGAAATTTGTGCACTTAAAAATAGTCTATTTGAACATTGATTTGGATAGAGGCATGAAGCGCACCATGTAACCATTATTGTCCGTGCTAATTAGGAGAACAAGAAGAGATATCTAATAGTACTACGTATTAAAATCTTGCCTGATGTTTTAGAGGATGGCGAAGGCGATGCAGGGAGCCGACGGCATGTCCGCGGTGAGTTGTGATGGAGGAACAACCGCACACTTGATGGCTTGGTGCAGGGTGGCGCCGAGGTCGCCGTCCAGGAAGGCGACGCCGTCGCCGGGTGTCGAGGTCGTCGTCCACGAAGGCGACGATGCTTCTGTGCGGCGAGGGGATAAGCCTGGGGATCTGTTCCTTTTTTTTTTGGGATATATGTGTTACTTCTTTTTTGCATGGCCTGCGTGATGCGTGATTGTAGTGGTTTTTTTGGTCAGCCTAAATTGTTAGATGCACACCAGAGACATATGAGATTAAGGCCAGCCGTTGGATAGAGATTAGTGGGTCTAATCATGGGATGGTAATGGATCTGTGTATGTTTTATGGGGTGCGTTTAGTGAAGTTCATGTTTACTCTTTTATTAGTAGTGGAAGACACAAGATATCGAGATAAACACATATCTCTTCTTTTTTTTGCTGGAATTTGACGAGTATAGCTTACAAACTGGCCAGTTGTGACCTGTGAATGGTAGACGGAATATGTCATACAGTCGCATAGATTTTCTTCATGGTTGCATCTATATCTATACTACTTATAAAAGAGCAAACAAAATCTTCTCTAAACGCACCCATAAAACGTACACGGACCCATTACCACCGCATGATTAGATCAATTAAACTTGATCTAACAGTTAGTCTTAATCTAATCCATTTTTTATGTACACTTAATATTTTACGTTGACGGACCGTGCTCCACCTTAGAGAAAAATACGAAGCTCCGCGCCCACGCCCGCAGTCCCTACAATCACGACGCGAGGCACGCGAAAAGGAAACTGATCGCAATCCCCTCAATTTGTGGGCTGCCTTGCTCAAAACAACTCCCCCCGCGACCCACCCAGCCTGCCGCCTGATCCTCCGCCACAGTCGCCGGGGCAGAATCGACCAGTGCGCCGCCCCTTTCCCACAGCGACCCCCGACGCCGGCAGCACCTACCACTCCTCCTATCATCTTCCCCTTCCGTAAGCACTGGACGGCCAGAGGAGTTGGAGCCGACGTCTCCCTCCTTCACCTACACCGACGACGAGCTCCAACGGTGCCGTCTCGCCGTGCACGTCCCTGATATGGATGGCACCGCCGAGCCCGTGGCCCTTATCCCCTGGTTATCGAATCCAGCCGAGATTCGTCCCGTCCGTTCTACCACCGGGGCGCATCAACTTCTCGCGTCTCCCACATCGGCCTCCATGGTCGTCCTCTGCACCCAAGCTCTGCCTACAAGCTTCATGTGCATCAGCAGATTTGAGCTGAGGATCTGGATCGAGCAGGTCATAGGAGCTTGCCGGCAACACCCGATCATTGATCTGGTATTCTGGTTTGAAGTTCGTCTCAGGTGATTTCTACTCTGTAAAATAGTTTGGAACATCAAAAACTGCATTTTGAAATCGTTCATACAAACTGAATTTTATCGATCGTACATTCATGAAAATATATGGATAAGACAATCGTTCGTGTTTGCTTCCAGGCGTTCTGGCGTATCAAATCGCTCTGAACATCCATACATTGAGGTTGAAGCGATGCCATGATTGTTGGCATTCACGCTGGGAGGAATGAGATCAGCTCCATCATCTCCAATTAGTCTTCTTTCTTGCTATCCAGGTCTTAAATGAGCAGACAGTCTTTGAACAAGGGGTGGATGGGAGTACACGTTTTGGACCCCTCTGCAGAATTGAAACAATTTTCTGATACATAGATTACAATTTTCGGAACTTAAACACAGGTAGGTTCCAGTTGCGATTCCAATGTATAATTCCGATTAGTATTTTTTCATGTTACTTCATCATCCCCTTTTGTTGGCGCTTAGACTTGGAACATTTATTCCCACCGACTGTATATACTGCTATAGTGAACCGACCTATTTTGTGAAATTTTGATTAAATTTGTAATGCATGGCATGTCCGCATATATTGTCTATCTTGTTCATTTGTAAGCCCAGCTACACTAATTATGCCAGTTGTATTTGATTGAGAAATAACATGAGCTTACAATTCGCAAGCTTGTGATTTGATTTCGCATATTAGTTTGTCAAGTCCGGTTGTATTTTGTAACCTATTTTTAATTTTCAGTTCCTTTTAGGGGAGCGGCCTACTGATTATTATGTCTGATAGTTTGCAGACACGGATGGCGGCGACCATCTTTCACTATCCGACATCGCCTCGGCCAACTGGAGAAACCTAGCACCGCTGACGGTTCATCTTGGTTTGTCTCTCTTCCTTGCATTTTGGTTCCAGTCACAGGCTTTTTTTCAGGATACATCTTGCTTGCGAGGATGATTGTTCTAGCCACACGAAGCAGAATTGGAGTGCAACCCGGTGCGTCGTCCCCTTCTACTTAAGTGAGACTGGTTTCCTTCGGGGGCCTTTTGCCATTTGGAAAACTTGTGATTCTGAACCTGTATCTCTGCTCATCTCCCCTTCCCTGAAACTCTGAACCTGCTGCACTCTTTCTTCTCTGATTACTACTCTCTGTCACCTGAATTCTCTATCCTATGAAGATAGAAATACCAAGCGGGTGGGTGTGTATGCTGGTTCTGAACATAACTGGATCGAATTACTCCGCTGGACTGGTGCCTCAAGGTACTGCGATTTTGGCTTCAAAGAAGAATAGTGACTCAGCAGGACATGTATATGCATCTCTCCCTGCCATAAGTAAGCATGGAAACAAATTTCGGTATGCAGCAGCAGATATATTCAGTCAATGAATTATGTACCTAATTGAACGAACAAAATTTCAGCCACTGAATTCTCATACAGTTGCAGCGATTACTTGAAGGAGATATAACGAGTAATATGCATCGACAGAATATAGGTCCATAAAGACCATCTTTCCTTAGGCATTGCATTCTAAAATTATTTTTCTTCTTTCCGATTAGCTAACTAATTGTGCCAAGCACACCAAATGCACATTAACAAGAGCAATGGTTAATTGGCAACCAAGTTTAGGAACCAACCACACACCGGTTCACTTTTCAATACCAAAATAGGATCTCATATGGTCATATGGAAAGAATATCATATTCCAACAATCCAGCATGAATAGGCCTTCTATTTCCAATTTTTGTCCGCCCAACTTGTTTGGGACTAAAAGCTTTGTTGTTCGTTGTTGTTGTTGTCGTCGTCGTTGTTGTTATTGTTATTGTTGTTGTTGCTGTTGTTGTTGTTGTTTTGTCAGCCCTTTGAGAACCTACTCATAGATTATGGAATATGTGAGAGGGTTGTGATTTTTAGAAGACATCGACAATGTCCCATTAGCCATGTTAGTGTGTGATTGTTGTACATCAATTATTTTTTGAGCTGGTTAGTGTAAAAAATGGTCACTAGAGCTTTTCTTAGTGCATCGGAATAGTTTCTTTAGTGATGGGTTCAAGTGGCTGCAATGCAAATATGGTTTCTACTATGATGCCATGTAAACATGTAAGATGGTTCACTAAAGAGCAGTAACTAATTAGATTGTCCTTCCTAAAGAATTCTAACACTGTAGTGGCTGATGAGTTGAACAACATTGTATTAGCTGGTGTGGCTCCATTACTTCTGTCAAATAGAGACTATATTTTATTCTTTTTAAGATTCTTCTTGTATCCTGGAGATTACAATGGTCTCCTAACATCTCAACTTGATAAACAAAGAATTTAATTTTATATGTTCTTGTGCTTATCTGGTAGATGTTTATTAGGTATTGCTATAAATATGATGAACTCAGTTAGATGGTTCGCTAAATCGCGGTAACTAATTATATTAACTTTGCTAAAGAGTTAAACAACACTGTATTGGTTGATGAGTTGAACAACATTATATTAGTTCACGCAGCTCCATCACTGGTGTCAAAGTTGTATCATATTTATCTCACGGAATAGTCTACATCTCGAGAGCCTTAGCCTGTTCTTCTCACTTGTAAAGATACATGATTCCAGTGTAAGGAGCACTCATTTGAGACTTAGATCACAAGTTTTGTTTAATTTGGTTAAGTTAAACTAATGATTATCATTTAGTATGCCCTGTTGCACACCATGATTGAAGCATGGAGCTCACTGGAACTGCATGAAAGCTGCAATGCTATTTTATTTATTGAATTTACTTATTTTGGTAATGGCGCCCTCTCATGTTTATTTTAGATCAAACATGTACAACTCAATGTGCACACACAAAGGTAAGGCTCTTCAAAACCTGTGGTAGCAGTTTGTCAATAACTCCACGATATCTCCAAGTAGGAGGGATTTTTGAGTTGTTCTTGTGAGGATTTTTGACTGGACGTGAGGATCTCCGAGATCGAAGAAATGCGACCACACACTATGTGAGGATCGGTTTAGAATCTCAGCTTCCCTTGCTAAATTATTTGACAAACTATAAACATGTAAGTTACTTGTTCACGTGTTCATTTGAATTTAGATAGTTACTTGTTGTAAGGAGAGCGGCCTATTGCATTGTGGTGTCTCAACAATAACTCAGATTAGCAGAACCATAGGAGAGCATTCTGAAAGCATCTCTAGCAGACCCCGTATAATGGTCAAACCTGTAAAAAAACGACGCGTTTACAGTTTTGGTTGGAAAAACGGCGCCTAACAGACCCCGTAAAACTTGTTCGACCCGTAAACTTTTTAAGGGGCACAGTAAATCCATTCGCGAAAACCTTATATGTACAGTTTCGAAGGCGGTATACAGTTCAACCCGTAAACCGGTCAAACCTCGTCGGAGCAGACGCGCCGCCGCGAAACTAGCCGGAATCTACCTGGAAATCACCGGAATCCGTCGTCGCACGTCGGAAGAAGCCGCAGCATGCCGGAATTTGCCGCCGCCGGTCCGAATTGCGGCCAGCTCGACCTCCACTGCCGAGGCGAGGCCGTCCACGGGCAGGGCGGAGCAGGCCACCGGCGGCTTGAATCAGGGCGGGGCGGCACCGGAGAAGAGCGGGGCGGGAGTGGGAGAGCTCGCGCGGCCACAACGGGGAACGCGTGCGTGCGACGGCGGGCAGTGTCGGGCTCAATCGGAGACGGGCGGGCGCGCCAGGGAGCGCGCGGTCGGGGTGGGCGGCGCTGGGCTCCTCCACTGCATGTGTGGTCGGGAACGGGCGGCGCCAGAACGAGCCGGGGGCGAGGCAGGCGAGCCGGGGCGCTAGGGCGAGGCACGCCGTCGCCGGAGACGGACTAGCCGGGACGGGAGGAAAAAAGAAAAAAAATGGGCTATAGTGGGGTACAGTTTTATTTACGGGGTATGTTCTGTCCGGGACAATTTCACATCGTAAAAACAGTTTACAGTGCCCCTTATACGCGTTTTTAAGGGGTCTGCTAGAGATGCTCTGACTCCTAACCTATAAGGAAGCAAACTGTTACTTGCTTCTATGTGATTGAACCGTGTGCATACACCATTTTTCTTGTACTCCCACCTGAGGAACAAATTGACTGTGACCTGGTCAAGAGAGTCAGCCACCAATATGAACTCATAAAAGTTTGAGGTATTTCTATTTTTGGCTGGGAATAATTGTTGGATTGATCAGCTCGAAGTTGGGATCAATGTTCTTTTTTGACGGAAGGATATTCTAGGCATGCAGACACTCTGCACTCTATACACTCCTTGGAGCACAAAATATGTTGAGCTGATATGTATTTAGTTGGTGTGGGCCTTTATTATGTTGTTTTTTTTACCTAATTAGTATAATTTCGTAATATTAAACAGCCTTTATAGTTAGGGTAATATTTCTAAAAGCATGAACAATTAAGTACATATATGGATAAACTATTGTTAAAAGAATTGTAAATATATTGATCAATACTAGGATCGTGCGTTGCACGTGCATGTTTACTAGTTTAGAGAAAAATGTGAAGGCATCTCTTCCTGCTATGCTATCTAGAGAAACAGAATAATTCCCTCCACCCAAATGGAGAAAGGAACACTAGCACCTCGTTTGGATGTTGATATTGGGCCTCGGAATTAGATATTGGCATTGGTCTGGCCCGAATGTCATTGTTTAGATGGCTGTGGCATTCAGATTTGGAAACAAGCCCGAATATTGGCCCGACCGCGGCAAACCGCGCGCCAGCCTTTTGCAATTCGGAGCCCCAACGCAGGATATCGCCTGGCTTTCGCTAGCGAGCGCCTCCCCCCGCCAAACACAACGCTTCGTTCCCGCTCCAGGAAAGGAAAGAGGCGCGAGCGACGGCGCGATTCAGGAGCTCGGCCGGCGGCGCAGGTGAGATCCTCCCCCCCCCCCCTCCCTCCTCATCCCCCTCCCCCTCTATCCCCGGAGAGGCTCGTCCCCATCCAGCTCCCTCCCCGCGCCAATCTTCCATCCACGGCGGCGCAGCCATGCCGACCGAGGTGCTCCCTCCCCGCAGCGGTGGCGACGGCTGTGTTTTGCCAACCATGGCAAGAGGCCCCCTCGCCCCCCTCTGTACCTGTCGTGGAAAACGAACACCTATGGGATCAAGGAGATCCCTTTACGGTTCGGCAAGGAGAAAGGATTGCACAAAGAGCAGATCTAACGAACAGCACACGGGGATTTACCCAGGTTCGGGCCGCACGGATGCGTAAAACCCTACTCCTGCTTTGATTGTATTATTATGGATGTTCTTGGCCAAGTTCTGGGAGCTACAGTGCTCGTTAGCTGCGCATGCAGAACGGGTCCTCTGGAGTGTTCTTCCCCCCCCCCCCCCAAAAAGTTGCCCTCCTGTACGCCTCGGGCCTCCTTTTATATGAGTCAAAGGGGCTACCACAGTGGCGTACGAGATAAGGCATGAGGTGGAAAGTAGCTACAGTGTTATCATACCTAACCCTGACGACTTAGGACAAGCTCATTAAATGCACCGTGAGGTGTCCGTCGAGGTGTCCCTCAGCGTCTCGGGCTTGGAAAAGCTTTACAGGGGATGGGCAAAAGCAACCATCCCATCAGCACCGCTTAAGCATCTCGTGGCCAGCATCGCACCACGTCACCATGAGGACAAGCCCTAAACGACAAGGCTGGCCGCCGCACAGGAGCGATAGCGCTGCACTGTGCAGAGCCTTGCCGGGGCTGAATCCTTGCCGGGCCCGGGGCTTGCCGGGACCGAATCCTTGCCGGGTCCGGGGCTTGCCGGGATCGGGTCTTGCCGGGTGCAAGGCCTTGCCGGCAAGGGTCTTGCCGGGCCTCCGCAACCCTTTGGCCTTCTGTCTTCTGGTCTGATCGTTGACTTGAACGTCTCCTTGGCATCTTAGTCTCGTGATTACTCCTAGCTATTCCCCGGCAAGGCTTGCCGCGGTACGGCTACAACTGCCCGTGCACAAGTAAGGGGTACTAAAAAAACCCATACTTTAGTACACCGACAGTACCAGTACTTCAGGCCCCATCTCGACCACTCCCTGGTCTCCTCTCACCCCCTCATCTAGAACCCTAGAAATCTGATCTTATCCCTATTTTCTTTGCCTCTTGCAGGTCACTTGGTGGGTGTATGGATCCTTCTCAGCAGCCCGATGCGAGGTATGTGATGTTCATAGATGTATGTGAAAGGGATCTAAATCTAGCTAGATGTTTTTGTGCTCCAAATGGCATTACTAATTGTAGTTGTCTTTGATCTGTCATGCTATTGCAATCAATAACACTCTGTTTGGAAAATATTTGCAACTTGCTGGTGCTGAAAGATCATGCAACTGGTGAAGGCAATGACTGGTGCTGAAAGTGAAGTGCCACCAATTGTACCAGATGTAGTAGCCACCGAAGCCTCACCAGAATTGCCCCCTAAAAGGATGAGAACAGGTGAAGCTATCTTGTGCATGCTTGGAGACATGAAAGGTACTTTCCAAGATGCATTGAAGTCACTTGAGCCACTAGAACTGCCCAAGGTTACTCCTCCTCTTGAAATCCTTGCTGCACTTGAAATGATACCGGATTTGGCTCGTCCAGACATGCTACGAGCATATGGTAAACTCATCCTTAGTGAACGCTTATTCCAAGCGCTTATGCAGTTGCCCATTGAATTTAGGAAGGAATGGTTGTTGATGTTGAACGAGAAGAATGGTGTTTGATTGCTTCCAAGCGCTTGGAGTTGCCCATTAGCATTTGGGCTACAATGTTTCCTTGGTTTGTTTCATGTAATAGCTATGAACTTATGGTACTAATTATTAGTATGTTATTGTAATGATGGAAAACAAATGTATGAGACATGAAAGACTATGTTATGTGTTGCTGTTATCTAAATGCTGCTGTATAAGTGCTGCTGTATAAGTGCTGTTGTTTGTGTATAAGTGCTGCTTTTGTGTATAAGTGCTGCTGTATAAGTGTTGCTGTTTGTGTATAAGTGCTGCTGTTTGTGTATAATTGCTGCTGCATACATGATATTCATGTATAATTGTTTTTTTTTGTGTGTGTAATTGCTGCTATCGTACTCTTTATATATAATTATTCAGAAATAATTCTCATATATTGCATATCATTTAATTGTGAGCATTACATCAAAGTACAATGTTCATTCTATGATAAATGAGCAATTCCAAATTCCAATGTAGAGAATGACCATTCAAACAAGCTTTAGAATTGAGCCACTCATGCGAATTCCAAGTGTCAATTCTCTACACATCCAAATAATAGAATTCGGGTTGAATGTCAATATCAAAGTCTGGAGATTTGATATTGGGGCCAATTCAATTCCATGGTCCTGAATATCAACATCTAAACAAGGTGTAGAAGACTTTATGCTTCTGTCTTGGTGCAAAATTAAGCACCATTGGCCTACACATATAAAAACCGAAATGTTCGTGTTTCTTCAAAATTTATGTGCTCTTGCAAAATGGGTTGCAAGTCTTGTCTGCCTCCGGCCTAGTTGTCAGTTTTCTTATTGTACATCTCAGGCTTGAGAACTCCAACATAGGGCAGGTTGCGGTAGAGCTCGGCATAATCCATACCATAGCCAACAACAAAGCTGTCGGGGCACTGCAGAGGAACACAAACAGCTTGGCAATTAATTAAGGGACCCATACTGTAGGATAGCTTGTCAGTAGTCAATACGATTTGCTATAGATGGAGGAAGACAAACTAAAATCATAACTGATGTTACAAAGTAGCCTAAAGACTTCCAAGTTTCAAGTTTGGCTTTGTGCCATATAGCAGAATGTTAAAGAGGGATGATATTTCTACCTCGAAGCCTCTATAAAATTTTCCACCCCCCACTAGCTGAAAATCGACTGTCCTTCTTGCTGGTTTGTCCAGGAAAGTGCAAACTGATATGGACAGTGCTCCTTTCTTCTGCAAATGGGCAATGAGACAAGAAACAGTATTCCCTGTGTCGACAATATCTTCAACCTACAAAGATGCAAAACCATCATCGATGAATGGATATCACCAGAACAGGCTCATAGTCAAAACAAAACGACATACCCCCCCCCCCCCCCCCCCCCCCCCCCAACACCACTTAGGTACACACAGTACATTTGGAGTAACATGTCCATGAACAACAACAACAAAGGCTTTCAGTCCAGACAAATTGGGGCAGGCTAGAGTTCAAACCCACAAGATCACAAAATCAACTCATGGTTCTGGCACACCCCTGTCCATGGCTAGTTCTTTGGTGATATTTGGTACAAGATAAAGATTTAATTCTCATACTTCATCATATGGAAAAACAAATTTCAGCTACAACATATTCAAAGACTGTGTTGTTATACTACATAAAATAAAACTAATGTGAAATATATCCGGCATATTTGTATTTTAAGTATCTCGTATTGCAGTTTAGAGTAGCTACAAATGGACTTCATGAAGGTATTGCCATAACCTTGAAGCAAAAAAGTCATAAAGTAAATCATAAAATAAGAAAAAAGTAAT
Organism: Elymus sibiricus; assembly: GCA_039707655.1. NCBI lineage: Eukaryota > Viridiplantae > Streptophyta > Magnoliopsida > Poales > Poaceae > Elymus > Elymus sibiricus. Next base: position 131,282,732 of record CM077663.1, read on the forward strand.
GTCAATTTATTTAGAAGAAAAAAAAACTATGGAAGAGTTTAGAACAAAGAGAAATGCAGTTTTGTGCATATCATGCATAGTGCTTAAGCTCAACCATGGAATCTTGGCAGAATCTGGTGTAGTGAAGACCATATCCAATGGCCAACAGTTCTTGGATTTGCCAACTCTCTACCATCTGACCGGCTTCATCCAACAGTTAATATTCAAAGTTACTAAGAGATTATTGAGCAAGGAGCCAGGTTCTTGCCAGTTATTTATACAGAAAAAAAAGGCTTCTTGTAAGGAAACTACTATAAGCGCAGAGTTCGCGCTGTACAGCTGCAGCCTTACTGCCCGAACCCTAGCCACCACCTCCCATTTCTTCCTTTCCAGTCACAGTCGCTGGGTGTCATCACCGTCATAAGGTGTAGCTAGAATTACCCATCCGGCCGCGGTGAGTTCCTCCCCACCCCCATCTCACCGTAGCCAGAGTTGGCCGTCGTGTCCTCCAGCCCCTCATACCATCCCCTTCCTCAAATTTCCTCTTCCCCAAACTCGGATGCTTAGCTCCCCTTCCGCCTCTTCCTCCCGTTGCTTCTTCTCCGGGTCGACGGAGGTAGAGCATTCACTTCGTAAGACCAGGGCACGAACGTTTGTTCCTTTGATTTCCCAATTGAACACTGCTATACGGACGATCCTGTTTGTCGGGTAACTGTACGACAGTATGAATCCAACCGTCCATGCTTAAGCCAAGGTGCAGCACATCCATTTGATTGCCCAGTCGTACAGGTTTCGGATACTCACCGTCGTATCTGGACTAGTTTCGCTTCCCATTCATGTACTGATATTGTTTATATAACTAAATTCAACATCTAGTCAACTCCCAAGAAACTCAACTCTTACCACAATAAATAACGTGGGAGAGCATTCACTCCCTAACACCAGGGAACAAACGATTCGTTCCTTGGATGGAGTCATGTTTGGTATAACTAAAATTCGGCATTTAGTAAACTACCAAGAAACTCAATTCTGCCGAACAATGTGACACGCCAATTCAGATGACACAACCAGATTAAGCTAGGTGATTCAAAGGACAAAGCGTCACTTCTCTCTAGTTCTATGATTCTACTTGCTTGGGTAGCGGAAATTCCTCGACTCTCGCCGGTGCATGACCCAAAACCTTAGTATAGGACCACAAACGAAAGCAACAATCACAGAAAAAGACGAGCCTATAAGCAGATAACGCCTGGTGGTGGTGGACACGAACATGGCCGCCACACAAACGTGGCAAAAAAAAGTGAGGCTCGAGGCACGAACCACCACGACGTGTTTCCCGGCGACGTCGACCTTGAGGTCAGCAGTGACCCGGGGCCGGCCGCTGGACTCGGTGCCGTCGCCATACGACTCGACGCGCACGAGGTCGACGGCGAGCAGCGCGTCGATGCGCCGCACCAGGTCAGCGAGGAAGAGGAAAGCCCCCGTGGCGACGCCCACGACGACGGCCGACTCCGGGAGCCGGCGGATGTCGGCGGCGAGCTCAGAGGCGACCTCGGCGACCCGCGCGGCGATCTCAGCCTCCGTCCACAGCACGCGGTCAATGCCGGCGTCGGCGGCTTCGCTCACCATGGCGGTCGCGGTGGTGGCCAGGAGCGTTAGGGTTGGGATTTGGAGGTGGTGGGTCGGGTAGGAGCTTGTGCGGGCTATTGGCGATTTGGCGAGGATGGGGGCTCGGGCGGCGGCGTGGTGTTTCTTCTGTGGCGTGTTTACGTGGAAGAGTGCCAAACATTGGTCATCGGACATTTCTTTATTTATTTTATAGTTGCAAAAAAAAGACATTTCTTTATTTCTTTTATTTAAATATTCGTCATCGGGACAAAATGGTTGGGATCTATTTTGTTCTTTTTTCCAGTCTATTTCTAAACTTTGCTGAGTTGCTTTAATTTTACTCCGAATTTTTATTTTGAAAATGCCTTGAGCAAAGCTCGATGTCGTGTTAGGGCCTCCACCTTTGATGGAGCAAACTTTTTGAAACCCACAAGCTTGTAGAAGCAATGGCCGGAAGGTCGTCGATGCAGACTAGGAGACACTGGCGGCCGCGATCTGCAAAGCAACTCGTCGTCCTAAATAAGAGATTGCCGATAAGGGTATGTACAGACTCTACAATCCACAAAAGTTGGCTGAATTTAGACCGAATCCATCAAAAACCTAAACCGACTAGATCCGTAAAGACCCCACGAAGACAAAAAAGACCACAAGCCCTTCGTCCGTGATGAGGACACCAACGGAACGGAGATAGGACGGGGAAAACATTATTTCTAAATAGGGGAAGCGTCGCCACCACACCGTCCTAACCAAACGGAAGACACCCTAAAGAACACCTCAGACAAAATTCCTAGGATGTTGTATGCCAAGTCTGAATCAGATATCGAACTCGCTACCGTCTAGGGCCATGTGTCGGCATTGTCTTCTCCGATGGCCTAGCCAAACTAAACCATTGTAGAAGCTCACGCAATGGATTCGTTCGTCTGCCACTGGATTCACGAACGCCCAAATGGATTCTTCTTTGCATGCATTTTTTCTGTTTTCCTAATCCTACATGGGGGTTATTCAAGTTGTACACATTTAAGACGGCAAAAACTGCACATAAACCCTTTCCTCGCACGCCATTAGTCCTTTGGACCGTTGATTGTCTCGATCTGACCGTGTTTGTCCGTTGGATGTGTGTGTGGGAACTGGGAACTGCTTCCATAAAAACATGGCCACGAATATGGGCATGTTGTCCAAAGGGCAGCTATTCCGATGGTCGTATTTGTGGTTGATCGGACTGATACTGGATCGGGTGGCTCAATTTCTATGTAAGCCCATGCTAGGAGCCCTTGTGCGACGCCACCCCTTGAAAAGAGAAATATAAATGTATCAGTTGTCTTACCCCGATCTCTGCTCTCTCACCAGTCGGGCGAATTCCTAGCAGTCCCATTTGCTGTCAAGCTCCTCCGCCAAGCTCATGTTGCTCATATGGTCATCCTATCACACTACGTCGGTGAGATTCCCCAAGCCGCCTCATGCTCCATGAACTTTTTCAAATGACGAGTCTTTCACGGTGTTACAAGTGCGGGATGAGATCATCGTAACATGCATGGCTGATTGGTACGGGAAGGTATGACAAGGCAATGTGGTGCTGGCAATTGATGTGACGGGGGGATGATGAGTAGGGTCGCGTCTGCGATTGAAGCCGATCCGTCAATGAGATCGAGTGCTGATGACCCACAAGTATAGGGGATCAATCGTAGTCTTTTCGATAAGTAAGAGTGTCGAACCCAACAAGGAGCAAAAGAAAATAACAATTGGTTTTTAGCAATGTGTTCTCTATAAGTGTTGTAAGTAGTAACAATAGATAGTTTTGTGGCAAGATACTTCGTAACAAGTAAAAAGTAATAATTGTAACAAGAGTGCAACGAGGTGACCCAATCCTTTTTATAGCAGATGACAAGTCGGAAGTACTTATAGTGAGCAAAACGTTCTCGAGGACACATGAAAATTGTTGTCTAGTCAAGTCCGTCACATTTAGTAGATTCACGTTCATTACTTTGATAATTTGATATGTGGATGGACCGGTGCTAGGATGTTGTTCTTTCTTGAACAAACAACCCTCTTATGATTACTCTCTCGCAAGCATCCGCAACTGCGAAAGAAGAACTAAGATAAATTTAAGCGTAGCAAGAAACATATGGATTCAAATCAACTACGAAAACAATCAATGTATCGCGCATGTACACTTGTTCATAAGACAATTTTATCTTAAGCCTGAAACGTAATATAGAGAAAGCAATAAAAACGGAGTACAATGGATTATCTTTTTTATTATAGTTTCTCTTTCCATTTCAACAGTTAATCTATAGAACTCGTAAAATGTAAGGTAAAAATATTTTACACGAAGCAATTTTTGACTCGTACTCAGACCTTGCCACATGGGTCGGCCTGCCCGACATGACATGACCCAACTGAAAAACGCATGGCATGCCACGATTCTTTTTATAAAAGGGCAGTGTCATGTCACCCCGAAGGCATTGCCTCGGGGATTGGCCTGGCAATGACGCAACGACTATATCTAGCGTTTAGCGAGGCGGTAGAAACCATCGCTGAAGCGTCTACAGTAGTTGGGTCGGCCCATCCGTGCGTACATTAAAGGAAAAAGAAACTGAAAAGGCAGAGGACGCGGGATCGATCGATGGTCTTTTGGGAGATCGTCGACATTGCCACCCACTCCGGCCACTTCCCGTTAGTGGTTAGTAGTAGGGGCGCGACCTACTTGAGACGATCCGAGCTGGCCTTCTCCAATTTTTTTTAATTTTATCACTTTCTTTTGTTTCTTTTCTTTTTCTTCTACTATTTTTTCATTATTTTATATTTTCTTTTGTATTTTTTATTCTTTTTGCATTTGTTTCTTTCTTTTTTCTTTTTGTTAATTTTGTTTCATTTTTGGTTTTTTAATTTTTCAGTATTCTTTGTTTATTTCATTTTCATTCTACATTATTTGTATATGTCAACAACATTTTTTAATAGATGTTTAACTCTTTTCCAATGCAAATTTAACATTTTTTCATACATAGTGAACATTTTTCTATGCACATTTTTATCATTTTTCAAGTGGTTGATTAACATTTTTCAAATACAAGTTTAACCTTTTTTGAATACGTGGTCAACATTTTTTCTATATACATTTAAAACTTTTTCAAATGCTTGATTAACTTTTTTCAAATACAAGGTCAACATTTTCTTATACATGGTCATATTTTTTCCTATGCACATTTAACTTTTTTTTAATGTTCATTAACATTTTCCAAATGTAATATTAACATTTTTTGAACAAATGGTCGACATTTTTCCTATACAAATTTAACATTTTTTCAAATGCTTGATTAACACTTTCAAATACCTGTTGAAATTTTTTCAAATGTTTGATTAACATTTTTTATATACATGAGAAAAAATCATTTTTTATACATGGTCATCATTTTTTTATACATGATCTACATTTTTTCTATACACGTTTAACATTTTTAAAATGCTTGATAAAAAATTCAAATACTTGCTCAATATGGTTTTTCAAATGCTGCATTAACATTTTTATATACATGATAAAAAAATCATCATTTTTAATACATGATCAATATTTTTTTTGTGCGCATTTAACATTTTTCAAATGCTTGATCAAAAATTTTCAAATACTAGTTAAAATTCTTTTTAAATGCTTTATTAAGATTTTTCAAAGTTTTATTAACATTTTTATGTACATGATAAAAATGTCATCATTTTCTTAATACATAGTCAACATTTTTTCTACACACACTTAGTATTTTTCAAATGCTTGATCCACATTTTTCAAATATTTGTTAAAAAATAATTCAAATGCTTGATTATTATTTTTTAAATACATGATTCAATTGTTTATACACTTTGTTTTATTCATTTCTCGTATACGCGATAAGCATTTTTCTATGCATATTTGATATTTTTTAAATGCTTGGTCAACATTAGTCAAATGTTTATATATATATATATTTAAATTAGAAAAAATATAGCTAAAACAGAAAACATAGAATATAAAAAAGAATAAAAAGAGTTTGTGGCCTCTCGCGCTCCTTGGCCGGCACATCTCGGTCTCCCCTTCAGCAATCCCTAACCTCTCGCTGAACGCGAGATATAGGGGCTCCCCATTGCGGTCCGGACCACATCGTTTTTCAGCTTTCTGGGCTGAATTTTTTGGCCTTCCAGACCTTTTCTAAGGAAAACAAAAGGGTCGTGTCATGCCTGGAGGACGGTCGAAAATCCGTGCCCGCGAGGCACGGCCCATATTGCAGGTTTGCGCGTGATTTGTCGTCTACTCCTGCCACCTTCCTTGCTTCGCCCCCAAATCCATTCCCCTTCGCCCCCCCCTTCCCGTTGTCGAACAAACCTTCTGCACGTCGATCCGGTCTAGTTCGCTGGCGTCTCCACCCGATTGACTCCACTGCAGTATGCTGTAGCCCGTGGAGCCTGGGGCGTTGGTTGTACGTCGGTCGATTCCCGCGGGATCTGCCGGGGCGCCCGGAGCCGGAGGTATGATCCGCAGTATCTGCTCTGCTCGATGGGTCTTGGTCTACCATCTGGTGGACCGATCCGTTGCGATTGCGCTTATTCTTCCGTTCGTCTGGCCGTAAACTCGTGATTGCGTGGGATGACGCGAGTGGTTGCGCTGCCGCTGCGCGGTAGACGTAGCTTGATCGATCCGTTTTGCCTGACGAAGCACAATTGCTTTTGCATTAGCTTGACTCCAGTCAGGATTGAAACGTAACCGTGTTAAAAAAAGAGGAGGAAATGTAATCATCTGAGCACACACAACGTGGTGCTTGCCTTAGAAGAGGTGCTTCTTATGTAATTGCCTCGCGACGGGAATCAGGAGACACCTGGAATTGTCGATCGAAGGATATGATTGAGATTGTTCTGATGGTCACAGGGAAGATTATTTTGAATGGAATGGTTTCACCTGTTTGCACTCCAGTGCAGCTCACCTCCATTTATTATGGGCCAAACTTACAGTCAAGAACATGACAACCCGTTTTATATCTTTTTTTATCCGCTTCATTTAGTTCGTAATTACTAAATCTAAAAAAAATAGTTCTTGATTACTAATTACTATAAAAACAATAATATGCTGAAGTCAAGTATGCGATACTTGACTTCTGCGTATTAATGTTTGCCTAAGGGTAATGGCTGGCATGAGTCTTGCCAATAAGTTCATCTATCATTACTAACAGTTATTGTTTATTTAGACATTGCACATGTAATTTTGGAATAATTCGTACGAGCAGTCATAGTAGCTCATAACTTTGTTGGTACTAATAGTGTTCAAGGATGTAAATTTGGAAGACGAGCTGTGGGTTTGCCAAAAAATTGTGGATGCTGCAGCACTATCGGATATTATCCGAGATTTTTCTTTCGTTGCCTTTCAAGTCATCTGTTGATATGGTTTCTGCAGAAGGCGAGGATGTCAACCCCTGCAAGGAAGAGGCTGATGAGGGATTTCAAACGACTGATGCAGGATCCTCCTGCGGGCATAAGTGGCGCACCTCAGGATAACAATATAATGCTATGGAATGCTGTAATTTTTGGGTAAGACTTCATGATTCTATATTTTATACCTACTTTATATAGGTTAGTTATATACTGAAGTATCATCTCCTTATGTTGTGTTGTCTTGTTTTTCAGTCCTGATGATACTCCCTGGGATGGTGGTAAGTTTATTTACTAGCCTTTAAGTTTATTAGAGGTTGTCGTTGGGAGAATAATCACAAACTCATGAGCATGTATGTTATCATGCATTCTACTCTGTTTTCAGTATCTGACATGATTAATATCTTTACATAGTTTTCGTTCTTGATGTCTCAGTTGATTTATATAACTAGGAAACCATTTACTTCCTGTGCCAATAAGAACCTTACCATTTACTTCCTGTGCCAATAAGAACCCAAAATTGACGTGGCTACACTTCACTTATTTCTTCATGTTGCTCTACTGAGCTCTTCAGAACATCTGGTTCACCTGCATGTTATTGTCTCTTGTTGATGTTCAGCCTAGGAACATGTAGTTCAAACATCTTACATCTTTACCAGATATCTTTAGCTACTTTTCATGTCGAATTTACATTCACACTCTGCATATGTTTTACGTCTAGTTCACTGAAGCAATGCCATTTCAGATTTCTCTAGATGTCACAGTTTGGGGTGTAAACATTTGATGAAGTAATTTGATAATATTTTATATCCTTGTAAATACAGTGCATTCTAACTGCTGGATATTTAATGTTAAACTCATCTATTAATTAGGGTTTGTTGTTCATGTTCTTTTTCTGGTCCTTGTCATATTTCTAAAGTTTTTTCATGGAATTTTGAGCCTTTTGTTTATAACTGAACCAGTATTGATTTCTCGGGCCGAGTCATCTAGTCATATATGATATTTGTTCATAGATTTTGTAGTTTTTTAAAAAGAAATCTGTATTGGTTTCATGTTACCAGTAAAGCCTTTTGTGCTTACTATGTCAGGTACGTTCAAGCTGACACTTCAGTTTACTGAAGATTATCCTAATAAGCCACCTACAGTGCGGTTTGTTTCTCGGATGTTTCATCCCAACAGTAAGCTTTTTGTGCCCTTGTTTAAAACTTATTGTGTGGGTTATCTTCTTCTTCTTTAAGTGTAGGACCTTAGTAATGTATTGATGTAGCACTCCAGTCCAAAGTCAATATAGGTTTCCAAGAGAACATATGGAACGTGAACTTGCAACAAAATAGGTTAACAGGAACTACTAATCCTAGCCATTTAATTGGATCAAAATGATTTACATTAAACACCAAAAGCTAGCATCACTTTTATCCAAAGTTGATCTAGTTGCTGAGATTTAAGTTTTCGTTTTCCTATTTTAAGGTCTGTTCCTACCTGCTACACCTGCTACATGCTGAAATCTTCAATTGTGGTTCTATATGCTGCATTGTAGTGGTTTCAGAACATAACTAATGCTTGTTTGAGTTGATAAATTTGCCTTTATCTTTTCTTATGTCAATATTAGTGACGATTAGTTTATTATAATTTGAATTCTAGATGATGGCTAATAGTCGAGCAGCCTTTACAACATATTTTGAGAGTACACAGTGTTTAAACTGACCCTTTTTTTTTGCCCTTTTGGTAATTATTCTCTTGTTGCAAGAACCTTCTAGTGGCATTACATTTTCGCTCCCATTCATTTTATTTCCTAACATATTGTTTTATTGCAAGCAGTTTATGCGGATGGAAGCATATGTTTAGATATCCTCCAAAACCAATGGAGCCCGATATATGATGTAGCTGCTATATTGACATCCATTCAGGTAGATGTCACCCTATCATTAGTTTAGTCAATTCTTGCTAGCCCTAGTTGTCGCTTCATGTTGCTTACAAAATGAAGTTTTATCATGAAATATGCCGAGTAAACCCACCCAACAAGGATTCTTTCATTCTCACCAACTTGACTGATATTTCTTTGATATTCATGTGAATTGTTCTGTGTAGAAACTACTACTCCCTCCGGTCCGGTGTGTAGGGCTCCTAGTGAAAATCTATTTATTCCGAAACTACCTAGGAATAAGGCCCGCAATCATTAATTAGCCTAATTAATCGGCAGACCTGGCTCTCTCTCCCCCCTAGAATAACTCCTGGGCGCACCCGAGTCCTTTTTTCGGTGTTGTAAATCGGTCTCACGCATGCACGTGTGAAAACGAATCTGCATGGATTGCTCGCCTCTTCCTGGTTGCGTTCGCATGGATCGCTCGCCTCCTCTTCCCAAAAGCTGAAACGCTCGCAGCCTCTACGTATAAAAGCAACACCAGCAGCCATGGACACTAACACCATCGATGATGGAAGGAGGAGAGGGATGAACTTGGCTGGGTGATGGAAGATTGATCGAGAAAGTCGATACTGTTGTTGAGAATTGGGTGGAGTCTATGGAGATTGGAGATGCCGTGTTGGAGGAGGGCCAAGCCGTGGTTGAAGAGGAGGTTCATGCCGTGGTGGAGGTGGAGGGCAATGTCGTGGTGGATGTGGAGGTAGATGTCGTGGTGTAGGAGGACGGCCAAGGCAGGGTGGAAGAGGAGGTCCAAGCCGTGGTGGAAGAGGTTGGCCACGCCGTGATGGAAGAGGGCCAAGCCAAGGTTGATGACGCCAAGGTCATCGAGCGTCGCCGTGCACGCCTCAAAGTAATGTTGGTTGATTATGATCGTCGTTTCTTGCTTGCATGGACAGGTTGTTTGCTCGGGTTGAAGTCCAAACCACTCACTTAGTGCCCTCTGAACCCATCCCCGTGCTCTCCTCTACATGTGAGGCTTGCATATTTTCCCCGTTGTGCAACAAGTGTGGTGTGCACGGGGAGCACTCGATCCATAGCAAAGAAAAATCGAGTGCTCCCTGCGCACACCACACTTGTTGTTGCACAACGGGGGAAATAAGCAAGCCTCACATTTAGAAGAGAGCGCGGGGATGGGTTCGGAGGGCACCAAGCGAATTGTAAGGATTACTTCAATCCGGGTAAACAACTCGTCCATGTGTGCACGACGACGATCATAATCAGCCAACATCACTTCGAGGTGTGCTCGATGACCTCGGCGTCATCAACCTTGGCTTGGTCCTCCTCCTCCACCACGGTGTGGCCAACCTCTTCCACCATGGCTTGGACCTCCACGTCCTTCATGCCTGGGCCGTCCTCCACCACGGCATGGCCCTCCATCTCCACCATCGCATGAACCCTCTCGTCAACCATGGCTTGGCCCTCCTCCAACACGGCATCTCCATAGACTCCACCCAATTCTCAACAACAGTATCGACTTTCTCGATCCATCTTGCATCACTCTGGCCAAGTCCATCCCTCTCCTTCTCCTTCCATCGCCGCCGGTGTTGGTGGCCATGGCCACCGGTGTTGCTTTTATACGTAGAGGATGCGACCGATCCATGCAAACGCAACCAACGATCCATACAGATTCGTTTTCACACGTGCATGCGTGAAACTGTTTTACATCACCGATAAAAAAAGGACCCGGGTGCACCCAGAAGTTATTCTAAGGGAGGGAGGGCCAGCTCTGCGGATAATTAGGCTAATTAATGATTGGGGGCCTTATTCCTGAGTAGTTTCGGAACAAATAGATTTTCATTAGGAGCCGTACACACCGGACCGGAGGGAGTATGTTTTAAGTCTTGATTTAGGGAACAGTACATCTCAGGTGTCGGAAATGATCCAGAAATCAGTTACCAATAATATATTGCTAACTTCTGTGCCCATTCCCTGTTGACGTAGCTGGTTCTCAACAGTAAATGGAGATGGTAAAATAATTCATATCAAAATTGATCTGACCATCTGCTTATAGGCTTGCTGTACAATGTACAGCCATGACGGTCAAATATAAGTATCTGAAAAAGAAGAACATAGCCATATGTACCAGTCCTTGTACCTGCTTATGTTGCTTCAATGCGAGGGACTTAGATGCAGCACTAAACAATAAATGTGAAAATCACTAGTCATTTTTATCTGTCAAGCAATCCAATTTATCTTGCTATATTAAAGTTGTTGTGTATCTGACCTGGCATTGAATAATTACAGTCACTGCTTTGCGACCCAAACCCAAATTCACCTGCCAACTCAGAAGCGGCCCGCCTATTCAGCGAGAACAAACGGGAATACAACCGTAAAGTACGTGAGGTTGTGGAGCAAAGCTGGACCGCGGACTAAAGTCGCTGCATCTAGTAGTGATGGCAGCTAATTGCCCATTAGTGCCTTGAGAGTCTTATGTATTGAACTGCTTGTAAGGTAATTATAAAATTTTACATCATGCTTGCTGTCGTGTATGTTCTTGGGAGTGACATTGTTAGACGCTCAGCATGGAGATTATTATATCCAGTCTACACATAACATACCATGCTGGCTTTGAATCAGATCGAGCACAATATGGATTTGCTATATGTTAGCTCTGTTGTACTGAATGACATTGCTGAGCATAACTTAGCTTCCAAGTAAGTCTCTTTTTAGCCGCCAGAGGAATTGCTCAGAGCGACATCCTGTGATCTTCCAAACAAGGCAGCAAGAGAGAGACGTGGGCACCTTTTTTTTCTTTCCGAAACGGAGGCAAAAGGATTGCCTCATCTCATTAATAAAGAAGAGGAGTTGCCAGAGGTTTTTCAAGGCGAGGGCATTACTCCTCTACAAATGCGACAAAAGCCTACTTTCGCGGCATGATAGAGTCCAAGTGCTTTGCACCGGCGGTGACCCACAAACCCGCCTCAACCCTAACATTAGCGAAGAGGATGGAAGGTAACGAAGACTTGTTATGGAAAACCCGCACGTTCCTCTCATTCCTCAGTGCCCACGCGACGAGCATGAGAGTGGTGGCGATAGCCTTCCTCCGATGACCCTGAGTGAGAATCACGACATTCCACCATGTACGCACCAAGGGCATAGCACCCCAAGTGTCAAGGCGCAACTCCGATGCACCAAGCCAACCCTTCACGGATTCCCACACTTGGATGGAGTATCTACACTTGAAGAGGATATGCGCGGCGGACTCCGGCTCCCTACGGCAAAGCTGACAAAGGCCACAGTTAGGCCAACCCCTCCTCTGTAGTTGATCTGCGGTCCAAACCCTATTCTGGATGATGAGCCATGCGAAGAACTTGCACTTGGGGGCGCCCAATTATCCCAGACTGCGGGCTTCATGCGCGTGGTGACGTCGCCCTCAAATTGCGCTACATAGGCAGAAGCAGCTGAATAAGAGCCATTTGGTGCGCGGTACCAAACAATAGTGTCTGGAGTGTCATGGTGCAAAGAAACCGCGCCTAGCCTCTCCCAAAGGGTGCAAAACTGGAGGATGTGGTCGATCGTCAGCCCATTGGTCATGTTAATCCTTGAAAGCCAGGCGTTGCTGAGAAGAACATCTCTCACCGAAGAGTTCTTCCTAGCAGACAACTGGAACACGAGAGGCGCAACGTCCTTAGGCTTCTCGCCGCCAAGCCATGGGGACAGCCAGAACCGCGCCAAAAGGCTGTTACCGCAGTGATGGTGGTGACATCATAGAAGAGCTCCATGTCTTTAGCATCGCAGTGCTTGCCGAATCCGACCCAAGCTCTGTTGGGCTCCGTCCACTCGTACCAGGGCCACCGCAGCCGAAGTGCCCTAGCGTATTTGCGAAGATCTAGTATCCCAAGACCCCCAAAGCATTTTGGAGAGCACACCGTTTTCCAGTTCACCTTGCACTGACCGCCGGAGACTTTGTCGGTCCCAGCCCACAGAAATGCCCGCTCAATCTTCTCAAGGGCATCGACGGTGCCCTCTGGAATAGCAAGGGAAGTAGCGTGAAATGTAGCCTGAGCAGTGAGAACGAACTGCACGAGAACTGAGCGGCCTGCCATAGCGACGAGCCTCCCCTGCCAAGGAGCCAACCTGCCCGCGACCTTGTCCACGAGGAACTGCAAGTCGATCTTGCGCAGTCGATGGACCGTTAGTGGTAGCCCCAGGTATCTTAGAGGAAATGAGGATCTCGTGGCAGGGAAAGGTTCTAGGACGTCGTCAAGGTCAATCTCGGTGCACCTAATTGGGGCGACAATGCTCTTGTCGAGGTTGGTGACCAACCCCGTAACATGGCCAAACCCGTCAAGGATCTCGGACAGCCCTTCGGGAGGACCTTCGAAACTCGGACGGTCACTCGGACAGCCCTTCGGGAGGCACTCTCGAACTAAGACCGAAACTACGATCTCTCTACAGAGTTGCACACATACGGTGTCATCTATCCGGCAGGGCTTCGTCGTCCAGAACTAGTTCCCACTGGAACCCAGACAACCTTTCGGCTCTACGAAACTATTTCGCTGGGAGGGAGAGAGAAGGCCAGATCATGCATGGCTTGTGTATGTTGAGAAAGAGTGAGTTTTGGGCAGCCCCCTCCACCTCTATTTATAGGAGAAGGAGGGGTGGAGGGGCTGAAATTTCAGCCACATCCATCCATGTCATCTCCAAGATATTTTGGAGCAAAAGCCCAAAAAAAGTGGCTTTCCAAAAAGTAACCGTAAATCTGATTTCACTATTCACGACGACATTTTTCAGCGTCCGTTCGAACCGAAAATATTTATGTGGGCTTAGAACATTTCCAGTACCCACTAAAATAATTTTCGATGCGTTCCAAAACAATTCCGAATTAGTGATTTTCATCTGCGAAAAGCAAACAAAGCGGTTCCGGCAGCTCCGGAACATTTCCGTTTTTTCTTCCGGAAAATTCCCAGAAGTTTCCAGAATGATTCTGGCACCCTCCAAGAATTATCAGGCGTGTGCCGAAACCAATTTGACTTAATGGTGTACTCCGAAACAACTTTTCGGTTTAGTGATTTTCATCTGTGAAAAGCAACTAAAGCGGTTCCGGCAGTCCGGAACATTTCCGGTTTTTGTCTCTGAAAAATCTCAGAAGTTACCGGAACAATTCTAGTACCCTCCAATAATTTCCAGGCATGTGCCGAAACCAATTTGACTTAATGGTACACTCCGAAACAACTTTTCGGTTTTACCGAAACTCTTCCCGTGTTCTCTCTCCGGAACTCTTCCGTTGTCTCCGAAACTTTTTCGGTGAATTTCTCTCAGACTCCCTGTCTAGTATTCAACAGATAGATGACCCTTAAGCATGTGACCCTATAGGTTCGGTGAAGTATAGACATGACCCGGAACCCCTTCCGATCAATGATCAACATCGGAGCCGTGAACACCCATATTGACCCCTATACCCACACGAATGAATATTCGAGTGAACCTCCAGTTGCCGTGTGCTATTCTTGTTGCTTCGCGATATGTTACAAACACCCGACGTGAGATTTTCTGCATCCCCGTGGATCAACAACTTGTCCACTATGCAAGTTACATCGTTACCAGTTTTGTTCTCTTTTCTCGTTTTCGTGTTCCGGCATCCCTGTGATCAAATCACACTATGTCTGGCCAGACGATGATGGATACCATAACATCGAGAGGGCCCGAGAATATCTCTCCATCGTCGGAGGAGCAAATCCCAATCTTGAGCTATCTTGTTACTTGCCATACTTTTCCGTGAACCCGTAAGCCGCCGTAATAGCCACCCAGTAACGGATGACGTTTAACAAACCCCAAAGTTCACGAAGCAAGCACGAAGGAACTCGATACTCTCATGGTCTAAGGAATTATGCAAACATTAACTATCTCTGTGTTATTAACCATTAACTTGTGACGAATGTATCTCATAGCATAACATCAATTCAGGTCGATTCAACACAAGTGTTCTACCAACATTGCGCCCTCAAAATTGCCGGCATAGCCATGCCCATGATCAGGAAAACAGGATCATCATGCAATACTTGAGCCAGTCTTAGAGGCAAGACTAGGAATACATTTTACCGTTTATTATACCACACGTGCAAATGAGTTTCCCTCCGGGCCTCGTGGATATTGCAGACTCGAGAATCATTGCAGTTATAGCATGGAATATAAACTTAATTAGGAACATGGGGATAAATAATAACATTTATTATTGCCTCTTGGGCATATCTCCTACCCAAGAACTATATCTTTGACCAGCCTTCTATACATCAAAAACTTGTATGACATTCATACATGAGCTGGATATTCCAGTCTTCTTTCTTTCCGCCTTTATACTTCTAACAGTTTAACTTTTAGTATTTCTCCTACTCTCAGAAGAAGCACCCAACTTAAGAGTGGCGTTTAGCCCCGGACTTCCTAGGCGTGAAAGTTTCACTAACACCCTTCGGACACTTCCTTTCTCTTTAAGTTGTTGTTTTATTCACCTTCATTTACATGACAAGCGTTCTCCTAGATCCCTCTCTTATCAGTCTAATGCATAGTAAACACCTTTACTAATAGTTTGCAAACAACTATTGCTTTGGATATTTCATATCTTTCAGCCTTTGTTTGTATCTGAAAATTAATTTTCAGTTCCATGAATATCACATAACTATCCCAAAACTTTCGAAGTTCGGGTCTCATGGAAGCAAACGTATTGCACTTGACTGAAACGGAATTCTAGCTTTTGGATCGAAGGACGAGAGTCACATGATCCATAGCATTAGTGGGAGAATACCGAAAGCATGCGATAGGACAAAGTCCTTCTCGGCACTCTTGAGGACAATCCTCACATTACGTTATCAATCGTAAAGTTTTAACCAGATAAATAACAGCTTATTCAATTTTAATAGGGAAGGTGGAAACGCGAGCCATTATTCTACAACTATTATGCAAATCACACTTAGACAGTGTTCAAAATTAATTGCACTAAGAATTAAAAGAATTAATTCTAAAGTGCGCTCCCACTCAAATCAATATCTCTCATAATTGATTGTGAGTGATTCAAGACCCGAGTTTTGATTGTTCGCCACGATGGTAGCATCACAGATGACGAAAATCTCAACCGGTAGGCCATCTTGCCAATCACATCTTTATGTGATTCTTGTTCATCTTTCGATGCATGTGTTCCGAGCTCAGGACTTTCCTGCCTGAACGTCAAGACAACCAAGTGATCTTGCAGTGAGGTCTGACCTCACCCGCCTTACACTTTCCAGTCGTTCGTGCCCATGGTAGCATGTGACACCCTGAAAGGATACATGCTGTGACGGTGCTACACTTGGGAGAACACTAACTACTTGATATTTTAAGTGAGAGATCACCCTAATAAAAGCGACTACCACGCAATCAAGAAGGGTGCATCATAAGGGATAAACATCTCAGGCAATTTATAATAGCATGATATTGTATAGCCCCTTCTGACGGAGAAGTCAAGTATTTCTTCGTCTTCGGCATTCGCATCGGTGTTCACCTTCGCGAAGACTGCCACTACCTTGTCGATGCACCAGATAATATTGCTATCTCTATAGCTAATAAAATAAGTGCATTACATAAGGTTGACACGCAGGTCATTAAAGTGCAATCATATGGCTCCAGCCATCATGCCGAATCATGACACGCAGGTCATGTTAATCAAATTACGTCATCTCATACATAATCGAATTAATATGAGACTTGCTATACCACATCACATGCAAACCATCCTGCAAAACCAAGTTAGACGCCTCTAATCGGTTTATGCAAAATTTTATTTTACGTGGCTTCTAAGGTTTTGACTCAAACCGCAGCTACCAACGTTTATCATCAAGTATGATTTATTCAAGTCGCTAGATTAACTTTCCAGGGTGTATGAAACACGAGATAATAAAATCTCGAGCCCCATACTAAACTTCGTCATACGCATGACCCCCGTGCAGATCATATCTGCATTGCCCTTTTGTGTGCGAAATTTCATCTTTCTTTTTAACTACAGTGGAATTCAATGAACTGTTAGCACTTCGTTGATCAATCAGGATCGCGGATTGCCAGAACATTGAAACTCCACCATGCTGTTATCAAGATCAGAAATATGCAAATCCCAGGGAAGCAACAAGAACATCGGGTAACAGATTCATCTGCTACCCGCACAAATAATTTTCAGTAATAGAACTCATCTACTACCTAATTATATTGTGCAACACCCATACATCTCTATGTATTCTAGATCGCAACCTGCATCTACGCATAACACGGCTCATGATGCCACTGTAGGGGAACGCAGCAGAAAACAAAAATTTCCGACCTACGCACCAGCCCAGGACCACTATGGAGACTGCATACAAGGTTTGATCTTTTTCATTACCGACTCATAGCGCAACGGAAGTAGAGTCGATGACGATCGGTGGTGCAGATCCCCACAGCTAGGATTTACAACCTCCCAACCGCGAGGATGTATACCCTCATCTACCCTTCGGACAGTCCCCCGGACGGTGTCGCGGACAGCCCTTCGGGAGGACCTTCGAAACTCGGACGGTCACTCGGACAGCCCTTCGGGAGGCACTCTCGAACTAAGACCGAAACTACGATCTCTCTACAGAGTTGCACACATACGGTGTCATCTATCCGGCAGGGCTTCGCCGTCCAGAACTAGTTCCCACCGGAACCCAGACAGCCTTTCGGCTCTACGAAACTATTTCGCTGGGAGGGAGAGAGAAGGCCAGATCATGCATGGCTTGTGTATGTTGAGAAAGAGTGAGTTTTGGGCAGCCCCCTCCACCTCTATTTATAGGGGAAGGAGGGGTGGAGGGGCTGAAATTTCAGCCACATCCATCCATGTCATCTCCAAGATATTTTGGAGCAAAAGCCCAAAAAAGGTGGCTTTCCGGTTTTTGTTTCTGAAAAATCTCAGAAGTTACCGGAACAATTCTGGTACCCTCCAATAATTTCCAGGCATGTGCCGAAACCAATTTGACTTAATGGTACACTCCGAAACAGCTTTTCGGTTTTACCGAAACTCTTCCGGTGTTCTCTCTCCGGAACTCTTCCGTTGTCTCCGAAACTTTTTCGGTGAATTTCTCTCAGACTCCCTGTCTAGTATTCAACAGATAGATGACCCTTAAGCGTGTGACCCTATAGGTTCGGTGAAGTATAGACATGACCCGGAACCCCTTCCGATCAATGATCAACATCGGAGCCGTGGACACCCATATTGACCCCTATACCCACACGAATGAATATTCGAGTGAACCTCCAGTTGCCGTGTGCTATTCCTGTTGCTTCGCGATATGTTACAAACACCCGAGGTGAGATTTTCTGCATCCCCGTGGATCAACAGCTTGTCCACTATACAAGTTACCTCGTTACCGGTTTTGTTCTCTTTTCTCGTTTTCGTGTTCCGGCATCCCTGTGATCAAATCACACTATGTCTGACCAGACGATGATGGATACCGTAACACCGAGAGGGCCCGAGAATATCTCTCCATCGTCGTAGGAGCAAATCCCAATCTTGAGCTATCTTGTTACTTGCCATACTTTTCCGTGAACCCGTAAGCCGCCGTAATAGCCACCCAGTAACGGATGACGTTTAACAAACCCCAAAGTTCACGAAGCAAGCACGAAGGAACTCGATACTCTCATGGTCTAAGGAATTATGCAAACATTAACTATCTCTGTGTTATTAACCATTAACTTGTGACGAATGTATCTCATAGCATAACATCAATTCGGGTCGATTCAACACAAGTGTTCTACCAACATTGCGCCCTCAAAATTGCCGGCATAGCCATGCCCATGATCAGGAAAACAAGATCATCATGCAATACTTGAGCCAGTCTTAGAGGCAAGACTAGGAATACATTTTACCGTTTATTATACCACACGTGCAAATGAGTTTCCCTCCGGGCCTCGTGGATATTGCAGACTCGAGAATATTGCAGTTATAGCATGGAATATAAACTTAATTAGGAACATGGGGATAAATAATAACATTTATTATTGCCTCTTGGGCATATCTGCTACAGGCCCTACCTCCAATCTGATGCAGCTCCCCTCGCTGCGTAGCAAGGTCCAGAATGTTTTGAAGCGGATCGATCGCAAGCATGAATAGGAGGGGAGACAGGGGGTCGGGTCCCCCTGCCGAAGGCCCTTCCCATGCTTGATAGGCTTGGTTGGTACCCCGTTGAGCAGGATCCTCGAGGACGAGGATCTCAATAGAGCATCCAGCATGTCTCTGAATCTAACAGGAAAGCCGCGACGAGCGAGGAGGTCGGGAAAGCCGCGGGCACCTTTTCTTATGTTGTGAAAACCGCTAACGCTTTACTAGAGTTTATTTCTTGAGACTATTGCAGTAGTGTTGAGAAAATAGCGCCTTCAATTGTTTGTCTAAGCCTGGTAGATGGTTAATGTGAGTGCTGCTTAGGCCCTGACAGGGCCGCCCTGTACAAAGGCAGTTTTTTCTAGTGAT
Source organism: Elymus sibiricus (assembly GCA_039707655.1). NCBI lineage: Eukaryota > Viridiplantae > Streptophyta > Magnoliopsida > Poales > Poaceae > Elymus > Elymus sibiricus. Next base: position 131,302,069 of record CM077663.1, read on the forward strand.
TGGATTGCACAGGTGCTTAGGAAGGCTGGCGGAAGCAAAGATTTGCTTCCGGTGCTAGTCGGTGCCTGGGAGAAATGGCTGCTCCCTGCAAGCCATGGACGCTTCAACCCAATGCCTTCATTGGCCAAAAAAAATATGAAAGAAAAAAAGCCCAGCTAGCACCCCCATACAAAGCACTCTACGTTGGGAAACAACGAAATTTCTAAGACGCAGCGCATCTAGCACCGGTGCACAACACCTGCGTTGTACAAGGCCTAGAACCCGAGCTTGAGCTTCTCTCGGAGTGGAAGGATGCAAATATTTCAAAAAGAAAAGGTGGCTTCTCTGGGAGTGGAAGGATGCAAATATTTCAAAAAGAAAAGGAGGCAAGCAATTGAAGTACTGTAATGAAGTTATGTGTTTGCTGAACAATTCTTTTGACCTTTTTTTGACGAGTCAACGGCGGGCTTACGCCGGCCTGAACCATACATTACCGAACGAGGGACAAATACAAGCGGTAGCGAGAGGTACAGGGAGTGAGACAGAGGGTTGAAATAAACCAATATAGATTACATAGAGTTTATAATCTTGTTGAGAGGTGCGGCAACATGCTTCCCCAGTATCTCAACAGAGATTGTTTCTGAGCACTCTTGCAGTGGTTGGACCAAAGTAGAACGTCGTCAGCCGCTGCTCGAGCTGTGGTGGATGCCCCAGGTTTCATTCCGGAAAACTTTAGCATTTTGTTGTTTCCACGTGTTCCAAATAATGGCGATGATCACAGTAGAGCGGACTTTGTTGGTAAGAGCACCGAGCCAAATATCATGTAGCTTGTTTGGCCTCCCATTGTAGAGGCTTTGTAGTTCATCCCACAGTGGCCTTAGCAGTTGATATTGAAAGAGAAGGTGGGTGGTACTTTTGATGGCGCCACAGAAAGGGCAAGCATCAAAGGTGGCAATGGAACGCCGGAAACGTCTCTCGTTTGTGTAGACACGGTCTTTACGCCCCATCCAAAGGAAGATTCTGCTTTTGTTTGGAGCGTAGTTCTTCTAGATGGCCGTTGCAAGCTGGTCGGTGGGTTGGGACCTCCAAAGCACGGAGTAGGCCAGGTTGGTCGTTAGTGGTTTGCCTTCATGCCTGCAAATTCTCTTGTCATGTAGCTGCAAATTCAAGTTAACCGAAGCTAACATAGTACACAATTGAATGAGTTTCATTTCTGCCGCATGAGATAATCTATTGATGAGGTCGAGGTTGAGTTCCGGTGAAGCCAAGACCCATGCAAGAGAGGCCGACTTACGGTTAGTGTGAGTATAGAGCTGGGAAGATAACCGCAAGGTTATCATTGTAGTGCAGAAGCTATAGGTCATCCCAAAAGGCAGTAGTATTACTGTTGCCAATCTTGACCCGTGTCAACGAGCGGAAGAGAGTGAGGCTTTTAAAAATGTCATGCCAGACCGTTGAAACGGAACAATTGTGGGAACCCAAGTCATGGGCAGCGGACCACCCGTATTTACTGAGCAGATAGTGGGGAGCAGGTGAGATGCACGCATCGTGGAGTTTGGAGATATGTTTGAGCAGCAAGCACATGTTTAAATGATGAAGCAAAGAGAAACCTAAACCCCGTTAGCAAAAGGAGCGCACACGAGATCCCAAGCCACTTTGCACTGTCCACTTGTGGTTTTATCCTGTCCTGACCAAAAGAAAGCTCTACATCGTTTGTCTATTTCCTAGATCGTTCCTAATGGGAGGAGGAGCACACTCATAGCATAGATTGGTATGACATGAAGGGCCGTTCGGACAAGGATTGCTTTGCCTGCTAGAGAGAGTAACAAGTCGCGCCACCCAGCTAGACGCCGATCTACTTTGTCAATGATGAAGAAGAAGGCTGAGAGGTTAAGTTTGGTTGTTGAAAGAGGAAGACGAGGTAGGGTTGTGGGAAAGAGGCCACTGGGCAGCCGAGGATTGCTGCTAGCTGAACGGAGAGGTCCTGGGCAACGTGGATAGGTGCAAAAGTACTCTTGTGGAAGTTAATGGATAGGCCCATTGCCTTAGAGAATTGAGACAGCAACGATTTAAGATGATGAAGTTGAGTCGGGTCCGCAAGGAGGATGAGTAAAGTGTCGTCCGCATATTGAAGAACCGGGCATGGGAGGTCGTTGTCGATCGGATGCGAGAGCGCGCCATTCGGAGAAGCTTGAAGGATGAGAAGTTGAAGAACATCAGCGACCAAGAGGAAAAGGTAGGGTGAAAAGGAGTCCCCTTGTCGAAGGCCGCAGCGGCAAGGGAACCAAGGTCCTGGTTTGCCATTTAAGAGGATAGCGGAGTTGCTAGAGTAATTAAGGTTCGTGATCCAGGAAATCTAGAGAGAGGGGTGTTGGGGAACGTTGCATGGGAAGCAAAAAATTTCCTACGCACACGCAAGATCTATCCATGGTGATGAGCATCTACGAGAGGGAGAGTGGATCTACGTACCTTGTAGATCGCTAAGCGGGAAGCGTTAATAAACGTGGTTGATGTAGTCGAACGTCTTCGCGATCCAAATCGCAAGCCGTCCCGCGATCCAATCACGATCCGTCCCGATCTAGCACCGAACGGACGGCACCTCCGCGTTCAGCACACGTATAGCTCGATGACGATCTCCGCCTTCTTGATCCAGCAAGAGGGGGTGGAGAGGTAGATGAGATCTCCAGCAGCACGACGGCGTGGTGGTGGTGGTGGTGGAGTTATCCCGGCAGGGCTTTGCCTAAGCACTACCGTAATCTATTTGGTAGAGGAACTAGAGAATAGAGAACTAGCACGTGGCCGTGTGTTTTGGGGCTCTATTCCTCTAGTATATATAGGAGGGAGAGGGAGGAGCAAGCCTCCCTAGGGTTTCCCCTAGGGGTCGGCCGAACCAGGGCAACGAGGAGTCCAATCCACTTCCTACTAGGAAGTGGATTCATATTAGGAAGGAGTCCCATTCCTTCCTATCTCCACCTTTTTTCCTCTTGGGCATATGGGCCTTTATGGGGTCGGTTCCCCAGCCCATTAGGGGCTGGTGCGCCACCTCTTGGGCCCATGTGCCCCCCCCGGGGTGGGTGGGCCCCACCCGGTGGACCCCCGGAACCCATTCGTCACTCCCGGTACACTACCGGAAATACCCGAAACTTTTCCGGAACCCAAATACCACTTTCCTATATATAAATATTTACCTCTGGACCATTCCGGAGCTCCTCGTGACGTCCGGGATCTCATCCGGGACTCCGAACTACCTTTGGTCACCAACACATATATCTCAATACTACCGAAACGTCACCGAACGTTAAGTGTGCAGACCCTGCGGGTTTGAGAACTATGTAGACATGACCGAGACACCTCTACGGTCAATAACCAATAGAGGGACCTGGATGCCCATATTGGTTCCTACATATTCTATGAAGATCTTTATCGGTTGAACCTCTATGTCAAGGATTCAGTTAATCATGTATGTTGTTCCCTTTGTTCTTCGGTATGTTACTTGCCCGAGATTCGATCGTCGGTATCTCTATACCTAGTTCAATCTCGTTACCGGCAAGTCTCTTTACTCGTTCCGTAATACAAGATCCCGTGGCTAACTCTTTAGTCACTTTGCTTGCAAGGCTTATTGTGATGTTGTATTACTGAGTGGGCCCTGAGATACCTCTCTGTCACACGGAGTAACAAATCTCAGTCTCGATCCATGCCAACTTAACAGACACCTTCGGAGATACCTGTAGAGCATCTTTATAGTCACCCAGTTACATTGCGACGTTTGATACACACAAGGTATTCCTCCGGTGTCAGTGAGTTGCATGATCTCATGGTCATAGGAACAGATACTTGACATGCAGAAAACTATAGCAATAAATTGACACGATCATATGCTACGTTCATAGTTTGGGTCTTGTCCATCTCATCATTCTCCTAATGAAGTGATCCCGTTATCAAATGACATCTCATGTCTATGGCTAGGAAACCTTGACCATCTTTGATCAATGAGCTAGTCTACTAGAGGCATACTAGGGACACAGTGTTGTCTATGTATCCACACATGCAATTGAGTTTCCAATCAATACAATTATAGCATGGATAATAAACGATTATCATGAACAAGGAAATATGATAATAACTAAGTTATTATTGCCTCTAGGGCATATTTCCAACAGTCTCCCACTTGCACTAGAGTCAATAATCTAGTTCACATCGCTATGTGATTTATATTGTTATGAATCTAACACCCAATGAGTTCTGGGATTCGATCATGTTTTGCATGTGAGAGAGGTTTTAGTCAACGGTCTGCAACATTCAGATCCGTGTGTTCTTTGCAAATCTATATGTCATACTGCAGATGCTACCATGCTCCACTTGGAGCTATTCCAAATGGCTGCTCCACTATACGTATCCGGATTGCTACTCAGAGTCATCCGGATTGGTGTCAAAGCTTGCATCGACGTAACCCTTTACGACGAACTCTTTATCACCTCCATAATCGAGAAATATTTCCTTAGTTCTCTAGTCACTAAGGATAATTTTGACCGCTGTCCAGTGATCCACTCCTGGACCACTCTTGTACCCCTTGACAGACTCATGGCAAGGCACACACCAGGTGCGGTACACAGCATGGCATACTATACAGAGCCTATGGATAAGGCATAGGGGATGACCTTCGTCCTTTCTCTTTCTTCTGCCGTGGTCAATTCTTTGAGTCTCACTCAACTCCACACCTTACAAATCAGGCAAGAACTCTTTCTTTGACTGATCCATTTTGAACTTTTTCAAAATCTTGTCAAGGTATGTACTCATTGAAAGTCTTATCAAACGTCTTGATCTATCTCTATAGATCCTGATGCTCAATATTTAAGTAGCTTCATTCCAGGTTTTCCTTTGAAAAACTCTTTTCAAACAATCCTTTATGCTTTCCAGAAATTCTACATCATTTCTGATCAACAATATGTCATTCACATATACTTATCAGAAATTCTATAGTGCTCCCACTCACTTTATTGTAAATACAAGTTTCTCATAAACTTTGTATAGACCCAAAAACTTTGATTATCAAAGCGTATATTCCAACTCCGAGATGCTTGCTCCAGTCCATAGAAGGATCGCTGGAGCTTGCATACATTTTAGCATCCTTAGGACTGACAAAACCTTCCGGTTGTATCACATACAACCTTTCCTCAAGGAAACCGTTAAGGAAAAATGATGTTTTGACATCCATCTGCCAAATTTCATAATCGAAAAATGCAGCAACTGCTAACCTAATTCCAATAGACTTTAGCATCGCTACGGGTGAGAAAGTCTCATCATAGTCAACTCCTTGATCTTTGTCGGAAACTTCTTTGCGACAAGTTGAGCTTTATAAATGGTGACATTCACCATCAACGTCTGTCTTCTTCTTAAAGGTCCATTTGTACTCAACGGCCTGCCGTTCAACGATCAAGTCTACCAAAGTCCATACTTGGTTTTCATACATGGATCCTTTCTCGGATTTCATGGCTCCTAGCCATTTGTTGGAATCCGTGCCCACCATCGCTTCTTCATAGTTTGTAAGCTCATCGTTGTCTAACAACATGATTTTCAAGACAGGACTGCCGTACCACTCAGGGAGCAGTATGCGTCCTTGTCGACCTACGAGGTTCGATAGTAACTTGATCCGAAGCTTCATGATCAGCATCATCAACTTCCTCTTCAACTGATGTAGGCTCTACAGAAATATCTTTTTGCGCTGGGCTACTCTCTGGTTGAAGAAAAGGTTCAACAACCTCATCAAGTTCTATTTTCCTCCCACTCAATTCTTTCGAGAGAAACTCTTTCTCAAGAAATGTTCCATTTTTAGCGACAAACACTTTGCCCTCGGATCTGAGACAAAAGGTATACCCAACAGTCTCTTTTGGGTATCCTATGAAGACGCATTTCTCCGCTTTGGGTTCCAGCTTTTCAGGCTGAAGATTTTTGACATAAGCATCACATCCCCAAACTTTAAGAAACGACAACTTTGGCTTCTTGCCAAACCACAGTTCATATGGCGTCGTCTCAACGGATTTCGATGGTGCCCTATTTAAAGTGAATGCAGCTGTCTCTAATGCATAACCCCAAAACGATAGTGGCAAATCGGCAAGAGACATAATAGAACGAACCATATCTAATAAGGTTCGATTACGACGTTCGGACACACCATCACACTATGGTGTTCCAGGTGGCGTGAGTTGTGAAACAACTTCCACATTGTCTTGAGTTGTATACCAAACTCGTAACTCAAATATTTACCTCCACGATCATATCGTAGACATTTTATCTTCTTGTCACGATGATCTCAAACTTCACTCTGAATTTGTTTGAACTTTTCAAACGTTTCAGACTTGTGTTTCATTAAGTAAATATCCCCATATCTACTCAAATCATCAATGAAGGTAAGAAAATAGAGATATCCACCGCACGCTTCAACACTCATTGGATCGCTACATCAACATGTATCATTTCCAATAAGTCACTTGCCCGCTCCATCATATCAGAAAACGGGGTCTTAGTCATCTTGCCCAAGAGGCATGGTCCGCATGTCTCAACCGATTCGAAATCGAGTGAGTCAAAAGATCCATCAGCATGGAATTTTTTCATGCGCTTTACACCAATATGACCTTGGCGGCAGTGCCACAAGTATGTGGTACTATCATTATTAACTTTGCATCTTTTGGCATCAATGAACATGTGTATTACTACGATCGAGATTCAATGATCCATTCACATTGGGTGCATGACCATTGAAGGTATTATTCATGTAAACAAAATAACCATTATTATCTAACTTAAATGAATAACCATATTCCAATAAACACGATCTAATCACGTTCATGATCAACGCAAACACCAAATAACATTTATTTAGGTTCATCACTAATCCCGAAGGTAGAGAGAGCGTGCGATGGTGATCACATCAACCTTGGAAACACTTCCAACACACATCGTCACCTCGCCCTTAGCTAGTCTCCGTTTATTCCGTAGCTGTTATTTCGAGTTACCAACATTTAGCAACTGAACCGGTATCTAATACCCAGGTGCTACTAGGAGTACTAGCAAGGTACACATGCATAAAATGTATATCAAATATACTTCTGTTGACGTTGCCAGCCTTCTTATCTACCAAGTATCTAGGACAGTTCCGCTTCAGCGACCGCTCTCCTCCGCGTTCAACCTTGGGTTTCTTCACTGGAGCAGCATCTGGCTTGCCATCCATGAAGTTTCCCTCCTTGCCCTTGCCCTTCTTGAAACTAGTGGTTTTACTAACCATCAACACTTGATGCTCCTTCTTGATTTCTACCTTCGCGGTGTCAAACATTGCGACTAGCTCAGGGATCATCTCCATCCCTGGCATTTTATAGTTCATCACGAAGCTCTAGTAGCTTAGTGGCAGTGACTTGGAGAATTATATCAATCACTATCTTATCTGGAAGATCAACTCCCACTCGATTCAAGCGATTGTAGCACCTAGACAATCTGAGCACATGCTCACCGACTGAGCTATTCTCCTTCATCTTGCAGGCAAAGAATCTTGTTGGAGGTCTCATACCTCTCAACACGGGCACGAGCCTGAAATCCCAATTTCAGCTTTTAAAACATCTCATATGTTCCGTGACGTTCAAAACGTTTTGGAGCCTCAATTCTAAGTCATAATGCATGGCGCACTGAACTATCAAGTAGTCATCAGAATGTGCCTGTTAGATGTTCACAACATCTACAGACGACGCTTGAGGGGGTGGCGCACCGAGCGGTGCATTAAGGACATAAGCCTTTCTGTGCAGCAATGAGGACAGTCCTCAGATCACGGACCCAGTCCGCATTATTGCTACCATCATCTTTCAACTCTATTTTCTCTAGGAACGTATAAAAAACATAGGGGAGCTACAACGCGAGCTATTGATCTACAACATAATTTGCAAAGACATTTTGACTATGTCCATGATAATGAGTTCAGTTAATCATATTACTAAAGAACTCCCACTCAAATTGACATCCCTCCGGTCATCCGAGTGTTACATGATCCAAATTCACCAACCCAAGTCCGATCATCACGTGAGATGAGGTGGTTTCAATGGTGAACATCTCCATGTTGATCATATCTACTATATGACTCATGTTCGACCTTTCGGTCTCTTGTGTTCCGAAGCCATGTCTGTACATGCTAGGCTCGTCAAGTTTAACCCGAGTGTTCCGCATGTGCAACACTGGCTTGCACCCGTTGTATGTGAACGTAGAGTCTATCACACCCGATCATCACGTGGTGTCTCAAAACGACGAACTTTCGCAACGGTGCACACTCGGGGAGAACACAATTTTATCTTGAAATTTTAGTGAGGGATCACCTTATAATGCTACCGTTGTCCTAAGCATAATAAGATGCATAAAAGGATTAACATCACATTCAAATCATAAGTGACATGATATGGCCATGAACTTGTGCTTTTGATCTCCATCTACAAAGCACCGGCATGATCTCCATCGTCACTGGCATGACGCCATGATCTCCATCAACGTGTCGCCATGAGGTTGTCGCGCCAACTGTTGCTTCTACGACTATTGCTAACTCATAGCGATAAAGTAAAGCAAAAACGGCGAAAATAAATTAAAGACAACCCTATGGCTCCTGCCGGTTGCCGTACTCATCGACATGCAAGTCGTGATATTCTATACAAAACATGATCATCTCATACATCACATATATCTCATCATGTAATTGGCCATATCACATCACAACATACCCTGCAAAAACAAGTTAGACGTCCTCTAATTGTTGTTGCAAGTTTTACGTGGCTGCTACGTGTATCTAGCAAGAACGATTCTTACCTACGCATAAACCACAACGGTGATACACAAATTGCTATTCAACCTTCTCAAGGACCGCCTTTGTCGAATCCGATCCAACTAAAGTGGGAGAGATAGACACCCGCCAGCCATCTTTATGCAACAAAGTCACATGTCAGTTGATGGAACCGGTCTCTCGTAAGCGTACGAGTAAGGTTGGTCCGGGCCGCTTCATCCCACAATACCGCCGAATCAAGAAAAGACCAAGGGAGGAAGCAATCTGAGCATCAACGCCCACAGACTCCTTTGTGTTCTACTCGTGATCTCATCTACGCATAGACCTAGCTCCTGATGCCACTGTTGGGGAACGTTGCATGGGAAACAAAAAATTTCCTACGCACACGCAAGATCTATCCATGGTGATGAGCATCTACGAGAGGGAGAGTGGATCTACGTACCCTTGTAGATTGCTAAGTGGGAAGCGTTAAGAAACGCGGTTGATCTAGTCGAACATCTTCGCGATCCAAATCGCAAGCCGTCCCGCGATCCAATCACGATCCGTCCCGATCTAGCGCCGAACGGACGGCACCTCCGCGTTCAGCACACGTACAGCTCGATGACGATCTCCGCCTTCTTGATCCAGCAAGAGGGGGCGGAGAGGTAGATGAGATCTCCAGCAGCACGACGGCGTGGTGGTGGTGGTGGTGGAGTTATCCCGGCAGGGCTTCGCCTAAGCACTATCGGAATCTATTTGGTGGAAGAACTAGAGAATAGAGAACTAGCATGTGGCCGTGTGTTTTGGGGCTCTATTCCTCTAGTATATATAGGAGGGAGAGGGAGGAGCAAGCCTCCCTAGTGTTTCCCCTAGGGGTCGGCCGAACCAGGGCAAGGAGGAGTCCAATCCACTTCCTACTAGGAAGTGGATTCATATTAGGAAGGAGTCCTATTCCTTCCTATCTCCACCTTTTTTCCTCTTGGGCATATGGGCCTTTATGGGGCAGTTCCCCAGCCCATTAGGGGCTGGTGCGCCACCTCTTGGGCCCATGTGTCCCCCCCCCCGGGTGGGTGGGCCCCACCCGATGGACCCCCGGAACCCATTCGTCACTCCCGGTACACTACCGGAAATACCCGAAACTTTTCCGGAACCCAAATACCACTTTCCTATATATAAATATTTACCTCCGGACCATTCCGGAGCTCCTCGTGACGTCCGGGATCTCATCCGAGACTCCGAACAACCTTCGGTCACCAACACATATATCTCAATACTATCGAAACGTCACTGAACGTTAAGTGTGCAGACCCTGCGGGTTTGAGAACTATGTAGACATGACCGAGACACCTCTACGGTCAATAACCAATAGCGGGACCTGGATGCCCATATTGGTTCCTACATATTCTACGAAGATCTTTATCGGTTGAACCTCTATGTCAAGGATTCAGTTAATCCTGTATGTTGTTCCCTTTGTTCTTCGGTATGTTACTTGCCCGAGATTCGATCATCGGTATCTCTATACCTAGTTCAATATCGTTACCGGCAAGTCTCTTTACTCGTTCCGTAATACAAGATCCCGTGGCTAACTCTTTAGTCACTTTGCTTGCAAGGCTTATTGTGATGTTGTATTACTGAGTGGGCCCTGAGATACCTCTCCGTCACACGGAGTAACAAATCTCAGCCTCGATCCATGCCAACTTAACAGACACCTTCGAAGATACCTGTAGAGCATCTTTATAGTCACCCAGTTACATTGCGATGTTTGATACACACAAGGTATTCCTCCGGTGTCAGTGAGTTGCATGATCTCATGGTCATAGGAACAGATACTTGACATGCAAAAAACTATAGCAATAAATTGACATGATCATATGCTACGTTCATAGTTTGGGTCTTGTCCATCACATCATTCTCCTAATGATGTGATCCCGTTATCAAATGACATCTCATGTCTATGGCTAGGAAACCTTGACAATCTTTGATCAACGAGCTAGTCTACTAGAGGCATACTAGGGACACAGTGTTGTCTATGTATCCACACATGCAATTGAGTTTCCAATCAATACAATTATAGCATGGATAATAAATTATTATCATGAATAAGGAAATATGATAATAACTAAGTTGTTATTGCCTCTAGGGCATATTTCCAACAGGGGGAAACCCTTATCTATTAGAATGGAGGATAGAGCATCCCAAGAGTAGAGTCGAAAGCTTTGCGAAAATCGAGTTTGAGCACAATTGTAGGAATTTTTTGCGTGTGATTAGTTTGAACAATATCCGCGGTGTAGAGGAAGTTAGCACAATTCTTTTGACTTGCCTTCAGGATAATCATTTTGAATAATGTAGGTAGAGTCGGATGAGAGCCAGTTTGGCTCTCCAGGCTAGGCAAGCTTTTTCGAGAATGCTGAAAATCAGAATATATATATATATATATATATATAAGCATGACAAATTAAACGTTTTTAGGGCAAATTATGTTGTCGTGAGGATGGAAATTTCCTTTAGCAAAGCATGGCATTTTCTGGCAAAAAAAATAAACATGGCAATGAATTGTCAATCTTGGTAAAGAAAATTGCCATCCTTGCGACATCATAATTAGCCATCTTGGGTGTTCGATTTGTCATGCTCAAAATCTAACGTTCAATTTGTAGAGAAATCTATTTTTTTAGAAATCAGAAGGAGCACTGCCTTTTCTTATAGAAGGAGAGTGGTGAAAACGCAAAGTACAGAGAGGCACACATTAGAGACGTGGCAGAAACCAAAAAACCCCGGAAAAAAGACCTAAAAAAGACTGACTCGGTCAAAGCCTATACCCTCGAATGGCATGGCCCCAATGAAAGCCAAGTCACGTTGCTTAATTGCCTCAAAAGTTAGTATGGCAACCTCCTAGTGTGTCATGTGTTGCCCCGAGAAGACTCGTGTGTTTCTTTCTTTCCAGATAGCCCATAGGGTGTAGATGATCCTACAACTACGTTGCCGACACACTTTTGTTGGTTCGTTAACAAGCATCTTGTCCCACTAGTCATATGCAGACGCTTCGCTCAGGCAGGTAGCTAGACACCGACACACTCTCATTTGTCTAGGTGATCACCTAGTTCCAAATCGTGACTCACAAGGGACGGTCCTTCCAAAGCTGGGTCGCCATTTTTGGTTCCTAAAGACACATATGACATCTCAGGTCATGAGGCCAACCCCGCAGTGCTAGCATGTCTATAGTGAGAATTCTACCGTGCAAAACCAACCACACGAAGAATTTGAACTTCGGATTTGCATGCGCAGACCAGACCTTGGAAGAGTTGAACCTCGGGGTGAGAACCATGGACGTTCATAGGATGAGTAGGCTCCATTTTTGTCAGATTCCAGGTTATGTTGTCCTCTTGTGACTGATCCACTCCCACAGAGTGATATATTCCCCCAATTGTTGCTGGGATCGAAGGCTAGCCACTGCTGTGACGCCCCCAATTTGACCGTACGCTAATCATACACGCAAATGCGTACGACCAAAATTAGGGACTCACTAATCAATATCACAACACAACACTAGACACAAATTAAAGTCATATGGCTTCATATTACAAGCCAGGGGCCCCGAGGGCTCGAATACAAAGCTCGACAAAGCACGAGTCAGCGGAAGCGAAAAATATCTGAGTACAGACATAAGTTAAACAAGTTTTGCCTTAAGAAGGCTAGCACAAACATAACAACGGATCGAAAGAGGCGAGGCCTCCTGCCTGGGAACCTCCTATCCTACTGCTGGTCGGGAGCGGCCTCCACGTAGTAGTAGGCTCCGGCGGTGGTGTAGTAGTCGTCTTCAGCGTACTCCATCTTCTGGGCTCCATCGTCTGAACGCAGAATCGAATCGAGGGGGGAAGAGAAAGCAAAGCAGCGGTGAGTACTCATCCAAAGAACTCACAAGACTGACATCAGAACTATGCTAAGTATGCATCAGTATCAAGGAAAGGGGTTATATCTAGGCTGACTGCAGAAATCAAGAATAGGGGGAAGGTCTAGACCTATCGAAGACTAGCATCTTCAGCATCTTACAGCATTACAAGAGAGTAGACTGGTATCTCATATATAGTCATATTATTGTAGCAATTTTATTAAGTAACCACGCCGAGAGATTCTTCCTCGACTCCCTGCGAGGAAGCAATCCCGGAGCCAACATTCATTTCAATTTAAAGTCACAATTTTAGTTGTAGTAGATCAAGGTACAACTCCAAGTCGTCATGTTACCGTGGACACGGCTATTCGAATAGATGAATTCATCCCTGCAGGGGTGCACCGCATTTCCAACACGCTTGATCACCTCCGGCCGGACACACTTTCCTGGGTCATGCCCGGCCTCGGGATATCAACACGTCGTCGCCCCACCTAGGCTCAACAGAGAGGCCAGCCCGCCGGTCTAAATCCTAAGCACACAGGGGTCGTGGGCCCACTTGCCCTCTGCGCTCCTGCACGATGCGTGGGCGGCCGAGGTCAGCCCTAGCACACTCTAGTCCAAGAGCTGTACCGTCCAGGCCACTCAGGCGCGCGCCACTCCATTGCTGACGTCCGAAGAGCTTCGGCTGATACAACGACGCTGAGTACCCATAACTTGTCCCACGTGAAGGTTTGGTGCGTAAAAGGTCAAACGACCAACTCAGATCAAATACCCAACCCATTAGCATTTTATTAATGCGGGGCAAGCGCGACCCATGAAGTGCGGTCCCGTCGCCCCGTCTCGAGGGTGTGTGGCAAGAGCCTCTCCTGCCCGTCCACGCCTCATCATCATCAAACCGTGGGTACCCCTCAGGGCCGACCCATCACCAACATGTTTCTGTAACCAAGTCATAGTAACTGTGTGTATATTACATCAAGACAGAACCTGAGGAATCACCCTCAAAGGGTCCTGCTCGATGAAACCGTCAAGGTGGACTTAGAGGAATCACCCTCGAGGGTCCCACACTTGAGGGGTTGCACGACAGAGACATCGTCGGGAGTGGTGAAGGAGGAATCACCCTCGATAACCACGACCGACTAGCTACACTACAGAGTTAGCATCATGAGTACTTCACGAGGTGTCACCCTCGGTACTCGATAGTAGCTCTGTAGAGTCGTACAACTAAGGGGTGTGCGGTGATGTGAGGGGCCTGGCTCGTTGGTCGGTTGACCGAGTCTTCGAGTCTTCGAGTCGTCGAGTCGTGGATGAAGAAGCAGGGGCAACTGGGACTAAGGGGGTCACAGGGGATTCATTGATCAACCTATACTAAACAGTTGACATAACAGCAGGTATAGTAGCAGTTTATCAAAAATAGGCTATGCATCAGAAGTAGGAACTAGCTAATACAGTAGCAAAATCTAATGCAAGAATGAGAGAGAAAGGAACTGGGCGATATCGAAATGATCAAGGGGGGTTGCTTGCCTTGCTGCTCTACGGCAAAGGCCTGATCGTCAGCGGTGTAGTCGTACCCGGCAGCACCGTCAGTCTCAGGGTCTACCGGTAAGAAGAGGGGGGGGGGGGACAAACAATAAATATAAAGCAGACAAATGCATCACGATGCATGACATGGCAATATGCAGAACTAGGCATGCACTAACGCAGTATTACACGTCGCAGACGGGTCGGAAGAATATCTGACGATATTTTCCGGGTCTCTGGCTATTACCGGACAGATGATCCTAATGCTAAATGTCCATGTTCAACATGCTAGGAGCATGTGACAGATGAACGGACAGCGTATTCGGATTCGTGGGATTTTTCTGATCAACTTTCATGTATAAATTATTTTCATCTGACTTACGGATTATTTTATATTAATTTTTAAAGTTTTATTAATATTCTGAATTTAACAGATTTAAATTAATTCAAAAAAGCATTTATGACGTCAGCATGAGGTCATCATTGCGTCAGCAGCCAACCCAGCTAACTCAGGTCAACCCTGACAGCTGGGCCCCACCTGTCATAGACAGTGGGCTAAACAGGTCTTAGTTTAAATAAAAACATATTAGTTTAGCAGGGGGACCCACTAGTCAGTGGCTAATTAGGTTAAACTAATTAATTAAATTAGTTAAACATGTCATTAGGGGTTAATTAAACCTGGGCCCACATGTCAGTGGCCCAGGGGCGGCTGGACCCACATGGTAGTGGCTGGGCACTGCCCAGTCAGCCAGTTGACCACGGTCAACTGGTCAACAGGGGGCCCGGGGCCACAGGCCAGTGACCCTGGGGGTGGCCCCAGCCTGGCCACGTCGGCGGTGGCCGGCGGTTCGACGCCGGCGACCAAAAACGCGGCGGTGCGGCTCGGTTGTCGACGGGATTTGGCCACAGAGGGCCAAATCGAGCGCGGAGGGGCTCGTTCGAGAGCTAGCGCGAGCGCGGTCCCGTCCCGACCGTCGAGGGGGGCGGGGGTGGTCGGAGCTCGTTGGAAACGAGCTCGCGGCGGCGGCCGGCGTTCGGCAACTACGGTGACGGTGCATCAGCAAGCACGCGAGCAATCTAGCGGTGCCAGAGGGGCCTACACGATGCGGTGGAGGCAACGAGCAGGAGCCTGGGGCGGTTTGGCCACCAGGGCCTCGCCGGCGGCGAGCCCGAGTGGAGCTCGAGGTCGTCCATGGTGGCAGGGGGCTACGCGGTCGGGGGGCTCACGAGAGGGGGAGGAGGAAGAGCGGGGAGCTCACCGAGCCCTGTAGTTGCGCAAGGTGGGCTCGAGGGGGGCTCGGTGGGGCGAATCGACGACGGCGAACGACGGCGGCCCGAGGAGGAAGAAGGCGCGGGGATGGCGGTGCAGGGGCTCCGGTCTTGCTCCTGTGGGCGGGGTCGAAGCAGCGGACGGCAGCGGAGCTGGGGGACACGACGGCGGGGCGGATGGGGCTCGGTGGCCGCGGCTAGTCGGCGGCCATGGCGACGGCGGCGCTCGGATGCGGGTGAGGGAGGAGAGCGGCGGCGCGAGTAGAGAGCGAGGGGGGATCTGGGGGCTAGGGTTTGCGGGGGAGGGAGAGAGAGCATGGAGGCTCGCTCTTATCCTCCAGCGGTGCCCGATGGCCGCACGCGCTCGCCGGCCGCCATGGCGAGCCGACCTTCTCCTGTCGCTGGCGAGAGGGAGGGGAAAGGCTGGCCTAAATGGGCCGGGCCAGCCTGTAGCACATGGGCTACAGTGCCCGGTAAGCCTTTTCCTTTTATTTCATTTCCTGTTCTGTTTTCTGTTTTTATTTTCTGTTTCATTTCTTTTTTTGCAATAATTCTCTTAAGCAAAAATGTGCCACTTGGTCCATAAAATACTTTGCAATATTCCACATGGCCACATACACTTTGGGCATTTTTGGAAACTGTTTGATTTATCCAAATGAATTTAAGAGCACTTTTAAATGCAAATTGGTGCTGTTATTGAAGGTGGGGTCCACACCATAGTTTTGGTGATGTTGTTTTCCTTAACACCAATTGTTTTGTGATTTATCACAAGTGTGCAACAATTTTATCTTGCTGTTTGAGCACTTATTTTATCACAATAAAATTCAAGTGGCTTTTGAAGTGGAATTTGAAATGAGATTGAATTTCAACTTGATCATATCCGGATTAGATAAATGGATTAGCATAATCCTCAGATTACTGTAGCTTGATTACAAGGATTACTGTAGCTGCAAATCCAGGGTGTCACAACTGCTTTGATCCGGTTGTCATTTGTCAACTCGTGATGCATTGTCTTGTTCTTTCGAGAAGCGATGTTGAAGAGCGTAGGTGCAAGAAGCTTTAGAGGCCCTCTTCAAACCATTTGTCATGCCAGACAAGATCCTTGCGACCGTTTCCCAAGGATATGGTTGTGCACGAAAAAGATTCATGTTAGCCAGGTTGCATGGCAGCATAGTACCCATCCATGGCCTCTCTGGGTCTGTCCATTGTAACAAGGACCAAGCAACACGAAGGGCGCGACCAAATCTCTCAAGGTTCGCACTAGAGGTCTGATACGTCTCCAACGTATCTATAATTTTTTATTGTTCCATGCTATTATATTATCATTCTAGGAAACTTTTTGAGTATTTATTTACCAATTTATATTATTTTTGAGCACTAACCTATTGATCCAGTGCCCAGTGCCAATTGCTGTTTTCTGCATGTTTTTGGTTTTTCAGGTTTACAGTACCAAACGAAGTCAAATTGCCCTGAAACTTTTTTATGTTTTTTTCTAGACCAAAAGAAGACCTGGAAGCTTCGGGAGGAGACCGGAGGCCTCACAAGGGAGGCACAAGCCAACAGGGCGCGCCCAGGGGGGGTCGGCGCGCCCTGATGGCTTGTCCCTACCTGGTGGCCTTCCTACCCCCGTTCCCTAGCCTATAAATTCACATATGTTCCAAAAACCCTAGAGGTCATCCTGAAATACTTTTTCCACCGCCGCAAATCTCTGTTCCACCGTGATCCCATCTGGAGCTCCGTTCCGGTGCCCTGTCGTAGCGGGGATCGATCACGGATGGCTTGTTCATCAACCTTGCTGCCCTCATGATGATGTGTGAGTAGTTCACCACAGACCTACGGGTCCATAGTTAGTACCTAGATCTCTCTCTCTCTCTCCTTGATCTTCAATACAATGATCATCACATCTTCGCTTTGATCTATCCGATGTAACTCTTTTGTACGGTGCATTTATTGGGATCCGATGAATTGTGGGTTTATGTTCAGATTATTCATGAAAAGATATTGAATACTTGCTGGTATTTTATTTACATGATTGTTATAGCTTTGTAATTCTCTCCGATTTATCGAAATAGTTTGGCCAACTAGATTGATACTTCTTCAGTAAGAGGGGTGCGCTGTAGTGGGTTCAATATGGCGGTGCTCTATATCCCAGTGACAGAAAGGGGACAAGACATGTATTTGTATTGTTGCCACTAAGGATAAAACAATGGGGTTAGTTCATATTAATTGAATTCTCTTTGTCTACATCATGTCATCGTTCTCCAAGCATTACTCTGTTTTACTTAATACTCTAGATGCATGCTGGATAGCGGTCGATGGGTGGAGTAATAGTAATAGGTGCAGGCAGGAGTCGGCCTATTTGCTTATGGACGTGATGCCTATATACATGATCATTGTCGTGAATATCACATAACTATGCGCTTTTCTATCAATTGCCCAACAATAATTTGTTTACCCGTCGTATGTTGCCTACATGAGAGATGCCACTAGGGAAAACAATGCCCCCCGGGTCTATTCACTTATATATTTACAAAACCTATCATTACCTTGCTTCCATTATTTATTTATTATTTTATTTTGCAATTTATAATTATCTACTATCATCTACACACTTCATTTGCTTGCAAATAACGAGTCCAAGGGAATTGACAACCCTCTTGCCCGCGTTGGATGCAAGTGTTTGCTCTTTTGTGTATAGTCACTGAAGACGGTTGTTGATTGATATTCCTATTGGTTCGATAAACCTTGGTTCTTAACTGAGGAAATACTTATCCGTATTGTGCTGCAATTACCCGTTCCTCTTCACGGAAAACCCAACGCAAATCACAAGTATCAGGAAGGATTTCTGGCACTGTTGCCGGGGAATATCATCGCCAACTATCAAGTAACTTCGCACAAATTATCATTCAATTGTTCTTCTTTTTATTTGCTGTTATATTTAGTTTGCTTCATAAAAAAATACAAAAAAAATCTATTTGCTTGCTTGCCTAGCTATGTTATATTTATCTTTGTCACACCAAAACAGAAAGTAAAAAGAAAAATTAAAGATAAATGGATCCTCATCCACTTGCTAATCTTTTCAAACTTGCTGCTTATTGTAAACCAATAGCTCATAATGAAGTGATGATTGAAAATGCTATTGGGATACATTTATTGAATGAAAAGCATGATTGCAATTTTGTTAGTACAAATTCTATGAATATCAGTTGTGTTAATGATCATGATTGGGGTGATAATCATGATGTTTCTTGCGATCTTGAGAATTATGAGCTTCATGATGAATCTATTATTGATAATGATATTTGCAATACTACTAAAAGTTGGTTTGGAGAGGTCATGACTTTAGTTAATGTTAATCCCACTATCTTGGAAGATTGTAAAACTTTTGTGCATGTGGATCATGGAGAAAATATTTTATATGATAGCTATATTGTTGAATTTGAATATGATCCTACATGTAATTATTATGAGAGAGGAGAATATAGTAATAGAAATTTCCATGTTACTTACTTATCTCTCTTTGTGTTGAAATTATCAATGCTTCATTCTTCCTCTTTGCATATGCTAGATATTTCTTATGTTGATAATTTGTTTTCCTATGAAATGCCTATGCATAGGAAGTATGTTAGACTTAAATGAGTTTATCACACGCTATATGATGCTCTCTTTGTGCTTCAATTCTATCTTTTATGTGAGCATCACTAAAATTTCAAGCATATCTTAATGGCTATAAAGAAAGAGCTTGTTGGGAGACAACCCAATACTTTCTGGTTGTTTTTGATAACATGATTATTGATATGTAATGATTGTGTTTTTATGTTTGAATTTGTGTTTGTGCCAAGTAAAGCCTTTGGAATGACTGACAAGATGAGTAGAATTGATACGGCGCAAAAACAGAAACTTTAGCGTCCAGTGCAGAATTTCTCTGATTTTACTCAAACGTTTTTGACCTGAATTTTTTACACAGTATTGCTATACAAATTCTTTAGGCTGTACTAATGTGTCAGAATTTTTAGAGTTACAGAAGTATAGGTTCTCTATATACCTTTACGGACTGTTCTGTTTTAGACAGATTCTGTTTTTTGCTTGCATAGTTTGGTTGTTTTGATGATGCTATGGATTGTATCGGGGGGTATAAGCCATGGAGAAGTTAGAATACAGTACCTATTATGCAATAATGAAATATGAATCAATTTATAACAGTACCTAAATTATTTGATATGTTGCTTATACTAACGGATCCCACGAAGTTTTGTTGAGTTTTGTGTGATTGAAGTTTTCAAGTTTTGGGTGTTATCACGATGGACGAAGGAATAAGGAGCGGCCAGAGCCTAAGCTTGGGGATGACCAAGGCACCCCAAGGTAGTATTCTAGGAAGACTCAAGCGTCTAAACTTGGGGATGCCCCAGAAGGCATCCCCTCTTTCGTCTCAATCCATCGGTATGTCACTTGGAGCTATAATTTTATTCGTCACATGATATGAGTTTTGCTTGGAGCGTCGTTTGCTTTTGCTTGTTTTTGCTTTTGTTTTTATTTTTCCACAATCATCATTTTGCTGGACACACCTATTTGAGACACCTTCATCATAATTTATTAGAATACTCTATGTGCTTCACTTATATCTTTTGAGCTTAGCAGTTGCTCCAGTACTTCACTTATATCTTTTTAAGCATGGTGGCGTATAGATTTTGTAGAAATAATTGCACTCTCGTTCTTCACTTATATTTGTTTGAGAGTTAATAAATAGTGACGGTAATTTGCATGGGTCATAAGACTAGTCCAAAAATAATAGGTATTCAATGAGTGATAATCAAAACCATCATGTAGCACATTAAAGAGAAATCTTGGGTTAATGATATTGATGTGGTAATGTGAAAGGGTGTGAGTGCATGGTTGTCGGTTCTTAGAAGTATCGATATTAAGAGGTGTTAATTTCCCGTTTGTATAAATATTAGAAAAAGTCATGGTGGGGATGTGTGAGCATTTCTATTCCTCGTTGAAATCCTAGTGTTGTTTCGGGTCGGAGGCGCGCGATGGTTAACTCCTCACAACCTCCTCCCTCGGGGCATGCGAGTAGTACTTTGATTTGTGATAAAACTAATAAAACTTTGCAATAAGTATATGAGTTCTTTATGACTAATGAAACCCGTGGACATACGCAATCTCACCACCTCATATTTTGCTAGCCTCTTCGGTACCGTGCATTGCCCATTCTCAACTTGAGGATCGGTGCGAACTTCACCGGTGCATCCAAACCTCGTGATATGATATGCTCTGTCACACATAAACCTTCTTATATCTTCCTCAAAACAGCCACCATACCTATCTATTATGGCATTTCCATAGCCATTCCGAGATATATCGCCATGCAAATTCCACCGTTACATCATATGACTAGTTCATTCATCATCATATTGCTTTGTGTGATCATATAGAGTTGACATAGTATTTGTGGCAAAGCCACCGTTTATCATTTTTCGATACATGTCACGCTAGATCATTGCACATCTTGGTACACTGCCAGAGGCATTCATATTGAGTCATATTGTTTCATAGTTCTTCATATCGAGTTTTCATATTGAGTTGTAAGTAAATAAAAGTGTGATGACCATCATTAGCGCATTGTCCCGGTGAGGAAATAAAAATGGGAGAGGCCAAGTGAGCCCACCATAAAAAATGAAAAAATGAGAAAAAGGGAGAAGGGACTTTGCTACTATCCTTTACCACACTTGTGCCTCAAAGTGGCACCTTGTTCTTCATATAGAGAGTCTTATGTTATGTCATTTTCATATGCTAGTGGGAATTATTTTCATTATTAAAAACTTGGCTTGTATATTCCGATGACGGGCTTCCTCAAATGCCCAAGGTCTTCATGAGCAAGCAAGTTGGATGCACAGCCCACTTAGCTTCAGTTGAGCTTTCATACACTTATAGATCTAGTGCATCATTTGCATGGCAATCCCTACTCCTCGCATTGATATCTATCGATGGGCATCTCCATAGCCCGTTGATATGCCTAGTTGATGCAAGACTTTCTTCTCCACTTTTTACCCCTTTGATATGTACCACCATATTCTATTCCACCCTTATGCTATGTCCATGGTTAACGCTCATGTATTGCGTGAAGAATAAAAGGTTGATGCACATTGAAAAAGTACGATCCAATTGCCTGACTTGGACACCGTGGTGCTTGAAAATTGTATTAATGTGGTGAAGACGGGGCCATGCCTTACTAATATGATAAAATGAATGGGGGTAAACATTCTTTCAGGATCGTATATTTCGAAAGATTGATGATTATGTTGCTTCTGCCTATAAATATTACTATGTTGATGTTTGTTAATTCATCGTTTCTCAATGAGCGTACATGCAAAAGATTACATATTGGGTAGCATGTCACATCAAAAATACTTTTTTTTATCATTTACCTACTCGAGGACGAGCAGGAATTAAGCTTGGGGATGCTGATACGTCTCCAACGTATCTATAATTTTTTATCGTTCCATGCTATTATATTATCATTCTAGGATAATTTTTGAGTATTTATTTACCAATTTATATTATTTTTTAGCACTAATCTATTGATCCAGTGCCAAGTGCCAGTTGTTATTTTTTGCATGTTTTTGGTTTTTCAGGTTTACAGTACCAAACGAAGTCCAATTGCCCCGAAACTTTTTTATTATTTTTTATGGACCAAAAGAAGACCTGGAAGCTTCGGGAGGAGACCGGAGGCCGCACGAGGGAGGCACAAGCCAACAGGGCGCGCCCAGGGGGGTCGGCGCACCCTGATGGCTTGTCCCTCCCTGGTGGCCCACCTACCCCTGTTCTCTGGCCTATAAATTCACATATATTCCAAAAACCCTAGAGGGCATCCCGATATACTTTTACTTAATACTCTAGATGCATGATGGATAGCGGTTGATGGGTGAAGTAATAGTAATAGGTGCGTGCAGGAGTCGGCCTATTTGCTTATGGACGTGATGCCTATATACATGATCATTGCCGTGAATATCACATAACTATGCGCTTTTCTATTAATTGCCCAACAGTAATTTGTTTACCCGCCGTATGTTGCCTACATGAGAGATGCCACTAGAGAAAACTATGGCCCCGGGGTTTATTCACTTATATATTTACAAAACCTATCATTACCTTGCTGCCATTATTTATTTTTTATTTTATTTTGCAATTTATAATTATGTACTACACACTTCATTTGCTTGGAAATAACGAGTCCAAGGGGATTGACAACCCTCTTGACCACGTTGGGTGCAAGTGCTTGCTCTTTTGTGTGCCGTCACTGAAGACAGTTGTTGATTGATATTCCTATTGGTTCGATAAATCTTGGTTCTTAACTGAGGGAAATACTTATCCGTATTGTGCTGCAATTACCCATTCCTCTTCACGGAAAACCCAACGCAGATCACAAGTATCAAGGTCGTAGCGATCTCATGTAGATCCATCAGACGTTGAGCAGCCTGCAGCATACGTGTGACAAGTTGGTCGACGCTGGCACTTGGAACTTCACCTACCCACAAGGCCACCTCAGCCCGAGCTAGTGCCTCAGCCATCCTTTCAAGGGTGAGCATTACGACATTAGGTCGCAACGAGCCCGACACACAGACCAAGTCTGGCAACACACCTGCAAAAACAAAGGTGATAACGTCAACATCGCCAAACAACACTACCACGAGGACCCAAGCATGCAGTATCAACTTCCCACCCACAGCGTCCTCCGGTCGTTTTTGACGTGGAGGTTGGATTCGGAGGTCCTGCACCATCCGCCGTCCGACCTCCGCAATGAAGACCTCCCGCGCATTGCAGTCATCCAAGCCGGTTAGTGCACCGGCAAAATTATAGCGAGCAGCTTCCAGCCATCCTAGGAGCTCGGCCTCCACGTCCAGGCCCTCCCTCAGTTGCGTATGCAAGCCCTCGTTGACGCCTTCTACTTGTGAGCTGCGTTGGGATTTTCCCGAAGGGGGGAGGAGATGCAGTACAATAGAGATAAGTATTTCCCTCAGCGAGAACTAAGGTTATCTAACCAAAAGGAGAACCAAGCAAACTCCCTTTGACAACACCTACACACACAAAACCAAAAACTTGCGCCCAACACGGGCAAGAGGGTTGTCAAGCCTCTTAAACTCGTTACTTGCATGGATTAAATCTTGATAGAGATAGATGATATAAAAGTGAAATAAAATAATAGTATATAAATCGCAGCAAAGTATTTTTAGGGTTTTAGTATTTATGTTTAAGCAGACCTAGGGCCATAGTTTTCGCTAGAGGCTTCTCTCTTGAACATAGCATACGGTGGGTAGACAAATTACTGTTGGGCAATTGACAGAATTGTGCATAGTTATGATATGTTATTCACAGCATTGATCATGTATATAGGCATCACATCCATAAACAAGTAGACTGAAATGAACCTGCATCTACTACTATTACTCCACCAATCGATCGAAACAATTCTGCATCTATGGTATTAAGTTCATGACAAAAAGAGCAATGCTTTGAGCAAGATGACATGATGCAGACAAAGTAAGACAAGCAATATGTTCAGACCCCATCGTTTTATCCTTAATGGCAACAATACAAACACGTGTATTGTCCCTTTCTGTCACTGGGATATAGAGCACCACAAGATTGAACCCATTACAATGCACCACTTCCGCTGATGATAAATCAATCTAGTTGGCCAAACCAAACCGATAGATTGGAGAGAAATATGAAGCTATAACAATCATGCATAATAGAATTCAGAAAGACTCAATTACTTTCAATGAATAATCTGATCATAAACCCACAATTCATCGGATCCCAACAAACACACCGCAAAAGAGGATTACATCGGATAGATCACCGCGAAGATCGCGATGGACATGGTATTGAAGATCAAAGAGAGAGAGAGAGAAAGACATCTAGGTACTAGCTATGGACCCGTAGGTCTGTGGTGGACTACTCACATATCATCATGGAGGCAGCAAGGTTGATGAAGAAGGCCTTCGTGATCGAATCCCCCTTCGGCAGAGTACCTAAAAAGGTCTCCAGATGGGCTCCCGTGGGAATAGAGACTTGCGGTGGCGGAAAAAGTGTTTTGGGTGGCTCTCTGTTGGTTTCCCAATTTTAGAGAATTTATGGACGTGGAATTGGGTCAGACGGAGCCATAAGGGGCCCACGAGGCATTAGGACGAGCCTACCCCCTAGGCACGCCATGTTGCCTTGTCGTCTCCTTGCTTCGCGTCTGGTCTCCTCCTGAAGCTTCCAGGGTCTCATTTGTCCAGAAAAAATCTTCAAAAAGTTTCTTAGTGTTTGGACTTCGCTTGGTACTGATTTCCTGGAAAACCAAAAACAGGCAGAAAACAACAAGTGGCACTAGGCATTGGGTTAATAGGTTAGTTCCCAAAAACGATATAAAATAGCATATAATTGCATATAATGCATCCAAGGTTGATAATATAATAGCGTCGAACAATAAAAAATTATAGATACGTTGGAGACGTATTAACATCCCCAAGCTTATTTTTTGCTCGTCCTCGAGTGGGTAAATGATAAAAACAGAATTTTTGATGCGACATGCTACCCAACATGTAATATCTTTTAGGTATGATCATTGAGAAACGTTGAACAGATTGATATCAACATAATAATATCCATAAACATAAATATCATACTTTTTAAAATATATTATCCTTAAAGAATGTTATTCCCTTCTCATTTTATCATATCAAGCATGGCATGACTCCGTCTTCACCGCATAAGTGTAAACCTTGCGCACCCCGGTGTCAAACCAGGCAATTGGATCGTACTTCTAACGCGCTTCGGCATTTTCAACTTCACGCAATACATGAGCGTGAACCATGGATATAGCATATGGGTGGAATAGAGTATGGTGGTAGAGATCAAAAGGAGTCAAAGTGGAAAGAATTAAATGTTGGGGAACGTTGCATGGGAAACAAAAATTTTCCTATGCACACACAAGATCTATCCATGGAGATGAGCATCTACGAGAGGGAGAGTGAATCTACATACCCTTGTAGATCGCTAAGCGGAAGCGTTAAGAAACGCGGTTGATGTAGTCGAACGTCTCCGCGATCCAAATCGCAAGTCGTCCCTCGATCCAAGCACGATCTAGCGCCGAACGGACGGCACCTCCGCGTTCAACACACGTACGGCTTGATGACGATCTCCGCCTCCTTGATCCAGCAAGAGGGAGCGGAGAAGAATAAGAGTTCCAGCAGCACGACGGCGTGGTGATGTTGGTGAGGAACTATTTCAGCAGGGCTTCGCCTAAGCACTACTGAAAATATGACGTAGGAGGAACTAGAGGTTGCCGGCACACGGCTTGGGGCAATCTAATGTATCCCGTGTGCTAGCCCTGCCCCTCTATTTATATGTTGAGCCTTGGGGTCTAAACTTGGAGTAAAAGCCTCCTCCAGGTCGGTTTTGCCCGCACAAGGTCGGTTTGGCCCGCAGGGAAAGAGTCCAACTCGGATCCCTGCAGTACCGCGCACAAGCGGTAGTACCGCTTCAAACAAACGGTAGTACCGCTTGGGCGGTAGTACCGCTTCACACAAGCGGTAGTACCGCTCGGGCGGCAGCAAAACTACTTTTGCACTTTCCAATACCTCGTGGGGTTTTATCCCTTGGCCCATATTAAGTGTTCTCGCACCCGAACACTTCGGTAAACATCCGAAACTTCTTCCGGCGAATTCCGGAACCCTTCCGGAGATCAAAACACTATTATCACATATATCAATCTTTACCTCCGGACTATTCCGGAGATCCTCGTCATATCCGGGATCTTATGCGGGACTCCGAACAACTTTCGGTCACCAACAAAATAACTCAACTATACTAATCGTCACCAAACGTTAAGTGTGTAGACCCTGCGGGTTCGAGAACTATGTAGACATGACCGAGACACCTCTACGGCCAATAACCAATAGCGGAACCTGGATGCCCATATTGGCTCCTACATATTCTACGAAGATCTTTATCGTTTGAACCTCTATGTCAAGGATTCAGTTAATCCCGTATGCTGTTCCCTTTGTTCTTCGGTATGTTACTTGCCCGAGATTCGATCGTCGGTATCTCTATACCTAGTTCAATCTCGTTACCGGCAAGTCTCTTTACTCGTTCCGTAATACAAGATCTCGTGGCTAACACTTTAGTCACATTGCTTGCAAGGCTCATTGTGATGTTGTATTACCGAGTGGGCCCTGAGATACCTCTCCGTCATACGGAGTAACAAATTCCAGTCTTGATCCATGCCAACCCAACAGACACCCTTGGAGATACCTGTAGAGCACCTTTATAGTCACCCAGTTACGTTGCGACGTTTGATACACACAAGGTATTCCTCCGATGTCAGGGAGTTGCATGATCTCATGGTCATAGGAACAGATACTTGACATGCAGAAAACAATAGCAATAAACTGGCACGATCATATGCTACGTTTATAGTTTGGGTCTTGTCCATCACATCATTCTCCTAATGATGTGATCCCATTATCAAATGACATCTCATGTCAATGGCTAGGAAACCTTAACCATCTTTGATCAACGAGCTAGTCAACTAGAGGCTTACTAGGGACACAGTGTTGTCTATGTACCCACACATGTATTTGAGTTTCCAATCAATACAATTATAGCATGGATAATAAACGATTATCATGAACAAGGAAATATAATAATAACCAATTTATTATTGCCTCTAGGGCATATTTCCAACAGTCTCCCACTTGCACTAGAGTCAATAATCTACTTCACATCACTATGTGATTTACATTGTAATGAATCGAACACCCATGCAGTTCTGGTGTTGTTCATGTTTAGCCCTTGGAAGAGGTTTAGTCATCGGATCTGCAACATTCAGATCCGTGTGTACTTTGCAAATATTTATGTCGTCCTCCTTGATGTAATCGCGGATGGAATTGAAACGTCGCTTTATGTGTCTGGTCCTCTTGTGAAATTTTGGTTCCTTGGCTAGAGCAATGGCACCAGTATTATCACAAAACAGAGTCATTGGGTTAAGCGCACTAGGCACTACTCCAAGATCTGTCATGAACTCCTTCATCCAGACACCTTCCTTCGCCGCCTCTGAGGCAGCGATGTACTCCGCTTCGCATGTAGAATCAGCTACCACGCTTTGCTTGGAACTGCACCAGCTAACCGCACCCCCATTAAGAATAAATACGTATCCGGTTTGTGACTTAGAGTCATCCGGATCAGTGTCAAAGCTTGCATCGACGTAACCCTTTACGACGAGCTCTTGATCACCTCCATAAACGAGAAACATGTCCTTAGTCCTTTTCAGGTACTTCAGGATATTCTTGACCGTCGTCGAGTGTTCCATTCCTGGAACACTTTGAAACCTTCCGACCATACTTATGGCAAGGCTGACATCGGGTCTTGTGCACAGCATTGCATACATGATAGAGCCTATGGCTGAAGCATAGGGGATGACACTCATCTTTTCTCTATCTTCTGCAGTCACTGGGCATTGAGTCTTACTCAACTTCACACCTTGCAATACAGGCAAGAATCCCTTCTTGGACTGATCCATTTTGAACTTCTTCAAAACTTTGTCAAGGTATGTGCTTTGTGAAAGTCCTATTAAGCGTCTCGATCTATCTCTATAGATCTTGATGCCTAATATGAAAGCAGCTTCTCCTAGGTCCTTCATTGAAAAACTCTTGTTCAAATATTCCTTCACGCCTTCTAACATTTCTATATTGTTTCCAATCAGCAATATGTCATCCACATATAATATTAGAAACGCTATAGAGCTCCCACTCACTTTCTTGTAAATACAAGCTTCTCCGTAAACTTGTATAAACTCGAACGCTTTGATCACCTCATCAAAGCGAAGATTCCAACTCCGAGACGCTTGCACCAGTCCATAAATGGATCGCTGGAGTTTGCAAACTTTGTCAGCATTCTCTGGATCGACAAAACCTTCTGGTTGCATCATATACAACTCTTCCTTAAGGAAACCGTTAAGGAACGCTGTTTTGACATCCATCTGCCAAATTTCATAATCGAAAAAGGCAGCTATTGCTAACATGATTCTGACGGACTTAAGCATCACTACGGGTGAGAAGGTCTCATCGTAGTCAACTCCTTGAACTTGTGAAAAACCCTTTGCCACAAGTCGAGCTTTATAGACGGTGACATTACCGTTCGCGTCCGTCTTCCTCTTAAAGATCCATTTGTTCTGAATGGCCTTACGCCCTTCAGGTAATACTTCCAAAGTCCACACTTTGTTTTCATACATGGATCCCATCTCGGATTTCATGGCCTCTAACCACTTCTCGGAATCCGGGCCCATCATCGCTTCTCCATAGCTCGTAGGTTCATCGTTGTCTAACAACATGACCTCTAAGACAGGGTTGCCATACCACTCAGGAGCAGTACGCGTCCTTGTCGACCTACGAGGTTCGATAGCAACTTGATCCAAAGCTTCATGATCATCATCATTAACTTCCTATTCAGCTGTTGTAGGCTCTACAGAAACATCTTTCTGCACTGCGCTACTTTCAGGTTGAAGTAAAGGTTCAACAACCTCATCAAGTTCTATCTTCCCCCCACTCAATTCTTTCGAGAGAAACTCTTTCTCAAGAAACGTTCCGTTTTTAGCGACAAACACTTTGCCTTCGGATCTGAGGTAGAAGGTATACCCAACTGTCTCTTTTGGGTATCCTATGAAGACGCATTTCTCCGCTTTGGGTTCCAGCTTTTCAGGCTGAAGCTTTTTGACATAAGCATCACATCCCCAAACTTTAAGAAACGACAGCTTTGGCTTCTTGCCAAACCAAAGTTCATATGGCGTCGTCTCAACGGATTTCGATGGTGCCCTATTTAAAGTGAATGCAGCTGTCTCTAATGCATAACCCCAAAACGATAGTGGCAAATCGGCAAGAGACATCATAGATCGCACCATATCCAATAAGGTTCGATTACGACGTTCGGACACACCATTACGCTGTGGTGTTCCAGGCGGTGTCAATTGTGAAACAATTCCACACGGTCTTAAGTGACTGCCAAACTCATAACTTAGATATTCTCCTCCTCGATCAGATCGTAGGAATTTAATCTTCTTGTTACGATGATTCTCAACTTCACTCTGAAATTGTTTGAACTTTTCAAATGTTTCAGACTTGTGTTTCATTAAGTAAATATACCCATATCTACTTAAGTCATCAGTGAAGGTGAGAAAGTAACGATAACCACCGCGCGCCTCAATGCTCATCGGACAACACACATCAGTATGTATGATTTCCAATAAGTCACTTGCCCATTCCATTATTCCAGAGAACGGTGTTTTAGTCATCTTGCCCATGAGGCATGGCTCACATGTGTCAAGTGATTCAAAATCAAGTGACTCCAAAAGTCCATCAGCATGGAGCTTCCTCATGCGTTTTACGCCAATATGACCTAAACGGCAGTGCCACAAGAAAGTGGTATTATCATTATCAATCCTACATCTTTTGGCATCAATGTTATGAACATGTGTATCATTACTATCGAGATTCAATAAGAATAAACCCCTTACATTGGGTGCATGACCATAAAAGATATTACTCATATAAATAGAACAACCATTATTCTCTGATTTAAATGAGTAACCGTCTCGCAATAAACAAGATCCAGATATAATGTTCATGCTTAACGCAGGCACTAAATAACAATTATTCAGGTTCATCACTAATCCCGATGGTAATCGAAGAGCGAGCGTGCCGACGGCGATCACATCAACCTTGGAACCATTTCCCACGCGCATCGTCACTTCGTCCTTTGCCAGCCTCCGTCTATTCCGCTGTTCCTGTTTTGAGTTGCAAATGTGAGCAACCGCACCGGTATCAAATACCCAGGCACTACAACGAGAGTTGGTAAGGTACACATCAATAACATGTATATCATATATACCTTGTTTGTTGTTGGCCGCCTTCTTGTCAGCCAAATACTTGGGGCAGTTCCGCTTCCAGTGTCTAGTTCCCTTGCAATGAAAACACACAGTTTCTGGTTTGGGTCCAGCCTTGGGTTTCTTCACGAGAGGAGCAACTGCTTTGCCACTCTTCTTGGAGTTACCCTTCTTACCCTTGCCATTTTTCTTGAAACTAGTGGTTTTATTGACCATCAACACTTGATGCTCCTTCTGAATTTCAGACTCAGCGACTTTCAGCATCGCAAACAGCTCGGCGACTGACTTGTTCATCCCATGCATGTTATAGTTCAACACGAAGCTCTTGTAGCTAGGTGGCAATGATTGAAGAACTCTGTCAGTGATAGCCTCTGGCGGAAGGGGCATCCCCAATTCAGCCAGACGGGTGGAGTACCCAGACATTCTGTGTACGTGATCACTGATAGACTCGTTCTCCTCCATCTTGCAAGCATAGAACTTATCGGAGATCTCATATCTCTCGATCCGGGCATTCTTCTGAAAGATAAACTTCAACTCCTGGAACATCTCATATGCTCCATGACGTTCAAAACGTCTTTGAAGTCCCGATTCTAAGCCATACAATATTGCACATTGAACTATTGGGTAATCTTCAGAACGAACCTGCCAGGCGTTCACAACGTCTAGAGACTCAACTGGAGCGGGTGGATCACCAAGCGGTGCATCAAGGAGATAAACCTTCTGGGAAGCCGTAAGGATAATCCTTAGATTACGGGCCCAGTCCACAAAGTTACTTCCATCATCTTTCAACTTAGCTTTCTCTAGGAACGCATTAAAATTCAGGGGTGCTACTGCGCGAGCCATGATCTACAACATAAATATAGCAAAGACAATTTAGACTATTGTTCTAGATAATGAGTTTAGTTAATCATATTACTTAAAAACTCCCACTCAAATTGACATCCCTCCGGTGATTCGAGTGTAACATGATCCAAATCCACCAACTCAAGTCCGATCATCACGTGAGTTGAGGTGGTTTCAATGGTGAACATCTTCATGTTGATCATATCTACTATATGACTCATGTTCGACCTTTCGGTCTCTTGTGTTCCGAGGCCATGTCTGTACATGCTAGGCTCGTCAAGTTTAACCCGAGTGTTCCGCACGTGCAACATGGCTTACACCCGTTGTATGTGAACGTAGAGTCTATCACACCCGATAATCACGGCGTGTCTCGAAACGACGAACTTTCGCAATGGTGCACACTCGGGGAGAACACAATTTATCTTGAAATTTAAGTGAGGGATCACCTTATAATGCTACCGTCGTCCTAAGCAAAATAAGATGCATAAAAGGATTAACATCGCATGCAAATCATAAGTGACATGATATGGCCATGAACTCGTGCTTTTGATCTCCATCTCCAAAGCACCGGCATGATCTCCATCGTCACCGGCATGACACCATGATCTCCATCATCTTGATCTCCATCAACGTGTCGCCATGAGGTTGTCGCGCCGACTGTTGCTTCCACGACTATTGCTAACGTTTAGCGATAAAGTAAAGCATTACATAGCGCTTAATGATTGACACGCAGGTCATACAATAATTAAAGACAACTCTATGGCTCCTGCCAGTTGCCGTACTCATCGACATGCAAGTCGTGATATTCTATACAACACATGATCATCTCATACATCACATGTATCTCATCATGTAATTGGCCATATCACATCACAACATACCCTGCAAAAACAAGTTAGACGTCCTCTAATTGTTGTTGCATATTTTACGTGGCTACTACGGGTTTGCAAGAACCGTTCTTACCTACGCAAAAGCACAACGTGGTGTAGTGATTGCTTTTTGATCTTCTAAAAGAACCCTCTTCATTGAAATCGATTCAACTAAAGTGAGAGAGACAGACACCCGCTAGCCATCTTTATGCAACGAAGTTACATGTCAGTTGAAGGAACCTGTCTCGCGTAAGCGTACGCGTAATGTCGGTCCGGGCCGCTTCATCTCACAATACCGCCGAATCAAGTATCAACTAGTAACGGCAAGCAATATGTATACACCCACGCCCACAACTCGTTTGTGTTCTACTCGAGATCTCATCTACGCATAGACCTAGCTCTGATA
Source organism: Elymus sibiricus (assembly GCA_039707655.1). Taxonomy (NCBI): domain Eukaryota; kingdom Viridiplantae; phylum Streptophyta; class Magnoliopsida; order Poales; family Poaceae; genus Elymus; species Elymus sibiricus. The sequence continues at coordinate 131,334,553 of CM077663.1, forward strand.
CCACTGTTGGGGAACGTTGCATGGGAAACAAAAATTTTCCTACGCACACACAAGATCTATCCATGGAGATGAGCATCTACGAGAGGGAGAGTGAATCTACATACCCTTGTAGATCGCTAAGCGGAAGCGTTAAGAAACGCGATTGATGTAGTCGAACGTCTCCGCGATCCAAATCGCAAGTCGTCCCTCGATCCAAGCACGATCTAGCGCCGAACGGACGGCACCTCCGCGTTCAACACACGTACGGCTTGATGACGATCTCCGCCTCCTTGATCCAGCAAGAGGGAGCGGAGAAGAAGAAGAGTTCCAGCAGCACGACGGCGTGGTGATGTTGGTGAGGAACTATTTCAGCAGGGCTTCGCCTAAGCACTACTGAAAATATGACGTAGGAGGAACTAGAGGTTGCCGGCACACGGCTTGGGGCAATCTAATGTATCCCGTGTGCTAGCCCTGCCCCTCTATTTATATGTTGAGCCTTGGGGTCTAAACTTGGAGTAAAAGCCTCCTCCAGGTCGGTTTTGCCCGCACAAGGTCGGTTTGGCCCGCAGGGAAAGAGTCCAACTCGGATCCCTGCAGTACCGCGCACAAGCGGTAGTACCGCTTCAAACAAACGGTAGTACCCCTTGGGCGGTAGTACCGCTTCACACAAGCGGTAGTACCGCTCGGGCGGCAGCAAAACTACTTTTGCACTTTCCAATACCTCGTGGGGTTTTATCCCTTGGCCCATATTAAGTGTTCTCGCACCCGAACACTTCGGTAAACATCCGAAACTTCTTCCGGCGAATTCCGGAACCCTTCCGGAGATCAAAACACTATTATCACATATATCAATCTTTACCTCCGGACTATTCCGGAGATCCTCGTCATATCCGGGATCTTATCCGGGACTCCGAACAACTTTCGGTCACCAACAAAATAACTCAACTATACTAATCGTCACCAAACGTTAAGTGTGTAGACCCTGCGGGTTCGAGAACTATGTAGACATGACCGAGACACCTCTACGGCCAATAACCAATAGCGGAACCTAGATGCCCATATTGGCTCCTACATATTCTACGAAGATCTTTATCGTTTGAACCTCTATGTCAAGGATTCAGTTAATCCCGTATGCTGTTCCCTTTGTTCTTCGGTATGTTACTTGCCCGAGATTCGATCGTCGGTATCTCTATACCTAGTTCAATCTCGTTACCGGCAAGTATCTTTACTCGTTCCGTAATACAAGATCTCGTGGCTAACACTTTAGTCACATTGCTTGCAAGGCTCATTGTGATGTTGTATTACCGAGTGGGCCCTGAGATACCTCTCCGTCATACGGAGTAACAAATCCCAGTCTTGATCCATGCCAACCCAACAGACACCCTTGGAGATACCTATAGAGCACCTTTATAGTCACCCAGTTACGTTGCGACGTTTGATACACACAAGGTATTCCTCCGATGTCAGGGAGTTGCATGATCTCATGGTCATAGGAATAGATACTTGACATGCAGAAAACAATAGCAATAAACTGGCACGATCATATGCTACGTTTATAGTTTGGGTCTTGTCCATCACATCATTCTCCTAATGATGTGATCCCGTTATCAAATGACATCTCATGTCAATGGCTAGGAAACCTTAACCATCTTTGATCAACGAGCTAGTCAACTAGAGGCTTACTAGGGACACAGTGTTGTCTATGTACCCACACATGTATTTGAGTTTCCTATCAATACAATTATAGCATGGATAATAAACGATTATCATGAACAAGGAAATATAATAATAACCAATTTATTATTGCCTCTAGGGCATATTTCCAACATTAAAGTCTCGCATCAACTAGGCAGATCAATGGGCTATGGAGATGCCCATCAATCGATATCAATGCGAGTAGGGATTGCCATGCAACGGATGCACCAAAGCTATAAGTGTATGAAATCTCAACGGAAGCTAAGTGGGTGTGCATCCAACTCGCTTGCTCATGAAGACCTAGGACATTTGAGGAAGCCCGTCATCGGAATATACAATCCAAGTTCTATAATGTAAAATTCCCACTAGCATGTGAAAATGATAACTCATGAGACTCTCTATATGAAGAACATCGTGCCACTTTGAGGCACAAGTGTGGTAAATGGATAGTAACACTGCCCCTTCTCTCTTTTCTCTCATTTTTTTCATGGTGGGCTTTTCTCCTCTTTTTTCCGCCTCCCTCATTTCTTTATTATTATTATTTTTCGTCCGGAATCTCATCCCGACTTGTGGGGGAATCATACTCTCCATCATCCTTTCCTCACTACGATAGTGCTCTAATAATGATGATCATCACACTTTTATTTACTTACAACTCAATATTACAACTCAACATAGAACAATATGACTATATGGATGCCTTTGGCAGGGTACCAGGATGTGCAATGATCTAGCGTAACATATAGATAATGATGAATGGTGGTTTTGCCACGAATACTATCTCAGCTATATGATCATGCAAATATGATGATGAACACACAAGTCATATGACGGAACCGTGGAAGTTGCATGGCAATATATCTCGGTATGGCTATGGAAATGCCATAATAGGTCGGTATGGTGGCTGTTTTGGGGAAGATATAAATATGCTTATGTGTGATAGAGTGCATCATATCACAGGATTTGGATGCACCGACGGAGGTTGCACCGACTCTCGAGGTGAGAATGGCCAATGCACGGTACCAACGAGGCTAGCAAATCATGGAAAGGTGAGAGTGTGTATATCCATGTACTCACATTAGTCTTAAAAGAACTCATATACTTATTGTAAAGCCTTATTATCTCTCTCGAAGCAAAGTACTACTGCATGCCCCTACGGAGGAGGTTTGTAGGAGTTAACCATCGCGCGCCCTCGATTCGAACAACAAGATATGATTTCATTTTAGACATAAAAATGCTCACACATCATCACCATGCCATAATTAGTACTTAGATGAATAACAAATAACAAACTTTAATTACCGATATTTCTACTAACCAATGATTATGTACTCATGCCCTTTCATATTACTACATCAATATAATTAACCCATGTTTCTTCTTTAGTGAGCTACATGATAGTTTTTATTATATCCTCCTTGAATACCTATCCTTTTTGGACTAGTCTTGCAACACGTGACCATTATCATTCCTATTTCTTATACCCTCAAAATGATATATGTGAAGTGTGAGAGTTCAATTGTTTCTATAAAATGTGAACGACGTCATACTCCAAAAGATATATGTGAAGCACTAGAGCAACTGCCTAGCTCAAAAGATATAAGTGAAGCATGTAGAGTATTCTAACAAATTATGATGACCATGTGTCTCTCTCAAATATGTGTGTCCATCAAACAATGATTGTGTAAAACTAAAGGAAAAGCAAACTATAATACACGACACTCCAAGCAAAAAACATATCATGTGATGAATAAAAATATAGCTCCAAGTGACATACCGATAGATTGGAGACGAAAAAGGGGGTGCCTTTTGTGTCATACCAAGCTTAGACGCTTGGGTCTTCCTTGAATATTACCTTGGGGTGCCTTGGGCATCCCCAAGCTTAGGGTCTTGCCACTCATTATTCCTTCATCCATCATTGTCTCAACCAAACCTTGAAAACTTCAGCACACAAAACTCAACAAAACCTCGTGAGATCCGTTAGTATAATAGACATATCAAATACTTTAGGTACTATTATAAATTGATTCATATTTTATTATTGCATAATAATTAGTGTATTCCCCGATACAATCCATAGCATCATCAAAACAAGCAAACTATGCAAGCAAAAACAGAATCTGTCTAAAACAGAACAGTCTGTAATGATCTGTACTAAAACCATATTTCTGTAACTCTAAAAATCTGAAACATTAGGACAACCTAGCCAATTTGTATAAAAATAATGTGTAAAAAATTTAGATCAAAAGGACATTCCAGTAATATGAGAGAAATTCTGCAGTGGACGTAAAAGTTTCTGTTTTCGCATAACATCAATTCTACTTTTTTCCAAAGCATCCCAAAGGCTTTACTTGGCATAAAAACTAATTTGAACATAAAAACACAATCATTACATTAGAAATAATCATGTCAACACACCAAAATAGAAAGTATTGGGTTTTCTCCCAACAAGCTCTTTTTTATAGCCATTAAGATAGTCTTGAAATTTTAGTGATGCTCACATAAAAGATAAGAATTGAAGCACAAAGAGAGCATCATATAACATGTGACAAACTCATTTAAGTCTAACACACTTCGTATGCATAGGCATTTTATGGGAAAACAAATTATCAACACAAGAAATATCTATCATATGCAAATAGGAAGAATGAAGCCTTGATAATTTCAACGCAAAGAGAGGTAAGTGAGTAACATAAAACGTTATATAACCAAATTTGCCTCTCTCATAATAATTACATGTAGGATCGTATTCAAATTTAACAATATAGCTATCATATAAAATATTCTCTCCATGATCCTTATGCACAAAAGTCTTACAATCTTCCAACATAGTGGGATTATCATCAACTACAGTCATGACCTCTCCAAACCCACTTTTATCAATAAAATCATAAGATTGAAACTCTCCGAATATATGGGATTCTTTTTACCTAAAGTGACACTCTTCCAAACCCACTTTCAATACTATTGCAAGTTGCATTATCAATAATAGATTTATTATGAGGCTTAAAAGAATTTTCAAGATCAAAAGAAACATCATCACCCCAATCATGATCATTAGCACAATTGACTTTCATGGAATTCATATTAACATCATTGCAATCATGCTTCTCATTCAATAAGTGTATCCTAATAGCATTTACTTTTATAACTTCTTCATTATTAGCTATTTGTTTACAATAAGCAGCAAGTTTGAAAAGATTAGGAAGCATATGAGGATCCATTTATCTTTAAAAAATTCTTTCACTTTCTGTTATTGTGTGACAAAGATAAATATAACATACTAGGCAAGTAGAAAGTAGAACAAGTAAATGCTAGTGTGTGTGTGTGTGTGTAGGGACCTTACAACAGTTTGATGATGTCTCCCCGACAACGACGCCAGAAATTGGCAAGTTGACAGGAGACTACTTTCGTTCCTCCTCCCAGGCAACGGCGCCAGAAATTCTTCGTGCTATTTGTGAGCTGCGTTGGGATTTTCCCCGGAGAGGAAAGGAGATGCAGCACCGTAGAGATAAGTATTTCCCTGGATGAGAACCAAGGTTATCAAACCAATAGGAGAACCAAACAAACTTCCTTCGACAATACCTACACACACACAACCAAACACTTGCACCCAACGCGGGCAACAGGGTTGTCAAGCCCCTTAAACTCGTTACTTGCAAGGATTAAATCTTGATAGAGATGGATGATACAAAAGCGAAATAAAATAACAGTAAATAAATTGCAGCAAAGTATTTTTAGGGTTTAGTATTTATGTTTAAGTAGACCCGGGGGCCATAGTTTTCGCTAGAGGCTTCTCTCTTGAACATAGAATACGGTGGGTAGACAAATTACTGTTGGGCAATTGACAGAATTGCACATAGTTATGACATGTTATTCATGGCAATGATGTGACGCCCTGGATTTGTGCTACAGTAATCTCTGTAATTAAGCTACAGTAATCCCGCGCTAATGATGCCATGTCACCACGATTACTGTTGTTAATCTCGCGATGATTCAATCCCGTGCGAATTCGAAGTTCAAAACCAAGTCGGACGATAAAAGTTTCCGAATGTCAAAACAAAAATGTTCGGAGTGTGTCAAATAATGCATAGGTAATTGTCCTTTGGAAGTCAACATTATTGGAGGTATTTCAATTCACTAAAATAAAATAAAACTAAAACAGGATCTAAATAAAAAAATAAAAAGAAAACTAAAACAAAAAGAAAAGAAAAAAAAAAACCTCCCCCTTGGGCCAGCCCAACTGGCCGGCCCACCGCCCCCACCTACCGGCCCACCCCGGCCGCCTACACCTCCCCCACCCAAACCCTAACCGGCGCCCGAGCCCCACTCCCTCTTCCCCCTGATCCACTCTCTCCTCTCCCCTCCCCCTCCCGATGCAGATCGGGATCGGGCCGACGGCCGCCCCCGCCGCGACCGCGCCGTCGCCGGCACCCTCCCACGGCGCCACCGCACCGCCACCGCGCCTCCTCGCCTCCTTCCCAACCGGAACGCGTCGCCGCCCCTCTCCGAGCCCGCTGCCACCCCCTACGGCCACTGTGAGCCCCGGGCTCCTCCCCTCTCCTTCCTTCCCCCCGTCGCCGTTTCCCCTCGTCGTGTCCCGCCCGTGCGCTCACTGCGCGCACCGTGCCACGGCTGCGCCTCCCTGCCACCACCATCACCGCGGCCCTGCTGCGCCTCCCCGCTCACCGCCCACAAGCCCCGTCGCGCTCGCCGCGCGCCGCCGCGCTCCCTGAGCGCGGCCCCGCACTCCCCGTGGCCACCGCGCACACGCCGGCCGACGCTGCGGGTTGCTGCTGCTGCTACTCCCGCGCGGCCTCGCCGCTGCCCCATCGAGTCCGGCCGCGTCGCCGCCCCCGCACGCCGCTGGCCACGCCGTGCCCTCGCCGCGCCACCCCGGCCCGTCCCTGTCCCCCGTGCGCCTCCCCGGCCGCCCTGCTCGTCCCCCCCTTGCCGCTGGCCGCCGCGGCCAGTCCCCGCCGCCGGCGACCCCCGGTGGCCCTGGCCTCCCTGGCCAGAACCGCCGCTGGACGCCGCCCCTGGCTGCGGCCGCCGTGGCCTCGCGCCCGTGCGTGCCTGTGGCCAGCCAAAGGCTGGTTAGCCCACTGCCATGTGGGGCCGCCCCTCCCACTCCCTATGACAATGGGGGCCCACGCCCCCTAAACGTTTTTAATTAAAATGAAAATGTAAATTAATTAATAAAAATGTTAATTAATTAATTAATTAGTTACTAAGTATAAGTAAAGTTAATTATGTTAATTAACTTAACATATTATTAATTAGAACTGCTTAATTAATTCGGTTAATTAATTAACCTAATCAGTGTATGACAGGTGGGTCCCACCCCACTAATTAACGTGATTAAAAGTTAATTAAACATTAATTAAAACTGTGTCACTGACATGTGGGACCCACTGGCCAGTTTGACCAGTCAACAGGACTGTTGACTGCTGATGTCAGCATGACATCATGCTGATGTCATAATTCATTATTGAATTAAAATAATCTATTTTAATTTCTGAATATTAATAAAACTTTAAAAATTAATATAAAATAATCCGTAACTCGGATGAAAATACTTTATACACGAAAGTTGCTTAGAACGACGAGATGAATCCGAATACGCGGTCCGTTCGTCTGTCACGTGCTCCTAGCATAAAGAACATGGACATTTTTGTGTTAGGATCATCTGTCCGGTAGTAGCCTGAGACCCGAAAAATATCGTCAGATATTCTTCCGATCCGTCTGCAACGTGTAGTATTGCGTTAGTGCATGCCTAGCTCTGCATATTGCCATGTCATGCATCGTGATTGCATCTGTGCTTTATATTTATTGTTTCTCCCCCCTATTCTTACCGGTAGAGCCCGAGACTGACGCTGCTGCCGGGTACGACTACACCGCTGACGATCATCCTTTTGCCGCAGAGCAGCAAGGCAAGCAAACCCCCCTTGAGCATTTCGATATCGCCCATTCTTTCCCTCTTATTCTTGCATTAGATTTTGCTACTGTATTAGTTAGCTCCGATTCTGATGCATAGCCTATTTTTGATAAACTGCTACTATACCTGCAATCATATCAGCTACTATCGAGTGCCGAGGGTGACACCTCGTGAAGTACTCATGATGCTAACTCTGTAGTGCAGCTAGTCGGTCGTGGTTATCGAGGGTGATTCCTCCTTCACCACTCCCGACGACGACTCTGTCGTGCAACCCCTCAAGTGTGGGACCCTCGAGGGTGATTCCTCTAATTCCACCTTGACAGTTTCATCGAGCGGTACCCTTTGAGGGTGATTCCTGAGGTTCCGTCTTGTTGTTTTATACACACAGTTACTATGACCTGGTTACCGAAACATGTTGGTGATGGGTCGGCCCTGAGGGGTACCCACGGTTTGATGATGATGAGGCGTGGACGGGCAGGAGAGGCCCTTGTCACACATCCTCGAGACGGGGCGACGGGACTGCACTTCATGGGTCGCGCTTGCCCCGCATTAATAAAATGCTTATGGGTTGGGTATTTGATCTGAGTTGGTCATTTGACCTTTTACGCACCAAACCTTCACGTGGGAGAAGTTATGGGTACTCAGCGTCGTTGTATCAGCCGAAGCTCTTCGGACGTCAGCAATGGAGCGGCGCGCGTCCGAGTGGCCTGGACGGTATAGCTCTTGGACTAGAGTGTGCTAGGGCTGACCTCGGCCGCCCATGCATCGTGTAGGAGCACAGAGGGCAATTGGGCCCACGACCCCTTTGTGCTTAGGATTTAGACCGGCGGGCTGGCCTCTCTGTTGAGCCTAGGTGGGGCGACGACGTGTTGATATCCCGAGGCCGGGCATGACCCAGGAAAGTGTGTTCGGCCGGAGGTGATCAAACATGTTGGAAATGTGGTGCACCCCTGCAGGGATGAATTCATCTATTCGAATAACCGTGTCCACGGTAACAGGACGACTTGGAGTTGTACTTTGACCTTCTACAACTATAACTGTGACTTAATTTGAAATGAATGTTGGCCCCGAGATTGCTTTCTCGCAGGGAGTCGAGGAAGAATCTCTGGGCGTGGTTAATTAATAAAATTGCTACAATAATATGACTATATATGAGATACCAGTCTACTCTCTTCTAATGCTGCAAGATGTTGAAGATGCTAGTCTTCGATAGGACTAGGCCATCCCCATATTCTTGCTTTCTGCAGTCAGCCCAGATATAACCCCATTCCTTGATACTGATGCATACTTAGCATAGTTCTAATGTCAGTCTTGCGAGTACTTTGGATGAGTACTCACCGCTGCTTTGCATTCTCTTTCCCCCTCGATACGATTACCGCGTTCAGATGACGGAGCCCAGGAGATGGAGTACGCCGGAGACGACTACTACACCACCGATGGAGCCTACTACTACGTGGAGAGTGCCGACACTCAGGAGTAGTTAGGAGGTTCCCAGGCAGGAGGCCTCGCTTCTTTCGATCCGCTGCTTATGTTTGTGCTAGCCTTCTTAAGGCAAAACTTGTTTAACTTATGTCTGTACTCAGATATTATTTGCTTTCACTGACTCGTGCTTTGTCGAGCTTTGTATTCGAGCCCTCGAGGCCCCTGGCTTGTAATATGAAGCTGTATGACTTTAATTTGTGTCTAGTGTTGTGTTGTGATATTAATTAGTGAGTCCCTAATCTTGGTCGTACGCATTGCATGTATGATTAGCGTACGGAGAAATTGGGGGCGTCACAAGTTGGTATCAGAGCCAACTGCCTGTAGGTAGCCCCCTTTCCAACTCCTTGGCCGAAGTTGAGTCTAGTCATTGAAAAACTTTTACTAACATAGTTGTGTGGCTTACGGGCCCACATCTCAATCGGGTGGTATTAGGATCTTTTATTCCTCATCTATACTCTGGGTTTTGATCTCTCTTCTCTTTTGGGTTAAAGATTTTATTAACTCTAACTCTAGGTTCTCGTAACTACTCCTCCCGGAGAGCCCCTCATTTCAGACGATGGCTCGATTCATCAGAAGACTTTGAAGATACTCTCCGATGTTCTCCCGAGAACTTGTGCTCATCGCTTTTGCGATTCCCTTCCACCGTCAACCGCTATGGATGGCTACATGCAATTGTCGCTCATACTTTCATATCCAGTTGCTCTTGTTATTACAAGGTACATCGAATTATCTTACTGGAGATTCGTTCTTCCTCGGTTGATCATGTGTTTCATAGAATTCTTTGAAACGCTATTCGATCTTCTGTAATCCTCAGTAGCCTTTTGTTCTTGACCTTTCTCACCTGCTTGCATTATGGTTAATTCCATATGTCTAGCAATATTAAGTAAATCCTTTGTGGTTTTCATTTGATTTTATTGATTCAACCTGTGTGTGAATGCACACAGTCATCAGTTGTTTATCATAAATTATCCGTCCGGCTCAGACGTCTTTCCAAACATGAGTTGGTTCTCGACAATTCAACTTTGATTGATTGTCCATCTAAGTCCATTCAACTTACTTGTATTTGATCGGAGCATCTGATTCTGATACACCAATTGGGAAGTTTTAATTCCTTTGGTTATTTAAGCATCGAATTATTTGGTTGTTCTATAATCTGATGCCTTGCATTCTTTCTCCCTCTGATTGAGTACCGATACTCACATCAGCTCCATTTTGGACCGCCAGACCCATTGTTGGGTTATTATCCGACAATGTCCTTCACATTCAAATTTTCATGAGTTCTTCCCCTGATAAATAATGCCTTTGGTAATTTTTGTCTTCTCCCCCTGATAAGCTGTATCCTATGCTTTTGTCAGCCATGCTCTGTTGTCAAGCATGTGTTAATTACTCTTGAAGCTTGCGGTATATGTTCCTAAGATGCCCCGATGGGTTGAACCTATGCCTTCTTTACTCCGTGTGAACCCGAGAGTTTTCACGAGTCCTACTCTTCTGGTGTTTTGTCGGATAATCTTTCGAAGCTACAACCTCATCGAAAGCTAGGAGTAAATGGAAGGTGATGCATTGATGAAGTGGGAGTTGACCTTGTACCTTGTGTTCATGCCCATGGAAACGATGTTGATCTTATCATAGGAGCTTCTCGTATCAATAATCTTTGTCTTTGTATGTTTGACCTTGTATCTGTGATTTGATACTTTACAACCGTGGTTCTGACCATGATTGTTCTTCTTTGATCCCATTTTAGACCAGTTTAAGAACTTGTGTTCTGCAGATCAATACATCGGTCCAAGCTTTAATTCTGATCTACATCCGAGTATTACCCCTGGTATCTTGAGAAAATCATGGAGCTACATAGCTACTTATAATGCTCCTCATCAGCTATGTTTCCTTCACTGTTTCCAGTTTCCTCGTGTTCTAAATTGTTGGACACTCAAGGACACCGATAATTGAATCGAGTCCGCATTGCGATTCAACAACTCTTAGTAATCTTCTTTGCTTATGAGTTTGTACTCAATCATGTCTTTCCAAGCTGTTAGGCCCCATCATTATCGTCATGCTAGAGCTTGACCATGCTCATCTTGTTCGAGATGCCGAAGCCCGACTGTATGCCTTGAATGCATTGAATGCGTCACCTCTTAAGGGGATTGAAAACATTCTAGTTGTCCGGGATTTCCAAGATGTTTTTCCGGAAGAACTTCCAGGGATTCCCCCTGCCAGAGCTGTCGAGTTTGTCATCGACTTGGTACCTGCTACCACTCTAGCCAAGCGTCCGTATAAGATGCCACCACATGAACTCCTTGAACTTAAGCAAGAAATTGATAATTCGCTTCGTCTGGGTTTCATCCGTCCAAGTTCCTCTGCTTGGGGAGCACCTTCTCTCTTTGTCAAGAAGAAAGATGGCACGAATCGATTGGTCCAAGATTATCGCCCCATCAACCAAGCAACGATTCAAAACAAATATCCGCTCCCTCGGATCAACGATCTGTATGATCAACTTGCTGGTTCATCAGTGTTCTCAAAACTCGACTTGAGGTTGGGTTACCATCAGATCCGGGTTCGCGAAGAAGATATTCCCAAGACTGCATTCGTTACTCGCTATGGTTCATACGAGTACACCGTCATGTCTTTCGGCTTAACCAATGCTCCTGCAACCTTCTCTCGCCTGATGAACTATATATTCATGGATTACCTCGATAAATTCATCGTGGTTTATCTGGATGATATCCTGGTTTATTCCAAGAATAAAGAAGAGCATGCTGAACATCTTCGTCTTATACTGGAGAGGCTTCGAGAACATCAACTTTATGCAAAGTATTCAAAGTGTGAGTTCTGGATGACGAAGTAACCTACCTTGGTCATGTGATCTCCAAGGATGGTATTGCGGTCAACCCTGAACGAGTTCAGGCTATTCTTGACTGGACTCCCCCGAAGGATGTCAAGCAAGTCATAAGTTTTCTCGGACTCGCCAGCTATTGCCGTCGATTCGTCGAGAACTTCTCCAAGATTGCAAAGCCCTTAACCAATCTGCTTCACAAAGGTGTTAAATATGAGTGGACCGAAAAATGTCAGGAGAGCTTTCAGGCACTTAAAGACAAACTTACGTCTGCTCCAGTGCTTGCTCCTCCGGATACTCAGAAGGACTTCGTCATCTATTGTGATGCTTCACGTCAAGGAATGGGCTGTGTCCTAATGCAAGAACGCAGGGTGGTTGCTTATGCATCTCGTCAATTGCGTCCTCATGAAGAGAACTACCCAGTTCATGACCTTGAACTTGCTGCAGTAATTCATGCACTAAAAGAGTGGCGGCAGTACCTTATTGGTAATCGTTGCGAGATCTACACCGATCACCAAAGTCTGAAGTACCTGTTTACTCAGCCAGATCTGAACCTCCATCAACAGAGATGGATGGAGCGCGTAGCCGATTACAACGTGGGTATTTCTTATACACCAGGCAAGGCTAATGTAATGGCTGATGCCTTGAGCCGCAAGTCTTATTGCAATCACCTCCAGGTTCATAAGGTTCACCCCCTTCTTCAAGAAGAATTCCGCAAGCTGAACCTCCATATTGTCCCTCAGGGTTATCTCGCTCCCCCTCCTGAAGGGTCCTACAAAATCAACCTCCACGTTGTTTCCCAGGGTTCTCTTAATACCCTGGTTGCTAAACCAGATCTTGTGGACGTCATCAAGTGGATCCAGAAGTGTGACAATGAAGTCGAGAGGATTAAACTCGATCTCGCAGAAGGAAAGCCCTCATCCTTCACTATTGCTGAGGATGGCGCTTTGTACTTCAAAGGCCGCCTAGTGGTACCGAGTAAGGAGGAAAACAATGATATGACTCAGGAGGTCATGAAGGAAGAACATGACACTCCGCAGTCTATTCATCCTGGTAGTACCAAGATGCACCAAGACATTCGTCAAAGATTTTGGTGGTCTAACATGAAGCAAGACATTGCATGCTATGTTTCAGAATGTGACATTTGCCGTCGGATCAAAGCAGAACATCAAAAGCCTGCTGGAACTCTACAACCTATTTCTATTCCTGAATGGAAATGGGATCATGTTGAAATGGACTTCATTACTGGTTTTCCCAGGTCGCAGAAAGGTAATGATGCTATTCTTGTCGTCATTGACCGGTTGTCCAAAGTTGCACATTTTCTGGCTGTCAAGGAAACTATTACTGCTAGTCAACTAGCAGATCTTTACATGTCTAGAGTTGTTTCACTCCACGGTATTCCATTGGTGATTAGTTCGGACCGTGGCAGCTTATTCACTTCAAGATTCTGGGCAAGTTTCCAGGAAGCTATGGGAACTCATTTGTCCTTCAGCACCGCTTTTCACCATCAATCCCAGGGACAAGTTGAAAGAGTCAATCAGATTCTCGAAGACATGCTTCGAGCTTGTGTCATTTCTTTCGGCAAGAAATGGGAGGAATCTCTCCCGTATGCTGAGTTCTCCTACAACAATAGCTATCAAGCTAGTCTGAAGATGGCTCCCTTTGAAGTGTTATATGGACGTAAGTGTCGAACTCCTCTGAATTGTTCAGAAACTGGGGAACGTACACTTATCGGTCCGGATATTATCCAACATGCCGAAGATCAAGTCCGCATTATTCATGCAAATCTGAAGGCTGCTCAGTCTCGTCAGAAGTGTCAGTATGACTGTCATCACAAAGATATGGTCTATCAACCTGGCGAAAAGGCTTATCTTCGAGTCACGCCAATGAGAGGTACACACCGTTTTGGGATCAAGGGCAAGCTGGCTCCTCGATATATTGGTCCTTTCACTGTTCTCGAAAGGCGTGGTAAGGTGGCATATCAACTGGAACTACCGCCAAACCTTTCTCAGGTTCACGATGTGTTCCATGTGTTGCAACTTCGTCGCTGCTTCAAGGATCCTATCCGAGCAGTGGATCATGATATGCTTGAGCTGCAACAAGACCTCTCTTACAAAGAGCAACCAGTCCGCATTCTCGATGAACCTGAACGTCGGACTCGTCAGAAGGTTACTAAGTTCTTCAAAGTGCAGTGGGCAAATCATTCTGAAGACGAGGCCACTTGGGAACGCGAAGATCGTCATCGTGCAGAATACCCCGGGCTCTTTCCTTCTACTTCTTAATTCTCGGGACGAGAATTCTTTTTAGTAGGGGAGAATTGTGACGCCCTGGATTTGTGCTACAGTAATCACTGTAATTAAGCTACAGTAATCCCACGCTAATGATGCCACGTCACCACGATTACTGTTGTTAATCTCGCGATGATTCAATCCCGTGCGAATTCGAAGTTCAAAACCAAGTCGGACGATAAAAGTTTTCGAATGTCAAAACAAAAATGTTCGGAGTGTGTCAAATAATGCATAGGTAATTGTCCTTTAGATGTCAACATTATTGGAGGTATTTCAATTCACTAAAATAAAATAAAACTAAAACAGGATCCAAATAAATAAATAAAAAGAAAACTAAAACAAAAAGAAAAGGAAAAAAAAACCTCCCCCTTGGGCCAGCCCAACTGGCCGGCCCACCGCCCCCACCTACCGGCCCACCCCGGCCGCCTACACCTCCCCCACCCAAACCCTAACCGGCGCCCGAGCCCCACTCCCTCATCCCCCCGATCCACTCTCTCCTCTCCCCTCCCCCTCCCGATCCAGATCGGGATCGGGCCGACGGCCGCCCCCGCTGCGACCACGCCGTCGCCGGCACCCTCCCACGGTGCCACCGCACCGCCACCGCGCCTCCTCGCCTCCTCCCCAACCGGAACGCGTCGCCGCCCCTCTCCGAGCACGCTGCCACCCCCTACGGCCACTGTGAGCCTCGGGCTCCTCCCCTCTCCTTCCTGCCCCCCATCGCCGTTTCCCCTCGTCGTGTCCCGCCCGCGCGCTCACTGCGCGCACCGCGCCACGGCCGCGCCTCCTTGCCACCACCACCACCGCGGCCCCGCTGCGCCTCCCCACTCACCGCCCGCAAGCCCCGTCGCGCTCGCCGCGCGCCGCCGCGCTCCCTGAGCGCGGCCCCGCACTCCCCGTGGCCGCCGCGCACACGCCGACCGACGCTGCGGGCTGCTGCTGCTGCTGCTGCTACTCCCGCGCGGCCTCGCCGCTGCCCCGTCGAGTCCGGCCGCGTCGCCGCCCCCGCACGCCGCTGGCCACGCCGCGCCCTCGCAGCGCCGCCCCGGCCCGTCCCTGTCCCCCGTGCGCCTCCCCGGCCGCCCTGCTCGTCCCCCCTTGCCGCTGGCCACCTCCCCTGGCCTCCCTGGCCGGAACCGCCGCTGGGCGCCGCCCCTGGCTGCGGCCGCCGTGGCCTCGCGCCCGTGCGTGCCTGTGGCCAGCCAGAGGCTGGTTGGCCCACTGCCATGTGGGGCCGCCCCTCCCACTCCCTATGACAATGGGGGCCCACACCCCCTTAAACATTTTTAATTAAAATGAAAATATAAATGAATTAATAAAAATGTTAATTAAATAATTAATTAGTTACTAAGTATAATTATGTTAATTAACTTAACCTATTATTAATTAGAACTGCTTAATTAATTCGGTTAATTAATTAACCTAATCAGTGTATGACAGGTGGGTCCCACCCCACTAATTAACCTGATTAAAAGTTAATTAAACATTAATTAAAATTGTGTCACTGACATGTGGGACCCACTGGTCAGTTTGACCAGTCAATGGACTGTTGACTGCTGATATCAGCATGACATCATGCTGATGTCATAATTCATTATTGAATTAAAATAAACTATTTTAATTTCTGAATATTATTAAAACTTTAAAAATTAATATAAAATAATCCGTAACTCGGATGAAAATACTTTATACATGAAAGTTGCTCAGAGCGACGAGACGAATCCGAATTCGCGGTCCGTTCGTGTGTCACGTGCTCCTAGCATAACGAACATGGCCATTTTTGCGTTAGGATCATCTGTCCGGTAGTAGCCTGAGACCCGGAAAATATCGTCAGATATTCTTCCGATCCGTCTGCAATGTGTAGTATTGCATTAGTGCATGCCTAGCTGTGCATATTGCCATGTCATGCATCGTGATTGCATCTGTGCTTTATATTTATTGTTTCTGCCCCCTCTTCTTACCAGTAGAGCCCGAGACTGACGCTGCTGCCGGGTACGACTACACCGCTGACGATCAGCCTTTTGCCGCAGAGCAGCAAGGCAAGCAAACCCCCCTTGAGCATTCCGATATCGCCCATTCTTTCCCTCTTATTCTTGCATTAGATTTTGCTACTATATTAGTTAGCTCCGATTCTGATGCATAGCCTGTTTTTGATAAACTGCTACTATACCTGCAATCATATCAACTGCTTAGTATAGGTTGATCAATGAATCCCCTGTGACCCCCTTAGTCCCAGTTGCCCCTGCTTCTTCATCGATGACTCGACGACTCGACGACTCAAAGACTCGAAGACTCGGTCAACCGACCGACGAGCCAGGCCCCTCACCTCACCGCACACCCCTTAGTTGTATGACTCTACAGAGCTACTATCGAGTACCGAGGGTGACACCTCGTGAAGTACTCATGATGCTAACTCTGTAGTGCAGCTAGTCGGTCGTGGTTATCGAGGGTGATTCCTCCTTCACCACTCCCGATGATGACTCTATCGTGCAACCCCTCAAGTGTGGGACCCTCGAGGGTGATTCCTCTAATTCCACCTTGACGGTTTCATCGAGTGGGACCCTTTGAGGGTGATTCCTCAGGTTCCATCTTGATGTTTTATACACACAGTTACTATGACCTGGTTACCGAAACATGTTGGTGATGGGTCGGCCCTGAGGGGTACCCACGGTTTGATGATGATGAGGCGTGGATGGGCAGGAGAGGCCCTTGCCACACATCCTCGAGACGGGGCGACGGGACCGCACTTCATGGGTCGCGCTTGCCCCGCATTAATAAAATGCTTATGGGTTGGGTATTTGATCTGAGTTGGTCGTTTGACCTTTCACGCACCAAACCTTCACGTGGGAGAAGTTATGGGTACTCAGCGTCGTTGTATCAGCCGAAGCTCTTCGGACGTCAGCAATGGAGCGGCGCACGCCCGAGTGGCCTGGACGGTACAGCTCTTGGACTAGAGTGTGCTAGGGCTGACCTCGGCCGCCCACGCATCGTGCAGGAGTGCAGAGGGCAAGTGGGCCCACGACCCCTTTGTGCTTAGGATTTAGACCGGCGGGCTGGCCTCTCTGTTGAGCCTAGGTGGGGCGACGACGTGTTGATATCCCGAGGCCGGGCATGACCCAGGAAAGTGTGTCCGGCCGGAGGTGATCAAACGTGTTGGAAATGCGGTGCACCCCTGCAGGGATGAATTCATCTATTCGAATAGACGTGTCCACGGTAACAGGACGACTTGGAGTTGTACTTTGACCTTCTACAACTATAACTGTGACTTAATTTGAAATGAATGTTGGCCCCGAGATTGCTTTCTCGCAGGGAGTCAAGGAAGAATCTCTGGGCGTGGTTACTTAATAAAATTGTTACAATAATATGACTATATATGAGATACCAGTCTACTCTCTTCTAATGCTGCAAGATGTGGAAGATGCTAGTCTTCGATAGGACTAGGCCATCCCCCTATTCTTGCTTTCTGCAGTCAGCCCAGATATAACCCCATTCCTTGATACTGATGCATACTTAGCATAGTTCTGATGTCAGTCTTGCGAGTACTTTGGATGAGTACTCACCGCTGCTTTGCATTCTCTTTCCCCCTCGATACGATTGCCGCATTCAGATGACGGAGCCCAGGAGATGGAGTACGCCGGAGACGACAACTACACCACCGATGGAGCCTACTACTACGTGGAGAGTGTCGACGCTCAGGAGTAGTTAGGTGGTTCCCAGGCAGGAGGCCTCGCCCCTTTCGATCCGCTGCTTATGTTTGTGCTAGCCTTCTTAAGGCAAAACTTGTTTAACTTATGTCTGTACTCAGATATTATTTGCTTTCGCTGACTCGTGCTTTATCGACCTTTGTATTCGAGCCCTCGAGGCCCCTGGCTTGTAATATGAAGCTGTATGACTTTAATTTGTGTCTAGTGTTGTGTTGTGATATTAATTAGTGAGTCCCTAATCTTGGTCGTACGCATTGCATGTATGATTAGCGTACGGAGAAATTGGGGGCGTCACTAATGATCATGTATATAGGCATCACATCCATAAACAAGTAGATCGAAACGATCCTGGATCTACTACTATTACTCCACCAATCGACCGAAACGATTCTGCATCTATGGCATTAAGTTCATGACAAACAGAGCAATGCTTTGAGCAAGATGACATGATGTAGACAAAGTAAGACAAGCAATATGTTCAGACCCCATCGTTTTATCCTTAATGGCAACAATATAAATACGTGTCTTGACCCTCTCTATCACTGGGATATAGAGCACCGCAAGATTGAACCCATTACAACGCACCACTCCAACTGAAGATAAATCAATCTAGTTGGCCAAACCAATCAGATAGATCGGAGAGAAATACGAAGCTATAACAATCATGCATAATAGAATTCAGAAAAGACTCAGGTACTTCCAATGAATAATCTTATCTTAAATCCACAATTCATCAGATCCCAACAAACACACTGCAAAAGAGGATACATCGGATAGATCACCGCGAAGATCACAATGAACATGGTATTGAAGATCAAAGATAGAGAGAAAGCCATCTAGGTACTAGCTATGGACCCGTAGGTCTGTGGTGGACTACTCACACATCATCATGGATGCAACAAGGTTAATGAAGAAGGCCTTCGTGATCGATTCCCCCTCCGACAGAGTACCGGAAAAGGTCCTTAGACGTGCTCCCGTTGGAACAAAGACTTGCGGCAGCGGAAAAAGTGTTTCGGACATCTCCCTGTTGGCTTCCTGATTTTAGAGAATTTATGGAGGTGGAATTAGGTCAGATGGAGCCACGAGGGGCTGACAAGGCATCAGGGCGCGCCCTGTTATCTTGTCGTCTCCTTGCTTCGCGCCTGGTCTCCTCCCGAAGCTTTCAGGGTCTCTTTTGTCCAGAAAAAAAACGTCAAACAGTTTTGTTGTGTTTGGACTTCGTTTGGTACTGATTTCCTGGAAAACCAAAAACAGGCAGAAAACCGCAACTGGCACTAGGCACTGGGTTAATAGGTTAGTTAACAAAAATGATATAAAATAGCATATAATTGCATATAAAGCATCCAAGATTGATAATATAATAGCATGCACTAGTGGAGAAATGGCTAGCCACAACTCTTGTTGGTGGCGCACCATTTTCACACAACGCCAACACTAGTTTTTTGTTTCAAATAGTGCTGGCGTCGGCTAAATTGGTATGCCAGCTGTAAACGGTTAGTGCTAGCGTGGCTATTTTTGGACACATCACAAATCTGTTGGCCCACCTGTACTCATTGTTTGGAATATAGTGGTGGCGTTGAATTTATGTGCACGCCGTAGCTAATTAATTAGTGCTCGTGTGCAAAGTTATTTTATGCCAGAAATAATATTTTCACTTAAACTAGTATTTTAAGTATTTAAAGATTATACTAGTCAGAAAATAACAAACATTTTATATTACGACATTATTATTGCTACCAGTTCTAATTTTGAGTATTTAATTATGTTAAGTCTTTCATTAGTCTTAATTAGTCTTTTTTTATTTTGGTTGTTATTAGCTATGCGTTGCATTTTAGGCCCACGCCAGCAACGGCTCACCCGAGTCAACTCCCACGCCTTAGTAAAAGAACTAAGTTGCCACCCTTTCATTTCAACTCCCCCTCGACTAGCCGCCACCGGTCGCCGCCCAGCAAGGTTCAATCCTCTCCTTCCCCTCCCATTGCATCCCCTTCCTCTCCACTCGCACCTCCTCCGTCCACGCATAATCCATATGTGGGATTCATCTATAAGTTGATTTAGGATTGCTTTGTGTAGAAATTTTAGTACATAATGGATTGCTTTGTGTGATGTAGAATAAAATTTGATTCCATGGATTGTTTTGTGTAGAAATTTTAGTGATAATCCAATGTAAAATCCGATTTTAATAGTGCATTTTGAGTAGAAATTTTTTTAGTGTCTAGAATATTAATGATTCAAATTCAACTTAAATTGGTAGTGTAGTTTGGAATGCCGGAGGAATAAATAGAATGAACTCCTAGTGTAGCATTTTGAGTAGAATTTTTTTATTTGTGTCTCCCTTCATGGATTTTGTTTATTTGTGTATACAGTTACTAGTGTAGAATTATATTTAGCATCGTATATTCGATTATACTTAGTGTCGGTTCACTGGTCTAGAATCCGATTATATACTTAGTTTTCCATATGTTTTGTGTAGAATGGCGCAACCACCACCATGTCGAGTGTGCAAGTCAAGGTGCGCAACTAGCTTTGTAACTGGCATGTTGTTCGGCATTTACTTCTAGCCGTGTTTTGTTCATCCAATGGTAATAAATTATATGAACCTTCTAATGGTTTGTTCTTTTGTTTTTGTTGCTATTTCCACCAATGCATTGTGTGTGCGTGTGTGTTTGGTTTTTCTTACACATATCGTCCCTTGCAATGTGAGATTGGATTTCCATGAGCTCATTACTGGAGACATTGTCATATTCGACGCTCCTGGGGGCCCCTACACTATGGAGGTCAATAAGGGACGGAACATAACCCAGATTGGAGAAGATGAATGGGATCGTTTCATCACCCGCATGCATCTCACTGGGGGTGAATTGATCAGCTTCTCCTTCAGAAGAAAAACTCCAAGGCTGGCTGTTATCTATCTCAACTTTGAGGAAGAAGATGAGAACCCACTTGATGAAGCACTCTATGCCCAAAGAATGATCAGGCTGGGCGAGGATGAAACGGACAAGCTCTGGGAAAAACTTCCGCCACGTGATGCCTACGTCGGGATGCCATTCGTGACCCGCCTGACACGGACGATGGTTAACCGCCATATCATGGTATGTTACTTATTAGTGTAGTAATTTGATGACATGCTTAGTGTGTAGAATTTGATGATATGCTTAGTGTGCTAATATGCTTATAGTATAGTAATGTGATGTGCTTAGTATATTAATGTGATGATATGCTTATAGTATAGTAATGTGATATGCTTTAGTAATGTGATATATTGATTTATAGTGTAGTAATGTGATGATATGCTTAGTGTAGTAATTTGATGATATGCTTAGTGTGTAGAATTTGATCATATGCTTAGTGTGCTAATATGCTTATAGTATAGTAATGTGATATGCTTAGTATATTAATGTGATGACATGCTTATAGTATAGTAATGTGATATGCTTTAGTAATGTGATATATTGATTATAGTGTAGTAATGTGATGATATGTTTAGTGTAGAATTTGATGATATGCTTAGTGTGTAGAATTTGATGATATGTTAGTATAATAATGTGATATGCTTAGTATATTAATGTGATGATATGCTTATAGTGTAGTAATGTGACATGATCATCATATTTGTTTTTTTCAAAAATTACCTAAGAGGCTTGATACGTCTCCAACGTATCTATAATTTTTGATTGTTCCATGCTATTATATTATCTGTTTTGGATGTTTTATAAGCATTAATATGCTATTTTATATTATTTTTGGGACTAACCTATTAATCTAGAGCCTAGTGCCAGTTTCTGTTTTTTCCTTGTTTTTGAGTATTGCAGATAAGGAATATTAAACGGAGTCCAAACGGAATAAAATCTTCGGAATGATTTTTCTTGGACCAGGAGAAACCCAGCAGACTTGGAGATGAAGGCAGGAGACTTGCCGTGGCGTCACAAGCCACCAGGGCACGCCCTGGCTTGTGGCCCCACGGCAGCCCTCCTAACCCTATTCTTCGGCCTATAAATTCCCAAATATTCCCTGGATACCAAAAAGAGCCACGAAAATACTTTTCCGCCGCCGGAAGCCTCTGTTCCCGTGAGATCCAATCTTGGAGCCTTTTCCGGTAATCTGACGGAGGGGGATTCAATCACGGAGGGCATCTACATCAACTCCATTGCCCCTCCGATGATGTGTGAGTAGTTTACCACATACCTTCGGGTCCATAGCTAGTAGCTAGATGGCTTCTTCTCTCTCTTTGTTCTTCAATACCATGTTCTTCATGATCTTCATGGAGATCTATCCGATGTAATACTCTTTTGCGGTGTGTTTTTCCAGATCCGATGAATTGTGGGTTTATGATCAGCTTATCTATGAATATTATTTGAATCTTCTCTGAATTCTTATATGCATGATTTCATATCTTTGCAAGTCTCTTCGAGTTATTGGTTTGGTTTGGCCAACTAGATTGGTAATTCTTGCAATGGGAGAAGTGCTTAGTTTTGGGTTCAATCTTGCGGTGTCCTCACCCAGTGACAAAGTAGGGGTAGCGAGGCACGTATTTGTATTGTTGCCATCGAGGATAAAAAGATGGGGTTTTCATCATATTGCTTGAGTTTATCCCTCTACATCATGTCATCTTACCTAATGCGTTACTCTGTTCTTCATGAACTTAATACTCTAGATGCAGGCAGGAGTCGGTCGATGTGTGGAGTAATAGTAGTAGAAGCAGAATCGTTTTGGTCTACTTGACACGGACGTGATGCCTATATGCATAATCATTGCCTTGGATATTGTTATAACTATGCGCTTTTCTATCAATTGCTCGACAGTAATTTGTTCACCCACCGTATTATTTTCCTTCATGAGAGAAGCCTCTAGTGAAACCTATGGCCCCCGGGTCTATTTTCCATATTATATTTTCAGATCTATAAACCAAAAATACCAAAAATACCTCGCTGCATTATTTTTACTTTCGTTTTACTTTACTATCTATCAATCTTTTATATCTATCTCTATCAGATCTCATCCTTGCAAATAACCGTGAAGGGATTGACAACCCCTTTTAGCGTTGGGTGCAAGAGTTTGATTGTTTGTGTAGGTGCGAAGATTGGGGACTTGCTTGTATCTCCTACTGGATTGATACCTTGGTTCTCAACAACTGAGGGAAATACTTATCTACTTTGCTGCATCACCCTTTCCTCTTCAAGGGAAAACCAACGCATGCTCAAGAAGTAGCAAGGCTATGTGCGAGTTGTGGCATCGAGCCGGATGAAGCATGCATTGCTGGACTACGCCTTACCACAAAGGGCTCCATCACCACCTATGCTTACGCAGTGGACACGGACGGTCGCACTATCTTCAGTGCGGCTGGGTGGAGCAACTTCCTTGCTGGCAAGAATCTCCGGGTTGGACAGGCCGTCTTAGTCACTATCAAGAACACCCCACGCCATGACTTGAGGATGATGATCTTCATCGACCTCCTTTAAAAGTATGTTTGTGGCCGGGCTATCGATGTGAAATGAACTCCTTATTAACTATGTTAGTTTTCTCGTGTTCGTGAGGATTGTCGTTTATTAAATTGCTACCTAGATCTAGTGCTGCTTGTGAGATTGTCACTTATTATTAACTGGAATGAACTGTTTTGTTAGTCTAGTTTTAGTGACTAAAGTTAAATGCTAAATGTTATGTGGTGGGATTTTGGCTGCATGAAACGTTCCTGGCGTGCAATGTACATTGCACGTCGCTAGGTGAGCAATTATAGTGGTGGCGTTGTCCACGTGGCACGCCATCAGCACGTAGAATAATGCTGACGTGGGACCCAACGTCACCATTATTTTTTAACAATGGCGCCATATTGATGGCGTCGGGCTGCCACGCCAGCAAAGCCCTTTTTGCCATACCATAGCCAGACTTTTCTACACTAGTGATGGAACAATAAAAAATTATAGATATGTTGGAAATGTATCAACGCCGCGGTCGCTATCCAACACGCCATGGCCAGCTATCAATAACTCCCAACAAGAATGCGTTTCCGCACCCTTGGAGTCGGCGGCATCCCCGGCACGGCCCGCCGCCCTGTGATCAGTGTCATGTTGGACTTGCAACCCTTGCAACTGCTCCACAGATGTTTACAAATACACATCAACAGTAAGCGCCGAGTTACTCATCAAAATAGTACTGAAGATGCGTCAGAGCCTCGAAGACCTACAACAGGCCTCTGCAAGTGCTTTCCGCAAACTAGCTACTCGCCCTTCCTCCACCACAACTTGACGCCGGAGCTCCTACGCGCGACAGTCCAATTCCACCGCATGGACGATGAGGGACTACACCCGGAAAAGGAAAGGATCTTCAGCACATTATGACATAATATGCGTAAGACCCTGGGGCTACCAGGGAAGGGTGAGGTCCTACTTACCTTAGTCCCGACCTCTGTCGCCTTACCAACAATGCTCGGCCCAAAACTTCACCCTGACGAACAAGTGTGTTTAAAGCCGCAGAACTCTTCAACCCTTCCTTAAGTGTTGGGGGAGAAGAGAGCGTGACATCACCGGCGGCACCAAAGAGCGCGACACAAGCGGAGGAACCGGAAGCCCCAGACCCCGAAGGATTATGAAACCCTTCCTGCAAGGGAATAAGGATCATGGGCGATGGAGGTAGACGACGACTAGTGATACGTCCATTTTGCATCATGATTTCCTACTGTTATTTATTATATATTGTTGAATAATAATGCTTTAAGGAGTGATTCTAATGCCTTTTCTCTCACAATATGCAAGGTTTACACAAAGAGGGGGAATACCGGCAGCTGGAATTCTAGACCTGAAAAAGCAAATCAGAGATACCTATTCTGCACATCTCCAATGAAGCTGAAACTTTACGGAGAATATTTTTTGATTTAATAAAAAATACTGGAGCAAAGAACTACCGGAGGGGGCCACCCTGGTGGGCACAAGACACTAGGGCGCGCCAGGCCCCCCAGGCGCGCCCTGGTGGGTTGTGCCCTCCTCGGCCCACCTCCGGTGCCCATCTTCTGGTATATAAGGTCTTTTGACCTAGAAAAACTAAAGAGAGGACTTTCGGGACGGAACACCACCGTCTCGAGGCGAAACTTGGGAGGAGCACTTTTGCCCTCTGACGGAGCGATTCCGTCGGGGGAACTTCCCTCCCGGAGGCGGAAATCGAAGCCATCGTCATCACCAACACACCTCTCATCTTTGGGAGGCCAATCTTCATCAACATCTTCGACAACACCATCTCCTCTCAAACCCTAGTTCATCTCTTGTGTTCAATCTTTGTACTGGAACCTCAGATTGGTACCTGTGGGTGACTAGTAGTGTTGATTACATCTTGTAGTTGATTACTATATGGTTCATTTGGTGGAAGATTATATGTTTAGATCCATTATGCTATTCAATACCCCTCTGATCTTGAGCATAAATATCATTTGTGAGTAGTTACCTTTGTTCTTGAGGTCACGGGAGAAGTCATGTTGCAAGTAATCATGTGAATTTGATGTGTTTGATATTTTGATGATATGTATGTTGTGATTCCCTTAGTGGTGTCATGTGAACGTCGACTACATGACACTTCACCATCCTTGGGCCTAAGGGAATGCATTATGGAGTAGTTATTAGATGATGGGTTGCTAGAGTGACAGAAGCTTAAACCCTAGTTTATGCGCTACTTCGTAAGGGGCTGATTTGGATCCAAACGTTTAATGCTATGGTTAGATTTTATCTTAATACTTTTCTCGTAGTTGCGGATTCTTGCGAGAGGGTTAATCATAAGTGGGAGGTTGTTCAAGTAAGAACAGCACCCAAGCACCAGTACACCCACATATCAAATTATCAAAGTAGCGAACACAAATCAAACCAACATGATAAAAGTGACTAGACGAAATTCCCGTGTACCCTCAAGAACACTTTGCCTATTACTAGAGACTGTTCTGGCCTGTCCTTTGCCACAAAAGGATTGGGCTACCTTGCTGCACCTTATTTACTGTTACCGTTACTTGCTCATTACCAATTATCTTGCTATCAAACTATCTATTACCTACAATTTCAGTGCTTGCAGAAATTACCTTGCTGAAAACCGCTTGTCATTTCCTTCTGCTCCTCGTTGGGTTCGACACTCTTACTAATCGAAAGGACTACGATTGATCCCCTATACTTGTGGGTCATCAAGACTCTTTTCTGGCGCCGTTGTCGGGGAGTGAAGCGCTCTTGGTAAGTGGAAATCGGTAAGGAAATACTTATACTACGTGCTGAAATTTATTGTTACTTGCTACTATGGAAAACAATCCTTTGAGGGGTTTGTTCGGGGTATCTTCACCTCGACCGGAACCACAATTAGTTGCCCCTCAACCTACTGCACCTACTGAAAATATTGGTTATGAAATTCCTTCGGGTATGGTAGAACAACTGCTTGCTAAATCTTATGCAGGAGATGAACTGAACATCCTGATATGCACCTCTTATATGTGAACGAAATTTGTGGCTTATTTAAGCTTGCAGGTCTACCCGGAGATGAATCTAAGAAGAAGGTTTTCCCTTTATCTTTGAAGGGAAAAGCATTGACATGGTATAGGCTATGTGATGATATTGGATCATGGAACTGGAATCGATTGCAATTGGAATTCCATCAAAAGTTTTATCCCATGCATCTAGTTCATCGTGATCGGAATTATATATATAATTTTTGGCCTCGAGAAGGAGAAAGCATTTCTCTAGATTGGGGGAGGCTTAAGTCAATGTTATATTCATGCCCCAATCATGATATCCCGAGAGAAGTTATTATTCAGAATTTTTATGCTCGGCTTTCTCATAATGATCAATCCATGCTCGATACTTCTTGTGATGGTTCTTTTATGAAGAAGACTATTGAATTCAAGTGGGATCTCTTAGAAAGAATTAAACGCAACTCTGAAGATTGGGAACTCGACGAAGGTAATGAGTCAGGTATAAAGCTTAAGTTTGATTGTTAAATCTTTTATGAATACCGATGCTTTTCACAAGTTTAGCACTAAATATGGACTTGACTCTGAGATAGTAGCCTCTTTCTGTGAAGCCTTTGCTACTCATGTTGATCTCCCTAAAGAGAAGTGGTTTAAATATCATCCCCATATTAAAGAAGAAATTAAAGAACCGGTCATAGCTAAAGATGAAACCATCATTTACAATGTTGATCCAGTTGTGCCTACCGCTTATATTGAAAAACCACCTTTCCCTGTTAGGATAAAGGAACATGCTAAGGTATCAACTGTTGTTCGCAAGATTAATATCAGAGCACCTAAACCGCCTGAGAAAACTAAAGTTGAACCTAGTGTTGCTATGGTTAAAGATCTCTTGGTAGAAAATATTGATGGGCATGCTATCTACTTTTGTGATGAAGCTGCTAGAATTGCGAAACCTAATGAAAAAGATAAACATAGACCCATAGTGGGCATGCCTGTTGTCTCAGTCAAAATAACAGATCATTGCTATCATGGTTTATGTGATTTGGGTGCTAGTGTGAGTGCTATCCCTTTTACTTTATACCAAGAAATTATGAATGAGATAGCCCCTGCTAAAATAGAAGACATTGATGTTACTAACTTGCTAATAGAGACACCATCACACCACTTGGGATTGTTAGAGATGTTGAAGTCTTGTGTGGGAAAGTAAAATACCCAACTGATTTTCTAGTTCTTGGTTCCTCACAAGATGACTTCTGTCCCATTATCTTTGGTAGACCTTTCTTGAGCACCGTCAATGCTAAGATAGATTGTGAAAAACAAACTGTCGGTGTCAGTTTTGGTGGTGTGTCTCATGAGTTTAATTTTTCCAAGTTTAGTAGACAACCTCGTGATAGAGCATTATCTAGTAAGAATGAAATAATTGGTCTTGCTTCTATTGTCGTGCCTCCTACTAATCCATTAGAACAATATTTGCTTGACCTTGAAAATGATATGCACTTGCGTGAAAGAAATGAAATAGATAAAAATTTCTTTGAACAACAACCTCTCCTGAAACACAATTTGCCTATTGAAGCTCTTGGAGGTCCTCCTCCACCTAAAGGTGATCCTGTGTTTGAATTAAAGCAATTGCCTGACACTTTGAAGTATGCTTATCTTGATGAGAAAAAATATATCCTGTTATTATTAGTGCAAACCTTTCAGAACATGAAGAAGAAAGATTATTAAAAGTTCTGAGGAAGCACAGGGCTGCTATTGGATATACTCTTGATGATCTTATGGGCATTAGTCCCACTCTATGTCAGCACAAGATTAATATGGAACCTGATGCTAAACCCGTTGTTGATCACCAACGATGATTGAATCCTAAGATGAAAGAAGTGGTAAGAACTGAAATATTAAAGCTTCTGGAAGAAGGTATAATCTATCCCATTGCTGATAGTAGATGGGTAAGTCCCGTTCATTGTGTCCCTAAGAAAGGAGGTATTACCGTTGTTCCTAATGATAAAAATGAACTCATTCCGCAAAGAATTGTCACTGGCTATAGAATGGTAATTGATTTTAGAAAATTAAATAAAGCTACTAGAAAGGATCATTACCCTCTGCCTTTCATTGATCAAATGCTAGAAAGATTATCTAAGCACACACACTTTTGTTTTCTGGACGGATATTCTGGTTTCTCTCAAATACCTGTGTGGCAATCTGATCAAGAGAAAACCACCTTTACTTGCCCTTTTGGAACCTATGCTTATAGACGTATGCCTTTTGGTTTATGCAAAGCACCTGCTACCTTTCAAAGATGTATGACTGCTATATTCTCTGACTTTTGTGAAAAGATTGTGGAGGTTTTCATGGACAATTTTTCCGTTTACGGAACTTCTTTTGATGATTGCTTAAGCAACCTTGATCGAGTTTTGCAGAGATGTGAACAAACAAATCTTGTCTTGAATTGGGAGAAGTGCCACTTTATGGTTAATGAAGGTATTTTCTTGGGGCATAAAATATCTGAACGAGGTATTGAGGTGGATAAAACTAAAGTTGATGCAATTGAGAAAATGCCATGTCCTAAAGATATTAAAGGTATTCGAAGTTTCCTTGGTCATGCTGGTTTCTATAGGAGGTTCATTAAAGACTTCTCTAAAATTTCTAGGCCTCTCATTAAAGGATATTCCTTTTGTTTTTGATGATGATTGTGTGGAAGCCTTTGAAACACTCAAAAAGCCTTAACCTCTGCACCTATCGTTCAACCATCTGATTGGAACTTGCCTTTTGAAATTATGTGTGATGCTAGTGACTATGTTGTTGGCACTGTTCTAGGACAAAGAGTTGATAAGAAACTGAATGTTATTCGTTATGCTAGTAAAACTCTAGACAGTGCTCAACGCAATTATGCTACTACTGAAAAAGAATTTTTAGCAATTGTGTTTGCTTGTGATAAATTTAGATCCTATATTGTTGATTCCAAGGTTATCGTTCACACTGATCATGCTGCTATAAAATATCGTGTGGAAAAGAAAGATGCTAAACCTAGACTTATTAGGTGGGTTCTCTTGCTTCAAGAATTTGACTTACATGTCGTTGATAAGAAGGGAGCTGAGAACCCCGTAGCTGATAACTTGTCTAGGTTAGAAAATATTCTTGATGACCCACTACCTATTGAGGATAGTTTCCCGGATGAACAGTTAGCTGCAATAAATGTTTCTCAAAACACTCCTTGGTATGCTTATTATGCTAATTGCATTGTCGCTAAATATATACCACCTAGCTTCACATACCAACAAAATAAAAAAAATCTTCTATGATTTAAGACATTACTTTTGGGATGACCCACATCTTTATAAAGGAGTAGATGGTATTATTAGACGTTGTGTACCTGAGAATGAACAGGAACAAATCCTAAGGAAATTTTATTCCGAAGCATATGGAGGACATCATGCGGGAGATAGAACTGCTCACAAGGTATTGCAATCTGGTTTTTATTGGCCTACTCTCTCCAAGGATGCCCGTAAGTTTGTTTTGTCTTGTGATGAATGTCAAAGAATTGGTAATATCGGTAAGCGTCAGGAAATGCCTATGAACTATTCACTTGTTGTTGAACCATTTGATGTTTGGGGTTTTGATTATATGGGACCTTTTCCTTCCTCTAACAGGTACACTCATATTTTGGTTGCTGTTGATTATGTCACTAAGTGGGTAGAAGCTATTCCAACTAGTAGTGCTGATCACAACACCTCTATTAAAATGCTTAAAGAAGTTATCTTCCCGAGGTTTGGAGCCCCTAGATATTTAATGACTGATGGTGGTTCACACTTTATTCATGGTGTTTTCCGTAAGATGCTTGCAAAATATGATGTTAACCATAGAATTGCATCACCCTATTATCCTCAATCTAGTGGTCAAGTTGAACTTAGCAATAGAGAAATAAAATTAATATTACAAAAAACTGTCAATAGGTCTCGAAAGAATTGGTCTAAGAAACTAGATGGTGCACTTTGGGCCTATAGAACAGCTTATAAAAATCCTATGGGTATGTCTCCATACAAAATGGTATATGGAAAAGCTTGTCATTTGCCTCTAGAGTTAGAACATAAAGCATTTTGGGCAATTAAAGAACTCAATTATGATTTCGAACTTGCCGGTGAGAAGAGGCTATTTGATATTAGCTCACTAGATGAATGGAGAACCGAAGCCTACGAAAATGCCAAACTATTCAAAGAAAAAGTAAAAATATGGCATGACAAAAGAATCCAAAAGCGGGAATTCAAAATAGGAGACTATGTTCTTTTGTTCAACTCCTGTTTAAGATTTTTTGCAGGTAAGCTTCTCTCCAAATGGGAAGGACCTTATATTATTGAAGAGGTTTATTGTTCTGGAGCCATCAAGATTAATAATGCCGAAGGTACTAACCCAAAGGTGGTCAATGGACAAAGAATTAAGCACTATATCTCAGGTACGCGTATTAATGTTGAAAGCAATGTTATCCAAACCATGACACCGGAGGAGCACATAAAAGAAACCTTTCGGAACACTCCAGAATTCTGAAAAATAGGAGGTACGTGATACAGTAAGTAAACGGACTCCAAAAAATCCGCAAAAATATTTTCTATCAGTTTTGGAATATTAGAAAAATTTGGAAAATAAGAAAAAACCCGGAAGGCAATCGAGGTGAGCACGATTCACCAGGGTGCGCCAGCCCTGCCAGGCGCGCCCTGATGGGTTGTGCCCACCTCGGACACCTTTCCGACTCTGTTTTCCTTCCATATGCTTGTTTCCCAAGAATAAAAATTCTCTATATATACCCCCGACTGTTTTGACGACCGCATCGCAGAAAAATCCTCTGTTCTTGTTTCGTGCTGTTTTCCTATCGGATCTATCAAGCCAGGCATCATGTCTTCTCCTTCCTCCAATAACGTAGAAGAAGATGCCTGGCTAATGAAGATGGAGCTGAAGAGGGAGGAGCCAAAAGAAGCCAACAAGGAAGACAAAGGCAAGAAGGCTATGGAGGATCAAGCCCCAGAAGGAGGGGGAAGAAGAAGATATCCTTCAACCTTATTACAGCCATCTCACCCCTATTGAAATCGAAGATTTTAGGGCTTTCGAAGCGGTCCGTGTTCAGAATAAATTTCTCACGCGTGAAAATATTTTGCTAGAGGAGCACATCAATACCCTTCGGAGAGTCATCCGCAAATTGGAGTACCTATTGAGTCTGAAGTGTGACACATCGTCACCACCACCTTCTTCATCACCACCACCAAAGGAGACTTGAGCACATGGGTATGGGCACTCCCCTTGACTTGAGCCAAGCTTGGGGGAGGTGCCCCGGTATCATATCACCATCACTTTTATCCACCTTTACCTATTTTAGTTCGATCTTTAGTTTCCCTTTGATTTAGTTAAATAAAAAATTAGTATGATCTATTTTCGTGTGTTAGTTTCATGGTGTATCTATCTATGTAATCGAGTGAGAGTAATGTAATAAAGTTTGGTTTGAGCTTTTGCCTCTTTAATTTCTTGTTGCAATCAAATTAAAAGGAAAGAGAAATAGATGAAAAGAGTCATATGCTAATCTTATAGTAAGTAATGACATCACATAAGGAAAAGTATAAGTAGTAAAATTTGTTGGAGATTGACAAACACATCATTGGTCAATAATGCAATTCATGAAAAAATTAATAGGGAAGAGAAGATTCACATGCAAATACACTATCTTGGACATCTTTTATGATTGTGAGCCCCCATTAAATATTATATGTCAAAATTGTTGACGTTGGACAAGGAAGACAATGTAATGATTTATGTTTGTGCATATCCACATAGGAGTTATATTGTCATAGATCCTTCAACATGTGGTGCTTGCTCAATATCTTTGCTAGCCAAAAATTCCGCACTAAGTAGAGATACTACTTGTGCATCCAAAAACCCAAAACCCAAATTCACTCTTTGAGAGTCCACCATACCTACCTACAGATCGAGTAAGATCCTTCAAGTAAGTTGTCATCGGTGCACTAAGGCAATAAAAATTTCTTCTAAATGTGTTTGATAAATTAGTGTAAGAGAAAATTGAGCATTATACGAACTTATGATGGCTGACGTGGCTTGAGACTTCGTTGGTATTTCCCCAAAGAGGAAGGGATGATGCAGCACAGCGACGGTAAGTATTTCCCTCAGTTATGAAACCAAGGTTATCGAACCAGTAGGAGGATCACCACCACCCAATAAGCAGCACCTGCACACAAACAACAAATACTTGCAACCCAACGCGAAAGAGAGGTTGTCAATCTCTCTACGGTAATAAGATAGATTAGGTAGTGATAGATAGGAGATATAGATCTCTCAAGAACACAAATAAAAAGAGTAAATATGCAGCAATATATTTTTGGGTTTTTTGGTTTTATAGATCTGAAAACAAAGATTGCAAAAAACGTAGATCGGAAAGCAATATGATGGAAAAGTAGACCCGGGGGCCATAGGGTTCACTAGTGGCTTCTCTCATGAGTATAGCGCACGGTGGGTGAACAAATTACTGTTGGGCAATTGATAGAAAATCGAATAGTCATGACGATATCCAAGGCGATGATCATTATATAGGCATCATGTCCAAGATAGATAGACCGACTCCTGCCTGCATCTACCTCTATTACTCCACACATCGACCGCTATCCAGCATGCATCTAGTGTATTAAGTTCATGGAAAACGGAGTAATGCAATAAGAATGATGACATGATGTAGACAATATCTATTCATGTAGGAATAGACCCCATCTTGTTATCCTTAATAGCAATGATACATGCGTGTCTTGCTGCCCCTTCTGTCACTGGGAAAGAACACCGCAAGATCGAACCCATCACAAAGCACCTCTTCCCATGGCAAGAAAAATCGATCTAGTCGGCCTAACTAAACCAAAGATTTGAAGAAGAAATATGATGCTATAAGCAATCATGCATATAAGAGATTAAAGAAGACTCAAATAATATTCATGGATAGAAACTAATCATGAACTCAAAATTCATCGGATCCCAACAAACACACCGCAAAAGTTTACATCAAATAGATCTCCAAGAGACCATTGTATTGAGAATCATAAGAGAGAGAGAAGAAGCCATCTAGCTACTGCCTACGGACCCGTAGGTCTATGGTGAACTACTCACGCATCATCGGAGAGGCACCTATGAGGAAGATGAACCCCTCCATGATGGTGTTTAGATTGGATCTCGAGGTTCTGGAACTTGCGGCGGCTGGAATTGTGTTTTGTCGACTCCCCTAGGGTTTTTGGAATATTTGGGAATTTATAGGCATCAGAGGCAGTGCGGAGGGGCCCCGTGGAGGGCACAACCCATCAGGGCTGGTGGGTTGTGCTCTCCATAGCCCACCTTCCTGGCTCTTCTTTGGCCCACTGGGTGTCTTCTGGTCCAGAAAAATTCTCCAAAAAGTTTCTTCTGCGATTGGACTCCGTTTGGTATTGATTTTCTGCGAAGTAAAAAACAAGCAAAAACAACAACTGGCACTTTGGCACTATGTCAACAGGTTAGTCCCAAAAAAGGATATAAAGTTGTTATAAAATGATTGTAAAACATCCAAGAATGATAATATAACAGCATGGAACAAGCAAAAATTATAGATACGTTGGAGACGTATCAATGGCAAAGCAATAAAAGCGACAGACTGCATAATAAAGGTTGTTATCATAGGGGGCAATATAGCGTGACATTCTTTTACATTAAGGGATAGGGCATACAAACCAAAAAGCATATGAAAACCTCTGCTTCCCTCTGCGAAGGGCCTATCTTTTACTTTCATGTATTTACTTTTATGCAAGAGTCAAGTATTCTTCCCTATTCCTTTTTACTTTTTCTTTTGCAAGCATCATGTGGTGAGGAAAGATCTAGGCACATATATCCAGTTGGATGTGAGTGGGCATGAGTTATTATTGTTGACATCACCCTTAAGGTGAATACTTTGGGAGGCGAAACTATAAGCCCCTATCTTTCTATGTGTCCGGTTGAAACTTTTTATTCATGGGTATGCTGTGAGTGTTAGCAATCATAGAAGACTAAATGATGGTTGAGTATGTGGACTTGCCAAAAGGCTCCGACACGAGACCCTTCCTGAAAATATGATGAATTGTAGTTGCAAAGTTGACTTAGAACATAGTTTGTTGGTTTTCAATAAGGTTTATGCCTTATACTTCTATGTTGTGATGAATTGTTACTTATTTATGAGAAGTTATATGATGAAAGTTATATGAATAAGTTTTATGATAGAGTTTGTTGCTATTATGATAATAAGCATGATGCTACCATGTTCGTATTTTGTTTTTATCGACACCACTCTCTCAAACCATGTGGACATGCTTTTCAATTTCGGCTTTTCGCTTGAGGACAAGCGAGGTCTAAGCTTGGGGGAGTTGATACGTCCATTTTGCATCATGATTTCCTACTGTTATTTATTATGTTTTGTTGAATAATAATGCTTTAAGGAGTGATTCTAATGCCTTTTCTCTCACAATATGCAAGGTTTACACAAAGAGGGAGAATATCAGCAGCTAGAATTCTAGAGCTGAAAAAGCACATCAGAGATACCAATTCTGCACATCTCCAATGAAGTTCAAACTTTATGGAGAATATTTTTGGATTTAATAAAAAATACTAGAGCAAAGAACTACCGGAGGGGGCCACCCTGGTGGGCACAAGACACCAGGGCACGCCAGGCCCCCCAGGCGCACCCTGGTGGGTTGTGCCCTCCTCGGCCCACCTCCGGTGCCCATCTTCTGGTATATAAGGTCTTTTGACCTAGAAAAAATAAAGAGAGGACTTTCGGGACGGAACGCCGCCGTCTCGAGGCGGAACTTGGGCAGGAGCACTTTTGCCCTCCGGCGGAGCGATTCCGCTGGGGGAACTTCCCTCCCGGAGGGGGAAATCGAAGCCATCGTCATCACCAACACACCTCTCATCTTTGGGAGGCCAATCTTCATCAACATATTCAACAACACCATCTCCTCTCAAACCCTAGTTCATCTCTTGTGTTCAATCTTTGTACCGGAACCTCAGATTGGTACCTGTGGGTGACTAGTAGTGTTGATTACATCTTGTAGTTGATTACTATATGGTTTATTTGGTGGAAGCTTATATGTTCAGATCCATTATGCTATTCAATACCCCTCTGATCTTGAGCATGAATATTATTTGTGAGTAGTTACCTTTGTTCTTGAGGTCACGGGAGAAGTCATGTTGCAAGTAATCACGTGAATTTGATATGTGTTCGATATTTTGATGATATGTATGTTGTGATTCCCTTAGTGGTGTCATGTGAACGTCGACTACATGACACTTCACCATCCTTGGGCCTAAGGGAATGCATTGTGGAGTATTTATTAGATGATGGGTTGCTAGAGGGATAGAAGCTTAAACCCTAGTTTATGCGCTACTTCGTAAGGGGCTGATTTGGATCCAAACGTTTAATGCTATGGTTAGATTTTATCTTAATACTTTGCTCGTAGTTGTGGATGCTTGAGAGGGGGTTAATCATAAGTGGGAGGTTGTTCAAGTAAGAACAGCACCCAAGCACCGGTCCACCCACATATCAAATTATCAAAGTAGCGAACACAAATCAAACCAACATGATAAAAGTGACTAGACGAAATTCCCGTGTACCCTCAAGAACACTTTGCCTATTACTAGAGACTGTTCTGGCCTATCCTTTGCCACAAAAGGATTGGGCTACCTTGCTGCACCTTATTTACCGTTACCGTTACTTGCGTTACCAATTATCTTGCTATCAAACGATCTATTACCTACAATTTCAGTGCTTGCAGAAATTATTTTGCTGAAAACCGCTTGTCATTTCCTTCTGCTCCTCGTCGGGTTTGACACTCTTACTTATCGGAAGTACTACGCTTGATCCCCTATACTTGTGGGTCATCACTAGCAAGTCCCTTCTTCCCCATCACTTTCGGTTTCTGGGGAGGGACAACCGGAACCCCGGAGGTCGAAACCTGTGGTGACTGATGTCTACTAGGCAACTTTATTCTTGTAGACTCGTGTTGGGCCTCGAAGCGCAGAGTTTTGTAGGACAGTAGCAATTTTCCCTCAAGTGGATGACCTAAGGTTTATCAATCCGTGGGAGGTGTACGATGAAGATGGTCTCTCTCAAACAACCCTGCAATCAAATACAAGAAATCTCTTGTGTCCACAACACACCTAATACAATGGCAAATTGTATAGGTGCACTAGTTCGGCGAAGAGATGGTGATACAAGTGCAATATGGATGGTAGATATAGGTTTTTGTAATCTGAAAATATAAAAACAGCAAGGTAGCAAGTGACAAAAGTAAGCACAAACGGTATTGCAATGCTTGAAAACAAGGCCTAGGGTCCGTACTTTTGCTAGTGCAATTTCTCAACAATGCTAATATAGTTGGATCACATAACCATCCCTCAACATGCAACGAAGAATCACTCCAAAGTTCTTATCTAGCGGAGAACATAAGAAGAAATTGTTTGTAGGGTACGAAACCACCTTAAAGTTATCCTTTCTGATCGATCTATTCAAGAGTTCGTACTAGAATAACACCATATGATACGCATCAACCAACTCTAATGTCACCTAGATACTCCAATGTCACCACAAGTATCCATGAGTTAATTATACGATACGCATCAAAAAAATTCAGATTCATAATACTCAATCCACACAAAGAACCTCAAAGAGTGCCCCAAGATTTCTATCGGAGAAAGTAGGACAAGAACGTGTATCAACCCCTATGCATAGATTACCCCAATGTCACCGCGGGAATCCGCAAGTTGAGTACCAAAACATATATCAAGTGAATCAATTGAACACCCCATTGTCACCACGGGTATCCTCATGCAAGACATATATCAAGTGTTCTCAAATCCATAAAAGTATTCAATCCGGTAATGAAATCTCAAAGGGAAAACTCAATTCATCACAACTAGATAGAGAGGGAAACACATCATATGATCCGACTATATTAACAAAGCCCGTGATACATCAAGATCATGACATCTCAAGAACACGAGAGAGAGAGATTGAACACATAGCTACTGGTACATACCCTCAGCCCTAAGGGTGGACAACTCCCTCCTCGTCATGGCCTCCGCCGGGATGATGAAAATGGCCACCGGAGATGGATTCCCCTCTCCGGCTGGGTACTGGAACGTCTCCAGATTGGTTTTTCGTCGATACAGAGAGTTGCGGAGGCGGAGCGGAGAGTCTAGGTTTATTTTTTGGGGGTTTCCGAATATTTGGGAATTTATAGGCGTCAGAGGCGGTGGAGGGGTTGCCCGAGGTGCCCAGCACCCATCAGGCCGCGCCAGGGGGCCTCTGGCGCGCCCTGGTGGGTGCTGGCCACCCTGGGCCCCCTCTTTTGGTGTTCTTTGGCCCATCTGGTTTCTTCTGGTCCGTAAAAAATCCACAAAAATCCCCACAGCGTTTGGGCTCCGTTTGGTACTGATTTTTTGCGAAGTAAAAAACAAGAAAAAACAGCAACTGACACTTTGGCACTATGTCAATAGGTTAGTCCCAAAAATTGATATAAAGTTGTAATAAAATGATTGTAAAACATCCAAGAATGATAGTATAACAGCATGGAACAAGCAAAAATTATAGATACGTTGGAGACGCATCAGCATCCCCAAGCTTAATTCCTACTCGTCCTCGAGTAGGTAAATGATAAACACAGAATTTTTGATGTGGAATGTTGCCTAACATGTTCATCATATTCTTTTCTTCTTTGTATAGCATGGACATTTGGACTTGTAAATGATTCAAAGCAATAGTCTAGTTTCAACATAATGACTTCAATACTCAAGCATGTCAACAAGCAACCATGTCTTTCAAAATATCAACACTAAAGAAAGTTATCCCTAGCCCATCATGCTCAATCATTGATCCATTCATGAAACACACTCAAATATTAGCTATGCCCAATGCTCAAAGCAAAAATAAAAATTGCATAAAGTAAATAAAAATTGCATAAAATATGCCCTAGTTGGTGCTTATAAGAGAAGATGGAGACTCAAAGCAAAAATAAAAATTGCATAAAGTAAATAGATAGGCCCTTCGCAGAGGGAAGTAGGGATTTGTAGAGGTGCCAGAGCTCAAAGTTTTAAATTGAGAGAGAAAAAAATATTTTGGGTGGCATGCTTTTCCTGTCAACGAAAACGACAAAGTAGCTCACAATACTTTCCATGCTAGATATATCATAGGCGGTTCCCAAACAGAA
Organism: Elymus sibiricus; assembly: GCA_039707655.1. NCBI lineage: Eukaryota > Viridiplantae > Streptophyta > Magnoliopsida > Poales > Poaceae > Elymus > Elymus sibiricus. Next base: position 131,373,136 of record CM077663.1, read on the forward strand.
AATAAAGTTTATTCCTTTTTCCACCAAACTTTCACTTTCCATGGCGGGCCGTATCCACGGTTGCCTTCCATACCAACACTTTCCAAGGAATTTATTATTTGACAACATAAAGTAAATATTGTTTTTCTTTTTCATTTCGGGAATGGGCATCCCTATTACCGCCGCACTCTCGTGCAATGACAAGTGAATAAACACTCATATTGAGAATAACACATCTAGCATGGAAAAATATTGGACACTCCCCACCGTTTCATGAGCGGTACGAGCACACAAAAGAGAAAATTTATTTTGGAAATTTAGAGATGGCACATACAAATTTGCTTGGAACGGCATGTAAATACAGCATATAGGTAGGTATGGTGGACTCATAAGGCAAAACTTGGTTTAAGGATTTTGGATGCACAAGTAGTATTTCTACTTAGTACAAATGAAGGCTAGCAAATAGATTGGGAAGCAACCAACCAAAAAACGAAAAATCACATAAGTGAGCATTGAACATAACTAACACCGAATAATGCACCACAAGTAGTATGTAACTTCATTGCATAACTATTGACTTTTGTGCATGCATAGGGAATCACAAACCTTAACACCAATATTCCTACTAAGCATAATTACTCATCAACATGACTCACATATTACTATCATCATGTTTCAAAACTATTACAAGGAATCAAGTTTAATTTCTCCAATGATCTTCATGAAAGTTTTTATTATATCCTCCTTGGATATCTATCACTTTGGGACTAGTTTCATATATTGCCATTGCTTTTTGGCAAGCTCAAACAAATTTAAGTGAAGCACATGAGCATAAACATTTCATCTCTCAAAAAGGTATAAGTGAAGCATGAGAGGATTTCTACAGAAATTTCCAAGCACACCATGCTCAAAAAGATATAAGTGAAGCACTAGAGCAAATGACAAGCTACTCTCAAAAGATATAAGTGAAGATCAATGAGTAGTCAAACAATTAAGTAGCTATGTGAGGACTCTCTCTCTCTCAATAAAGATTTTCAGATCTAAGTATTTTATTCAAACAGCAAACTAAACAAAAATAGAACTCCAAGAATAGCATGCATCATGTGAACAAATAAAAATTTAGGCTCAACATAGGCTAACCGATAGTTGACGAAGAGAGGTGGGATGCGTAGCATCCCCAAGCTTAGATGCTTGAGACTTCTTGAAATATTTACTTGGGGTGCCTTGGGTATCCCCAAGCTTGAGCTTTTGTATCTCGTTCAATCCTCTCATATCCCGGTTTCACCTATTCTCAAAAACTTCATCCACACAAAACTTGAAAAGAACTCGTGAGATAGGTTAGTACACATAAGAATAAATCAATACTTCATGTACTGCCAAGACAAGTTGCACAATAATTTTCAAACATCATCTACTGTTTACTATCATTTCCACAATTTATATCTATCAATATAGGCTATGGAAACTATAGGATAAGTAGATAACGAAACTATGACAGCAATCTGTCCAAACAGAACAGTCTGTAGCAATTTATGAAAACAGTGTACTTCTGTAACTCAAAAAAATTATGAAAATTTAGGACATGCTAAAAAAATTATATGACAACACTGTGTCAAAATTTCAGGAACTTTCCACGTTCCAGAAAAATATGAAAATTCAAACACTACAGCAAAAGTTTCTGTTTTTACACAGCACACATCAAAACATGCAATGCAAGCATCCTAAGGTAATTCTTGGAACTTTTCATTGAAAAACAAGATTATAAATAACACCTAACAGAAAACAACAAAATATAATGACGATCCAAGCAAAGCACATATTATGTGACGAATAAAAATATAGCTCTAAGTAAGATATACCGATAATGTTGAAGACGAAAGAGGGGATGCCTTCCGGGGCATCCCCAAGCTTAGACACTTGAGTATTCCTTGGATATTGCCTTGGGGGTGCCTTGGGCATCCCCAAGCTTAGATTCTTGTCACTCCTTATTCTCCTCATATCGGTGTCTCACCCAAAACTTGAAAACTTCAATCACACAAAACTTAACGGAACTTCGTGAGATGGGTTAGTATAATAAAGATAGATCATTCACTTAGGTACTTTCAAGACCAGATTCATAATTTTTACCACATGATACCTACTGTATTCGACCATTCCCATAATTTATATCACTGAATATAAGCTATGGAAACACTAAAACAAGCAAACTATGCATGCAAAACAGAATCTGTCAAAAACAGAACAGTCTGTGAAGATATGCAGTGTAACCATACTTCCCTGTCTCTAAAAATTCTGAAAAGTTAGGACAACCTGAAGAAATTGTATATTAAGACTGTGTAAAAAATTTAGAATTTTTTGACGCTCCAGTAAAATCAGAGAAATTCTTTACTGGAGGCAAAAGTTTCTGTTTTTGGTTCAGCATCAATTCTACTCATCTTGTGAGTCATCCCAAAGGCTTTACTTGACACTTTATTGAAATAAAAGGCACAAAACATTATTTATACAGTAGCTAATCATGTAAACACATCAAAACAGAAAGTATAAGTGTTGGGTTGTCTCCCAACAAGCGCTTTTCTTGAATGCCTTTTAGCTAGGCATGATGATTTCAATGATGCTCACATAGGAAAAATAATTGAAACACGCAAAAGAGCATCATGAATCTCATGACAAGCACATTTAAGTCTAACCCACTTCATATGCATAGGGATTTTTTGAGCAAACAATTTATGGGAACAAGAATCAACTAGCATAGGAAGGCAAAGCAAGCATAACTTCAAAACTTTCAACATATAGGGAGGAAACTTGATATTATTGCAATTCCTACGAGCATATGTTCCTCCCTCATAATAATTTTCAGTAGCATCATGAAGTAATTTCACAACATAACTATCACATAAAGCATTCTTTTCATGATGCACAAGCATAGAATTTTCATTACTCTCCACATAAGCAAATTTCTTCTCATTCATAATAGTGGGAGCATCAAATGAAACTCGAATACTATAAATTGTTTCCACATTAAAAGAGTAATGTTCAGTAAAAGGATATTCAAAATTCTGACAATAATTATCACTACTTTTTATAACATAAGTATCATCACAATAATCATCATAAGTAGCAACTTTGTTCTCATCATAGTCAAGTGAAACCTCTTCCGAAATAGTGGAATCATTACTAAATAAAGGCATGACCTCTCCAAATCCACATTTATCTTTATAATAAAATTCAAAACCCTCCAAAATAGTGGGATAATAATTATCTAAAGTTGACACTCTTCCAAACCCACTTTCATAAATATCACAATCATCATAAATAGGAGGCATGCAATCATCATAACAAATTTGATCATTCAAAGTAGGGGAACTAAAAAGATCATCTTCATTAAGCATAGCATCCCCAAGCTTGTGGCTTGGCATATCATAAGCATAATCACTCTCATCATTAATAGTATGAATAGCACCAATAGTATAAAAATTATTATCATCATAATTCACCAAGTTGGTGCCAAAAAGATTTTCAAGATTATAAGAAGTATCACTATCTTCCCAATCATAGTCATCACAACAAGCAATAGGCATAATAGAATCATCATCAAGTGTATCATCTTCCACAATTATTTTTGATTCACCCTCGTGAGGCACAACAATAATAGGAGCAACATCATTTGGGAGAGATACCTTTTTTACCTCTACTCTTTCTTCTTCTTCACCACATCATGTGTGGGTTTAATTAATTTCTTCAAGCTTCTTATTGATGAGATTGGTTGAATAGGGAGCTCCTCATCATCACCTATTACATAATGAGAGACAATAGGAGGGAAAGTGGAATTCTTTACCCTTTCATTAGTATTCCTTTTATATTCTATCAGTTTTCCCATATTTCTATAGTTGGCAATATAAACATTCTCATTGCAATTTACCATGCAAAACATATAGATATTTTTTAGATTAGTTTCAATGTCGTTCGTGAGAATGAATACTTCAAACCAACTATTTTTATGTGTCAATTCTTCACTCCCCAAAAATAGAGAAAGCTCATCATAAAGTTCAAGGGTGATCAAGTCATTACAATATTTGGCCATGATTTGATCATGAAAAAGTTTGCATTGGAAATTAAGATGACCAACTTTATTGCAAAGTTCACAAGTGATAGGACAAAGAGAACATAATTTTGTAGCAAATTCATCTGTCACTTTGAGCAAAGAATTGGTTCTATCATGTTTATGCTTCTTACAAAATCTATCATCCCTATAAGGCACGTCTTCACAAACTTTACACTCCACAAAAATTGACATGCTTATAAGAAACATTTTTATCATGACTAGTGCAATCATCATTAGTATTTTGGATATTCATATAATTCATACTAACAACATTGCAATCATGCTCATCATTCAAAGAATTCTCATTAAGTATTTTCATAGTTTCTTCCTCTACCAATTGAGCACAGTTTTCTAAATCCTTATTTTCATGAAAGACATTATAAAGACGAAACAAATGATGCAACCTAAACTCCATTTTTTGTAGTTTTCTTTTATAAACCAAACTAGTGACAAAACAAGAAACTAAAAGATTCAATTGCAAGATCTAAATATATACCTTCAAGCACTCACCTCCCCGGCAACGGCGCCAGAAAAGAGCTTGATGTCTACTACGCAACTTTATTCTTGTAGACTCGTGTTGGGCCTCCAAGCGCAGAGTTTTGTAGGACAGTAGCAATTTTCCCTCAAGTGGATGACCTAAGGTTTATCAATCCGTGGGAGGTGTAGGATGAAGATGGTCTCTCTCAACCCTGCAATCAAATACAAGAAATCTCTTGTGTCCCCAACACACCCAATACAATGGCAAATTGTATAGGTGCACTAGTTCGGCGAAGAGATGGTGATACAAGTGCAATATGGATGGTAGATATAGGTTTTTGTAATCTGAAAATATAAAAACAGCAAGGTAGCAAGTGACAAAAGTGAGCACAAACGGTATTGCAATGCTTGAAAACAAGGCCTAGGGTCCGTACTTTCGCTAGTGCAATCTCTCAACAATGCTAATATAGTTGGATCACATAACCATCCCTCAACGTGCAATGAAGAATCACTCCAAAGTTCTTATCTAGCGGAAAGAAGAAATTGTTTGTAGGGTACGAAACCACCTTAAAGTTATCCTTTCCGATCGATCTATTCAAGAGTTTGTACTAGAATAACACCATATTATACGCATCAACCTAATGTCACCTAGATACTCCAATGTCACCACAAGTATCCATGAGCTAATTATACGATACGCATCAAACAATTTCAGATTCATAATACTCAATCCACACAAAGAACCTCAAAGATTGCCCCAAGATTTCTATCGGAGAAAGTAGGACAAGAACATGTATCAACCCCTATGCATAGATTACCCCAATGTCACCGCGGGAATCCGCAAGTTGAGTACCAAAACATATATCAAATGAATCAATTGAACACCCCATTGTCACCACGGGTATCCGCATGCAAGACATATATCAAGTGTTCTCAAATCCATAAAAGTATTCAATCCGGTAACGAAATATCAAAGGGAAAACTCAATTCATCACAGCTAGATAGAGAGGGAAACACATCATATGATCCGACTATATTAACAAAGTCCGTGATACATCAAGATCATGACATCTCAAGAACACGAGAGAGAGAGATTGAACACATAGCTACTGGTACATACCCTCAGCCTCGAGGGTGGACTACTCCCTCCTCGTCATGGCCTCCGCCGGGATGATGAACATGGCCACCGGAGATGGATTCCCCTCTCCGGCAAGGTACTGGAACGTCTCCAGATTGGTTTTTCGTCGATACAGAGAGTTGCGGCGGAGGAGCGGAGAGTCTAGTGTTATTTTTTTGGGGTTTCCAAATATTTGGGAATTTATATCCCCTGATGTCAGCCTCGCCTTTTGGGCGCACCCCCACGCCCGACCGCAACCTTCACCGCATAACCATTTGTTGGGTTCTACCGTAGGTACATCGCATGCAAATTAAATTTTTCCTACGCGCAGAACAACCAAGAACATGCTACGGAGATGGATCACAGATCGTTACCACTAGACGCGCAGTGCCCTGCAGCGGAAGTAGAGTTGGGGCAGTGCGTCCGCGAGGTGCGTATCCTCCTTGTTCGATCTCCCTCAAATAGCCGGTCCGATCTCCCTCGAACTGCCGGTCGCCGGATCCCACGTACAAGTTCGCCGGAGCGGCGCAAGTACACCGCCTCTAGTGGTATCGGCGCGTGCAGGAGGAACACCGTGCGACGGACTGCTAGGTCTAATCACACAGTTCAGTGGTGAGTGGAGGTGGCTAGTTGCAACACATGCAAATCCCTAATGAAGGCGCCGAAGCGATCAACCAGATGGGTGTGCCGCACCTCCACTATGTATATAGGCATCCGTCGCGGGCTCAACTCTTGGGCCTCGCACGGATCCTAAAGCCCACGTGTTCCTTCCCTTAAGCGTGCGACCCCTTAGGTTCTCGTTCACTTGGTCGCGAGTCAGATCACATCCGGCTCGACTAGTCAGTGGCGGCCTCTAGCAAAGCGTGCCGACTCCAGGTGTACGATGAAGCTGGTTAGGCGAACATGTACTTCATACTTCCGTTCCCTTTGCCAGACGATATATGTTGTCAGGCTCAAGGCGAGTCTGTCATCCTTGTGTTAGCCCGACCTCTTTCTCGTTCTAGTGATGCTGACCACAAATCAGATTATCTCATAATCCTTGTCGCATGGCCATGCTTATCTTGGTTGGATCACACAAGGGGCCCAGAGTATATCTCTCCTGATCGGAGGGGAAAATCCCATCTTGCTCGACCATGTCTCGCAGCATGGGTCTGGACAAGCCCGAAACCTACCTTTATAACTACCCAGTTATGGAGTAGCGTTTGGTCAGCCCAAAGCAGGTCTATCACCATCCCGAGTACATGTGCCAGCTCAGGTCTTAGGACACATAACGTATGTTGCACTAGAGACTCACAGATGACATATCGCCGCGTCTCATGGTTGGGTCTGTCCAACTCAAACCTTATCTCAACTGGGATCCGACTACGTCGAATCCGACCAGATCTTTTTGAGTCCATATTATCCGGCTAGCATCTAATGCTACATGGTCAGTGAGATTGGACCATCCACCATGTCATATGCTAGTCTAACTGTCTGCGCGTCCACGCAGCCCTTTCGACTAGGAACCATTTAGGACAATCATCATACAATGCATAGTCTCACAAACAAGTCACATACTTGTTAATACACATCATTGATAATGTCCAAGGACTATCTTTATTCATAAACGCATAGGAAATATCATCATACATGATTGCCTCCTGGGAATATCTCCAACAGTCTCCCACTTGCACTAGAGTTAATCAAATAGACATCGAATGCCCATAGATCTAATGTGCGCCTCATGCTTGGGTTGTAGAAGCGGCTTAGTCAATGAATCTGCAACATTTTCATTCGTATGAATCTTGCATAAATTAGTATCACCATTCCTTACGAGCTTTCATATCAGGTGATACTTTCGGTCTATGTGCTTGGTCTTGTGGTGTTGTTTCGGCTCCTTGGCCTGTGCGATGGCACCTGAATTATGGCAATACAGGTCCAACGGTTTTGCCTAGTCTGGGAACACACCAAGATCTTCTAGGAACTTCCGAATCCAAACACCTCCTTTGCGGCTTCACAAGCCGCAATGTATTCGGCCTCTGTTGTGGAGTCGGCCACCGTATCTTGCTTGGAACTCGTCCTGCTCACTGCTCCTCCATTCATGACATACACGAATCCAGTTTGCGATCGACAATCATCCCTGTCGGTTTGGAAACTAGCATCAGCGTAACCCTTTACGCAGAGATCCTCCTCATCTCCATAAACTAGGAACATCTCTTTAGTCCTTTTCATGTACTTCAAGATAGTTTTCACCGCTGCCCAGTGACTCTCACCTGGGTCAGCCTGGTATCTTCTTGGTAAGCTTATTGCATAGGGAACATCAGGTCGAGTACATAGCATGGCATACATGATGGATCCTATTGTTGAAGCATACGGAATCCTACTCATCCTGTTTCGCTCATCAGAAGTCGTAGGACTCTAAGTCTTGCTTAGCCTTATACCATGTGAGATGGGCAAGAACCCTTTCTTGGCCTCACTCATGTTGAACCGCTTCAACACTTTGTCTATGTATGTGCTCTGGCTTAAGCTGAGCAGCCTCTTCGATCTATCTCTATAGATCTTGTTGCCTAAAATGCATACTGCTTCTCCAAGGTCTTTCATCGAAAACTTGCCATTCAATGATTCCTTGACTGAGTTCAGCATCGAAACATCATTTCTGATCAGCAATATGTCATCCACATACATGATCAAAAATACTACCGAGCTCCCACTAGACTTCTTGTATAAACAATAGTCCTCTTCTTTCTTGATGAAACCAAGGTCAACGATGACTTCATCAAAACGAATGTTCCAACTCCGAGCTGCTTGCTTCAATACATAAATGGATCTCTTGAGCTTGCATATTTTAGTAGCATTATTTGGATCGACAAAACCTTCTGGTTGTATCATGTATACATCCTCCTTTAAATTTTCATGAAGGAAAGCTGTTTTGACATCCATCTGCCATATCTCATAATCAAAATATGCAGCTATAGCTAGTATGATCCTCACGGACTTTAGCATCACTACCAGCGAGTAGGTCTCGTCGTAGTCAATTCCTTGAACTTGTCCATAACCTTTAGCGACAAGCCAAGCTTTGTGGATCTGAACATTTCCATCCACATCGGTTCTCTTCTTAAAGATCCATTTGCAACCAATGGCAATTACGCCAGGTGGCGGATCAACCAAGTCCCAGACTTGATTATCATCCATGGACTTTAACTCGGATCTCATGGCCTCCAGCCATGCCTCGGAATCTGGGCTCACCATCGCTTCCGCATATGTGGTCGGCTCGTCGTTTTCTAGCAATAACACATCGCACACTCTGCGCAATCTTTCCGACCTCCGTGGCTCCGGTCCAATTCCAGTACGGGTTCCCTGACCAACTCCGGTATGATCTCATCACCAGCTAAGTCATCCCCGAGTGGCTCTTGAATTTCTTCGAGTCGCACCGTTCTCCCACTGGCTTCCCGACTGAGAAACTCTTTCTCTAGGAAAACCCCATTCCGAGCAACAAACACTTTGTTCTCTTCCCGGTTGTAGAAGTTGTATCCTAAGGTTTCCCTCGGATATCCCACGAATATGCATTTATCTGATTTGGGTGTAAGCTTGTCCGACATGAGTCACTTGACAAATGCTTCACAACCCCAAATCTTTAGAAAAGACAAACTAGGACTCTTCCCAGTTCATATCTCATGTGGTGTCTTATCTACGGACTTTGATGGTACCCTATTAAGTGTGAAAGCTGCAGTTTCTAGAGTGTATCCCCAGAATGACAAGGGTAAATCTGATTTGCTCATCATCGATCGGATCATGTCCAACAAGGTTCGATTTATTCGTTCTGACACGCCGTTTCTATGCGGCGTACCCGGAGGTGTGAGCTGAGGTACCATACCTAGGCTTTTCAGATGATCATCAAACTCCTGGCTCATGTACTCACCTCCACGATCTGATCGTAGAAGCTTTATTGTCTTCTCGAGCTGATTTTCAACCTCGTTTTGAAACTCTTTGAACTTTTCAAAAGTTTCCGACTTGTGCCTCATCAAATAGATATATCCATATCTACTCAAGTCATCGGTAAAAATCACGAAGTACTGATAGCAACCTCTGGCCGTTGTGCTCATTGGACCACACACATCACTGTGTATAAGCTCCAACAGCTCGGACACCCTTTCGAAACTCTTTGCAAAAGGAGACTTAGTCAACTTGCCTAGCAAGCATGATTCGCATGTCTCGAACGGCTTGAAGTCAGATGAAGTTAGGAGTCCATCATTATGGAGCTTCTTCATGCGTTTCAGACTAATATGTCCAAGCCGGCAATGCCAGAAGTAAGTCCGATTTATCTCATTAGGCTTATGCCTCTTGACATTCATGTTATAGACTGGTTCCGTTTCCAGATTCAAAATAAATAGTCCATCTACAATGGGTGCATAGCCATGGAACATTCCATTCAAATAAAATGAACAACCATTGTCCTTTAAATTGAATTCATAACCTTGACTCATCAAACATGAGGCAGAAATAATGTTCCGACTAATTGCAGGAATGTAATAAAAATTATTCAATTCCAAAATGAATCCAGAAGGAAGCTGAAGCTACATCGTGCCGACCTCCAACGTAGCAACTCTTGCTTTGTTCCCGACCCTGATGTCAATCTCCCCTTGTGCCACACGCCTAGTTCTTACCAGCCCCTGCATTGAGTTGCAGATATGAACAACTGATCCGGTATCAAATGCCCAAGAGCTACTAGGTATGTCAGAAAGGTAAATGTCTATAACATATGTAACAAGTGTACCTTTGCCTGAAGAAGCATTTCTGGCCTTGTTGCCATGCTCAGCAAGCCACTTGCTACAGTTCCTCTTCCAGTGACCAGTTTCCTTGCAATGAAAGCAAATGGTCTTTGAGTCTGGTCCCGGCTTTGGCGCAGCGACGGAGACAACCTTCTTCGTGCCCTTTGCCTTACCCTTTTTCTTGGACCAACTCTTCTTGAACTTAGCCGAGTTCTGCACCATCAACACTTGATGTGTGCCTTTCTTAATATCTTGCTCTGCCACCTTGAGCATCCCATGCGATTCAGTGAGCTTCTTATCCATGCCTTGCATATGATAGTTTGAGAAGAACGTCCCATAGCTAGGTGGAAGAGAACCCAGAATTGCATCCATGGACAGCTCGTCCCCAAGTGGGAAGCATACCGATCCAAAGCTTGCACGTACCCGATCATCTTGATCACATGCGGGCTCAGTGGATCGCCCTCTTTCAGCTTACAATCCGTCAAGGATAGCCAGACGTTGAACCTTTCGGTCCTAGCCTGCACCCGAAACATGCTCTTGAGACTCCCGTTCATCTCGAAAGCCTCAATGTTTTCGAAATGCTGTTGCAAATCGGGCTCCATACAAGCCAGCATGAGGCAGTTGATCTCGTTTGATTCATCAACGAGTTTCTGGTGGGCATTCCTGGTTGTGGCACTAGCATTCTCGGCAGGTTCCTCTGGAAGTGGGTCCTCTAGAACATGTTCCTTTTTATCGTGCTTGAGAACAATTCTCAAATTTCTATACCAGGTGGTAAAGTTTGTTCCATTCAGTTTATCCTTTTCCAGAATTGATTTCAATGCAAAGTTGGGTTGAGCAGGTGGTGCCATTGATCTACAACACAAAATATGCAATCACTAAGCAATGTGTTAATGTAGAGTAATTCAAGCCTTAAATAGAACTACTCCCAGTGAAGTCAGCATCCCTTCACAAACTCTCAGTGATTCAGGATTCGTCTAGCGCGAGCGACTAGTGAGCTTTAGCATCACTGCTAGCCAACTTGCCTATTCGGTAAGCAACTCCTTGCTAATCGTATCTCTATACGACTCCTGTCGGCCGGGTAGGTATCTCATACCCCGGCTCCCTACCTTCTTTGCCACAAGGCCCAAAACCATTTTGATAGCCTTGTCAAGTTAACCTGATGCAGTGCATGTCTGTGTCCGACACGAACCCTCTAGTTCAAGGACACCCAGTAGCACCTCAATTTTATGAGCCCACTACTAGACGTACTTGACGTGCGAAGGTGCAACATCGGGAATGGCAACATGCTTGATATTAACGAGGGATATTTCTACCATTTTAACATGCATAGAAACAAGAAGCAATATCAATCACATATAAACATAAATATGTGAAATAGTATGGCTCCTTCATGGTTGTCCTTCCAGGCCGGCTTCAACTCCGATGACCAGGATGGACCTCCATCTTGATCATCACGACGGGATGCCAAAGCCTCGAACTTGATCTCTGTCCTCCAAGTACTACAACTAGTAATGAAGTTTACAGAGAATCACAAGTCGACACGCAGGTCGTTATAAAATATAATGATAGCACTTTGGCTCCTGCCGGCTAACAAATCATGACACACAGGTCATGTTAAATTACACACATGCATCACATATATATGAGCCATACTATTCACACCAAACCTGCAAAACAAAGTTATGCATAGAATCGCATTCTACTGGTTTGTGTGATCGTGTACGAAATACAAGGCGCTACGCACACGGCGGTCCCGCTAGCTGGTTAGCGGGTGGGGTTCTAAGGGGCAGCGCCCCTCGTGGGTGTGGGCAGCGCCCGACGTTTTCGGAAATCACAGATCGAATTTGTATTCCGATCACGCCGAGTTATCTGATCTGACCGATCTCATCGAGCATCGCGAACCCGATTCGGATTTACGTTTCACTGTTTACCCCGATGGCAGATACCAACTGGTAGGGGTAGGTTGTGTCACGACTTGGTCGATTCCGATTGACAGAAAGCATAGCCTCAACGATCCCGATGTGCAGTTGATCTCGTCAACCGTGCACATAGACGATCTCATGAATGACAACAGATCTCATCTACCACCTGCACATATGAAATATGCATCTGATCTGAAACCAAAACCTATAGCAGAGGCTCTAATACCACTATTGGGTTCTACCGTAGGTGCATCGCATACAAATTAAACTTTTCCTACACGCAGAACAACCAAGAACATGCTACGGAGATGGATCACAGATCGTTACCACTAGACGCGCAGTGCCGTGCAGCGAAAGTAGAGTTAGGGCAGCGCGTCCGCAAGGTCCGTCTCCTCCTCGTTCGATCTCCCTCAAATAGCCGGTCCGGTCTCCCTCAAACTGTCGGTCGCCGGATCCCACGTACAGGTTCGCCGGAGCGGCGCAAGTGCACTGCCTCTAATGGTATCGGCGCGTGCAGGAGGAACACCGTGCGGCGGACTGCTAGGTCCGATCACACAGTTCGACGGCGAGTGGAGGTGGCTAGTTGCAACACATGCAAATCCCTAATGACGGCACTGAAGCGATCAACCAGATGGGTGTGCCACACCTCCACTATATATATAGGCATCTGTCGCGGGCTCAACTCTTGGGCCTCGCACGGATCCTAAAGCCCACGTGTTCCTTCCCTTAAGCGTGCGACCCCTTAGGTTCTCGTTCACTTGGTCGCGAGTCAGATCACATTCGGCTCGACTAGTCGGTAGCAGCCTCTAGCAAAGCGTGCCGACTCCATGTGTCCGATGAAGCTGGTTAGGCAAACATGTACTTCATACGTCCGTTCCCTTTGCCACATGATATATGTTGTCAGGCTCAAGGTAAGTCTGTCATCCTTGTGTTAGCCCGACCTCTTTCTCGTTCCAGTGATGCCGACCACAAATCAGATTATCTCATAATCCTTGTCGCATGGCCATGCTTATCTTGGTCGGATCACACGAGGGGCCCAGAGTATATCTCTCCTGATCAGAGGGGCAAATCCCATCTTGCTTGACCATGTCTCGTAGCATGGGTCTGGACAAGCCCGAAACATACCTTTATAACTACCCAGTTACGGAGTAGCGTTTGGTCAGCCCAAAGCAGGTCTATCACCATCCCGAGTACATGTGCCAGCTCAGGTATTAGGACACAAAACATATGTTGTACTAGAGACTCACAGATGACATATCGTTGCGTCTTATAGTCGGGTCTGTCCAACTCATACCTTATCTCAACTCGGATCCGACTACGTCGAATCTGACTAGATCTTTCTGAGTCCATATTATCCGGCTAGCATCCAATGCTACATGGTCAGTGAGACCGGACCATCCACCGTGTCATATGCTAGTCTAACTGGCTGCGTGTCCACACAGCCCTTTTGACTAGGGACCATTTAGGACAGTCATCATACAATGCATAGTCTCACAAACAAGTCACATACTTGTTAATACACATCATTGATAATGTCCAAGGACTATCTTTATTCATAAACACATAGGAAATATCATCATACATGATTGCCTCTAGGGCATATCTCCAACACCATTATAATCACTTTCGGTGATAGGTCTGCGGCCTGGGTAGTGAGCTGATGCACCCTTATGGAGTCGCGCATGACGTGCATCACGTTGCGCGAGCCTCAAAGAGTGAAGGATAGGGCGACGTCAGGAAGCCAAGACAAGCCTTTCTTTCTCTTCAAAGAGTAACAAAAAGACTCACCTCAGGCCATGGATTGGCCATCCCGAAGGGCTCCACAACCACCGGTAGCGGATGTCCTCAAAGGGGAGGCCGGTCTACAAATGCATGCGGTCTTCGACCTCACTCTCGGAAAGCTCACGCCGGAACAGGCAGTTTGGGTCGCACCTTCGACGATACTCATACATCGGTGGGTCGATGCGAACTAAAGGTTGGATGTTCCTTTGCACCCAAGTCTTCAAAATCTGAAGACCTGTAGGTCCCTTCCCATGTCAGCCTCGGGTGCACTGCTGGGTGCATTGGGTCGGGTGCACCTAGCATTTTCATGTGTATTTTCGAAGTAATAATAAAACCAGAAATTCTAGAAATTGATTAAAACTTTGAAAAATCATATAAATTAATCCGTAAGTCAGATGAAAAAAAATTATATATGAAAGTTGCTCAAAAAAATATGACAAATCCAAATATGCTATCCGTTCATCTGTCACATGCCTCTAGCATGATGAACATGGAACTTTTCCCTCCAAATCATCTGTCCGATAAATGACAAAGACCCGAGAAATACCCACAAATATTTTCCTGCTCCGTCTGCAACACGTAGCACTGCGTTAGGTCACCCCTAACACTGCATATTGCCATGTCACGCATCGTGATGCATTTGTTTGCTTTATATTTATTGTTTCTTCCCCCTCTTCTCTCCGGTAGACCCCGAGACCGACGCTGCTACCGGGTACGACTACACCGCTGATGTCCAACCACTTGCAGCAGAGCTTCCAGGCAAGCAAACCCCATATATCATTCCTATATCGCCCATTCCTTCTCTCTCGTGCTTGCATTAGATTTTGCTACTGTTGTTGATAGCTCCTATTCTGATGCATAGCCTGCTTTTGTAACCTGTTGTTGTTACTTTACCTGATATCCTAAATGCTTAGTATAGGTTGGTTAGTGATCCACCATTGACCCCTCACCTTGTCCATGTTGCCCTGCTTCATCATCAATGAATCGATCCACGTGATCGATGTCCTGAGCCCGACACATCACCTCACCCCCTTAGTTGTACGACTCTACAGAGCTACTATCGAGTGCCGAGGGTGATACCTCGTAACGTACTCCTGATGATAACTCAGTAGTGAAGCTAGTCGGTTGTGGATTACAGAGGGTGATTCCTCCTTCACCACTCCCCGATAACGACTCTGTCATGCAACACCTCAAGTGTGAACCCTCAAGGGTGATTCCTCCCAGGTCACCTTGGTGGTTACATCGAGTGGAATCCATCGAGGGTGATTCCTCGGATTCCCCCCCCCTTGATGTCATGGACACATGGTTACTTTGACTTTAACCAGAGAACCATGTGAAAGACGGGTCAGCCACGACGGGTACCCGCGAGGAAATGTGAAAGACGGGTCGGCCTCGAAGGGTACCCGCAAGTGATGTGTAGTCGGGTTGACTAGGATGGTACCCACGAGATAATTACGCGACACGGTCGGGCATTCTTAGCCCTTGCCGTAAGTCCGGGAGACGGGGCGACGGGACCACATATCGTGGATCATTGGTCGTCACCACGCGCTACCAAGATACTAACGGGTTTGGATATGTGATCTGAGTAGGCCTCTGTCCTTTTTCGCACTGACCACCATGCGGGAATCAATATGGGTACTCTACGTCATACATTCGTCGGAAAGCTCTTCAGATGTCACAGTTGAGCGGCACGCGCCCGGGTGGCCCGCGTAAGTACTTGCTTTGTAGAAAGATGTAACAGCCCGAGACCGATGCACCAGAAGATTCCCGTTTTATTCCGTTGTCATCATGTGATTCGTTTGGTTGTCGCATTCATCATCGCATCATTCGCATCATCTGTATAGCATTGGCAGTCTGTTGTCGTCATTTTTTTCAAAACTTGCATCCGTTCATAGTTGCCAGTTCTCTCCGTTTTTGTCGTTGACCGTTTTGAGACCAACCACACACGCACAAGCCCGCGACATCGATAAAATATTGTTTTTAAAAGGGGGTATGAAATATTCTCGGATTGGGTCAAAAGTTGGCGAGCGGTCATGTTTTATTGTAGGTAGACCGCCTGCTAAATTTCATCGCAATCGAAGGTCGTTTGATACCCCAACGGTCAACCGTAAAGGCACCGTCATCGGTTTAATTACCGGACGTTTTCTCGGTTTAAAAAACTTTGTCACGGGCCGCAAATCTCCCTCTCTTCTTGGCCCAATCCCCTCTACACCACCCACCTAGCCCAGCCTAGCCCCTCTCTCCGATCGGAACCGTCAGATCGAGATCCGAAGGTCCGAAAACGGACTAAAACTGCTAACCCTAGCCCCTTCCCTATTTATAAGCCTCCCCATGACATTTTGGGCAAACCTACCCTAAACCTAGCCTACCACGAAGCCAGCTGCCACTGTCCTCCCTCGTTTTCAGCGCCGGCGATCCAGTCACCGCCACTTGGCGGCTCTAGATGGGCTGCGCCACCGCCGTCCGCCGCCCTCGGCCACTCAGCGGCCGCCACGTCGCCCCAACCGGCTCCCCACCGTGCCAGCCACCGCGGCCCGCGCGGCCCGGATCTGGCCCTCCCGGGCCCATCCACCGCCGCCAGGCCCGCATCGCGTCGCTCCCCACAGCCAGCACCCGATCTGGATAGGGGGGAGGAAGCCCCTCGAGTGCTAGCCCGCGCAAGCCCCGTTGCTCCCGCCGGTGAGCCGCCGCCCCGCCGGACCTCGCTGGCCACCTCGGCGCCGCCGCGCCTGATACGTCTCCAACGTATCTATAATTTTTGCTTGTTCCATGATGTTATATTATCATTCTTGGATGTTTTACAATCCTTTTATAGCAACTTTATATCATTTTTGGGACTAACCTATTGACATAGTGCCAAAGTGCTAGTTGCCGTTTTTGCTTGTTTTTTACTTCGTAGAATATCAGTACCAAACGGAGTCCAATCGCGACGAAACTTTTTGGAGAATTTTTTTGGACCAGAAGAAGGTCAATGGGCCAGAAGTAATCAGGAGGGAGCCTAGGCCGCCCACAACCCACCAGGGCGCGCCAGGGGCCCCGGGCGTGCCCTGATGGGTTGTGGCTGCCTCGGGAGTCCCCTCCACCGCCTCTAAGCTCTATAAATACCCAAATATTCCAGAAACCGTAGATGATTCAAACAAAAATACATCCAGCCGCCGCAAGTTCCAGAACCGCAAGATCCAATCTAACACCATCACGTAGGGGTTCACCATCTTCATTGGTGCCTCTCCGATGATGCGTGAGTAGTCCACCATGGACCTACGGGTCCGTATGCAGTAGCTAGATGGCTTCCTCTCTCTTTTGATTCTCAATACAATGGTCTCTTGGAGATCTATTTGATGTAAACTTTTTGCGGTGTGTTTGTTGGGATCCGATGAATTTTGAGTTCATGATCAGTTTCTATCCATGAATATTATTTGAGCCTTCTTTGATCTCTTATATGCATGATTACTTATAGCCTCGTATTTCTTCTTCAAATCTTTGGTTTAGTTAGGCCAACTAGATCGATTTTTTCTTGCCATGGGAAGAGGTCCTTTGTGATGGGTTCGATCTTGCGGTGTACTCTCCCAGTGACAGAAGGGGCAGCGAGGCACGCATGTATCGTTGCTATTAAGGATAACAAGATGGGGTCTATTCCTACATGAATAGATCTTGTCTACATCATGTCACCGTTCTTATTGCATTACTCCATTTTTCCATGAACTTAATACACTAGATGCATGGTGGATAGCGGTCGATGTGTGGAGTAATAGTAGTAGATGCAGAATCGTTTCGGTCTACTAATCTTGGACGTGATGCCTATATAATGATCATCGCCTTGGATATCGTCATGATTATTTGATCTTCTATCAATTGCCCAACAGTAATTTATTCACCCACCGTGTGCTATACTCATGAGAGAAGCCACTAGTGAAACCTACGGCCCCCGGGTCTACTTTTGCAACATATTGCTTTCCGATCTATCTTTTTGCCGCTTTTGTTTTCAGATCTATTATTCCAAAAAAACAAAAATACCTTGCTGCACTTTTTATTTACCTCTTTTATTTTGTGTTCTTGCGATATCTATCTATCCAATCTATCATTACCTAATCTATCTTTTTACCGTAGAGAGATTGACAACCTCTCTTTCGCGTCGGGTTGCAAGTATTTGTTCTTTGTGTGGAGGTGTTATTTACATAGTGTTGCATGATCCTCCTACTGGTTCGATACCTTGGTTTCATAACTGAGGGAAATACTTACCGTCGCTGTGCTGCATCATCCCTTCCTCTTTGGGGAAATACCGACGCAGTCTCAAGCCACGTCAAAGGAATTTCTGGCGCCGTTGCCGGGGAGGAAGCAGTCTCTTCAACGTGCCAATCTCTGGCGCCGAGGAGACATCATCAACATCTATCAGGTACCTAATCACAAATCTCATCTCCTTGCAATTTACATTATTTGCCATTTGCCTCTCGTTTTCCTCTCCCCCACTTCACAAAAATTTGCCGTTTTATTCTCCCTCTTTATCGTTCGCCTTTTTCTCGCCGAATCTCTTTTTGATTGCTTGCGTAGCCATGTGCCTTCTATTTGCTTGTATCTTTGCTTGCTAAAAATCTATTGATATGGATCCTCATACACTTGCTAATATTTTCAAAAGACCAAATTATGATGAACCAATTGCTAGTGAGTTGAGTGCACTTGATTATCTCTATGAAGTTTTGTTTGAAAATCATGAATCTGAAAATTTTGATGAAGTGTTGAAAGAAGAAATTTATAAGGTAATTCATGATAGCTCCTTGATTGAAAAGCATGATTGCAATGATGTTACCATAAATTCTATTAATGTCAATTATGTTAATGATATGCAAAACTACAAGCTTGGGGATGATAATTTTGTCATGTCCACTTCTTATTGCAATGATCATGATTGGGCTGATAATGCTTCTTATGATCTTGAAAATTTATTTAAGCCTCATGTTGAAAATGTTATTGATAATAATGTTTGCAATAGTGTCGAAAGTGGGTTTGGAAGAGCGTCAACTTTAGGTAAAAAGAATCCCACATATTTGGAGAGTGTTCAATCTAATGAATTTTTTGATAAAAGTGGGTTTGGAGAGGTCATAACTTTAGTTGATGATAACCCCATTATTTTGGAAGATGATAAAAACTGTATGCATGTTGATCATAAAGAGAGTATTGTTTATGATAGATATATTGTTGAATTTGATTATGATCCTACATGTAATTATTATGAGAGAGGAAATTATTGTTGTAGAAATTTTCATGATACTAAATTACCTCTATTCATGTTGAGATTGCTATTGTCTCTTTCTTCTTCCTTCCATATGCTAGTTTTTGCTTGCCTTCATAATTTGTTTGCTTATAAAATGCCTATGCATAGGAAGTATGTTTGACTTAAGTGTGTTTTCCATATTCTTCATGATGCTCTCTTTGTGTTGCTATTATTATTATTCATGAGGGCATCATTGAAATCTCAAGCCTATCTTAATGGCTATAAAGAAAGAGCTTGTTGGGAGGCAACCCAATGAATAAAATTTATTTTTGCCTTTTTCTTTCTGTTTTTGAGTGTTGACACAATTATGCCTCTGTTATGATTGTGTTTTTATGTTTTATTTACTGTTTGTGGCAAGTAAAACCTTTAGGATGATTCATAAGATGAGTAGAAACAATGCTGAATCTGAAACAGAAACTTTGACTCCAGTGCGTGAATTTTCATTTTTTACTGGAGCATGATAATGAGCTGAAATTTTAACACAGTGTTTCTATAAAAATTCGTTACGTTTTCCTAATGTTTCAGAATTTTTAGAGTTACAAAAGTATGGTTAGAGTACATATTACTATAGACTGTTCTGTTTAAGACAGATTCTGTTTTCGTTGCATTGTGTGCTTGTTTTGATGAATCTATGGTTTGTATTGAAGGGTATAAGCCATGGTAAAGTTAAAATACAGTAGGTATAATGCAATAATAAAATTTGAAGGAGTTTGCAACAGTACTTAAAGTGGTGATTTTCTTTATTATAATAACGGATCTCACGAAGGTTTTGTTGTGTTTTGTGTGATTGAAGTTTTCAAGTTTCGGGTGAGATCACGATGGATGAAGGAATAAGGAGTGAAAAGAGCCTAAGCTTGGGGATGCTACAGCACCCCCAAGATAATATCCAAGGATAAACAAGCAACTAAGCTTGGGGATGCCCCGAGTGGCATCCCCTCTTTCTTCTAATGACCATCGGTATTTTACTTGGAGCTATATTTTTATTCGTCACATATCATGAGTTTTGCTTGGAGCGTCTTGTATTATTTGAGTCTTTGCTTGCTTTGATTTTTAGTTTGTCACTAGTATCCTTGCTAGACACACCTATTTGAGAGAGACAAAATTATGCTATGATTTGTTAGAATTGCTCTATATGCTTCACTTAAATTTTTTGAGCTATGGAATTGCTCTAGTGCTTCACTTATATCTTTTTGAGCACGGTGTGCTTGGAAATTTTTGTAGAAATACTCTCATGCTTCACTTAGATTAGTTTGAGAGTTAGTAAACTTTGAAGAAATCCTCTCATGCTTCACTTATATTATTTTGAGAGATGAAACCTTTATGCTCATTTTCTTCACTTAAATTTGTTTGAGCTTGTCAAAACCAATGGCAATATATGAAACTAGTCCCAAAGTGATAGATATTCAAGGAGGATATAATAAAAAATTTCATGAAGATCATTGGACAAATTAAACTTGATTCCTTGTAATAGTTTTGAGACATGATGATAGTGATATGTGAGTCATGTTGGTGAGTAATTATGCTTTAGTAAGAATATTGGTGTTAAGGTTTGTGAATCCCTATGCAAGCACGAAAGTCAATAGTTATGCAATGAAATTACATCCTACTTATGGTGCATTATTCGGTGTTAGTTATGCTCAATGCCCGTTTATGTGAATTTTCGTTTCTTGGTTGGTTGCTTCTCAATCTATTTGCTAGCCTCCACTTGTACTAAGTAGAAATACTACTTGTGCATCCAAAATCCTTAAACCCAGTTTTGCCTTATGAGTCCACCATACCTACCTATATGCAGTATTTCCATGCCGTTCTAAGCAAATTTGTATGTGCCATCTCCAATTTTCAAAATAAATTTCCTTTTTGTGTGCTCGTACCGCTCATGAAACGGTAGGGGGTATCCAATATTTTTCCATGCTAGATGTGTTATTCTTAAGATGAGTGTTTATTCACTTGTCATTGCATGAGAGTACGGCGGTAATAGGGATGCCCAGTCCCGAAATGAAAAAGAATTTTACTTTATGTTGTCAAATAATAAATTCCTTGGAAAGTGTTGGTATGGAAGGCAACCGTGGATACAGCCAGCCATGGATTGTGAAAGAATGGTGGAAAAAGGAATAAACTTTACTTTATGTTTGGGAACCGCCTATGATATATCTAGCATGGAAAGTATTGCGAACTACTTTGTCATTTTCGTTGACAGGAAAGGCATGCCACTCAAAATATTTTTCTCTCTCAATTTAAACTTTGAGCTCTGGCACCTCTACAAATCCCTACTTCCCTCTGCGAAGGGCCTATCTATTTACTTTATGCAATTTTTATTTTTATTTGAGTCTCCATCTTCTCTTATAAAGCACCAACTAGGGGGCACTATGATCATACTTGTCCATTGGATGTAGCTAATATTTGAGTGTGTTTCATGAATGGATCAATGATTGAGCATGATGGGCTAGGGATAACTTTCTTTAGTGTTGATATTTTGAAAGACATGGTTGCTTGTTGGCATGCTTGAGTATTAAAGTCTTTATGTCAAAACTAGACTATTGCTTTGAACCATCTAGAAGTCCAAATGTCCATGCTACAAAAGAAAAGAATATGTGATGAACATGTTAGGCAGCATTCCACATAAAAAATTCTGTTTTTATCATTTACCTACTCGAGGACGAGTAGGAATTAAGCTTGGGGATGCTGATACGTCTCCAACGTATCTATAATTTTTGCTTGTTCCATGCTGTTATATTATCATTCTTGGATGTTTTACAATCATTTGATAGCAACTTTATATCATTTCTTGGGACTAACCTATTGACATAGTGCCAAAGTGCCAGTTGATGTTTTTGCTTATTTTTTACTTCGCAGAATATCAGTACCAAACGGAGTCCAATCACGACGACACTTTTTGGAGAATTTTTTTGGACCAGAAGAACGCCAGTGGGCCAACGAAGTAACCAGGAGGGAGCCCAGGCCGCTCACAACCCACCAGGGCAAGCCAGGGGCCCCTGGCGCGCCCTGATGGGTTGTGGCCCCCTCGGGAGTCCCCTCCACCGCCTCTGAGCTCTATAAATACTCAAATATTCTAGAAATCCTAGAGGAGTTGACGAAAAATACATCCAGCCGCCGCAAGATCCAGAACCGCGAGATCCAATCTAACACCATCACGGAGGGGTTCATCATCTTCATTGGTGCCTCTCCGATGATGCATGAGTAGTCCACCATAGACCTACGGGTCCGTAGGTAGTAGCTAGATGGCTTCCTCTCTCTTTTGATTCTCAATACAATGGTCTCTTGGAGATCTATTTGATGTAAACTTTTTGCGGTATGTTTGTTGGGATCCGATGAATTTTGAGTTCATGATCAGTTTCTATCCATGAATATTATTTGAGCCTTCTTTGATCTCTTATATGCATGATTACTTATAGCCTCGTATTTCTTCTTCGAATCTTTGGTTTAGTTAGGCCAACTAGATCAACTTTTCTTGCCATGGGAAGAGGTGCTTTGTGATGGGTTCGATCTTGCGGTGTCCACTCCCAGTGACAGAAGGGGCAGCGAGGCACGCATGTATCGTTGCTATTAAGGATAACAAGATGGGGTCTATTCCTTCATGAATAGATCTTGTCTACATCATGTCACCATTCTTATTGCATTACTCCGTTTTTCCATGAACTTAATACACTAGATGCATGCTGGATAGCGGTCGATGTGTGGAGTAATAGTAGTAGATGCAGAATTGTTTCGGTCTGCTAATCTTGGACGTGATGCCTATATAATGATCATCGCCTTGGATATCGTCATGATTATTTGATCTTCTATCAATTGCCCAACAGTAATTTGTTCACCCACCGTGTGCTATACTCATGAGAGAAGCCACTAGTGAAACCTACGGCCCCCGGGTCTACTTTTCTAACATATTGCTTTCCGATCTATCTTTTAGCCGCTTTTGTTTTCAGATCTATTATTCCAAAAAACCCAAAAATACCTTGCTGCACTTTTTATTTGCCTCTTTTATTTTGTGTTCTTGCGAGATCTATCTATCCAATCTATCATTACCTAATCTATCTTTTTACCGTAGAGAGATTGACCACCTCTCTTTCGCGTCGGGATGCAAGTATTTGTTCTTTGTGTGCAGGTGTTGTTTACATAGTGTTGTGTGATCCTCCTACTGGTTCGATAGCTTGGTTTCATAACTGAGGGAAATACTTACCGTCGCTGTGCTGCATCATCCCTTCCTCTTTGGGGAAATACCGACGCAGTCTCAAGCCACATCAGCGCCCGGCTTCGGCCCCGTCGGACCAGGCTAGCCCATACAATGCCTCCTCTTTTCATTTCTCTCTCTCTCTCTCTTCGTCCCCCGAATTCTCCATCTCTCTGTTCTCAGGTAGCCACCATGGAAGAGATGCACTCGAAGTCAACTTCGCCGGATCTCGCAAACCAAGCACCGCCGAACGCCGTCACCGTCGGAAATGGATGGATCGGATGGATCCGCTCCGGATCTGCGCCTCCCGCGCCCACTCCGCCCCTCGTCACCGGCCACGATGAGCTCTGTCCATGCCGGCACCTCCTTGCATTCCGCCAGGAGGACGGGCACAAGGACGTGCGCCGCGTTGACCGAGCCGCTCGCCTCCAAGCCCCTCCCTGGACCGCCAAGACCGTCGTGGAACCGACCGGTTCAGCCGAACCAGACCAGCCCGTGCGAACCGTCCCACAACCGCGACCCGGACCGCGTCGACCCTGCACGGCATCGGCCCTCCATCCAAACGGGTCATCCCCGTTCGCTGCACCGCGTCGTCCCGCTACATCTCGTCTAGTTGGCCCACGGGCCCGAGGTGAGCAGCCTGCTGCTATCCACCACCATGTGCATCATTTAGTTATTCGGTGCCCACCTGTTCAGCCCAGTTCAGGAGTTTCGGCCCGCTTGTATTTTTTTCCTGACCATGCAAATTTGCCTAATTAACCACTTAATTACAGATATGTAGAAAACCCCTTGATCTTCATGCATTTCACAATTCTCAAACCGTGCATCGGATTAAAATAATTTAGATATGCAAAATGTGTAGAATTTTGTGTAGATTAATAATATCCAACTTTCAGTCCTGTTTAAAATGTTTAAACTTGCTGTTTCTTTAAATTTGCATAATTGCCATGTTAAAATGATTTATTTCATAACTAAATAACCGTAGCTCCGATTAAAATGATCCATATATGTAACTTGACTAGAAAAACGTGTAGAATCACATGGTGGAATTTATTTTCCTGCTTAACAATTATAAAATATGCTTAGGACAGATCTGGACCAAAATCATAAATTGCTTATGAGGTCGTTTCGGAAATGCTATATGTTGTTTCCGGCCTCATTTAAGATGCGTAGATAGTGTAGTTGTGTATGTTTCACCTCTTGCCTTGATGAAAAACATTTAAAAAGATCGTTTAGTTAAACAACATTAACCGCATTTCTCTTAATATGGAGAGTTATGATTTTGTTATATGTATGTTCTCCTTCTCCATTTAAAATTGCTTTAATTCCATCTTCACCTTATGCCATGACCACCCATGTTAAACAACATTTAATATTGATGAGTATCTAAACGAGAGTGAACTAAATGATTCGAATGTGGAGTTTCGTCAATATGCAACTCGTTGCATATTGAGCTTCACTTAATCTGTAGTGTTTGACTGTTGCATCTTGCCATGCCATGCCTTGCATATTTAAACTTGACATGCATCATCATTGCTTGCGCATCATGTCATGCATATGTTGTGGTATTTATGATGTGTTGATTGTTGTTTTCGGATTGCTTCTTCTCGATAGAGTTCCGAAAGCATTTGGAGTGTGAGGATTCGTTTGACTACGTCCCGTTCGTCTACTTCACGGATTTGTTCTTCTTCCAAGCGGGATCTCAGGCAAGATGAACATTTCCCTGGATACCACTACTATCATTGCCATGCTAGTTGTCTCGTTTCTATCGCTATGTCTCGCTACCTACCACTTGTTTGTCAAGCCTCCCAATATGCCATGATAAGCCTCTAACCCTCCACATCCTAGCAAACCATTGTTTGGCTATGTTACCGCTTGCCCAACCCTTCTTATAGTGTTGCTAGTTGCAGGTGCAAATTGTTTCCATGTGACAACATGGATATTTTTTGAGATATCACAATATTATTGCTATTTAATTTAATGCACATATATACTTGGTAAAAGGTGGAAGGCTTGGCCTTTTCCTCGGTGTTTTGTTCCACTTTGCCGCCCTAGTTACTTGTGTACCGGTGTTATGTTCCATATTGAGCGCTCCTAACATGCTTGGGGTTGTTATGGGGACCCCCTTGATTTTCGTTATGGGATAAAACTCTTCTGGCAAGGCCCAACATTGGTACTACATTTGCCTAATAACTAATAAAACTTGCATAGAGACTTTCCGGACCCCGTGGATAATAAATCAACCCCCGGGCCAGCGCTCCTCATGAGTGTTGGTCCAACCTAGAGCACTGTTCGGGGCCACCCCAGGGCAACTTGGGTGATTTCTATCAGGCCACTGTACACTAGCTCATCTGGTCGTGTCCTGAGAACGAGATACGCGGCTCCTATCGGGTTCGTCGACACGCCGGGCGGCCTTGGTGGATTTGTTTTACCTTTCTCAAATGTCTTGTGCACGGGATTCCGAGGATTCTTCGGGCTATCTCAAGGTTGAGGTTTTCCACCGGAATTCTGAGGATACTACGGGCTATCCCACGGTTGAGGTTTTCCACGCAGCGTGTGGCTAGTTTGTGATGGATGAGTTGGAGCACCCCTGCAGGGTTAAATCTTTTCGACAAGCCGTGCCCGCGGTTATGTGGCAACTTGGAAATTTGTTTAACATCCGGTCATAGAAAACTTAAAGTAAACTCAAATAAAATACACCAACCGTGTGCGTAACCGTGACTGTCTCTACTCGTGAGTTCTGAACCGAGAGAGAACACAATGGGGTTATGTTTGACCATAAGTAGGAGTTCAGGATCACTTAGTGATCATTACTAGTTCACGTCCGTTTATGCGTAGATCACCCTTCTTATTCTTGTACTAGTAAGTTAGCCACTCAAGTAAATGCTTAGTGCTTGATGCAGCCTCACCACTTAACCATATCTCACCCATTAAGCCTTGCTAGTCTTGATACCCTTGGACATGAGATTGCTGAGTCCCTGTGGCTCACAGATTACTACAACAACAGTTGCAGGTACATGTAATGTGATGCTTTGACGTGAGAGCGATGCTTGTTTGATTTGGAGTTCTTATTATTCTTCTTCATCGATCATAGGATGGGTTCCAGGCCGGTAGCTGAAAGCACATTTGCTCCCTTGGTGGTTTTGGTAATTAATAACAACATATAAGTCATTGGACTAATGTTTCCACTAAGTATATTTCAGGAAAAGTTCAGTGATAGGGATGGCAAAAGGATTGTGGAAATACCCCAAGATGCAAGGAAATGGATTGGCAAAGCTTCAAGGAAGAGGACTCTACATTTTACTTTGTGAGAAATCACCTTGAGTCCATAGGAAAGCCAATACTATTAAAAGGGGGTAAGGTTTTGTTGGTGAACAAAATGCTCATACGTGCACAAGTGATAGTCACCAAAAACACCCACAAGCTCTTCCACAAAAGTGTGTCCACAGTCAAATATCCAAAATCGGTGCAACCAACACCTTCCACTCGGTGCCACCGATTCCCATACTCAGACAGACTCAGCCAAACCCTAGCCACTTCGGTGCAACCAATTCTGCTTCGGTGCCACCAAGTTTAGGTTGCCAACTTTCTGTTACGCAAATTCACAATATCGGTACCACCAAGATTGTTGGATCGGCGTCACCGAGAATGGGCAATCTGATCGTTTGTCACCTTATCGGTGCAACCAAGTTTCCTATATCGGTCTCACCGAGATTCAAAAGTTGCCACCTTTTGGTCACTTCGGTACCACCGAGATTAACACATCGGTGTCACCGAGTTGGTAATTTTGTGTGTAACGGTTGGATTTTTGGGGATGCCTATATATACCCCTTCACCACCACCTACTCGAGAGAGAAGCACTCAGAACTATTCCATACTTGCCCCATCCAGTTTTCTGAGAGAGAGCCACCTACTCATGTGTTGAGGTCAAGATATTCCACTCCAACCATATGGATCTTGATTTCTAGCCTCCCCAAGTTGCTTTCCACCAATCCCATCTCTTCCACCAAGCCAAATCTGTGAGAGAGTGATTGTGTGTTGAGGAGTCTATCATCTTGAAGCACATGAGCAAGGAGTTCATCATCATTGCCGAGCCTATTACCTTTTGGAGGGTGGTGCCTCCTAGATTGGTTAGGTGTCGCTTGGGAGCCTCCTACTTCGTGTTGTGGAGTTGAACCAAGAAGTTTGTAAGGGCAAGGAGATCACCTACTTCGTGAAGATCTACCCATAGTGAGGCTAGTCCTTCGTGGACGGAAGCCGTTATGGAATAGTCAAGGTTGCTACTTCGTGGACCCTTATGGGTGGAGCCCTCCGTGGACTCTCGCGACTGTTACCCTCCGTGGGTAGAAGACTCCATAAACGTGGATGTACGATAGCACCACCTATCGGAACCACGGGAAAAATCATCATGTCTACAATTGCATTTGATCTTCCTACCCTATCCTTTCTACTCATGCTTGTTGTTACTTTCCGCTGCTATACTCTTAGACATGCATGTGTAGGGTGTACTTGACTTGCCATGAAATGCTTAAAATCTGCCAACTCTAAAATTTGGGAAAAGGTAGAATTTTTATTTGGTCAAGTAGTCTAATCACCCCCCCCCCCCCCCTCTAGACATACTTTCGGTCCTACAAGTGGTATCAGAGCTTTGGTCTCCATTGCATTGGTCTCACAACCTAGGAGAGTATGGCCTCTAGTGAGGGAAATTATCATCGCAGAGGTCCGTACTTTGATGGCACTAATTTTGCTAGTTGGAAGCACAAAATGAAAATGCATATTCTTGGTCATAATCCGGCCGTTTGGGCCGTTGTTCGTGTTGGCTTGCAAGGTGAATTCTTTGGTGATGAAAAGGAACCGGATCGTGAAGCGACCACGGAAGAATTGAAGATGTTGCAATACAATGCTCAAGCATGTGTCATTCTCTTCAACTGCCTATGCCCCGAAGAATTCAACAAAATCAGCCGTCTTGAGAATGCAAAAGAGATTTGGGATACTTTGGTTGATATGCACGAAGGAACCGAGTCCGTGAGAGAATCCAAGTTAGATGTTCTTCAAAGTCAGCTTGACAAGTTCAAGATGAAGGATGGTGAAGGAGTCGCAGAGATGTACTCTAGGCTAGCTCTCATCACCAATGAGATTGCCGAATTAGGAAGCGAAGAAATGACCGACAAATTCATCATCAAGAAGATACTTAGAGCTTTGGATGAGAGATACGACACCGTGTGCACATTGATCCAAATGATGCCCAACTACAAAGATCTCAAGCCTACGGAAGTCATTGGAAGTATTGTTGCTCATGAGATGTCACTCAAGGACAAAGAAGAGCTTCACAACAAGTCTAGCGGTGCTTACAAAGCCACAAGTGATGCTCCCGCAACTTCAAGCGACAACCTTGTCACCAATGAAGAGATAAGCCTCATGGTCAAGAAATTCAACAAGTCGTTCGTCAAGTCGTGACCGCAATTGCTACAATTGTGGGAAGCCCGGACACTACTCCAATGAGTGCACGGCTCCCTACAAACGAAGAGAAGAGTCACCTCGAAGACGAAGCTCAAGGAATGAATCACCTCAAAGAGAGAGAAGGAGTAGAGATGATCGTTATGAACGAAGACCCTCAAGGAGAAGTAGAGATTCGGAGAAGAAGGACAAGTACACCAAGAGCTACACAAGAAGAAAACATCAAGCTCATGTTGGTGAATGGGTTTCCAGCTCCGACTCCGACAACAACTCCGAGATAAGCTATCACCCTGACTCCGACTATAGTCAAGATGATGGTGTTGCCGGAATTGCACTAGTGACTACCAACTCCTATGATCTATTTGATTCACCAAATGAAGGGAGTGGAAGTTGCTTCATGGCTAAAGGCCCCAAGGTATCACACCCCGAGTATCTTGATTTCGATAGTGATGAAGATCACTTGCTTTGTGATGATGACTTGCTCTTTGATAAAACTAGTGATGTTAGTCAAAGTGAACTTGATAATTCTCATGCTAGTCAAGATAAGTCAATTGATGATGATAAGATGAAAATAGAACAACTAACTAAAGAACTAAACACTCTTAAATTAGCTCATGAATCTACTCTTGAAGATCATAGAGAGCTTGTGAGAACTCATGAGAAGCTACGCTTCGAGAAGCTCAACTTGGAGCAAGAGCATGAGTTTCTTAAAGCTATCAATGACGATCTCCGAAGTAAGACTTCATCTTATCTAGCCAAACGACTACTCTTGTCTACATTCATGCCTCAAGTTAAAACTAAGCAAACTAGTAACAAAGGCAAGAAAGGTTCTTCATCTAGCAGCAACAATAAAAATGCTAAACCTAATGATGTTGCTCCTAGTAGTTCTATTGATTCCACTAATGATGATTCTCTTAGCCAAGTTACACTTGAGCAAGAAAATGCTTTATTGAAAGGAATTATAGAGAAAGGTATCTACAAGAGTCTTGCCGGGTGTAAGCAATTTGAGGAAATTGTACGCAAGCACGGAGGATACCGAAAGAACCATGGTGTTGGCTACTTCAACGCAAATGGAGTTGAATGGGAAGAAGGTCAATACCCCAAGCCCAAGTTTGTTCCTCAAAAGGAGAAGTATGAAAATACTCTTCCCAAGGGGAAAAACACTCAAGATGACCTTCCACCACAAGACCACAAGCTCAAGGGCAAGAACAAGCTTCAAGAGGACATTGACTCATATGAAGATGAACCCCTAGCTATGGTGGAGTGGGTTCCAAAGGCTACTTCAAGCTCAACTTCTACAAAGGCTACTACAACACCAAGGATCCCCATCAACTTGATGTGGGTCCCCAAGAAGAAGAACTAGAGAGTTCTTGAGGGGTGACTCCGCCAATGAAATTCACTCACATTCATTATTGGCAAGAACTATTTGCAATCAATATCCACTCTATGCAATAGTTCAAGGAGTCACACATTCCCTCAAAGGTAAGCAAGGGACAAGGTAATCAACAAATCCATGGACATCATAACTCATGCTTTGCACTCCATGTCCATAGATATCCTTGTATTTGTCTCTTGTGTGTTGGGACTAACCCATGTAGGTGAGAAGAGTAAGGAAACAACAAGGATGCTCCCAACTCTTGGTGATCTTCATCAACCATGAGCATCCACCACTACCTCACCAACATGAAGTCTTCATCGACAAAACCCAAGGTTAGTTTATCCCTCTTATGGGGGGTGTCACATCAAGGGGGAGCTTTACTCTAAGACTTGAGTCAAAGCATCTCTTAGCATGTGACAACATTAAATGCTTTATGTAAAAGTGGTAACCCCACTTGTGCTTAAACGATGAGTATGACCTATGATCAAGTATTCTTACTTGGCTCCTAAGTCAATATACTCATATATAGATGACTTAGTCATCGCCCAAGTGCTTGTTAGATGCTAGTATGTATGTGCATGTTTGTCATTATTTCTTTTGACATCTTATTGTGTGAGCATGTTGGTCTGCATTTATTTTCCCATTCGAGGACATCCAATTGTTACTATTTGGCTTTTGATTTATCTTTTGCCAATTGGATGGACAAGAATGCCTAGGACCACTCTTTAGCTATCTATGCTTTCTCACCTCATATTCCATTCATGCTGCATCACAAAACTTGAACAAGTACTTTTCGATCCCTTTGTGTGTGGAGCACTCGGAGTTCCGTATCGACAAGGATTGACCATTAAAACCTCCCAAGTGCATCTCGGTGGAACCAACCCAAAATTCTCGGTCTCACCGAATGCATAGGGTTGATCTGGTTTTCAATCTCGGTACTACCGATTCCATATTCTCGGTCACACCGAGTTTCCCTGTCAGCTGACAGTTGAGGAACTCGGTGACACAGAAAATTTAGAATCGGCGTCACCGACAGTGAGGGGTATATAAGCTGTGGTCCCGATGGTTCGAAAATTCAATCTTCAATCGTCGCGCCCCAAACCCTAAGCTGCCGCAAAAGGACCCCCTGGTCGTTGCCCTTGTCTCCCCGCGCTCCTCCGCCGCTCTGATCCTCGCCGTCGACGGGCATCTTCGCCGCCGTCGCCGCCGTAGCGGATCCGTCACCAAGCTAGGGTACGGATTCGATCTTTCTTTGCGCTCCTCGTCCGAATCTTGCGCATTGAAGTTATTTTATCTATAAGACACTGTTTGCACGTCTTCCTATCCATGAGAAAATTCCATAGATTAGGGAATGATCGATTTTCTAGGGTTTACCGTCCGCCCGATGGAACTCGGTGGAACCGAAGCGAACAAATCGGTGTCACCGATTTGCCTGTCTATGCTGCTGAGAACTATCTCGGTGAAACCGAGTACTTCTTTTCGGTCTCACCGAAAAGAGTGCCAAGTTTCTGTTAAGGAGAAAGTCAGTCTCGGTAGCACCGAAATTTTTGCTTCGGCTGTACCGATTTTCATGTGACAGAATGTAAACCTTGAGAATCTTTTGTTCAAACTTTGAAAAACCATCTGAAAATTTTGTGATGACTCATCTTCTTCTGCTCCTCTATACTCTATTCACAGGGTCAGTATGTCAGATGCTGAGGACAGTGAGAACAACTTCCAAGAGGAGAACATTGTCATGAGTTCAGACACTAGTCCTGAGTCCAGTTCCTCTTCAGATCCAGGCACTCCCAGTTCTCATGGGTTGCCCAAGGCTGCTACAAGGGCCAGGAAGAAGCTGAATTCAGATGAGGAGGATTCAGATTTTGTGCCAGAGGAGATTCTTGCTAAGAAGCAAGAGAAAGCTGCCAAGAAAGCTGCCAATGAAGCCACCTCTTCAAGGAGGACTGTCAGCAAGGTCTATGCTAGCTCTGAGGCTATGAGAGCACCTGAGAGTGCTAGGGCTAAGATGACTGTTGAGCCCCCAAAGAAATCTATGCCTAAGAAGGCAGGTGAGAAGAAGGGAGCTAGGAAGAGGATTATCTATGTCACTGGTAGGCAGACCTCCATGTTTGAGGACCCTGAGGAGGCTGCTGGTGCTGCTGCTGAGGAGGAGGAAGAACATGTTGAGAAGGCCCCTCCCAAGAAGAAACAAAAGAAGCTTATGTCTGATGCTATGCCAAAGAGTGGCACATCCAAGAGCACCAAGTCTGTCCCCAAGAAGGCTGCTGCTGAAAAGCCCAAGAGGTTGTCCAGGCAGATTCCTGGTGCTGAAAAGAACAAGGGAACTACCTCCAGAATTGAGGATGAAGATGCTATGTCATCTTTGATGAAGCTTAGAACACACCTTCCAGTACATAATGCCAGCTATCCACTTGCTGAAGATATGAAGAAGAGGAAGGATTCTGGTTTGAGGGCATGGAGAGCTGCTAATCCATATGCCCAAAGGAGGAAAACAGCTGTGGACTACAGATTCTACACCAAAGAGCAACAGGATTTCTATGAAACTGTGCTATTTGACAAGAGTCCAGCTGTGAGTGACATGAGGTATGTGGACTGGAAATTCATTAAGGAGAATGAAGACTATTTTCCAAGTGTCCAAGACAATTTCCACTGCATTGGTTTGGATGAGTTTGTTGGCAGAGAGTTTACTTCTTGGAATGATGAGATGATCATGCAATTCTACTCCACTGCACATTTCTATGGAGATGGTAGGATTGTATGGATGACTGAAGGTGCAAGATATGAGTCCACTATTGATGAATGGGCTGCAATCTTAGGAGTCCCAGAGGTACAGGATGGTGACTTGGATGTCTACTCAGAATCCAAGGAGAGCCACAGTGCTATGGCTAACATGTACAATGAGATCCCTGCTGCTCATGTGAAGTCTCACAAGTTAGGATCCATCTACTTTCTTCAGGCTGGCCTCCGTACCATGAACACCATTCTGAGGCATACTTTGATGCCCAAGTCAGGAGATGACAAGATGATCCGAGGCTACTCCATCAACATGCTAATCCATCTTGACAGACACACCAGGATTAGAGTCATGGACTTGATTGTTGAGACAGTTAAGAGGGTTGCTGCTGATCAGAAGCGCTCTTGCTGCTATGCACCCTATATCCAGATGCTCATCAACTCTAAGTTGGAGAAGCACATATTTGCTCTGGACAGACCCCACTTGCCCCTACAGCCAGATTTCGAGGACAACATTGTGGTGATGGATCCAGAACATCCCACATCTGCTGCAGCTCAGGCAGAGGCAGAGGCAGCTAGAGCCACTAGTGCTCAAGTCCCTAGATCCAGGAACGAGCAAATGGATCTGTTGATCTCATCAGTTCAGGGCATGCAGAAGGACATTAAGGACATCTTGAACAATCAGAACAGTCTTGTCAGGATCTTCGAAAATAGGATCAAGACCCTTAATGATAAGGTGGATGGGCTGACTAAGACAGTCAATGAGCTCAAGAAGGAAGTTGACTCAGTGCCTCTTCCTCATTCTTCAGATGATGATGATGATGATGATGAGGATGGATCACCTCTCAGGCCAGGCACACACTTCACTACTCAGGACAGATCAGCCACCGTGCCAGCTCCAGACTTGAGGCCCTCTTCAACAGCTCCTGCCACTGTCACCTCAGCTCCTGCTCCATCAGCTCTAGTTCCTCCAGTTGCCACTCCAACTCCATCCACGACATCTGCAGAGATCTTCGCCGACGCTGTTCTCTCGACTCCTTCATCAACAACCGGAGGAGATCAGCCCAAGAACGCTTAGATATATGCCTTTAAACTTTTTGGTAACTTGTTGCCAAAAGGGGAGAAGTGTATATAGATCTTTAGGCTTCGAGTGAGAGAGCGTTTGGTTTTTATTGCTTTTTCAGGCCAATTGTTTTCTTTTGTCTTTTGGTTGCTTGTATTGAACTCTTGTGTGCTTTGATCATACACTTAATGTGTGTTGTGCTACTATTTCCTATCATCTTAATGATTATGAGATGATAATTATCTTTGTTTGGTTGTGTTGTGCTATGATGATTCATTCTAATTACTCTCGCACACCACCAAGATGTATGTGACATGAAAGTAGTGCCCCATGTACCTAATCGATTGTGCATTTGCATTCAAACGCAAATTTAAAATAATGCACAAATTTAGGGGGAGCTCTTGCTTATCACATACTTCTCAAAGCGACGATTATATTCTTTGATTATATCATATGTCGAAGCTTTGATCTATATGTTGTCATCAATTACCAAAAAGGGGGAGATTGAAAGCACATTTGCTCCCTTGGTGGTTTTGGTAATTAATAACAACATATAAGTCATTGGACTAATGTTTCCACTAAGTATATTTCAGAAAAAGTTCAATGATAGGGATGGCAAAAGGATTGTGGAAATACCCCAAGATGCAAGGAAATGGATTGGCAAAGCTTCAAGCAAGAGGACTCTACATTTTACTTTGTGAGAAATCACCTTGAGTCCATAGGAAAGCCAATACTATTAAAAGGGGGTAAGGTTTTGTTGGTGAACAAAATGCTCATACGTGCACAAGTGATAGTCACCAAAAACACCCACAAGCTCTTCCACAAAAGTCTGTCCACAGTCAAATATCCAAAATCGGTGCAACCAACACCTTCCACTCGGTGCCACCGATTCCCATACTCAGACAGACTCAGCCAAACCCTAGCCATTTCGGTGCAACCGATTCTGCTTCGGTGCCACCGAGTTTAGGTTGCCAACTTTCTGTTACGCAAATTCACAATATCGGTACCACCGAGATTGTTGGATCGGTGTCACCGAGAATGGGCAATCTGACCGTTGGTCACCTTATCGGTGCAACCGAGTTTCCTATATCGGTCTCACCGAGATTCAAAAGTTGCCACCTTTTGGTCACTTCGGTACCACCGAGATTAACACATCGGTGTCACCGAGTTGGTCATTTTGTGTGTAACGGTTGGATTTTTGGGGATGCCTATATATACCCCTTCACCACCACCTACTCGAGAGAGAAGCACTCAGAACTATTCCATACTTTCCCCATCCAGTTTTCTAAGAGAGAGCCACCTACTCATGTGTTGAGGTCAAGATCTTCCACTCCAACCATATGGATCTTGATTTCTAGCCTCCCCAAGTTGCTTTCCACCAATCCCATCTCTTCCACCAAGCCAAATCTGTGAGAGAGTGATTGTGTGTTGAGGAGTCTATCATCTTGAAGCACAAGAGCAAGGAGTTCATCATCATTGCCGAGCCTATTACCTTTTGGAGGGTGGTGCCTCCTAGATTGGTTAGGTGTCGCTTGGGAGCCTCCTACTTCGTGTTGTGGAGTTGAATCAAGAAGTTTGTAAGGGCAAGGAGATCGCCTATTTCGGGAAGATCTACCCATAGTGAGGCTAGTCCTTCGTGGACGGAAGCCGTTATGGAATAGTCAAGGTTGCTACTTCGTGGACCCTTATGGGTGGAGCCCTCCGTGGACTCTTGCGACCGTTACCCTCTGTGGGTTGAAGGCTCCATAAACGTGGATGTACGATAGCACCACCTATCGGAACCACGGGAAAAATCATCGTGTCTACAATTGCGTTTGATCTTCCTACCCTATCCTTTCTACTCATGCTTGTTGTTACTTTCCGCTGCTATACTCTTAGACATGCATGTGTAGGGTGTACTTGACTTGCCATGAAATGCTTAAAATTTGCCAACTCTAAAATTTGGGAAAAGGTAGGATTTTTATTTGGTCAAGTAGTCTAATCACCCCCCCTCTAGACATACTTTCGGTCCTACAGCAGCCTGGGATAGCAAGGGTGGATGTCGCTTTTACCGTTTGATTTTGTCTGTAGTCCGACTCTGCTCTTCTGTATGGTGATTGCATGTATTGTTGTATTTTGATGTGATCATGATTTAGCTCGTGGCGAGTGTAAGCCAATTCCATATACTCATCTCCTCTTTACATGTACTTGTAACGATATCCATTCTTGCGAAACGACGAGATGCGCTTCTATCCCTATCGAGGCCCTCGAGCCAAAATAAGGATAGGACCGCATCTTGGGCGTTACAAGTTGGTATCAGAGCCGTACCGACCTAGGAGCCCCCTTGATTGATCGAACTTGGACGAGTAGAGTCTAGTGAAAAACTATTTTGAGTCTAGTTATATATCGGAGAGTAGGATTCTTTTTACTCCTCTTCTATGCTCTGGTGAGGAATCCTGACGTAGGAATTTTAATTCTTCCCCTCTTCTCACTCAAATTTTTTAGGATCACGCGGGTATTTGGGAACCTCTATGATGTCGATGTGACCGGAATTTCGTTCTTGGTGCCTCCCGATCGTATGGATTGGACCCGAGGAGTTGAGCTCTAGGGGATTCTTGACACATTGTTATCGTTTAGTTTCCTTAGTATCTCAGGATGAGGATTTTCGAAATTGCTTCAATACTATTTGTGGCGAGAGGAGTTTGGCGTCACCCAGTACTGGGGAGAGCGTCCAGATGTACTGCCATAATTAGTATCGTTGTGATTACGAGGGTCTAAGGTAGATGAATTTTGGAGGCCTCTGGTTGTGTGTTGACGGATGTGATACATTGGAGAGTAGTATTACTGCTAGAAGTTGAGTGATGGATTTTACTCCGTGTATCCGTGGACCCGATTGCATAACCAAAGATTTCGTAAGTTCTTTGGTGGGAATTCAAGTAGTTACCTAGGATTATCTTCCAACATATGCATGATGTGAGGTTGGGGTTCGACATCTAGTGGTTCATTTGTTCACGGTCTTTCTTATAGAGGATAGTCTCGGTATGCTTCGTCAAGCCTTGTAGTTCGCTACTCCAAGGGAGCATATTCGAGCATCATTTCAATATGACAATCTGATGTACGATCGAGCCCGTGCGAGCCTTACCACGAAAATATCGAGCGAAATCTCTGTCATGAATTTGTTTCCGGCTTGTTTCAGAAGCCTCATCCTTTGTTTTGTTGGAGTTTAGTAATTAGAGTTGCTTCGATGTGAAACATTGATTTCATATATTTCCTAAGTGGTGTTCTCATATTTCTATGGAAGTGCTGATTCTTTTGATCAATAAAATTGTCATGTCAAATCTTATTCTTAACCGGAGTGCTTCTTTTCAAGTGAATTTAATCCTCTCAAATATTTGCAAGATCAATCCTCATGTTTCTTTCCGGAGTTCGTTTAATCCGTCCCAAGTTTTCTTTGTTTTCCCCACCCTCCCACCCTTTTTCTTTCGGCGCCAGACATCTCGAATTAAGTGTCCTTTCATCCAGGTGAAGCCTTTGCATCCGTTTTCTTCAGGTTTCAATCTGGTGTTTTTCATATAAAGATCCTCAAAAGCTTCAAGTTCATCATTCTTCGTCTCCATTTTCTTCTCGGGTGGATTCAATTCAAGCTTTCGGTGTTCATCATATTATTTTCATTCGTTAAATGTTTTTCATGTGTAAATTTGTATCCAAGCCTCTCTTGTTTATTCGCCTCTATCTATTCTATCCGGAGTGCTGAAGAGATCCCAGAAGATTCGTCTTTCCGTTCAAAATCCTTCCAAATCATTTAGTGGTTCTCACCTCATCAAGTTTTTATATGTTCCGGTGCAATCTCTCTGTCTAAGCAATTGGTTCAACGGTATTCCTTTTGAGTGGGCCCATAACCCACAGGTTTTTCCAAGGATCTTACCTGGCTCTTCTAATCTTTCCCGGAGATCTCAAGTTCTTTTCTAAGGTGACGTAAGAATGGATTCCATCAGTCATATTCCTTCTTCAATATCGCTTCGAATTATTCTCACCATTGTCTCAATCTTTCCTTATTCATTGTTCCATAATTCTTGGTGGTGTTTCTCGCCATCATTCCCTGCCTGGAAGACCAAAGGAGAGTCTCTCTTAAATCTTGGTCCGTTCTCGCGAAGATTCATGGTTTCAGCTTCATGCTATCCTCTCAAATTGTTTTCGATTTTGAGTTATTCCTTCCTTATCTATCTGGAGCATTTCAGAGTTGTTTCATTTCTTGATCCTCCGAAAGCCCATCATTTCAGAAGATCTCTTCGTTCTCAGCTTTCAACTTTCATTCTAAAATTCTTCTCAATTGACCTTCATTCGTTCGTATCTCAATTATTCTGGTTCCTTGTCGAAGTTTTCTCTTAGGCAGATCTTGATCTCTTCGTTCTCATATATCCCCATTCATTCATAGTATTCCCATTCGTTGCAATTCTTACTGGTGGTTCGTTCAAGACTTCTTCAAGGTTATGAATCTCTCTTCAATCTTTTTCAAGAGGAATAAGTAGTATGCCAAATCTGTTGCTTGTCATCAATTTAACTTGGTGAAGGATAAGCATAACATAATTCTTATTCTTGTTAGTCAAGGTGATTTCAATCCTTCTTCTGGAGTTGTTCATGATATCAAATTCTTGATTCTAAGTTGTTCATCCTTTCTTTTCCGGAGTTCCAAGTTTTCTCAAGTATCTCTTTGCGAAGCTCCATCTAAATCTTTGCAAGGCCTCAATCTTTTTCTTTTCAACCTACATTACTTTTGATCATTCTTTTGTATACGGAGGTTCTATATGCTGGTTCATCAAAGATTTCTTTCATTCTCAAAGTGTTCTTCAATATTCTTGTGGTAGTTTCTCAAGTATTCTTTATCTACATTTCAAGTGCAATTCATTCTCCCTTATCTTGTGAGGTTGTGTTATAGCATTCTTGATTCATGAGGAGTCTCGAAGAGAATTTGGCAAGAATGAGATATTTAAAACCATCATTTTCTTCCTTGGAGTTATCTTGGATTGGATTTCACCAAAAGCATGTCCTAAGGATTGTTACTATCATGGTGCTTATCAATCATCCAAGTTCTCAAGGTATCTTCTTGGTGAAAGAAGTTTTGCATATCTTGATGCTCGCAAGCAATCTTTGTTTCCGTTAGTGGTTGGTTGTCACCTCATAATTTTGAGATGTTTGCCATAAGCCTACAATAAGCTTGTTCTTTTCGTTGTTGATTTATCAACAACTCCGCTCAATCTCTTCTTGTAAGATGCTTTTCAAACTCAATTGTGATAGGAATTGTCATTTTTGTTCTCCGTTCTTTTCATCCCAACGATCTAAATTCTATTCTTTTGTTCCGGAGGCGTTGTGATGTTGCTCCCTTCGACCATCATTTTGTTTTGTCAAGATCATGTTCTTCTCCTTACTTATCCATTTGACCAGAGTGTTGTGCCCCCTCTTCAAGTTATTTTCATCTCATCAAGTTTTCCTCCTATTTCAACCGAAGAGCTGCCCAAATTTCTTTTGAATTCTTGCTTGTCCCTCAAGCCAGTCTTCATCTCTTTGCAACCTTCAAGATTCGTTGGTTTCACGTTTGTCAAAGAAGCAACTAAGTGTTCCCTCTTCCTTTTCTCTTCCTCTTCCCCTTCTCATTCTAAGATCTCGAGTCGAGATCTCTTGTTAGTGGAGGAGAGTTGTAACAGCCCGAGACCGACGCTCCAGAAGATTACCGTTTTGTTCCGTTGTCATCGTGTGATTCGTTTGGTTCTCGCATTCATCATCGCATCATTCGCATCATCTGTATAGCATCGGGACTCTATTGTCGTCATTTGTTTCAAAACTTGCATCCGTTCGTAGTTGCCGGTTCTCTCCGTTTTTGTCGTTGACCGTTTTGAGACCAACCACACACGCACGCACCCGCGGCATCGATAAAATATTGTTTTTAAAAGGGGGTATAAAATATTCTCGGAGTGGATCAAAAGTTGGCGAGTGGTCTTGTTTTATTGTAGGTAGACCGCCTGCCAAATTTCATCGCAATCGGAGGCCGTTTGGTACCCCAACGGTCAACCGTAGCGGCGCCGTCATCGGTTTAATTATCGGACATTATCTCGGTTTAAAAAACTCGGTCATGGGCCGCAAATCTCCCTCTCTTCTTGTCCCAACCACCTCTACACAACCCACCTAGCCCAGCCTAGCCCCTCTCTCTAATCAGAACCGTCGGATCGAGATCCAAAGGTCCGAAAACGGACTAAAACTGCTAACCCTAGCCCCTTCCCTATTTATAAGCCTCCCCATGACATTTTGGGCAAACCAACCCTAAACCCAGCCTCCCACGCAGCCAGCCGCCACTCCCCTCCCTCGTTTTCAGTGCCGGCGATCCAGTCGCCGCCACTTGGCGGCTCTAGATGGGCTGCGCCGCCGCCGTCCGCCGCCCTCGGCCACTCAGCGGCCGCCACGTCGCCCCAACCGGCTCCCCACCGCGCCAGCCACCGCGGCTCGCACGGCCCGGATCTGGCCCTCCCGGGCCCATCCGCCGCCGCCAGGCCCGCATCGTGCCGCTCCCCGCAGCCAGCACCCGATCTGGATTGGGGGGAGGAGCCCCGCTGCTCCCGCCGGCGAGCCGCCGCCCCGCCGGACCTCGCTGGCCACCTTGGCAGCGCCGCGCCCGGCCTCGGCCCCGTCGGACCAGGCTAGCCCCCGCAATGCCTCCTCTTTCCATTTCTCTCTCTCTATTCTTCCCCTGACCTCTCCATCTCTCTGTTCTCAGTAGCCGCCATGGAAAAGCTGCACTCGAAGTCAACTTCGCCGGATCTCGCGAACCAAGCACCGCCGAG
Source organism: Elymus sibiricus (assembly GCA_039707655.1). Taxonomy (NCBI): domain Eukaryota; kingdom Viridiplantae; phylum Streptophyta; class Magnoliopsida; order Poales; family Poaceae; genus Elymus; species Elymus sibiricus. The sequence goes on from CM077663.1 coordinate 131,414,161, forward strand.
CCCCATCACCGTCGGAAATGGATGGATCGGATGGATCCGCTCTGGATCCACGCCTCCCGCGCCCACTCCACCCCTCGTCGCCGGCCACGATGAGCTCTGTCCATGCCGGTGCCTCCCTGCGGTCGGGCAGGAGGACGGGCACGAGGACGTGCGCCGCGTTGACCGAGCTGCTCGCCTCCAACCCCCTCCCTGGACCGCCAAGACCGTCGAGGAACCGACCGGTTCAGCCGAACTAGACCGGCCCGTGCGAATCGTCCCACAACCACGACCCGGACCGCGTCGACCCTGCACGGCATCGGCCCTCCATCCAAACGGGTCATCCCCGTTCGCTGCACCGCGTCGTCTCGCTACTCAGGCTGGCAATGGGGATTACCCATGCGGGTATTGGACCCCCATCCCCGTCCCCGCGAGAGCCTTCCAATGCCCGTCCCCATCCCCATACCTGTCCGCGGGGATAAAAATATTCCCATCCCCATCCCCATCGGGTTTTGTATCCCCGTGGGGAAACCCATTTACACAATCAGCAACAACCTTCGATAGAATTTCAGTAGAAAAGATTAGCATTTCAGCACAATAAATAATATATTGTGGCTAGGTTAGATTTTTTAAAGGTTTTTTGGCCAAATGGATGAGATGAATAGAAATTTGGGTGGGTAAGGATAGGAATTACATGGTGTCTAGTAATTTTATATGACACATGTAAGGGCTTCACGGGTAAGACGGGTAACGGCATGGGTAATGCTATCCCATCCCCATCCCCGTCTTGCGTGCTGGGTAAGGTATTTGACCCACCAACTTCACCGTGGGCATTAAAGTTGGCATATCCCCACCCCCTAATAGAGTAATTACCCATGGGGACGTGGGTAACGGTTAACCATTGCCAGCTTGACTCGCTACCCCTCGTCTAGTTGGCCCACGGGCCCGAGGTGAGCAGCCTGCTGCTATCCACCGCCATCTGCATCATTTAGTTATTCAGCGCCCGCCTGTTCAGCCCAGTTTCAGGAGTTTCAGCCCGCTTGTATTTTTTTTCCTGACCATGCGAATTTGCCTAATTAACCACTCAATTACACATTTGTAGAAAACCCCTTGATCTTCATGCATTTCATAACTCTCAAACCGTGCATCGGATTAAAATAATTTATATATGCAAAATGTGTAGAATTTTGTGTAGATTAATAATATCCAACTTTCAGCCCTGTTTAAAATGTTTAAACTTGCTGTTTCTTTAAATTTGCATAATTGCCATGTTAAAATGATTTATTTCATAACTAAATAACCGTAGCTCCGATTAAAATGATCCATATATGTAACTTGACTAGAAAAACATGTAGAATCACATGGACTTTATTTTCCTGCGTAACAATTATAAAATATGTTTAGGACAAATCTGGACCAAAATCATAAATTGCATATGAGGTCATTTCGGAAATGCTATATGTTGTTTCCGGCCTCATTTAAAATGCCTAGATAGTGTAGTTGTGTATGTTTCACCTCTTGCCTTGATGAACAACGTTTAAAATGATCGTTTAGTTAAATGACATTAACGGCATTTCCCTTAATATGGAGAGTTATGATTTTGTTATATGTATGTTCTCCTCCATTTAAAATTGCTTTAATTCCATCTTCACCTTATGCCATGACTGTCAGAAATCGGGCTCCGCAGACCGAAGAAGGTTTGAACTCTGGGGCGTGTGCAAAGATCCTTCCCAGCTCAAGTCACAAGCTTGCCACCCCACAGCCAAGCCTCGTCGAGTGCGTGTAGCAGACAAGAAGATGGACACGGCGATTTACCCAGGTTCGGGCCACCTTGCGGTGTAAGACCCTACATCTGCTTTTGGTGGATTAGCCTCACGATGAGGTTTGGGGATGAACTAGTACAGTGGCTGAGCGACCTCGTGAGGGCTCTTGGATGAGGGTGGATCGATCTCTCCCCCCTACGGCGGAGGCCGATGCCTATTTATAGCAGCCTTGGTCCTCTTCCCTTATTGCACAGGCGGGAAGGGATCCCACAACGACCAAATTTGAAAGGGGACAAGAAGTACATCTTATCCTGACTAAAGGTGGTCTTCGCCTGCAAAGCTCCTGGGCATGACGCAGAGGTGGGCTCGGCGATGACATCCGTCCTGCCGAGCTCGTGGTCATGGTCTTATTGCGCCGGAATGGAAACCTTTGGGGGATTCCTTGGGAACCCGCGTCCGTCCTTGCCTCCTTAGCACCGAAGAGGAAATTGTCCCCTTTGCGCCTGCCTGGCCTTGGTCATCATGGCTCACGTCATCCTAGCCTCATGAGGCCGGGCACCGCATAGAAATCTCCGCTTCTCGGGAGGCAACTTGGGGAGGCCACTCCTTTGGAGGTCTTGGCGTCGTTCTCCTCGCGAGGCCGGGGCCCTCACGAGGGTCTTGTCTTGGGGGGCCTGCTGCCAGGCCGTACTGGGCCGTCGAGGTGGGCCACGCACCGGGCCGCAGGCAGGCAGGTCTAGGTACCCCCGTTCCCAGGACGCCGACAGTAGCCCTCGGGCCCAAGGTGCACCGGTCCTGGCTTCGAGGCGAAGGCACGGAGCAAGGGGTGAAACACCGCGGGCTCTCAACGGCCTGCGGGCCAAGCTCGACGCGTGGCACATGGCAGGACACGGACGCCTCCGCTCCCACGTCGCCTCGGCAACTGTCTAAGCTGACAAAAAGCCTGGCGCCCGCTGCCGAGCCATCATTGCTCTTCTCCCTCGCACCTTTGCTTCCTTGATCAGATCCCCTTTCCTTCGCGTGAACCTCCTCCAGATCTCGGCGTTGCGCTGTACTTCCTTTTGCTCTTCTTCCTTAGGGATTCTGCAGATGGCGCCCGCCGGGAAGTCGAAACCTGAGGCCTAGGCCTCGGCCTCCTCTTCTCCCTTGCCGGCGCTTATAGAATCCACCATCGCTAAGGAGGGAGACCTCGACCCCGCGCTCCCGTTGACAGCGGGCGACACCAATGAGTGGGGGCAGACCCTGATCTGGTGCGGCTCTGCGGAGCAGCGCACCTTGGCAAAGACAGTCTACCCCTTCTTTCTCCACAGCGTCTTCTCCGGGCTCATCCCGCCCTTCTCGGGGTTCTTCACCGCCATCCTCGAGCATTACGGGATCCAGGCCCTCCACCTTCAACCCAACTCCATCCTGCTCCTATCCGTCTTCGCCTTCTACTGCGAGGCCTTCATGGGCGTGAGGCCCTCAGTGGCCCTCTTCCGCCACTACTTCAGCTTGCGGCTCCACGACGGCGCGCACAGGTCGGCGTGCGCCTCCTTCGTCGTGCTCCAAAGCGGGAATATGCTCCTGAAGGCCGGGAAGAAGGTGGAAGGCTTCAGGCACCGCTGGGTCTTCTTGGATGCCTGAGGCCTCAATCAGTGCCTGGAGCTCCCGACGAAGATGCCCAAGAAGACCCTCGCGTGGGGATCCGCGAAACTCACTGATCCCGGGCGAATCCCGTCTTGAAGCGGATCTCCCTGGACATGGCGGCCAAGCAACTGACCGGGGCGATGATAGTGAAGGAGTTCTTGGCGCAGCCCCTGGCGCCGCTCCAGTCGCACTCGAAGCCCATGTGGGAGTACGAGGGTGCGCAGGACACCATCAAGCTTCGATCCGCCAGCTTGTGAGGCGAGGAGCTGGGCAGGGCCGTGGCTACCCTGCTCCACAGCAATCCTGGGGATCTCCCCGAGGCCTACGCCCCGCTGTACCGCCGCGATGACTTGGAGGAGCTGATTGCTGCCATGCCTGCCTTTGATGATCAGGGGCTCACACCGCCCGAGCGCCCCAATTCCCCCGTGCCGGTGTCCTCCGGCGACGCCAGCAGCGAGAGGGACTCGGAGGAGACCGAGGACGACGACCCGGCAGAGGTGTCCCCTCCCCCCCCCCCGTCGCAGAGCATGCTCCTCCGCGATCTCGAAGATGATGCCGACGCCGACGAGCCCCCGGCCGCGGACTCCTCGCGCTTTGCTAGAGTCCTCAGGAGGCCAAGGCCTGACCTTCAGGACACGCAGGCATCTGGTCGGGCGACCCCAAAGAAAGGCGCGGCCGCAGATCCTCCGACGGACTCCCCATGCTCCAGCAGGGAGATTGAGACGCCAACCTCGTCCCCGTTCGGGCCGCAGGCGAAGGGCGGGGCGGCCGCTGCTGGGGCAAACGTGGCCTCTCCGGCCGTGGCCCCTTGGGGCGATCTTGTCACCCCCCAGGCGGCAGCGCCACGCCGAAGAAGAGCGGGAGCGTCCAGACCATCGCCGACATGGAGAGGAAGAGGAAGTGGGTCGCGCGAGTAAGTAACCTGCCTTGCCTTTGGTCGATTGTAGATTGCGCGCGTGCTCACGGCCCCTTCTCCTTTTGGTGTCCAGGGGCGACGACGTGCCGAAGAAGAAGAAAGCGGACACCAAGCCGAGGGAGCCCCTTGCCCAGAGGGCATCGCCGGCCTCTGGCTGCGAATGCGGTGGGGGCGGAAGCGCATCGTGCCAACCCAGCGCAACCCTTGGGCGCCCCGGCGACACCGCACCCGGGCACACGGGTGTGATGCCTACTCCTGGCGCCTTGGTGACACCGCACCCGTGCACACGGGTGTGATGCCTACTCATGGCGCCTTGCCGACACTGCTTGAGAGGTCGGGCGCCGGTAATGTAGAGGCTCACGAGGCGGCACTCCTTTCCGCGGCCGTGGCGACCCCACCACCGGTGGAGGGGTCGATTTCTTGCCCCCTCCCGACGGAATCTGCCCCAGGGGCGCAGCGACGCAGCTTCAGGAGGAGCCAACCCTCGTGGGCCAGCAGGCTGTGGAGGCATCCGCCCTCATCGTGGCTGAGGAGAAACAGGAGCCTCCGGTGCCCCAAGTCTGCCACACCGCTGCCCCCTTGGACGTAACGCCCACCGACGCGCTGGTGCCGTCTACTGGTCAGGCCCTCGTGCCTGCGTACCGCTATCCTCTGATCAGGCCCGGTACCTTGGACGAGGCCCACACCGCGCTTGGCCGGATCCGGGCCGACCTTCAAGACGCCGACAGGCGCTCCCTCGCGAGGGAACGCATGCGGCTTATTTCTGGGTGGCTCCAGGTTGACGCGGCCACCAAGACGGCCTGGGATCGGGCCGATGCTACCGCCGCAGAGAGCAAGAAGGAGGCCACTGAAGCCAGGGCGGCTCACGACGCGGCGCTGGCCAAAGCAACGTCTTCCGCGGAGCGCTACGGCAAGGCGGAAGCCGACCTGAAGGCCCTTCAGGAGGAGCAAGCCACGCACGCGCAACGGCTCCACCAGCGGGAGGAGGACCTCAAGGCTCGCGAGTCGAAGCTTGCCGATCGCGACTCCGCACTGTCCCACGCGGCTGTTGACCAAGCTGCGGATCGCGGGCGTCTGGCCAAGCTGAAGGATGAGGTAGCGGAAGCCCAGACGTCCCACGCTCGGCATGTCTCCGACGTGACGGCCCAGCTAGACTCCAGGGAAAAGACCCTTGCTGCTGCTGAGAAGAAGGCGGCCGTGGAGCACGATACCTTCCCCTCCATCGAGCTCAGGCTTCGCCAGGCGTTGCGCTTCATCAGTAGGGGAGGATTCGCGGAGCCACTAGCGACTCCTGAGGGCGGCTACACAGGGCTCTCCTCCAAGCTCGCTGAGGTTCTTGAAGGTGCAGTCGCCAGGGTGGACGCCATCCTGGAGGACGAGTGCCGCGACCTTTTCTCCATGGCCGCGACACGTGTCTTCAGCCACCTCTACCTCCGCGAGCCCGGCTTCGATTTCAACGCGGTGATGGCCTCGGTTGCCCCTGAGTCTCGCGCCGCTGCGGCGGCGGACGTGAAGGATGTTGTGGATGCGCTGGTGAAGAAGTTTGCCTGCGTCCCCGACACCAAGCCCCCTGTGGTGGAGGCGAGCGGTGGTGACGAAGGCGCTGGCAGCGACATCGACAATGAACTCACCGTGAGTGGGACTGGCGGCGGCGGTGTCCGTGGCGATGACGACTCCTCCACCTAGATTTCGACCTGCGACATTTATCATGCCTCGTGGAGGCATAAGACTTGTTTGAATTCGAAAAATATTCAACGCTTGTAATAACTGTTTGAACTCTGTGATTTCCTTCGTGCCTTGTTTCCTTCCTGCTTGCTTTTATGCTCTGCGTCGGCAGAGCCCAATCCCGCGCATACCTCGATTGCCGTTGGGGCGTCCGGATCACCAGGACGAGACCAAGGGGCAAGGGGCTACGTGACTAGTGAGGCTCCTGAGTCACGATGCTCAGGAGTCCCCCTTGACGTGCGAGCAGCCTTCACGAAGGAACATGGCGACGATGAGGTCGATTTGGAGCGTCTTAGTACTCTGCGTCGACAGGTCCCAATCACGCGCATACCTCGACCGCCGTTGGGGCGTCCGGATCACCAGAACGAGACCAAGGGGCGAGGGGCTACGGGACTAGTGAGGCTCCTGAGTCGCGATGCTCAGGAGTCCCCCTTGACGTGCGAGCAGCTCCCATACCTTTCCTCGCCAGATTTTGCCTGGGAGGGACGCGAGAAGACCAGGTGCCAGGGACCAGGTGAGGTGGCATGCGCCAGGCATGGCCTGAGCATAGCCCCCGTCCAGCCCCCTTGTGCGTGCATCCCAGGGGAACGCTGCGTGACGAAGGGCCAAGAGGCCATCCTGAGGTTGGTGCAGCCGCTAGGGCACCCTCACTTGTTTATCCACCAGCGCGGAGCATGGGGCTTCCACTAGGTGTGGGCATAGCCGCTGAGCGACCGTGTCGTCCGCAAGCGCGGAGCATGGGGCTTCCACTTGGGCGTGGGCATAGTCATTGGTGGACCGGGTCATCCACCAGCGCGGAGCATGGGGCTTCCACTTGGGCGTGGGAAGAGAGCTCTGTGTTAGAGTCTCCGGGCGTGTACAGCCCAATTTCGTTCGTACGCGTGGCTGACACGGCAAAACTAGAGGAGGTGTATCTGGGCACCCGTGAGCCAGCGCGGGTCTCACGAGGCCCTACCTCAAGGCGGGTTGCGCCTGAGTCTTCTGGCGCGGAGCGTGCTTATTAAACCTGTGTGATGGGGACAACCTGCGTCGAATAAATCTCCGGAGGTCATCGCATGAGAAGGCCAAACACCAAGGAGCCCAGGAGGTGACGTGGCGGGGCCGGCTCACCAGATAGAGCTCAGTCGTTGGGTTTATCGACGCTGCAGGGACGGACCCGAGCACAGACACCGTGCCCAGTCTTCTCATGCGACAAACCCGAGGAAAAAACATCCGGCACGTGGCTCCCGCGACGGCGAAGCACCAAACTACGGTTATGCGAACCGGGCCACGCGCCCTGACTCACCCACTCCCGATTAGCTCATGCAAGGACAAGGCACAAAGGACCCCGGGATGTGATGTGCGCGGGACTGGCCCGCGAGACAGAGCTCGGTCGCTTGGATTTATCAATGCTGTAGGGACGGACCCGAGCACAGACGCCGTGCCAGCCCTTAATCAGGAGGTGGTCGAGGGCAGGGTTGTTAGGGCGCACGACATTCATGGTGACAAAGCACCGGACATGCAGGTTGGAATACTTAGAAAATTCATCAAATGCAAAACCAGTTCTAATACATTCGCAAAACGATACAGCTGCAGGGCGGGCCCTAACAGCTTGAGGATGAGGCAGCCCGAGGGGCACCCTCAAATGAACAAACCAAAGGTCACCTGGTAATGATGCTGCCGAAGCGTCGAGGTAGTTGTTGAAGCTTGATCCTCATGAGCCTGAGGGCTCCGGAGGCTCAAGGGGCCCGCGAGGCTCAGGGACCTCCTGAAGGACCGCGCGATGGCAGGCCTCATGAGACGCGAGCATGGTCTGCGCGAGGCGCTGGTACGTGGTGCCCACGTTAACGAGGGCAAAGGGCATGCGGACGTAGTTGCAGGGGTAGCCCCCGCTGCGGCTGACACGCGATGGCCAGAAGAGGTCCTGTGATGCGGGCCTGTTGAGGCCCGGGATGTTGACGCAGACACGCAGCCCGCCGCCCACGTCGGGGGTGGCGACTGCACTGTGTGGTGCGGGGTGACGCTTGCCGCGCATGGCCAGCGCCTCCTGAAGCTCCTCGATCGCGTTGGTGATGAACTCTTGTGAGCCTGGCGCCTCGCGCTATGCTCCTTGCTTGTGGGGGCACGCGTCGAAGCAAGCCTCCAAGTGGTGCCCGAGCACCTCCCTCGTCGCACCGGTCAGGTCAGAAGCTCCCCAGGTGGAAGCCCCTGAGCCCGCCCTGAGGGAAGCACCGGGCGCGCCTTCCTATGCGGGAGGAAGAGGCGCCCCAGCAATGAACTTGGCAAGGGCAGGGTACCCGAGGATGGCGTTGTATGGGAGGTGGATGTGGGCGACATCGAAGTTGATGAGCTCGGTGTGGTAGTTATCGCGCTTGCCGAAGGTGACCGGAAGGCGCACCTGCCCCAGGGGAGTGGTGGAGCCATCGGTCACTCCTGAGAAGGGCTTGGTCGGCATGAGCTGATCATAGGGCACCTGAAGCGTCTTGAACGTCTCGACGGAGAGGACGTTGAGCCCAGCGCCACCGTCGATGAGGGTCTTGGTGACGAGGATGTTGCTGATGGTGGGCGTGCAGAGCATGAGGAGCGCGCCTGCGATGGCCAAGCACTTGAGGTGATCCTTGGAGTCGAAGGTGATGGCGACCTGCGACCATCTGAGGGGACGCGCGGCCTCGAGCTTCGGGAGGGCTGCGTTCACCTCATGAGAGAACTGCTTGAAGATGCGGTTGGAGGCAGGGGCCTGAGCACCGCCCAAGATGCAGGCGATCGCACGGGGTTGCTGAAAGCCCCCAGCCCCATCATCCCGCCGGTCATCGTCGTTTCTCCTCGGCGGCGGCGGCGGCAGCAGGGGGAGGCCAGCAATGCCCTGAGGACGGGCCTCGCGAGGCTGATCGCGCCGGGGCCCGTCGTGAGGCTCGTCACGCCAGCGGTCCTCGCGAGGCTGCTCGCACCAGTCCTAACAATTGTCCCAGCGGCCTCCGCCGCGGCCACCTCCACGGTCGTAGACGCGGCCGTCACGCTTGGGGCGGCGACCGAGGCGCTCGTCGTGGAGCGTCCTGAGCTCCTGGCAATCTTCGGTGTTGTGGCTGCGGGTGTAGTGGAAGATGCAGAACGGGCGGCTGCTCTTGGGTGGCTCATCATGGTCACGATCGTGCTTCATCTCAGGCTCTGCCGCCAGCACCACGGGGCCCTTGCGCTTCGCCTCCTTAGCCTTGGCCTTCTTGTCTTCAGGGTTTGCCTCCGGAAGCTCGAGGAGCGAGAGGCGGCCCTCTTCGGCCCTTGCGCACTTGTTCGCCAGGTTGAACATCTCCAGGGCCGAGCACAGTTCGTCGTGGATGGCGAGCTCCTCTTTCATCTTGACGTCCCTGACGCCATCGGTAAACGCCAAGATGATGGCCTCGTCCGACGCCTTCGGGATCTTGAGGCGCACGTTGGTGAAGCGTTGTATGTACTTGTGCAGGGTCTCGCCCGGCTGCTGCTTCACGCGTCACATGTCGTTCACCGCAAGGGCGCTGTCGCGGGTGCCCTGGAAGTTGGCGATGAAGCGCTCGCGAAGCTCGTCCCAGGAGGAGATCGACCCCTCTGGGAGGTTGAGGAGACAAGAGAGTGCGCCACCCTTGAGAGCCATGGGGAACCAGTTCGCCATGACTTTGTCATCACCGCTTGCCGCCTCGATGCTCAGTGCGTAGAGCTGGAGGAACTCCGCGGGGTCGGGGGTGCCATCGTAGCATGGAGGCAGGTCCGGCTTGAACTTGCCGGGCCAGGTGACACGTCGCAACTCCGGGGTGAAGGCGCGGAGCGCTGCCCCGCTCACAGGCGCTGCGCACATGAGGGAGCTTGGTCTTAACGTCCGTGCGCCGTGGCCTCCGGCGGCGCACGGTCCTGATGACGACGCGGCGGTGCGGGGAGCACACGTGCCTCTTCTCGTGGCCGCGGCACCACGTGGCAGCTTGCTTCATCCCTTGCCTGCGCCGGCGCCCCGTGTGAAGGGTGGCGTGGGCGCGCTTCACGCCTGGGCTCGTGGTCGGTGCCGTGCAGAGAAGGAGGAGGTGGAGGTGCGCCGTGATCCACGTCGCCTGCTTGGGAGGGCAGGGGACGAAGCGAGTGGGTGGGCGCCGGGACCTCGCCGGCGACGCTGACGTGCTCGGCGATGCGGCCAAGCCAGTCGTCATAACGATCGTGAGCAGGGCGGTAGCGCAGCAGCTCGCGCGCCATGTACAGCGCGGCCTGCGCGTTCGCCGGCCCGTAGAGGGCGTGGGAGGACGACGCCGAAGCGGGGACGAGGGACGGAGTGGCGGTGCGGCCATCGTGCTGCGCGGTGGGTGGCTGCGACGAGTACTGCTGCTCTTGAGCAGCCGGACCAGTGGCAGCGTTAGCTGCAGGAGAAACGGAGCGGCGCGGGACGCCGCGGCCCATGGGCGCCGTCTGGGCGACGCGGGCAGCCCGGCGCTCGGCGCGAACTCGGCGGGCATCGGCCATGGGAGCGACGAAGCGGAGACGAAGCGGAACTGGAGGGAGGATTCCGACACGCCCCTACCTGGCGCGCCAAATGTCAGAAATCGGGCTCCGCAGACCCAAGAAGGTTCGAACTCTGGGACGTGTGCGAAGATCCTTCCCAGCTCAAGTCACAAGCTTGCCACCCCACAGCCAAGCCTTGTCGGGTGCGCGTAGCAGACAAGAAGATGGACACGGCGATTTACCCAGGTTCGGGCCACCTTGCGGTGTAAGACCTTACTCCTGCTTTTGGTGGATTGGCCTCACGAGGAGGTTTGGGAATGAACTAGTACAGTGGCTGAGCAACCTCGTGAGGGCTCTTGGATGAGGGTGGATCGATCTCTCCCCCCTACGGCAGAGGCGGATGCCTATTTATAGTGGCCTTGGTCCTCTTACCTTATTAAACAGGCGGGAAGGGATCCCACAATGGCCAAATTTTAAAGGGGACAAGAAGTACATCTTATCCTGACTAAAGGTGGTATTCGCCTGCAAAGCTCCTGGGCGTGATGCAGAGGTGGGCTCGGCGATGACATCTGTCCTGCCGAGCTCATGGTCTTGGTCTTGTTGCACCAGAACGGAAACCTTTGGGGGATTCCTTGGGAACCCGCGTCCGTCCTTGCCTCCTTAGCACCAAAGAGGAAACTATCCCCTCTGCGCCCGCTGGCGCCCGCCTAGCCTTGGTCATCATGGCTCGCGTCATCCTAGCCTCATGAGGCCGGGCACCGCATAGGATTCTCCGCTCCTCGGGAGGCAACTTGGGGAGGCCGCTCCTCTGGCGGTCTTGGCGTCGTTCTCCTCGCGAGGCCGGGGCCCTCACGAGGATCTTGTCTTGGGTGGCCTGCTGCCAGGCCGTACTGGACCGTCGAGGTGGGCCACTGATACGTCTCCAACGTATCTATAATTTTTTGCTTGTTCCATCCTGTTATATTATAATTCTTGGATGTTTTACATTCATTTTAAAACAACTTTATATCATTTTTTGGGACTAACCTATTGACATAGTGCCAAAGTGTGAGTTGCTATTTTTGCTTGTTTTTTTACTTCGTAGAAAATCAATACCAAACGGAGTCCAATCGCGACGAAACTTTTTGGAGATTTTTTCTGGACCAGAAGACACCCAATGGGCCAAAGAAGTGCCGGAGAGGTGGGCCGTGGAGACCACAACCCACCAGGGCGCGCCAGGGGGGCCCCGACGCGCCCTGATGGGTTGTGCCCTCCTCGGGGCCCCTCTCCACCGCCTCTGATGCCTATAAATTCCCAAATATTCCAAAAACCCTAGGGGAGTCGACGAAACACAATTCCAGCCGCCGAAAGTTCCAGAACCTTGAGATCAAATCTAAACACCATCACGGAGGGGTTCATCTTCTTCATATGTGCCTCTCCGATGATGCGTGAGTAGTCCACCATAGACCTACGGGTCCGTAGGCAGTAGCTAGATGGCTTCCTCTCTCTCTCTTATGATTCTCAATACAATGGTCTTTTGGAGATCTATTTGATGTAAACTTTTGCGGTGTGTTTGTTGGGATCCGATGAATTTTGAGTTCATGATCAGTTTCTATCCATGAATATTATTTGAGTCTTCTTTGATCTCTTATGTGCATGATTACTTATAGCCTCGTATTTCTTCTTCGAATCTTTGGTTTAGTTAGGCCGACTAGATCGATTTTTCTTGCCATGGGAAGAGGTGCTTTGTGATGGGTTCGATCTTGCGGTGTTCTTTCCCAGTGAGAGAAGGGGCAGCAAGACACGCATGTATCGTTGCTATTAAGGATAACAAGATGGGGTCTATTCCTACATGAATAGATCTTTCCCACATCATGTCATCATTCTTATTGCATTACTTCATTTTTCCATGAACTTAATACACTAGATGCATGCTGGATAGCGGTCGATGTGTGGAGTAATAGAGGTAGATGCAGGCAGGAGTCTGTCTACCTATCTTGGACGTGATGCCTATATAATGATCATCGCCTTGGATATCGTCATGACTATTCGATTTTTTATCAATTGCCCAACAGTAATTTGTTCACCCACCGTGCGCTATACTCATGACAGAAGCCACTAGTGCAATCTACGGGCCCCGGGTCTACTTTTCCAACATATTGCTTTCCGATCTATCTTTTGGCAATCTTTGTTTTCAGATCTACAAAACCAAAAATCCAAAAACATATTGCTGCATATTTTATTTGCTCTTTTTATTTTGTGTTCTTGAGAGATCTATCTCTCCTATCTATCACTACCTAATCTATGTTTTTACCGTAGAGAGATTGACAACCTCTCTTTCGAGTCGGGTTGCAAGTATTTGTTATTTGTGTGCAGGTGCTGCTTATTGGGTGGTGGTGATCCTCCTACTGGTTCGATAACCTTGGTTTCATAACTGAGGGAAAGACTTACCGTCGCTGTGCGGCATCATCCCTTCCTCTTTGGGGAAATAACGACGCAGTCTCAAGCCACGTCAAAGGAATTTCTGGCGCCGTTGCCGGGGAGGAAGCGGTCTCTTCTACGTGCCTATCGTAGGCGCCGAGGGGACTCCATCATCATCTACCAGGTTCCTAATCACAAATCTTATGTCCTTGCAATTACATTATTTGCCATTTTCCTCTCGTTTTCCTCTCCCACACTTCACCAATTTGCCATTTTATTCGCCCTCTTTTTCGTTTGTCCTTTTTCTTGCCGGATCTCTTCCTTGCTTGCAATCTTGTTTGCATAGTCACAATGACTCAAGAAAACACCAAGTTGTGTGATTTTTCCAATACTAATAACAATGATTTTATTTGTACTCCGATTGCTCCTCCCGCCACTAGTGCGGAGTCTTGTGGTATTAATGCCGCTTTGTTTAATCTTGTCATGAAAGATCAATTTGCCGGTACTCCTAATGAGGATATTGCGTCCCATCTAAACACGTTCATAGAATTATGTGATATGCAAAATAAAAAAGATGTGGATAATGATATTGTTAAGTTGAAACTATTTCCTTTTTCCTTGTGGGATCGTGCAAAAATTTGGTTTTCTTCATTGCCTCGCAATAGTATCGATTCTTGGAATAAGTGCAAGGATGCTTTTATCACTAAGTATTTTCCGCCCGCGAAAATTATTTCCCTTAGGATGGAAATCATGAATTTTAAGCAACTTGAGCATGAACATGTTGCACAATCTTGGGAAAAATTGTCCTACTCATGGTTTAAATCTTTGGATGATCATACAAAAATTTTATGCGGGATTGAATTTTGACTCTAGAAATCTTTTAGATTCCGCCGCGGGTGGTACTTTTATGGAGATTACTTTGGGTGAAGCTGCTTAATTACTAGATAATATCATGGCTAATTATTCTTAATGGCATACCGAAAGAGCACCTACTAGTAAAAAAGTTAATTCGGTTGAGGAAATTAGTACTTTGAGTGATAAGGTTGATGCTTTGATGAAATTGGTTGCTAGTAAAAATGCTCCTATTTATCTTAATTATGTGCCTTTTTCTACCTTGATTGAGCAAAATAGTGATTTCATAGATGTGAATTTTGTCTCACGAAACAATTTCAATAACAATGCTTATAGAGGTAATTTTAATCCTAGGCCTTTTCCTGGAAATTCCTCTAATAATTATGGTAATTCTTCTTACAATAATAATAGGAACACCTCTGATCTTGAGAGTAATATTAAAGAATTTATCAATGCGCAAAAGGCTTTCAATACTACGATAGAAGAAACGTTGAATAAGATTGATGATATGTCTAGAAGCATTGATAGAATTTCTCATGATGTTGAAAATCTCAAGTTGAAATCTTTTGTGCCTAAGATTGATGAATCTATTAAAGCTTTATATGTCTCCATGGATGAAAGTAAGAAAAGAACCTCTATGCTTAGAGCTAAAAGAGAAATCTTAGAAAAATCATTTTCTAGATATTGCCTTCATAATAAAGATGAAGATCTTAAAGTGATTGGTGTTTATCCTATTGATTCCTTTTTTAGCAATATCAAGATTGATAATGAAGGGACTGGAGTAGAGTCAACTTTAGCTAGAAGGCGTCCCAATAATTTGGAGGGTGAAAATCTTGATGAAAATTTTGCTAAAAGTGGGTTTGAAGAGGTCAAAACTTTAACTAGTGATGTGCCCACTATTTTGGATTGCAAAGACTTTAATTATGATAGTTTCTCTTTGATTGAATGTATTTTTTTGCTGCAATCCATTTTGAATTCACCCCATGCTTATGAGCAAAATAAAGCTTTTACTAAACATATCGTTGATGCCATGATGAAATCTTTTGAAGAAAAGTTGGAGTTGGAGATTTCCATTCCTAGAAAATTACATGATGAGTGGGAACCTACCATTAAGGTCAAGATTAAAAATTATGAATGCTTTGCTTTGTGTGATTTGGGTGCTAGTGTTTCCACGATTCCGAAATCTCTATGTGATGTGCTTGGTCTTACCAATATTGAAGAATGTTCTCTTAATTTGCACTTGGCGGATTCTACTATTAAAAAACCTTTGGGAAGAATTAATGATGTTCTTATTCTTGCAAATAGGAATTATGTGCCTATTGATTTTATTGTGCTTGATATTGATCGCAATCCGTCTTGTCCCATTATACTTGGTAGACCGTTTTTACGAACTATAGGTGCCGTGATTGATATGAAAGAAGGCAATATTCGTTTTCAATTTCCCTTGAGAAAGGGTATGGAACACTTTCCTAGAACAAGAATTAAGCCACTATATGAATCAATCATGAGGGCATCCTATGGATCGAAAACCAAAGATGACAATACTTGAATCTATGAGTTATGCCTAGCTAGGGGCGTAAAACGATAGCGCTTGTTGGGAGGCAACCCAGTGAATAAATAAATTTTTGCTTTTTCCTTTCTGTTTTTGAGTGTTGACACAATTATTCCTCTGTTATGATTGTGTTTTTTATGGTTTATTTAGTGTTTGTGCCAAGTAAAGCCTTTAGGATGATTCATAGGATGAGTAGAAGTGATGCTGAATCTGAAACAGAAACTTTGCGTCCAGTATATGAATTTTCATTTTTTTCTGGAACATGATTTTGAGCTGAAATTTTAACACAGTGTTTCTATAGAAATTCCTTACGTTGTCCTAATGTTTCAGAATTTTTAGAGTTACATAAGTATGGTTAGAGTACAGGTTACTACAGACTGTTCTATTTAAGACAGATTCTGTTTTCGTTGCATTGTGTGCTTGTTTTGATGAATTTATGGATTATATTGAAGGGTATGAGCCATGTTAAAGTTAAAATACAGTATCTATAATGCAATAATAAAATATGAATAGGTTTGGAACAGCACCTAAAGTAGTGATTTGCTTTATTATACGAACGGATCTCACGAAGATTTTGTTGAGTTTTGTGTGATTGAAGTTTTCAAGTTTTGGGTGAGATCACGATGGATGAAGGAATAAGGAGTGATAAAAACCCTAAGCATGGGGATGCTACCACACCCCAAGATATATCCAAACAGTAACAAGCAACTAAGCTTGGGGATGCCCCCGAGTGACATCCCCTCTTTCTTCTAACGACCATCGGTATTTTACTTGGAGCTATATTTTTATTCATCACATATCATGAGTTTTGCTTGGAGCGTCTTGTATCTTTGCTTGCTTTGTTTGTTAGTTTGTCACTTGTATCCTTGCTGGACACACCTATTTGAGAGATCCAAAATTATGCTATGATTTGTTAGAATTGCTCTATGTGCTTCACTTAAACTTTTTGAGCTATAGAATTGCTCTAGTGCTTCACTTATATCTTTTTGAGCACGGTGTGCTTGGAAATTTTTGTAGAAATACTCTCATGCTTCACTTATACCTTTTTGAGAGATGAAATCTTTATGCTCATGTGCTTCACTTAAATTTGTTTGAGCTTGCCAAAAAGCAATGACAATATATGAAACTAGTTCCAAAGTGATAGATATCCAAGGAGGATATAATAAAAACTTTCATGAAGATCATTGGGCAAATTAAACTTGATTCTTTGTAATAGTTTTGAAACATGATGGTAGTAATATGTGAGTTATGCTAGGGAGTAATTATGCTTAGTAGGATTATTGGTGTTAAGGTTTGTGATTCCCTATGCATGCACGAAAGTCAATAGTTATGCAATGAAGTTACATCCTACTTATGGTGCATTATTCGGTGTTAGTTATGCTCAATGCTCACTTATGTGAATTTTCGTTTCTTGGTTTGGTTGCTTCCCAATCTATGTGCTAGCCTCCATTTGTACTAAGTAGAAATACTAGTTGTGCATCCAAAATCTTTAAACCAAGTTTTGCCTTATGAGTCCACCATACCTACCTATATGCGGTATTTCCATGCCGTTCCAAGCAAATTTGTATGTGCCATCTCTAAATTTTCAAAATAAATTTTCTTTTTTGTGTGCTCGTACCGCTCATGAAACGGTGGGGAGTGTCCAATATCTTTCCATGCTAGATGTGTTATTCTCAAGATGAGTGTTTATTCACTTGTCATTGCACGAGAGTGCGGCGGTAATAGGGATGCCCATTCCCGAAATGAAAAAGAAAAAATATTTACTTTATGTTGTCAAATAATAAATTCCTTGGAAAGTGTTGGTATGGAAGCTAATCGTGGATACGGCCCGCCATGGAAAGTGAAAGTTTGGTGGAAAAAGGAATAAACTTGATTTTCTGTTTGGGAACCGCCTATGATATATCTAGCATGGAAAGTATTGTGAACTACTTTGTCGTTTTCGTTGACAGGAAAAGCATGCCACCCAAAATATTTCTCTCTCTCAATTTAAACCTTGAGCTATGGCACCTCTACAAATCCCTACTTCCCTCTGCGAAGGGCCTATCTATTTACTTTATGCAATTTTTATTTTTTTGCTTTGAGTCTCCATCTTCTCTTATAAGCACCAACTAGGGGGCACTATGATCGTACTTGAGCATTGGGCATAGTTAATATTTGAGTGTGCTTCATGAATGGATCAATGATTGAGCATGATGGGCAAGGGATAACTGTCTTTAGTGTTGATATTTTGAAAGACATGGTTGCTTGTTGACATGCTTGAGTATTGAAGTCATTATGTTAAAACTAGACTATTGCTTTGAATCATTTACAAGTCCAAATGTCCATGCTATACAAAAGAAAAGAATGTGATGAACACGTTAGGCAGCATTCCACATCAAAAATTCTGTTTTTATCATTTACCTACTCGAGGACGAGTAGGAATTAAGCTTGGGGATGCTGATACGTCTCCAACGTATCTATAATTTTTGCTTGTTCCATCATGTTATATTATCATTCTTGGATGTTTTACAATCATTTTATAACAACTTTGTATCATTTTTTGGGACTAACCTATTGACATAGTGCCAAAGTGCCAGTTGCTGTTTTTGCTTGTTTTTTTACTTCGCAGAAAATCAATACCAAACGGAGTCCAATCGCGACGAAACTTTTTGGAGATTTTTTCTGGACCAAAAGACACCCAATGGGCCAAAGAAGTGCCGGAGAGGTGGGCCGTGGAGACCACAACCCACCAGGGCGCGCCAGGGGGGCCCCGGCACGCCCTGATGGGTTGTGCCCTCCTCGGGGCCCCTCTCCACCGCCTCTGATGCCTATAAATTCCCAAATATTCCAAAAACCCTAGGGGAGTCGACGAAACACAATTCCAGCCGCCGCAAGTTCCAGAACCTCGAGATCCAATCTAAACATCATCACGGAGGGGTTCATCTTCTTCATCGGTGCCTCTCCGATGATGCGTGAGTAGTCCACCATAGACCTATGAGTCCGTAGGCAGTACCTAGATGGCTTCCTTTCTCTTGATTCTCAATACAATGGTCTCTTGGAGATCTATTTGATGTAAACTTTTGCGGTGTGTTTGTTGGGATCCGATGAATTTTGAGTTCATGATCAGTTTCTATCCATGAATATTATTTGAGTCTTCTTTGATCTCGTATATGCATGATTACTTATAGCCTCGTATTTCTTCTTCGAATCTTTGGTTTAGTTAGGCCGACTAGATCGATTTTTCTTGCCATGGGAAGAGGTGCTTTGTGATGGGTTCGATCTTGTGGTGTTCTTTCCCAGTGACAGAAGGGGCAGCAAGACACGCATGTATCGTTGCTATTAAGGATAAAAAGATGGGGTCTATTCCTACATGAATAGATCTTGTCTACATCATGTCATCGCTCTTATTGCATTACTCCGTTTTTCCATGAACTTAATACACTAGATGCATGCTGGATAGCGGTCGATGTGTGGAGTAATAAAGGTAGATGCAGGTAGGAGTCGGTCTACCTATCTTGGACGTGATGCCTATATAATGATCATCGCCTTGGATATCGTCATGACTATTCGATTTTCTATCAATTGCCCAACAGTAATTTGTTCACCCACCGTGCGCTATACTCATGAGAGAAGCCACTAGTGAAACCTACCACCCCCGGGTCTACTTTTCCAACATATTGCTTTCCGATCTATCTTTTTGCAATCTTTGTTTTCAGATATACAAAACCAAAAACCCAAAAACATATTGCTGCATATTTTATTTGCTCTTTTTATTTTGTGTTCTTGAGAGATCTATCTATCCTATCTTTCACTACCTAATCTATCTTTTTACCGTAGAGAGATTGACAACCTCTCTTTCACGTCGGGTTGCAAGTATTTGTTATTTGTGTGCAGGTGCTGCTTATTGTGTGGTGGTGATCCTCCTACTGGTTCGATAACCTTGGTTTCATAACTGAGGGAAATACTTACCGTCGCTGTGCTTCATCATCCATTCCTCTTTGGGAAAATACCGACGCAGTCTCAAGCCACGTCAGCCACGCACCGGGCCGCAGGCAGGCATGTCTGGGTACCCCCGTTCCCAGGACACCGACAATGACCACCCATGTTAAACGACATTTAATATTGATGAGTACCTAAACGAGAGTGAACTAAATGATTCGAACGTGGAGTTTTGTCAATATGCAACTCGTTGCATATTGAGCTTCACTTAATGTGTAGTGTTTGACTGTTGCATCTTGTCATGCCATGCCTTGCATATTTAAACTTGACATAAATCATCATTGCTTGCGCATCATGTCATGCATATGTTGTGGTGTTTATCATGTGTTGATTGTTGTTTTCGGATTGCTTCTTCTCGATAGAGTTCCGAAAGCGTTCGGAGTGTGAGGATTCGTTCGACTACGTCTCGTTCGTCTACTTCACGGATTTGTTCTTCTTCCAAGCGGGATCTCAGGCAAGATGAACATTTCCCTGGATACCACTACTATCATTGCCATGCTAGTTGTCTCGTTTCTATCGCTATGTCTCGCTACTAACCACTTGTTTGTCAAGCCTCCAAAATGCCATGATAAGCCTCTAACCCTCCACATCCTACCAAACCATTCTTTGGCTATGTTACCTGAAAGTGCGTTATATCGACTAGAGGGGGGGTGAATAGACGATTTTTACAAGTTTGTCACTGAGGAATTTCAAGATGAGGAATTTGCTAAGTGACGAAATACTCGCAGCGGAATAAGTACTCAAGTGCATGTGAAACATAGCAGTAGCATTGTCATCATGATGAAATGAAACATACACAGAGCATAAGTAGCGTGAACAGGATAAGCAGGCAGAAGATAGAGTGACTGAAGAATTTGAGATGAGCAAATTGAGAAAGTCTTCAGTCAAATTCTTCAAATAGTGACAACCAGTTTCACAACAAGTACATTGAAGAAATGAAAGGGTTGAGGAAATAGATCCAGGAGCTCGATGAAGACAGTGATTTAATGACCCAGTTCCAACTGCTGTGACAGTCGTACGTCT
Organism: Elymus sibiricus; assembly: GCA_039707655.1. Classification (NCBI taxonomy): domain Eukaryota; kingdom Viridiplantae; phylum Streptophyta; class Magnoliopsida; order Poales; family Poaceae; genus Elymus; species Elymus sibiricus. The sequence goes on from CM077663.1 coordinate 131,434,406, forward strand.
GGTTCGGAGCGGCTTGGTATTTAAACCAAAGGACACACAGTCCTTACCATATTCTCCGTGAGCTAAGGTCACACAGACCTCGCCCAACACTCATGGTAAGTCTTCAGGGTAGACTTCCAAACCCTCACAAACTCGGTCACCCGGCGATCCACAATTGACTGCTGGATGCTCTAGACCATGACGCCCAACCGTCTGGAAGATATACAGTCTTCAAAGGTAAAAAGTGTCGGTTCCACACAGGAACAATCTCTTCAGTGATGCTCAATCACTTTTGGTTTTGGTGGTTTGGGTTTTGTGTTTTTCCTCACTGATGATTTTCTCTCAAAGTCCTCGGAGGATGGGTTGCTCTCAAATGACAAGTGTCAATCTCTCTCTGAGCAGCCAACTAGCTAGTGGTTGTGGGGGGGGCTATTTATAGCCAGGGTACAACCCGGCATGATAAGACATAAATGCCCCCAATGATATGACCGTTATGTGGATAAGATATCTGGATAGCTGGCGCAAAGCACAGCAACGGTCGGAATTTGAACTATCAAATTCCTCAGGACTTATCATATTCCTCACGGTAGGCAATTCGCACTGGCGAAATCCTAACTCCCCAGTCAGACCAATTTCCTCAGAGACCGGAAGAACATCGTCTCTGTCACTGAAGAACTTGACTGAGCTGTAAGAGATTTTTTTGACAGTGAAAAACAGCGGGAGAGGCTCCCACTATCATATATTAATAAAAGAAGGGGGTATTTTTACATAGCTATTTACATATGTCCATGCAAATGGACATTTAGAGCCTCGGGAAAAAAGACCAAGGAAAAGGAAAACAGATAAAGGAAAATATAGGAGAAGTTACAGGGAGTAGTCTAGGTATGTAGCGAGTAGATCAAAGCCTCTAGTGTGTTTGTATCTTCGGTTCTGATCCTGTACTTTAGGATTTCCAAATCAGTCAATAGCCCTCTTTTCAATCTAACGACTGTAGGTCTCTCCTTATCAAACCAGTGCGCGTTTCTTTATTTCCAGAGGTTCCAAGCAGCCAAAATAACCACTTCTTTGAATAGAGTCTGAGTCCATGCTCTAGCAGATTCTACCATCATGTTTTGAATGCCCAGGGAGATGTCCCAACATATATGTAAGACCTCCCAACAGGTTTTTCTGAATCCGCATTGGAAGAATAAGTGGGTGTAAGTTTCCAAATGCCCTTGGGAGCACAACAGACAAGAGTGATCTTCCCCAATATCAAAGTGTCTTCTACTCAACGTATCTCTTGTGTTCACACGATCCGTAAACATCAGCCAAGCAAATACTTTGTGTTTGTTCATGCATTTAGTTTTCCAGGTGTTGGTTATGTGGGTTGGTGGGTTCAGCCCTCTGAAGAAAAATCTGTAGTATTTGCTTGGCTTGTAGGTCGTATCACCCCAGCATAGTATCCACTCATCTGCAGCGAAAGGTTCAAGTGTGATTAGTTCAAGTTTCTGTGTAACCAGGCGGAGTTCCTCTCGAGCTTCTATTGATAGTGGCAAATGGAAGTTTGCTATGGGATCAGGATTGCTGATGAATTGTGCTAGAGATTGATCCTCTTCCTTTGCAAAGGAGAATAGGCGATGGTACTTGTCTTGCCATAAGCCTTCATTGTCCCACAGATCCTTCCAAAGGAGAATTGTGTCGCCGGCTCTTGGAATACATGTGGTGATTCCTCTGTATATGTGCATCAAGGAGAAAATGTCCAGCCACCAAAACGATCCGCACTTTGGTCTTGCATGTGGAGGAGTTTCATCATAGTATTTGTCCCAAAGCAGCAAAACCCAGGGCACATCTGATTTTTGTATAAATTTATGAATGTATTTCATCAAAAGAGCCTGGTTCTGCACCTTGAGATCAAGCACTCCGAGGCCACATTTTTTCTTGGGGCGACAAACTAGGTGCCATGCTGCCAGAGAGTGTGTACGAGCATCTCTATCAACCACCTTCCTCCATAGGCAGTTTCTTCTTGCACGATCAAAAAGGTCCAATAGTTTATCTGGCATTTTGAGAACACACATTGCAAATGAAAGAAGGGATGACAACGCCGAGTTGATGTATTCAATTCTGCCACCATAGGACATCAGTAAAGCCACGCCGGACAGCCTGCGTTCTACCTTGTCAACCAGTGGCATGAGTTCTCTCACCGTGGGTCTCGTAGTCCCCAACGGTAGGCCTAGGTATGTGAACGGCATATTTCCGACTTGATATCCAAAAGCCGCGGCCAGTTCCACAATCCTATCTTCAGACACATTAATAGGTATCATCTGAGATTTTGTGTAATTGATCTTTAGTCCAGTGGCTTTGGCATACGAGTCTAGTAAAGATTTGATCGTGTGCATAGTTTGCAAATCTGCCGGTAAAAATAGAATAGTGTCATCAGCGTATTGTATTACCGGGTAGTCTTCTGAAGCAGGTTGTGGTATGGGTAATTGAATTTGTCCTTCATGCCATGCTTTATTCACCATGGACTGTAGCAAATCTGCCGCGAGCACAAACAGAAGAGGTGAAACAGGGTCACCTTGTCGAATACATTTGAATTCCTTCCCGGGAACACCATTTAGTAGTACTGATGAGGAACCGGAGTCCAGTAGCATTTTTATCCACATTTGCCATCTCGCATCAAATCCTTTTTTCTCAAGCATTTTCAGTATAAAAGAGTGCTCCATTGTATCAAATGCTTTCTCGAAGTCGAGTTTCAGAATGACTATTTCTTTCGTAGATGATTTACATTGGTGTATGAATTCAAAGGCCCAGCCGAGACAATCTTGGATTGTTCTTGTTTTAATGAATCTGTATTGGTTCCTGTGAACTAATTTCAGAATCCAAGCTTGCAATCTCTCTGCTAAGATTTTTGTGAGTACTTTTAGAACACAATTTAGTAGAGAAATAGGCCGAAAATCATTAACTTTCTCCGGATTGAGTTTCTTTGGGATCAAAGTGATTAGAGAGTAATTCAGACTTTCAAGGCTGATTGAACCCTCCCAAAAATCTTTGCAAAGCTTGTAAAAATCCATTTTGATGATGTCCCAACACACCTTTAAAAATTGTCCTGTAAATCCATCAGGTCCTGGTGCCCTATCGCTAGGAATGAGTTTGATATCCTTGTCTATTTCTCTGTGTGTAAACGGTTCCGAAAGTTTTTCCAAGCCAGGCACAAATTGAATTAGATCTTCCCACTGAAAATCATATGCTGGTTCTGTTTGTACCCCCATCCTATTTTTAAAAGATGTGTAGAAAGATGATGCCTTTTCATTGTGGTCCTCTATAGTGTTTCCGTTCTCCAGTGTTATGGTAGTAATGACATTCCTTCTATATCTCTCAGTTGCTCATGCGTGGAAGTATTTTGTATTCTCCTCTCCTTGTGTCGCCCCTCTGTACGTACACCTTTTTTCCAGTAAGCATTTTGATAACCCAACAATCTGATCATGTGGCATTTCAGAATTCTTCTAAAGTTTCTCTCTGGAGTTGTAAGCATTCTTTTATCTTCCAATGTGTCCAGCCATAGAAGCACTTTGTTGCAATATTCAATTAAAAGCTTAAGCTTAGAGAAACTTTTACTCCATTTTTTTAGATCATACCTGAGTCACTTTAGTTTTGCAGAAATCATAGTTGCGCTAGATGAGCTCTTGATAGGTTTATTCCAAAGGCTTCACTCGAAGAATTGGTTATGTTGAGGCTTTTGAGTTGAGCATCAGTTGGAAATTTTTCCTTAGTATTACCTCGGCCCCCTTTAACAGTACGGTGTTTCCTATGACTCAAAGAAAGGAAATGAAACTATGAAAACAAAAGTCTTCACGTTTCATAGTCCTCGGTAATATCTTCAAGGTCACACCGAATTCTTCAGCTTCAAAGTCTTCAGGGAAAAACCAAAGTCTTCAGCTGAAGACATTCATTTTTAGGGGTCGACATTCTTCGTATATATCAAACTCCTCAGCGACTTATAGAGCATGTGTACACTCACACACTTATTAGTCCCTTAACCTATAAATCTTCAATACACCAAAATCACTAAGGGGCACTAGATGCACTTACAATCTCCCCCTTTTTGGTGATTGATGAAAAATAGGTTAAGTTTTCAACGGGGATAAACATATGAAGTGTAAGTACTGAGTTTGAGGAATTTGATTGCAAGATATAGAGGAACTCCCCCTGAAGATGTGCATATTTGAGGAATTTGCTTTGGACTGCAAATGCACATGGCAGGATAAACTCTTGGAGATCTCCCCCTATGTCTTGTAATCCATACACGCATTTAACATATATCATGAGGAAATTGAAATGCATGATGGAAAATGGTGTCTGAGGAAATTCAGCATGCGTGCATTAAGATACTTGAGGAAATAAGCATGCAGAAAGCAGTTCAAAAGTATCAGACCACCATCGGACTTAAGTTTACAACTCAACCAACAAACACTTCAGAAGAGCGAGAGTTGTAACTTAAACAAAATAGCCCATATAAAGAGACCCGGTTCAAGACTAACTCAAATTTCTCCCCCTTTGTCATCAAATGACCAAAAGGGACAAAATTGAGGACTAACGCTCCTGAAGAATTTCATCTTGAAGGTGGTGGAGGAGCGCCAGCGTTGTCGGGGTCGTTTGTCGATGCAGGGCCCGCAGCAGTGTCGTCAATATCCTCATTGGAGTTTGTCCCGCGCGATGAAGAAAATGAACTTATAACGAGCTGAGGAACTGGAAGCTTCTTGTATTTATTCTTGGGAGGATAAGACCAATCAAAATCCCGCTGAAACTCCATCTCTACAAGTTCTTCAGGGGTATACAGATGCTGAAGAGTGGCCCAAGTGTGGTCGAAAACTTCATGCAAATAGTGATGGGGATATGTACCTAGGGTAGGGTCATAGGCCTGACCTACATACCCTACCTAAAGACACTACATTGGAGAGCTTAAAGATTACAAAGAAGACTCCGACTGAAATCACCATGGCGCATGAGTCACTCGACAGAACATCCACTCAGAGGTTTCTCTCTCCACTCAACAGCCGCCTTTCACTCGGAAGAACCAGAAGTCAATCGACCGCAAAAGACCAGAAGCCACTCCAGGGAGGCCAATGGACAGGCGTTCGACTGGTCGCCATTAGTAGAATTTATTACATACGTTATCAGTAACGTATGCCTTTATTTTCACGATCGAACCCTTGGTTGTCGGGCATTCATGAGGGGCAGCGCACTCTATATAAGCCGCCCCTCCCCTCTGGCACAAGGGTTCGCATCCCCTGTAACTCACACTTTCCACACGATGAGAGCTCCCGAGCACTGAGACGTAGGGCTGTTACCTCCACGAGAGGGGCCTGAACTCATACATCCGTGTGTACAATCTCGCCGTAGCTAGGACTCTGCCCTCTCCTTACGTACCCCTAACCTCTACTGTCAGGCTCGTTCCCACGACAGTAGGCGCCCACCATGCGACAGGCATCTAAGCGACTTTCGGCGAGTTTGCAATTTTCTTCTTCGTCATGTCTTCCGGCGGCGGTTTGTTCCTGGGCCACGAGATCCGTTTCGGTGCGCTCACCTTCGTCGCCGACGACTCGGCATGGCTTTAGGAAGCGCCTCTGGACGTTGAGGCGCTCCCGATCCGCAGGGCGACGCACTTCCGTGCAAGCTCCTGCGGCGTTCTTCTTCGGCAGCCGTCGACTCCGGCATCGTGTGTTCTCCCCGCTGTTCGTCGCCGCAAGCGATCTGGTCGCTCACGGCTCCAGCGTTGGGTGAGACATGCGGCGGTTCGCCAGGCGTCATCTCCGCAGATTGCGGCTATCGAGCCTGCCGAATCACTTCACGGCGTGTTCGACTCGGCGTCGGATCAGTCTGACGTTCCTTCCGAGTGCGAGAGCTGCGGTCCAGCGACTGAGGTTCTTATGGCGGGTTCACAGCAAAGCCCGCCTGGCTACGGCCACGACGGGCACGAGGTTGGAGGACCGTCGAACGAGCAGCAGCACCGAGATGAGGAGATCCTCCATACGCCCATCGTCGATGCGACTGCTGAGGCCCAGGCCTTGGAGGCCATGCGCCTTCGGCTCGAAGAGATGCAGAGGACACTCGGCGAGCGTACCCGCCAGTGTCCACAAATTTCCAGTCGGAGGCAAAGGCGTAAAGCCGATGGTTCTGCTCAGGCAGAGGCAGCCGCTCAGATGGCCCAAGGGAAAAATAAGGGGAAACCCGAAGGGCAATTTACCATGCCTTTTGGTCTGAAAAATGCTGGCGCTACTTTCATGCGCATGATTCAGAAATGCCGGCTCGAGCAAATCAGTCGGAATATTGAGGCTTATATGGATGATATTGTAATCAAGTTTCGCTAAGGTTCCGACCTGCTTGACTGAGTTGTTTGATGTAATAAGAGTACTCTAGACAATGTTGTTTATCAAAGTTATGACTCCCGCAGTCCTTTGTCGATTCCGATCGCACAATCTCATATTCAAAAACACTCCGAGTGCTGAGCGACCCTCACACTCGGGGGCTTAGCTGCGACTCCGTATCGCCTAAGTTAAAAACTGCTCCGAGTGAGGACACCCTCCACACTCGGGAACTTAGCTGCGACTCCGTATCGCCTAAGTTAAAAAACACTCCGAGTGGTGAGCGACCCTCACACTCGGGGGCTTAGCTGCGACTCCGTATCGCCTAAGTTAAAAAACACTCCGAGTGGTGAGTGACCCTCTCACTCGAGGGCTTAGCTGCGACTCCGTATCGCCTAAGTTAAAAACTGTTCTGAGTGAGGACATCGTCCACACTCGGGGGCTTAGCTGCGACTCCGTATCGCCTAAGTTAAAAAACACTCCGAGTGGTGAGCGACCCTCACACTCGGGGGCTTAGCTGCGACTCCGTATCGCCTAAGTTAAAAAACACTCCGAGTGGTGAGCGACCCTCACACTCGGGGGCTTAGCTGCGACTCCGTATCGCCTAAGTTAAAAAACACTCCGAGTGGTGAGCGACCCTCTCACTCGAGGGCTTAGCTGCGACTCCGTATCGCCTAAGTTAAAAACTGTTCCGAGTGAGGACATCGTCCACACTCGGGGGCTTAGCTGCGACTCCGTATCGCCTAAGTTAAAAAACACTCCGAGTGGTGAGCGACCCTCACACTCGGGGGCTTAGCTGCGACTCCGTATCGCCTAAGTTAAAAACTGCTCCGAGTGAGGATTCCCTCCACACTCGGGAACTTAGCTGCGACTCCGTATCGCCTAAGTTCAAAAACACTCTGAGTGGGGACATCATCCACACTCGAGGACTTAGCTGCGAACAAGTTTTCGCCTAAGTTAAAAATCCTGCCGAGTGAATAGCATCCTATTCACTCGGGAACTTAGCTGCGAACCAGTCTTCGTCTAAGTTAAAAACTCTCCAAGTGGTGAGCGACCCTCTCACTCGGGGGCTTAGCTGCGAACCAGTCTTCGCCTAAGTTTAAAAAACACTCCGAGTGGAGAGCGACCCTCTCACTCGGGGGCTTAGCTGCGAACCAGTCTTCGCCTAAGTTTAAAAAACACTCCGAGTGGTGAGCGACCCTCTCACTCGGGGGCTTAGCCGTGACCAAGTTTTCGCCTAAGTTAAAAATCCTGCCGAGTGAATAGCATCTTATTCACTCGGGAACTTAGCTACGAACCAGTCTTCGTCTAAGTTAAAAACTCTCCGAGTGGTGAGCGACCCTCTCACTCGGGGGCTTAGCTGCGAACCAGGCTTCACCTAAGTTTAAAAAACTCTCCCAAGTGACGAGCGACCCTCTCACTCGGAGGCTTAGCCACGAACAAGTTTTCGCCTAAGTTAAAAAATCCTGCCGAGTGAATAGCATCTTATTCACTCGGGAACTTAGCTGCGAACCAGTCTTCGTCTAAGTTAAAAACTCTCCCGAGTGATGAGCGCTCCTCTCACTCGGGGGCTTAGCCGCGAACAAGTTTTCGCCTAAGTTAAAAACCCTGCCGAGTGAATAGCATCCTATTCACTCGGAAACTTAGTCGCAAACCAATCTTCGTCTAAGTTTAAAACTCTCTTGAGTGACGAGCGCTCCTCTCACTCGGGGGCTTAGCCGCGAACAAGTTTTCGCCTAAGTTAAAAACCCTGCCGAGTGAATAGCATCCTATTCACTCGGAAACTTAGTCACGAACCAGTTTTTCGCCTAAGTTCAAAGTTCTTCCGAGTAATGAGCAACCATCTCATTCGGAAACCAAAAAAACTTAGCCAAGCAAAGGATTGGAAAGCAAAATGCAGATAAATCCAGAATCTCTAGCGCGGATAAAAGTTACTCACGCAAACGGAAGTACTCAGGCTTAAGGCCTGAACGAAGTTTTAAACGGTTACACCATCACTCGGCATACCGAGACAAATAGAGTTTCAACTACAAGTAAAGTATTTTTCAAGCACCGGTGGGGCTCGCGGTCTCGACGAAGGTGTCCAGATCAATCCCATTGGCGATCCGAGTGGATAGTTCGATGAAGGTCTCCATGAAGTCTTCGAATTGAAGTTTCTTCGTGTTGGCCACCTGAAGAGCCTTCAGCTTGTCCTCCTTAGCCTCCTTGCAATGGACCCGGACGAGTGAAAGCGCCACGTCAGCTCCGCAGCGAGCAGCAGATTTTTTCCATGCATGCACTCGACCGGGAATCTCATTGAGGCGGGTCATCATCGATTCGAGGTCAGTCTGGAGGGTGTCTTCTGGCCACAGTTCTTTGTCGACCTTCTCCAGCGCAGCCCTCAGTCGACCTTCTCCAGCGCAGCCCTCAGTCGAGTGATATACCCTTGAACACTTCTAAGACGAGCGTCAAGCTGAAACATGTTCATGGCCACAACGTCCCCGACGGGTGACTTGGTGGGGTCCAGATTTGGCTCGATCTCCTCAGTCTCTTTGTCAAAGTCTTGGCAGAATTCTACACGAAGGGGAAATGAAAAGTTGGTCACGCTGATGTTCTGAAGAAATTAAAGAAATTCACTCGACGGAAGAAAGTTACCTTCAAGCATGCCGAACATCTTCTTCGCGAAGTCTCCCAAGTATTTCTCCAGACCGTTAATTTTCTTGGTCAGCTATTCAGCCTTTTTGATCCAATCGGCCCGTTCTTGCTTGAGTTTGGTGTTCTCTTCTTCCAACTTATTGGCTGCGGTAAGCTTCTTCTCAGCAGCCTCAGTTTTCTCCCTCGCCACCTTCTGAGCATCAGCGAGCGCCTTGTCTTTATCCTCAAGCGCCTTCTTCATGGTATCTAAAGAAATAACATTGTTGAGTCGCGCTTGGAGTCGACGGTTCTCATCACGCACGTCTGTTCGAGTGAGAACACTCGGTTCAAAGGATAGAAGATAAAAGTGATAGTGCAATTGGTCAACAAGGATTACCTCCCAGGGTCTTCAGCTCAGTTTGTGCACGGTCTAGGTCGTTCTTGGTCACCTCCAGATCCAGCTGAAGCTGGTTTTTCTCCTTATTCAGGTCGACGTACTGAGTCCCAAGCTCACAGGCTTTCTGAAATCAGCAAAGAAGTAGTTCAGTCGACACTAATATTTCTCCACTCCCGAGTGGAAAAGAGCAAGTTCAGTCGACTAGACGGTGGCCCGCCGCCCCACCCCACACCCCTGCAAAGCGTCATATCATGGTTGATGGAAATGATGTCCATGAAACCTGCAGGATAGGTCTTGCCAGTTCGGACCTTTCCATCCCTAAGACAAGCATTCAGAGGTGACAAGCGTACTCCAAGTACGAAAAAGGACCCCGAGTCTAAGTTCTTAAGACTACTGCCCATCGTAAACGATCGACAGTAGTCTCGGGGACTACACCCAGTGGGTGCACTCAGCGTGCCCCCACTGGATACGACACCACTCGACCAGGTCCGACCTGTCCGAGTAAAAAAAAGAAAAAAAAGAGCAAACATGCAAACATTGTCTCTATCAGACCCCCGCCGATGCAAGCACTCGACGGTAGTCTCGGGGACTACACCCAGTGGGTGAACTCAGCGTGACCCCACTGGACCTACTATCACTGGACTACGTTGTCGAGTGACAAGCGACTATCAAAATAAATCTAAGACCCCTGCCGATGTCTTTGTCATTCGACAGCGGTCTCGGGGACTACACCAAGTGGGTGCACTCAGCGTGCCCCCACTGGACCAGAGACCACTCGACTAAGACCTCATCTACTCGAGGAGAAAACAAGCAAGTATGCATCAAAAGAAAACACCCAGTGGGTGTAGAGTCAAGATGGACAGGAATTCAATCAGAAATGAACTTACAATCGCACTTACTCGGACATTGGCACGAAGCGCTGAGCTGGCATCATAAGCCAACTTGCTGGCCTCATACGCCTCCTTCGTACACAACATCATTTGCCCAGCCTGGATCATGGCCTCTTTGGCAGCTCCAGTCTGGTCCTCTGGGACGTGGTACAAAGGGTATGTGGGCGTCGGATGAGTCGGTGCTGCAGCTGAGGTCACAAGAGTTGCATAAGGTTGCCCAATCGGCGCTGAAACCACAAGAGTTGAAGTTGCTGGCAGGGCACTCGACAGCGGAACCACAAGATCAGCTCTGGCTTGGGAAGAGTCGCCAAGTTCTTGAGACGATGCAGCAGTCGACCTACAAGGCGCCTGTCCCGACGATGTCCTCCGAGTGCGTACGCGTGGAGTGTCCAAGGTCACAACTTCACCCTCTGCACCCTGCTGTGGCTCCTCATCGTCTTCCACGTGGATGACGTCGTCAGCTACCAATCGATAACGTTAACTTATTCAATCGACGATTCTTCTCCAAAAAACAGAGTAGAGTGAAGATTTGTTATACCTCGTTGAGAGGTGGCCGCGTCAGCAGTGTCCACTTCCATGTGTTCCTCTTCATCTCGCAGAGGCGACGTCACCGAGGTAGCAGCTCTGGCGAATAAATTCCACTCGATCAGCAAAGACATGAAGTTCCACAACAGCAGAAAAAGGAAAATGAACACTCACGTTGAGGCGACAGGCATGGCGATCTTCATGCGGGGCAGAGCCTTCTGAGGTTTTGGTGCGTCAGACCTGGGTTGTTTCGCGACCTTTTCAGTCGACTCAGGTGTCGCAACCCGGTCGCGCTTCGGATTCCTGGTGCTCGATGCCAAAGTTCTGCTTGGGACAGCTTCTGGATCTTCGCGCTGCTTGGAACGACGCTCGGTGCGCGGAGGAGCCTGGACCTCTTCCTCGATCTCCTCCAGGTCATCGTCGCTGCCTTCATTGTCATCGGCGTAATAGACATCTGCGCTGCCGCCTGCGCTCTCTTCTCCGTCTTCAGGTTGCCTTCCGTTCGGAACGGACGAATACATGTTCGTAAACTCCTGCAAAATACAAACAGTAAAGTCAGTCGGCTGAAGACCCAATCACTCGACGAAACATGAAAGCATTCGACAAAGATATAACTCACCAGGTTCGGCGGCGGGTTCTCGGCAGAGAAAGGCAAGATTCGCTTGGCTCCCAGAGGGTTGTCACAGGCTCCGGTGATGCTTCTGAGCCACTGTGCAACGGTCTCCTCAGAGACTTCCTCTGGATGTGTCTGAGTGGTGTCTTCAGCGCCCGAATAGTGCCACATAGTGTGGTCCCTCTCTTGAAGGGGTTGGATTCACCGACTGAGAAATGCCTCTAGCAGGTCCATACCAGTCACTCCGCCATGGATCAAATCAACTACTGCATTCACTAAAATTCCTACCTGGATTTTCTCTCCCTCTGTCACGGACAAAGTTCTGGGAGTAGTGGGTCGCTCCAATGTGAAGGGGGGAAGGCCAGTCGACATATTGGGAGATGCAACATCCTTGCAGTAAAACCAAGTCGACTGCCAGCCCCAAACAGATTCAGGAAAGGTCATCGACGGAAACGCACTCCTGCTCCTATTTTGGAGTCCCAGGCCACCGCATAACTGGATGACGTGGGTCTTACTATCACTGGGGTTAGCCTTTTTGACTGACTGAGACCGAATGGTGAAGATGTGTTTGAACAAACCCCAGTGAGGGGAACAACCCAAGAAGCATTCACACAGTGTTATGAACGCAACAAGATACGCAATGGCATTCGGAGGAAAATGGTTAGTTGTGCGCCGAAGAAGTTCAAGAACCCACGGATGAATGGATGGGGAGGCAGAGAAAAACCTCGCTCGATGTGGGTGAGGAGGAGGACTCGCTCGCCTTCGCGCGGCTCCGACTCGGTCTCTCCCTCCGACAGCCTCCATGACCCGTCAGCAATCAGCCTGTCGGCGACGAGATTCTGGACGTCCTCCGCCGTGACGGTCGACCGAAGGAAATCCCCTTGGATCCACCCCGGCGGCGCCATGGACCGGGAGCCCGACGGCTTCTTCGCCTTGCCTCCCTTCTTGGCGCGCTCGAGCTTCTCCGTCTTCCCCTTCGTCATCGCGGCGGCGGTCGTCGAGGCAGGGGCGAGCGGCGCGCGTGGGACAGAGGAGGCGGAGGAAAAGAGGGGAATGGGGGAGGAGCACTGTACCAACCCTTGCGCTGTCCCATCTTATAACTGCCCGAGTGGGTCACTAATCTGCAGGCCCACCGGATCTCTGTGTATCCCGATTTCAGAGGAAGCGCAGTACGTGGCGTTAAGGGCAGTGCGAAAATCGAGGCGTCATGCCCCCACTTGCCCCAGTCGTTGCGTCATCTTCGCGCGGCGCGTGCTTCCCAAATTTTCGAATCCCGTAAGATCCGGGCCTGACGAAGCGACCCTTCGCATCAAGAGGTCCTGCTGATCACTCGGATCTGAGTATGTGCTCAAGTTCACTCGGGCACATTTCAAGACAGAATCGATCAGGGTGAATGACAAAGATTCCAATCGACGCAGACTTCTGTGAAGCCCTAAAATGCACTCGGAATTTTTGTGTCTTATCAGAACCTGCATCGATCACTTTTTCACTCGAACCCCGATCCATTCGGGGGCTAATGATGGGGATATGTACCTAGGGTAGGGTCATAGGCTTGACCTACATACCCTACCTAAAGACACTACATTGGAGAACTTAAAGATTACAAAGAAGACTCCGACTGAAATCACCATGGCGCATGAGTCACTCGACAGAACATCCACTCGGAGGTTTCTCTCTCCACTTGACAGTCGCCTTTCACTCGGAAGAACCAGAAGTCAATCGACTGCAGAAGACCAGAAGCCACTCCAGGGAGGCCAACGGACAGGCGTTCAACTGGTCGCCATTAGTAGCATTTATTACATACATTATCAGTAACGTATGCCTTTATTTTCACGATCGAACCCTTGGTTGCCGGGCATTCATGAGGAGCAACGGACTCTATATAAGCCGCCCCTCCCCTCTGGCACAAGGGTTCGCTTCCCCTGTAACTCACACTTTCCACACGATGAGAGCTCCTGAGCACTGAGACGTAGGGTTGTTACCTCCACGAGAGGGGCCTGAACTCATACATCCGTGTGTACAATCTCGCCGTAGCTAGGACTCTGCCCTCTCCTTACATACCCCTAACCTCTACTATCAGGCTCGTTCCCACGACAGATAGTAGTGATTCTTCCTCACTGCGTTATGCGTGACAGTCATGTCTCGAAGAATTGCACCAAACTGCCGTTTAACCCACTTGTGATTGCGATCGACCTTTTGATGAAGACTGAGGAGTAACTCACGATCAATCATCACTCTTGGAGAAGTTTCAAGGGGCTTTTGAGCGGTGGCTCTGGCTGCTAAGTCTTGTGATGCGGTGTCATCATTGGTTGAATAAGAAGCAGCAGGACGAAATTGACCATTCAGAGGAAGAGATCCTTCATCAATAACAGATTTGCCCTTCCCATCAACTGAGGAAAATGTGTTCTTGAGGACTTTAATCGGGGGCAGATAACTGAAATGATTCTGGAAATCAGCTTCATAAGGAATTGAGGATCTTGCTCTGATGAATTTCATGATCCATGGAGCATATGGCTTCAGTTCAAACGGAGACAAAGCAATGTTGGCCAATGTCCTCATGAAGAAATCATGAAGATTTATAGGAATCCCGTGAATAATGTTGAACAACAGATTCTTCATCACACCTACCACATCTTCCTCTTCATTTTTGTGACCTTTGATAGGGCTGAGGGTTTTGGTCATGATGCGGTACACAGTGCGGGGCACATAGAGCAAATCCTTCACCAGAAAAGAGGTTCTGGGTGCTTGACCTGGAGCCAAAGGCTTCATCAGTACTTGCATGAGATGATTTGGAAGTTCAGGTTCTTCATAGAGGCATCTGGCATCAGCTGAGGGAATACTGACTGGAACTACTCGAAGTAACTCAGTTGCTAGAGCAGTGTAATGGGTGTTCTCAGTCATCCAGTCAAGTACCCATGTGTTGATATCTTGTGCATCGCCTGAGATGTGAAGTGTAGCATAGAACTGAAGAATGAGTTCTTCATTCCAATCATAGATGTCAACGCAGAATGGCAGCAGACCAGCATCATGAAGAACATTGAGTACTGGGGTGAAGCAAGGAATGGTTTCCATGTCAGCATGAGGAATTTGATAGTGCTGAAAAACCTTGTCCTTCTGAAACAGCACGGCACTATAGAAGTTAGCTTGAGTTGCAGTCCAGAAACGCTTTTGACGAATCCTCGGAGAGTCATAAGGATTTACACCAGTGAAGAAATGGTGTTCATCATAGAAGTTTTCCTTGAGGAATTTGGGTCGCCTTTTGAAAGGTAGTGCAGGCTTGGGCTGAAGATTAGGTTTGAAACGTCTCCCAACTTCCCTTGTCACAATTGCAGTTTCAGTATTCTGAGGAATTTGCACTCCATGATCCTCAGGTGCACTTGGGACAACATTTTCATCAGCTGATGCAGCTGGAATTTCTTCATGGAGCGGCTGGAGAGGAGTATGATGTTCTTCAGATCCGGTTTGAATTTCTTCAGTTTGTGCAGGGGACTGAGGAACCTGTGTAAGAGGGGTGGCCATTGGAGAATTTGGGTGAGCTGCTTCCCAAAATGCATCATGTATAACAGGAGTGGTGGATCCAATGTCCACATCCTCTTCCATTTCTTCAACTCCAGCCTCTTCAGCGGTTAACTGAGGCTAGGGGGATGATGTCACATGTGTTGGAGCATTTTCATCAATCTGTACTTCTTCATCAACTGGTTCTGAAGCAGCAGATTGATTTTCATCAACATCATCATTTGGAATGTGATACTCTTCACCAAACGGGATAATCTCATAGGCTGGGATAGATGACAGAGGTGTAGCATCAATGGGTTTTGTTGAAGAACTGGGCAGTGTCTTCAATCTTTTGGCAGCTGAGGAATCTGTAGTTGCTGATGCTTTCCTTTTCTGAGCCGCTGCCTTCTCCGCAGCCTTGGTCTTCTTCGCTTCTGATGCAGAAGGAAGAATCAAATTCTTCACCTTTGAGGATTTTGTTGGGGGAGTAGGAGGTGAAGGAGCAGCAGTTTCATCAGGAACAACTAATGTAGTTGTCCTGGCAGTTTCTTTAGGCACAACATTGGTAGTTGCCCTGGGAATTTCTTCAGCAGTAGGAATTTCTCCAGCTGCACTGGCAGTTTCTTCAGCAGGCTGAGCGGAAGAGCTTGCCTGAGGGTTTTGTGGTTGTGTCGGTGTAGTGAACAGGGGGTGTTCATTACCCCTGGACACGCACCGGCAAGTTGCAGCCTCCAGGTGGGAAGGGCATGGCAGAGAAGAAATCCACTTATAGGACACATCTAGGACCCAGGTTTCCGGCAAGGATTACTTGCTGGGAACAGGCCTGCGCATCACCGGCAAGCTCAAAGGCCGGCAAGATCAGGATAGAATTTCCGGGAAGCGAGCCTTCCTGGGAGAAGACCTCCAGGCAGGTCACCGAGAAGACCCGATGTTGGACTCCCGACAAGATGCTTGCCGGGGGACAACTGGGAACAAGCACAAGACTATCAAGAAGGCATTCAAGCCGATAATCAGAAGACAGAAGACCAAAGGCTGGGATCCCCGCAAGATTCTTGCCAGGATGGCTTCCGGAGCCCCGGCAAGATTCGCACCCGGCAAGACCTCGCCACCCTGTCACCACTCCAGCGCAGCGACCAGCCTGTCGTTTAGGTTTTGTCCTCCTGGGTGCGTGTCAAGACACTAACGGCGGATGGGATTAAGCGGTGCTGATGGGACGCGTTCTTTTTCCGTCCCCAAGAAAGTAAGGGACACCTAAACGGAGCATTTAATGCGTTTGTCCTAAGACGTCAGTGAACGCTGTAGCAACTTTACACCTCTTGTATGTACTGTGCGCCACTATTGGTGACCCCTTCGACATATAAAAGGAGGCCCAAGGCGTAGCTACAGAAGGAGGACCTTCTGGACCAGATAGCACGCATAGCGGCTGTGTACTGTTCATCACATAGCGCTCCTGGAGCCAGAGTTCAAAGAATCACAATACACTAAAGCAGGAGTAGGGTTTTACGCTTCTCAGCGGCCCGAACCTAGGTAAAAATCCCTTGCGTTGATCGCTGGATCTGCTCTTTGTGTACGCCTTTTTCCCTGCCGAACCGTAAAAGGGATCCACACGATCCCAAAGGTGTCGTACGCCGACATCTTTGGCGCGCCAGGTAGGGGGAAAGGTTGCGCGAACCTGATCTAGCGGTCAGCGCATCAGCTTCATCGTCCATGGCGACTTCGCCCTGCTTACAGAAAGCTAAGTCCTTTTGATTGCTTTTTGTTGTGTAGCCTTATCCTTGATGGTAGTTTTGTATAACCTGTGCGCGAGGGAGCGCTCTAGAAACACTCTGCATTCCTGGTTGTTCTGGGTCCGCCCAACAACACGGATGTAGCTGCGGTTGTCTCTAGAGCATTAAGCTCCTGAAGAGGCGGCGTTCTCGATAGGCTGCTAGACAGGACCCGATCCTAAGCGCCATCGACCAGAACGTGCGCATTCGGGGAGTATTCCAGCAAGCGTAGGGATTCATTGTACAAAACTACAATTGTTCAAGGAAAAGGCTCGATAAGTTTTATTTTCGGATTTCTGCGTAAACCCGTATGCTGAGGAGCCTCCCCGGGGCTAGTTGCGCTCCTAGTCGCCTCGAGTCCGCTCGGCGATGTGAGGAGCTGCACTAAAGCCGGGAAGGTAAACCTTTTCGGGAGGCGGCGTTCCCAACAAGCCGCTAAGGACCCGTTCCTCAAAGCGCTTCTGACTGGATCGTGCGCACCGGAAAGTGTTCTGGCAAGCAAGGGAACATTCGACAGAAGTCAAGATTACAACAAATTAATCATAAACCAGAAGCTAATTAACTTGTTGTGCTAAAATGTTATCGTGGTATTACATGTCCAATCAGTGTTGCAGGAATACGCATGGAAGGCGGGCTCGGGGGCTGACAGTGCCCTAGAGAGTAACCTTCTAGAGAGCTGCCGGTCATCACCACGAGCGCGGCCTCACTAGGCGAGATGAACAGCAGGAAAAGCTAAGTTACAAAAACTTGTGACAATTACATTTCTTTTGCTGTCCTCACTTGCTCCTTACACCTACACGCGAAGGAGCCTTCCCGGGGCCAATAGCGCCCCTAGTTGTCTTGAGTCTGCTCAACAACTTAGGCGGGTGCACAGACACCGGGAAGGTAAACCTTTTCGGGAGGCGGCGTTCCCGGCAAGCCGCTAAGGACCCGTTCCTCCAAGCGCTGCCGACTGGAGCGTGCGCACCGGAAAGCTTTCCGGCAAGCATGGGTCGTCTTGATTGATTTTTCGTCCTTGTACATTAATTTGCACGCGAAGGAACCTTGTCGTGGTGAGACCGCGCTCTAGTTTCTCCTCGAGTCCGCTAGGCAGGCTTAGCAGCCGCGTTCTGACCCGGCAAGTCGCCTTGCCGGCGGCGGCGTTTCCAGCAGGCTGCTAGGGACCTGTTCCTCAAAGCGCTCGCGGCAAACGTGCGCACCGGAAAGGTTACCAAACAGCGTAGGATATAAGATATATGCAAGGACGGAATTAATCAAGAGGGAAGCAAACATTCATTTAGCATAAAGAAACAAGTCTTGCATACATAAAGATTGGCCTGACTAAGATTAATTATTCCTTTGCATGCGCCATTGCAGCAACAGGAATGCAAAAAGTACTTCAGTCTCGGCAGTTGCTTTATTCTCGGCGGCACGCGGCAGCCGAGAAAGCCAAGGGCGCCGTGCTGGAGGCCGGCAAGATGGTAGTGAGGCATTCGCAGTAAACGGCAGCGACAGCAGGGATGACTGTATGAATCGAGCACCGCACCCGCGGTACCCTTTATGGGGAAGGCTCGGGGGTTGGCTCTTCCTCGCACGGTGTGGCACTCCCTTTTGGGCACACGACTCCTGCTGCCGTCCTGCTCTGTCTGCCCACGCTGCCGGCAAGCCCAAGGCCCGGCAAACTGCAAGCTCTCTTGCGTCATCATCAGCGTGCAGTTAAAAAGTCACGAGTGACGATTACTTCTCGCCGCGCGTATATCGGTGCATGTTTTTGGGCCTAGCCCAGACAAACACTGTGCACGCTTGTCCGGCCCAGGCCCGGGGGCTCCTGTCGGTGTAGTGAACAGGGGGTGTTCATTACCCCTGGACACGCACCGGCAAGTTGCAGCCTCCAGGCGGGAAGGGCATGGCAGAGAAGAAATCCACTTATAGGACACATCTAGGACTCAGGTTTCCGGCAAGGATTACTTGCCGGGAACAGGCCTGCGCATCACCGGCAAGCTCAAAGGCCGGCAAGATCAGGATAGAATTTACGGGAAGCGAGCCTTCCTGGGAGAAGACCTCCAGGCAGGTCACCGAGAAGACCCGATGTTGGACTCCCGACAAGATGCTTGCCGGGGGACAACTGGGAACAAGCACAAGACTATCAAGAAGGCATTCAAGCCAATAATCAGAAGACAGAAGACCAAAGGCTGGGATCCCGGCAAGATTCTTGCCAGGATGGCTTCCGGAGCCCCGGCAAGACCTCGCCACCCTGTCACCACTCCAACGCAGCGACCAGCCTGTTGTTTAGGTTTTGTCCTCCTGGGTGCGTGTCAAGACGCTAATGGCGGATGGGGTTAAGCGGTGCTGATGGGACGGGTTCTTTTTCCGTCCCCAAGAAAGTAAGGGACACCTAAACGGAGCATTTAATGCGTTTGTCCTAAGACGTCAGTGAACGCTATAGCAACTTTACACCTCTTGTATGTACTGTGCGCCACTGTTGGTGACCCCTTCAACATATAAAAGGAGGCCCAAGGTGTAGCTACAGAAGGAGGACCTTCTGGCCCAGATAGCACACATAGCGGCTGTGTACTGTTCATCACATAGCGCTCCTGGAGCCAGAGTTCAAAGAATCACAATACACTAAAGCAGGAGTAGGGTTTTACGCTTCTCAGCGGCCCGAACCTGGGTAAAAATCTCTTGCGTTGATCGCTGGATCTGCTCTTTGTGTACGCCTTTTTCCCTGCCGAACCGTAAAAGGGATCCACACGATCCCATAGGTGTCGTACACCGACATCTTTGGCGCGCCAGGTAGGGGGAAAGGTTGCGCAAACCTGATCTAGCGGTCAGCGCATCAGCTTCATCGTCCATGGCGACTTCGCCCTGCTTACAGAAAGCTAAGTCCTAAAACTTTGATTGCTTTTTGTTGTGTAGCCTTATCCTTGATGGTAGTTTTGTATAACCTGTGCGCGAGGGAGCGCTCTAGAAACACTCTGCATTCCTGGTTGTTCTGGGTCCGCCCAACAACACAGATGCAGCCGCGGTTGTCTCTAGAGCATTAAGCTCCTAAAGAGGCGGCGTTCTCGATAGGCTGCTAGACAGGACCCGATCCTAAGCGCCATCAACCAGAACGTGCGCATTCGGGTAGTATTCCAGCAAGCGTAGGGATTCATTGTACAAAAATACAATTGTTCAAGGAAAAGGCTCGATAAGTTTTATTTTCGGATTTCTGTGTAAACCCGTATGCTGAGGAGCCTCCCCGGGGCTAGTTGCGCTCCTAGTCGCCTCGAGTCCGCTCCCATTGGTGTCGTACGCTGACAATTTGCGAGGAAGCTGCAACACTTGAGTTGTGGTCTTGATGACTTTGTCAGCCATCTTGATGAATCTGCCCTTGGCTCCTTGCCAATCGGAGTAGTGACTGTTGTATTTTTCACCGAGGCCTTTGATGTGCCTTTGTACAGAGACAAGTTGGTTTGGCGTCAGGTTGAGGACATTGTCCTTCATAAATTGTTCTTTCTTCAGTTGAGCTTTCTTGGCCCTTCTGACCTGCTCATACTTCCACTTTTCCTCACCTATGAAAGCAGTGAGGACATGACTTGGGCCAGGTGGAAGCTTCAAATCATCAATGGGAGTATTTGGATTCTGGTGCCACAAGTCAATGAAATCCAACACAATCTTTGGGTCAAGCATGAGAGGAATTTGAGTCCCCTTAGCTTGAGCCAATCTCTCTTGCTTGTTTCTGACTATAGCAGCCAGTTCTTCATCATCAGCATCATCATGCTCAGATCCTGAGGGAACTTGAAACATAACTTTCTTTCCATGAGGACTTGGTCTCCTGCCTCGTCCATCAGTAGCTTTTATCTTCAACAAAGTGGGGCTACTTGATGAATGTGCTTGAGCTGATGAAGTTGCAGATGCCCCTGAGGCAATTGAAAAACCAGCAGTCCTCTGACACGTTGCAAGGTGCACTAGAGTTGAGGACTTGGCTGCAGCAGTTGAAGATTGTGCAGCCACTGAGGGCATTGCAGGAGCCCTTGATGATTTTGCCTGAGGCATTTGCTATGAAGAACTTGGAGCTGAAGACTTTTGTGCTGAGGATTTTTGCTTCATAGCAGATTTCTTCACCATAGCGTTCTTTGGGGCAGTGGTGCTAGCAGAGGCCCCGGCAGCAACAGCAGCAGCAGAGTCCTCATTGAATTTCTTCACTGCTTCTTTAACCTTTCTTGCCAGCTTGGCTTGTTAGTTTTCCCAATTATGAGGAAAATCTTCACCAATTTTGAGACTGGTGGGGTCAGCACGTTGGCCTTCAGCCAAAGGTGGTCTATTGCACGGAGGTTTAATACCAAACTTCTTCATGTATTTTGGAGTGACATATCGATATTCTCTCCATTCTCGTGTCGATCTCCTCTCAATTCTCTGGATATGGATCTTGCGCTGCTTTTGAGTTTCTTTGCCATGCGTGGCTTCATCTGGTGTGCAATATTCCTCATACAAATCATCAGGTATCTCAAAGGCAGTTTGCACTTCAGGACGCTTTCCTCCTTTCTAAAGTCTTTTGCCTTCAGACATTTTCTTCGGATGGGGATTCTGTACTTTTGAGGATTCTGACGAGGTGTGCAGTTTTTCTTCAAGGAACGCGACAAATGAGTTAAGTTGATGAGAACCTAGAGATTCATCAGCTGACATTTTGTACCTGTGAATACAGTATTGGTGCGAAGAATTTGAAGAGGTCATATGCGTTCTCAGAAATTTTTGCAAAAGTATCAAGTTTGAGGAATTTGACCATAGATGACTTGAAGAATTTCACTAATTGTTCTTGACTTTAGGTTCCAGAGTTGTGTAGATCTGAGGATCCACACAATTGAGGAATCTTGAAGAAAATTATAGCTTAGCGAAATAAATCAAGAGCGGAATTTGTTTGCTGCTTAAGAGATGGATTGTTGAAGAATAAACACCTTTTGAGGATTTTGTGAAAATCATTTGGATCAAAGATGGCAATAAAATTAGATTTTATTTACCGTATGCGATGAACACGACGAACAAAGAAGTGAAGTGGAGGAGTTCGTCAGTCCAAATCTCCCACGCCCTAGCTTGGCAGAGGGAGACAGCTACAGCGGCGGCGGAGTGAAGACTTCCGCAGCCGATGCGAGTACGATGACGGCGAGGTTGAGGAAGCAAAGCTCTTCCTCTCCGGCGACGATGAGGTTAGCGGCAGCGCTAGGTCTGGAGCTCGGAGGGGATGGGAGTGAGGAGTAACCCGAGCAGGTGGAAGGGAGGGCGTATTTATAGCGGCAGTAAAAACTAGCTGGTCCAAAGATTTTGGACCAGTATACCCCTGACCCTTGCTATCCACGCGACATGTATCACCCACGTTCTGAGAGGTGGAGATAGTGGGGGATTGTGGGTTATCCAGTCGTGGGAATCGGAACGGTTTGAGCAGCAACCGCCAAAAATTGAAATTGAAAATTTTAAAGTTTCGTTCGCAAATTCTTCAATTGACAAGGACTTCAGTGAAGACTTTGAACGGGTTTCAAATAGAACGCATATGAATAATTTGTCAACAGTCTGGGTTGAGTTTAGCATAGAGGGGAAACGGGTCCGATTACATTCACTTAGAAGAAAATCAACTTGAAGAATTAGCTATAAGTGAATGTTGTTGAGGACATTGAAAACTCAATATTTATATATAAATATATAGTCAATGAAGAGAAACTCTCATGAAGAACATCAGTTGAATAGTTTGAAGAATTTGAAAATTTGAAGAATTTGCAAAATGATGAAAAACTCAAACTTGAAGAATTTCAACTGTGGTTGGTGGCGTGACCCACCGTATAAGAATGATGATTTCAGACACTGCGTACAATTGTCGTGGGGTTCTGAGAATCAAATTCTTCATTAATTTCTTCACACTTAGAGAGTTAGTCTTCATTGATTGAAGAAAAATGTTACTTCGTGTGTTGCACATCAAAGTCATCAATTTTGCATAAGTTTTAGGATGTGTGTCCTTTCAAAGAACATTCGAAGATTCTAAGATATTTAGCTCAGACCGCAACTTGCAAAATCTCTTCTCATCCAAAGGCTTTGTGAAGATATCAGCCAGTTGTTCTTTAGTCTTCACGTGGTCGATGAAGATATCGCCCTTCATCACATGGTTACGAAGAAAATGATGACGAATCTGGATGTGCTTGGTCTTTGAGTGCTGAACTGGGTTGTATGCAATCTTGATGGCACTCTCATTGTCACAGTAGAGAGGGACATTCTTCACGTTGATGTTGTAGTCCTTGAGAGTTTGCTTCATCCACAGCAATTGAGCACAACAAGAACCAACAGCAATGTACTCAGCTTCAGCAGTAGATAGTGACACGCAGTTCTGCTTCTTCGAGGACCAACAGACTAAGGATCGTCCGAGGAAATGACATGTGCCTGTTGTTGACTTGCGGTCCACACGATCACCAGCATAATCAGAATCAGAATATCTAATGAGGTCAAGATCTGAGCCCTTGGGGTACCATAATCCTAGTGTTGGTGTGTGAGCTAGATATCGAAGAATATGTTTCACAGCCTTGTGGTGTGATTCCTTCGGTTTTGCTTGAAATCGGGCACACATGCAAACACTAAACATAATATCTGGCCTAGATGCACATAGATACAATAAAGAACCAATCATGGAGCGATATACCTTCTGATCGAAATCTTTACCACTTTCGTCAGTGCAGAGTTGAGCCGATGTGGGCATAGGAATCTTGACGCCTTTGCAATCCTGCATGCCGAATTTCTTCAGGACATCCTTGAGGTATTTCTCTTGAGAGATGAAGATGTCATTGCGTTGTTGACGAATTTGAAGCCCTAGGAAGAATTTGAGCTCTCCCATCATAGACATTTGATATTCTTCACTCATCATCACTACAAGAATCAGGCTTTTTGCCGTCCGCCATGGCCGACGGCAAAGGCACAACCACGGACGGCAAACACCTTTGCCGTCCGCCAGCCGACGGCAAAATTTCAGGCCGAAGAAACTCCGGTAAAGAGGTTCTTTGTCGTCTGCCTTGGCACAGCGGACGGCAAAGTTTCTTTGCCATCAGCCTGCGGATGGCAACGAGCCTGGACGGCGTAGTACTGACGTTAGCGCCGTTAGGTGGCTAACGGCCCCCACCAGAGTCTTTGTCGTCAGCCCCCGGACGGCAAACACTCAGTCCTTTGCCGTCTGCCCCGGACGGTCCCACACATGCCTTTGCCGTCTGCCCCGGACAGCCCCGCACAACCCTTTGCCGTCCGCCCCTGACCGCTATGCCGACGGCCACCGTCGGCAAAGAAGCCAAATGGCCCCAGGCCTGGCGCTCCCAGGTTTAACAGGTGTCTACCACTTACCCTCTTTGCCGACGGTGGCCGTCGGCATAGCGGTCTTTGCCGTCCGGGGCAGACGACAAAGAGGCTGTATTGCCTCTTTTTTGCCTGTTTTTGTTATATTCAACAATTTTCACAGGCAAATATATGATATGTATATATATATTTCACAAAAACAATATCCCTGCCATATGGATATGATCAACCAACAATTATACCAAATTAAAAGTATCAAATGTCACATTGTTCACCATATTACATTAGTTTCATACATCCACATAAGTTCATCGATACAAAATGAAAACAGAAAGTAAACACTAGCACTACATCAAAGCAAGCTGCCGTGAACTCAATCAAATCTGCAAAAGTGCAAATAAGAAAGTTAGAATAAGAATACTAGAAGAAGTAGAAGAAGATCTAGAAGTAGAATAAGATCTAGAAGAAGAAGATGATGAAGAAGCGTTTTTCTTCTCTCTCTTTCTCCTCTTGTTTTTCTTCTTCTTATTGCTTATTTGTGTCATGTTAGAGCTAACCTAGGTAATTATCACATTTTTGACCTAACTAAGCTTATTGTGTCATTTTGCAAGAAAATAAGCCAAGTCTATGGCATCTATGAGGTTACCAAGTCTATTATGCCATTTTTGAGTTAGCTAAGCTTATTATGTCATTGTGGAGGAAACAATGCTAAGTATAGGTCATTTTAGAGCTAACTTAGGTACAATATGTCATTTTGGAGGTAAGTAAGCTTACTATGTCTTTTTAGAGGAAACAAAGCTAACTTAGGTAAAATATGACATTTGTCTAAGTGCTAAGTTTGTCTTTGTGCTAAGTTTGTCTAAGTGCTAAGTTTGTCTTTGTTTGAGAAAATGAGCCAAGTAAGTGGCATATTATGGCTTACCGCCCTCGTCATCACGGAGGTGAAGCACCGGGGTTGCTCGGGCCGGTGTCACCTGGAGCACTACTTGGCCCTGGAGAAGGATTGTGCGATGCGGCTCAGGAGTTATGCTGCACCAAAGATCATTTGCGTTAGCATGATGACGCTGAAATGTTAAGACTAGTAACTAATGAACATTGAAATGAAACTCACCGTTCCAGCCGTGGTAATGACTGGCATCGGCAGAGGGGTCTGGCCGGTCTTCTCGCACAAAGACTGCACATTTGGTTTTGACAAGTCAATCATATTGGTTATTAATGAAACGAACATGTAGTGCATGATTTGGCTAATATGAAGAAGAAACTTACCACGAGGAGCTCGTACATGGCCCGGTGAGACGCATCGTTCCGTGCCCTCTCCTCCTCCAACAACCTAGCCGTCCTCTCCTCCAAATCCCTCTTCTCCTCCGCCGCCTGCCGGGCCTGTTCTGCCAGAAGCGCCTGGGTTGCCTCTCTCTCTTTCTGCAGAGCAGCCTGCACCACAACTCCTCGTTAGCATTGTAATCATCTTTGTTCGTACAACCAATGTAATGGAGGAAAGCTATCGGAGTCCGTATGACTAACCTCGATGGCGAGCTGGACTGGCCGTGGACGAGGCGTTATCTCAGGACAGGAGCTCGTTTGGCGTGCCTTGATCTGCCGGAGAGTGCGCGAAGACCGTATAAGTCCATCTCCAATGGCAATATGGCCATGGGGCCTCCCGCCGCCAGCTATCATCACCAGCTCTGGATCAATAGGATGCTGGCTCGGGTTGAAGTCCTCCCCATTCACCACCTTCCCCACATCTCTGTACCTCACAAGCTTGTTATGGGAGGAGATGTTGGTGAAGTTCTTGGGATTGTCGAGGTCAGACTCAGAGAATGCCTTGGCCTTCTTGTACGAGGCAGTATGGGCCATGGCATAGAGGTTGTACACCTGTGGCACCTCCGTCTTATTGTAATGCGCCTACAAGAGAGGAACAAAGTATTAATAAAGGGGTCAAGCTAGCATCAAGAATGAATTGCAGGAATCATGAAGCAAACCACATACCCAGTTCCGCCCGAACTGAAATAAGTTGGCGCTGCCTTGATGGTGTGGCACACCTTCCATTTGGGCACGCCGTTCCTTGGCATCGTCGTGGACGGCTCACCATTCGTCAGCGCACCACTCATTCACCAACGCCTCCCAACAATCCATCTTATCCGCACACCATCTCAGGGGCACCTAAGTTAGTAAAGAGAAATTTGAGAGCTACGCCTACGAATCAAAGCAAGGAAACTAAGTACAAGGCCTTAAGAATAGGTAATTACCTTCATGTACTGCTCCTTGTGCAGAAACTTTCCGCGGCACGACGACTTGTCCTTCTTAATACGCCGCGAGGCATAGTAGTCTCGAACAGCCTGTACCCGAGCCTCATGCCGTAAGTTCTGTAGTAGGCGCCTACACTCGTCATCGATAACCTTTGCCGCGGCCTCCTCGTATCCCTTCTCACATCTGTAGAAGGTCTGCAATCAAACGAGATAACATTGATTAGTACAATAACTAGCTATTATTGATTTTTTATTCTGTAAAGGAGAAATTACCCAGAACTTTCTGATCACCATGTCGGCCCTCGTGTGGCACAACACACCGTCGATCATCTCCTCCGGCGGGGCCGGGGCAGCCAAGTAGTGCTCCCAGTTCAATCCTAACTCTGGAAGCTTACCCTCGCCGGGCGACGTGACAAACCCCGGGAAGTTATGCCGTAAAATCACACCAAGGATGGAGTTGGGCCTGCGGACATCCTTGGCGTGAATCCAACCCCTGCAGTATGATAGAGCCAACGCATTAGATATGTGAAGAAACGTGAAGGCAAAAGGTTTAAAAAGAGTAAATGCACTTACTTCTCCTTTTCAGGCCTAATCGGCCACCTCTGCTCACAGGTCGCCGGCACGGGCGGGAGCCGTGTACACCCACGCTAGTAGACGGCGGCCCCCTCAACCACCTCGTCCCCGCTATCAGAAAACTGATCCCCGCCACCATCAGCATGGCCACTCGGCTCCGGCTGATGCAGATCCGGCCAGGTATCCCATCTGGTTGAAGCGTGTGGAGTCTCGTAGGACGAAGCGTCTGGCACAGGAGTCTCTCGGGACGAAGCGTCTGGCACAGGAGTCTCGCGGGCCGAAGCGTCTGAGACAGAAGGATCGTCGACCCGAGGCTCATGGACAGGAGTCCTTGTAGCCTCCACCTCAGACGGGTCCACCATAGCAGTCCTGTGCTCGGGTGAATCGGCTGGGGGTGGCGGCGAGGAAGGCGTAGCAGCCTTCGTACCTCTCCCGCGGCCACCACGTGTACCTTTAGGAGCTCTCTTCTTCCCCCGACCTCCTCTCTCGGTCGGCAACTTCGCCGACGAAGAAGCGCCCTCGGGTGTCCCAATACTGTCGTACAACGCTCTCCGGAGAGTTTGGGGTGGAATGGAAGTACCCCTCCCACCACGCGCCGACGAAGGAGCCTCGGATCGCTCTCGACCCGCGCCCACCATCTTTCAACACCTGCCATGACAAAGAGTAAACGAAATTAGTACAACATAAAAAAATTGAATATCGACATGAATAATAATATGTATATATATAATTTGAGTGTATCATCATCATGTATATAATAAAAATTGAATAATACTTGACATGAACTAATAATAATCTTCATCGTCTATATATGCTCCGGGAGCAATAAATGCATCATCATCATCACTATCATCAATAAATGCATCATCATCATCACTATCGGGAACAACATGTGGAAGGCCTCCTTTATGTAATCGGTCAAGCATTGAGAGGCCATCCGCAGTAGTAACCTCTTCTTCTTCCGTCTCTTCTTGTTCTGGCTCAGGGGTGAAGTCGGATTCACTGTCGCTGTCTACTTCAATGTTCTGGGGTGAAGTAGAGCGGTTCTTGAAACGTTTTTTGGAAAGACGTGTTTCTTGGAAGAATTCTCCTTCATATGTGTCTGGGTTAATGTGAGGTTCATAATCATCTTCATTGAGGGGAGGTGGTCTAAAACGTGGCGGCACATCATAAACGACATCCCAACCATTCGGATTTGGATCAGTTTGGCAGGCCCACGGTAGATAGAAAACTTGGGTCGCCTGTTGAGACGTAATATAGACATCGGGAACATCTAAATGGGTGTTTTGTTTGATTTTGACTAGCCCTATATGTTCATGAGTCCTTCTAGTCTCCTTCGGCTGGAACCAATAACATTTGAAGACTACGACGTTTGGTGGGTTTTCACCAAAGAATATAAGTTCATAAATTGCTTCAACTCTTCCATAATACTCGACACCTCCTTTGCCGATAGCAGAGACACAACAATTTGTAGACTTTCGGTCGGCCATAGATAGCTCTTTGCCAAAAGTACGAAAGCGATACCCGTTGATGTCGTATTTGTCAAATGAACGGGCCTTATTGTCAAAACCATTAGCGACTTGTCTCAATTCGGCGTCCATAGACTCTGAATTAGCCTGCAAGTTTAATACGAAAGGATTGTTGCATTAGCCGCAAACTAACGAAATTCCGCATCGGATCCGGAGCAGAGCATAAGGGAAAATGAACCCAATCTACACATACTCGGGCTGTCCATGGATAACGTTGAACAATTCGAAAGGATGGCGGTTATAAATATGCAAAGACATGCATATTTATAGATGCCGCCCTTTCGAACGGGAGACGCATACTGGTCACGCATACTGATGATTGAAGACACCTATAGCTAGCAAGTTTCATCGGCATGAAGACCGGAACAGAGCAAATTAAGGGGGGGAGGAGATGTCATTTGTGCTCACCCACGAACGCAAGGGAGCTCATCAAATGCACAGGGAGGTCGTCGAACAGCAGACCCTCGCAGCGACGAAACAACTGCACATTGAAATCCACCCGATCAACACAAATATGATGTTTTTCATAACAGCTAGAATCGGAATATATATATGACCTAACTCATAATTTACATAGGGGGTCGGGGGTCAGTGGCATCGGGCGTCGGGGGTCAGTGGCGTCGAGGGTCGGGTGTCGGTGTCAAAACCGGCGGATCTCGGGTAGGGGGTCCCGAACTGTGAGACTTGGATCGATGGTAACAGGAGACAAAGGGGGCAAGGTTTTACCCAGGTTCGGGCCCTCCTATGGAGGTAATACCCTATGTCCTGCTTGATTATATTGATTGTATGGGGATTACAGAGCTGATCTACCTCGAGATCAAGTAACTAAACCCTAGATGAGTTCTCTTGGTCTACAACCTAAAACCCTCTGGCTTATATAGACGCCGGGGGTCCCTAGGGTTTACACATGGTCGGTTACACGTCGAAGGGATAAACATGCCTATTTACTACTCCAAACGTGGAGGACAAGCCACGATTCTCAAAGCTTCCTCCTTGGAGATGAGGTCTTCAATCCTTCCAGTATTCGGCAAGTGGCCCATATAGTCCGGCCCATAAGCAATAGGCCGACCTCCCGAGGACCCCTTAAAATAGGACTCCCTCAGTAGCCCCCGAACTAGCCTCCAACGCCAAGGGTCCAAGCTCCAGCTGCTTCAAATGATTAGAGTCTTCGGCTTGCGAGGCGAGTTCCTTTCTCCGAACAATGATCGGCCGAGTTAGTTCGGCCTTCGTCGACGTGTAATTTCTTCGATCATAGACCGTCCGAACACCATGAGTAACCGGCCCCGAAGGGGAGTAAGTAGTGACTTCTGACAACCTTTCAAAAGAAAGGTCACGGCCCACCACGACCACTGAACCAGTCGTAAAGACTCGATTCGCGGCTCGAGGCCGTTTTCACCAGCACGATCCATCAATGCACAGATCGTGCCTCGTTTTACACAGGATATGTTTAATCATGCGCATATAATGGTACGCACGCCTTGGGAAGCGGAGAGATTCACGGCGCCGTGAAGGGAGGCTAACCGGCAGCAAGCTTCAATAAAAAGGGGAAGAAAACCCCAAGGCTTATCCGCACCCCCCATTCGCATCCCTGCTTCCCCAATCTTCCGAGCTTACCGAGCCCAGATCTAGGTCTTCCATTCTTCCCCCTCCGAGCTTAGCCATGGCCAGCTCTGGCTCCAACGGCAAGTGGGAGGCGTCCACGGTCATAGACCAGGACATCCGGGATCTCAAGGACGCCGGCTACCTCCCCGCCAATGTCTTCCACCGCGCCGCAGAGGAGGGCCAGGTGATCCTCACCCCCAAACCAGGCGAGAGGTTGGTCTTTGTCCCTCACTTCATCCGGGGACTGAGCTTCCCGCTCCACCCCTTCGTGAGGGGCCTCATGTTCTTCTACGGCCTCGACTTCCACGACCTCCCGCCGAACTCTTTCATGCATATATCGGCTTTCATCATAATCTGTGAGGCTTTCTTGAGAGTCGAGCCACACTTCGGACTATGGCTCAAGATCTTCAACATCAAGCTGAAGTGTGTCGCCGGCGCACATGCGGACTGCGGCGGGGCAGTCATCGGCAAGCTTCCGCGTGTAGTGTGGCCATCCGGCACCTTCATCGACACCATCAAGACTTGGCAAAAAGAGTGGTTTTACATCACCGAGCCAAGGGAGGAGGGAGGAACTGTTCCTGCCGAATTCAGATCCGGCCCCCCGACCAGAGTGACCTCATGGGTCCGAAAGGGCCTCGACTGGGGGTCGGATACAGAGGTGGAGGACCTGCAGAGGGGCATCGCCTCCTTGATCAGGGAGGGCGTCGGCCTGACCAACGTGGTCCAGGTTATGCTTCGGCGGCGCATCCTCCCCTGCCAGCGCCGGAGTTCTCCTATGTGGAATTATCGGACTGACGACGATCCTACAGTTCGCCAACTCTTCCGCACCACTCGGGAGAAGCTATGGAAGGCGATGTTCAAGGCGCAGGAGAACTGGCCGGGCAAAAAGGAGGACAAGGGCTTGAGCACCATCAAGCCTCCACCCGAGGTATAGTATAGTTTTGTTTCATCGGCTTTGCCTTCCCAAAGATAGTCTAAGCATCGCCTTTCACAGGAATGGTTGAGCAAAGCCACGGGCATCAAGTGTCCGGCTCCTCAGCCCGAAGACCCCAAGTCTCCGCTGCTGTTGGAGATGCTCGTCGTGGCGCCTTACAAGGCGCTAGAGAAGAAGGAGAAGAAGAAGCCAGGCCGAACAGGCCTGCGCAACAGGGACCAGCCAGGGGCTGTGTCCGAAGAGACCCATGCCTCCTCGAATCAAGAGGAGGAGCACGAGGCTGAGGGGGGAGGTGATTCCCCCCTCACAGGAAAGAGGGCGGCGTCATCGGATGCCTCGGAGGAGGTAGCTCCTCCCGCCCAGAAGAAACCGCGCCGGACACAGGTAATCCCGTCCGACGACAGTTCGGACTCGAATACCGAGTCCGAGGACTTCGAGAGGTTTCCGCGGAGGAACCTCAGGGTCAAGCCCCCACCTCGAAGGTACAGATCCGAAGACCCTTCCGGGCTATTAATGCTAAGCTTCGAATGTTACTTAACATGTGAGCGCTTTATTGATTCGCAGCCCGCCACAAGTCCTCCCCACCGATCAAGTTTCGGACAGGGAGACCCCGCCCGCCGAGCTAGCGGAGAGCGGGACCACGTCGCACCCCTCTCCTCCGGGCGCCGCGAAGGATGCCGTGGAGGCGTCCTCCCAACAGGCTCCTTTGGAGCCGAACTCTGGAGGTAGGGGCGACGAAGTCATGGCCGAGGCAAACACCTCGGCCACCGAAGACCCGGGGGAGAGTCCCCTCCCGGACATTGAGGAGACCAGACAAGAAGACGTCCAGTCACCTCTAAGGCGGTCTCCGGAGCGCACCATGCCTCCGGAGGCACCGATTCAATCTCCGGTTGGAGATCGGGTCGACCGATCCCCACCGGCGCCACCGACGAATGGGTGGCAGGCCATGGGGGAGGCTCTATCAAGCGCCTCCATCTCCGGGGAACACCGCACTCTTATGGGTGCGATATTGCAGAGCATCCAGTCCGTTGACCACGGACTGAAGGAGGCCTTCAATGGTCTCCTGACGGGCTTCCAGGTAAGCCATGTAATGCTCTATTTTGTGAAATATTATTTTCTATAAGTTATGATTGTACACATGGCAGCCCCCGAGCCCCAGGTGAGTTTGGAAAAACTTACCTGGGGGTCAAATCATAGATCCTTATCCAAACTATGTATAGGACAATATATGCTCGGATCATTTTGTCAGCCCTTAAGAGGATCGTACATAGGATCATTTTAGTGATAGTTCGGAGGTTGTAAATTACTGTAACGTTATATGATGTTGTTTGTTACAGGCTTCGTCGACGGCAGCGACCAATAACGCTGCCGAGCTAGAAGAGCTAAATCGGAAGCTTAAGAGCTCTGAGGACGAGCTTGACGCTCTAAACACGAGATTCGACGAGGCACAAGGTAAGTCGAATTAGAGTAAAAAACTCTTCGTTACCGTACTGCCAATGCAGTGTTGTTTGATATGCTTAATGCTTGCACAGCCTCGGCGAAGGAGCTTGAGAAACTCAAGGCCGAGCTTGAGAAGGCCAAGCAGGAGGCTGCGGTGGAGAAGGCGGCTGCCAAAGAAGCAGCTACCACGCTATCCACCCTAAGAGCCACCAGCGACAAGCACGAGGCTCGGGTGGAGGAAATCCAGCAGGAGCTCAAAGATGCTGGGCAGAAGTGCGAGGACTTGGAGCGGAAGGGCAAGGAGCAGGCCGCCGAACTATCCACCCTGAAAACCAATCTCCAAAAGGAGCGGGTGGATAGGCGGTCATTTGAAGAGGAGCTCAGCCAAGCCAAAGCTATCATGGATGGTAAGTCGTATTCATTGCAGTGTATCTTCGGGGACAGCAAGTTCGAGTTGCTTACCCAAGTATGGCGTTCCTCATGCGCCTGCTCGGACCTCCAGAAGAGCTTAGCGGACGCGAAGCAGTTCTATGCTTCGCGGGGAGAAGGAGATGAAGCTCGGCTATTCTGGGCGCAATTCGAAGCCCCCGAGCGTTCTCCTCTCCTTGTGGAGCAGCTGAAGCAGCTGATGGAGCTACACCGGATGGCGGAACCGGCCATGAAGGATCTCTGTATCCGGCTATGGCCCAACGAGCCACTGCCGGGCAGCTACTTCGGCCTGGTGCGGAAGCTGAGCGACGCCACTCCTCGGATCGACGCATTGAGGCGGTCTTCCTGCATCGAGGGAGCTAGGATGACCTTCGCGAAGGCCAAGGTGCAATGGCCGGGGCTGGATCCGATGAAGGTAGCCACAGCTCCTCCGCCCCCTGGAAAGGGTCATAGGCGCCCCGAGCTGTACTTCTCCGGAGTTATGGAGGGTGCTCGGGCCATAGAATCACAGTGTACGAGAGAGAACGAGTATGAATAGATTACTGTATTATGTCCGAAGACTTGTCAGTGTGTATATATTTAAAATGCATGGTTTTATCATGTCTTGTATGTTTTGCATCCTTTATAACTCCTTTGTGGCCGTTAACTCTGAAAGCTGCGAGTCATCGGCTTCAGCCCCCGTGTAGATACTACACAAGGTGTCTCTTCCAACCGCACTATAACCCTTAGCCGAACTATCGGCACCCGAAGGTGGTAGTGTGGAGCGGACAAGGCAATCGTACCATAATGCTTTATTGCTTTCACTTAGCCGTAGGGGCGCGAGAAAGGAGTGCGGGGCTGATGACTAGCCCCCAGGCGTTTGTGATGTTCGGAAAAACCGCGGCCAAAGCCTATATCACATGGTTTGTACTAACACCAAACCCGTCGTATGACACGGAATAACCTCTGACGAGATTTAGCTAAGCTCGGATTCGCAGACCGGTTCTCGCATACCATGACAGTCAGTTTTCGGCTTTCTCCGCTGAGGCGCTTAACCAGACTAGCCGGAAGCGTAATCGCAGCGGTGCTCCCTTTACCCTTTTAGCCAAACTAGCAGAACATAAAGGGGCAAGCATAGGAGCCGGGTAACCCAACTATTGACCCAAGACATAGTTCGGAACCAATGCATATAAAGCGGAATTCCAAGGGCCGATTACTTAAAAAATTTGTGATTATGGCGATTTTTA
This sequence comes from Elymus sibiricus, assembly GCA_039707655.1. Classification (NCBI taxonomy): domain Eukaryota; kingdom Viridiplantae; phylum Streptophyta; class Magnoliopsida; order Poales; family Poaceae; genus Elymus; species Elymus sibiricus. The sequence continues at coordinate 131,468,285 of CM077663.1, forward strand.
AGGTCGAGCCCCCGGTCTATTAGCCGGTTGCATCGTATAGTATACCAAACAGGTTCGCAAGAAGAGGGAGAAAACAGAAAGTGTTCCGAAAAGGGACAGCAAAGAAAGAATGATATATCTGTATTTTACTCAACAACTCTTATTATTCAAATTGCCGATGCAACTGTTTACAGGTTTTTGATAAATGAAATATAAATTTTACAGGAGAGGTTGTACCAAGGGCCTTCGATAGATGACCTGATGTCCTTGATGTGCCCTGTCGCTTATCTGCTCCTGCATCTCCTAAGGAGGTGTATGCCTTTATGGGCTTTGTTAGTTCGGCGAACGGACCTTGAAGAAAGGGTCTTGAGAAGTCGCCTAGGTATGGATGAGCTCGACGCCTTTAGCAGGCACTTTATGGTACCTGTAGTATGTCCGAAGACGTGTTGATGGTAATAGTTCGGTCCAGCCGAACACCTACCTTTAATAATTTTCCCCACCGCTGCCCAAGGGATTTTGAGCGCGAAGTTGTGCCTCCGTGGCACGTACCTTGCCGGCTCTAGGGCCCTGCGATGGGGGGCGAGTCCATATTTACGGGGAGTGGAAGGTTCTGGTACTTCAGATTGAGACTGAGCTCTCTTCATAGCCTTGGGTGCCTTGACGGCAGATGTCGGCGATTACCAATCATCGGTGTAATGGAATTCGGCCGCCAGGGCCAACGCATGTTCCTCAGTTCGGAGGGAGCGCTCTGTATTGCCATTAACTGTAATGACCCCCCTAGGGCCGGGCATCTTGAGCTTGAGGTATGCGTAGTGAGGGACGGCGTTAAAGCGAGCGAACGCTGTACGGCCGAGCAGGGCGTGATAGCCGCTGCGGAAAGGTACGATGTCGAAGATCAAGTCCTCACTTCGAAAGTTATCGGGCAAGCCGAACACAACCTCCAGGCTTACGGAGCCTGTGTACCGGGCTTCAACGCCTGGGATCACTCCTTTGAAAGTAGTGTTGCTGGGCTTGATCCTTGACGGATCTATGCCCATCTTTTTCACCGTATCTGAGTAAATCAGATTGAGGCTACTTCCACCGTCCATTAGGACTTTAGTGAGGTGGTACCCATCTATTATCGGGTCTAGGACGAGTGCGGCCGAACCCCCGTGACGGATACTGGTCGGGTGGTCGCGTCGATCGAAAGTGATCGGATATGCTGACCATGGGTTATACTTCGGGGCTACAGGCTCTATGGCGTAGACATCTCGAAGGGCGCGCTTTCTCTCCTTTTTGGGTATATGAGTGGCGTAGATCATGTTTACTGTCTTTACCTCTGGAGGGAATTTCTTTTGACCGCCAATGATCGGACCACGAGGCTCATCCTCGTCCTCGCTGCGCGGGCTCTTGCCTTGGTCCTCGGATGCGAGCTTGCCGGCCTGTTTGAAGACCCAACAGTTACGGTTGGTGTGATTGGCGGGATTCTCTTGAGTGTCGTGGATCTGGCAAGGCCTCTCTAGGATCTTGTCCAGCGGGGTGGGTCCATCGTGTTTGCCTTTAGGAGGCTTCTTCCGGTGCCCAGGACGGGAATTGCGGAAGCCAGCATTGACAGCCGTGTCATCGGCATCACTATTATTGTGCCGGCGCTTGTTCTTGTTGCGCTTCGGTTTCCCGTTTCCATCCCGGACTTCAGAGGTTCCGGGGTCTTCGGGGTTATGGCTACGTCTAGCTAGCCAATTATCCTCGCCCGGGTCATAAGTGATGTGAGGGCGGACATTGTCATTGGTTTGTCCTGGTCGAGCTGTCGAGCCAGCCATTCATCCCGAATATTATGCCTGAAGGAGGCTATAGCTTCGGCGTCCGGGCAGTCTACGATCTGATTCTTCTTGGTCAGGAAACGATTCCAGAATAGCCGCGCGGACTCTCCTGGCTTCTAAACGACGTTGCTTAGATCGGAGGAGTCCGGCGGTCGAACATAAGTGCCCTGGAAGTTAGATCGGAATGCCTCTTCTAAGTCTTCCCAGCACCCAATAGAGTTTTCGGGGAGGCTATTTAACCAGCGCCGAGCTGGCCCCTTGAGCTTCAGGGGTAAGTATTTGATGGCGTGGAGATCATCTCCTCGTGCCATGTGGATGTGGAGGAGGAAATCCTCAATCCATACGGTTGGGTCAGTTGTCCCATCGTATTGCTCTATGTTTACGAGCTTAAACCCTTCCGAGAACTAATGCCGCATCACCTCGTCCGTGAAGTACAGTGGGTGGGCGGCGCCTCTGACCCGAGCTATGACGCGCCGGTGATCGGTGTCTGTCCTAGCTCGGGCTCGTTCCCGATCTTCATTGCAGTCGAACCAAGGCCGGTACCCTTCCCGTCTATCGGGTGAGTATCCTCTGGATCCGTAGATGGATCGCGTACGGCCTGCTCTATAGTCCAGGTCGTGTCGCAGGTCGAACCTGTCATCGGGCTCTAGTGGCTCCTTTCCCCGTCTACGGGGTATCGTCGGCCTATAACCGGTATCATTAGCCGTCCTGTCGCGTCCTCGAGGGGGGCAGTCTGGCTTGTCATATGGGGTATGCTTTGGAGACGGCGTATCAGTGAGCTCGTCATCGAATTGCGGCAGCAGCCTTCTGTGTGGGTAGCTCTTAGGTTGGTCCGATAGACCGGTGTCGCGTTCTTCCTCAGCTGAGAGGACTCTCGTCCATCGGTCGTTGAGGTCGTCTTGTTCGGCTCTGAGCTGCCGCTCTTTTGCTTTCAGGCTGCGAGCTGTGGATATGAGCTGTTGCCTGAACAATTCCTGATCTTCAGGATTGTCGGGAATGGCGAAGTCATCGGCAGCCGCATTATTCTCCCCCTCGATAGAGCGGAGGTAGTCGTCGTCCTCAGGATCATCTGGATCATCGGGGTTGCGACGGTCTTCGGGTCTCTCCTGACCCTCTAACGGGTGTTCAGGGATTTCGGGACCGCCGATGTCTTCCGGGGTGTCTCCATCCCCGGTGCCGTCGATAGACTTTCGCCCCTTTTTTCCTTTTGACCGTTTATGCGGCTTTCGGCGTCTTGACGGCGCTTCATCCGATTTATCACCGTTGTTTTTCGGAGTGTCCACCATGTAGACGTCGTATGTAGAGGTGCCAGTCCACTGTCCGGTCTTAGCGGGGGTGAGGGAGTGATCTTCCTCATCCATGTACTCTGCTTCCTCGGAAGCGTAGTCTAGCATGTCGGTTAAATCCTCGACAGTGGCTATCAAGTGGGTGGTGGGTGGGACGAAAAATCTGTCCTGACCCGTCTGAGGCCCGATCTGAGAATAGATCGGGGTTGGGTCGTCGTTGATCTTCATCGACGAGATCCGATCTAGAGCCTCGTCGAGTATCGAGAGCTTGATCGGACCGGTCTGCCCAGAGCTTCCGGAGTGAACCTCCGATGCGTCCGTGCAGGGAGAGTGTTCGGCAAGAACCGATGTCCGGACGTCGGGTACTATGACCTGATCCGGACTGAAGGTCGGGCCCTCGTCGGGGTAGATCCCATGGGCGGGGCCGAAAGATGGGTCTGGGGTTGAGGCCTCAGAGTCTTCGGGCATGGCAGGCGAGACTGCGAGCCCGGTTAATGATAGATCACCTCGAGAGTCTACGGAGAACTCTAAGTTCCCGAATCTGACCTCTTGATCAGGGGCGAAACTTCCGACGCGGCCTAGATGGCCGGTCGGGTCGGCGTGCAGCACTATGCTGCCGAAAGCGAAAATCTGTCCAGGGACAAAAGTGTCCCTATTGCGGACCTCTTCGTTGATGACTAGGTGAGCCATCGATTCCTTCTGACGATCACAGCGGAACTCTCAATGAAAGCACCAATGTCGGTGTCAAAACCGGCGGATCTCGGGTAGGGGGTCCCGAACTGTGAGACTTGGTTCGATGGTAACAGGAGACAAAGGGGGCAAGGTTTTACCCAGGTTCGGGCCCTCCTATGGAGGTAATACCCTACGTCCTGCTTGATTATATTGATTGTATGGGGATTACAGAGCTGATCTACCTCGAGATCAAGTAACTAAACCCTAGATGAGTTCTCTTGGTCTACAACCTAAAACCCTCCGACTTATATAGACGCCGGGGGTCCCTAGGGTTTACACATGGTCGGTTACACGTCGAAGGGATAAACATGCCTATTTACTACTCCAAATGTGGAGGACAAGCCACGATTCTCAAAGCTTCCTCCTTGGAGACGAGGTCTTCAATCCTTCCAGTATTCGGCAAGTGGCCCATATAGTCCGGCCCATAAGCAATAGGCCGACGTCCCGAGGACCTCTTAAACCAGGACTCCCTCATCAGGGGTCAGTGTCGTCGGGGGTCGGGGGTTAGTGGCGTCGGGGGTCGGGGGTCAGTGGCTTCTTCTTCCTCTTCTTCTTTTATTCCTTTTCTTTTTCTTCTTCTTCTTCTTCTTCTTATCCTCCTCCTCCTCCTCCTCTCTTCTTCTTCTTCTTCTTCTTCTTCTTCTTTTCTTCTTCTTCTTCTTCTTTTCTTCTTCTTCTTTTTCCTTTTTCATTTTTTTCCTTCTTCTTTTCTTCTTTTTTTTTCTTATAACCTAACTAACTAACCTAACTAACTAACTAACCTAAACTAACCTAACTAACTAACTAACCTAAATTAACTAACTAACTAATTAACATAAATAAAAAACAGAAAAAAAATTACCTTTGAAGGTGCCGGTGGAGGAGGGGGCCGGTGGAGTGGACTGGGAGGGAGGAGGTGGGGCGCCGCGGGGAGGGGGCGCTCGCCACAGGGGCGGCGGGACGGCGGGCCGGTCGGTGGGCGGCGGGACGGCGGGGCGGCGGGGCGGCCGGTGGGTGGGAGCGGCGGCCGGTGGGTGGGGGCCACGGGGAGGGGGGCTCTCCGCGGGACGGCGGGGGGGCTGGTGGGTGGGGGCGGCGGTCGGTGGGCGTCGGGGAGCGGAGGGAGGGAGGGAGAGGGAGGGAGAGAGAAAGGGGGGCCGCGGGGAGGGGGGCTCACCGCGGGGCGGCGGGGCGGCCAGTGGGTGGGGGCGGCCGGTGGGCGTGAGCGGCCGGTGGGTGGGGGCGGCTGCCGGTGGGCGTCGGGTCGGGGCGGGAGCGGCCGGAGGGAGAGAGAGGGTGGCGGCGCGGTGGTGGGGGCGGGATGGAGACGCGGGAGAGTGAGGGGGGTGGAGGTGGATCCGGCCGTTATGGGGGGCGGGCTCTTTGTCGTCTGCTAGCAGACGGCAAAGAGGGGGGACGGGGGTGGGGCCCCACCGTGACCGTTAGGGGACATCCTCTTTGCCGTCCGCTAGCAGACGGCAAATCTTACCCGACGGCAACGATGTACCCAGGGTGCAGTGGGGCCCGCCCGTGACATTTGCCGTCTGCCTGCCCAATCTTTGCCGTCCGCTAGCCGACGGCAAAGGGTGGGCTGATGGTAAAGGCTTTCTTTGCCGTCTGCCCACCCTTTGCCGTCCGTTTTCTGCAAGCTGATGGCAAAGGCTTTCTTTGCCGTCTGCCAACAGACGGCAAAGACATGGCGGACGGCAAATGATCTGATTCCAGTAGTGCATATAGGCGAATTCTCCACTATAACGTTTGTCAGTACATCCAAAGATGATATCGTCCACATATATTTGGCACACAAATAATTAATCATCATATGATTTCGTGAAAAGAGTTGGGTCAAGTGAAGCGGGTTTGAAGCCTTTCTTCATGAGGAATTCCTTCAGTGTGTCATACCACGCCCGAGGGGCTTGCTTGAGGCCATAGAGAGCCTTGTTGAGTCTGAAGACTTTGTCCGGATGCTTAGGATCTTCAAAACCTGGGGGTTGAGCAACATATACTTCTTCCTCAAGCTTACCATTGAGGAATGCACTTTTCACATCCGTTTGATATAAGATGATATTGTGATGGTTAGCATAAGCAAGCAATATGCGAATAGCTTCAAGTCTAGCAACATGTGCAAAATTTTCATCAAAGTCAATTCCCTCAACGTGTGTATAGCCCTGTGCCACAAGACGGGCCTTATTCCTCACTACCTGACCAAGTTCATCTTGTTTGTTGCGGTAGATCCACTTGGTACCTATGACATTGTGCTTGCGGAGATCTGGGCGTTTGACGAGTTCCCACACGTTGTTGAGCTTGAATTGATGCAATTCCTCTTGCATTGCTTGAATCCACTCAGGCCCCAAGAATGCTTCATCAACTTTGGTGGGCTCTGTGATAGAGACAAAAGCAAAGTGCCCACAAAAGTTAGAGAAATGAGAAGCTCTTGAGCGAGTGAGAGGACCAGGTGCATTGATGTCGTCGAGTATTTTCTCAATCTGCACTTCATTTGCAAGTCTTGGATGAGCAGGTTGATGACTTTGTTGAGGCTGAGTAATTTCATCCGCGCCATTTTCTTCAGTTGTATCAGCATGAATATCTTCAATGGTTGGTACTACTTCTTCAGAGAATGGTTGTTCTTCAGTAGGGATCATGTCTTCAGTGGCCTTGAACCTAATGGATTCCTCAGGAGGCATTTCATCTAGCACAGGAGGTAGGTGCTCTCTTTGTGAGCTGTTAGTTTCATCGAACCGCACATCTACAGTTTCAACCACCTTGTTGTGATAGTTGTGATAGGTGTTGAAGACTCTGTAGGTGTGCGAGTCCTTTCCGTAACCAAGCATACAACCTTCATGTGCTTTCGGTGCAAATTTAGAGTTGTGGTGAGGATCTCTAATCCAGCATTTAGCACCGAAGACTTTGAAATAACTCACATTGGGTTTCCTGTCAGTGAGGAGTTCATAAGAAGTCTTCTTGAGGAATTTGTGAAGATATACCCTGTTGATGATGTGGCAAGCAGTATTGATTGCCTCAGGCCAGAAGCGACGAGGGGTCTTGTATTCATCAAGCATGGTGCGAGCCATCTCAACCAGAGTCCTATTCTTGCGCTCCATGACGCCATTATGCTGAGGAGTATAAGGGGCAGATAGCTCATGAGTAATACCAAGTTCATCAAGATAATCATCAAGACCAGTGTTCTTGAACTCAGTCCCATTATCACTCCTGATATGCTTGATTTTGATGCCGAAATTCGTCAAGGCCCTTGAAGAAAATCGTTTGAAGACATTCTGCACTTCAGATTTGTACAGGATAATGTGCACCCAAGTATAGCGAGAGAAATCATCAACAATGACAAAGCCATATAAGCATGGAGTATTTGTTAGTGTGGCATAGTGAGTGGGACCAAAGAGATCCATATGAAGCAATTCAAAAGGACGAGTGGTAGTCATGATAGTCTTGGATGGATGCTTCGATCTGGTCATCTTTCCAGACTCACAAGCCCCACACAAGTGATCCTTGAGGAATTTGACACCCTCAATACCAATGACATGCTTTTTCTTCGAGAGCGTGTGCAAGTTCCTCATGCCAGCGTGTCCAAGTCGTCGATGCCATAACCAACCTTTTGAAGCTTTTGCCAGTAAGCACGTGGCCGGCTGTGGACCTGTAGAGAAATCAACAATATACAAGTATCCTCTCCTAAAGCCTTCGAAGACTTTGGATTTGTCAGATTCCATGATGACAACACAACGGTATTTGCCAAAGATGACAACCATATCAAGATCACAAAGCATTGAGACAGACATGAGGTTGAAACCGAGGGACTCGACAAGCATCACCTTATCCATGTGTCGATCCTTCGAGATTGCAATCTTACCTAGACCCAATACCTTGCTTTTTCCTTTGTCCACGTAAGTGATATGCTTCAGATGAGAGGGAGCTAGTGGAATGTTCATCAATAGGTTCTTGTCACCAGTCATGTGGTTGGTGCATCCACTGTCGAGGACCCACTCAGTTGCTTTGGGTGTTTCATCCTGCAGATGAATTAGTACAACTTACGAACGCATATGCTTCAAAGTGAAGAATATGACATTAAATTCATCAGATTGAATTTCATCACATAGTATAGTGAGAAAAGTAATATGAGGACGTGAGAAATGAATGATTCATTTCTTCGTGATTAGCTTGCGTCCTTTCAAGCATTTCTTCAGGTCTCCAGCAAATTCATCAGACGTTTTAAGTTCGTCTGGAGACCTGAACCTGCATAAGAGATTAGTTCAATTTCTTCACCACCCACATCTGGAGGGGTGGTAAAGAGTTCATCATTCTGCGCGCTCCATATGAGAAAGGTGGCATTGAAGCAAGTGCACTTCGTTTCACAGGAGGGGGGTTAGAGTACTCATATGAATAAGCAGAGAAATTCTTCGAGGACTTATGAACATAGTGATTTGAAGAATAATGAACATATTCATGACCCTTAGATTTTCCCTGCGAAACAGAAGCATTAGCACGAGAATGATATGATTTTTGACCATATGAGGAATTTGGTCCATGTGAGGACTTTGGTCCTTGTGAAGACTTTGGTCCGGATGAAGAATTTGATCTGGGCTTCCTGTTTTTCACTCGTGGTGTCATGATGACATTCACTTGAAGATTATCAAGGTACCTTTTGGGGGCCCGGATTTTCTTCATCGGAGGACCGTTCCTGCAGTTAGTACCAACATATCTGGCAAATACTTCACCATTCTGATTTTTGAACAGTTTATAGTTGGAGTCGAATGACTCATCAGAGGAATATGAAGATTCACAAGTAAAGCCAGATAAAGTGGATGGATCTACACGAGGTCCTTTTGCAGCAACCTATGAGGTTTCGGGGTACTGCTCAGGTTTCCAGTAGGATCCATCAACATTGAGTTTCCTCTCAAAGGCAATACCCTCTTTCCTAGGGTTCCTGTTCAGAATCTGCTTTTTAAGCACATCACAAAGGGTTTGATACCCTTTGAGGCTTTTGTATATGTATGTCACATACAATTCCTTCAACCCTGCATTTTCATTAGTGACACTTGTGGTATCCTCATATGAGGAATTTGTGACCACGGAAATAGTTGAAGAATTTGCAGCAATAGAAGCATTTGAACTTTCAGGTGAAGAATGAGCAGTTTCACGTTCGATGCATTTCAAGCAAGGTGGAACAAAATCTTCCTGAGCGGTACTGATCTGTTGAGCAAGCAAAGAATCGTTATCCCTTTGAAGATCTTCATGAGACACCCTTAGTTTCTCAAGATCTTGCTTTCTTTGAAGAAATTCATAAGAAAGCTTCTCATGATCGACTAAGAGAGCATCATGACGACTTTGAAGGTTATCAAACTTAGACTGAAGACTTTGAAGTCCCTTAGTCAGAGTTTGAGTTCGATCCATTTCCTCATTCAACAGGTCATCGCTTTTGTCTAGCAGTTTCTGAAACCTTTCCAAAGCAGTTTGTTGTTTGATGGCAATATTAGCAAGTTTGGAATAGCTAGGTTTGAAGTTTTCATCAGATTCACATTCACTGGATTCAGATGAGGAATGATGTTTGAGTACCTTTGAACTTTTTGTCATGAGGCACATAGACGAGGAAGATGAAGTTGGATCTGTCTCCTGAGTTTTGAGGAAGTTCTTGTATTCGATGGACATGGGATCTTGACGAGTGCGATAACCTTCATGAACATCAGAGAGCCTATCCCGGATGAGCTTTGCATTCTGAAGATGGTAGATGCTTTTGAACATGACCTTTGATAATCTAGAGCAGATGATATTCTTTGCCTGAGCGTCCAACTGTGTGTACTTATAAATGTCATCAGCGTTTGCCATCTTGCAGAGATCTGTCAGTCCAAGCTCAGTAACAGTCCATAACTCGCTGTTCTTCGATATGAGGTGCTTCCGCATGAGGACTTTCCATTTGGGATAGTTAGATCCATCAAAGACAGGGCACACTATAGTTGTCTGGGCACTTCTTGCCATGAAGCAATAGGTGGGAGCATATTCATCGTTGCCAAGGTTGGAGTCATCATCACTTTCTTCAGTGTTGAAGATTGACTTGCTGACGAAGGCAGTAGCGAGAGCTAGGCTAACCACACCGGAGTTAGACTCCTCTTCAGATTCCTCATCTTCTTCATATTCTTCAGATTCTTCTTCAGAATCCATTTCCTTGCCAATAAGTGCCCGAGCCTTCCTTAAGTTATTCTTCCTGTGCGATGATGACTTTGAGGACTTTAAAAAATTCTTCTTTTTCTTCGAGTCATCAGAACTATCATCCTTGTATTTCTTCTTCTTTGATTCTTTTTCCCAGAGAGGACAGTCAGCAATATAGTGGCCAGATTTCTTGCATTTGTGACAAGTTCTCTTCTTGTAATCGCTTTATGAAGATTTTGAGTTCTTCATGCCACTTTTTAATGATTTTCCAAACCGACCTCTCCTTGAGAACTTCTGGAATTTCCTCACGAGCATTGCAAGCTCCTAACTCAGTTCTTCAGGATCACCAAGGCTACTGTCAGATTCTTCGCCTTCGGATGAGGAAATTGCCTTAGCCTTCAAAGCACGACATCTTCCATAGCTTGGCCCGTAGAGGTTTCTCTTCTCAGCTTGTTGGAATTCATGAGTATTGAGTCTCTCAAGAATATCAGCAGGATCTAGTAACTTGTAGTCTCCACGTTCTTGAATCATCAAAGCAAGTGTATCGAATGAGGAATCAAGAGATCTCAGCAGTTTCTTCACCACCTCATGGTCGGTGATGTCAGTGGCACCAAGAGCTTGAAGCTCATTGAAGATATCAGTGAGACGATCGAAAGTTTGTTGAACATTTTCGTTGTCGAGTCTTTTGAAGCGGTTGAAGAGATTGCAAAGAACATCAACTCGAGAGTCACGTTGAGTAGAAACACCTTCATTGACTTTGGACAGCCTATCCCAGATAAGCTTAGCAGTTTCCAAAGCACTCACTCTTCCATACTGACCTTTGCTCAGATGGCCACATATGATATTCTTCGCTTGAGAGTCGAGTTGCTTGAATCTCTTCACATCAGCAGCAGTGACAGTGGGTGTGACGCGGGGAACGCCATTTTCCACAACATACCAGAGATCGTTGTCAATTGCCTCAAGATGCATGTGCATCTTGTTCTTCTAGTAGGGGTAGTCCGTCCCATCGAAGGTAGGACACCCAGATGAGACCTTGATCATGCCTGCAGTCGACGTAACTAAAACTCCAGGTGGTTAAACCAAAATCACACAGAACAAGGGAGTACCTTGCTCTGATACCAATTGAAAGTGCGTTATATCGACTAGAGGGGGTGAATAGGCGATTTTTACAAATTCGTCACTGAGGAATTTCGAGATGAGGAATTTGCTAAGTGATGAAATACTCGCAACGGAATAAGTACTCAAGTGCATGCGAAACATAGCAGTAGCATTGTCATCATGATGAAATGAAACATACACAGAGCATAAGTAGCGTGAACAGGATAAGCAGGCAGAAGATAGAGTGACTGAAGAATTTGAGATGAGGAAATTGAGAAAGTCTTCAGTCAAATTCTTCAAACAGTGACAATCAGTTTCACAACAAGTACATTGAAGAAATGAAAGGGTTGAGGAAATAGAACCAGGAGCTCGATGAAGACAGTGATTTGATGACCCAGTTCCAATTGCTGTGACAGTCGTACATCTGGTTCGGAGCGGCTTGGTATTTAAACCAAAGGACACACGGTCCCAGGACACACAGTCCTTACAGTATTCTCCGTGAGCTAAGGTCACACAGACCTCGCCCAACACTCGTGGTAAGTCTTTAGGGTAGACTTCCAAACCCTGACAAACTCGGTCACCCGGCGATCCACAATTGACTGTTGGATGCTCTAGACCATGACGCCCAACCGTCTAGAAGATACACAATCTTCAAAGGTAAAAAGCGTTGGTTCCACACAGGAACAATCTCTTTAGTGATGCTCAATCACTTTGGGTTTTGGTGGTTTGGGTTTTGTGTTTTTCCTCACTGATGATTTTCTCTCAAAGTCCTTGGATGATGGGTTGCTCTCAAATGACAAGTGTCAATCTCTCTCTGAGCAGCCAACCAACTAGTGGTTGTGGGGGGGCGGCTATTTATAGCCAGGGTGCAACCCGACATGATAAGACATAAATGCCCCCAATGATATGACCGTTATGTGGATAAGATATCTGGACAGCTGGCGCAAAGCACAGCAACGGTCGGAATTTGAACTATCAAATTCCTCAGGACTTATCATATTCCTCATGGTAGGCAATTCGCACTGGCGAAATTCTAACTCCTCAGTTAGACCAATTTCCTCAGAGACTAGAAGAACATCGTCTCTGTCACTGAAGAACTTGACTGAGCTATAAGAGATTTCCTAAGGCTTCACTCGAAGAATTGGTTATGTTGAGGCATTTGAGTTGAGCATCAGTTGGAAATTTCCCCTTAGTATTACCTCGGCCCCCTTTAACAGTACAGCGTTTCCCATGACTCAAAGAAAGGAAATGAAACTATGAAAACAAAAGTCTTCACGCTTCATAGTCCTCGATAATATCTTCAAGGTCACACCGAATTCTTCAGCTTCAAAGTCTTCAGGGAAAAACCAAAATCTTCACTAAAGTCTTCAGCTGAAGACATTCATTTTTAGGGGTCGACATTCTTCGTATATATCAAACTCCTCAGCGACTTATAGAGCCTGTGTACACTCACACACTTATTAGTCCCTTAACCTATAAGTCTTCAATACACCAAAATCACTAAGGGGCACTAGATGCACTTACATTACTGCTTGCTCAGCCCTTCATATAGCGTTGCTAGTTGCAGGTGCAAGTTGTTTCCATGTGACAACATGGATATTTTTTGAGATATCACAATATTATTGCTATTTAATTTAATGCACATATATACTTGGTAAAAGGTGGAAGGTTTGGCCTTTTGCTCAGTGTTTTGTTCCACTTTTGCCGCCCTAGTTACTTGTGTACCGGTGTTATGTTCCATATTGAGCGCTCCTAACATGCTTGGGGTTGTTATGGGGACCCCCTTGATTTTTGTTTTGGGATAAAACTCTTCTGGCAAGGCCCAACATTGGTACTACATTTGCCTAATAACTAATAAAACTTGCATAAGGACTTTCCGGACCCCGTGGATAATTAATCAACCCCCGGGCCAATGCTCCTCATGACTGTTGGTCCAACCTAGAGCACTGTGCGGGGCCACCCCAGGGCAACTTGGGTGATTTCTATCAGGCCACTGTACACTAGCTCATCTGGTCGTGTCCTGAGAACGAGATACGCGGATCCTATCGGGTTCGTCGACACGTCGGGCGGCCTTGCTGGATTTGTTTTACCTTTCTCGAATGTCTTGTGCACGGGATTCCGAGGATTCTTTGGGCTATCTCGAGGTTGAGGTTTTCCACTAGAATTCTGAGGATACTATGGGCTATCCCACGGTTGAGGTTTTCCACGTAGCGTGTGGCTAGTTTGTGATGGATGAGTTGGAGCACCCCTGCAGGGTTAAATCTTTTTTAGAAGCCGTGCCCGTGGTTATGTGGCAACTTGGAAATTTGTTTAACATCCGGTCATAGAAAAATTAAAGTAAACTCAAATAAAATACACCAACCGTGTGCGTAACTGTGACTGTCTCTACTCGTGAGTTCTGAACCGAGAGAGAACACGGTGGGGTTATGTTTGACCATAAGTAGGAGTTCAGGATCACTTAGTGATCATTACTAGTTCACGTTTGTTTATGCATACATCACCCTTCTTATTCTTGTACTCATAAGTTAGCCACTCAAATAAATGCTTAGTGCTTGCTGCAGCCTCACCACTTAACCATATCTCACCCATTAAGCTTTGCTAGTCTTGATACGCTTGGACATGTGTGACGTGGCTTGGACTGCGCCGGTACTTCCCCAAAGAGGAAGGGATGATGCAGCACAGCGACGGTAAGTATTTCCCTCAGTTATGAAACCAAGGTTATCGAACCAGTAGGAGGATCACCAACACCCAACAAGCAGCACCTGCACACAAACAACAAATACTTGCAACCCGACGCGAAAGAGAGGTTGTCAATCTCTCTACGGTAATAAGATAGATTAGGTAGTGATAGATAGGAGAGATAGATCTCTCAAGAACACAAATAAAAAGAGCAAATATGCAGCAATATATTTTTGGGTTTTTGGGTTTGTAGATCTGAAAACAAAGATTGCAAAAACATAGATCGGAAAGCAATATGATGGAAAAGTAGACCCGGGGGCCGTAGGGTTCACTAGTGGCTTCTCTCATGAGTATAGCGCACGGTGGGTGAACAAATTACTGTTGGGCAATTGATAGAAAATCGAACAGTCATGACGATATCCAAGGCGATGATCATTATATAGGCATCACGTCCAAGATAGATAGACCGACTCCTATCTGCATCTACCTCTATTACTCCACACATCGACCGCTATCCAGCATGCATCTAGTGTATTAAGTTCATGGAAAAATGAAGTAATGCAATAAGAACGATGACATGATGTAGACAAGATATATTCATGTACGAATAGACCCCATCGTGTTATCCTTAATAGCAACGGTACATACGTGTCTTGCTGCCGCTTCTGTCACTGGGAAAGAACACCGCAAGATCGAACCCATCACAAAGCACCTCTTCCCATGGCAAGAAAAATCGATCTAGTCGGCCTAACTAAACCAAAGATTCGCAGAAGAAATACGATGCTATAAGCAATCATGCATATAATAGATCAAAGAAGACTCAAATAATATTCATGGATAGAAACTAATCATGAACTCAAAATTCATCGGATCCCAACAAACACACCGCAAAAGTTTACATCAAATAGATCTCCAAGAGACCATTGTATTGAGAATCATAAGAGAGAGTGAAGAAGCCATCTATCTACTGCCTATGGACCCGTAGGTCTATGGTGGACTACTCACGCATCATCGGAGAGGCACCTATGAAGCAGATGAACCCCTCCGTGATGGTGTTTAGATTGGATCTCGCGGTTCTGAAACTTGTGGCGGCTGGAATTGTGTTTCTCGACTCCCCTAGGGTTTTCCGAATATTTGAGAATTTATAGGCATCAGCGGCGGTGCGGAAGGGGGCCGAGGAGGGCACAACCCATCAGGGCGCGCCGGGGCCCCCCTGGCACGCCCTGGTGGGTTGTGCTCTCCACAGCCCACCTCTCTGGCAGTTGTTTGGCCCACTGGGTGTCTTCTGGTCCAGAAAAAATCTCCAAAAAGTTTCGTCGCGATTGGACTCCGTTTGGTATTGATTTTCTGCGAAGTAAAAAACAAGCAAAAACATCAACTGGCACTTTGGCACTATGTCAATAGGTTAGTCCCAAAAAATGATATAAAGTTGTTATAAAATGATTGTAAAACATCCAAGAATGATAATATAATAGCATGGAACAAGCAAAAATTATAGATACGTTGGAGACGTATCAGCATCCCCAAGCTTAATTCCTAATCGTCCTCGAGTAGGTAAATGATAAAAACAGAATTTTTGATGTGGAATGCTACCTAACATGTTCATCACATTCTTTTCTTTTGTATAGCATGGACATTTGGACTTATAATGATTCAAAGCAATAGTCTAGTTTTAACATAATGACTTCAATACTCAAGCATGTCAACAAGCAACCTTGTCTTTCAAAATATCAACACTAAAGAAAGTTATCCCTAGCCCATCATGCTCAATCATTGATCCATTCATAAAACACACTCAAATATTAGCTATGCCCAATGGTCAAGTACGATCATAGTGCCCCCTAGTTGGTGCTTATAACAGAAGATGGAGACTCAAAGCAAAAATAAAAATTGCATAAAGTAAATAGATAGGCCCTTCGCAGAGGGAAGTAGGGATTTGTAGAAGTGCCAGAGCTCAAGGTTTAAAATTGAGAGAGAAAAATATTTTGGGTGGCATGCTTTTCCTGTCAACGAAAATGACAAAGTAGCTCACAATACTTTCCATGCTAGATATATCATAGGCGGTTCCCAAACAGAAAATAAAGTTTAATCCTTTTTCCACCAAACTTTCACTTTCCATGGCGGGCCGTATCCACGTTTGCCTTCCATACCAACACTTTCCAAGGAATTTATTAATTGACAACATAAAGTAAATATTATTTTTTCTTTTTCATTTCGGGAATGGGCATCCCTATTACCGCCGCACTCTCGTGCAATGACAAGTGAATAAACACTCATCTTGAGAATAACACATCTAGCATGGAAAAATATTGGACACTCCCCACCGTTTCATGAGCGGTACGAGCACACAAAAGAGAAAATTTACTTTGAAAATTTAGAGATGGCACATACAAATTTGCTTGGAATGGCATGGAAATACCTCATATAGGTAGGTATGGTGGACTCATAAGGCAAAACTTGGTTTAAGGATTCTGGATGCACAAGTAGTATTTCTACTTAGTACAAGTGAAGGCTAGCAAATAGATTGGGAAGCAACCAAACCAAAAAACGAAAATTCACATAAGTGAGCATTGAACATAACTAACACCGAATAATGCACCACAAGTAGGATGTAACTTCATTGCATAACTATTGACTTTCGTGCATGCATAGGGAATCACAAACCTTAACAACAATATTCCTACTAAGCACAATTACTTACTAACATGACTCACATATTACTATCATCATGTTTCAAAACTATTACAAGGAATCAAGTTTAATTTGTCCAATGATCTTCATGAAAGTTTTTATTATATCCTCCTTGGATATCTATCACTTTGGGACTAGTTTCATATATTGCCATTTCTTTTTGTCAAGCTCAAACAAATTTAAGTGAAGCACATGAGCATAAAGATTTCATCTCTCAAAAAGGTATAAGTGAAGCATGAGAGGATTTCTTCAAAATTTACTAACTCTCACATTAATCTAAGTGAAGCATGAGAGTATTTCTACAAAAGTTTCCAAGCACACCGTGCTCAAAAAGATATAAGTGAAGCACTAGAGCAATTTCTATAGCTCAAAAAGTTTAAGTGAAGCACATAGAGCAATTCTAACAAATCATAGCATGATTGTGGCTTTCTCAAAAGGTGTGTACAGCAAGGATACAAAGGAAAAACTAACAAACAAAGCAAGCAAAGATACAAGACGCTCCAAGAAAAACACATGATATGTGACGAATAAAAATATAGCTCCAAGTAAAATACCGATGGTCGTTAGAAGAAAGAGGGGATGCCACTCAGGGGCATCCCCAAGCTTAGTTGATTGTTTCTCTTTGGATATATCTTGGGGGTGCGGTAGCATCCCCAAGCTTAGGCTTTTGCTACTCCTTATTCCTTCATCCATCGTGATCTCACCCAAAACTTGAAAAACTTCAATCACACAAAACTCAACAAAATCTTCGTGAGATCCGTTAGTATAAGAAAGCAAATCACTACTTTAGGTATTGTTGCAAACCCATTCATATTTTGTTATTACATTATACCTACTGTATTTTAACTTTACCATGGCTTATACCCCCCAATACAAACCATAGATTCATCAAAACAAGCACACAATGCAACGAAAACAGAATCTATCTTAAACAGAACAGTCTGTAGTAATCTGTACTATACCCATACTTCTGTAACTTTTAAAATTATGAAAAATTAGGAAAACGTAAGTAATTTGTATATAAACACTGTGTTAAAATTTCAGCTTAGGATCACGTTCCAGCAAAAAATGAAAATTCATATACTGGACGGAAAGTTTATGTTTCAGATTCAGCATCACTTCTACTCATCCTATCAATCATCCTAACGGTTCTACTTGGCACAAACACTAAATAAACCATAAAAACACAATCATAACAGAGGCATAATTGTGTCAACACACAAAAACAGAAAGGAAAAAAGCAAAATTTTATTTATTCATTGGGTTGCCTCCCAACAAGCGCTATCGTTTTACGCCCCTAGCTAGGCATAATGGATAGATTCAAGTATTGTCATCTTTGGTTTTGGATCCATAGGATGCCCTCATGATTGATTCATATGGTGGCTTAATTCTTGTTCTTGGGAAGTGTTCCATACCCTTTCTCAAGGGAAATTGAAAGCGAATATTGCCTTCTTTCATATCAATCACGGCACCTATGGTGCGTAAAAACGGTCTACCAAGTATAATGGGACAAGACGGATTGCAATCAATATCAAGCACAATAAAATCAATGGGCACATAATTCCTATTTTCAAGAATAAGAACATCATTAATTCTTCCCAAAGGCTTTTTAATAGTAGAATCCTCCAAGTGCAAATTAAGAGAGCATTCTTCAATGTTGGTTAGACCAAGCACATCACATAGAGATTTCGGAATCGTGGAAACACGAGCACCCAAATCACATAAAGCAAAGCATTCATAATTATTAATCTTGACCTTAATGGTAGGTTCCCACTCATCACGTAATTTTCTAGGAATAGAAATCTCCAACTCCAACTTTTCTTCAAAAGATTTCATCATGGCATCAACGATATGTTTAGTAAAAGCTTTATTTTGCTCATAAGCATGGGGTGAATTCAACATAGATTGCAACAAAGAAATACACTCAATCAAAGAGCAATTATCATAGTTAAAATCTTTGCAATCCAAGATAGTGGGCACATCACTAGTTAAAGTTTTGACCTCTTCAAACCCACTTTTAGCAAAAATTTCATCAAGATTTTCACCCTCCAAATTATTGGGACGCCTTCTAGATAAAGTTGACTCTACTTCAGTCCCTTCATTATCAATTTTAATATTACTAAACAAGAAATCAATAGAAGAAACACCAACCACTTTAAAATCTTCATCGTTTTTATAGCGACAATCACTAGAAGACGATTTTTCTAAGATTTCTCTTTTAGCTCTAAGCATAGCGGTTCTTTTCTTACTTTCATCCATAGAGACATATAAAGCTTTAATAGATTCATCAATCTTAGGCACAAAAGCTTTCAAATTGAGATTTTCAACATCATGAGAAATTCTATCAATGCTTCTAGACATATCATCAATCTTATTCAGCTTTTCTTCTATCGTAGTATTGAAAGCCTTTTGCGCATTGATAAATTCTTTAATATTACTCTCAAAATCGGAGGTGTTCCTATTATTATTGTAAGAAGAATTACCATAATTATTAGAGGAATTTCCAGGAAAAGGCCTAGGATTAAAATTACCTCTATAAGCATTGTTATTGAAATTGTTGCGCGAGACAAAATTCACATCTATGGATTCACTATTTTGCTCAATCAAAGTAGACAAAGGCACATCATTAAGATCAATAGGAGCATTTTTACTAGCAACCAATTTCATCAAAGCATCAACTTTATCGCTCAAAGTACTAATTTCCTCTATCGAATTAACTTTTTTACTAGTAGGTGCTCCTTCGGTATACCATTGAGAATAATTAGCCATGATATTATCTAGCAATTTAGTAGCTTCACCCAAAGTAATGTCCATAAAAGTACCACCCGTGGCGGAATCTAAAAGATTTCTAGAGACAAAATTCAATCCCGCATAATAATTTTGTATGATCATCGAAAGATTTAAACCATGAGTAGGACAATTTCTTAGCATCAACTTCATTATTTCCCAAGATTGTGCAACATGTTCATGCTCAAGTTGCTTAAAATTTATATTTTGTGTCCTAAGGGAAATAATTTTCGCGGGTGGAAAATACTTAGTGATAAAAGCATCCTTACACTTATTCCAAGAATCGATACTATTGCGAGGCAAAGAGGAAAACCAAATTTTTGCACGATCCCGCAAGGAAAAAGGAAATAGTTTCAACTTCACAATATCATTGCCCACATCTCTTTTCTTTTGCATATCACACAATTCAATGAACGTGTTTAGATGGGACGTGGCATCCTCATTAGGATTACTGGCAAATTGATCTTTCATGACAAGATTCAACAAAGCGGCATTAATATCACAAGACTCCGCACTAGTGGCGGGAGGAGCAATAGGCATACTAATAAAATCATTGTTATTAGTATTGGAAAAATCACACAACTTGGTGTTCTCTTGAGTCATCGTAACTACGCAAACAAGATTGCAAGCAGGGAAGAGATCCGGCAAGAAAAGGGGCAAACGAAAAAAAAAGAGGGCGAATAAAACGGCAAATTGGTGAAGTGGGGGAGAGGAAAACGAGAGGCAAATGGCAAATAATGTAATTGCAAGGAGATGAGATTTGTGATTAGGAACCTGGTAGATGATGGTGGAGTCCCCACGGCTCCTACGATAGGCACGTAGAAGAGACCGCTTCCTCCCCGGCAACGGCGCCAGATATTCCTTTGACATGGCTTGGACTGCGTTGGTATTTCCCCAAAGCGGAAGGGATTATGCAGCACAGCGACGGTAAGTATTTCCCTCAGTTATGAAACCAAGGTTATCGAACCAGTAGGAGGATCACCAACACCCAATAAGCAGCACCTGCACACAAACAACAAATACTTGCAACCCGACGCGAAAGAGAGGTTGTCAATCTCTCTACGGTAATAAGATAGATTAGGTAGTGATAGATAGGAGAGATAGATCTCTCAAGAACACAAATAAAAAGAGCAAATATGCAGCAATATATTTTTGGGTTTTTGGTTTTGTAGATCTGAAAACAAAGATTGCAAAAACGTAGATCGGAAAGCAATATGATGGAAAAGTAGACCCGGGGGCCGTAGGGTTCACTAGTGGCTTCTCTCATGAGTATTGCGCACGGTGGGTGAACAAATTACTGTTGGGAAATTGATAGAAAATCGAATAGTCATGACGATATCCAAGGCGATGATCATTATATAGGCATCACGTCCAAGATAGATAGACCGACTCCTGCCTGCATCTACCTCTATTACTCCACACATCGACCGCTATCCAGCATGCATCTAGTGTATTAAGTTCATGGAAAAACGGAGTAATGCAATAAGAACGATGACATGATGTAGACAAGATCTATTCATGTAGGAATAGACCCCATCTTGTTATCCTTAATAGCAACGATACATGCGTGTCTTGCTGCCCCTTCTGTCACTGGGAAAGAACACCGCAAGATCGAACCCATCACAAAGCACCTCTTCCCATGGCAAGAAAAATCGATCTAGTCG
The DNA here is from genome assembly GCA_039707655.1 of Elymus sibiricus. NCBI lineage: Eukaryota > Viridiplantae > Streptophyta > Magnoliopsida > Poales > Poaceae > Elymus > Elymus sibiricus. The sequence goes on from CM077663.1 coordinate 131,489,135, forward strand.
GCCTAACTAAACCAAAGATTCGAAGAAGAAATACGATGCTATAAGCAATCATGCATATAAGAGATCAAAGAAGACTCAAATAATATTCATGGATAGAAACTGATCATGAACTCAAAATTCATCGAATCCCAACAAACACACCGCAAAAGTTTACATCAAATAGATCTCCAAGAGACCATTGTATTGAGAATCATGAGAGAGAGAGAGAAGAAGCCATCTAGCTACTGCCTACGGACCCGTAGGTCTATGGTGGACTACTCATGCATCATCGAAGAGGCACCTATGAAGAAGATGAACCCCTCTGTGATGGTGTTTAGATTGGATCTCGCGGTTCTGGAATTTGCGGCGGCTGGCATTATGTTTCTCGACTCCCCTAGGGTTTTCCGAATATTTGAGAATTTATAGGCATCAGAGGTGGTGCGGAAGGGGGCCGAGGAGGGCACAACCCATCAGGGCGCACCGGGGCCCCCCTGGCGTGCCCTGGTGGGTTGTGCTCTCCACAGCCCACCTCTCCGGCAAATGTTTGGCCCACTGGGTGTCTTCTGGTCCAGAAAAAATCTCCAAAAAGTTTTGTCGCGATTGGACTCCGTTTGGTATTGATTTTCTGCGAAGTAAAAAACAAGCAAAAACAGCAACTGGCACTTTGGCATTATGTCAATAGGTTAGTCCCAAAAAATGATATAAAGTTGTTATAAAATGATTGTAAAACATCCAAGAATGATAATATAACAGCATGGAACAAGCAAAAATTATAGATACGTTGGAGACATATCAATGAGATTGCTGAGTCCATGTGGCTCACAGATTACTACAACTACAGTTGCAGGTACAGATAATGCGATGCTTTGACGTGAGAGCGATGCTTGTTTGATTTGGAGTTCTTCATATTCTTCTTCATCGATCATAGGATGGGTTCCAGGCCGGCAGCCTGGGATAGCAAGTATGGATGTTGCTTTTACTGTTTGATTTCATACGTAGTCGGACTCTGCTCTTCTGTATGGTGATTGAATGTATTGTTGTATTTTGATGTGATCATGATTTAGCTTGTGGCGAGTTTAAGCCAATTCCATATACTCATATCCTCTTTACATGTACTTGTAACGATATCCATTCTTGCGAAATGACAAGATGCGCTTCTATCCCTATCGAGGCCCTCGAGCCAAAATAAGGATAGGACCGCATCTTGGGCGTTACAAAAGAGGTGCGAGGATTGACACCGGTCGTCCTCGTAACACGCAGGAGTGCAAAGGGCGACGGGCCCAAGACCCCTGAGCACTTAGGATTTAGACCGACGTGCTGACCTCTCTGTCGAGCCTAGGTAGGACTACGGCGTATCGATCAGCCAAGGCCGGGCAGGACCTGGAAATTGTGTCCGGCCAGAGTTAATCGAGAGTGTTGGGTATGTTTGTGCACCCCTGCAGGGAAGTATATCTATTTGAATAGTTGTGTCCATTGTAACGGACGCTCGGAGTTGTATCTCGATCTATACAACTAGACCTGGATACTGGAGACATGAAATGGAAATGATGGCTCCGGGATTGCTTTCTCGCAGGGAGTCGAGAAAGGATCTTTGGGCATTACAACAACATACTTACTTATAATATGCTAATCTGCACTCTTCTAATGCTGCAAGACACTGAAGATGCTAGTCTTCGATAGGATTAGGCCTTCCCTTCTCTTCTGGCATTTCTGCAGTTCGGTCCAAAGATATAGCCCCATTCCTTTGATACTGATGCACACTTAGCATAGATCTGATGTAAGTCTTGCGAGTACTTTTAGATGAGTACTCACCGTTGCTTTGCTCTCCTTTTCCCCTTGATACGATTGCTACGATCAGATGATGGAACAAGGAGCCAGATGATCCCGCCGACGACTACTACCACCATGAAGGAGCCTACTACTACGTGGAGGCCGACGACGACCAAGTAGTTAGGAGGCTCCCAGGCAGGAGGCCTTGCCTTTTCAATTCAATGTTGATGTTTGTGCTAGCCTTCTTAAGGCAAACTTGTTTACTTATGCCTGTACTCAGATATTTTTGCTTCCGCTGACTTGTTTGTATTTGAGCTTATGTATTCGAGCCCTCAAGGCCCTGGCTTGTAATATAAAGCTTGTATGACTTTAATTTGTGTCTAGAGTTGTGTTGTGATATCTTTCAGTGAGTCTCTGATCTTGATCGTGCGTATTTGCGTGTATGATTAGCGTACGATCAAGGCGGGGGCGTCACAAGTTTGTATCAGAGCCGACTGCGTGTAGGAAGCCCCTTTCCAACTCCTTGGCCAAAGTTGAGTTTAGTCTTTGAAAAACTATTTACTAACATCGTTGTGTGGCTTATGGGCCCACATAGCAAATGGTTGGGATTAGGATCTTTTATTCCTCTTCTTTACTCTGGGTTCTAATCTCTCTTCTATTTAGGTTAAAGATTTTGCTAACTCTATCATTAGGTTCCCATGATCACATCCACCTGGAGAGTCGTTTTGTCGACAACTATTATCTTTTGAAGATATGATGCACACACTATCATTTGACATCTTTGAACCTCCTTGTTTCAGATGCGTCCCGCAAGGCAGCTCGTACACCAGACTATGGATGTCGATGTGACTGGGTTCCCGGCCATTCTGGTCGACCTCTTGACCAGGCTGGGATATCGCTGGTACCATGAGTACACTGTTCACGAGGACTACTGTGACTTCAACCAGGAGCAGTACCATGTTGTGGTTTGTATCTTCGATCGGCAGAACATCTCCATCACTAAGCTGCACACCTATCATGGTATTGGAGTGACTGTTGATATGGCAATCCATGATGCTGCCTATGCTGCTATCGTCCATCTCCATGGAGAGCACCCCAGCTTGGAGGAGATTGGGTTCAGATACATCCTGTATGTCTCCGCTAGGGATCAGACTGGATACTACACCGATGTCTACACCCCTTACGTGCAACGTCATTACGACCCGCAGGTTCTGGTTCAGTACACAGAGGCTCTGGATCATACTGCCCGAGCTCTTGCTATCGAGTTGTATGCCACCCGTGCTCGTCTGCAGGATTCTCTGACACAATTGCTGCCAGCAGTCCAAGCGGGGATGCATTCCGAGCACATCATTTACCCGCGCAGGATAGAGATTCCACCACGCCTTGAGTAGCCTGCTGTTGGAGGTTTTACTCCTCCACGTGGGCCTCTGCTCCCTGTACGGGACCAGGTTCTGCACCAGAGTCTTCACGGAGCGCAAGATCCTTATATCGAGGGCGCCCTGCGTCGTCACCTGCAGTTACCTGGCTTCAGTACTTGTCCCCGACGTTGATGTAGCATATCGCTATGTCCCGTTGTTGTATCCCTCTACCGCATGCCTGCGTGCCGCCTAGTTTGTCTAGGTTATTTCCCTTCTGAACATATGATCGTTGGCTTGTAATAGACCTATGTATGGATCTGTATGTCATGTTTGACTACTATGATGTATCTATTGCACTTCTTCCTTTGTGCATGTTACCTCATGAACGATTCATTCTCTTTGCTTTTACTCAATACAAAACTACCACTGTTACAATTTAACAGAATGGTTAGGCCAGCTGGTCGTGGTCGTGGTGCCAACGCTCCACCACCGCCCGAATATATAACTGGAATGATACAACAGTTTGAGCTGAACCGCCAGTTTGTGCAAGGGCTTATGGACAATTCCCGCGGCCGAACATGAATCGGCAGCCATCCCCAATAACTCTTCAAGACTTTGTGCGCCTCAACCCTGCTGTCTATCGTAGCTCAACTCAGCCCCTTGATGCTGATGACTGGCTCCGCGACATCACGTATGAACTGGAGTCTGCCAATGTCTCCCTTGCCAACTATGTCACCTTTGCAGCCTACTTTCTAAAGGGTCCCGCTGCTCAATGGTGGGACAGTCACCGGCGTTCACAGCCTATTGGAACCATCATCACCTGGCCGGAGTTCCAAGCTGCCTTCCGTGCTCGCTACATTCCCCAGGGAATCATGGACATGAAGAAGCGAGAGTTCTGCAACCTCACCCAGGGCAACAAGACCATAGATGCTTATCAGCGGGAGTTCCTTGACTTGTCCCGCTATGCTGAAGAAGATATTGCTACTAATGCTCGCAGACAAGAAAAGTTTCGTGATGGACTTTACCCTGATATCAAGCTCGTGCTCCTTGTTCAGGATTATGCTGACTTCGCCACCCTGGTGAACAAGGCCATTCAGGTTGAGACTGGTCTGTAGGAATACAAGGATGGCATCAAGCGCGCCCGTGACGTGGGCCCATCTTCGGGCTCATCATCACAGAAGCGGAAGATATGGATTCCCCACAACATGTACCATGCACCTGCTCCGGTTCCAAGGTCGTCCTATGCTACGCCTCGTCTGCCTCCTCCACCACCTAGGCAGCCGAGACTTCCAGTTGCACAACCCCAAGCTCGTGCTCTCCGTCCCAATGACGGGTTGTGCTTCAAGTGTGGTCGTCCAAGTCGCTGTGCCAGAGAATGCAGGCAGAATCAGAATCAGTTTGCACCGCCTTCAACTGGCAGTGGTAACAACCAGCCCCGCAACAACAATGCCAGGCCTTCTTATGGTCGTGGTCAGGCTAACAACATTGATCTGAATCAAGCTCAAGAATAGCCTGTTACTGTGATGGGTACTTGACACGTCTCCAACGTATCTATATTTTTTTATTGTTCCATGCTGATATATTATCATTCTAGGCTACTTTTTGGGTCTTTATTTACCAATTTATAATATTTTTGAGCACTAACCTATTGACCTAGTGCCCAGTGCCAGTTGCTGTTTTCTGCATGTTTTCACTTCTCAGGTTTACAGTACCAAACGAAGTCCAATTGCAACAAAACTTTTTGGTGATTTTTTGGACCAAAAGAAGACCTGGGAGATTCGGAAGGAGGTTGGGTGCCACACCAGGGCCCCACAAGCCAACAGAGCGCGCCCTAGGGCTTGTGGCCCCCTAGCGGCTCTCCCGACCCCGTTCTCTGGCCTATAAATTCTCATATATCTCAAAAACCCTAGAGGTAGTCCCGAAACCCTTTTTACGTCGCCGCAAGTCTCTGTTCCGCCGTGAGGCCATCTGGAGCTCCGTTCCAGCACCCTGCCAAGGAGGGATCGATCACGGAGGGCCTCTTCATCAACCTTGCTACCCTCATGATGATGCGTGAGTAGTTCACCACAGACCTACGGGTCCATAGCTAGTACCTAGATGGCAATCTCTCTATCTCTTGATCTTCAATACAATGATCATCGCATCTTCGCTTTGATCTATCCGATGTAATCCTATTGTGCGGTGTGTTTGTTGGGATCCGATGAATTGTGGATTTATGTTCAGATTATTCATGAAAAGTATTTTAGTCACCTCTGAATATTAAGATTCTTATTTGCATGATCATTATAGCTTTGTAATGCTCTCTGATTTATCGATGTGCTTTGGCCAAGTAGATTGATCTATCTTCAATGGGAGTGGTGTGTTTTGGTAGGTTCAACCTGACGAGTTTCTATATCCCAGTGACAAAGTAGGGGACAAGATGCGTCTTTGTGTTGTTGCTACTAAGGATAACACGATGGGGTTCATTCATATTGCTTGAGTTTACATTGTCTACATCATGTCATCGTTCTCCATGCATTACTCTGTTTGTCATGAACTTAATACGAAGAGAGGCAAGCAAAGAAGTGCTCTTGAACTGGAGTAATAGTAATAGGTGCAGGCAGGAGTCAGCCTATTTGTTTATGGACAAGATGCCTATATACACATGATCATTGTCGTGAAAATTGCATAACTATCTGCTTTTCTATCAATTGCCCAACAGTAATTTGTTACCCACCGTATGTTGCCTACATGAGAGATGCCGCTAGGAAAAACTATGGGCCCTGGGTATATTCACTTATAAATTTACAAATGCTGCTATTACCTTGCTTCCTTTATTTACTTTTTATTTTATTTTGCAATTTACAATTATCTACACACCTCATTTGCTTGCAAATAACGAGATCAAGGGGATTGACAACCCTCTTGCCCGCGTTGGGTGCAAGTTGTTTGTTCTTTTGTGTGCAGCCACTGAAGACGGTTGAAGATTGATATTCCTATTGGTTCGATAAACCTTGGTTTCATAACTAAGGGAAATACTTACCCACTTTGTGCTGCAATAACCCGTTCCTCTTTACGGAAAACCCAGCGCAGATCACAAGTATCAGGAAGGATTTCTGGCGCCGTTGCCGGGGAATATCATCACCAACTATCAAGTGGTACCTTTATGAATGTGACCTTAGGAGAGGCCACAAAACTTCTGGACAATATTATGACAAATTATTCTCAATGGCATACCGAAAGAGCTCCAACCGGTAAGAAGGTAAATTCTGTTGAAGAAATCGCTACTTTGAGTGAAAAAGTGGATGCTCTTATTAATATGGTTGCTAGTAAAAATGCACATGTTGATCCCAATGATATGCCCTTTTCTACTTTTATTGAGCAAAATAATGATGCTATTGATGTGAACTTTGTCTTGCGAAATAATTTCAACAATAATGCTTATAGAGGAAACTTCAATTCTAGACCGTATCCCGGTAATTCCTCTAACAACTATGGAAATTCTTATGGTAATTCTTCTACAAATTCTAATAAGATACCCTCTGATCTTGAGAACACAATTAAAGAATTCATTAATTCTCAAAAGGTTTTCAACACTACGGTAGAAGAAAAATTGCATGTAGTTGATGCTTTAGCTAAAAACATGGATAGAATTGCTCTTGATGTAGAAACTCTTAAAAGTAAAGCTTTGACACCCAAGCATGATTTTAATGAGGCTATTAAATCTATCCAAATATCTATTAATTAAATTAAGGAGATAGCCTCTAAGTTGAAAGCTAAGCGGGAATTCTTAGAAAAAGCTCTTCCACCCGGTTTTTACCGGAATCATGATGAAGATCTTAAAATGATTGGTACTTCTCCTATTGAATCTTTATTTACCTCTATGAATATAAATGATAAAGGGACTGTAGATGAGTCAACTCTAGTTGAGAAGCATCATGTTTGCTTGGAGGGTGATGATTTTGATGCTAAAACTGAAAAACGTGGGTTTGGAGAGGTCAAAACTTTAACTAGTGATGTGCCCACTATTTTGGATTACAAAGACTTTAATGATGATAATTTCTATTTAGTAGAATGTATTTCCTTGTTTCAAACCATTATTAGCTCACCCAATGCTTATGAACAAAACAAAGCTTTTACCAAACATATAGTAGAAGCTATGATAAAAGCTTATGATGAGAAACTTGAGCTTAAAGTTTCTATTCCTAGAAAATTGCATGATGAGTGGGAACCTAGAAATAAAATAAAGATAAATAAATATGAATGCAATGCCTTGTGTTACCTTGGTGCTAGTGTTTCGACTATTCCTAAATCTCTTTGTGAGGCGCTTGGTCTCACTAATATTGAAGATTGTTCCCTTAACTTGCATCTTGCAGATTCTACCATTAAGAAACCTCTAGGTAGAATTAATGATGTGCTTATTATTGTAAATAAAAATTATGTGCATGTAGATTTCATTTTTCTTGATATTGATTGCAATCCTACTTGTCCCATAATACTGGGAAGACCTTTCCTACGAACTATAGGTGCAATTATTGACATGAAAGAGGGAAACATAAGGTTCCAATTCCCATTAAAGAAAGGGATGGAACACTTCCCTAGAAAGAGAATTATACCACCTTATGAATCAATCATGAGAGCTACTTATGGGTGGAATGTCAAGGATGACAACACTTGAAACTATGCATTATGCCTAGCTAGTGGCATAAAATAATAGCGCTTGTTGGGAGGCAACCCAATAGTTATCTTTATTTTTGCTTTTTTACTTTCTGTTTGTTTTTATAACATGATTATTGCCTCTGCAATGATTATGTTTTTATCTTTAAATTAGTGTTTGTGCCAAGTAAAGCCTTTGGGATGACTCACAACATGAGTAGAATCGATGCTGAAACAAAACAGAAACTTTTGACTCCAGTACAGGAATTTTCATTTTTTACTGGAGCGTGATAATGATCTGAATTTTTACACAGTATTTCTATACAAATTTAGAGGTTGTCCTAATTTTTCACAATTTTTAGAGTTACAGAAGTATAGGTTCTCTACAGATTGCTACAGACTGTTCTGTTTTAGACAGATTCTGTTTTTGCTTGCATAGTTGCTTGTTTTGATTATGCTGTGGATTGTATCGGGGGGGTATAAGCCATGGATAAGTTAGAATACAGTACCAATTATGAATTTATGAAATAATAATCAATTTATAACAGTACCTAAAGTATTCAATATGTTGCTTATACTAACGGATCTCACGAAGTTTTGTTGAGTTTTGTGTGATTGAAGTTTTCAAGTTTTGGGTGTTATCACGATGGACAAAGGAATAAGGAGTGGCAAGAGCCTAAGCTTGGGGATGCCCAAGACACACCAAGGTTATATTTTAAGGAATACTTGATACGTCTCTGTCGTATCTACTTTTCCTCACACTTTTGCCCTTGTTTTGGATTCTAATTTGCATGATTTGAATGAAACTAACCCGGACTGACGCTGTTTTCAGCACAACTACCATGGTGTTGTTTTTGTGCAGAAGTAAAAGTTCTCAGAACTGGACGAAAATTTTTGGAGATTTATTTTAGAATAAATAAAAAATACAGGAGCCAAGAACCACCGGAGGGTGGCCCCTGGCTGGGCACGATACACCAGAGCGCGCCAGCCCCCCCCCCCCCCCGGCGCGCCCTGGTGGGTTGTGCCCACCTCGTGGCCCCACTGACCCTAATTCCAACGCTAGAAAATCCTATTTTTGCAGAAAAAATCAAGGAGAAAGTTTCATCGCGTTTTACGATACGGAGCCGCCGCCACCTCCTGTTCTTCATCGGGAGGCCATATCTGGAGCCTGTTTGGGGCTCCGGAAAGGGGAATCTTCGGTCTTCGTCATCATCAACCCTTCTTCATCACCAATTCCATGATGCTCCCCGCTGGGAGTGAGTAATTCCTTCGTAGGCTTGCTGGTCGGTGAGGAGTTGGATGAGATTCATCATGTAATCGAGTTAGTTTTGTTAGGGCTTGATCCCTAGTATCCACTATGTTCTGAGATTGATGTTGCTATGACTTTGCCATGCTTAATGCTTGTCACTAGGGCCCGAGTGCCATGATTTCAGATCTGAACCGTTTATGTTATCACCATTATATCTATGTTCTTGATCCGATCTTGCTAGTCATATGCACCTATCATGTGTTCTGATCCGTAAACCCCAGAGTGACAATAGTCGGGATACTTTCCGGTGATGACCGTAGTTTGAGGAGTTCATGTATTCACCGTGTGTTAATGCTTTGTTCCGGTTCTCTATTAAAAGGAGGCCTTAATATCCCTTAGTTTCCTTATGGGCCCCGCTGCCACGGGAGTGTAGGACAAAAGATGTCATGCAAGTTATTTTCCATAAGCATGTATGACTATTTACGGAATACATGCCTGTTGGGTAACGTTGCATGGGAAACAAAAAATTTCCTACTCACACGCAAGATCTATCCATGGTTATGAGCATCTACGAGAGGGAGAGTGGATCTACATACCCTTGTAGATCGCTAAGCGGGAAGCGTTAAGAAACGCGGTTGATGTAGTCGAACGTCTTCGCGATCCAAATTGCCGAGCGTCCCGCGATCCAATCACGATCTAGTACCGAACGGACGGCACCTCCGCGTTCAGCACACGTACAGCTCGATGACGATCTCTGCCTTCTTGATCCAGCAAGAGGGAGCGGAGAGGTAGATGAGTTCTCCGATAGCTCGACGACGCGGCGGCGGTGGTGGTGGAACTATTCCAGCAGGGCTTCGCCTAAGCACCGCTGAAAACTAGAGGACTTGATCTATTGGGAGAGAGGGCTACACCGTGGCTTAGGGTTGAAGTCCTTTTGCCCTCTCTCCCTCTAGTATATATAGGAGGAAGGGGAGGGAGGCCAGCAGCCCACGGGCTGCCCCTTGGTGCGGCCGAAGTGGGAGGTGGAGGAGTCCTACTCCAATCCTACTAGGAGTAGGATTCCACTTCCCCACTTGGAAACCCTTTCCACCTTTGGGTTTTTCCCACCCCTAGCCGCATGGGCCTTAGTGGGGGGTTCGGCCAGCCCACTAAGGGCTGTCTTGACTCCTCCCACAGCCCATGAGGCCCTTTGGGTCGAGAGCCCCCCCCCCCCCCCCCCCCCCGATGGTCCCCGGTACCCTCCCGGTACACTACCGAAATACCCGAAACTTTTCTGGTGACCAAAACGGGACTTCCTATATATCAATCTTTACCTCCGGACCATTCCGGAGCTCCTCGTGATGTCCTGGATCTCATCCGGGACTCCGAACAACCTTCGGTCACCAACATACATAACTCAACTATATTGAAACGTCACCGAACCTTAAGTGTGCAGACCCTGCGGGTTCGAGAACTATGTAGACATGACCGAGACACCTCTACAGTCAATAACCAATAGCAGGACCTGGATACCCATATTGGTTCCTACATATTCTACGAAGATCTTTATCGGTTGAACCTCTATGTCAAGGATTCAGTTAATCCCGTATGTTTTTCCCTTTGTTCTTCGGTATGTTACTTGCCCGAGATTCGATCGTCGGTATCTCTATACCTAGTTCAATCTCGTTACCGGCAAGTCTCTTTACTCGTTCTGTAATACAAGATCCCGTGGTTAACACTTTAGTCACATTGCTTGCAAGGCTTGTTGTGATGTTGTATTACCGAGTGGGCCCTGAGATACCTCTCCGTCACACGGAGTAACAAATCCCAGTCTTGATCCATGCCAGCTCAACAGACACCTTTGGAGATACCTGTAGAGCATCTTTATAGTCACCCAGTTACGTTGTGACGTTTGATACACACAAGGTATTCCTCCATTGTTAGTGAGTTGTATGACCTCATGGTCATAGGAACAGATACTTGACATGCAGAAAACAATAGCAATAAACTGACACGATCATATGCTACGTTCATAGTTTGGGTCTTGTCCATCACATCATTCTCCTAATGATGTGATCCTATTATCAAATGACATCTCATGTCTATGGCTAGGAAACCTTGACCATCTTTGATCAACAAGCTAGTCTACTAGAGGCATACTAGGGACACAGTGTTGTCTATGTATCCACACATGTATCTGTGTTTCCAATTAATACAATTATAGCATGGATAATAAACGATTATCATGAACAAGGAAATATAATAATAACTACTTTTATTATTGCCTCTAGGGCATATTTCCAACAATCTCCCACTTGCACTAGAATCAATAATCTAGCTCACATCACTATGTGATTTACATTGTAATGAATCTAACACCCATGCAGTTCTGGTGTTGATCATGTTTAGCCCTTGGAAGAGGTTTAGTCATCGGATCTGCAACATTCAGATCCGTGTGTACTTTGCAAATATTTATGTCGTGCTCCTTGATGTAATCGCGGATGGAATTGAAACGTCGCTTTATGTGTCTGGTCCTCTTGTGAAACCTTGGTTCCTTGGCTAGAGCAATGGCACCAGTGTTGTCACAGAACAGAGTCATTGGGTTTAGTGCACTAGGCACTACTCCAAGATCTGTCATGAACTCCTTCATCCAGACACCTTCCTTCGCCACCTCCGAGGCAGCGATGTACTCCGCTTCGCATGTAGAATCAGCTACCACGCTCTGCTTGGAACTGCACCAGCTTACCGCACCCCCATTAAGAATAAATATGTATCCGGTTTGAGACTTAGAGTCATCCGGATCAGTGTCAAAGCTTGCATCGACGTAACCCTTTACGACGAGCTCTTGATCACCTCCACAAATGAGAAACATGTCCTTAGTCCTTTTCAGGTACTTCAGGATATTCTTGATCGCCGTCCAGTGTTCCACTCCTGGATCACTTTGAAACCTTCCGGCCATACTTATGGCAAGGCTGACATCGGGTCTTGTGCACAACATTGCATACATGATAGAGCCTATGGCTGAAGCATAGGGGACGACATTCATCTTTTCTCTATCTTCTGCAGTCACTAGGCATTGAGTCTTACTCAACTTCACACCTTGCAATACAGGCAAGAACCCCTTCTTAGACTGATCCATTTTGAACTTCTTCAAAACTTTGTCAAGGTATGTGCTCTGTGAAAGTCCTATTAAGCGTCTCGATCTATCTCTATAGATCTTGATGCCTAATATGAAAGCAGCTTCTGCTAGGTCCTTCATTGAAAAACTCTTGTTCAAATATTCCTTCACGCTTTCCAACATTTCTATATTGTTTCCAATCAGCAATATGTCATCCACATATAATATTAGAAACGATATAAAGCTCCCACTCACTTTCTTGTAAATACAAGCTTCTCCATAAACTTGTATAAACCCGAACGCTTTGATCACCTCATCAAAGCGAAGATTCCAACTCCGAGATGCTTGCACCAGTCCATAAATGGATCGCCGGAGTTTGCAAACTTTGTCAGCATTCTCTGGATCAACAAAACCTTCTAGTTGCATCATATACAACTCTTCCTTAAGGAAACCGTTAAGGAACGTTGTTTTGACATCCATCTGCCAAATTTCATAGTCGAAAAAGGCAGCTATTGCTAACATGATTCTGACGGACTTATGCATCGCTACGGGTGAGAAGGTCTCATCGTATTAAACTCCTTGAACTTGTGAAAAACCCTTTGCCACAAGTCGAGCTTTATAGACGGTGACATTACCGTCCGTGTTCGTCTTCCTCTTAAAGATCCATTTGTTCTGAATGGCCTTACGCCCTTTAGGTAATACTTCCAAAGCCCATACTTTGTTTTCCTACATGGATCCCATCTCGGATTTCATGGCCTCTAACCATTTCTCGAAATCTGGGCCCATCATCGCTTCTCCATAGCTCGTTGGTTCATCGTTGTCCAACAACATGACCTCTAAGACAGGGTTGCCGTACCACTCAGGAGTAGTACGCGTCCTTGTCAACCTACGAGGTTCGATAGCAACTTGATCCGAAGCTTCATGATCATCATCATTAACTTCCTCTTCAACCGATGTAGGCTCCACAGAAACATCTTTCTGCGCTGCACTACTCTCAGGTTGAAGTAAAGGTTCAACAACCTCATCAAGATCTATCTTTGTCCCACTCAATTCTTTCGAGAGAAACTCTTTCTCAAGAAATGTTCCGTTTTTAGCGACAAACACTTTGCCTTCGGATCTAAGATAGAAGGTATACCCAACTGTCTCTTTTGGGTATCCTATGAAGACGCATTTCTCCGCTTTGGGTTCCAGCTTTTCAGGCTGAAGCTTTTTGACATAAGCATCACATCCCCAAACTTTAAGAAACGACAACTTTGGCTTCTTGCCAACCCACAATTCATATGGCGTCATCTCAACGGATTTCAATGGTGCCCTATTTAAAGTGAATGCAGCTGTCTCTAATGCATAACCCCAAAACGATAGTGGCAAATCGGCAAGAGACAACATAGATCGCACCATATCCAATAAGGTTCGATTACGACGTTCGGACACACCATTACGCTGTGGTGTTCCAGGCGGTGTCAATTGTGAAATAATTCCACACTGTCTTAAGTGACTGCCAAACTCATAACTCAGATATTCTCCTCGTCGATCAGATCGTAGGAATTTAATCTTCTTGTTACGATGATTCTCAACTTCACTCTGAAATTGCTTGAACTTTTCAAACGTTTCAGACTTGTGTTTCATTAAGTAAATATACACATATCTACTTAAGTCATCAGTGAAGGTGAGAAAATAACGATATCCACCGCGCGCCTCAATGCTCATCGGACCACACACATCAGTATGTATGATTTCCAACAAGTCACTTGCCCGTTCCATTGTTCCAGAGAACGGCGGTTTAGTCATCTTGCCCATGAGGCATGGTTCACATGTGTCAAGTGATTCAAAATCAAGTGACTCCAAAAGTCCATCAACATGGAGCTTCTTCATGCGTTTTACACCAATATGACCTAAATGGCAGTGCCACAAGAAAGTGGTACTATCATTATCAACTCTACATCTTTTGGCATCAATGTTATGCACATGTGTATCATCACTATCGAGATTCAATAAGAATAAACCCCTCACATTGGGTGCATGACCATAAAAGATATTACTCATATAAATAGGATAACCATTATTCTCTGATTTAAATGAGTAACCGTCTCGCAATAAACAAGATCCAGATATAATGTTCATGCTTAACGCAGGCACTAAATAACAATTATTCAGGTTCATCACTAATCCCGATGGTAATCGAAGATCGAGCGTGCCGACGGCGATCACATCAACCTTGGAACCATTTCCCACGCGCATCGTCACTTCGTCCTTCGCCAGCCTCCGTCTATTCCGCAGTTCCTGTTTTGAGTTGCAAATGTGAGCAACCGCACCGGTATCAAATACCCAGGCACTACAACGAGAGTTCGTAAGGTACACATCAATAACATGTATATCATATATACCTTGTTTGTTGTTGGCCGCCTTCTTGTCAGCCAAATACTTGGGGCAGTTCCGCTTCCAGTGACCAGTTCCCTTGCAATGAAAGCACCCAGTTTCTGGCTTGGGTCCAGCCTTGGGTTTCTTCACGGGAGGGGCAACTGCTTTGCCACTCTTCTTGGAGTTACCCTTCTTACCCTTGCCATTCTTCTTGAAACTAGTGGTTTTATTGACCATCAACACTTGATGCTCCTTCTGAATCTCAGACTCAGCGACTTTCAACATCGCAAACAGCTCGGCGACTAACTTGTTCATCCCGTGCAAGTTATAGTTCAACACGAAGCTCTTGTAGCTAGGTGGCAATGATTGAAGAACTCTGTCAATGATCGCCTCTGCTGGAAGGGGCATCCCCAATTCAGCTAGACGTGTGGAATACCCAGACATTTTGAGTATGTGTTCGCTGACAGACCCGTTCTCCTCCCCATCTTGCAGGCATAGAACTTATTGGAGGTCTCATACCTCTCGATCCGGGCATTCTTCTGAAAGATAAACTTCAACTCTAGGAACATATCATATGCTCCATGACGTTCAAAATGTCTTTCAAGTCCCAGTTCTAAGCCATACAACATTGCACATTGAACCATTGAGTAATCATCAGAACGAGCCTGCCAGGTGTTCACAACGTCTGGAGACTCAACTGGAGCGGGTGGATCACCAAGCGGTGTATCAAGGACATAACCCTTTTGGGAAGCCGTAAGGATAATCCTCAGATTACGGGCCCGGTCCACAAAGTTACTTCCATCATCTTTCAACTTAGCTTTCTCTAGGAACGCATTAAAATTCAGGGGTGCTACTGCGCGAGCCATGATCTACAATAAATTTTGCAAAAATAACTTAGACTATTGTTCAAGATAATGAGTTTAGTTAATCATATTACTTAAAAACCTCCCACTCAAATTGACATCCCTCCGGTCATTCGAGTGTCACATGATCCAAATCCACCAACTCAAGTCCGATCATCACGTGAGTTGAGGTGGTTTCAATGGTGAACATCTTCATGTTGATCATATCTACTATATGACTCATGTTTGACCTTTCGGTCTCTTGTGTTCCGAGGCCATGTCTGTACATGCTAGGCTCGTCAAGTTTAACCCGAGTGTTCCACACGTGCAACACTGGCTTGCACCCGTTGTATGCGAACGTAGAGTCTATCACACCCGATCATCACGTGGTGTCTCGAAACGACGAACTTTCGCAACGGTGCACATTCGGGGAGAACACAATTTTATCTTGAAATTCAAGTGAGGGATCACCTTATAATGCTACCGTCGTCCTAAGCAAAATAAGATGCATATAAGGATTAACATCACATGCAAATCATAAGTGACATGATATGGCCATGAACTTGTGCTTTTGATCTCCATCTCCAAAGCACCGGCATGATCTCCATCGTCACCGGCATGACACCATGATCTCCATCAACGTGTCACCATGAGGTTGTCGCGCCGACTGTTGCTTCCACGACTATTGCTAACTCATAGCGATAAAGTAAATCAAAACGGCGAAAATAATTAAAGACAACCATATGGCTCCTGTCGGTTGCCGTACTCATCGACATGCAAGTCGTGATATTCTATACAATACATGATCATCTCATACATCACATATATCTCATCATGTAATTGGCCATATCACATCACAACATACCCTGCAAAAACAAGTTAGATGTCCTCTAATTGTTGTTGCAAGTTTTACGTGGCTGCTACGGGTATCTAGCAAGAACAATTCTTACCTACGCAAAAACCACAACGGTGATACAAAAATTGCTTTTCAACCTTCTCAAGGACCGCCTTTGTCAAATTCGATCCGACTAAAGTGGCAGAAACAGACACCCGCCAGCCATCTTTATGCAACGAAGTTACATGTCAGTTGATGGAACCGGTCTCTCATAAGCGTACGAGTAATGTTGGTCCGGGCCGCGTCATCCCACAATACCGCCGAAACAAGAAAAGACCAAGGGAGGAAGCAATCTGAATATCAACGCCCACAAACTCCTTTGTGTTCTACTCGTGATCTCATCTACACATAGACCTAGCTCACATGCCACTGTTGGGTAACGTTGCATGGGAAACAAAAAAATTCCTACGCACACGCAAGATATATCCATGGTGATGAGCATCTACGAGAGGGAGAGTGGATCTACATACCCTTGTAGATCGCTAAGCGGGAAGCGTTAAGAAACGCGGTTGATGTAGTCGAACGTCTTCGCGATCCAAATCGCCGGGCGTCTCGCGATCCAATCACGATCTAGTACCGAACAGACGGCACCTCCGCGTTCAGCACACGTACAGCTCGATGATGATCTCCACCTTCTTGATCCAGCAAGAGGGATCGGAGAGGTAGATGAGTTCTCTGGCAGCGCAACGGCGCGGCGGCAGTGGTGGTGGAACTATTCCAGTAGGGCTTCGCCTAAGCACCGCTGAAAACTAGAGGACTTGATCTATTGGGAGAGAGGGTTGCACCGTGGCTTAGGGTTGAAGTCCTTTGCCCTCTCTCCCTCTAGTATATATAGGAGGAAGGGGAGGGAGGCCGGCGGCCCAAGGGCTGCCCCTTGGTGTGGCCGAAGTGGGAGGTGGAGGAGTCCTACTCCAATCCTACTAGGAGTAGGATTCCACTTCCCACTTGGAAACCCTTTCCACCTTTGGGTTTTTCCCACCCCTAGCCGCATGGGCCTTAGTGGGGGGTTCGGCCAGCCCACTAAGGGCTGGCTTGACTCCTCCCACAGCCCATGAGGCCCTTTGGGTCGAGAGCCCCCCCCCCCCCCCCCCCGATGGTCCCCGGTACCCTCCCGGCACTCCCGGTACACTACCGAAATACCCGAAACTTTTCCGGTGACCAAAACGGGACTTCCTATATATCAATCTTTACCTCCAGACCATTTTGGAGCTCCTCATGACGTCCTGGATCTCATCCGGGACTCCGAACAACCTTCGGTCACCAACATACATAACTCAACTATACTGAAACGTCACCGAACCTTAAGTGTGCAGACCCTGCGGGTTTGAGAACTATGTAGACATGACCGAGACACCTCTACAGTCAATAACCAATAGCGGGACCTAGATGCCCATATTGGTTCCTACATATTCTATGAAGATCTTTATCGGTTGAACCTCTATGTCAAGGATTCAGTTAATCCCGTATGTTGTTCCCTTTGTTCTTCGGTATGTTACTTGCCCGAGATTCGATCGTCGGTATCTCTATACCTAGTTCAATCTCGTTACCGGCAAGTCTCTTTACTCATTCTGTAATACAAGATCCTGTGGCTAACACTTTAGTCACATTGCTTGCAAGGCTTGTTGTGATGTTGTATTACCGAGTGGGCCCTGAGATACCTCTCCATCACACGGAGTAACAAATCCCAATCTTGATCCATGCCAGCTCAACAGACACCTTCGGAGATACCTGTAGAGCATCTTTATAGTCACCCAGTTACATTGTGACGTTTGATACACACAAGGTATTCCTCCGGTGTCAGTGAATTGTATGATCTCATGGTCATAGGAACAGATACTTGAAATGCAGAAAACAATAGCAATAAACTGACACGATCATATGCTACGTTCATAGTTTGGGTCTTGTCCATCACATCATTCTCGTAATGATGTGATCCTGTTATCAAATGACATCTCATGTCTATGGCTAGGAATCTTGACCATCTTTGATCAACAAGCTAGTCTACTAGAGGCATACTAGGGACACAGTGTTGTCTATGTATCCACAGATGTATCAGTGTTTCCAATTAATACAATTATAGCATGGATAATAAACGATTATCATGAACAAGGAAATATAATAATAACTACTTTTATTATTGCCTCTAGGGCATATTTCCAACAATGCCTACATTACATTTATGAACTGGAGCTAGTTCTGTATCGCCCTAGGTTATGACTGTTATATGATGAATATCATCCAACGAGTTCACCGATCCAATGCCTACGAGTTTTCCAGTTATTGTTCTTGCTAAGTTACTACTGCTGCTGGTACTGTTCCAACTGCTACAAAACTATTGCTATCACTGTTACCGTTACTGTTATTGTTGCTACTGCTACCAAAACTATCATACTACTGTGCTACTGATCACTCTGCTGCAGATGTTTAATCTCCAGATGTGGTTGAATTGACAACTCAGCTGCTAATACTCGCAAATATTCTTTGGCTCCCCTTGTGTCGAATCTATAAATTTGGGTTGAATACTCTACCCTCAAAAACTGTTGCGATCCCCTATACTTGTGGGTTATCAAGACCTTTTTCTGGTGCCGTTGCCGGCGAGCATAGCTATATTTGTTGAGTCACTTGGGATTTATATCAATTGATCACTATGAAGAATCTGAAGGATCCAAAGACCAAGATTTTTCCCTCTAAGACGAGGGGAGGTAAGGAACTGTCATCTAGCTCTGTGCTTGATTCACCTTCTGTTATGAGTAAGCTTGCAACACCACCACATGCTAGTAATCCTGATATGTCGCAAATTATTGATGATGCTACTTCTGCTATGAATGATGCTTATGATGATGCTAGTACTATGCTTGATGATAATGTGCCACTAGGTGAATTTCTTGATGAACAAATTGCTAGAGCTAAAGAGAATGAAATTACTGAAACTGATGAGATTGCTAAAACTGATGAAGCCTACGAAGCTGATGACTATGAAACACGTATTAGTCCTAGCTCTCCTAGATTTGAAATGCGTAAGATACCTGAAGGTTATGTTATGGATGAGGAGGTAACTAGAGAAATTCTTTCTTGCAAGGATAGAAACGATCTTAAGAAATTGCTACGTAAGTATAAGGAAAAGACTTTGAATGCTAGAATGAAATGTGATCCTAAGTTTGCTACTTCACCTATCTTTGTTACCGATAAGGATTATGAATTCTCTGTCGACCCATAGTTAATTACTTTGGTTGAATCTGATCCTTTCCATGGCTATGAAACTGAAACTGTAGTGGCACATCTTACTAAACTGAATGATATAGCCACCCTCTTTGCTCATGATGAGAAGATTCGCTACTACTATATTCTTAAGTTATTTCCGTTCTCATTAAAGGGTGATGCTAAGACATGGTACAAAACTCTTGCTCCTGGTTGTGTGCGTAGTCCCCAGGATATGCTTTACTACTTCTCTGAAAAATATTTTCCTGCTCATAAGAAACAAGCCGCCTTACAGGAAATATTTAACTTTGTGCAAATTGAAGAAGAGAGTCTCCCACAAGCTTGGGGGAGGCTTCTCCAATTGCTTAATGCTTTGCCTAGTCACCCTCTCAAGAAAAATGAAATACTTGATATCTTCTATAATGGACTAACTGATGCTTCTAGGGACTTCCTAGATAGTTGTGCTGGTTGTGTTTTCAGGGAACGAACTGTTGAACAAGCTGAAGAATTATTGAATAGCATATTGAAGAATTATGATGATTGGACTCTTCCTGGACCACCGCTTAAACCCACTTAGAAGAAGAGGGGTATTTTATTTCTCAGTCCTGAAGATATGCAAGAGGCAAAGAAATCTATGAAAGAAAAAGGTATTAAAGCTGAGGATGTTAAGAATTTACCACCTATTGAAGAAATACATGGCCTTGACACACCACCACCTCCGCAGGTGGTAGAGGTAAATTCTTTATTAAAGTTTGATGAAGGTGATATCCCTTACAATAAACATCCTAGTCAGTGCCTATATGAGTTTGACAACTATATTATGAAGCAAGATCATTTCAATGCACATGTCCTGAAACAATTGAAATATAAATCTGGTATTATTGTTCGCTTGAGTGACTTGCTATTTAGAATCAGTAATGATGTTAGAGGTGTAGTAAAGCATGCCTCTATGGTTCAAACTCAGTTAGAACAAGTTGCTAAGTCTCAAAAAGAGGTTGATGAAATGAATAATAATATGAATGATTTTGCTGCTAGAGTAGTAACTAGGGGAGGTAGAATGACCCAAGAACCACTTTATCCTGAAGGTCATCCTAAAAGAATTGAACAAGACTCTCAGAGAATTAATACTGATGCACCTAGTCCTTCTAAAAATAAAAAGAAAAAGAAAAATGATAGGACTTTGCATACCTCTAGTGAACCTGAGATACAAAAACCTCCTGGTAATAATTTTTCCTGATGCTGAAACTCAGTCTGGTAATGAACATTCACCTAGTGATAATGAAAATGATGATGATGATGTTCATGAAGATGCTCAACCTAATAATGATAAAGAACCAGATAATGATGTTGAAATAGAGCCTGTTGTTGATCTTGATAACCCACAACCTAAAAATAAACGTTATGATAAAAGAGACTTTGTGGCTAGGAAACATGGTAAAGAAAGAGAACCATGGGTTCAGAAACCCATGCCCTTTCCTCCTAAACCATCTAAGAAAAAGGATGATGAAGAATTTGAACGCTTTCCTGAAATGATTAGGCCAGTCTTTTTGCGTACCCGCTTAACTGATATCCTAAAGATGGCCCCTTATGCAAAATATATGAAAGACATCATCACAAATAAAAGAAAGATACCTGAAGCTGAAATCTCCACCATGCTTGCTAATTACTCTTTTAAGGATGGAGTGCCTCAAAAACTTGGAGATCCGGGAATACCAACTATACCTTGCTCCATTAAAAGAAACTATGTCAAAACTGCTTTGTGTGACTTGGGAGCCAGTGTTAGTGTTATGCCTTTCTCCTTATATAAGAGACTTGACTTGAATAAACTCACAACTACTGAAATATCATTGCAAATGACCTACAAATCAACTGCCATACCTATCGGTATTTGTGAGGATGTGTTGGGGAACGTTGCATGGGAAACAAAAAATTTCCTACGCACACGCAAGATCTATCCATGGTGATGAGCATCTACGAGAGGGAGAGTGGATCTACATACCCTTGTAGATCGCTAAGCGGGAAGCATTAAGAAATGCGGTTGATGTAGTCAAACGTCTTCGCGATCCAAATCACAAGCCGTCCCGCGATCCAATCACGATCCGTCCCGATCTAGCGCCGAACGGACGGCACCTCCGCGTCCAGCACACGTACAGCTCGATGACGATCTCCGCCTTCTTGATCCAGCAAGAGGGGGCAGAGAGGTAGATGAGATCTCCAGCAGCACGACAGCGTGCTGGTGGTGATGGTGGAGTTATCCCGGCAGGGCTTCGCCTAAGCACTACCGGAATCTATTTGGTGGAGGAACTAGAGAATAGAGAACTAGCACGTGGCCGTGGGTTTTGGGGCTCTATTCCTCTAGTATATATAGGAGGGAGGGGAAGGAGCAAGCCTCCCTAGGGTTTCCCCTAGGGGTCGGCCGAACCAGGGCAAGGAGGAGTCCAATCCACTTCCTACTAGGAAGTGGATTCATATTAGGAAGGAGTCCTATTCCTTCCTATCTCCACCTTTTTTCCTCTTGGGCATATGGGGTCGGTTCCCTAGCCCATTAGGCGCTGGTGTGACACCTCTTGGGCCCATGTGGCCCCCCGGGGTGGGTGGGCCCCACCCGGTGGACCCCCGGAACCTATTCGTCACTCCCGGTACACTACCGGAAATACCCGAAACCTTTCCGGAACCCAAATACCACTTTCCTATATATAAATCTTTACCTCCGGACCATTCTGGAGCTCCTCGTGACATCCGGGATATCATCCGGGACTCCGAACAACCTTCGGTCACCAACACATATATCTCAATACTATCGAAACGTCACCGAACGTTAACTATGTAGACATGACCGAGACACCTCTACGGTCAATAACCAATAGAGGGACCTGGATGCCCATATTGGTTCCTACATATTCTACGAAGATCTTTATCGGTTCAACCTCTATGTCAAGGATTCAGTTAATCCCGTATGTTGTTCCCTTTGTTCTTCGGTATGTTACTTGCCCGAGATTCGATCGTCGGTATCTCTATACCTAGTTCAATCTCGTTACCGGCAAGTCTCTTTACTCGTTCCGTAATACAAGATCCCGTGGCTAACTCTTTAGTCACTTTGCTTGCAAGGCTCATTGTGATGTTTTATTACCGAGTGGGCCCTGAGATACCTCTCCGTCACATGGAGTAACAAATCCCAGTCTTGATCCATGCCAACTCAACAGACACCCTCGGAGATACCTGTAGAGCATCTTTATAGTCACCCAGTTACGTTGCGATCTTTGATACACACAAGGTACCCCTCCAGTGTCAGTGAGTTGCATGATCTCATGGTCATAGGAACAAATACTTTGACATGCAGAAACAATAGCAATAAACTGACACGATCATATGCTACGTTCATAGTTTGGGTCTTGTCCATCACATCATTCTCCTAATGACGTGATCCCGTTATCAAATGACATCTCATGTCTATGGCTAGGAAACCTTGACCATCTTTGATCAACGAGCTAGTCTACTAGAGGCATACTAGGGACACGGTGTTGTCTATGTAACCACACATGTATTTGAGTTTCCAATCAATACGATTATAGCATGGATAATAAACGATTATCATGAACAAGGAATATAATAATAACCATTTTATTATTGCCTCTAGGGCATATTTCCAACAGTCTCCCACTTGCACTAGAGTCAATAATCTAGCTCACATCGCTATGTGATTTACATTGTTATGAATCTAACACCCAATGAGTTATGGGGTTCGATCATGTTTTGCATGTGAGAGAGGTTTTAGTCAACGGTCTGCAACATTCCGATCCGTGTGTTCTTTGCAAATCTATATGTCATACTGCAGATGCTACCACGCTCCACTTGGAGCTATTCCAAATGGCTTCTCTAGTATACGTATCCGGTCTGCTACTCAGAGTCATCCGGATTAGTGTCAAACCTTGCATCGACGTAACCCTTTACGACGAACTCTTTATCATCTCCATAATCGAAAAACATTTCCTTAGTCCTCTAGTTACTAAGGATAATTTTGACCGTTGTCCAGTGATCCACTCCTGGACCACTCTTGTACCCCTTGACAGACTCATGGCAAGGCACACACCAGGTGCGGTACACAGCATGGCATACTATATAGAGCCTATGGATAAGGCATAGGGGACGACCTTCGTCCTTTCTCTTTCTTCTGTCGTGGTCGAGCTTTGAGTCTCACTCAAATCCACACCTTACAAATCAGGCAAGAACTCTTTCTTTGACTGATCCATTTTGAACTCTTTCAAAATCTTGTCAAGGTATGTACTCATTGAAAGTCTTATAAGACGTCTTGATCTATCTCTATAGATCCTGATGCCCAATATTTAAGTAGCTTCATTCCAGGTTTTCCTTTGAAAAACTCCTTTCAAAAAACCCTTTATGCTTTCCAGAAATTCTACATCATTTCCGATCAACAATATGTCATTCACATATACTTATCAGAAATTCTATAGTGCTCCCACTCACTTTATTGTAAATACAAGTTTCTCATAAACTTTGTATAGACCCAAAAACTTTGATCATCTCATCAAAGCGTATATTGCAACTCCGAGATGCGTGCTCCAGTCCATAGAAGGATCGCTGGAGCTTGCATACATTTTAGCATCCTTAGGACTGACAAAACCTTCCGGTTGTATCACATACAACCTTTCCTCAAGGAAACCGTTAAGGAAACA
This sequence comes from Elymus sibiricus, assembly GCA_039707655.1. Taxonomy (NCBI): domain Eukaryota; kingdom Viridiplantae; phylum Streptophyta; class Magnoliopsida; order Poales; family Poaceae; genus Elymus; species Elymus sibiricus. The sequence goes on from CM077663.1 coordinate 131,513,210, forward strand.
ATGTTTTGACATCCATCTGCCAGATTTCATAATCGAAAAATGCAGCAACTGCTAACATAATTCCAACAGACTTTTAGCATCGCTACGGGTGAGAAAGTCTCATCGTAGTCAACTCCATGAACTTGTCGGAAACTTCTTTGCGACAAGACGAGCTTTATAAATGGTGACATTTACCATCAGCGTCTGTCTTCTTCTTAAAAGTCCATTTGTACTCAACGGCCTGTTGTTCAACGGGCAAGTCTACCAAAGTCCATACTTGGTTTTCATACATGGAACCTTTCTCGGATTTCATGGCTCCTAGCCATTTGTTGGAATCCGGGCCCACCATCGCTTCTTCATAGCTCGTAGGTTCACTGTTGTCTAACAACATGACCTCCAAGACAGGATTGACGTACCACTCAGAGGTGGTACGAGTTCTTGTCGGCCTACGAGGTTCGGTAGTAACTTGATCCGAAGTGTCATGATCATCATCATTAACTTCCTCTTCATTCGGTGTAGGCGCCACAGAAACATCTTTCTGCGTTGTGCTACCATCCAACTGAAGTGACGATTCAATAACCTCATCAAGTTCTACCTTCCTCCCACTCAATTCTTTCGAGAGAAACCCTTTCTCGAGAAAGGACCCGTTTTTAGCAACAAACACTTTGCCCTTGGATCTGAGATAGAAGGTATACCCAGCTGTTTCCTTAGGGTATCCTATGAAGATGCATTTTTCCGCTTTGGGATCGAGCTTATCAGACATAAGCGTCGCATTCCCAAACTCTGAGAAATGACAGCTTAGGTTTCTACCAAACCAAAATTCATACGGTGTCATTTTCAACGGACTTAGATGGTGCCCTATTTAAAGTGAATATAGTTGTCTCTAATGCATAACCCCAAAACGATAGTGGCAAATCGATAAGAGACATCATAGTACGCACCATATCCAATAGGGCACGACTACGACATTCGGACACACCATCACACTATGGTGTTCCAGGTGGCGTGAGTTGTGAAACAACTTCCACATTGTCTTGAGTTGTATACCAAACTCGCAACTCATATATTTACCTCCACGATCATATCGTAGACATTTTATCTTCTTGTCACGACGATCTCAAACTTCACTCTGAATTTGTTTGAACTTTTCAAACGTTTCAGACTTGTGTTTCATTAAGTAAATATCCCCATATCTACTCAAATCATCAGTGAAGGTAAGAAAATAGCGATATCCACCGCACGCTTCAACACTCATTGGATTGCTACATCAACATGTATCATTTCCAATAAGTCACTTGCCCGCTCCATCATATCGGAAAACGGGGTCTTAGTCATCTTGCCCAAGAGGCATGGTCCGCATGTCTCAACCGATTCGAAATCGAGTGAGTTAAAAGATCCATCAGCATGGAGTTTCTTCATGCGCTTTATACCAATATGACTTTGGCGGCAGTGCCACAAGTATGTGGTACTATCATTATTAACTTTGCATCTTTTGGCATCAATATTATGAACATGTGTAACACTACGATCGAGATTCAATGAACCATTCACATTGGGTGCATGACCATTGAAGGTATTATTCATGTAAACAGAATAACCATTATTCTCTAACTTAAATGAATAACCGTATTGCAATAAACACGATCTAATCATGTTTATGCTCAACGCAAACACCAAATAACATTTATTTAGGTTCATCACTAATTCCGAAGGTAGAGAGAGCGTGCGATGGTGATCACATCAACCTTGGAAACACTTCCAACACACATCGTTACCTTGCCCTTAGCTAGTCTTCGTTTATTCCGTAGCTTATATTTCGAGTTACCAACATTTAGCAACTAAATCGGTATCTAATACCCAGGTGCTACTAGGAGTACTAGCAAGGTACACATGAATAAAACGTATATCAAATATACTTCTGTTGACATTGCCAGCCTTCTTATCTACCAAGTATCTAGGGCAGTTCCGCTTCAGTGACCGTTCTCCTCATAATAGAAGCACCCAGTCTCGGGTTTGGGTTCAACCTTGGGTTTCTTTACTAGAGCAGCAACTGGCTTGCCATCCATGAAGTTTCCCTCCTTGCCCTTGCCCTTCTCGAAACTAGTGGTTTTACTAACCATCAACACTTGATGCTCCTTCTTGATTTCTACTTTCGCGGTGTCAAACATCGCGAATAGGTCGGGGATCATTATTTCCATCCCTGGCATTTCATAGTTCATCACGAAGCTCTAGTAGCTTTGTGGCAGTGACTTGGAGAACTATATCAACCACTATCTTATCTGGAAGATCAACTCCCACTTGATTCAAGCGATTGTAGCACCCAAACAATCTGAGCACATGATCATCGATTGAGCTATTCTCCTTCATCTTGCAGGCAAAGAATCTTGTTGGAAGTCTCATACCCCTCAACACGGGCACGAGCCTGAGATCTGATAAGTCTCCATCGTATCTATATTTTTTGATTGTTTCATGCCAATATTCTACAACTTTCATATACTTTTGGCAACTTTTTATACTATTTTTGGGACTAGCATATTGATCCAGTGCCAGTTCCTGTTTGTTGCATGTTTTTTGTTTCGCAGAAAATCCATATCAAACGAAGTCCAACCGGGATAAAAACTTACGGAGATTTTTTTTGGAATATATGTGAATTTTGGGAAGTGGAATCAACAGAAGGCAGTGCCCGAGGGGCCCACAAGCCACAAGGGCGCGCCCTGGGGGGTAGGGCGCGCCCTGGGGGGTAGGGCGCGCCCTGGGGGCTTGTGGCCACCCCGTAAGGCGGTTGGTGCCCTTCTTTTGCCGCAAGAAAGCTAATATCCGGATAAAAATCGTGTTAAAATTTCAGCCCAATCGAAGTTACGGATATCCGGGAATATAAGAAACGGTGAAAGGCCAGAATCTGAGAACGCACAAACAAAAGGAAACAGAGAGAGAGAGATCCAATCTCGGAGGGGCTCTCGCCCCTCCGCTACCATGGAGGCCAAGGACCAGAGGGGAAACCCTCCTCCCATCTAGGGGGGAGGTCAAGGAAGAATAAGAAGGAGGGGTCTCTCTCCCCCTCTCTCCCGGTGGCACCGGAACGCCGCCGGGGCCATCATCGTGACGGCGATCTACACCAACAACTTCGCCGCCGTCATCACCAACTCTCTCCCCCTCTATGCAGCGGTGTAACACCCCTTCTCCCCGCTGTAATCTCTACTTAAACATGGTGCTCAACGCTATATATTATTTCCCAATGATGTATGGCTATCCTATGATGTTTGAGTAGATCCATTTTGTCTTATGGGTTGATTGATGATCATGATTGGTTTGAGTTGCATGTTTTATTATTGGTGCTGTCCTATGATGCTCTCCGTGTCACGCAAGCGTGAGGGGTCCTTGCTATAGGGTGTTGTAATGTGTTCATGATTTGCCTATGGTGGGTTGCTTGAGTGACAGAAGCATAAACCCGAGTAGGTGGGTTGTTGCATATGGGAGTAAAGAGGACTTGATACCTTATAATGCTATGGTTGGGTTTTACCTTAATGATCTTTAGTAGTTGCGGATGCTTGCTAGAGTTCCAATCATAAGTGCATATGATCCAAGTAGAGAAAGTATGTTAGCTTATGCCTCTCCCTCATATAAAATTGCAATAATGATTACCGGTCTAGTTATCGATTGCCTAGGGACAAATAACTTTCTTGTGACAAAAAGCTCTCTACTAAGACTAACTTAGTTGTTTCTTTATCTAAGCAGCCCCTAGTTTTTATTTACGTGCTCCTTATTATCTTGCAAACCTATCCTATCACACCTACAAAGTACTTCTAGTTTCATACTTGTTCTAGGTAAAGCGAACGTTAAGCGTGCGTAGAGTTGTATCGGTGGTCGATAGAACTTGAGGGAATATTTGTTCTACCTTTAGCTCCTCATTGGGTTCAACACTCTTACTTATCGAAAGAGGCTACAACTGATCCCCTATACTTGTGGGTTATCAAGACCTTTTTCTGGCGCCGTTGCCGGGGAGCAATAGCGTGGGGTGAATATTCTCGTGTGTGCTTGTTTGCTTTATCACTAAGTAGATTTTATTTGCTGTTCTTAGTTGTTTTCTATCTTTAGATATGGGTAGGAAACGCAAAATACCAAAAAAATAGATGTACTTGCTGCTCCAAAAGTTGAGGAACCACTAGTGTTCCGTACTACCGAAGAATATTATTTGGATCATCTTCGATCCGTTTGTGCTCGTGCTGAAACCCCAACTAGCTTAGTTGAGGGAAAATCATTAAATGAGCATGCTTATTATGTGCGACACCGCTTATCTCAAAAAGGGAAACTTTTATGGCATCATATTAATACTTTGCAATGCTATGCTTGGAATTTATGCGAAATTTATGATTTTACTTGTTGTTTTGAAGACCCTAAAAAACACCTTCCCTATCAATGTGAGTTTAAGGATAATGGAATCGTATCTTCTTATGCCAAGGGTGTTTATAATTACTATGATATTGAGCAAATTGAAGAATTTGTTGCTTTTAAGGGTGCCTATGAAATTGCTTCTTTGACTGAAAAGTATGATGCTACTCTTTACAAATCTGAAAGTTTTGCCATACTTAAATATTGCTATGAAAACTATGCTTCTAATGCTTATGTTAAGCCATATATTGAGGACTCCTCCGCTATCCAAGAGGAGACTAATATTTTGCAGGAATCTATGGAAGAAGAAATTGATGACACTGTGAGCTCATTGGATGGAAAAGATGAGGAGGAGAGCGAAGAACAAAAGAAGGAAGAGCGGATTAGCTACCCGTGCCCACCTTCTAATGAGAGTAAGTCTTCAACTCATACATTGTTTAATTTCCCTTCGTTCTTACCGAAGGATGAATGCTATGATGATTGCTATGATCCCTTGGATTCGTTTGAAATATCCCTTTTTGATGAACTTGATGCTTGCTATGCTTGTGGCCATGATGCCAATATGAATGATGCTTATGGAGATGAACTTGCTATAGTTCCTTATGTTAAACGTGAAATTGTTGCTATTGCACCCACACATGATAGTCCTATTATCTTTTTGAATTCTCCCAACTACACTATATCGGAGAAGTTTGCACTTATTAAGGATTATATATATGGGTTGCCTTTTACTATTACACATGATGATTTTGATAGATATAATATGCATGTGCTTGCTGCTCCTACTTGCAATTATTATGAGAGAGGAACTACATCTCCACCTCTCTATGTTTCCAATATGATAAAATTGCAAGAAACTACTTATGCTATGTATTGGCCTTTACTTGATGTACATGAATTGTTCTTTTATGACATGCCGATGCATAGGAAGAGAGTTAGACTTCGTCATTGCATGATATATATTACTTTGTGCTCACTACTAAATTACAAATCATTGTTAATTAAAATTGGCATTGATATACCTTGGGATCCGGGTGGATCAATTACTTGAGCACTTTATGCCTAGCTTAATGGCTTTAAAGAAAGCGCTGTCAGGGAGACAACCCGGAAGTTTTAGAGAGTCATTTTATTCTCTTGTGTGCTTTTATATAGTTTAAAAAACAAAAAAATAAAGAGGGGAACCTAAAACTTTTTCAAAAAGAAAAGTGAAAGTGAGAGGGACGAGCATTGTGAAAGTGGGAGCTAGCCTTGAACTTTGTTCATGCCCATGGAAACCTTGTGAATCTTAATTACAGAAAATTTTCAACAAAAATAAGTATCCCCTTGTATAAATCCATTGTATTATAAAAATAATGTGCCAAGATTTGCCTTTAGGATGATTAGATTGCTTGTTTGGTGTGTGCAGTGCAAAAACAGAAACTTTGGCTGTAGTGCGTGAATTTACATTTTTTACTGGAATGTCAAAAGTTTCTGAATTTTTTACACAGTACTTCTATGCAAATTGTTTATTTTTTCCTAATGTTTCAGAATTTTAAGAGTTACATAAGTATGGTGAATGTTCAGATTGCTACAGACTATCCTGTTTAAGACAGATTCTGTTTTTGATGCATTGTTTTGCTAGTTTCGATGAAACTATCAATTTTATCGGTGGTATAAGCCATAAAGAAGTTATAATACAGTAGCTACAATGAAAATATAAAATGTGAATGGGTTTTCAACAGTACTTAAAGTGGTAATTTGCTTTATTATACTAACGGATCTCACGAGGGTTTTGTTAAGTTTTGTGTGATTGAAGTTTTCAAGTTTTGGGTAAGATCACGATGGATGAAGGAATAAGGAGTGGAAAGATACTAAGATTGGGGATGCCCGAGGCACACCAAGGTAATATTCAAGGACTCCCAAGAAACTAAGCTTGTGGATGCCCCGGAAGGCATCCCCTCTTTCTTCTAACAACCATCGGTAATTTTACTTGGAGCTATATTTTTATTCGTCACATGATATGCGTAAATCTTGGAGCGTCGTGTGCTTTTTATTTTTCTTTTAATAATACACCATGCTGGTATGAGAAAGTCCTTGGTTGATTTATAGAAGGCTCTTTGCACCTCACTTATATCTTTTGAGTATGGCTTTATAGAATGCTTCATGTGCTTCACTTATATCATTTGAAGTTTGGATTGCCTGTTTCTCTACACATACAAAACCGCCATTTGTAGAATGCTCTTTGGCTTCACTTATATTTGTTAGAGCATGGGCATATCTTTTGTAGAAAGAATTAAACTCTCATGCTTCACTTATATCTATTTAGAGAGTTAACAGGAGTTGGTCATTCACATGGTTAGCCATAAAATCCTACATAAAACTTGTAGATCACTGAATATGATATGTTTGATTCCTTGCAATAGTTTTGTGATATAAAGATGGTGATACTAGAGACATGCTAGTGAGTAATTGTGGATTGGTAGAAATACTTGTGTTAAAGTTTGTGATTCCCGTAGCATGCACGTATGGTGAACCGTTATGTGATGAAGTCGGAGCATGATTTATTTATTGATTGTCATCCTTTGTGTGGAGGTCGGGATCGCGCGATGGTTAACTCCTACCAACCCTTCCCCTAGGAGCATGCGTGTAGTACCTTGTTTCGATGACTAATAAATTTTTTCAATAAGTATGTGAGTTCTTTATGACTAATGTTGAGTCCATGGATTATACGCACTCTCATCCTTCCACCATTGCTAGCCTCTCCAGTACCGCGCAACTTTCGCCGGTGCATTACACCCACCATATATCCTTCCTCAAAACAGCCACCATACCTACCTATTATGGCATTTCCATAGCCATTCCGAGATATATTGCCATGCAACTTCCACCGTTCCGTTTATTATGACACGCACCATCATTGTCATATTGCTTTGCATGATCGTAAGATAGCTAGCATGATGTTTTCATGGCTTGTCCGTTTTTTTATGTCATTGCTATGCTAGATCATTGCACATCCCGGTACACCGCCAGAGGCATTCATATAGAGTCATATTTTGTTCTAGTATCGAGTTGTAATTCTTGAGTTGTAAGTAAATAAAAGTGTGATGATCATCATTATTAGAGCATTGTCCCATGTGAGGAAAGGATGATGGAAGCTATGATTCCCTCACAAGTTGGGATGAGTCTCCGGACTTTATGAAAAATAAAAGAGGCCAAAGAAGCCCAAATAAAAAAAAAGAGGCCAAAGAAGCCCACCAAAAAAACAAAAAAATGAGAGAAAAGAGAGAAGGGGCAATGCTACTATCCTTTACCACACTTGTGCTTCAGAGTAGCACCATGTTTTTCATATAGAGAGTCTCCTATGTTGTCACTTTCATATACTAGTGGGAAATTTTCATTATAGAACTTGGCTTGCATATTCCAATGATGGGCTTCCTCAAATTGCCCTAGGTCTTCGTGAGCAAGCAAGTTGGATGCACACCCACTTAGTTTCTTTTGAGCTTTCATACACTTATAGCTCTAGTGCATCCGTTGCATGGCAATCCCTACTCACTCACATTGATATCTATTGATGGGCATCTCCATAGCCCGTTGATACGCCTAGTTGATGTGAGACTATCTCCTTCTTTTTGTCTTCTCCACAACCACCATATTCTATTCCACCTATAGTGCTATATCCATGGCTCACACTCATCTATTGCGTGAAACTTGAAAAAGTTTGAGAATACTAAAGTACGAAACAATTGCTTGGCTAAAACCGGGGTTGTGCATGATTTAATACTTTGTGTGATGAAGATGGAGCATAGTCAGACTATATGATTTTGTAGGGATAACTTTCTTTTAGCCATGATATTTTGAGAAGACATGATTGCTTTATTAGTATGCTTGAAGTATTATTTTCTTAATGTCAAATGATAGACTATTGCTTTGAATCACTCGTGTCTTAATATTCATGCCATGATTAGATTATATGATCAAGATTATGCTAGGTAGCATTCCACATCAAAAATTATCTTTTTTATCATTTACCTACTTGAGGACGAGTAGGAATTAAGCTTGGGGATGCTGATACGTCTCCGTCGTATTTATATTTTTTTATTATTTCATGCCAATATTCTACAACTTTCATATACTTTTGGCAACTTTTTATACTATTTTTGGGACTAACATATTGATCCAGTGCCCAGTGTCAGTTCTTGTTTGTTGCGTGTTTTTTGTTTCGCAGAAAATCCATATCAAACGAAGTCCAAACAGGATAAAAACTTACGGAGATTTTTTTTGAAATATATGTGAATTTTGTGAAGTGGAATCAACAGAAGGCGGTGCCCGAGGGGCCCACAAGCCACAAGGGCGTGCCCTAGGGGGTAGGGCGCGCCCTGGGGGCTTGTGGACACCCCGTAAGGCGGTTGGTGCCCTTCTTTCTCCGCAAGAAATCTAATATCCGGATAAAAATCGTGTTAAAATTTCAGCCCAATCGGAGTTACGGATCTCCGGGAATATAAGAAACGGTGAAAGGCCAGAATCTGAGAACGCAGAAATAGAAGGAAACAGCAAGAGAGATCCAATCTCGGAGGGGCTCTCGCCCCTCCGCTGCCATGGAGGCCAAGGACCAGAGGGGAAACCCTCCTCCCATCTAGGGGGGAGGTCAAGGAAGAAGAAGAAGGAGGGGGGCTCTCTCCCCCTCTCTCCCGGTGGCACCGGAACGCCGCCGGGACCATCATCGTGACGGCGATCTACACCAACAACTTCGCCGCCGTCATCACCAACTCTCTCCCCCTCTATGCAGCGGTGTAACACCCCTTCTCCCCGCTGTAATCTCTACTTAAATATGGTGCTCAACGCTATATATTATTTCCCAATGATGTATGGCTATCCTATGATGTTTGAGTAGATCCGTTTTGTCCTATGGGTTGATTGATGATCATGATTGGTTTGAGTTGCATGTTTTATTATTGGTGTTGTCCTATGGTGCTCTCCGTGTCGCGCAAGCGTGAGGGATCCTCGCTGTAGGGTGTTGCAATGTGTTCATGATTTGCCTATGGTGGGTTGCTTGAGTGACAGAAGCATAAACCCGAGTAGGTGGGTTGTTGCATATGGGAGTAAAGAGGACTTGATACCTTATAATGCTATGGTTGGGTTTTACCTTAATGATCTTTAGTAGTTACGGATGCTTGCTAGAGTTCCAATCATAAGTGCATATGATCCAAGTAGAGAAAGTATGTTAGCTTATGCCTCTCCCTCATATAAAATTGCAATAATGATTACCGGTCTAGTTATCGATTGCCTAGGGACAAATAACTTTCTTGTGACAAAAAGCTCTCTACTAAGACTAACTTAGTTGTTTCTTTATCTAAGCAGCCCCTAGTTTTTATTTACATGCTCCTTATTATCTTGCAAACCTATCCTATCACACCTACAAAGTACTTCTAGTTTCATACTTGTTCTAGGTAAAGCGAACGTTAAGCGTGCGTAGAGTTGTATCGGTGGTCGATAGAACTTGAGGGAATATTTGTTCTACCTTTAGCTCCTCGTTGGGTTCGACACTCTTACTTATCGAAAGAGGCTACAACTGATCCCCTATACTTGTGGGTTATCAAGAAGATCCCAATTTCAGCTCTTAGAACATCTCATATGTTCCGTGACGTTCAAAACATTTTGGAGCCTCAATTCTAAGCCGTAATGCATGACGCACTAAACTATCAAGTAGTCATCAGAACGTGCTTGTCAGATGTTCACAACATCTACACATGACGCTTGAGGGGGTGGCGCACCGAGCGGTGCATTAAGGACATAAGCCTTCTGTGCAGCAATGAGGACAATCCTCAGATCACAGACCCAGTCCGCATTATTGCTACCAACATCTTTCAATTCTATTTTCTCTAGGAACGTATAAAAACAGGGGAGCTACAGCGCGAGCTATTGATCTACAACATAATTTGCAAAGTCACTTTGACTATGTACATGATAACGAGTTCAATTAATCATATTACTTAAGAACTTCCACTCAAATCAACATCCCTCAGGTTGTCTAAGTGTGACATGATCCAAATCCACCAACCCAAGTCCGATCATCACGTGAGATGAGGTGGTTTCAATGGTGAACATCTTCATGTTGATCATATCTACTATATGACTCATGTTCGACCTTTCGGTCTCTTGTGTTCTGAGGCCATGTCTGTACATGCTAGGCTCGTCAAGTTTAACCCGAGTGTTCCGCACGTGCAACACTGGCTTGCACCCGTTGTATGTGAACGTAGAGTCTATCACACCCGATCATCACGTGGTGTCTCGAAACGATGAACTTTTGCAACGGTGCACACTCGGGGAGAACACAATTTTATCTAGAAATTTTAGTGAGGGATCACCTTATAATGCTACCGCCGTCCTAAGCAAAATAAGATGCATAAAAGGATTAACATCACATGCAAATCATAAGTGACATGATATGGCCATGAACTTGTGCTTTTGATCTCCATCTCCAAAGCACCGGCATGATCTCATGGTCATAGGAACAGATACTTTGACATACAGAAACAATAGCAATAAACTGACACGATCATATGCTACGTTCATAGTTTGGGTCTTGTCCATCACATCAGTCTCCTAATGACGTGATCTCGTTATCAAATGACATCTCATGTCTATGGCTAGGAAACCTTGACCATCTTTGATCAACGAGCTAGTCTACTAGAGGCATACTAGGAACACAGTGTTGTCTATGTAACCACACATGTATTTGAGTTTCCAATCAATAAGATTATAGCATGGATAATAAACGATTATCATGAACAAGGAAATATAATAATAACCATTTTATTATTGCCTCTAGGGCATATTTCCAACAGTATGTGCCCGTTGTTGTTGCAAATGATACTATCTTAACGGACTTTGTTATTCTTGAGATGCCCGAGGACGACAACATGTCGATTATCCTCGATAGACCCTTTTTGAATACTGCAGGGGCTGTTATTGATTGCAATAAAAGCAAAGTCACTGTTCATATCAATGGTAATGAGCATATGGTGCACTTTCTGAAGAAACAATTCCAAGTGAATGGTATAAATGTTATTGAAGAATCTCCGACCATCACTATTGGAAGTTTTCAATTACCTCTACCTACTGCCAAAAAGAAATATGATATACTTATTGTTGGGGATATGCACATCCCCATTGAGGTAACTTAGTCTTTCACGAAAGTTCTTCGGTTTCATGCTAATCGGAAGTGGTTGTTAATAAGACTTGATCAACCTTATTAATGGATCATTTTTGAGAAGTATGAAGTTGATGAATCTAGTAAGCACAACTCTCTGCTCCCACATTTAATTTTCTGTTTTAGTTAGTCAAATAAAATAAAATGCCATGATTATCCTGTTTTCTGCTTTCTCCGTGCAATAAAAATTGACCCAAAAATAAAAGTTCTCAGAATATCCTGAAAATTTGATACGATTTTTTTCTGAATATTTATGAATTTCTGGTGCAAATAATACCAGAGGGGGTGCACCTTGTGCCCACAAGACACCAGGGCGCGCCAGCAACCCCAGGCGCGCCCTGGTGGGTTGTGGCCCCCACGTGGCCCCCTCACTTATTCCTTTAGCCCACATCATCCCCTACCTCCAGAAAAAAATCACCACAGCCACCATTCCCGTGTTCTTGCTCTCAAACCCACGGATTTCGATCTCTTTGCTCGAAGCTCCATTTCCGAAACTGTTTGGAGGGATTGCTACTTGGAATAAGATGGATTTCTTTAGGAAGTTTTCCTCCAAGAAAAATGTAAAAGGAGTCATTGGGGAATCATCGGACAATGACCTTCACACTCCGAGAACGGTGGAGGTGCGGCCGTGCGAATGGCCGCATGATACCTTCATGGAGGATGTTGGGTTCCATCAAGAGTTCGCTCAATTTGTTGCAAACGCTGGGCTGACCGAGTTCCTCGCAGCTAAGTGTGACCAATATCACATCCTTACAAATTCCTTTGTGCAAAGTTTTCATTTTCTGAGAAAGAATAATCCTCCTGAAATGCAGTTTAGTCTTTACGCTGAAACTCATAAAATGCCGCTAACTGACTTTTGCAATATATGCTTGATCCCCTCTGATGGGTAATTGAGAGAACCTAGACCAGCGGAGTTTGAGGATTTTCTCCTCACCTTAACGGTGGGTGAAGATAGAGGCGTGTCGAACGCTACTGCTACCAGTCTGCAGTTTCCTTCAGTGCATTACTTTGCTTTGTTCATCGCAAAGTGTTTAACCGCTAGGGAGAAGGTTGGCGCACTCAGTGCCCCCGACCTCGCTATTTTACATTGTGCACTGTATAATGATCACACCTTTAGTATGGGGGCTATTATTGCACGCCGCTTACACCTTAACGGGACTAAGGGAAAGATACATGGTGGTATTTATGCTACTCGCTTAGCGAGACACTTTAATGTTCAGATTCGCCCACATGATTATCTCTTGTCCCAAGTTTATCTAGATCACAAGGCGTTGCAGGATCACCAATTTATTGAGGCAACTGATTCTTTCCATGACATTCGTTACAACTTACTGTTCAACGTCGAAACCCGTGATGTTATTCCGTTGCCTGCACCTGCTCTGTTTGATTCTATTGCTAGGAACGGATACAGGATCATGCCAGATGACATTGCAGCCTACCGGAACAACCTAGCAGCTGCTGAGGAGGAGCCCCACGGGTGGTACGCTCAGGTGCCGCCTCCACCTCACTTCAACTTGGGACCGGATGGCTACTACGGATGGTGACTACCAAGCTAGGCCAACAGCCTAAGCTTGGGGGAGTACGTATTTCCACTGACATTACATTCACGTTCACACATTTCATTCCAATTGTCGGTGTTCATACTTTTTCATTGTAATATCCATGCTAGATTTGTTTTCTCGCTTTCTTCTTGTGTGTTTGAAAAACTTTGAGAATATCCAAAAATATTTCCTACTTCTTTTTTTCGGTTTTTCTTTCTAGCCTAGTTTAATTGTAGTATCAAAAGAAAACCCAAAAAGATTTCTCGTTTCTTCTTTTGCTTGTTGGGAGCTTTCCCGTGTAAATAGTTTTTCTCGTTTTTGTTTTTCCTCTTTAATTTGCTTTCTTCAAGAAAAAACAAAAACTCCAAAAATATTTCAGTGTGTTTCTCTGAAATTCTTTTCCCTTTGTTTTAGTCGTACCAAGGAGAAGACCAGGATGAAAATGTTGAGTAGCTCTTATATGCACTATTGTTATTTAACAAAGAGCCCATGTTACCTTGTCTTCTCCTCATGAATAAAATGTTGCAGATTCCAGCTTAGTCCACGGCACTCTTGCACTATTATTATTTTCTTATCATTCGGTCATGCAAGTGAAAGGCAATAATGACGATATTTGATGAATTGACTGTGGCAGAGAAAAGCGGGTATGAACTCAACTTGTTTTTGTTTTTGTAAATATGTTTAACCTAGTATCCTTGATTCAGCATATTATGATCAAACATGTTTGCAATTACCGTTAGAGATTATAGTTGTTCATGCCATGCTTAAGTAGCTAGGAGTGGATAATGATTTATCTTGGATGTCAACATGCATTAAAATGGTTGTGATGTGGTATGATGATATGGTATCCTCCTCTGAATGTTTCAAGTGGCTTGACTTGGCACATGTTCACGCATGTAGTTGAATCAAAACCAACATAGCCTTCATGATATTTATGTTCATGGTGTCCATATCCTACTCATGCTGGTAGTCAATGTTTATTATATATAATGCATGTGCATGACCGTTTTCGCTCTCTAGCTGGCCGCTTCTCAATCTATGTGCTAGCCTTCGCCTGTACTAAGCGGGAATACTGCTTGTGCATCAAAATCCTTAAACCAAAGTTATTCCAGATGAGTCCACTATATCTACCTATATGTGGTATTACCCTGCCGTTCCAAAGTAAATTTGCATGTGCCATCTCTAAAAATTCAAATGAACATCTATTTTGTGTGCCTAGACCACTCATGGAGCGACAGGGGGCGGTCAGTATCTTCCATGCTAAGCGGGTTATTCTCATGATGAGTGTTTATTCACTGGTCCTTACATGAGAGGGGCGGTAATAGGGATTCCCAGTCCCGAAATAAAAAATTACAAATAATTAAACAAAACTCCCCCAGGAATGTTGTTGGTTTGGACGGTACCCATGGATGCGGCTAGTGATGTGGCTTGAGACTGCGTCGGTATTTCCCCAAAGAGGAAGGGATGATGCAGCACAGCGACGGTAAGTATTTCCCTCAGTTATGAAACCAAGGTTATAGAACCAGTAGGAGGATCACCACCACCCAATAAGCAGCACCTGCACACAAATAACAAATACTTACAAAGAATCAAGTTTAATTTGCCCAATGATCTTCATGAAAGTTTTTATTATATCCTCCTTGGATATCTATCACTTTGGGACTAGTTTCATATATGGCCATTGCTTTTTTGACAAGCTCAAACAAATTTAAGTGAAGCACACGAGCATAAAGATTTCATCTCTCAAAAAGGAATAAGTGAAGCATGAGAGGATTTCTTCAAAATTTACTAACTCTCAGATTAATCTAAGTGAAGCACGAGAGTATTTCTACAAAAACTTCCAAGCACACCGTGCTCAAAAAGATATAAGTGAAGCACTAGAGCAATTCTATAGCTCAAAAAGTTTAAGTGAAGCATAGAGAGCAATTCTAACAAATCATAGCATAATTTTGGCTCTCCCAAATAGGTGTGTCCAGCAAGGATACAAGTGAAAAACTAACAAGCAAAGCAAGCAAAGACTCAAATGATACAAGACGCTCAAAGCAAAACTCATGATATGTGACGAATAAAAATATAGCTCCAAGTAAAATACCGATGGTCGTTAGAAGAAAGAGGGGATGCCACTCGGGGGCATCCCCAAGCTTAGTTGCTTCTTTATCTTTGGATATATCTCGGGGGTGCGGTAGCATCCCCAAGATTAGGCTTTTATCACTCCTTATTCCTTCATCCATCGTGATCTCACCCAAAACTTGAAAACTTCAATCACACAAAACTCAACAAAATCTTCGTGAGATCCGTTAGTATAATAAAGCAAATCACTACTTTAGCTGCTGTTGCAAACCCATTCATATTTTATTATTGCATTATACCTACTGTATTTTAACTTTACCATGGCTCATACCCTTCAATATAACCCATAGATTCATCAAAACAAGCACACAATGCAACGAAAACAGAATCTGTCTTAAACATAACAGTCTGTAGTAATCTGTACTCTACCCATAATTCTGTAACTCTAAAAATTCTGAAAAAATAGGAAAACGTAAGGAATTTGTATAGAAACACTTTGTTAAAATTTCAGCTCAAGATCACGTTCCAGCAAAAAATGCAAATTCATATACTGGATGCAAAGTTTCTGTTTCAGATTCAGCATCGCTTGTACTCGTCTTATGAATCATCCTAAAGGCTCTACTTGGCACAAACACTAAATAAATCATAAAAACACAATCATAACAGAGGCATAATTGTGTCAACACTCAAAAACACAAAGGAAAAAGCAAAAATAAATTTATTCATTGGGTTGCCTCCCAACAAGCGCTATCGTTTTACGTCCCTAGCTAGGCATAACGCATAGATTCAAGTATTGTCATCTTTGGTTTTGGCAACTTTTGTGAGGGCTTTCTCAAATCCGGGGGGCTCTTTACGCTTCCCCAAATTTTCAGGAGAAGAAACCATCTTGAGATCCAAAATATCCGAACGCTTGTTGCAAAGAGTAATCAAAGTATTCAAGCGATTGAGGTTCCCACTAATATGCTTGAGAGGTTCATTATGCTTTTGCAACTCAACCAAGTGCTTATGTAAGTCACCCAATTTGTCGAGAATTTGAACCCCTTCTTGTGTGAAAGAAGGTCCCTTTTTTAATGGGGGAATCCCCAATATTCCTTCCAAAATTTCATAAGCGGTGTTTGCATCAAGCTCAACAAAATTCCCTTTAGCTGCAAAATCCAAGAGCTCTCTATGATGCAAAGCTAATCCTATGTAAAAATTTCTAAGCAAAATTTTTGCATCTCCTTTTAGATTGGAAATACGATAGGATTCCATTAGCCTATACCAGGCATCTTTCAAATTTTCCCCTTGTTTTTGTTTGAAGTATAAAACTTCAAAATCTGGTGACAAAGGGGGAGAAGTAACGCTAGTCATAGCAACAAGATAGACAAACAACAGATCTAACGAGAAAAAGGCAAACAAAAAAGAGCGCGAATAAAACGGCAAATTGGTGAAGTGGGGGGGAGGAAAACGAGAGGCAAATGGCAAATAATGTAATTGCAAGGAGATGAGATTTGTGATTAGGAACCTGGTAGATGATGATGGAGTCTCCTCAGCGCCTGAGATTGGCACGTAGAAGAGACCGCTTCCTCCCCGGCAACGGCGCCAGAAATTCCTTTGACGTGGCTTGAGACTGCGTCGGTATTTCCCCAAAGAGGAAGGGTTGATACAGCACAGCGACGGTAAGTATTTCCCTCAGTTATGAAACCAAGGTTGTCGAACCAGTAGGAGGATCACGACCACCCAATAAGCAGCACCTGTACACAAATAACAAATACTTGCAACCCGACGCGAAACAGAGGTTGTCAATCTCTCTACGGTAAAAAGATAGATTAGGTAGTGATAGATAGGAGAGATAGATCTCTCAAGAACACAAAATACAAAAGAGCAAATAAAAAGTGCAGCAATATATTTTTGGGTTTTTGGTTTTGTAGATCTAAAAACAAAGAGGCAAAAAGATAGATCGGAAAGCAATATGTTGGAAAAGTAGACCCGGGGGGCGTAGGATTCACTGGTGGCTTCTCTCATGAGTATAGCGTACGGTGGGTGAACAAATTACTGTTGGGCAATTGATAGAAAATCGAATAGTCATGACGATATCCAAGGCAATGATCATTATATAGGCATCACGTCCAAGATAAGTAGACCGACTCCTGTCTGCATCTACCACTATTACTCCACACATCGACCGCTATCCAGCATGCATCTAGTGCATTAAGTTCATGGAAAAATGGAGTAATGCAATAAGAACGATGACATGATGTAGACAAGATCTATTCATGTAGGAATAGACCCCATCTTGTTATCCTTAATGCAACGATACATGCGTGCCTTGCTGCCCCTTCTGTCACTAGGAAAGGACACCGCAAGATCGAACCCATCACAAAGCACCTCTTCCCATGGCAAGAAAAATCAATCTAGTCGGCCTAACTAAACCAAAGATTCAAAGAATAAATACGAGGCTATAAGCAATCATGCATATAAGAGATCAAAGAAGACTCAAATAATATTCATGGATAGAAACTGATCATGAACTCAAAATTCATCGGATCCCAACAAACACACCGCAAAAGTTTACATCAAATAGATCTCCAAGAGACCATTGTATTGAGAATCATGAGAGAGACAGAGAGAGAGGAAGCCATCTAGCTACTGCCTACGGACCCGTAGGTCTATGGTGGACTACTCACGCATCATCGGAGAGGCACCTATGAAGAAGATGAACCCCTCCGTGATGGTGTTTAGATTGGATCTCGAGGTTCTGGAACTTGCGGCGGCTGGAATTGTGTTTCGTCGACTCCCCTAGGGTTTTTGGAATATTTGGGAATTTATAGGCATCAGAGGCGGTGGAGGGGGGCCGTGGAGGGCACAACCCATCAAGGCACGCCGGGGGGCCCCTGGCGCGCCCTGGTGGGTTGTGCTCTCCACAGTCCACCTTCCTGGCACTTCTTTGGCCCACTGGGTGTCTTCTGGTCCAGAAAAAACTCCAAAAATTTTCGTCGCAATTGGACTCCGTTTGGTACTGATATTCTGCGAAGTAAAAAAACAAGCAAAAACAGCAACTGGCACTTTGGCACTATGTCAATAGGTTAGTCCTAAAAAATGATATAAAGTTGTTATAAAATGATTGTAAAACATTCAAGAATGATAATATATAAGCATGGAACAAGCAAAAATTATAGATATGTTGGAGATGTATCAGCTAGCCGTGGAGTGTGATTGTTGGTGGAGGGGGAGTAAACCTTTACTTTTACCGCTTGGGAACCGCCGCTAATTTGTTTAGCATGGAAGATATTGATAACTCTTGGTCATAATATTGACAGGAAGGGTGTACCTCCCAAAATTATATCTATCTCTGTTTTAAGCTTTGAGCTCTGGCACCTCTGCAAATCCATGCTTCCCTCTGCGAAGGGACTATCTATTTACTTTTATGTTGAGTCATCACCTTCTCAAATAAGCGCCAGACCTGAGAGCACTATTGTCATCCTCGTGCATTGTGTATAGTTGATGTTGGGTGCGGCATGACTGGATCTTTTCTACCATGAATTAAAATGTTTAGTCGCTGCTTGAACTTTGGAGGTGCTCTGCATTTATGTTTTGCGGTCTCAGAAAGGGCTGGCGAGATACCACTGTTGTCATATTGTATCATGATTGTTTTGACAAAGTGTTGGCGTTTGAGATATCTTATTATTGCTCGCTAGTTGCTTATGTCATTGATATGAGTTAATATAATTTCTAAGAGTTATTGCTGACATGGTTAGTCATAATCTTTGTTGAAAACCCAGGTGCTACTTAAGCACATATATGTAAACAAGAATAAAAGAGTTCATAAAAGTTTTTCTTTATCACTTTCAGTTTGTCAACTGAATTGCTTGAGGACAAGCAATGGGTTAAGCTTGGGGGAGTTGATACGTCTCTGTCGTATCTACTTTTCCTCACACTTTTGCCCTTGTTTTGGACTCTAATTTGCATGATTTGAATGAAACTAACCCAGACTAACGCTGTTTTCAGCAGAACTACCATGGTGTTGTTTTTTGTGCAGAAATAAAAGTTCTCGGAACTCGATGAAACTTTTTGGAGATTTATTTTAGAATAAATAAAAAATACTAGAGCCAAGAACCACCGGAGGGGGGCCTTGGCTGGGCAAGATACACCAGGGCGCGCCAGCCCCCCCCCCCCCGACGCGCCCTGGTGGGTTTTGCCCACCTCGTGGCCCCACTGGCCCTAATTCCGACGCTATAAAATCCTATTTTTGGAGAAAAAATCAAGGAGAAAGTTTCATCGCGTTTTATGATACGGAGCCGCCGCCACCTCCTGTTCTTCATCAGGAGGCCAGATCTGGAGCCCTTTTGGGGCTCCAAAGAGGGAAATCTTTGGTCTTCGTCATCATCAACCCTTTCCATCGCGAATTCCATGATGCTCCCCACCGGGAGTGAGTAATTCCTTCGTAGGCTTGCTGGTCGGTGAGGAGTTGGATGAGATTCATCATGTAATCGAGTTAGTTTTGTTAGGGCTTGATCCCTAGTATCCACTATGTTCTGGGATTGATGTTGCTATGACTTTGCCATGCTTAATGCTTGTCACTAGGGCCCGGGTGCCATGATTTCAGATCTGAACCATTTATGTTATCACCATTATATCTATGTTCTTGATCCGATCTTGCTAGTCATATGCACCTATTACGTGTTCTGATCCGCAAACCCCGGAGTGACAATAGTCGAGATACTTTCCGGTGATGACCGTAGTTTGAGGAGTTCATGTATTCACCGTGTGTTAATGCTTTGTTCCGGTTATCTATTAAAAGGAGGCCTTAATATCCCTTAGTTTCCTTATGGACCCCGCTAGCACAGGAGGGTAGGACAAAAGATGTCGTGCAAGTTCTTTTCCATAAGCACGTATGACTATTTACGGAATACATGCATACATTACATTTATGAACTGGAGCTAGTTCTGTATCGCCCTAGGTTATGAATGTTATATGATGAATATCATCCAACGAGTTCACCGATCCAGTGCCTACGAGTTTTCCACTTATTGTTCTTGCTAAGTTACTACTGTTGATGCTACTGTTCCAACTGCTACAAAACTATTGCTATCACTGTTACCGTTACTGTTACTGATGCTACTGCTACCAAAACTATCATACTACTGTGCTACTAATCACTCTGCTGCAGATATTTAATCTCCAGGTGTGGTTGAATTGACAACTCAGCTGCTAATACTCGCAAATATTCTTTGGCTCCCCTTGTGTCGAATCTATAAATTTGGGTTGAATACTCTACCCTCGAAAACTGTTGCGATCCCCTATGTTTGTGGGTTATCAATACTCAAGCGTCTAAGCTTGGGGATGCCCCAGAAGGCATCCCCTCTTTCGTCTCAATCCATCGGTATGTCACTTGAAGCTATATTTTTATTCGTCACATGATATGAGTTTTGCTTGGAGCATCGTTTGTTCTTGTTTGCTTCTACTTTAAGTTTACCACAATCATTGTTTGCTGGACACACCTATTTAAGAGAGACACACCTTCATCATAATTTGTTAGAATTCTCTATGTGCTTCACTTATATCTTTTGAGCTTAGCAGTTGCTCTAGTACTTCACTTATATCTTTTTTAGCACGGTGGCGTGTAGATTTGATAGAAATAATTTCACTCTCGTTCTTCACTTATATTTGTTTGAGAGTTAATAAATAGTGACGGTAATTTGCATGGGTCATAAGACCAGTCCAAAAATAATAGGTATTTAAAGAGAAATCTTTGGTTAATGATATTGATGTGGTAATGTGAAAGGGTGTGAGTGCATGGTTGTCGGTTCATAGAAGTATCGATATTAAGAGAGGTTAACTTCTTGTCCGTCTAAAAATTAAAGAGGCATAGTGATGATGTGTGAGCATTTCTATTCCTCGTTGAAATCCTAGTGTTGTTTCGGGTCGAAAGCACGCGATGGTTAACTCCTCCCAACCTCTTCCCTTGGGCCATGTGAATAGTGCTTTGATTTTTGATAAAAATAATAAAACTTTGCAACAAGTATGTGAGTTCTTTATGACTAATGTGAAACCATGGACATACGCAATCTCACCTTCTCATATTTACTAGCCTCTTCGGTATCGTGTATAGCCCATTCTCACCTTGAGGATCGGTGCAACTCTCGCCGGTGCATCCAAACCCCGTGACATGATACGCTCTGTTGCACATAAGCCTCATTATATCTTCCTCAAAACAGCCACCACACCTACCTATCATGGCATTTCCATAGTCATTCCGAGATATATTGCCATGCAAATTCCATCGTCACTTCACATGACTAGTTCGTTCATCATCATATTGCTTTGCATGATCATATAGAGTTGACATAGTATTTGTGGCAAAGCCACCGTTCATCATATTTTTGATACATGTCACGCTAGATCATTGCACAACCTGGTACACTGCCAGAGGCATTCATATAGAGTCATATCTTCATATCAGTTCTTCATATCAATTTGTACGTAAATAAAAGTGTGATGATCATCATTGTTAGAGCATTGTCCCAGTGAGGAAATAAAGATGGGGGAGGTTAAAATGAACCCACCATTCTGAATAAAAAATGAGAGAAAATGAGAGAAGGGACTTTGCTACTATCTTTTACCACACTTGTGCCTCAAAGTGGCACCTTGTTCCTCATGTAGAGAGTCTCATGTTATGTCATTTTCATATGCTAGTGGGAATTACTTTTTCATTATTACAAACTTGGCTTGTATATTCCGATGACGGGCTTCCACAAATGCCCGAGGTCTTCATGAGCAAGCAAGTTGGATGCACACCCCACTTAGCTTCATTTGAGCTTTCATACACTTATAGCTCTAGTGCATCATTTGCATGGCAATCCTTACTCCTTGCATTGACATCTATCGATGGGCATCTCCATAGCCCGTTGGTACGCCTAGTTGATGTGAGACTATCTTCTCCACTTTTTGCCCCTTTGATATCTATCACCATATTCTATTCCACCTAAATGCTATGACCAATGGCTCACGCTCATGTATTGCGTGAAGAATAAAAAGTTGATGCATATTGAAAAAGTACGATCCAATTGCCTGACTTGGACACCGTGGTGCTTGACATTTGTATTAATGTGGTGAAGATGGAGCCATGCCTTGCTAATATAATAAGATGAATGGGGGGTAAACATTCTTTGAGGATCATGTACTTTGAAAGATTGATGATTTTGTTTCTTATACTTATAAGTATTGCTATGTTAATATTTGTTGATTCATCGTTTCTCAATGAGCATACATGCATAAGATTACATAATGGATAGCATGTCACATCAAAAAATCTGTTTTTATCATTTACCTACTCGAGGACGAGCAAGAATTAAGCTTGGGGATGCTTGATACGTCTCTAACGTATCTATAATTTTTTATTGTTCCATGTTGATATATTATCATTCTAGGATACTTTTTGGGTCTTTATTTACCAATTTATAATATTTTTGAGCACTAACCTATTGACCCAGTGCCCAGTGCCAGTTGTTGTTTTCTGCATGTTTTTCACTTCTCAGGTTTACAGTACCAAATGAAGTCCAATTGCCACGAAACTTTTTGATGATTTTTTCTGGACCAAAAGAAGACCTGGGAGATTCGGAAGAAGGCTGGGTGCCTGATGTCTACTACGCAACTTTATTCTTGTAGACTTTGTTGGGCCTCCAAGTGCAGAGTTTTGTAGGACAGTAGCAATTTTCACTCAAGTGGATGACCTAAGGTTTATCAATCCGTGGGAGGTGTAGGATGAAGATGCTCTCTCTCAAACAACCCTGCAATCAAATACAAGAAATCTCTTGTGTCCCCAACACACCCAATACAATGGCAAATTGTATAGGTGCACTAGTTCGGCGAAGAGATGGTGATACAAGTGCAATATGGATGGTAGATATAGGTTTTTGTAATCTGAAAATATAAAAACAGCAAGGTCGCAAGTAACAAAAGTGAGCACAAACGGTATTGCAATGCTTGAAAACAAGGCCTAGGGTCCGTACTTTCGCTAGTGCAGTCTCTCAACAATGCTAATATAATTGGATCACATAATCATCCCTCAACGTGCAACGAACAATCACTCCAAAGTTCTTATCTAGCGGAGAACATAAGAAGAAATCGTTTGTAGAGTACGAAACCACCTTAAAGTTATCCTTTCCGATCGATCTATCCAAGATTTCGTACTAAGATAACACCAAATTATCCTTTCCGATCAATCTATTTAAGAGTTCGTACTAGAATAACACCATTTGATACGCATCAACCAACTCTAATGTCACCTAGATACTCCAATGTCACCACAAGTATCCATGAGTTAATTATATGATACGCATCAAACAATTTCAAATTCATAATACTCAATCCAACACAAAGAACCTCAAAGAGTACCCCAAGATTTCTATCGGAGAAAGTAGGTCAAGAACATGTATCAACCCCTATGCATAGATTACCCCAATGTCACCGCGGGAATCCGCAGGTTAAGTACCAAAACATATGTCAAGTGAATAAATAGAACACCCCATTGTCACCACGGGTATCCACATGCAAGACATATATCAAGTGTTCTCAAATCCAATATTCAATCCAACATAACGATATCTCAAAGGGAAAATTCAATTCATCACAACATGATAACAAGGGAAACACACCATATGATCCAACTATATTAACAAAGCCCGTGATACATCAAGATCGTGACATCTCAAGAACACGAGAGAGAGAGAGAGAGAGAGAGAGATTGAACACATAGCTACTGGTACATACCCTCAGCCCCGAGGGTGGACTACTCCCTCCTCGTCATGGCCTCCGCCGGGATGATGAAGATGGCCACCGGAGATTATCTACCCTCTCCGGCAGGGTACTGGAACGCCTCCAGATTGGTTTTTCGTTGATACGGAGAGTTGCGGCGGCGGAG
This sequence comes from Elymus sibiricus, assembly GCA_039707655.1. Lineage (NCBI taxonomy): Eukaryota > Viridiplantae > Streptophyta > Magnoliopsida > Poales > Poaceae > Elymus > Elymus sibiricus. The sequence continues at coordinate 131,537,281 of CM077663.1, forward strand.
CGGAGAGTCTAGGGTTATTTCTGATGGTTTCTATATTTATAGGATTTTTGAGCGTCGGTTTCACGCGAAGATGGGCCACGAGGAGGGCACGATACACCAGGGCGCGCCTGGGCCCTCTAGCACGCCCTGGTGGGTTGTGCCCACCTCGTGGCTCTTATTTGGTGGTTATTTGCTCCAATATTTCTTATTTGGTCCAGAAAAAATCACCAAAAAGTTTCGGGCGATTCCGAGAACTTTCATTTTCTGCACAAAAAATAACACCACGGTAGTTCTGCTGAAAACAGCGTCAGTCCGGGTTAGTTCTAAATAAATCATATAAACTGCATCAAAACCACATAAAAGTATTGTATACATAGGTGAATATGGCATGAATACTTCATAAATTATCGATATGTTGGAGACGTATCAGTGCCACACTAGGGCCCCACAAGCCAACAGGGCGCGCCCTGATGTCTTGTGGCCCCCTAGCGGCTCTCCCGACCTCGTTCTTTGGCCTATAAATTCTCATATATCTCAAAAACCATGGAGGCAGTCCCGAAACCCTTTTTACGCCGCCGCAAGTCTCTGTTCCGCCGCAAGGCCATCTGGAGCTCCGTTCCGGCACCCTGCCGGAGGGGGGATCGATCACGGAGGGCCTCTTCATCAACCTTGTTGCCCTCATGATGATGTGTGAGTAGTTCACCACAATCCTATGGGTCCATAGCTAGTACCTAGATGGCAATCTCTCTATCTCTTGATCTTCAATACAATGATCATCGCATCTTCGCTTTGATCTATCCAATGTAATCCTATTGTGCGGTGTGTTTGTTGGGATCCGATGAATTGTGGGTTTATGTTCAGATTATTCATGAAAAGTATTTGAGTCACCTCTGAATATTAAGATTCTTATTTGCATGATCATTATAGCTTCGTAATGCTCTCTGATTTATCGATGTGCTTTGGTCGAGTAGATTGATCTATCTTCAGTGGGAGTGGTGCGTTGTGGTAGATTCAACCTGACGAGTTTCTATATCCCAGTGACAAAGTAGGGGACAAGATGCGTCTTTGTATTGTTGCTACTAAGGATAACACGATGGGGTTCATACATATTGCTTGAGTTTACTTTGTCTATATCATGTCATCGTTCTCCATGCATTACTCTGTTTGTCATGAACTTAATACGTAAAGAGGCAAGCATAGAAGCGCTCTTGAAGTGGAGTAATAGTAATAGGTGCAGGCAGGAGTCGGCCAATTTTTTTATGGACGTGATGCCTATATACACATGATCATTGCCATGAAAATCGCATAACTATCCGCTTTTCTATCAATTGCCCAACAGTAATTTCTTACCCACCGTATGCTGCCTACATGAGAGATGACGCTAGGGAAAACTATGGCCCCCGGGTCTATTCACTTATAAATTTACAAACGCTACTATTACCTTGTTGCCTTTATTTACTTTTTATTTTATTTTGCAATTTACAATTATCTACACACCTCATTTGCTTGTAAATAACGAGAACAAGGGGATTGACAACCCTCTTGCCCGCGTTGGGTGCAAGTTGTTTGTTCTTTTGTGTGCAGCCGCTGAAGACGGTTGAGGATTGATATTCCTATCGGTTCGATAAACCTTGGTTTCATACCTGAGGGAAATACTTACCCACTTTGTGCTGCAATAACCCGTTCCTCTTCACGGAAAAACCAACGCGGATCACAAGTATCAGTACTCTTCTTGTTAACTCAGTACCAGCTTCTGTTTTATTTGATACGGGAGCATCACATTCTTTCATGCCAGAAGATTTTGCATACATGCATGGCATTAAATACGAAGAAATGAACACCTCACTAGTGGTACACACCCCCGCGGGCCAATGTCGAACCTCCATGGTTAGCCACAATGCCCCCCTTGAAATTGAAGGGTTGGAATTCCATGTCTCTCCCATTATGTTGAAGTCTTCCAATATTGACCTCATTATGGGAATGGATTGGTTGAAAACTCATACTGCTTCAATTGTTTGTGCCACAAAAACCGTCCATCTCCTACATCCTTCGAATGAGATAGTAAGCTACCATGCTCGTCTTGTTCGAAATGCCGAAGCCCGGATTTATTTCTTAAATGCATTGAATGTGTCACCTCTTGAGGGGATTGAAGGCATTCGAATTGTTTGTGACTTCCAAGATGTCTTTCCAGAAGAACTTCCGGGAATTCCCCCTGTTAGAGTTGTCGAGTTTGTCGTCGACTTAAAACCAGGCACCACTCCTATCGCCAAACGACCTTATAAGATGCCTCCTCGTGAACTCCTTGAACTTAAGGAAGAAATCGACAATTCTCTTCATAAAGGTTTCATTCGTACAAGTTCCTCTGCCTGGGGAGCACCTTCTCTCTTTGTCAAGAAGAAGGATGGTACGAACCATTTGGTCCAAGACTATCGACCCATCAACCAAGCAACAATTCAGAACAAATATCCACTTCCTCGGATCAACGATCTGTATGATCAACTTGCTGGTTCCTCCATATTTGCTAAACTTGACTTGAGGTTGGGTTACCACCAGATCCGAGTTCATGATGAGGATATTCCAAAGACCGCATTCGTTACTCGCTATGGTTCATACAAGTACACCGTCATGTCTTCCGGTTTAACCAATGCTCCAACAACATTCTCTCGTTTGATGAACTATATCTTCATGGAATACCTCGACAAGTTTATCGTGGTTTGTCTGGATGATATCCTGGTGTTCTCCAAGAATAAGGAAGAACATGATGAACATCTTCGTCTTGTACTCGAAAAGCTTCGAGAGCATCAACTATATGCCAAATACTCCAAGTGTCAGTTCTGGTTGTCCGAAGTGACCTACCTTGGTCATGTGATCTCCAATGATGGTATTGCAGTCAACCCAGAGCGAGTTCAGGCTATTCTTGACTAGACTCCCCCGAAGAATGTCAAGCAAGTCAGAAGTTTTCTCAGACTCGTCATCTATTGCCACCGTTTTGTCGAGAACTTCTCCAAGATTGCCAAACCTGTAACTAATCAGCTTCACAAAGGCGTTAAGTTTGAGTGGATAGGAAAATGCCAGGAAAGTTTCCAGGCACTCGAGGACAAGCTGACATCTGCTCTAGTGCTTGCTCCTCCAAATTCTCGCAAGGACTTCGTCATTTATTGCGATGCATCCCGTCAAGGATTAGGCAGTGTCCTAATGCAAGAGCGCAGGGTGATTGCTTATGCCTTCCGACAGTTGTGCCCTCATGAAGAGAACTATCTAGTTCATGACCTCGAACTCGCTGCAGTTATCTATGCATTGTTGTTATGGCGACATTACCTTCTCGGTAATCATTGTGAGATCTACACCGACCATCAAAGCCTGAAGTATATGTTTACTCAGCCATATCAAAATCTAGAGGCGATGGATGGAAGCAATTACAGACTATGACTGTGGTATTTCTTATAACCCTCGCAAGGCTAATGTCATGGCCGAAGCCTTGAGTCAAAAAGCTTATAGCAACAACCACATGGTTTAGAAAGCTCAACCCCGCCTTCATGGAGAGCTTCGCAAGTTGAACCATCACATTGTTTGCAACACCCCTGGCTATCAGCTACAGTAATCCATGTAATTAAGCTACAGTACCTCTAAGGTTAAGCTAATGCTTTTTGCTAAACGGTGCTTGATCAATCTTGGAATCATATCTCATTTCAAATTCCACTTTAAATTCAAATTCAAATAATAAGTGGTTTAAATAATTTTGCAAACATGAAAACTAAAATTATGGTTGGGTTGTAAATATTCACTAAGTAATTATCAAATTGGAACCAACATCATTTGAAGTATTTAAGTGCCCTAAATATATTTAAAACAGAGGCCAACAATAATTTAAAGGCCCTTTTAAATTATGGAAAATACAAACTTATTCTAATAAACCCCAAACTTTTTGTGGTTGTACTAAATATTGCATTCATAATTGTTGGACCAGGTCCCGCAATTTTTTACAAAAGCCATCTGGTGCAAAAAAGTAAATGCTTAACAGATGGAATTAAAAGAAAAAGGAAACGGGAAATAAAACAAAACAAAAAAAGAAAGAAAAGAGAGTGAGAGGGAGGCCCAAGTGGGGCTGGGAGGCCCAGCCCACTCCCCTCACTCATCCCCTTCTCCCTACCGGAGCAGAGGGGGGCGTGGCAGCCATCGGCCGGCCATGGCTGCGCCAGGCCATGCGTGAGGCCATCCGGCGACCCCCCCGGCCTATAAAGGCCCCGGCGAGCCCCCACCCCCCTCGGAACCCAAAACCCCGCTCCACTCCCCTCGCCCCCTTCCTCTCCGCAGCCACCCGCGAGCACCATGGTCGTGCCGCCGTAGTGAGCTTCGATCGAACGTGGCTAACCTCCTCCCCGCTGGCTCCACCGAGCTTCGCCGCCCCCCTCCTCTGCAACGGAGGGTGAGAACCCCCCCCCCCCCCCCCCCCCTCTCTCTCTTGTCCCCGTCGCGCCGCTCGCCCCCATGGTCGGAGCCCGAGCTTCTGTGCACGCCGCGCCGCCAACAGTGGCTCCAGCCGCGCGCCCGCGCCCTCCCCAGCGGCTCCCCCGCGTGCCCGCCTGTGCCCCGCACCCGCCTTCGCCCCGCAGCGCCCGCGCCTGTCTTGCTCCATCGCTGCTCGCCGCCGCCCCCGCACGCTGCTGCTGCTAGCTGCAGCCACTCGCAGCCGAGCCCGCCGCCGGCCGTTGCGGGCCCTCCTCCGCCTGGCCGCGCGCGCCCAGCGCTCCTGCTGCTCTGCCCCTGCGCCTGCTCGTCGCCGGCGCTCGCTGCCGCTGCGGCATCTGCTGCTTGCCGCGCCACTGCTGCCGCGCCAGCCGCACCCGCCTCCGGTCGCCCGCGCCGCCCGCGCCTGCGTCGCCCTCATTTGCTCGCTGCTGCTCCGGCCAGCCGGCCTCGCCGCGCCTTGGCCCGACCAATGGCTGCGTGCGTACTGGACAGCCGCGGCCAGAGCCGGCCGGATCTCTGCCATGGCCCCTCTTTTTTTTATTAGTGACTAACTAACTAATTAACCACTAACCCCCCTGGCGCGTGGGTCCCCTTCCCTTAAATTAGGATTAGCTAAACTAATTTTGAAAATAATCTAAGCCACCGACAGAGAGGGCCCACCGCTTAATTAATTTAATTAGTTTAAACTTAAAGACTGATTAATTAGCCCTAAGGTTGACAGCTGGGCCCCGTGGGCCCCCTTTGACCAGTCAAAGTCTCCAGTTGAGTGGTGATTGGGCAGTTAACTGGGACCCACTGTCAGCCACATTGTGCATTGCTGTGTGCACTCTGCTGGGTGCACATAGCAATTATCCTTTTATTTTCGAATAAATATTAATTTCAGAAAAAATCGGAATATTATTAAAACTTTGAAAAATCATATAAAATAATCTATAACTCGGATGAAAATAATTTATATATGAAATGTGTCAGAAAAATCTAATGAATCTGAATGCGCTGTCTGTTCATCTGTCACATGCCTCTAACATGATGAACATGGAACTTTTCCCTCCGGTTCATGTGTCCGATTAAAGCTTGAGACCCGAAAATATCCTCAGATATTCTCCCGCTCCATCTGTAATGTGTAGCACTGCGTTAGGTCACCCCTAGCACTGCATGTTGTCATGTCATGCATCGTGATGCATTTGTCTGCTTTGTATTTATTGTTTCTTCCCCCCTCTTCTGTCCGGTAGACACCGAGACTGACGCTGCTGCCGGGTACGACTACACCACTGACGTCCAGCCTTTTTCCAGCAGAGCAGCAAGGCAAGCAAAACCCCCTTGATCATTCCTATATCGCCCATTCCTTCTCTCTCATGCTTGCATTAGATTTTGCTACTGTTGTTGATAGCTCCTATTCTGATGCATAGCCTGTTTTTGATAAACTGCCTTTGTACCTTACATGTACCCTATATGCTTAGTATAGGTTGGTTAGTGATCCACCAGTGACCCCACTTGTCCCTGTTGCCCCCGCTTCATCATCGACGACTCGATCAACGTGATCGACGTCCTGAGCCCGACACATCACCTCACCCCCCCCCCTTAGTTGTACGACTCTGCAGAGCTACTATCGAGTAACACCTCGTGACGTACTCCTGATGCTAACTCTGTAGTGTAGTTAACCGGGAGTGGACTACGGAGGGTGATTCCTCCTTCACCTCTTTCGATAACGACTCTGTCGTGCAACACCTCAAGCGTGAACCACGGAGGGTGATTCCTCTCTGGTCACCTTGACGAATACATCGATTGGGATCCATCGAGGGTGATTCCTCGGATTCCCCCTTGATGTTATGGACACACAGTTACTTTGACTTTACTACATAACCATGTTGAGGTCGTGTTGACCTGGAGGGTGCTTGTGTAATAATGACGAGGCATGGCCGGGCATTCTTGGCCCTTGTCGTAAGTCCTCGAGACGGGGCGACGAGACCACATATCGTGGATCATTGATCATCACCGTAGCTAACAAAACATTAATGGGTTTGGATATGTGATCTGAGAAGGCCACTGGCCTGTTTCGCACTAACCACCACGCGGGAATCAGTATGGGCACTCTACGTCTTACACTCACCCGAAAGCTCTTTAGACGTCGCAGTTGAGCGGCACACGCCCGGGTGGCCTGCATAAGCACCGTCTTTGTATTAAGAGGTGCCAGGACTGACACCGGCCGTCCTCGCAACGCGCAGGATTGCAAAGGGCGATTGGCCCATGACCCCTTCACATTTAGGATGTAGACCGGCGTGTGGCCTCTCTATTGAGCCTAGGTAGGACTACGACGTGTCGATCAGCCGAGGCCGGGCATCACCGGGAAATTGTGTCCCGCCAGAGTTAATCGAGTGTGTTGGGCAAGTTGGTCCATGATGTCTACTATGCAACTTTATTCTTGTAGACTCGTGTTGGGCCTCCAAGCGCAGAGTTTTGTAGGACAGTAGCAATTTTCCCTCAGGTGGATGACCTAAGGTTTATCAATCCGTGGGAGGTGTAGGATGAAGATGGACTCTCTCAAACAACCCTGCAATCAAATACAAGAAATCTCTTGTGTCCCCAACACACCCAATACAATGGCAAATTGTATAGGTGCACTAGTTCGGCGAAGAGATGGTGATACAAGTGCAATATGGATGATAGATATATGTTTTTGTAATCTGAAAATATAAAAACAGCAAGGTAGCAAGTGTAAAACAGCGAGCAAAACGGTGTATAAATGCTTGGAAATAAGGCCTATGGTTCATACTTCTCGCTAATGCAATCTCCCAACAATGCTAACATAGTTGAATCATATGATCATCCCTCAACGTGCAACAAAGAATCATTCCAAAGTTCCTATCTAGCAGAGAACAATAAGATGAAATTGGTGTAGGTAGTAGAACCACCTCAAAGTTATTCTTTCCGATCAATCTATTGGGCTATTCCTATAAGTGTCACAAACAGCCCTAGAGTTCCTACTAGAATAACACCAATGATACATATCAATCAACCCTAATGTCACCTAGATACTACAATGTCACCTCAAGTATCCGTGGGTAAATTATGCGACATGCATCAAACAATTTCAGATCTATCACATTCAATCCAACACAAAGAACTTCAAGGAGCACACCAAGATTTCTATCGGAGAACGTGGTATGAAAACGTGCAATCAACCCCTATGCATAGATCCCCTAGGTCACCGGAATCCGCAAGTTGATGCCTCAAAATATATCAAGTGAATCAATAGAATACCCCAATGTCACTACGGGTATCCCACGCAAGACATACATCAAGTGTTCTCAAACCATAATATTCAATCCAACATAACGAGATCTCAAAGGTAAAGATTCAATTAATCACAACAAGGTAGCAAGGGAATAACATCATATGATCCGACTATATTAACAAAGCCCGTGATACATCAAGATCGTGCCATCTCAAGAACACGAGAGAGAGAGATTGAACACATAGCTACTGTTGGAAATATGCCCTAGAGGCAATAATAAATTGGTTATTATTATATTTCCTTGTTCATGATAATCGTTTATTATCCATGCTATAATTGTATTGATTGGAAACTCAAATACATGTGTGGGTACATAGACAACACTGTGTCCCTAGTAAGCCTCTAGTTGACTAGCTCGTTGATCAAAGATGGTTAAGGTTTCCTAGCCATAGACATGAGATGTCATTTGATAACGGGATCACATCATTAGGAGAATGATGTGATGGACAAGACCCAAACTGTAAACGTAGCATTTGATCGTGTCAGTTTATTGCTATTGTTTTCTGCATGTCAAGTATCTGTTCCTTTGACCATGAGATCATGCAACTCACTGACACCGGAGGAATACCTTGTGTGTATCAAACGTCGCAACGTAACTGGGTGACTATAAAGGTGCTCTACAGGTATCTCCGAGGGTGTCTGTTGGGTTGGCATGGATCAAGACTGGGATTTGTTACTCCGTATGACGGAGAGGTATCTCAGGGCCCACTCGGTAATACAACATCATAATGAGCCTTGCAAGCAATGTGACTAAAGTGTTAGCCACGAGATCTTGTATTACGGAACGAGTAAAGAGACTTGCCGGTAACGAGATTGAACTAGGTATAGAGATACCGACGATCGAATCTCGGGCAAGTAACATACCGAAGAACAAAGGGAACAGCATACGGGATTAACTGAATCCTTGACATAGAGGTTCGACCGATAAAGATCTTCGTAGAATATGTAGGAGCCAATATGGGCATCCAGGTCCCGCTATTGGTTATTGGCCGTAGAGGTGTCTCGGTCATGTCTACATAGTTCTCGAACCCGCAGGGTCTACACACTTAACGTTTGGTGACGATTAGTATAATTGAGTTATTATGTTGGTGACCGAAAGTTGTTCGGAGTCCCGGATAAGATCCCGGACATGACGAGGATCTCCGGAATAGTCCGGAGGTAAAGATTGATATATGTGATAATAGTGTTTTGATCTCTGGAAGGGTTCCGAAGTTCACCGGAAGAGGTTCCGGATGTTTACCGAAGTGTTCGGGTGCAGCAACACTTTATATGAGCCAAAGGGATAAAGCCCACAAGGTATTGGAAAGTGCAAAAGTAGTTTTGCTGCCGCGTAAGCGGTACTACCGCTTGTTGAAGCGGTACTACCGCCCGAGCGGTACTACCGCTTGTGTGAAGCGGTACTACCGCCCAAGCGGTACTACCGCTTGTGTGAAGCGGTACTACCGCTTGTGCGCGGCTGTGCACGGTTCGGCCGGGATCCGAGTTGGACTCTTTCCCTGCGGGCCAAACCGACCTTGTGCGGGCAAAACCGACCCGGAGGAGGCTTTTACTCCAAGTTTAGACCCCAAGGCTCAACATATAAATAGAGGGGCAGGGCTAGCACACGGGACACATCAGGATTTCCCAAGCCGTGTGCCGGCAACCCTAGCCCTCTAGTTCCTCCGTCATAATCTCCGTAGTGCTTGGCGAAGCCCTGCAGAGATTGTTCCTCACCACCATCACCACGCCGTCGTGCTGCTGGAACTCAACCACTACTTCACCATCGCTCGCTGGATCGAGGAGGTGAAGGCGTCATCAAGCCGTACGTGTGTTGAACGCGGAGGTGCCGTCCGTTCGGCACTAGATCGGAAGGATCGTGATTGGATCGCGGGACGCTCGGCGATTTGGATCGCGAAGACGTTCGACTACATCAACCGCGTTTATTAACGCTTCCGCTTAGCGATCTACAAGGGTATGTAGATTCACTCTCCCTCTCGTAGATGCTCATCACCATGGATAGATCTTGCGTGTGCGTAGGAAAATTTTTGTTTCCCATGCAACGTTCCCCAACAGTGGCATCATGAGCTAGGTCTATGCGTAGATGAGATCTCGAGTAGAACACAAACGAGTTGTGGGCGTGGGTGTATACATATTGCTTGCCGTTACTAGTTGATACTTGATTCCGCGGTATTGTGAGATGAAGCGGCCTGGACCGACATTACGCGTACGCTTACGCGAGACTGGTTTCACCGCTGCGTGCACTTGTTGCATAAAGGTGACTGGCAGGTGTCTGTCTCTCTCACTTTAGTTGAATCGGTTCAATGAAGAGGGTTCTTTTAGAAGATCAAAAAGCAATCACTACACCACGTTGTGGTTTTGCGTAGGTAAGAACGGTTCTTGCAAACCCGTAGCAGCCACGTAAAATTTGCAACAACAATTAGAGGACGTCTAACTTGTTTTTGCAGGGTATGTTGTGATGTGATATGGCCAATTACATGATGAGATATATGTGATGTATGAGATGATCATGTTTTGTATAGAATATCACGACTTGCATGTCGATGAGTACGGCAACTGGCAGGAGCCATAGAGTTGTCTTTAATTATTGTATGACCTGCGTGTCAATCATTAAGCGCTATGTAATGCTTTACTTTATCGCTAAACGTTAGCAATAGTCGTGGAAGCAACAGTCGGCGCGACAACCTTATGGCGACACGTTGATGGAGATCAAGATGATGGAGATCATGGTGTCATGCCGGTGACGATGGAGATCATGCCGGTGCTTTGGAGATGGAGATCAAAAGCACAAGTTCATGGCCATATCATGTCACTTATGATTTGCATGTGATGTTAATCCTTTTATGCATCTTATTTTGCTTAGGACGACGGTAGCATTATAAGGTGATCCCTCACTTAAATTTCAAGATAAATTGTGTTCTCCCCAAGTGTGCACCGTTGCGAAAGTTCGTCGTTTCGAGACACGCCGTGATGATCGGGTGTGATAGACTCTACGTTCGCATACAACGGGTGCAAGCCATGTTGCACGTGCGGAACACTCGGGTTAAACTTGACGAGCCTAGCATGTACAGACATGGCCTCGGAACACAAGAGACCGAAAGGTCGAACATGAGTCATATAGTAGATATGATCAACATGAAGATGTTCACCATTGAAACCACCTCAACTCACGTGATGATCGGACTTGAGTTGGTGGATTTGGATCATGTTACACTCGAATGACCGGAGGGATGTCAATTTGAGTGGGAGTTTTTTAAAATATGATTAACTAAATTCATTATCTAAGAACAATAGTCTAAGTTGTCTTTGCTATATTTATGTTGTAGATCATGGCTCGCGCAGTAGCACCCCTGAATTTTAATGCGTTCCTAGAGAAAGCTAAGTTGAAAGATGATGGAAGTAACTTTGTGGACTGGGCCCGTAATCTAAGGATTATCCTTACGGCTTCCCAGAAGGCTTATGTCCTTGATGCACCGCTTGGTGATCCACCCGCTCCAGTTGAGTCTCTAGACGTTGTGAACGCCTGGCAGGCTCGTTCTGATGATTACTCAATAGTTCAATGTGCAATGTTGTATGGCTTAGAACCGGGACTTCAAAGACGTTTTGAACGTCATGGAGCATATGAGATGTTCCAGGAGTTGAAGTTTATCTTTCAGAAGAATGCCCGGATCGAGAGATATGAGATCTCCGATAAGTTCTATGCTTGCAAGATGGAGGAGAACGGGTCTATCAGTGATCACGTGCTCAGAATGTCTGGGTACTCCACCCGCCTGGCTACTGGTACAAACCGTCAGCCCCGAGGGTGGACTACTCCCTCCTCTTCATGGCCTTCGCCGGGATGATGAAGATGGCCACCGGAGATGATCTACCCTCTCCGGCAGGGTACTGGAACGCCTCCAAATTGGTTTTTCGTCGATACAGAGAGTTGCGGCGGCGGAACAAGGAGTCTCTCTTTATTTCTGGGGTTTCTGGTATTTATGGAATTTTTCAGCGTTTGAATCACGCCAAACGGAGCCACGAGGGCCCCACAAGCCATCTAGCCACGCCCCTAGGGGCGCGGCCGGTTGCGTGGTGGCCTTCTGGTCCACCCCCTCTAGCAGGTCTTCGCTCCAATGTTGCTTATTTCCTCCAGAAAAAATCACAAAAAAGTTTTGGGCGATTCCGAGAACTTTCATTTTCTGCACAAAAACAACACCACGGTAATTCTGCTGAAAACAGCGTCAGTCTGGGTTAGTTCTAAATAAATCATATAAAGTGCATCAAAACCATATAAAAGTATTGTAAACATAGGTGAATATGGCATGAATACTTCATAAATTATCGATACGTTGGAGACGAATCAGCATCCCCAAGCTTAATTCCTGCTCGTCCTCGAGTAGTTAAATGATAAAAGAAATATTTTATGAAGTGTGAATGCTAGCTTAGTGAATAGTTTTGATCATTGATAATTTCAGTCACTTTTCTAGCATCATAACCAGCAACTTTTTCTCATAAAAATCATCATGATAGAGTAGCAATCAATTCACATGTCATGGTTCAAACAATGCATTCTATTGAAACTTAACAATCTATGTTCTTGGTCACCAAACAATTTCAATACATCATCAAGTCTAAGTAAGAGCTCCACATACTCAATTATCATATAGTCTTTTATGATTGCTAATACTCAAGACATATTTTTAGAACAAACAACATCCATCGAACACAGAGAAAGATAGGGGCTTGATGTTTCGCCTCCCAACGCACTTATCATAAAGATAATTGTCAACAATAATGAATCATGATCAAATATATTTGAGTGGATATATATGTTTGGGTCTTTCCCCACCACATGGTGCTTGCCAACTAATATATTGAGGTTAGAATAAGAAGTTGACTCAACATGAAAGTAAGTAACTTGAAAGTAAATAGATTGTCCCTTCACAGAGGGAAGCAGGGAATTGCATATGTGCTAGAGCTCATTGTTTAAAACAAACATGAATATGTAATTTTGAGTGGTGTCCCTTTCCTGTCAACGTCACAACAGAGTATTCAATATCTTCCATGCTAATCACATTATTGGCGGTTTCCAAACCGAATTTAAATTTTTACTCCCCCTCCACCATTCAAACACATTCCATGGCTGGCCGAATCCACGGTTGCCCTCCATTGTAGTATGTTTCCATACGCCGCCGTTGATTCCGCCCGTCCCAGCCCTGGCTGCAGCCACAAATGGATGCGCGTGAGCCACCGCATTGGAACGCACCACTCCGCCGCCCTTTTGGCAACCGGAGACGCAAACCCGCGCCACCGCCGTGGTTCTGTGTCGCCTCCGGCGCGCCACCGCGTTTAAACGCCGGTGTGACACTACCAGGTGCCCCCCCCCCCCCCCCGTGTCAGGCCGTCTAATTAGCCCTAATGACCCACTGACATATGGGGCCCTTTTCACTATAGCAATTAATTAACTCTAATTAAAATCTGAGACACTCACAGTAGGCCCACTCGATTAGTTAACTGGATTAGACTAATTAAACACTCTGTTTAAATCGCAGCCACTAACATATGGGTCCCGCTGGTCAGTTGACCAGTCAACTAGTCAACAGTTGACTGCTGACTCAGTAGTCAACTAGGCCCCATTGTTAGTCTCTGGTGCACTGCTGGGTGCACTGGGCCGGGTGCACCTAGCATTTTCATGTGAATTTTTGAATTAATAATAAAACCAGAAATTTCAGAAATTGATTAAAACTTTGAAAAATCATATAAATTAATCCATATGTTAGATGAAAATAATTTATATATGAAAGTTGCTTAGAAAAATATGACAAATCCAAATATGATATCCGTTCATCTGTCACATGCCTTTAGCATGATGAACATGGAACTTTTCCCTCCGGATCATCTGTCCGATAAATGACAAAGACCCGGGAAAGATCCACAGATATTTTCCCGCTCCGTCTACAACACGTAGCACTGCGTTAGGTCACCCCTAACACTACATATTGCCATGCCACACATCGTGATGCATTTGTTTGCTTTATATTTATTGTTTATTCCCCCTGTTCTCTCTGGTAGACCCCGAGACCGATGCTCCTACCGGGTACAACTACACCGCTGACGTCCAGCCACTTGCAGCAGAGCTTCCAGGCAAGCAAATGATGACCCACGAGTATAGGGGATCAATCGTAGTCCTTTCGATAAGTAAGAGTGTCGAGCCCAACGAGGAGCGGAAGGAAATGACAAGCGGTTTTCAGCAAGGTAATTTCTGCAAGCACTGAAATTGTAGGTAATAGATAGTTTGATAGCAAGATAATTGGTAACGAGCAAGTAACGGTAACGGTAAATAAGGTGCAACAAGGTAGCCCAATCCTTTTGTGGCAAAGGACAGGCCAGAACAGTCTCTAGTAATAGGCAAAGTGTTCTTGAGGGTACACAGGAATTTCATCTAGTCACTTTTATCATGTTGGTTTGATTTGTGTTCGCTACTTTGATAATTTGATATGTGGGTGGACCGGTGCTTGGGTGCTGTTCTAACTTGAACAACCTCCCACTTATGATTAACCCCCTCGCAAGCATCCGCAACTACGAGAAAAGTATTAAGATAAAATCTAACCATAGCATTAAATGTTTGGATCTAAATCAGCCCCTTACGAAGTAGCGCATAAACTAGGGTTTAAGCTTCTCTCACTCTAGAAACCCATCATCTAATAACTACTCCACAATGCATTTCCTTAGGCCCAAGGATGGTGAAATTTCATGTAGTCGACGTTCACATGACACCACTAAGGGAATCACAACATACATATCATCAAAATATCGAACACATATCAACTTCACATGATTACTTGCAACATGACTTCTCCCGTGACCTCAAGAACAAAGGTAACTACTCACAAATAATATTCATGCTCAAGATAAGAAGGGTATTGAATAGCATAATGGATCTGAACATATAATCTTCCACCAAAAAAATCATATAGTAATCAACTACAAGATGTAATCAACACTACTAGTCACCCACAGGTACCAATCTGAGGTTCTGGTACAAAGATTGAACACAAGAGATGAACTAGGGTTTGAGAGGAGATGGTGTTGTTGAAGATGTTGATGAAGATTGGCCTCCCAAAGATGAGAGGGGTGTTGGTGATGAAGATGGCTTCGATTTCCCCCTCCGGGAGGGAAGTTCCCCCGGCAGAATCGCTCCGCCGGAGGGCAAAAGTGCTCCCGCCCCAGTTCCACCTCGAGACGGCGACGTTCCGTCCCGAAAGTACTCTCTTTATTTTTTCTAGGTCAAAAGACCTTATATACCAGAAGATGGGCACAGGAGGAGGGCACAACCCACCAGGGCGCGCCTGGGGGGCCTGGCGCGCCCTGGTGTCTTGTGCCCACCAGGGTGGCCCCTCCGGTTGTTCTTTGCTCCAGTATTTTTTATTAAATCCAAAAATATTCTCCGTAAAGTTTCAGCTTCATTGGAGATGTGCAGAATAGGTATCTATGATGTGCTTTTTCAGGTCCAGAATTCCAGCTGCCGGTATTCTCACTCTTTGTGTAAACCTTGCATATTGTGAGAGAAAAGGCATTAGAATCACTCCTTAAAGCATTATTATTTAACAAAACATAATAAATGACAGTAGGAAATCATGATGCAAAATGGACGTATCAACTCTCCCAAGCTTAGACCTCGCTTGTCCTCAAGCGAAAAGCCGAAATTGAAAAGCATGTCCACATGGTTTGAGAGAGAGGTGTCGATAAAAACAAAATACGGACATGGTAGCATCATGCTTATTATCATAACAGCAACAAACTCTATCATAAAACTTATTCATATAACTTTTATCATATAACTTCTCATGAACAAGTAACAGTTCATCACACTATAGAAGTATAAAGCATAAACCTTATTGAAAACCAACAAACTATGTTCTCAGTCAACTTTGCAACTACAATTCATCATATTTTCAGGAAGGGTCTCATGTCGGAGCCTTTTGCAAGTCCACATACTCAACCATCATTTAGTCTTCTATGATTCCTAACACTCACAGCATACCCATGAGCAAAAAGTTGCAACCGGCCACATAGAAAGATAGGGGCTTATAGTTTCGCCTCCCAACGTATTCACCTCAAGGGTGATGTAAACAATAATAACTCATGCCCACTCACATCAAACTGGATATATGTGCCTAGATCTTTCCTCACCACATGATGCTTGCAAAAATAAAAAGTAAAAAGGAATAGGGAAGAATACTTTGACTCTTGCATAAAAGTAAATACATAAAAGTAAAGGATAGGCCCTTCATAGAGGGAAGCAGAGGTTGTCATGCGCCTTTTGGTTTGTATGCCCAATCCCTTAATGTAAAAGAACGTCACGCTATATTGCCCCCTATGATAGCAACCTTTATTATGCAGTCCGTCGCTTTTATTACTTTGCCATCATAAGTTCGTATAACGCTCAATTTTCTCTTACACTAATTGATCAAAACACGTTTAGAAGCAATTTTTATTGCCTTATTGCACCGATGACAACTTACTTGAAGGATCTTACTCGATCTGTAGGTAGGTATGGTGGACTCTCAAAACATGAATTTGGGTTTTGGGTTTTTAGATGCACAAGTAGTATCTCTACTTAGTGTAGAATTTTTTGGCTAGCAAAGATATTGAGCAAGCACCACATGTTGAAGGATCTATGACAATATAACTTCTATGTGGATATGAACAAACATAAATCATTACGTTGTCTTCCTTGTCCAACGCCAACAATTTTGACATATAATATTTAATGGGGGCTCACAATCATAAAAGATGTCCAAGATAGTGTATTTGCATGTGAATCTTCTCTTCCCTATTAATTTTTTCATGAATTGCATTATTGACCAATGCTGTGTTTGTCAATCTCCAATAAATTTTACTACTTATACTTTTCCTTATGCGATGTCATTACTTACCATAAGATTAGCATATGATTCTTTTCATCTATTTCTCTTTCCTTTTATTTTGATTGCAACAAGAAAGTAAAGAAGCAAAAGCTCAAACCAAACTTTATTATATAACTCTCACTCGATTACATAGATAGATAGACCACGAAACTAACACACGAAAATAGATCATGCTAAACTTTTATTCAACTAAATCAAAGGGAAACTAAAAATCGAGCTAAAATAGGTAAAGGTGGATAAAAGTGATGGTGATATGATACCGGGGCACCTCCCCGAGGCTTGGCTCAAGCCAAGCGTAGTGCCCATACCCATGTGCTCAAGTCTCCTTTGGTGGTGGTGGTGATGAAGAAGGTGGTGGTGATGAAGTATCACACTTCAAACTCAATAGGTACTCCAGTTTGCAGATGACTCTCCGAAGGGTATTGATGTGCTCCTCTAGCAAAATATTTTCATGAGTGAGAAATTTATTCTGAACACGGACCGCTTCGAAAGCCCTAAAAGCTTCGATTTCAATAGGGGTGAGATGACTGTAATAGGGTTGAAGGATATCTTCTTCTTCCCCCTCCTCTGTTGGCATGGATTGCCCTCCTTCCGGGGCTTGATCCTCCATAGCCTCCTTGCCCTTGTCTTCCTTGTTGGCTTATTTTGGCTCCTCCCTCTTCAGCTCCATCTTCATCAGCCAGGCATCTCCTTCTATGTTATTGGAGGAGGAAGAAGACATGATGCCTGGCTTGATAGATCTGATAGGAAAACAGCGGGAAACAAGAACAAAGGATTTTTCTGCGATGCGGTCGTCAAAATAGCCGGGGGTATATATAGAGAATTTTTATTCTTGGGAGGCAAGCATACGGAAGGAAAACGGAGTCGGGAAGGTGTCCGAGGTGGGCACAACCCACCAGGGCTGGCGCGCCCTGGTGTATCGTGCTCACCTCGATCACCTTCCGGTTCATTTCTTATTTTCCAAAATTTTCTAATATTCCAAAACTGAGAGAAAATATTTTTGCGGATTTTTCGGAGTCCGTTTACTTACCGTATCACGTACCTCCTATTTTTCAGAATTCTGGAGTGTTCCGGAAGGTTTATTTATGTGCTCCTCCGGTGTCATGGTTTGGATAACGTTTCTTTCAACATTAATAGGTGTACCTGAGATATAATGTTTAAATCTTTGTCCATTGACCACCTTCGGGTTAGTACCTTTGGCATTATTAATCTTGATAGCTCCAGAACGATAAATCTTTTCGATAATATATGGTCCTTCCCATTTGGAGAGAAGCTTGCCTGCAAAAAATCTTAAACGAGAGTTGAACAAAAGAACATAGTCTCCTATTTTGAATTCCCGCTTTTGGATTCTTTTGTCATGCCATATTTTTACATTTTCTTTGAATAGTTTGGCATTTTCGTAGGCTTGGGTTCTCCATTCATCTAGTGAGCTAATATCAAATAGCCTCTTCTCACCGGCAAGTTTGAAATCATAATTGAGTTCTTTAATTGCCCAAAATGATTTATGTTCTAACTCTAGAGGCAAATGACAAGCTTTTCCATATACCATTTTGTATGGAGACATACCCATAGGATTTTTATAAGCTGTTCTATAGGCCAAAAGTGCATCATCTAGTTTCTTAGACCAATTCTTTCGAGACCTATTGACAGTTTTTTGTAATATTAATTTTATTTCTCTATTGCTAAGTTCAACTTGACCACTAGATTGAGGATGATAGGGTGATGCAATTCTATGGTTAACATCATATTTAGCAAGCAACTTACGGAAAGCACCATGAATAAAGTGTGAACCACCATCAGTCATGAAGTATCTAGGGACTCCAAACCTCGGGAAGATAACTTCTTTAAGAATTTTAATAGAGGTGTTGTGATCAGCACTACTAGTTGGAATAGCTTCTACCCACTTAGTGACATAATCAACAACAACCAAAATATGAGTGTACCCGTTAGATGAAGGTAAAGGTCCCATATAATCAAAACCCCAAACATCAAATGGTTCAACAACAAGTGAATAGTTCATAGGCATTTCCTGACGCTTACAGATATTACCAATTCTTTGACATTCATCACAATACAAAACAAACTTACGGGCATCCTTGAAGAGAGTAGGCCAATAAAAACCAGATTGCAATACCTTGTGAGCAATTCTATCTCCCGCATGATGTTCTCAATATGCTTCGGAATGACATTTCCGTAGGATTTGTTCCTGTTCATGCTCATGTACACAACGCCTAATAATACCATCTACTCCTTCTTTATAAAGATGTGGGTCATCCCAAAAGTAATGTCTTAAATCATAGAAGAATTTTTTCTTTTGTTGGTATGTGAAGCTAGGTGGTATATATTTAGCGACAATGTAATTAGCATAATCAGCATACCAAGGAGTGTTTTGAGAAACATTTATTGCAGCTAACTGTTCATCAGGGAAACTATCATCAATAGGTAGTGGGTCATCAAGAATATTTTCTAACCTAGACAAGTTATCAGCTACGGGGTTCTCAGCTCCCTTCCTATCAACGATATGTAAGTCAAATTCTTGAAGCAAGAGAACCCACCTAATAAGTCTAGGTTTAGCATCTTTCTTTTCCATGAGATATTTTATAGCAGCATGATCGGTGTGAACGATAACCTTGGAATCAACAATATAGGATCTAAATTTATCACAAGCAAACACAACTGCTAAAAAATCTTTTTCAGTAGTAGCATAATTGCGTTGAGCACTGTCTAGAGTTTTACTAGCATAATGAATAACATTCAATTTCTTATCAACTCTTTGTCCTAGAACAGCGCCAACAACATAGTCACTAGCATCACACATAATTTCAAAAGGCAAGTTCCAATCAGGTGGTTGAACGATAGGTGTAGAGGTTAAGGCTTTTTTGAGTGTTTCAAAGGCTTCCACACAATCATCATAAAAAACAAAAGGAATATCCTTTTGCAAAAGATTAGTAAGAGGCCTAGAAATTTTAGAGAAGTCTTTAATGAACCTCCTATATAAACCAGCATGACCAAGGAAACTTTGAATACCTTTAATATCTTTAGGACATGGCATTTTCTCAATTGCATCAACTTTAGCTTTATCCACCTCAATACCTCGTTTGGATATTTTATGCCCCAAGACAATACCTTCATTAACCATAAAGTGGCACTTATCCCAATTCAAGACAAGATTTGTTTGTTCACATCTCTACAAAACTCGATCAAGGTTGCTTAAGCAATCATCAAAAGAAGTTCCGTAAACGAAAAAATCGTCCATGAAAACCTCCACAATCTTTTCACAAAAGTCAGAGAATATAGCATTCATACATCTTTGAAAGGTAGCAGGTGCATTGCATAAACCAAAAGGCATATGTCTATAAGCATAGGTTCCAAAAGGGCAAGTAAAAGTGGTTTTCTCTTGATCAGACTGCGACACAGGTATTTGAGAGAAACCAGAATATCCGTCCAGAAAACAAAAGTGTGTGTGCTTAGATAATCTTTCTAGCATTTGATCAATGAAAGGCAGAGGGTAATGATCCTTTCTAGTAGCTTTATTTAATTTTCTAAAATCAATTACCATTCTATAGCCAGTGACAATTCTTTGTGGAATGAGTTCATTTTTATCATAAGGAACAACGGTAATACCTCCTTTCTTAGGAACACAATGAACGGGACTTACCCATCTACTATCAGCAATGGGATAGATTATACCTGCTTCCAGAAGCTTTAATATTTTAGTTCTTACCACTTCTTTCATCTTAGGATTCAATCGCCGTTGGTGATCAACGACGGGTTTAGCATCAGGTTCCATATTAGTCTTGTGCCGACATAGAGTGCGACTAATGCCCTTAATATCATCAAGAGTATATCCAATAGCAGCCCTGTGCTTCCTCAGAACTTTTAATAATATTTCTTCTTCATGTTCTGAAAGGTTAGCACTAATAATAACATGATATATCTTTTTCTCATCAAGATAAGCATACTTCAAAGTGTCAGGCAATTGCTTTAATTCAAACAAAGGATCACCTTTAGGTGGAGGAGGACCTCCAAGAGTTTCAATAGGCAAATTGTGTTTCAGGAGAGGTTGTTGTTCAAAGAAATTTTTATCTATTTCATTTCTTTCACGCAAGTGCATATCATTTTCATGGTCAAGCAAATATTGTTCTAATGGATCAGTAGGAGGCACGGCAATAGAAGCAAGACCAATTATTTCATCCTTACTAGATAATGCTAAATCACGAGGTTTTATACTAAACTTGGAAAAATTAAACTCATGAGACACACCACCAAAACTGGCACCGACAATTTGTTTTTCACAATCTATCTTAGCATTGACGGTGCTCAAGAAAGGTCTCCCAAAGATAATGGGACAAAAGTCATCTTGTGGGGAACCAAGAACTAGAAAATCAGTAGGGTATTTTACTTTCCCACACAAGACTTCAACATCTCTAACAATCCCAAGTGGTGTGATGGTGTCTCTATTAGCAAGTTTAATAGTAACATCAATATCTTCTATTTCAGCAGGTGCTATCTCATTCATAATTTCTTGGTATAAAGTAAAAGGGATAGCACTCACACTAGCACCCAAATCACATAAACCATGATAGCAATGATCTCCTATTTTGACTGAGACAACAGGCATGCCCACTACGGGTCTATGTTTATCTTTTTCACCGGGTTTAGCAATTCTAGCAGCTTCATCACAGAAGTAAATAACATGCCCATCCATATTTTCTACCAAGAGATCTTTAACCATAGCAACACTAGGTTCTACTTTGATTTGCTCAGGGGGTTTAGGCGCTCTAATATTACTCTTGTGAACCACAGCTGATACCTTAGCATGTTCCTTTATCCTAACAGGGAAAGTCGGTTTTTCAATATAAGCGGTAGGCACAACTGGATCAACATTGTAATTGATGGTTTCATCTTTAGCTATGACCGGTTCTTTAATTTCTTCTTTAATAGGGGGATGATATTTAAACCACTTCTCTTTAGGGAGATCAACTTGAGTAGCAAAGGCTTCACACAAAGAGGCTATTATCTCAGAGTCAAGTCCATATTTAGTGCTAAACTTGTGAAAAGCATCGGTATTCATAAAAGATTTAACACAATCAAACTTAAGCTTTATACCTGACTCATTACCTTCGTTGAGTTCCCAATCTTCAGAGTTGTGTTTAATTCTTTCTAAGAGATCCCACTTGAATTCAATATTCTTCTTCATAAAAGAACCAGCACAAGAAGTATCGAGCATTGATTGATCATTATGAGAAAGCTGAGCATAAAAAATCGAAATAATAACTTCTCTCAGGATATCATGATTGGGGCATGAATATAACATTGACTTAAGCCTCCCCCAAGCTAGAGCGATGCTTTCTCCTTCTCGAGGCCAAAAATTATGTATATAATTCCGATCACGATGAACTAGATGCATGGGATAAAACTTTTGATGGAATTCCAATTGCAATCGATTCCAGTTCCATGATCCAAGATCATCACATAGCCTATACCATGTCAATGCTTTTCCCTTATAAGATAAAGGGAAAACCTTCTTCTTAGCTTCATCTCTGGGTAGACCTGCAAGCTTAAATAATCCACATATTTCGTTCACATATAAGAGGTGCATATCAGGATGTTCAGTTCCATCTCCTGCATAAGGTTTAGCAAGCAGTTGTTCTACCATACCCAAAGGAATTTCATAACCAATATTTTCAGTAGGTGCAGTAGGTTGAGGGGCAACTAATTGTGGTTCTGGTCAAGGTGAAGATACCCCGAACAAAACCCTCAAAGGATTGTTTTCCATAGTAGCAAGTAACAATAAATTTTAGCACGTAGTATAAGTTTTTTCCTTACCGATTTCCACTTACCAAGAGTGCTTCACTCCCCGGCAACGGCGCCAGAAAAGAGTCTTGATGACCCACAAGTATAGGGGGTCAATCGTAGTCCTTTCGATAAGTAAGAGTGTTGAACCCAACGAGGAGCAGAAGGAAATGACAAGCGGTTTTCAGCAAGGTAATTTCTGCAAGCACAGAAATTGTAGGTAATAGATAGTTTGATAGCAAGATAATTGGTAACAAGAAAGTAACGGTAACGGTAAATAAGGTGCAGCAAGGTAGCCCAATCCTTTTGTGGCAAAGGACATGCCAGAACAGTCTCTAGTAATAGGCAAAGTGTTCTTGAGGGTACACGGGAATTTCATCTAGTCACTTTTATCATGTTGGTTTGATTTGTGTTCGCTACTTTGATAATTTGATATGTGTGTGGACCGGTGCTTGGGTGTTGTTCTTACTTGAACAACCTCCCACTTATGATTAACCCCCTCGCAAGCATCCGCAACTACGAGAAAAGTATTAAGATAAAATCTAACCATACCATTAAACGTTTGGATCCAAATCAGCCCCTTACGAAGTAGCGCATAAACTAGGGTTTAAGCTTCTGTCACTCTAGCAACCCATCATCTAATAACTACTCCACAATGCATTCCCTTAGGCCCAAGGATGGTGAAGTGTCATGTAGTCGACGTTCACATGACACCACTAAGGGAATCACAACATACATATCATCAAAATATCGAACACATATAAAATTCACATGATTAGTTGCAACATGACTTCTCCCGTGACCTCAAGAACAAAGGTAACTACTCACAAATAATATTCATGCTCAATATCAGAGGGGTATTGAATAGCATAATGGATCTGAATATATAATCTTCCACCAAATAAACCATATAGTAATCAACTACAAGATGTAATCAACACTACTAGTCACCCACAGGTACCAATCTGAGGTTCCGGTACAAAGATTGAACACAAGAGATGAACTAGGGTTTGAGAGGAGATGGTGATGTTGAAGATGTTGATGAAGATTGGACTCCCAAAGATGAGAGGGGTGTTGGTGACGACGGCTTCGATTTCCCCCTCCAGGAGGGAAGTTCCCCCGGTGGAATCGCTCCGCCGGAGGGCAAAAGTGCTCCTGCCCAAGTTCCGCCTCGAGACGGCAGCGTTCCATCCCGAAAGTCCTCTCTTTATTTTTTTCTAGGTCAAAAGACCTTATATACCAGAAGATGGGCACTGGAGGTGGGCCGAGGAGGGCACAACCATCTGGCGCACCCTGGTGTCTTGTGCCCACCAGGGTGGCCCCCTCCGGTAGTTCTTTGCTCCAGTATTTTTTATAAAATCCAAAAGTATTCTCCGTAAAGTTTCAGCTTCATTGGAGATGTGCAGAATAGGTATCTCTGATGTGCTTTTTCAGGTCCAGAATTCCGGCTGCCGGTATTCTCCCTCTTTGTGTAAACCTTGCACATTGTGAGAGAAAAGGCATTAGAATCACTCCTTAAAGCATTATTATTCAACAAAACATAATAAATAATAGTAGAAAATCATGATGCAAAATGGACGTATCAGCAAACCCCCTTGATCATTCCTATATCGCCCATTCCTTCTCTCTCGTGCTTGCATTAGATTTTGCTATTGTTGTTGATAGCTCCTATTCTGATGCATAGCCTGCTTTTGTAACCTGATATTGTTACTTTACTTGATATCCTAAATGCTTAGTATAGGTTGGTTAGTGATCCACCATTGACCCCTCACCTTGTCTCTGTTGCCCCTGCTTCATCATCGATGACTCGATCAACGTGATCGACGTCCTGAGCCCGACACATCACATCACCCCCTTAGTTCTACGACTCTGCAGAGCTACTATCGAGTGCTGAGGGTGATACCTCATAACGCACTCCTGATGATAACTCTATAGTGAAGCTAGTCGGTCATGGATTACGAAGGGTGATTCCACCTTCACGACTCCCCGATAACGACTCTATCGTGCAACACCTCAAGTGTGAACCCTCGAGGGTGATTCCTCCCAGGTCACCTTGATGGTTACATCGAGTGGAATCCATCGAGGGTGATTCCTCGGACTTTTCCCCTTGATGTCATGGACACACGGTTACTTTGACTTTAACCACAGAACCATGTGAAAGACGGGTCGGACCCGAGGGGTACCCGTGAGTAAATGTGAAAGACGGGTCGGCTTCGAAGGGTACCTGCGAGTGATGTGTAGTCGGGTTGACCAGGATGGTACCCGCGAGATAATTATGCGACACGACCAGGCATTCTTAGCCCTTGCCGTAAGTCCGGGAGACGGGGCGACGGTACCACATATCATGGATCATTGATCGTCACCGCGCGCTACCAAGACACTAACGGGTTTGGATATGTGATCTGAGTAGGCCTCTGGCCTTTTTCGCACTGACCACCATGCGGGAATCAATATGGGTACTCTACATCGTACATTCACCCGAAAGATCTTCACACGTCATAGTTGAGCGGCACGCGCTCGGGTGGCCCGCGAAAGCACCTGCTTTGTTTAAAGAGGTGCCAGGACTGACACCGGTCGTCCTCGTAATGCGTAGGAGTGCAAAGGGCGATGGGCCCAAGACCCCTGAGCGCTTAGGATTTAGACCGGCGTGCTGACTGATACGTCTCCATCTTATCTACTTTTCCAAACTCTTTTGCCCTTGTTTTGAACTCTAATTTGCATGATTTGAATGGAACTAACCCGGACTGACGCTGTTTTCAACAGAATTGCCTTGGTGTTATTTTTGTGCAAAAATAAAAGTTCTCGGATTGACCTGAAAATTTACGGAGAATAATTTTGGAATTAATAAAAAATACTGGCGAAAGAATCAACTGGAGGGGGTCCACCACCTGGCCACAAGCCAGGGGGCGCCCCCCCCCTAGGGCGCGCCCCCCTGTCTTGTGGGCCCCCTGGAGCTCCTCCGACCTCAACTCCAACTCTATATATTCCTATTCGTGGAGAAAAAAATCAAAGAGAAGAGTTCATCGCGTTTTACGATACGGAGCCGCCGCCACCTCCTGTTCTTCCTCGGGAGGGCAGATCTGGAGTCTGGTTTGGGCTCCAGAGAGGGGAAATCGACACCGTCGTCATCACCAACCATCCTTCATCACCAATTTCATGATGCTCTCCGCCGTTCGTGAGTAATCCCATCGTAGGCTTGCTGGACGGTGATGGGTTGGATGAGATTTACCATGTAATCGAGTTAGTTTTGTTAGGGTTTGATCCCTAGTATCCACTATGTTCTGAGATTGATGTTGCTATGACTTTGCTATGCTTAATGCTTGTCACTAGGGCCCGAGTGCCATGATTTCAGATCTGAACCTATTATGTTTTCATGAATATATATGTGTTCTTGATCCTATCTTGCAAGTTGTAGACACCTATTACGAGTTATGATCCGCATCCCCTAGGGTGACAATAACTGGGATTCTTTCCGGTGATTACCGTAGTTTGAGGAGTTCATTTATTCACTAAGTGCTAATGCTTTGGTCCGGTTCTCTATTAAAAGGAGGCCTTAATATCCCTTAGTTTCCATTAGGACCCCGCTGCCACGGGAGGGTAGGACAAAAGATGTCATGCAAGTTCTTTTCCATAAGCATGTATGACTATATATGGAATACATGCCTACATTACATTGATGAATTGGAGCTAGTTCTGTGTCACCCTATGTTATAACCGTTGCATGATGAATGCCATCCGACATAATTATCCATCACCGATCCATTGCCTACGAGCTTTTCACATATTGATCTTTGCTAAGTTACTTTTCGGTTGCTACTGTTACAATCACTACAAAACTGCTACTGTCACGTTTGCCATCGTTACCGTTACTTCCATATTACTTTGCTACTAAATACTTTGCTGCAGATACTAAGTCTTTCAGGTGTGGTTGAATTGACAACTCAGATGCTAATACTCGAGAATATTCTTTGGCTCCCCTTGTGTCGAATCAATAAATTTGGGTTGAATACTCTACCCTCGAAAACTGTTGCGATCCCCTATACTTGTGGGTTATCAAGACTTTTTTCTGGCGCCGTTGCCGGGGAGCATAGCTCTATTCTCTGAGTCACTTGGAATTTATATATGTTGATCACTATGAAGAACTTGAAAGATGCTAAAACCAAGATCTACCCCTCTACTACGAGGACAGGTAAGGAACTGCCATCTAGCTTTGCACTTGATTCACCTTCTGTTATGAGTAAACTTGCGACACCACCACCTGCTAGTAATTCTGATATGTCGCAAGTAATTGATGATGTCACTTCTGCTATGCATGATGCTTATGATGATACTTTGCTTGATACTATTGTGCCACTGGGTGAATTTCTTGATGAACAAATTGCTAGAGTCAATGCTGCAACTGATGATATTTCTGAAACTGATGAAATTACCGAAACTGAACACTATGAGACACCTGCTAGACCTAGCTCTCCTAGATATGAATTGCCTAATATACCTAAGGGTTATGTTATGGAAGGAGAGGTAGCTAGGGACTTTCTTGCTTGTAAAGATAGAGATGATCTTAAGAAATTACTATGCAAGTGGAAAGAAAAATATTTGAATGCTAGAATGCAATATGATCCCAAGTTTGCTACTTCACCTATGTTTGTTACTGATAAGGATTATGAATTCTCTGTCGATCCTGAGTTAATTACTTTGGTAGAATCCGATCCTTTCCATGGTTATGAATCTGAAACTGTTGTGGCACATCTTACTAAGTTGAATGATATAGCCACCCTATTCACTCATGAGGAAAAAATTTGTTATTACTATATTCTTAAGTTGTTTCCTTTCTCATTAAAGGGTGATGCTAAGATATGGTTTAATTCTCTTGCTCCTGGTTGTGTGCATAGTCCCCAGGATATGATATATTACTTCTCTGAAAAATATTTTCCTGCCCATAAGAAACAAGCTGCCTTGCAGGAAATATTTAACTTTGTGCAAATTGAAGAAGAGAGTCTCCCACAAGCTTGGGGGAGGCTTCTCCAGTTACTTAATGCTTTGCCTGATCATCCTCTCAAGAAAAACGAAATACTTGATATCTTTTATAATGGACTAACCGATGCTTCTAGGGACCACCTAGATAGTTGTGCTGGTTGTGTTTTCAGGGAACAAACCGTTGAACAAGCTGAACTACTATTGAATAATATATTGAGCAATGATAATGATTGGACTATTCCCGAACCACCTCCAAAGCCAACTCCAAAGAAAAGAGGTATTCTATTTCTCAGTCCTGAAGATATGCAAGAGGCAAAGAAATCTATGAAAGAAAAAGGTATTAAAGCTGAAGATGTTAAGAATCTACCACCTATTGAAGAAATACATGGTCTTGATAACCCGACACAGGTAGTAGAGGTAAATTCCCTTCGTAGATTTGATGAAGGTGATATTCCTTATAATAAGTCTGCTAGCCAATGCTTGGATGAGTTTGATAACTTTATTGTTAAGCAAGAAAATTTCAATGCTTATGTTAGTAGACAATTGAAACATAATGCTTACATGCTTGATTGCTTAGGTGATTATATGAGTAGAACTGTTAATGATCTCAAGCTTATTAGTAAACATGCTTCCATGGTAACTACTCAAGTAGAACAAGTACTTAAGGCACAAAATGATTTGCTTAATGAGATGATTGGTAAGAACAATGACCATTATGTTAGAGTTGTGACTAGAGGTGGTAGAATGACTCAGGAACCTTTGTATCCTGAGGGCCATCCTAAGAGAATTGAGCAAGATTCTCAGAGAGTTAATACTGATGCACCTAGTCATTCTAGTAATAAGAGGAAAAAGGATGATGATAGGACTTTGCATGCTGCTAGTGAACCTGTTATTGATACTCATGAAAACCCAAATGATATTTCTATTTCTGATGCTGAGACACAATCTGGTAATGAACATGAGCCTAGTGATAATATTAATGATGATGTTCATGTTGATGCTCAACCTAGTAATGATAATGACGTGGAGATTGAACCTGCCGTTGATCTTGATAACCCACAACCTAAGAACAAAAGATATGACAAAAGAGACTTTATTGCTAGGAAGCATGGGAGAGAAAGAGAACCTTGGGTTCAGAAACCCATGCCCTTTCCTCCTAAACCATCCAATAAGAAGGATGATGAGGATTTTGAGCGCTTTGTTGAAATGCTTAGACCTGTCTTTTTGCGTATGCGCTTGACTGATATTCTGAAAATGTCTCCTTATGCTAAGTATATGAAAGATATTGTGACAAATAAAAGAAAGATACCGGAAGCTGAGATTTCCACCATGCTTGCTAATTATACTTTTAAAGGTGGAATACCAAAGAAACTAGGAGATCCCGGAGTACCTACTATACCATGCTCTATTAAAGGAAATTATATTAAAACTGCTTTATGTGACCTTGGAGCTGGTGTTAGTGTTATGCCTTTCTCTTTGTATCGTAGACTTGACTTGAATAAGTTGACACCTACTGAAATCTCTTTGCAAATCACTGATAAAGCAACTGCTTTACCCATCGGTATTTGTGAGGATGTGCCTGTCGTAGTTGCAAATGTTACTATCCTAACGGACTTTGTTATTCTTGATATTCCCGAGGACGACAGTATGTCGATCATCCTTGGTAGACCCTTTTTGAATACTGCAGGGGCTGTTATTGATTGCAACAAGGGCAATGTCACTTTTCATGTTAATGGTAATGAGCATACGGTACACTTCCCGAAGAAACAACCTCAAGTTCATAGTATCAACTCCATTGAAAAAATTTCAACGATTATTATTGGAGACTTTGAATTTCCTCTCCCTACTGCCAAAAAGAAATATGATATACTTATTGTTGGGGACATGCATATCCCCATTGAGGTAACCTAGTGTTATTCGAAAATTCTCCGGTTCCGTGTCATTCGAAAAGGTTTGTCAATAAGACTTGATCAACCTTATTGATGGATTCTTTTTGATGAGCATGAGATGGATGAATTTAGAAAGCACAACCATCTGCATCCAACTTTTATTTTCTGTTCTTTAGTTTCAATTTAGTAAAAATGCTATTATTTCTCTGTTTTCTGATTTATCCGTGCAATAGAAAAATGACCTGAAAATAAAAGTTCTCAGAATTCCCTGAAAATTTAGTATGATTTTTTCTGGAATATTTAAGAATTTTTGGCGCTGAGAACACATCAGGGGGCTGCACCAGTGGGCCACAAGCCTGCAGGGCGCGCCCACCCCCCCTGGGCGCGCCCCCTGGCTTGTTGGTCCCACGTGGGGCCCCCTCACTTATTCCAGCACCCATCCACTTCGTCTTCCTCCAGAAAAAATCCCACCATTGCTCAAACCCGTGTTCTAGCTCATCTTGCTGCCATTTTCGATCTCCTTGCTCAAAGCTCCATTTGCAAAACTGTTTTAGGGGATTGTTCATCGGTATGTGACTCCTCCAATGGTCCAATTAGTTTTTGTTCTAGTGCTGTATATATTGCAAATTTTTGCTGCTGTGGTGACCTTGTTCTTGAGCTTGCATGTCAAATTTGTATGGTCCCAAGTAGTTTTGATGCATGATATAGCCTCTAGGCACTTGTGGGAGTAGTTGCTATAAGTTTTGTTGAGTTTTGTTCACCCTTATTTGGAGTCACTAAAAATTTCAGAAATTTTTCAGAGAAAGAAAAATGTTAAGGAGAATATACCAAGGTGGTTCCTCGTGCAAGAAGACCCCGAGACTCGCGATACGCGAGCCCGACTTTGAACCACCGAGGGAAGCTCAAGTGCGGCCTTGTGAGTGGCCGTCGGATCCATTCTTGGTCCATGCCGGATTCAAGGAAGAATTTTACGAGTACATATGAAATGCTGGCCTTGAAGATTTTGTTTCAGACCAATGCTAGCAGTATTATCAACTCACTGATTCCTTCGTGCGGAGGTTTGAATTTTCATCCAGGCGTAATACGCATTCCGTTCTATTTAATCTTTATGATGAATCTTATACTATGGACCTAGAGGATTTTAACTATGCATGCAAAATTCCACAATGGGGTAGCCATAGTGATCCTCACAAAACTGAATATAATGATTTTCTTGCTAGCATCACTGTGGGAGAAACTAGAAACATTACACAGGCTACCTTGGGGAGCAT
The DNA here is from genome assembly GCA_039707655.1 of Elymus sibiricus. Classification (NCBI taxonomy): domain Eukaryota; kingdom Viridiplantae; phylum Streptophyta; class Magnoliopsida; order Poales; family Poaceae; genus Elymus; species Elymus sibiricus. The sequence continues at coordinate 131,567,864 of CM077663.1, forward strand.
TCACTTTCCTGCCATACATTATTTTGCTCTCTTCATAGGTAGATGTATTAATGGTAAACATGACCATAGCCACCTTTGCATACCTGATCTTAGTATTCTTAAGAGTGCGGTCATGGGTGATAGACGATATAACTTGGGAGCTATTATTGCTAGGAGGCTACATAAAAATGCTAAGGATGGAGATTTCTTTGGTGGAATTTATGCCACCCATGTAGCTAATTATCTTAGGGTACCCATAAGGGGGAATGATATTGAGCTACCACCTGCTTTTCTTGATTATGAGGCTATGGTGCGCTACCAGTTTCTTGAGAGAAACGAACAACCCCTCCTGTACCGACTAATTTGACAGACAGCGTGCTGTCCATATTACCCTTCCTGCTCCTGCCTTCTTTAACTTTCAGGAAAAACGGAGATACTTTATAACCAGAGAGGAGGCAAACGAGTATGAGAGAGAGGCGGAAGCCGTCCGCCTCCGCGCTGCAGCCGCTCAGGCAGTAGCTGCCGCAGCCCAGTTTAACCCCAACTATGACTTTGGATACTATCCGGGCCAGCCATGGCCCTAGACCAACTTAGGCCAAAAGCCTAAGCTTGGGGGAGTACGTATTTCTCACCGACATTAAATTCATGTTCACACACTCATTCTAGTTGTCGGTGTTCATACTTTTTCATTGTACCATCCATGGTAGTTTATTTCTTCTTTTTGCTTTCTTCTTGTGTGTTTAATTAACCTTGAGAAAATTCAAAAAAAAAATAGTTCTAGTTTTACCTTCTAGTTTGTTTAGTTGTAGTATTAAAAGAAAACCCAAAAAGATTTCTCGTTCTTCTTTTGCTTGTTGGGAGCTTTCCCGTGTACATAGTTTTCCTTTCTTCTTTGGGTCGTAAGGAGAAGACCACGATGAAATGTTGAGTGGCTCTCATATGCATTATTGTTTATCTTACAAAGAGCCCATATTACCTTGCCTTCTCCTTTGAGTTATTGTTTGCAGATTCCAGCTTAGTCCAATGCACGTGCACTCTTATTATTATTCACACCGTTCGGTCGTGCAAGTGAAAGGCAATAATGACGATATATGATGAAGTGATTGAGATGGAGAAAAGCTGGTATGAACTCGACCTATTTTGTTTTTGTAAATATGATTAGCTCATCGTTATGGATTCAACTCATTATGAATTGAACATGTTTGCAATGACAATTAGAGATTATAGTTACTCATGCCATGCATAATTAGCTGAGAGTTTATAATGGTTTGTCTTGAGTGCCAACATGCATTTTAAAATGGTTGTGATGTAGTATGATAGGATGGTATCCACCTCTGAATGATTCAAGTGGCTTGACTTGGCACATGTTCACGCATGTAGTTGAAACAAAACCAACATAGCCTCCACGATGTTTATGTTCATGGTGATTTATATCCTACTTATGCTTGCATTCAATGTTGGTTAATCTCAAAGCATGTTTATGACTGTTGTCGCTCTCTAGTTGGTCGCTTCCCAGTCTTTTGCTAGTCTTCACTTGTACTAAGCAGGAATACTGCTTGTGCATCCATTTCCATAAACCCAAAGTTGTTCCATATGAGTCCACCATACCTACCTATATGCGGTATTTACCTGCCGTTCCAAGTAAATTTGCATGTGCCAAACTCTAAACCTTCAAATAATACCCTGTTTTGTATGCCCGAATCGCTCATGTAGTGACTAGGGGCTGTCAGTATCTTCCATGCTAGGTGGGTTATTCTCACGATATGTGTTGATTCACTATCATTCACGAGAAAGTGGCTGGTATTCGGGATGCCCAGTTCCATGCTCAAAAATCAAATCAAAGTATAATGAAACAAAACTCCCCCAGGATTGCTGTTTGTATGGACGGTACCCGTGGATTCGGCCCGCCGTGGAGTGTGATCGATTGGTGGAGGGGGAGTAAAAACTTTACTATTCTGTTTGGGAACCGCCTATAATGTATCTAGCATGGAAGATATCGAGATCTCTTAGTTGTTATGTTGACAATGAAAGCATACCTCCAAAAATTATGATTCATCCCTGTTTTAAAAGCTCGAGCTCTGGCACCTCTGTAAATCAATGCTTCCCTCTGCGAAGGGCCTATCTAATTTATTTACTGTTGAGTCATCCTCCTCTTATAAAGAGCACCAGTTAGAGAGCACCTCCGTCATTTGTATGCTTTGTTATTAATTGATATTGAGTATGAGTGTGACTGGATCTCTTTTACCATGAATTACAATGTCTAGTCAGTCCTTGTTCTTCAGAGGTGCTCTGCATTTATGTTTTGCGGTCTCAGAAAGGGCTAGCGAGATACCATTATATCATATTGTATCATGATTGTTTTGATAAAATTGTTGTCATCCGAGACTTTTTATTATTGCTCGCTAGTTGATTATGCCATTGATATGAGTAAATGTGAGACCTAAATGTTATTGTGAATATGGTTAGTCTATAATCTTTGCTGAAAATCTGAACATCAGTTAGACATATTTACAACAGCAAGATCAAACAGAGTTTGTAAAAGTTTTTCTTTATCACTTTCAGTTTGTCAACTGAATTGCTTGAGGACAAGCAATGGGTTAAGCTTGGGGGAGTTGATACGTCTCCATCGTATCTACTTTTCCAAACTCTTTTGCCCTTGTTTTGAACTCTAATTTGCATGATTTGAATGGAACTAACCCGGACTGACGCTGTTTTCAGCAGAATTGCCTTGGTGTTATTTTTGTGCAGAACTAAAAGTTCTCGGATTGACCTGAAAATTTACGGAGAATATTTTTGGAATTAATAAAAAATACTGGCGAAAGAATCAACCGGAGGGGGTCCACCACCTGGCCACAAGCCAAGGGGGCGCGCCCCCCTGTCTTGTGGGCCCCCTGGAGCTCCTCCGACCTCAACTCCAACTCTATATATTCCTATTCGTGGAGAAAAAAATCAGAGAGAAGAGTTCATCGCGTTTTACGATACGGAGCCACCGCCACCTCCTGTTCTTCCTCGGGAGGGCAGATCTGGAGTCTGATTTGGGCTCCGGAGAGGGGAAATCGACGCCGTCGTCATCACCAACCATCCTTCATCACCAATTTCATGATGCTCTCCGCCGTTCGTGAGTAATCCCATCGTAGGCTTGCTGGACGGTGATGGGTTGGATGAGATTTACCATGTAATCGAGTTAGTTTTGTTAGGGTTTGATCCCTAGTATCCACTATGTTCTGAGATTGATGTTGCTATGACTTTGCTATGCTTAATGCTTGTCACTAGGGCTCGAGTGCCATGATTTCAGATCTGAACCTATTATGTTTTCATGAATATATATGTGTTCTTGATCCTATCTTGCAAGTTGTAGACACCTATTACGAGTTATGATCCGCATCCCCCAGGGTGACAATAACTGGGATTCTTTCTGGTGATTACCGTAGTTTGAGGAGTTCATGTATTCACTAAGTGCTAATGCTTTGGTCCGGTTCTCTATTAAAAGGAGGCCTTAATATCCCTTAGTTTCCATTAGGACCCCGCTGCCACGGGAGGGTAGGACAAAAGATGTCATGCAAGTTCTTTTCCATAAGCACGTATGACTATATATGAAATACATGCCTACATTACATTGATGAATTGGAGCTAGTTCTGTGTCACCCTATGTTATAACCGTTGCATGATGAATGCCATCCAACATAATTATCCATCACTGATCCATTGCCTACGAGCTTTTCACATATTGATCTTTGCTAAGTTACTTTTCCGTTGCTACTGTTACAATCACTACAAAACTGCTACTGTCACGTTTGCCATCGTTACCGTTACTTCCATATTACTTTGCTACTAAATACTTTGCTGCAGATACTAAGTCTTTCAGGTGTGGTTGAATTGACAACTCAACTGCTAATACTCGAGAATATTCTTTGGCTCCCCTTGTGTCGAATCAATAAATTTGGGTTGAATACTCTACCCTCAAAAATTGTTGCGATCCCCTATACTTGTGGGTTATCACTGACCTCTCTGTTGAGCCTAGGCAGGACTGTGGCGTGTCGATCAACCGAGGCCGGGCAGGACTTGGAAAATGTGTCCGGCCAGAGTTAATCGAGCGTGTTGGGTAAATTTGTGCACCCCTGCAGGGAAGTATATCTATTCGAATAGCCGTGTCCACGGTAACGGACGCTCGGAGTTGTATCCCGATCTATACAACTAGAACTAGATACTGGAGACATGAAATGGAAATGATGGCTCCGGGATTGCTTTCTCGCGGGGAGTCGAGAAAGGATCTCTGGGCGTTACTACAACATACTTACTTATAATATGCTAACCTGCACTCTTCTAATGCTGCAAGACACTGAAGATGCTAGTCTTCGATAGGATTAGGCCTTCCCTTCTCTTCTGGCATTTCTGTAGTTCAGTTCAAAGATATAGCCCCATTCCTTTGATACTGATGCATACTTAGCATAGATCTGATGTAAGTCTTGCGAGTACTTTGGATGAGTACTCACATGCTTTGCTCCCCTTTTCCCCTTGATACGATTGCTACGATCAGATGACGGAACCCAGGAGCCTGTTGATCCCACCGACGACTACTACTACCACGACGGAGCCTACTACTACGTGGAGGCCGCCGACGACCATGAGTAGTTAGGAGGCTCCCAGGCAGGAGGCCTTGCCTTTTCGATCCGATGTTGATGTTTGTGCTAGCCTTCTTAAGGCAAACTTGTTTACTTATGTCTCTACTCAGATATTGTTGCTTCCGCTGACTCGTTTGTATTTGAGCTTATGTGTTTGAGCCCTCGAGGCCCTGGCTTGTAATATAAAGCTTGTATGACTTTAATTTGTGTCTAGAGTTGTGTTGTGATATCTTCCAGTGAGTCTCTGATCTTGATCGTGCATATTTGCGTGTATGATTAGCGTACGATCAAGGCGGGGGCGTCACAGTAGACGGTCCCCGAATCAAGATTGATCTTCGACTGTCATTCCGTTTTTGCCAGCATGGCATGTCGACGAGCTCCGGAAGCCCGGGATTACAGGGATCATGGAAATTGTCCGGGGCATAGAACCAACCCTGTTTCTAGGATTCTGATTCTAGGCCCAGCGACAAAGCAAAATAGTTGGCGTCCGGGCGAGGATGGATGACAGCGCCACCGCAGGAGGGTATCTTGTCGTCCTTTAGGCAGGGGACCACCTCGAAAAAATACAGAAAAGGCCGAGATGGGCTGGATCCCCAAGAAGCACACACAGAGAGCTACGAAGCAGGACAAATGCAAGATCCCGCTCGGGGTCAAGTGGTGTAATTGCAACCCGCATAGGGCTAACACATCTCGGGTAAAAGGAGCTCAGCGGGAGTCGCAACCCACCATGGATGAACACCACATGCAGCACCCGATTCCATCGCAATGGTCGCGGGACCTCGTCACTCTAGCGGGTGAGGGAGGCATGGCGACACATCCAAAGGATCGTCCTGATCGAAGTTCTCCCCGGAGGCAATAGAGGAAGCGACCATCGTTTCTCCAAAAGAAGGAAGAAGACAATCAGGTGGATATAGATGAGAGCCTGACGGGTGAAGAAAAGGATTGGCAACCTCGATACAACTTTCTGTTTGCCCTATTTAAATACGATGGGTGATACGTCCATTTTGCATCATGTTTTCCTACTGTTATTTATAATTTTTTTATGCATAATAATGCTTTAGGGAGTGATTCTAATGCCTTTTCTCTCATAATATGCAAGGTCTACACAAAGAGGGAGAATACCGGCAGCTGGAATTCTGGACCTGAAAAAGCACATCAGAGATACCTATTCTGCACATCTCCAAATAAGCCGAAACTTCACGGAGAGTTATTCTGGAATATATAAAAAATACTGGAGCAAATAACTACCGGAGGGGGCCCACCTAGTGAGCACAAGACACCAGGGCGCGCCAGGTCCCCCAGGCGCCCTGGTGGGTTGTGCTCAGCACGGCCCACCTCCGGTGCCCATCTTCTGGTATTTAAGGTCTTTTGACCTAAAAAATAAAGGGAGGACTTTCGGGACGGAGCGCCGCCGTCTCGAGGCGGAACTTGGGTAGGAGCACTTGTGCCCTCCGGCGGAGCGATTCTGTCGGGGGAACTTCCCTCCCGGAGGGGGAAATCGAAGCCATCGTCATCACCAACACCCCTCTCATCTTTGGGAGGCAAATCTCCATCAACATCTTCAACAACACCATCTCCTCTCAAACCCTAGTTCATCTCTTGTGTTCAATCTTTGTACTGGAACCTCAGATTGGTACCTGGGGGTGACTAGTAGTGTTGATTACATCTTGTAGTTGATTACTATATGGTTTACTTGGTGGAAGATTATATGTTCATATCCATTATGCTATTCAATACCCCTCTGATCTTGAGCATGAATATTATTTGTGAGTAGTTACCTTTGTTCTTGAGGTCACGGGAGAAGTCATGTTGCAAGTAATCATGTGAATTTGATATGTGTTCGATATTTTGATGATATGTATGTTGTGATTCCCTTAGTGGTGTCATATGAACGTCGACTACATGACACTTCACTATCCTTGGACCTAAGGGAATGCATTGTGGAGTAGTTATTAGATGATGGGTTGCTAGAGTGACAGAAGCTTAAACCCTAGTTTATGCGCTACTTCGTAAGGGGCTGATTTGGATCCAAACGTTTAATGCTATGGTTAGATTTTATCTTAATACTTTTCTCGTAGTTGCGGATGCTTGCAAGGGGGTTAACCATAAGTGGGAGGTTTGTTCAAGTAAGAAAAGCACCCAAGCACCGGTCCACCCACATATCAAATTATCAAAGTAGCGAACGCGTATCAAACCAACATGATAAAAGTGACTAGATGAAATTCCCGTGTACCCTCAAGAACACTTTGCCTATTATAAGAGACTGTTCTGGCCTGTACTTTGCCACAAAAGGATTGGGCTACCTTGCTGCACTTTATTTACCGTTACCGTTACTTGCTTGTTACCAATTATCTTGCTATCAAACTATCTGTCACCTACAATTTCAGTGCTTGCAGAAATTACCTTGCTGAAAACTGCTTGTCATTTCCTTCTGCTCCTCGTTGGGTTCGACACTCTTACTTATCTAAAGGACTACGATTGACCCCCTATACTTGTGGGTCATCAATGGGCACATGAATCTTCTCCGAGACGACACCGGCCTCACTAGTGGACCGGCCCACAAGTTTCCGGGCCGCCTGTGTGACTGGGTCTATAATGGCCCTAGAGATGGCCACAACTCAAGACAGAAGGCGAAGAAGGAATCCTTACTACCAGGGGAAGGGAGGCCGGACACTTGAAGAAAGGAGCCCGATGGAGGCCTCGGCACTGGGGCGCGTGCGACCTCCCCCACGCTCGAGGGCTACTGACGGGGTCCTGTACCCGGGATACCTGACGTAGGGAAGGTCGGCCTTGCCCGGCTTACGGAGTCTGCTAGGCCCAAGGCTGGAGAGGAACCCTAAAGAGGCTAGAAGCGGTCTTCATGATCTCCAAGACAGGACGCCGACGATGCAATAGACTCAGATACCTCCTATGTAAACCCTAGACCTCTCCTCCTATATAAATGGAGGTCTAGGGCTTCATTATGCATCCAATCTCAGATAGAACTCTCGGTAGCAATCCCGTACACCACTGTAACCCATTGCACTAGGTATCTCCTCACCATGAATAACAAGAAGGAGCATGACGTAGGGTATTACTCTTCGAAGGCCCGAACTTGGGTAAATCATGTGTGCAGACTCCACCCCGGTACTTCCGATCTTGTCATGAACCCTACCGAGGGATCTGACGATATTTTGCTCCGTCACATGCTAGCGAGCCCTAGCTTCCACTGCAACCACTCCAATCCATCTGAGGTAAGTTTCATTTCCGCCAAAAATAAAAATATCGGGATCCTCCTTCCTCCCAAGATCCAGGAGTCCACAAACTGTCGGGCCGTTCCCGAGACCCCGACAGTTCCAGCTTATTATTTTCGTTGCTCTCAGCGGGGCAGCTCCAGCAGCCCGACCGATATGTTGTATTTTTGTCTTCTTCTGTCGTCTCCTACACCGACATCTCCTCCTCCTTCTCATCCTTCTTTGCTGCCCTATTCTCCTCTTATTCATCCTCATCTAACCTCATCCTACTCCCCTACTATCTCTGTTACCACACTTGGTTCTCCCTCCTTCCTCTCCCTATTCACCCTTTTGAATTTTCTTTGATTTTTGTTCTTCCTGGTATTGCTCCCCTTTTCTTTCTCATTGGCATCGCCAGACCCTCCCCGAGCTCCTTTTACCAACCCCTTTCCCGCCTCCTTATCCTTGCCTTTCTTCTCATCTACATCCATGCCGCCCCCTACTCCCCTCCACCCTATATCTCCTTGATCACAAGTGTATTCACGACTGCGCTCTTTGGACTGAACTTGAGTTTTTTGCATTTCCTTTATCTGATCATTTATGTTTACCTTGCTAGGGATAGTCACTTCGATTCCTTTTTTCCACCCCTTCTCCTGCACCATTACCACTTCCATCCTTCCTCCACGATAGACTATCACTGTCCGATCTACCCATTGATTTTTTCGAAGCCGTAGGAGCGACCCCCGCTTTTACTCCTCGACAACCTCCTCTAGTTTCCATCCATCCCGCCTCCCCTTTTCTTCCCCATGTCTGCCTTCAGCCACCTCCTAAACTGATCTCTCTTGCCCTTCTTCAATTTTGTCCCATGCTCCCGATCGACATGCCCTAGCCTCCCTCAAATGAAACAGAAATCCGGTAGATATTCATACTCAAAACGACACCATGGGCCCTCATCTTCCTTTTTCTTCCTGCCCTTCTCGCCACCATGGCTCACATCTTCCTCGCTGTCACCATGTTCATCTTTTGTGTCCATCCTAAATCCCTTCATTAGTGGCTTCTCAACGAGCATCTGCGCCTTCACCCGAGAAATTTACCAATAGCCCTTCCATTAGCCCCTACCCTCGCTCCCACAAATTCACCCACCATGTTCCCAATCATCTCACGAGTATCTTCATCCATGTCTCCAAGGGGCATACCAAAGACCCTAATCCCGATCGGGATCTCCTTGAACTCATAATCTTCCATGCCCTTGCCTGGACCAAACTCCTCCATCACCACCACAACATTATCAAACATCCAAGGCCCATCATCTAAAGCCCTTCTTTGCTCTCTCTCATGACTGAACTTGAACATAAAAACATTGTCGCCCAGCTCCTTGCACTCTATCCCCTGATAGGGTTCCATACCTTCGCGAGAGAGTTGCAGATTGCATGAGGACGTGTCGACCTGTCCGACATGATTTTATCAATCGCCTGGATTTCCACATGTTTCCCTTTCTCCTCCGTTGCCCTATGAGTCTTCACTCCCTTCCAATCCTTCTCCGCCAGTCGCAGGCTATCCAGCAACCCCGCCATCTTCTCCATCTCCGACTTGCACAACGATCAGGACCAAACACCGCTAGGGTTTAGGTGTTTTCCTATCGCACGCCCTAGATCGCACGAAAGGTTGTGGGCGGATGTTGAGACACCCCCCTTCACCCGAGAGAATGTCGAGCCAAGGACGGGAAGATGGTGTGGATCGAGGAAAGTCAGGGCGCAAGAGCAGATCGCGAGGGCTAGCGCTAGATGAAGATGAGGGAACCACAAAGCCCTAATCGCCCCGTGATCGCCGCTATCAAACACTAACCGTCACCACTTGGGATGACCCGCTCGCTAAAAGTAATAGTTTTTCGCTATTTATTCCCATGAAAAACGAGGGTGCCCTTTCTTTCCACAACAAGCGGTGCTGAGAAATGGGGATCGGACCTTCTCTAGAACGGTGAGCATTCTAGGAAGGGAATGCTGCGAGATTTATGTCGCGCGGAGGAACGATAGAGCGAACGTTTCACCAATTATATTTTCCCATAAATCCTTCAAATATCGGACAAGATACCGCCCACCCGTCACATACGGCCCGCTCTCTGCCCAAACGCCTATATTAGCCCACCGCGCGCCCCCAACCCCCAAGCGCCAAAACGAAAGCCCCTCTTCCTCCTCGCCGCAAAGCTCCCAAATCCCGCACCCGAGGAGGCGACTGTACCGCGCGCGCGAGAGCGGGTCACGAGACTGTAGCGACGGCGGCTGCGGTCACCGGCCGCAGAGACAGCGGGCGAGATGACGGACGGCCACCTCTTCAACAACATCTCCCTCGGCGGCCGCGTCGGCAACGTGAGTGCGCCGCCCCCCCCCCCCCCCCCCCCCCCCCCCCCCGCCCTGGTCGAGTTCGTTCGCCGTGATTCGATTCGTTGTTTCGTTAGGGTTTTCCGCTCGACTGTTCGATTCCGCGCTGGCGAGTTTGCCGGATGGGCCCGTCTAGCGGAATTTGTTCCGCGGTATTCTGTGAACGGCGCCTGTTTTTTCTAGGGTTTACGTGCTAGGGTTTGTTTCCTCTCTGCGGCACGGAATCTGCCCCGGAGGGTAACTTTGTGATCCGCCGTTGGTTGTTGGATTTGGACACCAATGTTGGTCAGGCAAAATGAATAGCCCATATCCAATTAGCTTGGGATGGAACAAATTGGAAACTCAACTACAAACAAGCGCTAATCTAGGGATTCGAGGAGCATCTTGATGCAACAGATACATAATGTCTTCTGCAATTGCTACCATCACCCAGGCACCGCCCATTTTTGGTATTCATGTGTGCCCATTGGTGCTATGGTTGCACTGTGTTGGAAGATCACAGCAAATGGCCTTCATAATCGCTTTCTTTTTACAGTTCGCACATGTGCTTTAAGGATTATCCTCCTTATCATTGTTTAGCGTACCTAGATGTGATTGAAACACTCGTTGGTTCATTTTGACGAATTAGAATTGTGCATTTGTGTTCATTCGTGGTTCATATTTTTTTGAAACTTAGTGAAGACCCTATTCCAATTGTTTTTTTGGTATAAAGTACATAGATCAATTCCAACAGAACCCCTATTTTTTATGACTGTTGTTGAATTGGTCACTGTTAGTGGCATCACCGCGATGCTGAAATTTTCGTCGTGCTGTTATGGATTGATGTTTTGTGCACTTGTAGAACCCTGGTCAGTTTAGGCTTTATTCGGGAGGGCTTGCATGGAAGAAGCAAGGTGGAGGAAAGACAATTGAGGTTGATAAAGCCGATATAGTTTCTGTGACGTGGATGAAAATCCCCAGATCTTATCAGCTTAGTGTTGGGACCAAAGAGGGCATCCGGTACGTGTTCAAAGGCTTCCGTGAACAGGTAATAGTCTACCATTTCCCCCCAAGAAATTAGTTGATTGTTTACTTGACAATGAAGAGATGCAGTTATACAATCACAGTTACAGCTCTTTCTGTGTCAAGGTTCAATCTTTCTTGGATAACTGAAACTCTAGTTGTAACCTGAGAAATATTTTGTTCATATTGTTTTGTAGGATGTTAGTAACCTTACTAACTTCATACAAAAGAACACGGGAACCACACCAGAGGAGAAGCAGCTTTCTGTTAGTGGCCATAATTGGGGCGCGGTCGACATCAATGGTTAACTGAGTTCTCTATCGTCTGTCTGGTAGTGGGTACTCCATTCCCTTTTTGTAAATTTTGTTTCATTTTCCCATTCTTCCCATTTCAGGCAATATGCTTAGCTTTAATGTTGGCTCGAAGGAAGCATTTGAAGTCTCTCTATCAGATGTATCACAAACTCAGTTGCAAGGAAAAACAGATGTTGTCCTTGAGTTCCATGTTGATGATACTACAGGGGCTAATGAGGTCTGTTGTCTGCCTGTATATTTTGATCAAAGTTACTTTGTAGTTTGTAAAGTGTTGCCTGTTTGGTTGACTTTTGCTTACTGTTGCTGGGTGTAAAAAGGTACTTCATCTGTTCGGAATTAACTGTCGCTGAAATGAGTGAATCTACACACTGAAACGCGTCTAGAACTCTAGATACACTCATTTCAGCGACAGTTAATTCCAAACGGAGGTAGTAAATTTTTGTGTCTGAATCTCAACATTGGTGTGTATATTTAAACTAACTTAGGTGTTTTTACTCTCTTCATAGTGATTCTTATTAGTTTCCTTGCCTGTGCACGTAAAGATTATGTGCATATAGCTGTTCTTTCAGTCTCATTTTAGGTCTAACTTGCTCCTGTGGTTAGGCCATATACATAAGAGATACACTTTCCAAATCTTCTATTGCGCTGAATGTAAATGCACCATTGAGCACCATCTAGAGGGTTCCGATTTCCCCCAAAAAATCTTGCACTTTCAATGCTCTACATTTGGTGGTTGCACAGTGTCTAGCTACAGTTCTTTGTGAGGTCATTAGTAAAACAAGTGATTAGGCTAATGCGCGCGCGAGCGATGTAGCGCTCGGTTTCAGACATCATTAGTTAGGAAGGATTAGATATCAGAGGGATTAGGGAGGCTTAGGCTGGGCCCACCCTGAAAATCAGGGGGGATGTTATGATTATGTGAGGAAGCTAGCAAATCTGGAAGATGAGGCAGGTTTAGGCTGGGCCCACCCTGCAAATAAGGGGGTATGTGATTACGTGAGGTAGCAAGCAGAAAAAAAAGGAAAGGGAGTTAATTGTGCGCATCTACCTATAAAAGCGTCCGGCTGCCTGAGACAAAACGATCCGTGCGTGGGATCGTTCGCTCCAACGCGGAGTAAACTCCGATTTTAACTCCCCTTTTCATCATTTTGTGCAGAAAGATTCGCTGATGGATTTAAGTTTTCATGTGCCAACTTCAAATACACAATTCCTCGGAGATGAGGAACGTCCCTCGGCTCATGTGAGTTCACTCGATAAACACGATACATGACAACATGCATGCATATTTTGCGCAAATAGTGAAATGTTCTCTCTTCAGATTTTTTGGCAGAAAATCTTGGCTATAGCTGATGTTGGCTCATCAGAAGAGGCTGTTGTCTCATTGGAGGGAATTGCCATTCTTACCCCAAGGTGGGAAAATCTTGTAACTGTAGACCCTTTGCCTTTCCTAAAATAAGCATATCCTATGCTTATTTATTTCCATTTCATGTCATAGCTAACTGCTCATTTTTAATTCAGAGGTCGATACACTGTTGAGCTTCATATGTCATTCTTGCGTCTCCAAGGACAAGCTAATGATTTCAAAATCCAGTATAGCAGTATTCTTCGGCTCTTTGTTTTGCCAAAGGTTCACTACTTTCATGCTTTGTGAATATTACCAAGAATTCTTCGCCATCAAGAAGCTAATATGATTTCATGCTTATACTTTGTGCCCTTCAGTCAAACAACCCTCATACCTTTGTGGTCATCACACTTGATCCGCCAATTCGCAAAGGACAAACATTATATCCCCACATTGTTATTCAGGTATTTATGATACGTTTCACACTAGCTTGGCTGCAGTTCTTGTATGACATTTAATAACTGATTCCTCCATGAACAGTTTGTGACAGAGAATGTAGTTGAGAAGGAGCTGTCATTAAGTGAGGAGGTTTTGGCTGAAAAGTACAAGGACAGGCTGCAGAGTTCTTACAATGTGATATGCTTATTCACTTAATGGCTGACTTTCCTTGCATCTCTTTTTAAGTTTAACGCGATATATTTCACCTCAAAGTTGATCATACCTTTTGTTCTCTTTTGAACTTTGATCATAGCTCGTGTTTATTTTATTTTCCTTTTTCAGTGTTCTGAACTATTATTGATTAATACGCACAAGAAATGATACATGAATTAATAATAGAATAATACAAGAGTTAATGACATACTACTCATAAAGCATACTGTATATATTACTGATTATGTACTGTTGAAACACAAGTAGTAACCCTCCAATGCACTTATTACGTAACTCTTGGGGTTTATGAGAAAATAATCCGTGTTTATATTTGTACAATTTCATTCAGAACTTAATCATAGAGCCACTGACATGCAATTTTTGTGCTTGCAAGTATGTTTAGTGAAAGAATGCCCCCTATTATTCCGTTTTCTACTTGTGCACTTGCTCTATATTTACAGTTTTCTGGGATCTTAATTTATTGTATAATACTCCAGATAAACTAATTAACTCACAAAATGTTTGATTGACACGTAGGGCCTAGAACATGAGGTATTCTCCAAAATCCTTCGTGGCCTGTCTGGTGCTAAAGTGACGAGGCCAAGCACATTCCGCAGTTGTCAAGATGGATATGCCGTGAAATCATCACTTAAAGCTGAAGATGGATTGCTGTATCCTCTTGAAAAAGGCTTTTTCTTTTTGCCAAAGCCGCCGACACTCATTCTGCATGAGGAGGTCTGTTTTTACATTTCTGGCATGCCTAATTGTTCTTCATCCATTTGTCCTCTGCTAAGCTGTTATTTACTGCAGATTGAGTATGTTGAATTTGAGCGCCATGGTGCTGGTGGTGCCAGTATGTCATCTCACTATTTTGATCTCCTGGTCAAGCTAAAGAATGATCAAGAACATCTCTTCAGAAATATACAAAGGAATGAATACCATAACCTCTTCAACTTCGTAAGGTAAATGCCGATGCCTTGTTGCTTTAATCATCAGTTAATTCGTATGGGGATGCCTTGTTGCTTTAATCATCAGTTAATTCGTATGGGGATGATAAGTTCTTGTTTCTTTCCTCTCTTCAAGTGGTAAGAACTTGAAAATCCTGAATCTTGGAGAAGATGGCCAAGATAGAACTGGTGCCGTTGCGGCTGCTCTTCAGAGCACTGATGATGACCCTGTTGATCCACATCTGGAGCGAATTAAAAATCAGGCCGGTGATGAAGAAAGTGATGAAGAGGTATTGTGTGTGTGCAATCTTTGCTCTTTTTTGCCTATATTGTCATGGAGTAGAATGCGTAATTCGTTTGCTTGTAAATCTTACTGTAACTCGTTCCAACTTCAGGACGAAGATTTTGTGGCGGACAAGGATGATAGTGGATCCCCTAGTGATGATTCTGAAGAGGGTTCTGATGCCAGCATAAGTGATGGAGAAAAGGAGGTAACTAAATTTAGCTGACAGTATCCCTAAGAAAACTTGCCTGAACCAAAATACATGTATCAAGCCACTGCTTTAATAACTTCTTGTTTCAGAAATCTTCCAAAAAGGAAGCTAGTAGCTCAAAGCTACCTGCGAAGAGGAAACCGAAGAGTGTGGATGTGGAAGGTTCAGAGAAGAGAAAGCCGAAGAAGAAGAATAAGAAAGATCCCAATGCCCCTAAAAGAGCAATAGCACCATTCATGTACTTCTCAAAGGCTGAGCGAGCTGTAAGTTACTTGCACCCATCCATATTTAAATTTTCTGCTTTCATGGTGACAAAATTGTAGTCTGAACACGTACCCGCTCCATCCCATACTGCATCAAACCAATACCAATAGATGCATCGTGAAACATATTTTTCATATGTACTTATTTGGTATAAACTTGGTCAAAGTTAAATAAGAGTATCCTGCATTGTTTTTGACGAATTCTAGTTTATTTCTGTCGTTGCAGTCTATGGTTACTATGTTAGGTTGTAGAATTGATTTGATATTCTTTCTCAAGACATTTGGCCTGCACTGTCAAATTAAGCAAATAATGGATCTTCGATTGACATTTTTCTAATGCAGAATTTGAAGAACATCAACCCCGAACTCAGCACCACAGATATTGCAAAGAAGCTTGGAGAGAAGTGGCAAAAGATGTCAGGTAACATGTCCTAAGTTCAATAGCAGTACGGTGCAGTTCATACTGTCAGTTTTTTGAAGGAAAAAAAACTCCTGTGGTAATCATTTCCAATTGTCATATTTGCAGCTGAGGAGAAACAGCCATACATTGAGCAGTCCCAAGTGGATAAGAAACGCTATGCAGAGGAGACTGCTGCCTACCGCGGCGCTGGTGCAGCTCCTGTAGACGTGGACTCTGCAGATGGATCGTCCGATTGAATTGGAAGATTGGCCGTTGTCGAAAGGAACATACTTTCGAGTCATGGTACAAGTAGACATCCGATCTATCTTGGCTGTAGTAACTTGTGAGGTGTGATCCTTGCGTTTCTGAGTTAACAAAGAACAGTTATAGGATATGTGTAGGTTTTCAAGTTAATGTTGCTTTGCTACCAACTGTCAGCACCAGCGACAGGTGTTTTATTTGCTCCCTGGTTGTGCAACTTTTTGTTTGTTTTGCGAAATACTATAATTTTCATTGGAAGTACAGAGCATCCCAAACCTGGTAAAAATTACATTTAAGTCCTAGAACCATTGAATGACCAATACTGCCACAGAACCAGCCGCTGACGCTTCCCATACTACAAGTGCCCTAGTTGCTGCCATATAGTAGACGGCTTGCCCTTGTCCATGGTAGCGGAGAAGTCTTCATGCATATGTCCTCTAATGACCAACTTGCCCTAGAGCTGGATGACCAACTTGCCCTAGAGCTGGATCTGAAACGTCTGATTTCGTTGTTGTCCTGTAATGACCAACTTGCTCTAGAGCTGGATCCGAAACGTCTGATTTCGTTGTTGTCCACTCGCACTGTGTGAGACCCTAACATTGTCGCCTCAAGGGGACGGCACAAATCTACTCCCTCCGTCTCAAAATAAGTGTCGTAGATTTTGTACTAAATTAGTACAAATTTTGTACTAGATCATCGACACTTATTTTGGGACGGAGGGAGTATGATGAAGCTTATGTTTGAGCTTAGTCGACTTTGTTCTGACGGATGAATTCAAAAGGCTTGAAGCCCGAAAGATCAACTCAAAGGTGAGGCACTGCCATCTATCAAAGGGTCGCCCTTGCGAGGATTAAATAACCCAAATCTGAACTACTAGCTGAAGACGAGGCATTCGGATTCTCCTACCTGCCACCAGTTGTTGAAGTCGTAGACGAAGGGAAGGAGAATCCACGTAGGTGCATGGGGCGACTCATTTTATCTATAGTTGTTGTGGTGGCTCATTCGTTGGTCATTTTATGTACGAATGTACATACTGTACTACGCTCTACTTGGTTTCTTCCCACGAAGAAAAAGTTGAATCCCGACTAAACAACTATTTCTGACGGTCAAACCGAACCTGTTAACCATTGTTTGGAGGCCTATTTGGGCTACTATAGCCATGCTTGCGTAACCTAACCTTGTGACGTTCATGATAAATGTGTACAACTCGTAAAAATTTCAACTTCAAACTAAAAATATAGACATAACTTAAAAAAAGAGACGATTTCGATATGAATAGTGTCACAGGAAGACAAAAACAAAAATGGCACTATTTACATACGGATTTGTCTTTCTATCTTTGTGTGTACTTTGAGTTTGGAGTTGAAATTGCCAGTGATTGTACACAATTGTCTTGTAAAATTCCATAATATTTGTAGAAAGAAAGGAGGAAGATGGGAGGGAGAGGAATATGAGGGAGGGAGGCTCACATGTGTATAGTGAGGTGAACTCAATTATTGATTTTAGTACTAGTGGCGCGTGAGGCAGTATGCAAGCCATTAGTAATTATCATCAGTAATGTGTCTGTGCTGGCCGGACACTGCTTACCAGTGACGCGAGGGTTTACTTGCACGTCAGTAACAACTTAATCATATAATGGGTTTGAGCCGACAAGAAGTATATGTAACGTAGCTTCGCTATTTGCGGTCTCGTATATCTCCATCTTCAACCATATTTCTAGTTGTCGGGGGCACCCACGTGCTCACCACAAGCTAATGGTCAAATTATGCTGCGTGTACAAGGTGCTAGTATGAGTGGGGGAAGTATCTTACCGTCTTCAGGTACTTGATGCTGGCAAAACAAAGTTAGAGATTGTTAATGAAACCTGACACCTTGTGTGCTTGTGTGCATGGGTCTTGGGAGAAAAAATGTTACCCTCATGGAAATTCATGGAATGTGAGTCCTAAGGAGTCATCCTTTACCTAGCAAATAATCTTTGTTGGCTTGCAAACCTTCAAGGGAGGTCATATCTGACGTGTAGGACCAGCCAGTCAAATTAACTTATGGGAAGATCATTGGATCCCTGGAAGCCCTTTAAGGAAAGTGTTGACGAGCAAGCCATCAAGGGACTGTGTATTCTCCAAAGAATTGATGTACTCATCAACCCAATGACATGCCACTGGGATAAGCCTATTATCCGGGACAATTTCATATGATGTTGCAGGAATTTTGAGAATTCCATTGAGTGCATAGTTGGCTGAGGACTTTGTAGCTTGGCATAAACAAAGTCACGTTGTTTCTCCACTGATCTGCCTACTATGTTGAGTGGGAGTATTAGTTTGCTAATAGGTTTAGAAGAGATGACGTTGACCCCTCTAGCAGTAACCCCATCTGGGATATTTTGTGGAACTTGCAAGTGTCGTGCAAAATAAAAATCTTTGGATAAATGCTCTTCGGGTAATGTGCTTGCAAATCATCATATTCCGATCTCTGCACAATGTCCCATCTGTAAGGGAGGTGCGAAAGATGTTCGACATCTAATGTTCACATGTTAGTGGGCACAAGAGGTGTGGAAGGCTTTGGGCCTTAAGGACGCGATCAAGCAAGCGTTTAATGTGGATATATAGGATAACATGATCTCAGAATACCTTCTCAGGGATCGGTAGCATCAATCTCCAACGCTAAAATCTTTAGGGTTTCAAGAAATCATTTTAATGGGGGCTTGACATGTCTCGTGGCAACAAAGAGACAAAGCGAAGGGGGGAGGTGTTTTGAGTCTATCGATAACAACTCTAGAAATATATGTAATAACATCAAATTCCACTTCTTCAATGGGATCTGTTCAGACCAGGAAGGAAAAATGGTCCAAGCCTACTCCAAAATCCTACAAGATGAACAACAATGATTGTTTATGATGGTATGGGAGCTACAATGGCTGTTCTTTGCAATTATCTGGCTGAGGCGTTGGCAGGTTCAACCACCTTAATCGACCACGCTCTAGATGCCCCTACTGTGGAGGTAATGGTGACAAGAGATGGATTGGTGACGACGGATCGTCTTGGCTGCTCAATGGTCACATTCAAATCAGATTATCTCGAGATCATAGAAGCTTGCAACGGGGAAACGGAGATCCGGAACCCGTACTCTGCACTTCTCACTGAGTGCTTTTAGATTGCCCTCAGGATGAGCTCGATATCTTTTGCACATTACCCAAAGAAGGTGAACAAAGTGGGACAATGTTTAGCTAGAAACTCATATAATTCAAACTATGTAATTTCTCAGGATGGAGATCCTCGGATTTTTCTCTTAGCTAAATTGTTTTGTGTTATAACTGTCATTTTCATTTAAAAAAGCGCGCCACACATCAAAAATAATAATCTTCAGGTACCACACCTAGTCGCATCCATCATGTTGTCCGGTTGTCCCTAATAAGACATTTGGTCGTCCACTACGTCTCACTACCGAAGCGAGAAATTGGATCTTAACCCACACTCTACTTTTCAATTTGATGATATTTTTTCAAGGGAAAGCCTCATGACACTTTAATTATTCATCGCGTGGCAAGGTTACATCATAGAGTACACGTGATAACAAAATATTTGGGGCCTCCTGTACCCATTCATACATGATACCTTGCTCATAGCAATGCCTAGCTAAGAAATGTGCCAGCTTATTAGCTTCCCGCGGACAGTGTTGAAAATAAATTGATGGAATTCCATGTGCTAACTTAAAGCAGTCCATTAGTATGGACGTGTAAGGACTCCATATTTCAGACCCGCCTTTGCAAACATCAACTAGTTCTAGACAGTCAGACTCCATTGTTACTCTAGAACATCCTCTTTCAAATAGCATCTTTAGACCCCGTTTCACTGCTAGTGCTTCTACAGTTTGTGCGTTCATGGCGTCATAAATGGGCTCAGCCACTCCTGCGATCGCTTCACCTCGCTAGTTCCGTAGAACAGCAGCAACTGCTCCACTTCCATCCTCAAAATATGTGGCATCGGTGTTAAGTTTATAGTGCCCTGGCAAAGGCTTCTCCCATATTGCACTAGGTACCAAAACTTTCAATTTGATGATAGTTTGTCCTCTCCCCGAAGATTGACGGATGGGCCGTGATAGACAAATCACTCCATGTTTTTTTTAGTCTATCACCCCATGGAAAGTGGGGCAAATACCAAAGCCCAAGAAGGCCCAGGCCAGAGCCGAGGTACCCTAACAAGCCCTAAGGACAGCTGCATGCACTGGCTTCGCTTCAAAAAAAGCTAATGAATTGGTTTTCGCTCAGAAAATCTAGGAATTTGTTGGCGTCAGCCACCCAGAGTCAGAGAATCCCATTCGGCCTGCACCTCTGATCCTGGGAGAGACGGAACTATCATCTCGCAGCAATTCAGCGACCATCTTCCCCTAATTCGTCCCCAGATCCGATCGTTCGCTGCGCACCACTAAACTCCCACCAATTATGCGCCGCCTCTCGCCGCCGCCGGCGGTGGCGGCGGCGGAGTCCATCGGCGCCCTCCGCTTCTCCACCTCTGCCGCAGCGGCAGCCGTTCCACCCCCTCCCGACCTGGACCCCTCTCGCCTCGACCCCTCCGACGTCCGATCCCACAATGCCGCTCTCATCGCATATTCTTCCAGTGACAGCAGGGCGCCGCGCCTCGCGCACCTCCTGTCCTCCTTCGGCGCCATGCTAAAGTCCGGTGCGCCTCCCAATCGCTGTACCTACAACACGCTCATCAACGCGCACTGCAAGCTCGGCCTCCTCGCGGACGCCAGGGCGGCTCTGGCTCGGATGCGCGAGGCGGGGCTCGCGCCGGACACCTTCACCTACAACTGCCTCATGCTCGGGCTCTGCAGGGCCGGCCTCCTCGCAGCTGCGTGCGGCTTGTTCATGCAGATGCCACGCCGTTGGGGTGCCTACTACGACAGATACTCCTACACTGTCCTGATCAAGGGTCTGTGTGCCGCGGGGCGCATAGACGATGCCTGTAGGGTGTTTGCTAAAATGTCGAGGGGCTGGTGCAGACCCGGGGTGCACACATACACTGTGCTGCTCGATGGGCTCTGCAAGGTTAGGCGTGTCGGGGACGCCGAGGCTTTGTTGGGTGAGATGGTCAACAAGGGTGTGGTGCCAAACGTTGTGACTTACAATTCCTTGATTGGCGGACTTTGTCAAGAGGGGAGGTTCGATGATGTGACTAAGTTGTTGGAGAAAATGGAGATGGAGCGGCGTGCTCCGGATTGCTGGACATATACCCAGGTTGTCCATGGTCTGTGCAAGCATGGAAAGGTGGGGCATGGTGCCAAGGTGTTGCATGAAGCCTTAGAGAAGGGCGTTGCTCTTGGAGTTGTCACTTACAATGCGTTGATTAATGGGTATTGCAAGGGCGGTGATATGAAGGCTGCTCTTGACGTTTTGCAGTTGATGAAGAGGAATGGGGTCAGCCCAGATGTCCAAACTTTTAATGAGGTGATCCATGGATTCTGTTGCGGCGGTAAAGTGCATCAGGCGATGGCCTTCTTGACACAAATGGTTGGGGCTGGGTTGTCGCCAAATAGTGTTACATTCAACTCGCTGATATCTGGTCAGTGTAGTGTGGGTGAAATGAAGATTGCTCTCCGGTTGCTTGATTTGATGGAGGAGTATGGCATTCTTCCAGATAGACAAACCTATGCTATCCTTATAGATGCTCTTTGTGACGAAGGTCAACTGGAGGACGCTCATTCTCTCTTTTCTCGTCTTCCTCTGAAAGGTATTAAGGCACACAACGTCATATATACTTCACTGATTCATGGATATTGCCAAGTAGGTGATATTGATTCTGCTTTTGGGCTGATGGAGAAGATGGCTTCAGAGGACTGTATGTCTGATGTTCACACCTACAACACCCTTATTGATGGTCTGTGCAAAGTGAAAAGATTGGATAGGGCTATAGATTTACTAGATAAGATGAAGAAGCAGGGGATAGAACCAACGACTTGTACATTTAACATTTTCATCAGGCAAATGCTTTGGGACAAGAAGCATGCAGATGCTGCCAAGATGTATGAGCAAATGATATCTTCTGGTTGCAAACCTGACAAACAGACATATACACTGAAAATCAGTACAGACTGGTTTGAAGGTGCAAGGAAGGAAGAAAATATAGACATGGCTGTTGTTGAAATGCATGAAGCAGGTGTTTTTCCAGATGTGGAAACATATAACGCTATCATAAAGGCGTATATTGATGCTGGCCTGATGGAGAAAGCCTTCTTTGCACATGTGAAGATGCTTTCTGTCCCTATTGATCCAGATTGTAGAACATATGCGATATTGCTTGATCATATGTGTAACAAGGATGACAGTGATGCATTTGATAATGAAAAAATATGGAAGATGGTAGACGTGAGAAATCTGCAGGAGCTTTTTGAACAGATGTGTAAATCTAATGCTGCTCCTGGCATTAGCACATACAAGGCACTGCTGAGGGGATTGTGTAATCAGTGTCGACTGGAGGAGGTGGAATGGCTGTTACTAAAAATGCAGGGAAACAGCATTCTGTTGGATGAAGACATGTCTGATTATCTACTTGGTTGCTATTGTAACTTAAAAATGTACAGGGAAGCATGCGAGCAATTTAGATCGATGGCCCATCAGAGCTTTCAACCAGGGCTGAAGTCATGCTGCCTTCTTCTTTCTGGCCTTTGTGATAGTGGAGATCATGGGATGGCTGTATCAATTTTCAGTGACATGCTTGGCTTAGGGTACAACTATGATGAGGTTGTATGGAAACTTTTAATTGATTGCCTACATGAGAAGGGACATGCTGGGGCATGTTTAGAGATGCTTTCAGTGATGGATGATAAAAAATGTGTTGCTAGCACTAGGACGTATGCATCTTTAGTTCGTTTGGTTGCTGGAAACTGAATGAAGACCTTGTTTAACCGGTTCACTTGTTGTAGAAACTACTATGTCTTGGGCTTAGCCCCGGCATGGTTACATGGGAGCATAATTTTTTATGAACTCAGCTGGCATTGAATTTATTGGAATCTTGTTCTTGTTGTCTCACCATCAGTTGATAAACGTGAGTTTGGTCATCTTCTGGTCCAGGATTGGTGCAGTCTACATACTGCCGTCATTCGGTATACCTATGCAGCTCAGTGAATTTTCACTTATCATCTGCCTGGAGTCAAGATAAGAGTTTCCAATTTCCAATACTATTAAATTTGGCGAAGCTCTCGTGACAGCAAGCTGAATGGACTGGATGGGAGGTATCCCATATTCTCATTGCATCTACTGTCTCTTTTTTATCTGTTAGTAACTGTTTTATTTGATGAAAATACTTTTGAATGCATAGTTGAAATGTAAAGTTTGTAATGCAGATGTATGGAAGACTTGAGAGCAACACTCTTTTGTTCCCTTCGGAATAAGGTACAAGCATGTACTTCATTCAAACTAGCATTTTTTTTGGTGCGCCGAATGTCTTTGTACACTGACTGTAGAAGCATGTCGTTTTGCAACACTTACTTGATTCATTTGTTGCATTGCAGCAATTTTCTGGGTCTTCACATTCACTGTGTACCCTTTACCCTTAAATTTGGCAGGGAAGGAGCAGCTACCATTTGTTGTATCTACCCAATCATCTACAGAAACAACAAAAGGGTGCTTAACACTGCTAAAAATATATGCTCTTGTTTCTTTGTTGGTTAACTTTGTCTCCCCTTGTTAATCATTCATAGAAACGAGATCAGACAAATGTTATACTTGATTAAATGTGGATCCATCCGCAGTACGTTTAGTCTCTTGATAAAACTTCGGTTGAAATCTTGGTCCACGATCATTCCTGGTTTCCAATGCCGACTGTTTCTGTAATACTCAATTTACCATCAATTGTTCTGTGCAATAACCCAATAAGCTATTGACATAAACTATTGGTATTGGATTGTGTTGGGCACTGAAGATGTGTGATCACTATGAATCCATATCATAACTTATTATGTTATCAAATGAACTGATCTCACATTATATAGAGAAACTTACCATATGTGAGCCTGAGATGTCAGGTTAGCTCAAATTGTGGAAATGTTGGCGAAACAATATTGTAATGCGACCCAATTGGAGATCTCATCTTCCCGCATGATAAAAAGGTAAAACCAAAGTACATTCCTTAGCAGTCTGAAGCACTCTACTGCTCTTTCTGTAGAGATTACTTTGATGATGATTCAGGAGATGCATGCCTTGTGGTGCTTGATTGCTGCTCAAAACGATGGGCATTTCTTGCTGCAAATGCTGAGAAGTAGTATCTTGTAAGCAAGGACTAAGGTGATGAGTTTTTTCATGAGATAGAAGAGCATTTTCATGCAAGTAAAGGTCTTTGTGCAGTAAAATCGTGTGCACCCTGTTCAGGCTGGATCTTTTTCTTGGGCCATCTTCTATATCTAAATAGTTAGGCCCCACAAACTTATTTTAGAGCATATGCAGCTATGCCACCACTCCTATTGGGCGTCGTATCCTATGAATCCACTAACCTTTGTGCATCCCTGCATCCTCTCGTCACCGGCCGCTCGATCTAAATCCCGTGTCTGACGTGCGTTGACCCCCTTTTTACAGAAAACCGCCCGCAGCCAGCCAAGTCAGCCGTGTGAACATTCCAAAAACGTCCCTCCTCCCAAGCCGAGGGCGGCTCCCCAATTCCTGATCTCGCGGAATCTCTTCGCCCCTCCTATCGCCAATCCCAGCGGCAGCCACGACGGGGACGACAGCCGGCGACGAATACCAGTGATAGGCCGTGTGGGTGGCCGTCTCAACGGTAAACTGTGACGACAGACTGGGACGGAGATCCATATCTGCGGTCATCGCATTAGCAGCCTGCAACGGAGCATGCAACGGAGCACGCGGGGGGGAGCCTGCGATGGAGATCCATGTAGGCGGCGATCGCATCCCCACGGCTACGACATCTGATTGAGACATCGAGGCAACCACCACACTACGATTATGGCGGCGACCACGACACCAGTAGATGACTACTACTGTGGCCACGTAGCTACTACTACCTTTTAGACGAACTCCCCTTGCGAATTGAAATAGCAATGAATCTTTCTTGATGTGCCAATTGAGGTTGTTGTGAATTTGTAAGCTGAGTTTGATGTAACTGTAAATGCGATTGTTGAGGTTGCTGTGAATTTATAAGCTGAGTTGTTCCTTGGGTACACAGCTCTCGTATGTTGCGAACACGCTTTTACACATGGACCTGGTATATGCTAATTCTTTCTCCTCCGTTAATTTGAGTTTGCAAGCTACTGCCGATTCTCTAGCTGCACATGTACAACACGCACACTAATATTACTTACTTTTACGTGTTAACTGAAGCTCCATGTGTTGTTCTGAAGTACAGTTCATGTTCAGTAGTGGTGGGGCTTTGGACAGCCATGACAGGGTATGTCAGATGAGTTTGCTGACAGGTATATGCGGAGG
Source organism: Elymus sibiricus (assembly GCA_039707655.1). NCBI lineage: Eukaryota > Viridiplantae > Streptophyta > Magnoliopsida > Poales > Poaceae > Elymus > Elymus sibiricus. Next base: position 131,593,162 of record CM077663.1, read on the forward strand.
CAAATGCAGGGTCGCCTCATGATTTATGGCGGAAGGAGGGTGAGCAGGTTCCTCGATTGCTGTGGAAGCAAATTCACCTGTCCCAAGCACATGAACCAACTCACGCGACATGTATGTCCTAAAAAAAATAATCACCCGTCCCAAGCAGTAGCGCCGTGCTGATCGGTTGCGGTGTATCACGCGAGACGGCCACCCCACACGGCCTATCACTGGTATTCGTCGCCGTCCGTCGTCCCCGTCGTGGCTGCCGCTGGGATTGGCGATAGGAGGGGCGAAGAGATTCGGCGAGATCACGAATTGGGGAGCCACCCTCGGCTTGGGAGAAGGGAGGAGGGATGTTTTTGGAATATTCACACGACTGACTTGGCTGGCTGCGGGCGGTTTTCTGCAAAAAGAGGGTCGACGCACGTCAGACACGGGATTTAGATCGGGCGGCCGGTGATGAGAGGATGCAGGGATGCACAAAGGTTAGTGGATTCATAGGATACTACGCCCTCTTATTGCCACATCACCCCAATTAGATTTAGCAATTAAATTAACTGTCGAGTACCGAGTTCGGATTAACATGATGGAAAGTGAGAGTTTTAAGCCTAAAGGGGGTTGAGACCCGTTGTCACCTTACCTATTTTTGTTGTGTACAGAGGGGCTGAATGCTTTATTAACGCGGGCAGAGGAAAATGAAAATATCTCGGGAGTGAAAGTCTGTAGAGACGCACCACCCATTACCAATCTTTTCTTTGCGGATGACTCGCCGATTCTTATGAAAGCCAATCCTCACAGTGCGGAAGTGCTGAAATCGGCGCTAGACTTATATTGCGAGGCATCGGGACATTTGGTAAGCGTTGAAAAATCCAGCGTCTTTTTCAGTCCAAACACGAAGGTGGAGATCAGAGAACAAATGTGCATCACACTGAATATTTTGACTGAAGCCCTTAATGATAAATATTTGGGTCTGCCAGCAAATGTGGGAGTAGATAAAACAAATTGTTTCCAATTCCTAATTGAACGAATTGTAAAAAAAATCAGTGGTTGAAAGGAAAAATTACTGTCTGCGGGAGGGAAGGAGATCCTGCTCAAAGCTATTGTCCAAGCCATACCCACCTATGCAATGTCGGTCTTTAAAATTCCTAAAAAAATTTGTAAAGGAATTATTGACGCGATAGCGCATTTCTGGCGGGGAGACGAGGAGAACCAGAGGAGGATGCATTGGATGGCTTGGTGGAAAATGTGCGTCCCCAAAAATCAAGGAGGAATGGGATTTCGTGATATTCATTGTTTTAACTTAGCTATGCTTGCAAAGCAGGCGTGGCGTCTTCTTGACAATCCTGACTCATTGTGTGCTACTATTCTAAGAGCTAAGTACTACCCCGATGGCGATCTGTTGAATAGTAAGCTGAAAAAAGGCTCTTCTTTTACTTGGCAAAGTATTATGGCAGGCATAAATTCGCTAAAAAATGGGTACATTTGGCGAGTGGGGAATGGACAGAAAATCAATATTTGGGAAGACGCTTGGATTCCCAATTGCGCAACTAGGAAAATTGTGACGCCGAAGGGGAGACATCTTTTATCTAAAGTGGGTGATTTGATTGATCCTGTTTCGAATAGCTGGGATGAAGACCTGCTTAGACAAACTATGTGGCCCATTGATGTACAACGGATTCTTTCAATCCCTCTACCACAACACGATATGCCAGATTTCATAGCTTGGAGTTATACGAAAAATGGTACATTTTCGGTACGGTCTGCTTACTCAGCGGAGTGGGACAATCAGTATGGAAGTAAACTGAGACACTCTAATGGGATGGGACGAGCCACAGTTAATCCTATCTGGAGTAAGGTATGGAGCTTATTGATACGTCCATTTTGCATCATGCTTTTATATCGTTATTTATTGCATTATGGGCTGTTAATACACATTATGGTACAATACTTATGCCTTTTCTCTCTTATTTTACAAGGTTTACATGAAGAGGGAGAATGCCGGCAGCTGGAATTCTGGACTGGAAAAGGAGCAAATCTGAGATACCTATTCTGCATAACTCCAAAAGTCCTGAAAATCTACGGAGAATTATTTTGGAATATATAAAAAATATTGGGCGAAAGAAATACCAGAGGGGACCCACCAGGGAGTCACAAGCCAGGGGGCGCGCCCTACCCCCTTGGGCGCGCCCCTGTGGCTTGTGGGCCCCCTGGCAGGCCTCCGGTGCCCATCTTCTGCTATATGGAGGGTTTTGACCTGGAAAAAATCAGAAGGGAGCTTTCGGGACGAAGCGTCGCCGTCTCGAGGCGGAACTTGGACATAACCAATCTAGGGCTCCGGCGGAGCTGTTCTGCCGGGGAAACTTCCCTCCCGGAGGGGGAAATCAAAGCCATCGTCATCACCAAAGATCCTCTCATCGAGAGGGGGTCAATCTCCATCAACATCTTCACTAGCACCATCTACTCTCAAACCCTAGTTCATCTCTTGTATTCGATCTTTGTCTCAAAACCTCAGATTGGTACCTGTGGGTTGCTAGTAGTGTTGATTACTCCTTGTAGTTGATGCTAGTTGGTTTACTTGGTGGAAGATCATATGTTCAGATCCTTAATGATAATTAATACTCCTCTGATTATGAACATGAATATGCTTTGTGAGTAATTACGTTTGTTCCTGAGGACATGGGATAAGTCTTGTTATAGGTAATCATGTGAATTTGGTATTCGTTCGATATTTTGATGAGATGTATGTTGTCTCTCCTCTAGTGGTGTTATGTGAACGTCGACTACATGACACTTCACCACTATTTGGGCCTAGAGGAAGGCATTGGGAAGTAATAAGTAGATGATGGGTTGCTAGAGTGACAGAAGCTTAAACCCTAGTTTATGCGTTGCTTCGTAAGGGGCTGATTTGGATCCATATGTTTCATGCTATGGTTAGATTTATCTTAATTCTTCTTTTGTAGTTGCGGATGCTTGTGAGAGAGGTTAATCATAAGTGGGAGGCTTGTCCAAGTAAGGACAGCACCCAAGCACCGGTCCACCCACATATCAAATTATCAAAGTAACGAACGCGAATCATATGAGCATGATGAAAACTAGCTTGACAGAAATTCCCATGTGTCCTCGGGAGCGCTTTGCTTTATATAAGAGTTTGTCCAGGCTTGTCCTTTGCTACAAAAAGGATTGGGCCACCTTGCTGCACCTTTGTTACATTTGTTACTTGCTATCCGTTACGAATTATCCTATCACAAAACTATCTGTTACCGATAATTTCAGTGCTTGCAGAGAATACCTTACTGAAAACCGCTTGTCATTTCCTTCTGCTCCTCGTTGGGTTCGACACTCTTACTTATCGAAAGGACTACGATAGATCCCCTATACTTGTGGGTCATCAAGACTCTTTTCTGGCGCCGTTGCCGGGGAGTGAAGCGCCTTTGGTGAGTGGAACTTGGTAAGGAAAAATTTATATAGTGTGCTGAAATTTACTGTCACCTGTTACTATGGAAAATAATCCTTTGAGGGGCTTGTTCGGGGTATCTTCACCCCGACCAGAAGCACAAAGAGATGCTCCTCAACCTACTGCACCTACTGAAAATATTTATTATGAAATTCCTTCGGGTATGATAGAGAAACTGCTAGCTAATTCTTATGCAGGAGATGGAACACTACATCCTGATTTGCATCTAATCTATGTGGATGAAGTTTGTGGATTATTTAAGCTTGCAGGTTTGCCTGAGGATGATGTCAAGAAGAAGGTCTTTCCTTTGTCTTTGAAGGAGAAGGCATTGACATGGTATAGGCTATGTGATGATATTGGATCATGGAACTACAACCGATTGAAATTGGAATTTCAACAGAAGTTTTATCCTATGCATCTGGTTCATCGTGATAGGAATTATATTTATAATTTTTGGCCTCGTGAAGGAGAAAGAATCGCTCAAGCTTGGGGGAGGCTTAAGTCAATGTTATATTCATGCCCCAATCATGAGCTCCCGAGAGAAATTATTATTCAGAATTTTTATGCTCGGCTTTCTCGTAATGATCAATCCATGCTCGATACTTCTTGTGCTGGTTCCTTTATGAAGAAAGATATTGAATTCAAATGGGACTTATTGGAAAGAATTAAACGCAACTCTGAATATTGGGAACTCTACGAAGGTAAGGAGTCAGGTATAAACCTTAAGTTCGATTGTGTTAAATCCTTTATAGACACCGATGCTTTTCGTGATTTTAGCACTAAATATGGACTTGACTCTGAGATAGTAGCTTCTTTCTGTGAATCTTTTGCTACTCATGTTGATCTCCCTAAGGAGAAGTGGTTTAAATATCATCCTCCCATTGAAGTTAAAGTAGTTGAACCTATTAAAGTTGAAGAAGAGACTATTATTTATAATGCTGATCCTGTTATCCCTGCTGCTTATATTGAGAAACCACCCTTCCCTGTTAGAATAAAGGAACATGCTAAAGCTTCAACTGTGGTTCGTAAGAGTTGTACTAGAACACCTATGCCCCCTGAACAAATTAAAGTTGAACCTAGTATTGCTATGGTTAAAGATCTCTTGGTTGATAATATTGATGGGCATGCTATTCATTTCTGTGATGAAGCTACTAGAATTGCTAGACCTGATACTAAAGGTAAACATAGACCTATTGTTGGCGTGCCTGTTGTTTCTGTTAAAATAGGAGATCATTGTTATCATGGCTTATGTGATGTGGGTGCTAGTGTGAGCGCAATTCCCTTTACCTTATACCAAGAAATTATGAATGATATTGCACCAGCTGAATTAGAGGGAATTGATGTTACCATTAAGCTTGCTAATAGAGATACTATTGCACCAATTGGGATTGTTAGAGATGTTGAAGTCTTGTGTGGGAAAATAAAGTATCCTACTGATTTTCTTGTTCTTGGTTCCCCACAAGATGATTTTTGTCCCATTATATTTGGTAGACCTTTCTTGAATACTGTTAATGCTAAGATAGATTGTGAGAAAGAAACTGTTACTGTAAGTTTTGGGGATGTGTCTCATGAGTTCAATTTCTCTAAATTTCGTAGACTACCCCATGACAAAGAATTGCCTAGTAAATATGAAATTATTGGTCTCGCTTCTATTGTTGTGCCTCCTACTGATCCTTTAGAACAATATTTGCTAGACCATGAAAATGATATGCATATGAATGAAAGGAATGAAATAGATAAGATTTTCTTTGATCAGCAACCTATTTTGAAACACAACCTGCCTGTTGAAATACTTGGGGATCCTCCTCCACCCAAGGGTGGTCCCGTGTTTGAGCTTAAACAATTACCTGATACTCTGAAATATGCTTATCTTGATGAAAAGGAGATATATCCTGTTATTATTAGTGCTAACCTTTCAGAGCATGAAGAAAAGATATTATTGAAAACTTTGAGGAAGCACCGTGCTGCTATTGGATATACTCTTGATGATCTTAAGGGCATTAGTCCCACTCTATGTCAGCATAAAATTAATATGGAGCCTGATGCTAAACCAGTTGTTGATCACCAACGACGGTTAAATCCTAAAATGAAAGAAGTGGTAAGAAATGAAATACTAAAGCTTCTGGAGGCAGGTATAATTTATCCTATTGCTGATAGTAGATGGGTTAGTCCCGTTCATTGTGTCCCTAAAAAGGGAGGTATTACCGTTGTTCCTAATGATAAAAATGAATTGATCCCGCAAAGAATTGTTACAGGATATAGAATGGTAATTGATTTTAGGAAATTAAATAAAGCAACTAGGAAAGATCATTACCCTCTACCTTTTATTGATCAAATGCTAGAAAGACTATCCAAACATACACATTTTTGCTTTCTAGATGGTTATTCTGGTTTCTCTCAAATACCTGTGTCAAAAGAGGATCAAGAAAAGACCACTTTCACTTGTCCTTTCGGTACCTTTGCTTATAGACGTATGCCTTTTGGTTTATGCAATGCACCTGCTACCTTTCAAAGATGTATGATGGCTATATTCTCTGACTTTTGTGAAAAGATTGTTGAGGTTTTCATGGATGATTTTTCCGTTTACGGAACTTCTTTTGATGATTGCTTGAGCAACCTTGATCGAGTTTTGCAGAGATGCGAAGAAACTAATCTTGTCTTGAATTGGGAAAAGTGCCACTTTATGGTTAATGAAGGTATTGTCTTGGGGCACAAAATCTCCGAAAGAGGTATTGAGGTGGATAAAGCTAAAGTTGATGCTATTGAAAAAATGCCGTGTCCTACGGATATCAGAGGTATAAGAAGTTTCCTAGGTCATGCTGGTTTCTATAGGAGGTTTATTAAAGACTTCTCTAAGATTTCTAGGCCTCTCACTAATCTTTTGCAAAAAGATGTTCCATTCGTTTTTGACGATGATTGTGTAGAAGCATTTGAAATTCTTAAGAATGCCTTGATTTCCGCACCTGTTGTTCAACCACCTGATTGGAACCTACCCTTTGAAATTATGTGTGATGCTAGTGATTATGCTATTGGTGCTGTTCTAGGACAAAGGGTTGATAAGAAATTAAATGTTATCCATTATGCTAGTAAAACTCTAGACAGTGCTCAAAGAAACTATGCTACCACTGAAAAGGAATTTTTAGCAGTTGTGTTTGCTTGTGATAAGTTCAGACCTTATATTGTTGATTCCAAAGTAACTGTTCACACTGATCATGCTGCTATCAAATATCTTATGGAAAAGAAAGATGCTAAACCTAGACTTATTAGATGGGTTCTTCTGCTACAAGAATTTGATTTGCATATTATTGATAGAGGGTGCTGATAACCCTGTAGCAGACAACTTGTCTAGGTTAGAAAATGTTCTTGATGACCCACTACCTATTGATGATAGCTTTCCTGATGAACAATTAGCTGTCATAAATGCTTCACGCAATGCTCCTTGGTATGCTGATTATGCTAACTACATTGTTGCTAAATTTATACCGCCTAGTTTCACATACCAACAAAAGAAAAAGTTCTTCTATGATTTAAGACATTACTTTTGGGATGATCCACACCTTTATAAAGAAGGAGTAGATGGTGTTATTAGACGTTGTGTACCTGAGCATGAACAGGAACAGATCCTTCACAAGTGTCATTCCGAGGCCTATGGAGGACACCACGCTGGAGATAGAACTGCACATAAGGTACTACAATCTGGTTTTTATTGGCCTACTCTCTTCAAGGATGCTCGTAAGTTTGTCTTGTCTTGTGATGAATGTCAAAGAGTTGGTAATATTAGTAGACGTCAGGAAATGCCTATGAATTACTCTCTTGTTATTGAACCATTTGATGTTTGGGGTTTTGATTATATGGGACCTTTTCCACAATCTAACGGGTATACTCATATTCTAGTTGCTGTTGATTATGTTACTAAGTGGGTAGAAGCTATTCCAACTAGTAGCGCTGATCATAACACTTCTATTAAAATGCTTAAAGAAGTTATTTTCCCTAGATTTGGAGTCCCTAGATATTTAATGACTGATGGTGGTTCACACTTTATTCATGGTGCTTTCCGTAAATTGCTTGCTAAGTATGATGTTAATCATAGAATTGCATCCCCTTATCACCCTCAGTCTAGTGGTCAAGTAGAATTGAGCAATAGAGAAATTAAATTGATCTTGCAGAAGACTGTTAATAGATCCAGAAAGAATTGGTCTAAGAAACTTGATGATGCATTTTGGGCTTATAGAACTGCTTATAAAAACCCTATGGGTATGTCTCCGTATAAGATGGTTTATGGTAAAGCATGTCACTTACCTCTAGAGCTAGAACATAAAGCTTATTGGGCAATTAAAAAGCTCAACTATGATTTCAAACTTGCTGGTGAGAAGAGGTTATTTGACATTAGCTCACTTGATGAATGGAGAACCCATGCCTATGAGAATGCCAAGTTGTTTAAAGAAAAGGTTAAGAGTTGGCATGATAAAAGGATACAAAAGCGTGAATTCAATGTAGGTGACCATGTCTTGCTATATGTAACACCCTGGATTTTGCCCATTTCTTTTTTCTTTGATTTTGGTCTGGTTTTGCTTTTCCGAGGTTTGGTAGTCTTGGAACCTGGAAGGATCACCCTTGATTTCTCTTCCCTAGTGGCTTGCCAACCTCTAAATCATCCCAAGACCTTGTCATTCCCATCTGGAACCAATCCCAATATTCTTTTTCTTGGGAATATTCCTTTTTCCTATTAAAGGAATAGACCTGTTGCCTTGGGTTGTGAAGCAACCCACATTTCTATCATTCCAAAAATTCCCAAATAATTGTCAAAAATTTTTGGGGTCATATCTTCCTCAAATATGTCAAAACCTATCCTTGTCATGTTCAAAAATATTTCACCAATATTCCTTTTCTTATTCTGCTCCAGGTGGCATTTTGTGAAGCAAGTGCCATTTATCTTTGCTTTCTTGCTGCCAAACTTTTTGGGCACTCTTTCCTATCCATATCATTGCCACATGCCAAAATTCAACTCAATTTGGCTAGTAAATATTTATTGGCAAATTTCCAAAGTTTCTGATCCAGAGGAAGCTTTGTGAAGCAAGTGCTAGCTAAGAGTATGCAAATGAGTTGAAATTTTGCAGCCATCTTTATATGATCAAATAATGACTCTCCACAAAATTTGAGAATCATCCCATCTTCTATGTGACCACATCATCAAATCTTTGTTTCTGGTCATAATTTTGGGTTGTGAAGCAACTATATTTTATGTTGCTCCATAATTTCTGAAATTTTACCATGACATTATCCTACCCATATAATCTATCTCCACCAAATTTAGGATCATGTCATCTACCCAATAAATCCCTAGAATTTTTCTAAGATTCTGTCCAGTAGGATGCTGTGTGAAGGAAGTACCATTTTGGTTTACTCAAATGGTATGAAATTTATACAGCATCTTCATATGCCTAAATAACTCATCTCCTCTAAAATTCAGCTCAGTCCAAGCAAGTATGTGAGTGCCACTTCATACTTTGCATTTCTGGCCAGTAGGGTTCATTCTACAGCAAGTGCCACTTATACCCATCTAAATGAGCTGAAAATTTGCAGTAGTGATCATCTTAGTGTGTGATAGCTCCCAGCCAAATATCAGAGTCTAGTTCCTTCTCTATCTCCCTCATCTCCCATCAAACACCTTGCTGTTGATTTGAACTCGAGCTAGCTTCAGTCATCTCAGGAGCCCTTGTGTTCGTTTCCTTCCTTCTTGGCCCTATCTGATGAATGACTAACCGAGCAGACACGGTTTGGTCGACCAGAGTACGTGGCATCGCCGCGTCCACGCGGTGACCACCGCCCTGGCACGCCATGGACGCGAGCTGCGTGTTTGCTAGCACGGGCCCCTCCTCTGCTCGTCGGTTCCGCACGCCTCGTCGTGTCCAACAGCTCCCCCTCGTCGTCGTCTTCCTCCCTAGATAAGTCTCCCCCTCTCTCGTCTTCTCCTACGCGGTGCGGCAGTTGCGCTGTGATCCGCAGCCGCGGACGCTGCCGTGTCCGGTTGCCCGAACCCTCCCGAGCTTCCCCGAGTTCGCCTGAGCCCTCTCCTCTCCTCTCCGACCTCTCTGGACGCCTCCCCCCTCCGCCATGAGCATTCCCGAAGCTCCGGCACGCGTCGCCGCGGCCGTGGCCGAACCCTGCGCCGTCCGGCTATAAATAGCCTAGCCCGAGCTCTCCTTGAGCTCACCAGGCACCCGCAGCATCTCCCTCTCCTTCCTAGCAATCTCCCAAGCCTCTCAATTCCACCTCAGAGCTCCCCTTCTCCACTTCTGTCCGCCATGGCCGCCGCGGTCTTCGCTCAAATTCGAGCAAGCCCGAGCCCCACTTCCCTTCATTCTCCCTCAGCGAGATACCCAAGACCCGGCGGACCTCCGGCGAACCTCTCCACCTCCTCTGGTGCCCTATGGCCGCAAGCCCATCGATGCCTGGCGCCGCCGCTCTTTGCGGCCATGGACTCGCTCGGCCCCGCGTTCTCTGGTGTTGTTGGAGGCAATAGGCGGGTGCGCGTCGTCGCCCCGGTCACTCCGGCGGTCTGAGCTCCGCCAGAGGTGCCCTGCATCGCCGGACGAGTGCCGACACGGGCGGCCCTCCTCGGTACAACGGGCGAGCGGGAGGTTGAAGACGGCGACCCGGCTAGGCGGGCCTCACCTTCCCGCGGTCCCACCCGTCAGCCGCATAAGGCACCTGCTGACGTGGCTAAGTGGAGGCGCCCTCGCGTAAATGCGCTTTCTCTTTTGTGAAAGCGTAACCGGCCGCAACCTCAGGGTACAATACGCTTTCACTTCACCGAAAGCGTATTCCCAGAAGGGTGCGACCCGCTGAGCTGCCAGGGACCCCGGTGGAAATATTCTTTTTGCAGATTAGTCAATAAACTTCATTGGGTCATATCTTTTCAACCGTAACTCCGATTGAGGTGATTCCAAAGCCCACGTCTTCGTCTCGTCGAGCCCGTCGTGTTGGTATCATTTTCATTATTTGTTCTCATAGTGAAAATGACCCTTTTGCCCTTGCCCGTAAACAGCCCCTCCGGGAGAGAACTGTTTCCGGCAACTCCTTCCGCGACCTTTCCGCACTTCTTCCCGGTGGATCCCTCATCCCAGGCAAGCCAGGACACCCATTCCATGAAGCATTTCAATAGCATTTATTATTTAATTGAATTACTTGCATTTATAAATGAATTACTTTCATTTATTCGCTATATAATAATTCATAGTAATTAATTTAAATGCTTAGTTGATGCCATCTTAAGTATTGTGATAAACCACTATGTTTGCCAAGTGAACTTAGTGGGTTGATCTTGAGTCACCTGTCCGGGCTTATCCGTGCAACCACATTTGCCGGTATGGGACGGCCTTGACTTGGGCTGATCGCATGCTCTTTTATCGGTACCACCAAAGAGGGAAGGTTATGCGCGCGTGCTACCCTGGCCCGGTAGGCGGCGATAACCTTGTGAGCCCAGTTGAGTTGTATGGGCCCGTCCCCGTTTGGGACAGTTTAGTTTGGCCACGACGGTGGCAGGTGTCATGAGGACACAGGGGCCACCCAGGGCAGGACTCCGGGGGAGGATGATTGCCGGTGGTACGATGGAGTCACGGATCAGGCAGGTTTCGTTGGAGCAACGTTGGTCCACCCGAATGGGATCACGAGGCTAGGTGCTCCATGGTGTGGGTAAAGTGTGCAACCTCTGCAAAGTAAAAAATCTATTCGAATAGCCGCGTCCACGGTATTGGACAGCCCGTCCAGACCTCACTAGGTGGTTAACCGTAATAATGATAATAATGATGGAAGAATTCGTGTTATGTTTGGAAGTACTTGGTGAGTTATGAGTATTCCGAGGGTTGTGGGACAACCCAGAAGAGAGTAAGTGAATGATCGGTAACAGTAAGTAAACTACTTATGCATTTAATATGATAATTGCCATGCTATTTTTTGCTGCATTGTTTGGTTGTCGTGAGCTTGCGAGTACATTCAAAGTACTCACCTGGCGTATCATGCCAGTTTGTAGGTCCTGTCAGGTTTGCTTGCTTGTCGTGGATGTCGAGTTTGCGAGCTAGGATGCGCGTTCCAGCCAGAGTCCCCGCGGAGTGGAGTCCATCACCGCAGTCGTTGTTCCGCTGCCGAGAGTTATTTCGCTTCCTCGGATTGTTCCGCTGTTAGCATAGAGCTACCCTGGGCAGGCATAGTATTGCCGTACCGATGTAATCTATGTACCCTTGTAACCTTATTCATGGTAATAAAGAGCTGATTTGTTCTATGCCAACAGTGCCGTATTCCAGAAGACTTGTCCCTGGGCTGGAATACGGGGCATTCCGGTTTCCTCTGAGCCGGGGTGCCACAAGCGTTGGTATCAGAGCAGGTCTGGCTGTAGGACGCCCTAGACCGCGCGAACGTTAGTAACCGGTAGTATAGGATCTAGTGGGTTTGCTGCACTTGTTTGTTGCATTTGTTTGTGCATAGCATGCATATAGACTAGATATTTTATCACTAACGATGGATCTGGTGAGTGTAGGTGGCATCGGTTTCGATTCACCACCTGCGCTCTCTAGTTTGCATACTTGTTCCCTGGTGTGGTGTTATCTCCGTCTCAGCGGAGTGATGCCAAGGTATCCAGTAGTGTCGATCCCTTGCAGGATTGATGCATCGGTACCACACCAATGTACTCTCTTCAGCCACCCCTATTGTTTTGGTGATAGACATGTTTCTATCCCGAATCTTGCTTTTCCATCAGCCGCGTTGGCAACCCTTACTGATCTTTGTTATCGGAAAAGGGCAATGCCCGCAGGCCCTTCTTTTTCATCGCTATCCCTCCCTGCCATCCATCCTCTGGACGAGTATGGTTTTCTTCCGTCCGCTTGATGATGATGTGGTCGTGACCTTCGTGTTCCGACCCACGATCACCAAGTTCATCCTCGCCACCGTGACCGTCCAGATGGAACCGGGGTAAGCCCCTGTTTGGTGTAGCTTTGTTTACACCAACTTCCTTCCACACATGGATTCACTTTCGTGCACACCGCCACAGCATGTTAGACCGTAGTACCGGAGCTCTTGCGAGATTTGTGTGCTTAAGTAGGAATGCATATTATTGTTGTGAATAGCCATAGATTATGATATTGCTTGTGTGTGATCTTGTGTGCTTTTGTTTTAGTCGTTTCTTTTGCTTCTTTCTTTGGTCTCTTGGTGTTACCTTATTTCCCCTTATGGAAGTTGCTCACTGACACTGGACTCAAAGAAATCAGTGAAGAGACAGTCATTTGGAAGCTCAGTTCAGCAATACAGAATTTTCAGCAGACATCATTATATCGGGAATATCAGGCATGAAAATAAATGATATCCTGTCTGGATTGATTATCAACATCAAGTATACATCAGTGCAACCTTCACAGCAGTAATCATCGAATCAGCAAGAAGGCAAAGTGTGTGCATGATCAACAGTACGTTTCGAGTCAAAGGTATGATTCATATACGCGGTTGAGTCTGCTATGAGTACAATTTGAAACCTGATATATTCCGAAAGCAAGTCAGAATGTGCTATGAACTTAGTGTTCAGCAAGAAGGATAGCCGAATACCCTGTTGCTTACAACAAGTAACCGACAGCAGGAACATTAAGGGATATATATAAGCACTCAGACCGCATATGGCAAAAAGGAAAGCTTCAGGTGTAAGCAACCCAGTCCTTCTCCGCAAGCTATCAGAGAAGCGTACTACGCAAGGATTCCTGTGTCTTCCTCGATACGACACATGGACATCTTCCGATGCAAGGTACTCAGGCTTCTTCAGTAAGATACTGCCGCAGTTTCTGCCATAAGGTACCGAGTCTTCCCTAGCAAGTCTTTAAGAGGGAAAGCTTCTGAGCACAAGCTATGCAATCTTCGTCAGCAAGGTATTGCATCGACATCAGTACAAGCTATTCCACCGACAGTTGGCAGCATATGACCATGCATTCCAAGGATCAGATCCGCAATAGTTGGTCAGAAGGCAAAAGTCAGCCAGGACACAAGCCTGCTTCAGGAATCAAGCGCTCAGCCGCATATACTCAATAGATATGGTGGACATACTGCCAAGGCCATATGAGTCAATCATACAATGATGCCAGCCCGGTGAGAATCCGACTATTGCATGAGCTATGTAAGAAGAAGAAGAACGCCAGTTATACACTTCATTGAGATGACCAACAACCTATGGATAAGCTGTATGGGACACGGATGAACCCTTGCCCGTCTTTCTTTGGTGACGGCACCACGCCTGTGTTCTGAGCTGTTTTCGGCCGTCCGGGGTGGATGCCGACTTTTATTTCTCTTGTCAGCAACTGGCCCGTGTTCTGAGCTGTTTTTCGGCCGTCTCGGGCAGCTGTTGAATTTCTTTCCGTAGCAGTGACCCTACGCTCTGAGCTGTTTTTCGGCCGTCTTAGGGAACTGCTACTTTCTTCTTATCGACACCGTCTCATGCTCTGAGCTGCTTTTCAGCCGTCTTGAGTCGGGGTTGAGTTACTCCAGTAATGTCCCAGATCTGAGTTGTAAAGACCGTTCTGGTGGCTACTGGTTTATTTGTCGGTTTCACCCAAGGGTTCAGACGGTCGTTACCCTACAGCTACAACTTGTTAAGTAATATGCCTGCCGGAATATTGTACCTGGCAGCACCCATGGTCATCCGAAGAATCAAGAACACATCAGGCCAAGCTCTTTCAGCTAAGGATCCAGGCAAAGAGAACCATAATGAAGGAGCAAGATTGGCCATACAGGTATGATAATGGTTGCGAGATCAACATGGTACAGATACTCAAAACAGTCTGGTTCGGTACCAATCACCGTGGGTACACACTCACGGGGTCTATTCCATTTGCAAGGACCCCATATCGAATCAACCCGCTCAGCCAGCTATACACTCTCAGAATCGTCAGAAGGGGATATTCAAGCGTGTCAGATGGAACAACCAGAAGGATGATAACGGCCTCAAAGCATGTGTCCTCATCTAGGGAAATCAGTCAAAAGATAACCTGCTCGGGACAAGATCTTCCTATTAGGACCCCCGCCAGTCAAGTCTGCAGATAGTGCCATTATAAGGTCGTACCCTTTACGCTGGTCACGACAGGCTACAGCCAAGTCGTTGGTACAGATGTGATGCTAAGGGCAGTGAACCTAGCCAAGATGGTTCCGTAACCCCTGCATGGAGTTCGATTCCGCCAGGAGAACAGCACCAGTTGAGTCTGGAGGGCACCCAGCCATTTGAAGCAGCCCAATGCAAAAGAGTAAAAGATTTCGTGTCCACCGAGAGAATCAATTCACAACTCAATGGGCAGTCGTCCGTATTGGACTTCAACACAACACGTCCATGAGGAACAACTCCCGGACTCGCGAGAAGGACGGGTATTTCAGACGGGATAAGCCATTGCACCCAGATAAGTCAACAGACCTAAAAGGAGTGAAGTCGGAGTAACATATGAGTTAAGATTTGCCCGAAAAAGGATCCAGTAAAGCAAACCACACTGAAGCCAGGCAGTGTGTCAGATAAAATCCAGCGGGAGCATTATACAAAGGCAAAAAGGAAACCCGAGTTGGAAACGGTTTCCTCAAGTGGGGATATTTATATTTAACCCCTGAGCAACCAAATCTCGAGGACGAGATTTCTTTAAGGGGGTTAGGTTTGTAACACCCTGGATTTTGCCCATTTCTTTTTTCTTTGATTTTGGTCTGGTTTTGCTTTTCCGAGGTTTGGTAGTCTTGGAACCTGGAAGGATCACCCTTGATTTCTCTTCCCTAGTGGCTTGCCAACCTCTAAATCATCCCAAGACCTTGTCATTCCCATCTGGAACCAATCCCAATATTCTTTTTCTTGGGAATATTCCTTTTTCCTATTAAAGGAATAGACCTGTTGCCTTGGGTTGTGAAGCAACCCACATTTCTATCATTCCAAAAATTCCCAAATAATTCTCATAATTTTTTGGGGTCATATCTTCCTCAAATATGTCAAAACCTATCCTTACCATGTTCAAAAATATTTCACCAATATTCCTTTTCTTATTCTGCTCCAGGTGGCATTTTGTGAAGCAAGTGCCATTTATCTTTGCTTTCTTGCTCCCAAACTTTTTGGGCACTCTTTCCTATCCATATCATTGCCACATGCCAAAATTCAACTCAATTTGGCTAGTAAATATTTATTGGCAAATTTCCAAAATTTCTGATCCAGAGGAAGCTTTGTGAAGCAAGTGCTATCTAAGAGTATGCAAATGAGTTTAAATTTTGCAGGCATCTTTATATGCTCAAATAATGACTCTCCACAAAATTTGAGCATCATCCCATCTTCTATGTGACCACAACATCAAATCTTTGTTTCTAGTCATAATTTTGGGTTGTGAAGCAACTATATTTTATGTTGCTCCATAATTTCTGAAATTTTACCAGGACATTCTATTACCCATATAATCTATCTCCACCAAATTTAGTCTCATGTCATCTACCCAATAAATCCCTAGATTTTTTCTAAGATTCTGTCCAGTAGGATGCTGTGTGAAGGAAGTGCCATTTTGGTTTACTCAAATGGTATGAAATTTATACAGCATCTTCATATGCCTAAATAACTCATCTCCTCTTAAATTCAGCTCAGTCCAAGCAAGTATGTGAGTGCCACTTCATACTTTGCATTTCTGGCCAGTAGGGTTCATTCTACAGCAAGTGCCACTTATACCCATCTAAATGAGCTAAAAATTTGCAGTAGTGATCATCTTAGTGTGTGATAGCTCCCAGCCAAATATCAGAGTCTAGTTCCTTCTCTATCTCCCTCATCTCCCATCAAACACCTTGCTGTTGATTTGGACTCGAGCTAGCTTCAGTCATCTCAGGAGCCCCTGTGTTCGTTTCCTTCCTTCTTGGCCCTATCTGATGAATGACTAATCGAGTAGACACGGTTTGGTCGACCAGAGTACGTGGCATCGCCGCGTCCACGCGGTGACCACCGCCCTGGCACGCCATGGACGCGAGCTGCGTGTTTGCTAGCTCGGGCCCCTCCTCTGCTCGTCGGTTCCGCACGCCTCGTCATGTCCAACAGCTCCCCCTCGTCATCGTCTTCCTCCCTGGATAAGTCTCCCCCCTCTTGTCTTCTCCTACGCGGTGCGGCAGTTGCGCCGTGACCCGCAGCTGCGGACGCTGCCGTGTCCGGTTGCCCGAACCCTCCCGAGCTTCCCCGAGTTCGCCTGAGCCCTCTCCTCTCCTCTTCGACCTCTCTGGACGCCTCCCCCCCTCCGCCATGAGCATTCTCGAAGCTCCGGCATGCGTCGCCGCGGCCGTGGCCGAACCCTGCGCCGTCCGGCTATAAATTGCCTAGCCCGAGCTCTCCTTGAGCTCACCAGGCGCCCGCAGCATCTCCCTCTCCCTCCTAGCAATCTCCCAAGCCTCTCAATTCCACCTCAGAGCTCCCCTTCTCCACTTTTGGCCGCCATGGCCGCCGCGGTCTTCGCTCAAATTCGAGCAAGCCCGAGCCCCACTTCCCTTCATTCTCCCTCAGCGAGATACCCAAGACCCGGCGGACCTCCGGCGAACGTCTCCTCCTCGTCTGGTGCCCTGTGGCCACAAGCCCATCGATGCCCGGCGCCGCCGCTCTTTGCGGCCGTGGACTCGCTCGGCCCCGCGTTCTCTGGTGGTGTTGGAGGCAATAGGCGGGTGCGCGTCGTCGCCCCGGTCACTCCGGCGGTCTGAGCTCCGCCAGAGGTGCCCTGCATCGCCGGATGAGCGCCGGCATGGACGGCCCTCCTCGGTACGACGGGCGAGCGGGAGATTGAAGACGGCGACCCGGCTAGGCGGGCCTCACCTCCCCGCGGTCCCACCCGTCAGCCGCATAAGGCACCTGCTGACGTGGCTAAGTGGAGGCGCCCTCGCGTAAATGCGCTTTCTCTTTTGTGAAAGCGTAACCGGCCGCAACCTCAGGGTAAAATACGCTTTCACTTCACCAAAAGCGTATTCCCAGAAGGGTGCGACCCGCTGAGCTGCCAGGGACCCCGGTGGAAATATTCTTTTTGCAGATTAGTCCATAAACTTCATCGGGTCGTATCTTTTCAACCGTAACTCCGATTGAGGTGATTCCAAAGCCCACGTCTTCGTCTCGTCGAGCCCGTCGTGTTGGTATCGTTTTAATTATGTGTTCCCATAGTGAAAATGACCCTTTTGCCCTTGCCCGTAAACAGCCCCTCCGGGAGAGAACTGTTTCCGGCAACTCCTTCCGCGACCTTTCCGCACTTCTTCCCGGTGGATCCCTCACCCCAGGCAAGCCAGGACACCCATTCCATGAAGCATTTCAATAGCATTTCTTATTAATTGAATTACTTGCATTTATAAATGAATTACTTTCCTTTATTCGCTATATAATAATTCATAGTAATTAATTTAAATGCTTAGTTGATGCCATCTTAAGTATTGTGATAAACCACTATGTTTGCCAAGTGAACTTAGTGGGTTGATCTTGAGTCACCTGTCCGGGCTTATCCGTGCAACCACATTTGCCGGTATGGGACGGCCTTGACTTGGGCTGATCGCGTGCTCTTTTATCGGTACCACCAAAGAGGGAAGGTTATGCGCGCGTGCTACCCTGGCCCAGTAGGCGGCGATAACCTTGTGAGCCCAGTTGAGTTGTATGGGCCCGTCCCCGTTTGGGACAGTTTAGTTTGGCCACGACGGTGGCAGGTGTCATGAGGACACAAGGGCCACCCAGGGCAGGACTCCGGGGGAGGATGATTGCCGGTGGTACGATGAAGGAGTCACGGATCAGGCAGGTTTCGTTGGAGCAACGCTGGTCCACCCGAATGGGATCACGAGGCTAGGTGCTCCATGGTGTGGGTAAAGTGCGCAACCTCTGCAAAGTGAAAAATCTATTCGAATAGCCGCGTCCACGGTATTGGACAGCCCGTCCAGACCTCACTAGGTGGTCAACCGTAATAATGATAATAATGATGGAAGAACTCGTGTTATGTTCGGAAGTACTTGGTGAGTTATGAGTATTGCGAGGGTTGTGGGACAACCCAGAAGAGAGTAAGTGAATGATCGGTAACAGTAAGTAAACTACTTATGCATTTAATATGATAATTGCCATGCTATTGTTTGCTGCATTGTTTGGTTGTCGTGAGCTTGCGAGTACATTCAAAGTACTCACCTGGCGTATCATGCCAGTTTGTAGGTCCTGTCAGGTTTGCTTGCTTGTCGTGGATGTCGAGTTTGCGAGCTAGGATGCGCGTTCCAGCCAGAGTCCCTGCGGAGTGGAGTCCATCACCGCAGTCGTTGTTCCGCTGCCGAGAGTTATTTCGCTTCCTCGGATTGTTCCGCTGTTAGCATAGAGCTACCCTGGGCAGGCATAGTATTGCCGTACCGATGTAATCTATGTACCCTTGTAACCTTATTCATGGTAATAAAGAGTTGATTTGTTCTATGCCAACAGTGCCGTATTCCAGAAGACTTGTCCCTGGGCTGGAATACGGGGCGTTCCGGTTTCCTCTGAGCCGGGGTGCCACACTATACAATTCTCGTTTAAGATTTTTTGCAGGAAAACTTCTCTCTAAATGGGAAGGGCCTTATATTATCGAGGAAGTATATCGTTCCGGTGCCATCAAGATCAACAACGCCGAAGGCACAAATACGAAGGTGGGAAACGGGCAAAGAATCAAACATTATATCTCAGGTACTCCCATAAATGTTGAAACCAATATTATCAATACCATAACTCCGGAGGAGTACATTAGGGAGACCTACCAGAACGTTTCAGACTCCGAAAAGGAATAGGTATGTGTTACGGTAAGCAAATTGACTCCAAAACTTTTCCAATGGCAATTTTTATCCGTTTTGAATATTTAATAAATTAAGAAAATTTAAAGTAGTCCGAAGAGTGCACGAGGAGGCGACAAGCCAGGGGGGCGCGCCCTACCCCCCTGGGCGCGCCCCTGTGGCTTGTGGCCACCCCGTGTACCCTCCGGACTCCGTTTTCTTGTGGTATACTCCTTCGGGTCGGTAAAAATGCATTATATAATCTCCCGAAGGTTTTGACCTTCGTAACACGACAATACCTCCTGTTTTCGTTTTGAGCTGTTTCTGCAGCAAATTTAGATCGACATGACGTCCCCAAGTGCTTCGAAGGACAAGTTCTTCGAGAAGGTCATCAACCCCTACCTTGCGGAGGTGCTGCGACACCCTCAAACCATTGAGATGCATGAGGGGGTGCTGCACATCCGTGATGTTGAGGGGCCAAAGAAGACCGGAAGCATGGAGACAAGGCTCGAAGCAATGGAGCAACAAGTCTTCAAGTGCCAAGGGATGGTGGAATGAGGACTCAATGCCAATCACATGATGATCGCGGAGTTTACCCATAAGCACAAGCTGGACGCCAAGGACATCGGGGAGCACATCTTCAAGCTTTACGAGAAAATCGAGCATCTCCAAGCCCAGATCTATGACATGCAAAACCAAAACTGTGAGTATGAATAAAGATTTAAGAGAATGAGTTTGGCTGCAGATTTGAGGATCCCGGAGACTCGTTCATCTTTTTACGATGGTGAGCCCATGCCTTAGAAGACGGAGGACAAGCCTCCAACCTCATCAACAACTCCAACATCACCACCTCCGAAGAAAGACAACTAAACACATGGGTATGGGCACTCCCCTTGGCTTGTGCCAAGCTTGGGGGAGGTGCCCCGGTATCGTATCACCATCACATATTTTACTTTTATCGTTTTTCTTAGTTCGACCCTTTTGGTAATATCTTGATCTAGTACAATAAAGTCTTTAGTGTGATATAGTTTTGAGTTTTGCTTTATGTTCCCCCTATGTAAGCAAGTCCGAGAGTTATATAATAAAGAGTAGTTTTGAGTTGAGGGCTTTGCTTGCTTGCTATGATCTTGAGAAAAAGAAATAGAAAGAAGTATAGAATAAAAGCAAAGAGTATATATGATGATCTTATGGGGGGTGATGAATTCACATATAAGAGGTATGTCAATTGAAATTTGTTGTGAGTTGACAAACAAAGCTATTGGTCATTGTTGCAATTAAAAGGAAGTAATAAAGAAAGAGAGGTTCACATATGAATATATCATCTTGGACATCTTTTATGATTGTGAGCACTCATTAAAATGTTATATGTTAAGAAGTTGATGTTGGACAAGGAAGACAACATAATGGGTTATGTTTGCTTATTTCCGAATAGAAGTTATATGGTTATAGATCCTTTAACATGTGACGCTTGCTTCCACCCCATATTAGCCCAAACTTCCGCACCAAGTAGAGATACTACTTGTGCATCCAAACACCCTTAACCCAGTTTTGCCATGAGAGTCCACCATACCTACCTATGGATTGAGTAAGATCCTTCAACTAAGTTGTCATCGGTGCAAGCAATAAAAATTTCTCTCTAAATATGTGTGATCTATTAGTGTGAGGAAAATAAACTTTATACGAACTTGTGATATGGAAGAAATAAAAGCGACAGACTGCATAATAAAGTTCTTTATCACAAGGGGCAATATAAAGTGACGTTCTTTTGCATTAAGGGATTGCGCATCCAACTATAAAAGCGCATGACAACCTCTGCTTCCCTCTGCGAAGGGCCTATCTGCTACCTTTACTTTCTAGTACTTACCTTCATGCAAGAGTCATGGTGATCTTCACCACTTCCTTTATTTCGCCTTTATCTCTTGGCAAGCGTCATGTGTTGGGGAATGATCTAGACACATATATCCACTCGGATGTGGGTGAGCATGAGTTATTTCCATTGACATTACCCTTGAGGTAAATAGTTGGGAGGCAAAACTATAAGCCCCTATCTTCCTCTGTGTCCGATTGAAGCTTTGACCTCATAGGTACCGCGTGAGTGTTAGCAATTATGAAAGACTAAAAGATGATTGAGTATGTGGATTTGCTTTACAAGCTCTTATATTGACTCTTTCCGACGTTATGATAAATTGGAATTGCTTCAATGACTGAGATCATAGTTTGTTGGTTCTCAATAGAGTTCTTGATTCATACTTTACCTTGTGAATGAATTGTTACTCTAGCATAAGAAATTATATGTCAATATATTTTGCTGTTCTAAAGATAACCATGATGCCTTCATGTCCATATTTTATTTTATCGACACCTCTATCTCTAAACATGTGGGCATATTTATCGATTTCGGCTTTCGCTTGAGGACAAGCGAGGTCTAAGCTTGGGGGAGTTGATACGTCCATTTTGCATCATGCTTTTATATCTTTATTTATTGCATTATGGGCTGTTAATACACATTATGGTACAATACTTATGCATTTTCTCTCTTATTTTACAAGGTTTACATGAAGAGGGAGAATGCCGGCAGCTGGAATTCTGGCCTGGAAAAGGAGCAAATCTGAGATACCTATTCTGCATAACTCCAAAAGTCCTGAAAATCTACGGAGAATTATTTTGGAATATATCAAAAATATTGGGCGAAAGAAATACCAGAGGGGACCCACCAGGGAGTCACAAGCCAGGGGGCGCGCCCTACCCCCCTGGGCGCGCCCCTGTGGCTTGTGGGCCCCCTGGCAGGCCTCCGGTGCCCATCTTATGCTATATGGAGGGTTTTGACCGGGAAAAAATCAGAAGGGAGCTTTCGGGACAAAGCGCCGCCGTCTCGAGGCAGAACTTGGACAGAACCAATCTAGGGCTCCGGCGGAGCTGTTCTGCCGGGGAAACTTCCCTCCCGGAGGGGGAAATCGAAGCCATCGTCATCACCAACGATCCTCTCATCGAGAGGGGGTCAATCTCCATCAACATCTTCACCAGCACCATCTCCTCTCAAACCCTAGTTCATCTCTTGTATTCGATCTTTGTCTCAAAACCTCAGATTGGTACCTGTGGGTTGCTAGTAGTGTTGATTACTCCTTGTAGTTGATGCTAGTTGGTTTACTTGCTGGAAGATCATATGTTTAGATCCTTAATGATAATTAATACTCCTCTGATTATGAACATGAATATGCTTTGTGAGTAATTACGTTTGTTCCTGAGGACATGGGATAAGTCTTGTTATAAGTAATCATGTGAATTTGGTATTCGTTCGATATTTTGATGAGATGTATGTTGTCTCTCCTCTAGTGGTGTTATGTGAACGTCGACTACATGACACTTCACCACTATTTGGGCCTAGAGGAAGGCATTGAGAAGTAATAAGTAGATGATGGGTTGCTAGAGTGACAGAAGCTTAAACCCTAGTTTATGCGTTGCTTCGTAAGGGGCTGATTTGGATCCATATGTTTCATGCTATGGTTAGATTTATCTTAATTCTTCTTTTGTAGTTGAGGATGCTTGCGAGAGAGGTTAATCATAAGTGGGAGGTTTGTCCAAGTAAGGACAGCACCCAAGCACCGGTCCACCCACATATCAAATTATCAAAGTAACGAACGCGAATCATATGAGCATGATGAAAACTAGCTTGACAGAAATTCCCATGTGTCCTCGGGAGCGCTTTGCTTTATATAAGAGTTTGTCCAGGCTTGTCCTTTGCTACAAAAAGGATTGGGCCACCTTGCTGCACCTTTGTTACATTTGTTACTTGCTATCCGTTACGAATTATCCTATCACAAAACTATCTATTACCGATAATTTCAGTGCTTGCAGAGAATACCTTACTGAAAACCGCTTGTCATTTCCTTCTGCTCCTCGTTGGGTTCGACACTCTTACTTATCGAAAGGACTACGATAGATCCCCTATACTTGTGGGTCATCAAGACTCTTTTCTGGCGCCGTTGCCGGGGAGTGAAGCGCCTTTGGTGAGTGGAACTTGGTAAGGAAAAATTTATATAGTGTGCTGAAATTTACTGTCACTTGTTACTATGGAAAATAATCCTTTGATCGGGTGGGAGAGGCGGTGCTGGAGTACTTACTTCTCCTACTAGATCAAGATCTATGGATATTGGGTCATCATAATATGCGTGAAATGATTGCTATCTCTCAGCATGGTATCTATGGTGGGAAAGACGAAAGTTGGTGCACAAGGAAACTACTCAAGACGTGCATCAAATTACAATGGAAATTCTAGCCCTTACGACAAATTTTGTTAATGCATCGTCTCCAAAGGCCTATATGAAGAGGGGAGGTTGGTCATGTCCTCCTAGGGGTTTTGTGAAACTTAACATCGACGCTTCTTTTGATCACGATTTACTTAGGGGTACGACGGGGGCAGTACTTAGAGACAACAAAGGAAGGTTTATCGCTGGAGGGAATGCAAAGATCAACTACTGCGTAGATGTTTTGATGGCTGAAGCTTTGGCCTTGAAGTTTGGTCTAGCACTAGCGCAAAGGGTGGGATGTAATCGTCTTATTATTAATTCGGACAACCCGGAGATAATTGATACCATGAAGGATGGAGGACGATCGGCGGGCGCGGCGGCAGCAATCTTCGATGACTGTTACCATTATGCTTGTGATTTCTTAAATGTTAGATTCGAACATTGTAATAGAGAAGCTAATAAAGTAGCTCATGAGCTCGCTAGATTAGCAAAATTTTCTTTGACCTCAGATTGGTTTGAGGAGCCTCTAAATGATATTGTAATGATCCTCACAAATGATGTACTTATTATTTCTAATGAATAAAGTCTGAGTGTTATTTAAAAAAAAGATTTAGCAATTAATTTCATGCGTGCATGTGTCCTACACATCCACATTCCTTCTCCCACGCTACTACAACATTTTTCTAACCCCTTTCAACTCGTAACTGATATCACATATGATGTGATCAAATATATGCAATATGTTATTAATCCAAATGTTTATGCTCATACAATCAAATCTCATTTGAATATATTACAACAATTCTCGCATCAATGTGTGGGGCATCATGTAGTTTTCCTAATGCATGTGCTCATCATCCAAATGCAGTTCGATTGCTTTCTCCTCATTGCCAACTTTTGTGACAATTTTACGGGTACTTAGAAAATATCTTGAGTTATCTGTAAAGATGATGATGATGATGTCATATTTGAAAACCAGCATTAATGTGGCCTGCAAGAGCGAAGTTTACCCATTGTCATTTTTGGCATAGGACAAAGGACTACATTTTCTACCTGGTCTCCTTTCTCACCCCCAACCCGATCCCTCCCACCCCCAGAAAAGATCATTTACACGTTCTCTTGTTGCCAAAACAGAGAGGGGGCGTGGAAGGTAGGGTTCTAGTGAGAAAATTACGTGTTTGGTCCTCTAACTCTCTAGCACATAACGATTTGGCCCTATAAGTCGAGAAACACTACAATGCGGTCCTTATACATGTGAATACCTAACATTTTATGGTCCCTCTACGTAACACTCTATGGTGCATCACTCTGGTGCCGCCACGTGGCGCTGGTCTTTTGCGGATAGCCCCTAGCCTTTTGCGGAAACAACCCATGCTCCCCTTTGGCACCGGACACTAGGGCGTCGTCGCTGGCCCACTTGTCGGTCACACGCACTAAGTAGTCAAATTGCCGCGGCCTTATTCAATACTCGTGCGTGTGCCACCACTCTCCCCCCTCTCTCTCTCTCTGTCTTCATCTCATCGCCTGCCTACTCGTTGTTCTCTATCTCCCTCTCTCTCAACCCTCATTTGTCTCTCTCTCAAATCTCCAATCACCCGTCGCCATCGATGGCGTCGACCAACGAGTGGCAAAGGATGGTCGACGACTGGGCCGACACCGGTCCGCTCAATGTCGGCATCGCCCGCGAGATCGACGCTTGGTTCAAGAGCAAGCCATTGCTCGCGAATCACGTGCGGGGCTTTTACAAATAGTTGAGGGGGATGAGAAAGCTCGTGTCTTCACGGACGGCAAGACAATGCCCGTGGTTGGCATTATCGTCTGGTGCATGCTCGAGACACGGTCCGGTGATGCTAGCCAGCGCGCTCACCGGGCCAACATGCATGCTCAGCGATGCTCTGCACACCTGAGTGGTGGCACACCGATTCCCCGCCGGTCCGCCCGACTAAACTGAAGAAGTTCAATCGGTTTACTAAAGAAAAATGCAGTTAGATGTTATTACTAGTAGTTAAATTATATTTTGTATATGTAAGTTTGGACTACCTATGATGTTAGCAGTATGATATCTAGTATGTAAGTTTGAACTACCTATGAATCCATGATGCAACTTTTCTAGTTTTAACTGTTTCACTGTTTTGGCAACATATTCTCTTTGTCCGAATCTAGTATGATATCACTGTTTTTGGCAACTTATCTAGATCACTTGTTTTTGGCAACAAGTGGCACTAGGACCCATTTGTGGACACATCTTCTCTTTGTCTGAATTTTGGCAACATCTATGTTTGTAAATTTGGCAACATCCATTTTTGGCAGGACATATTGGGCAGTGAGAGAAGCACATTCAGATCAATATTTGGCAAGACTTGTTGGGCCATGAGAGCAGCACATTCATATCCATATTTAAAAACAAGACCAAGGAAGAGAAAAAGAAGAGGAAATGAATTGAAACGTAAGATAACTTCATCACATGAATTTAAACAAAAGGCAAAGGAAGATGAAATGAATTTAAACAAAAGATAAAGGAAAAGGAAATAAATTTAAAACAGAATACTAGCAGTTCTCCAGGTGCATTACATAACATAAATTACACCCAACAGTTCTTCAGGTGTAGTACATAACATAAATTACACCAAGTAGTTCTTCAGGTGTAGGTCATGCTAATATCATGCAGTTAGCATCATTACAGACACCAAAATAGGCACCCATCCCCATCCTTGCAAGGTTTGTTATATATAGAGGCCTTATATTTACTTATCCAACTTAGCCTTCATCATCTTCATGACTCCAGGATTGTCTTGATCTGCTCCAGCTTCTCCTTGCTCCCATGCCCATCATTCAACATGCCAGCAACAACCTTCTCAAGCTCATTCTTACCTTCTGCAAGTTGGTCCCTGTCCACCTTGATCTCATGCATGGCCTTTATTATGTTCTGGATGATATATGCCTGAGTCTTCAGGATACACATTTGCTCCTTTACAAACCTAAGCCTCTCCATCTTTACCTCTCCCTTCTTCTTCTTCATCTCCATCTGGTAGTCCACCTTGTCAACACCATCATGCCAATCAAAAATCTTGCTTACATCATCCATCATTTTTGGCACTCACTGCACACATGATCATAGTGCTTCTTCATCTTGGCCATGTTTTTTTCATAGGCCACTTTATCTGTCAACCTGCCACAGTTTTGCTCATGAAAATGCCCCATAACTTGTTCAAGCAGTTCTGTAGTATGATAGACCAAGGAGCATCAACCCACTGCACTACTCCACAGTTTTACACCCCTACTAAAGTTAACTAAACTTAAGACATGTTGTCATTCAAAAATAAATCCAGTATTGAAAATGAAATGCTTGGGCACTAATAGTTGACGCTGATGATGAGTGAGCAAATGATAAATTCACTACTGACTATGACATGCTTGGGTAGTACTAATTGACCATGATGATTAGTGAGCAAATGTGCAATTCACTACTGCATATGAAATGCTTAGGCACTACTAATTAACACTGATGATCAGTGAGAAAATGTGCATTTCAGAAAAATAAATTTAGTACTTCATATCAAATGCTTGGGCGCTACAAAATTATGCAATTCACACAAAATTCACTAAATTGGAATGTGAATTACCAACTAATGACCAGTCAGCAAATGTGTTGGCAAACAAGTTTAGCAAGATAAATAGATTATCATAGAGCTCATTCTACCCTCACATTGACCAACTAAGCAGACATATACACAAATAGAGTGTCCATTTTGTCTCCTGCCTAAGTATCACATTTGGGCACATTTGGGTTTAACGCAGCAAATAGAGTACCGATATGTCTCCAACGTATCTATAATTTTTGATTGTTCCATGCTATTATATTATCAATCTAGGATACTTTATATGCAATTATATGCTATTTTATATCATTTTTGGGAACTAACCTATTAACCCAGTGTCAAGTGCCAATTGTTGTTTTCTGCCTGTTTTTTGGTTTTCTAGGAAATCTGTACCAAACGAAGTCCAAACGCTACGAAACTTTTTGACAATTTTTTCTGGACAAAAGAGACCGAGGAAGCTTCGGGAGGAGTCATGAAGCAGCACGAGGAGGCCACAAGGCAGCTGGGCGCTCCCAGGGGCTAGGCACGCCGACCTGCCTTGTGGCCCCCCCTGTGGCCCCGTTTGACCTAATTCTGCTTCTATTAATTCTCAAATATCAGGAAACCAACAGAGAGCCACCCGAAACACTTTTTCCGCCGCCGCAAGCCTCTGTTCCGACGGGAGGCCATCTGGAGACCTTTTCCGGTGATCTGTCGGAGGGGGAATCGATCACGGAGGCCATCTACATCAACCTTGCTGCCTCCATGATGATGCGTGAGTAGTCCACCACAGACCTACGGATCCCAACAAACACACTGCAAAAAGTCATTACATCAAATAGATCTCCAAGAAACCATTGTATTGAGAATCAAAAGAGGGAGAGCAAGCCATCTAGCTACTGCCTACGGACCCGTAGGTCTATGGTGGACTACTCACACATCATCGGAGAGGCACCAATGAGGATGATGAACCCCTCCGTGATGGTGTTAGATTGGATCTCGCGGTTCTGGAACTTGCGGCGGCTGGATGTATTTTTCGTCGACTCCTCTAGGGTTTCAGGAATATTTGGGTATTTATAGAGCTTAGAAGTGGTGGAGAAGGTTCCCGAGGCGGCCACAACCCACCAGGGCGTGCCCGGGGCCTCTGGCGCACCCTGGTGTCTTGTGGGCCACCTGGGCTCCCTCCTGGTTACTTCTTTGGCCCACTAGCCTTCTTCTGGTCCAAAAAAATCTCCAAAAAGTTTCGCCACGATTGGACTCCGTTTGGTACTGATATTCTGCGAAGTAAAAAAACAAGCAAAAAAGCAGCAACTGGCACTTGGCACTATGTCAATAGGTTAGTCCCAAAAAATGATATAAAGTTGCTATAAAATGATTGTAAAACAGCCAAGAATGATAATATAACAACATGGAACAAGCAAAAATTATAGATATGTTGGAGACGTATCAGCATCCCCAAGCTTACTTCCTCCTCGTCATCGAGTAGGTAAATGATAAAAACAGAATTTTTGATGTGGAATGCTGCCTAACATGTTCATCACATATTCTTTTCTTTTGTAGCATGGACATTATGACTTTTAGATGGTTCAAAGCAATAGTGTAGTTTTGACATAAAGACTTTAATACTCAAGCATGCTAACAAGCAACCATGTCTTTCAAAATATCAACACTAAAGAAAGTTATCCCTAGCCCATCATGCTCAATCATTGATCCATTCATGAAACACACTCAAATATTAACTACACCCAATGCATAAGTATGATCGTAGTGCCCCCTAGTTGGTGCTTTATAAGAGAAGATGGAGGCTCAAATTAAAAATAAAAATTGCATAAAGTAAATAGATAGGCCCTTCGCAGAGGGAAGTAGGGATTTGTAGAGGTGCCAGAGCTCAAAATTTAAATTGAGAGAGAAAAATATTTTGGGTGGCATGCCTTTCCTGTCAACGAAAACGACAAAGTAGTTCTCAATACTTTCCATGCTGGAGACATCATAGGTGGTTCCCAAACATAAAGTAAAGTTTATTCCCTTTTCCACCATTATTTCACAATCCATGGCTAGCCGTATCCACGGTTGCCTTTGACGTGGCTTGAAACCGCGTCGGTATTTCCCCAAAGAGGAAGGGATGATGCAGCACAGCGACGGTAAGTATTTCCCTCAGTTATGAAACCAAGGTTATCGAACTAGTAGGAGGATCAACACCACCCAATAAGCAGCACCTGCACACAAATAACAAATACTTGCAACCCGACGCGTAAGAGAGGTTGTCAATCTCTCTACGGTAAAAAGATAGATTAGGCAGTGATAGATAGGAGAGATTGATCTCTCAAGAACGCAAAATAAAAAGAGCAAATAAAATATGTAGCAATATGTTTTTGGGTGTTTGGTTTTGTAGATCTGAAAACAAAGATGCAAAAAGATAGATCTGAAAGCAATATGTTGGAAAAGTAGACCCGGGGGCCGTAGGGTTCACTAGTGGCTTCTCTCATGAGTATAGCGCACGGTGGGTGAACAAATTACTGTTGGGCAATTGATAGAAAATCGAATAGTCATGATGATATCCAAGGCGATGATCATTATATAGGCATCATGTCCAAGATAGTAGACCGACTCCTGCCTGCATCTACCTCTATTACTCCACACATCGACCGCTATCCAGCATGCATCTCGTGTATCAAGTTCATGGAAAAACAGAGTAATGCAATAAGAACGATGACATGATGTAGACAAGATCTATTCATGTAGGAATAGACCCCATCTTCTTATCCTTAATAGCAACGTTACATGCATGTCTTGCTGCCCCTTCTGTCACTGGGAAAGAACACTGCAAGATCGAACCCATCACAAAGCACCTCTTCCCATGGCAAGAAAAATCGATCTAGTCGGCCTAACTAAACCAAAGATTCGAAGAAGAAATACGATGCTATAAGCAATCATGCATATAAGAGATCAAAGAAGACTCAAATAATATTCATGGATAGAAACTGATCATGAACTCAAAATTCATCGGATCCCAACAAACACACCGCAAAAGTATACATCAAATAGATCTCCAAGAGAGCATTCTATTGAGAATCATAAGAGAGAGAGAGGAAGCCATCTAGCTACTGCCTACGAACCCGTAGGTCTATGGTGGACTACTCACGCATCACCGGAGAGGCACCTATGAAGAAGATGAACCCCTCCGTGATGGTGTTTAGATTGGATCTCACGGTTCTGGAACGTGCGGCGGCTGGAATTGTGTTTCGTCGACTCCCATAGGGTTTTTGGAATATTTGGGAATTTATAGGCATCAGAGGCGGTGGAGAGGGGCCCCGAGGAGGGCACAACCCATCAGGGCGCGCCAGGGCCCCCCTGGCGCGCCCTGGTGGGTTGTGGTCTCCTTGGCCCACTCCCCCGACACTTCTTTGGCCCACTGGGTGTCTTCTGGTCCAAAAAAATCTCCAAAAAGTTTCGTCGTGATTGGACTCCGTTTGGTATTGATTTTCTGCGAAGTAAAAAACAAGCAAAAACAGCAACTGGCACTTTGGCACTATGTCAATAGGTTAGTCCCAAAAAATGATATAAAGTTGTTATAAAATGATTGTAAAACATCCAAGAATGATAATATAACAACATGGAACAAGCAAAAATTATAGATACGTTGGAGACGTATCAGCATCCCCAAGCTTTATTCCAACTCGTCCTTGAGTAGGTAAATGATAAAAACAGAATTTTTGATCTGGAATGCTGCCTAACATGTTCATAATATTCTTTTCTTTTGAATAGCATGGACATTTGGACTTATAGATGATTCAAAGCAATAGTCTAGTTTTAACATAATGACTTCAATACTCAAGCATGTCAACAAGCAACCATGTCTTTCAAAATATCAACACTAAAGAAAGTTATCCCTAGCCCATCATGCTCAATCATTGATCCATTCATGACACACACTCAAATATTAACTATGCCCAATGCTCAGGTACGATCATAGTGCCCCCTAGTTGGTGCTTTATAAGAGAAGATGGAAAATCAAAGTAAAAATAAAAATTGCATAAAGTAAAAGATAGGCCCTTCGCAGAAGGAAGTAGGGATTTGTAGAGGTGCCAGAGCTCAAAGTTTTAAATTGAGAGAGAAAAATGTTTTGGGTGGCATGCTTTTCCTGTCAACGAAAACGACAAAGTAGCTCACAATACTTTCCATGCTAGATATATCATAGGCGGTTCCCAAACAGAAAATAAAGTTTATTCCTTTTTCCACCAAACTTTCACTTTCCATGGCGGGCCGTATCCACGGTAGCCTTCCATACCAACACTTTCCAAGGAATTTATTATTTGACAACATAAAGTAAATATTTTTTCCTTTTTCATTTCGGGAATGGGCATCCCTATTACCGCCGCACTCTCGTGCAATGACAAGTGAATAAACACTCATCTTGAGAATAACACATCTAGCATGGAAAAATATTGGACACTCCCCACTGTTTCATGAGCGGTACGAGCACACAAAAGAGAAAATTTGTTTTGAAAATTTAGAGATGGCACATACAAATTTGCTTGGAACGACATGGAAATACCGCATATAGGTAGGTATGGTGGACTCATAAGGCAAAACTTGGTTTAAGGATTTTGGATGCACAAGTAGTATTTGTACTTAGTACAAATGGAGGCTAGCAAATAGATTGGGAAGCAACCAAACCAAAAAACGAAAATTCACATAAGTGAGCATTGAGCATAACTAACACCGAATAATGCACCACAAGTAGGATGTAATTTCATTGCATAACTATTGACTTTCGTACTTGCATAGGGAATCACAAACCATAACACCAATATTCCTACTAAAGCATAATTACTCACCAACATGACTCACATATTACTATCATCATGTTTCAAAACTATTACAAGGAATCAAGTTTAATTTGCCCAATGATCTTCATGAAAGTTTTTATTATATCCTCCTTGGATATCTATCACTTTGGGACTAGTTTCATATTTTGCCATTGCTTTTTTGACAAGCTCAAACAAATTTAAGTGAAGCACATGAGCATAGAGATTTCATCTCTCCAAAAGGTATAAGTGAAGCATGAGAGGATTTCTTCAAAATTTACTAACTCTCAAATTAATCTATGTGAAGTATGAGAGTATTTCTACAAAAATTTCCAAGCACACCGTGCTCAAAAAGATATAAGTAAAGCACTAGAGCAATTCTATAGCTCAAAAAGTTTAAGTGAAGCACATAGAGCAATTCTAACAAATCATAGCATGATTTTGGCTCTCTCAAAAAGGTGTGTCCAGCAAGGATACAAGTGACAAACTAACAAGCAAAGCAAACAAAGATACAAGACGCTCCAAGCAAAACTCATGGTATGTGACGAATAAAAATATAGCTCCAAGTAAAATACCGATGGTCGTTAGAAGAAAGAGGGGATGCCACTCGGGGGCATCCCCAAGCTTAGTTGCTTGTTACTCTTTGGATATATCTTGGGTGTGAGGTAGCATCCCCAAGCTTAGGCTTTTATCACTCCTTATTCCTTCATCCATCGTGATCTCACCCAAAACTTGAAAACTTCAATCACACAAAACTCAACAAAATCTTCGTGAGATCCGTTAGTATAATAAAGCAAATCACTACTTTAGGTGCTGTTGCAAACCCATTCATATTTTATTATTGCATTATACCTACTGTATTTCAACTTTACCATGGCTCATGCCCTTCAATATAACCCATAGATTCATCAAAACAAGCACACAATGCAACGAAAACAGAATCTGTCTTAAACAGAACAGTCTGTAGTAATCTGTACTCTAACCATACTTATGTAACTCTAAAAATTCTGAACAATTAGGAAAACGTACGTAATTTGTATGGCAACACTGTGTTAAAATTCCAGCTCAAGATAACGTTCCAGCAAAAAATGAAAATTCATAAACTGGACGCAAAGTTTCTGTTTCAGATTCAGCATCGCTTCTACTCATCCTATGAATCATCATAAAGGCTTTACTTGGCACAAACACTAACTAAACCATAAAAACACAATAATAACAGAGGCATAATTGTGTCAACACTCAAAAATAGAAAGGAAAAAGCAAAAATTTATTTATTCATTGGGTTGCCTCCCAACAAGCGCTATCGTTTTACGCCCCTAGCTAGGCATAACACATAGATTCAAGTATTGTCATCCTTGGTTTTGGATCCATAGGATGCCCTCATGATTGATTCATATGGTGGCTTAATTATTGTTCTAGGGAAGTGTTCCATACCCTTTTCCAAGGGGAATTGAAAACGAATATTGCCTTCTTTCATATCAATCACGGCACCTATAGTGCGTAAAAACGCTCTACCAAGTATATTGGGACAAGACGGATTGCAATCAATATCAAGCACAATAAAATCAATAGGCACATAGTTCCTATTTGCAAGATTAAGAACATCATTAATTCTTCCCAAAGGCTTTTTAATAGTAGAATCCGCCAAGTGCAAATTAAGAGAACATTCTTCAATATTGGTAAGACCAAGCACATCACATAGAGATTTTGGAATCATGGAAACACTAGCACCCAAATAACACAAAGCAAAGCACTCATAATTTTTGATCTTGAATTTAATGGTAGGTTCCCACTCAACATGTAATTTTCTAGGAATAGAAATCTCCAAATCCAACTTTTCTTCAAAAGATTTCATCATGGCATCAACGATATTTTTAGTAAAAGCTTTATTTTGCTCATAAGCATGGGGTGAATTCAACATGTATTGCAGCAACGAAATACATTCAATCAAGGAACAACTATCATAATTAAAGTCTTTGCAATCCAAGATAGTGGGCACATCACTAGTTAAAGTTTTGACCTCGTCAAACCCACTTTTATAAAAAATTTCATCAAGATTTTCACCCTCCAAATTATTGGGATGCCTTCTAGCTAAAGTTGACTCTACTTCAGTCCCTTCATTATCAATCTTAATATTACTAAACAAGGAATCAATATAAGAAACACCAATCACTTTAAGATCATCATCTTTCTTATGAAGGCAATCACTAGAAAACGATTTTTCCAAGATTTCTCTTTTAGCTCTAAGCATAGCGGTTCTTTTCTTACTTTCATCCATAGAGACATATAAGGCTTTAATAGATTCGTCAATCTTAGGCACAAAAGCTTTCAACTTGAGATTTTCAACATCATGAGAAATTCTATCAATGCTTCTAGACATATCGTCAATCTTATTCAACTTTTCTTCTATCGTAGTATTAAAAGCTTTTTGCGCATTGATAAATTCTTTAATATTACTATCAAGATCAGAGGTATTCCTATTATTATTGTAAGAAGAATTACCATAGGAATTACCATAATTATTAGAGGAATTTCCAGGAAAAGGCCTAGGATTAAAATTACCTCTATAAGCATTGTTATTGAAATTGTTTCGCGAGACAAAATTCACATCTATGGAATCACTATTTTTCTCAATCAAGGTAGACAAAGGCACATCATTAAGATCAATAGGAGCATTTTTACTAGCAACCAATTTCATCAAAGCATCAACCTTATCACTCAAGGTACTAATTTCCTCAACCGAATTAACTTTCTTACTAGTAGGCGCTCTTTCGGTATGCCATTGAGAATAATTAGCCATGATATTATCTAGCAATTTAGTAGCTTCACCCAAAGTAATCTCCATAAAAGTACCACCCGCGGCGGAATTTAAAATATTTCTAGAGACAAAATTCAATCCCGCATAAATTTTTTGTATGATCATCCAAAGATTTAAACCATGAGTAGGACAATTTCTTAGCATCAACTTCATTCTTTCCCAAGATTGTGCAACATGCTCATGCTCAAGTTGCTTAAAATTCATTATTTGCGTCCTAAGGGAAATATTTTTCGCGGGCAGAAAATACTTAGTGATAAAAGCATCCTTACACTTATTCCAAGAATCGATACTATTGCGAGGCAAAGAGGAAAACCAAATTTTTGAACGATCCCGCAAGGAAAAAGGGAATAGTTTCAACTTAACAATATCATTGTCCACATCTTTTTTCTTTTGCATAT
This sequence comes from Elymus sibiricus, assembly GCA_039707655.1. Taxonomy (NCBI): domain Eukaryota; kingdom Viridiplantae; phylum Streptophyta; class Magnoliopsida; order Poales; family Poaceae; genus Elymus; species Elymus sibiricus. The sequence goes on from CM077663.1 coordinate 131,628,215, forward strand.
CACACAATTCTATGAACGTGTTTAGATGGGACGCGGCATCCTCATTAGGAGTACCGACAAATTGATATTTCATAACAAGATTCAACAAAGCGGCATTAATATCACAAGACTCCGCACTAGTGGCGGGAGGAGCAATCGGAGTACTAATAAAATCATTGTTATTAGTATTGGAAAAGTCACACAACTTGGTGTTTTCTTGAGTCCTCGTGACTACGCAAACAAGATTGCAAGCAAGGAAGAGATCCGGCAAGAAAAAGGCAAACGAAAAAGAGGGCGAATAAAACGGCAAATTGGTGAAGTGGGGGAGAGGAAAACGAGAGGAAAATGGCAAATAATGTAATTGCAAGGAGATGAAATTTGTGATTAGGAACCTGGTAGATGATGATGGAGTCCCCTTGGCGCCTACGATAGGCACGTAGAAGAGACCGCTTCCTCCCCGGCAATGGCGCCAGAAATTCCTTTTGACGTGGCTTGAAACTGCGTCGGTATTTCCCCAAGGAGGAAGGGATGATGCAGCACAGCGACGGTAAGTATTTCCCTCAGTTATGAAACCAAGGTTATTGAACCAGTAGGAGGATCACCACCACCCAATAAGCAGCACCTGCACACAAATAACAAATACTTGCAACTCGACGCGTAAGAGAGGTTGTCAATCTCTCTACGGTAAAAAGATAGATTAGGTAGTGATAGATAGGAGAGATAGATCTCTCAAGAACGCAAAATAAAAAGAGCAAATAAAATATTCAGCAATATGTTTTTTGGTTTTTGGTTTTGTAGATCTGAAAACAAAGATGCAAAAAGATAGATCCGAAAGCAATATGTTGGAAAAGTACACCCGGGGCCGTAGGGTTCACTAGTGGCTTCTCTCATGAGTATAGCGCAAGGTGGGTGAACAAATTACTGTTGGGCAATTGATAGAAAATCGAATAGTCATGACGATATCCAAGGCGATGATCATTATATAGGCATCACGTCCAAGATAGGTAGACCGACTCTTGCCTGCATCTACCTCTATTACTCCACACACCAACCGCTATCCAGCATGCATATAGTGTATTAAGTTCATGGAAAAACGGAGTAATGCAATAAGAACGATGACATGATGTAGACAAGATCTATTCATGTAGGAATAGACCCCATCTTGTTATCCTTAATAGCAACGATACATGTGTGTCTTGCTGTCCCTTCTGTCACTGGGAAAGAACACCGCAAGATCGAACCCATCACAAAGCACCTCTTCCCATGGCAAGAAAAATCGATCTAGTCGGCCTAACTAAACTAAAGATTCGAAGAAGAAATACGATGCTATAAGCAATCACGCATATAAGAGATCAAAGAAGACTCAAATAATATTCATGGATAGAAACTGATCATGAACTCAAAATTCATCGGATCCCAACAAACACACCGCAAAAGTATACATCAAATAGATCTCCAAGAGACCATTGTATTGAGAATCATAAGAGAATGAGAGAGGAAGCCATCTAGCTACTGCCCACGGACCCGTAGGTCTATGGTGGACTACTCACGCATCATCGGAGAGGCACCTATGAAGAAGATGAACCCCTCCGTGATGGTGTTTAGATTGGATCTCGCGGTTTTGGAACTTGCGGCGGCTGGAATTGTGTTTCGTCGACTCCTCTAGGGTTTTTGGAGTATTTGGGAATTTATAGGCATCAGAGGCGGTGGAGAGGGGCCCCGAGGAGGGCACAACCCATCAGGGCGGTGGGTTGTGGTCTCCTCGGCCCACTCCCCCGGCACTTCTTTGGCCCACTGGGTGTCTTCTGGTCCAGAAAAAATCTCCAAAAAGTTTTGTCGCGATTGGACTCCGTTTGGTATTGATTTTCTGCGAAGTAAAAAACAAGAAAAAAGATAGATCTGAAAGCAATATGTTGGAAAAGTAGACCCGGGGGCCGTAGGGTTCACTAGTGGCTTCTCTCATGAGTATAGCGCACGGTGGGTGAACAAATTACTGTTGGGCAATTGATAGAAAATCGAATAGTCATGATGATATCCAAGGCGATGATCATTATATAGGCATCACGTCCAAGATAGTAGACCGACTCCTGCCTGCATCTACCTCTGTTACTCCACACATCGACCGCTATCCAGCATGCATCTAGTGTATTAAGTTCATGGAAAAACAGAGTAATGCAATAAGAACGATGACATGCTGTAGACAAGATCTATTCATGTAGGAATAGACCCCCATCTTCTTATCCTTAATAGCAACGATACATGCATGTCTTGCTGCCCCTTCTGTCACTGGGAAAGAACACTGCAAGATCGAACCCATCACAAAGCACCTCTTCCCATGGCAAGAAAAATCGATCTAGTCAGCCTAACTAAACCAAAGATTCGAAGAAGAAATACGATGCTATAAGCAATCATGCATATAAGAGATCAAAGAAGACTCAAATAATATTCATGGATAGAAACTGATCATGAACTCAAAATTCATCGGATCCCAACAAACACACCGCAAAAGTATACATCAAATAGATCTCCAAGAGACCATTGTATTGAGAATCATAAGAGAGAGAGAGAGGAAGCCATCTAGCTACTGCCTACGGACCCGTAGGTCTATGGTGGACTACTCACGCATCATCGGAGAGGCACCTATGAAGAAGATGAACTCCTCCGTGATGGTGTTTAGATTGGATCTCGCGGTTCTGGAATGTGCGGCGGCTGGAATTGTGTTTCGTCGACTCCCATAGGGTTTTTGGAATATTTGGGAATTTATAGGCATCAGAGGCGGTGGAGAGGGGCCCCGAGGAGGGCACAACCCATCAGGGCGCGCCGGGGCCCCCCTGGCGCGCCCTGGTGGGTTGTGGTCTCCTCGGCCCACTCCCCCGGCACTTCTTTGGCCCACTGGGTGTCTTCTAGTCCAAAAAAATCTCCAAAAAGTTTCGTCGCGATTGGACTCCGTTTGGTATTGATTTTCTGCGAAGTAAAAAATAAGCAAAAACAGCAACTGGCACTTTGGCACTATGTCAATAGGTTAGTCCCAAAAAATGATATAAAGTTGTAATAAAATGATTGTAAAACATCCACGAATGATAATATAACAGCATGGAACAAGAAAAAATTATAGCTATGTTGGAGACGTATCACCTTCCATACCAACACTTTCCAAGGAATTTATTATTTGACAACATAAAGTAAATTACTTTCCCATTTCAGGACTGGGCATCCCTATTACCGCCATACTGTCGTGCAATGACAAGTGAATAAACACTCATCTTGAGAATAACACATCTAGCATGGAAAAATATTGGATACCCCCTACTGTTTCATGAGCGGTACGAGCACACAAAAAGGAAATTTATTTTGAAAATTAGAGATGGCACATACAAATTTGCTTAGAACGGCATGGAAATACTGTATATAGGTAGGTATGGTGGACTCATAAGACAAAACTGGGTTTAAGGATTTTGGATGCACAAGTAGTATTTCTAGTTAGTACAAGTGGAGGCTAGCAAATAGATTGAGAAGCAACCAACCAAGAAACGAAAATTCACATAAACAGGAATTGAGCATAACTAACACCGAATAATGCACCATAAGTAGGATGTAATTTTATTGCATAACTATTGACTTTCGTGCTTGCATAGGGAATCACAAACCTTAACACCAATATTCTTACTAAGGCATAATTACTCACCAACATGACTCACATATCACTATCATCATGTCTCAAAACTATTAAAAGGAATCAAGTTTAATTTGTCCAATGATCTTCATAAAAGTTTTTATTATATCCCTCTTGAATATCTATCACTTTGGGACTAGTTTCATATATTGCCATTGCTTTTGACAAGCTCAAACAAATTTAAGTGAAGAACATGAGCATAGGAGTTTCATCCCTCAAAATAATATAAGTGAAGCATGAGAGAATTTCTTCAAAATTTACTAACTCTCAAATTAATCTAAGTGAAGCATGAGAGTATTTTTTCAAAGTTCCAAAGCACACCATGCTCAAAAAGATATAAGTGAAGCACTGGAGCAATTCCATAGCTCAAAAAATTTAAGTGAAGCATAAAGAGCAATTCTAACAAATCATAGCATAATTTTGGCTCTCTCAAATAGGTGTGTCCAGCAAGGATACTAGTGACAAACTAAAAAGCAAAGCAAGCAAAGACTCAAATAATACAAGACGCTCCAAGCAAAATTCATGATATGTGACGAATAAAAATATAGCTCCAAGTAAAATACCGATGGTCGTTACAAGAAAGTGGCATCCCCAAGCTTAGTTGCTTGTTTCTCCTTGGATATTATCTTGGGGTGCTGTAGCATCCCCAAGCTTATGCTCTTTTCACTCCTTATTCCTTCATCCATCGTGACCTCACCCAAACTTGAAAACTTCAATCACACAAAACTCAACAAAACCTTCGTGAGATCCGTTAGTATAATAAAGCAAATCACCACTTTAAGTACTGTTGCAAACTCATTCGAATTTTATTATTGCATTATACCTACTGTATTTTAAATTTACCATGGCTTATACCCTTCAATACAAACCATAGATTCATCAAAACAAGCACACAATGCAACGAAAACAGAATCTGTCTTAAACAGAACAGTCTGTAGTAATCTGTACTCTAACCATACTTATGTAACTCTAAAAATTCTGAAAAATTAGGACAACGAAATGATTTGTATAGAAACACTGTGTTAAAATTTCAGCTCATTATCACGCTCCAGTAAAAAATAAAAATTCACGCACTGGAGTCAAAGTTTCTGTTTCAGATTCAGCATTGTTTGTACTCATCTTATGAATCATCCTAATGGCTTTACTTGGCACAAACACTAAATAAAACATAAAAAGCACAATCATAACAGAGGCATAATTGTGTCAACACTCAAAAACAGAAATAAAAAGATGAAATAAATTTATTCATTGGGTTGCCTCCCAACAAGCGCTATCATTTTACGCCCCTAGCTAGGAATGATGATTTCAATGATGCTCACATAAAAAGTAGTAATTGAAATATGCAAGAGAGCATCATGAATCTCATGACAAGCACATTTAAGTCTAACCCACTTCCTATGCATAGGGATTTTTTTTAGCAAACAATTTATGGGAACAAGAATCAACTAGCATAGGAAGGCGAAACAAGCATAACTTCAAAACTTTGAACACATAGAGAGGAAACTTGATATTATTGAAATTCCTACAAGCATATGTTCCTCCCTCATAATAAATTTCAGTAGAATCAAGAAGGAATTCAACAATATAACCATCACATAAATCATTCTTTTCATGATGCACAAACATAGAATTTTCATTACTCTCCACATAAGCAAATTCCTTTTCATCCATGGTAGTGGGAGCAAACTCAATAGAATAACTATCATGAGACACTTGATTGACATAACCACATTGCAAATTAAAACCATGATGATAAGTTTCATGGTTATCATTACTCATTATAGCATACGTGTCATCACCATCATCATAAATAGGAGGCATGCAATCATCATAATAAATTTGCTCATCAAAACTTGGGGGACTAAAAATATCATCTTCCTCAAACATAGCATCCCCAAGCTTGTGGCTTTGCATATCATTAGCATCATGGATATTTAGAGAATTCATACTAGCCACGTTGCAATCATGCTTTTCAATCAAGGAGCTATCATGAATCACCTTATAAATTTCTTCTTTCAACACTTCATCAAAATTTTCAGATTCATGATTTTCAAACAAAACTTCATGGAGATAATCAAGTGCACTCAACTCACTAGCAATTGGTTCATCATAATTTGGTCTTTTGAAAAGATTAGCAAGTGGATGAGGATCCATATCAATAGATTTTTAGCAAGCGAAGATGCTTGCAAATAGAAGGCACATGGCAACACAAGCAAAGATAGCAAACAAGCAAACAAAAAGAGATCCGGCGAGAAAAAGGCGAACGAGAAAGAAGGCGAATAAAACGGCAAATTTTTGTGAAGTGGGGGAGATGAAAACGAGAGGCAAATGGAAAATAATGTAATTGCAAGCAGATAAGATTTGTGATTAGGAACCTGATAGATGTTGATGATGTCTCCTCGGCGCCATAGATTGGCACGTCGAAGAGACTGCTTCCTCCCCGGCAACGGCGCCAGAAATTCCTTTGACGTGGCTTGAGACTACGTCGGTATTTCCCCAAAGAGGAAGGGATGATGCAGCACATCGATGGTAAATATTTCCCTCAGTTATGAAACCAAGGTATCGAACCAGTAGGAGGATCACGCAACACTATGTAAACAACACCTGCACACAAAGAACAAATACTTGCAACCCGATGCGAAAGAGAGGTTGTCAATCTCTCCACGGTAAAAAGATAGATTAGGTGGTGATATATTGGATAGATAGATCTCGCAAGAACACAAAATAAAAGAGGCAAATAAAAAGTGCAGCAAGGTATTTTTGTTTTTTTTGGAATAATAGATCTGAAAACAAAAGCGGAAAAAGATAGATCGGAAAGAAATATGTTGGAAAACTAGACCCCGGGGCCGTAGGTTTCACTAGTGGCTTCTCTCATGAGTATAGCACACGGTGGGTGAACAAATTACTGTTGGGCAATTGATAGAAGATCAAATAATCATGACGATATCCAAGGCGATGATCATTATATAGGCATCACGTCCAAGATTAGTAGACCAAAACGATTCTGCATCTACTGCTATTACTCCACACATCGACCGCTATCCAGCATGCATCTAGTGTATTAAGTTCATGGAAAAACGAAGTAATGCAATAAGAACGGTGACATGATGTAGACAAGATCTATTCATGTAGGAATAGACCCATCTTGTTATCCTTAATAGCAACGATACATGCATGCCTCGCTGCTCCTTCTGTCACTGAGAGAGAACACCGCAAGATCGAATCCATCACAAAGCACCTCTTCCCATGGCAAGAAAAATCGATCTAGTTGGCCTAACTAAACCAAATATTCGAAGAAGAAATACGAGGCTATAAGTAATCATGCATATAAGAGATCAGAGAAGACTCAAATAATATTCATGGATAGAAACTGATCATGAACTCAAAATTCATCGGATCCCAACAAACACACCGCAAAAAGTCATTACATCAAATAGATCTCCAAGAGACCATTGTATTCAGAATCAAAAGAGAGAGAGGAAGCCATCTAGCTGCTGCCTACGGACCCGTAGGTCTATGGTGGACTACTCACGCATCATCGGAGAGGCACCAATGAGGATGATGAACCCCTCCGTGATGGTGTTTAGATTGGATCTCGCGGTTCTGGAACTTGCGGCGGCTAGATGTATTTTTCGTCGACTCCTCTTGGGTTTCTGGAATTCTTGGGTATTTATAGAGCTCAGAGGCGGTGGAGAAGGTTCCCGAGGTGGCCACAACCCACCAGGGCGTGCCCTGGTGTCTTGTGGGCGGCCTGGGCTCCCTCTTGGTTACTTCTTTGGCCCACTGCCTTCTTCTGGTCCAAAAAAATCTCCAAAAATTTTCGTCGCGATTGGACTCCGTTTGGTACTGATATTCTGCGAAGTAAAAAAACAAGCAAAAAAACAACAACTGGCACTTGGCACTATGTCAATGGGTTAGTCCCAAAAAATGATATAAAGTTGCTATAAAATGATTGTAAAACATCCAAGAATGATAATATAATAGCATGGAACAAGCAAAAATTATAGATACGTTGGGGACATATCAGGGAGTTGCATGATCTCATGGTCGTAGGAACAAATACTTGACATGGATAAAGCAGTAGCAATAAACTAACACGATCAAATGCTATGCTTATGGTTGGGTCTTGTCCATCGCATCATTCTCCTAATGATGTGATCCCGTTATCAAACGACAACTTATGTCTATGGTCAGGAACCTTGACCATCTTTGATCAACGAGCTAGTCTAGTAGAGGCTCACTAGGGACATAGTGTTGTCTATGCATCCACACATGTATCTGAGTTTTCGATCAATACAGTTATAGCATGAATAATAAATGATTATCATGAACAAGGAAATATGATAATAACTATTTTATTATTGCCTCTAGGGCATATTTACAACAGTTTCCCACTTGCACTAGAGTCAATAATCTAGTTCACATCGCTATGTGATTTACATTGTAATGAATCTAACACCCATAGATTTCTGGTGCTGATCATGTTTTGCCCGTGGAAGGGGCTTAGTCAACGGGTCTACAACATTCAGATCCGTATGTACTTTGCAAATATTTATGTCCTCCTCCTTGATGTAATCGCAGATGGAATTGAAGCGGTGCTTTATGTGTCTGGTCCTCTTGTGAAACCTGGGCTCTTTGGCTAGAGCAATGGCGCCAGTGTTATCACATAGGAGAGTCATCGGCCAGTGCACTGGGCACAACTCCGAGATCTGTCATGAACTGCTTCATCCAGACTCCTTCCTTCACCGCTTCCGAAGTGGCGATGTACTCCGCTTCACATGTAGAATCAGCTACCACGCTTTGCTTGGAACTGCACCAGCTTACCGCTCCTCCATTTAGAATATATATGTATCCAGTTTGGGACTTAGAGTCATCTGGATCTGTGTCAAAGCTAGCGTCAACGTAACCCTTTACGACGAGCTCTTGATCACCTCCATAAACGAGAAACATTTCCTTAGTCCTTTTCAGGTACTTAAGGATATTCTTGACCGTTGTCCAATGTTCCGTTCCAGGATCACTTTGAAACCTTTCGGCCATACTTATGGCAAGGCTGACATCTGGTCTTGTGCACAACATCGCATACATTATAGAGCCTATAGCTGAAGCACAGGGGATGACACTCATCTTTTCTCTATCCTCTATAGTCGCTAGGCATTGAGTCTTACTCAACTTCACACCTTGTAAGACAGGCAAGAACCCTTTCTTGGACTGATCCATTTTGAACTTCTTCAAAACCTTATCAAGATATGTGCTTTGTGAAAGTCCTATTAAGCGTCTCGATCTATCTCTATAGATCTTGATGCCTAATATGTAAGCAGCTTCTCCGAGGTCTTTCATCGAAAAACTCTTGTTCAAATATATCTTCACGCTTTCTAAAAGTTCTATATTGTTTCCATCAGCAATATGTCATCCAGATATAATATTAGAAACGCTATAGAGCTCCCACTCACTTTCTTGTAAATACAAGCTTCTCCATAAACTTGTATGAACCCAAATGCTTTGATCACCTCATCAAAGCAAAGATTCCAACTCCGAGATGCTTGCACCAGTCCATAAATGGATCGCTGGAGCTTGCACACTTTGTCAGCATTTTTAGGATCGACAAAACCTTCTGGCTGCATCATATACAACTCATCCTTAAGGAAACCATTAAGGAACGTTGTTTTGACATCCATCTGCCAAATCTCGTAATCAAAAAATGCAGCTATTGCTAACATGATCCTGACGGACTTAAGCATCGCTACGGGAGAGAGAGTTTCATCGTAGTCAACTCCTTGAACTTGTGAAAACCCTTTTGCAACAAGTCGAGCTTTATAGACGGTGACATTACCGTCCGCGTCCGTCTTTTTCTTAAAGATCCATTTATTCTGTATGGCCTTACGATCATATGGTAAGTCCTCCAAAGTCCACACTTTGTTCTCATAAATGGATCCTATCTCAGATTTCATGGCCTCTAGCCATTTGTTGGAATCCGGGCCCACCATCGCTTCTTCATAGCTCGTAGGTTCACTGTTGTCTAACAACATGTCCTCCAAGACAGGATTGCCGTACAATTTAGGGCCGGTACGATTCCTTGTCGACCTATGAGGCTCAGTAGTAACTTGATCTGAAGTTTCATGATCATCATCATTAGCTTCCTCTTCACTTGGTGTAGGCGCTGCAGAAACACCTTTCTACGTCGCGCTACTATCCAACTGAAGTGACGGTTCAATAACCTCATCAAGTTCTACCTTCCTCCCACTCAATTCTTTCGAGAGAAACTCTTTCTCGAGAAAGGAGTCGTTCTTAGCAACAAACACTTTGCCCTCGGATCTGAGATAGAAGGTATACCCAACTGTTTCCTTAGGGTAAAGATACGGGGCACGCCCGTGTAGGTCGACCTTTTAACACTTGGAGGGGGAAGAAGGGAGAAATCAGAAGAGAAAACACGAACACAAGGAAGATCTCCGATCACACATCCGCTAAATCCAATTAAGCACAAAAGATACAAAGATCCAAAGTCAAACAAGCGATACAAAGTAACCGATAGTCGTCTCACTCCGGGGAGATGAGGTCTTGGTATCCCGTGGGATCTTCCCTAGAAGGGGCCTTGGCATCCGCTTCGGATCTTCTCACGTAGAGGTATCTCTCCACGAGGGAAGGAAGTGAATGGAGGTATGCTCAACAATATCCAATGCTAAACATAAGCTAACCCTAATTCGGAGGCGGAGGAGGAGTATATATAGTGCTAGGGACGAAGGGGTAAGTGGGAGAGATACATGGGCCTCGGGCCCGAGTGGTGTCGCTCTGGAAAGGCCAGAAGTTTTGGGCTAGCCGGAAGTTCCGTGCTGGTTCCGGGGAGGTTCCGGGCTGAACAAAGAGTTGGCGCAGGCTTCGGAGGCTGGTTGCACGGGGGGGGGGGGGGGGGGGGGGAGGGGGCAGAAGTTCCGGGCCGGCCGGAAGTTCCAGGGGTCGGAGGTTCCGGGCTAGTTCCGGGCTATCCAGAGAGTTTGCACTCCTAGACTCGCCCGTGGGTCGACGGTGGGCCGAAAGTTCCGGGCTGTCCACAGAGTTGCCCTTGGTGCTTGACTCCTCTTCTTCGAGCGGTTCTTCCCCTTTCACCTCCGAGCTCCGGTTGGCGTCGATGTACCTAAGTATGCACAGAGTCTCTGTTTGAGGTAGCATCGACATTCCATGAGTATGAAAGGAAGAGTCGCAAAGGAGAGAAGTCACCTCGTTTCCAATAGCGCGTGCGCGTGCTCTTGTCATGGGTCCACTTGGGGCTTGATTTGATGGTGTAGGTTTAATGGGGATGATGGTGGGATGCTCCGCATCATCCCCCCCCCTTGGGGAAGATCCGTCCTCGGATCAAGATCTTCATCACCATGAAAAGGGGATAGATCCTTGACGTTGAAGGTGTCACTCATGTTGTACTTGTCGCGGGGGATGTCGATCTTGTAGGCATTGTTGTTGTAGCGTGCCAACACCTTGAAGGGTCCGTCGGCTCGAGGAAGTAGCTTCGACTTGGGTTCGTTGGGGAAGCGGTCCATGCGAAGGTGTAGCCACACAAGATCATCGGTATTGAACACCATGGGGTGCTTGATGAGGTTGCGCTTGTTGGTGATGCGTTCCACTTGACGTTCAATCGTGCGGCTTGTATCGTCATGCATCCGCTTGATGTAGCTTGCCCTTGCACTTGCGTCCATGTTAACGCGCTCTTGGAGTGGTAGAGGAAGGATGTCCAATGGAGACAAAGGGTTGAAGCCGTAGACCACTTCGAAAGGAGATTTACCGGTGGTGGAGTGACTTGCACGATTGTAGGCGTACTCGGCGATGGGGAGGCATTCTTCCCATTCCTTGATGTTCTTCTTGATCAACACGCGTAGGAGAGTAGATAGCGTCCGGTTCGTCACCTCTGTTTGGCCTCGGTTTGCGGATGATAGGCCGAAGAGAATAGAAGCTTGACTCCGAGCTTGGCGCATAGGGTCTTCCAAAAGTAGCTTAGGAACTTGACGTCGCGATCCGAGACAATGGTCTTAGGAACGCCATGTAGTCGCAAGATGTCCCTACAAAAGAGATTTGCAACATGTGAAGCATCGTCTATCTTGTGACATGGAATGAAATGAGCCATTTTGGAAAAGCGGTCCACAACGACAAAAACGGAGTCATGTCCATTTTTAGTTCGTGGCAATCCAAGCACAAAATCCATACTAATGTCTTCCCAAGGTTGGAAAGGTATAGGAAGAGGCATGTAAAGACCATGGGATTGAGCTTTAGACTTAGCTTTGCGGCATGTAGAGCATCGGTTTGAGAAGCGTTCAACATCACGAAACATCTTGGTCCAATAATACTTGTTGGATAGTGTGGCATACGTCTTGTCGCGTCCAAAGTGACCCATAAGTCCTCCACTGTGAGCCTCTTGCAAAAGCAACAAATGAAGAGAAGACTTGGGTATACAAAGTTTGTTAGCACGCATAAGATAGCCATCTTTCATATAATAGTTCTCCCAATAAGGTTTCACTTGGCACATAGTGTAAGGATTAGCAAAAGAAACATCATGCTCATACAAGTCTTTGATATGCTCAAAACCAATAACATTCAATTCAAGTTGAGTAATTAGCATGCATTTGCGGGAAAGAGCATCCGCCACAACGTTTTCCTTACCCTTTATGTATTTGATGACATAGGGAAAAGACTCAATAAATTCACTCCATTTAGCATGCCGTTTAATCAACTTAGTTTGACCCTTAAGGTACTTGAGAGTTTCATGGTCGGTGTGAATGACAAACTCATGAGGTCGCAAATAATGTTCCCACACATGTAAAACTCACACCAAAGCATACAATTCTTTGTCATAGATGGGATAGTTAAGTTGAGCGCCGGAAAGTTTCTCGCTAAAGTAGGCAATTGGGTGCGTCTCTTGCATAAGCACACCACCTATTCCAATACCACTAGCGTCACAATGCACTTCAAATGTTTTATCAAAGTTGGGCAAAGCAAGCAAAGGTGCATGAGTGAGCAAAATTTTAAGTTCATGGAATGCGGTGTCTTGTGAAGGACCCAAAATAAATGGTGTATTCTTCTTGCTCAAAGCATGTAGAGTAGATGCAATAGTGCTAAAGTCCTTGACAAAACGTCGATAGAAACCGGCTAGTCCTAGGAAACTACACACTTGTTGCAAATTCGTTGGTGTAGGCCAAGTTTTAATAGCATCAATCTTAGTTTCATCCACATGAATGCCCTTAGAAGAAACCACAAATCCTAGGAAAACTACCTTCTCAACACCAAAGGTGCATTTCTCCATGTTTGCATAAAGTTGTTCTTTCCTAAGAATTTGCAAAACATCACGAATGTGGGTAGCATGCTCCTCAAGAGACTTGCTAAAGACAAGAATGTCATCAAAATAGACCACAACACAATATCCAATGAGTGGTCCCAACACATAATGCATAACACGCATAAAAGTACCCGGTGCCTCGGATAAGCCCATAGGCATGACTAGCCCTTCATAGAGACCAAACTTTGTTTTGAAAGCCGTTTTCCACTCATCACCCTCTTGTATGCGTATTTGGTAGTAACCACTTTTTAAGTCAATCTTGGAAAATATAGTGGCACCACTAAGTTCATCTAGCATATCATCTAGGCGAGGAATGGGGTGACGATAACGAATGGTAATTGCATTGATAGGACGGCAATCGGAACACATGCGCATACTACCATCTTGCTTAGGTACTAGTATCACCGGAACCGCACAAGGACTCAAACTCTCACGTACATGCCCTTTATCTAGGAGTTTTTGGACTTGCTTTTGTATTTCCTTTGTTTCTTCGGAGTTGACGCGGTAGGGTGCCTTGTTAGGAAGCGGTGCTCCGGGGATGAGGTTGATGCGGTGTTCGATCCCTTGTTTTGGTGGTAGTCCCGTAGGTAGCTCATCGGGGAAAACATCATGGAATTCCTGCAACAATTTAGATAACACAAGAGGAAGATGTTGTGAAGGGTTAATCCGAACGACGACGTCTTTGCACACAAGTACATAGTGAAGAACGTTCGATGTGCTCTCACTCACATCCCTCAAATCTCTTTTGGTGGCTAAAAGAACTATATCTCTCATGTCCCTCATCGTGGAGTCACTCAAATTTGGCTTGTGGCGCTCACTCTCTTTTAAGTGGATCACTCTCTCACTTTTATCTCCACGATGGGATGAAGTTTGTTTGTCGGCGATGACTTGACTTGGAGTCATTGGTCGAAGTACATATTGCTTGCCCTTCATCTTGAAGCTATAGGGATTTGTCCGACCGTTGTGGATGACGCCACGGTCGAATTGCCATGGTCTACGAAGTAGAAGGTGGCAAACGGACATGGGAACCACATCACACTCCAAAGTGTCTCCATAAGCTCCTATCTTGAAGGAAACTTCCACGGTATGTTCAACTTGGAGGGTGTCGGAATCACTTAGCCATTGGACCTTGTAGGGGCGAGGGTGCTTCTTCTTGACCAATTGCAGCTTGGAACAAAGGTCCTCACTTGCCAAACTGTGGCAACTACCGCCGTCGATGATGACCTTGACGGATTTTCCTTGGATGCCCGCCTTGGTGTGGAAGATGTGGCACCGTTGGTCCTCGTCTTCTTGTTGTTGAAGCGTCAAAACCTTGGAGACAACGAGAGCGGGGCTCGGATCGTTGTTGCAAAAGATTTGTGAATCGTCATTTTCATTCACTTGACGAAGCATGGCCACATGCTCCAAAGCTTTCATTTCACCGTCACTCATAGAGTCATAGGTGCCATCTTCTTGAAGGATCATGGTGTGTCTTGTTGGACACTCATATGTCTTGTGGCCTCGGCCTTGGCACGTGAAACACTTGATGGAGCTTGTCTTGGCGGTAGCATCCAGTGTTGGAGTAGAGGATGAAGCTCTCGGCTTGTAGTTGGTTGTAGGAGATCGGCTTGAGGAAGTCATCTTGTCCTTGTAGCTTGACTTGTCGCCGGTAGGTGTTGTAGTTTTTGTAGTCGAAGGTGTTGTGGTTGTAGTAGCTTGAGCACTTGAGCCATAGGTCTTGGAGGAGAACTTGGAGTACTTGTTGTCATCTTGCACTTGTCGTTCCGCCTTGGTCGCTTGATGCACGAGCTCAAGTAGGTTTGAGTATGGTTGGAAGTCGGCAATTTTCTTGACTTGGTAGTTAAGGCCATTCAAGAATCGCGCCATTGTTTGCTCGTCATATTCCTTGACATTGGCTCGGATCATTGCAATCTACATCTCTTGATAGTACTCTTCTACCGACTTAGTGCCTTTCTTGAGTTGTTGTAGCTTCTTGAAGAGATCCCGGTTGTAGTGTGTAGGCACAAAACGAGCTCGCATGAGATCCTTCATTTGGGCCCAAGTGGTGATAGGTGGTTCACCTCTCTCTCTTCTTCGTTCAATGACTTGTTCCCACCAAATAAGGACATAGTCTTGGAACTCAAGTGAAGCCATGGCCATCTTCTTCTCTTCATCATAGTTGTGGAGGCGAAAAATCTTGTCAACTTTGAGTGCCCATGATAGGTAGCCTTCGGTATCATTGCTTCTGGAAAACTTTGGCATTGTGAACTTGAGCTTGCTGAAGCGTTGTTCATCGTTTTGGCGTTGATGCCAAAATCCTTGTCTTGGAGGTGGATCCTCAATGTCTTGGGCTTGTTGACGTTGTTCTTGGCCTTGCTCATCTTCATGCTCGGGTTCGTCATGATGAGCTTGAGGATGGCGATGAGGTGGACGCACTCGGTTGTGCCTTTCTTGGTGCTCCTCTTGGCGATTGGCGTCGTCTTGTCATTGTCGACGAAGTTCTTCTTGTTCTTGTCTAGTTTGACGTTTGCGTTCCTCCAACGCACGAGTAGCATCACGGTGTGCACGTTGGGATTCTAGCGCTTGTTCTTCGCGGTGGCATAGTTCTTCTTCACGGCGTTGTTGTTGGCGTTCTTGTTCCAATGCTTCTTGTTCTTGTTGGGGACGCCTAGCACGCTCGTGAAGTCGATCTTGTAGCCCATTGCCATGGAAGGGATTGTCTGAAGGTTGACGTTGGCGGCCTTGGTGTGAACTTGGACCGGAGTGGCCATCATGGTGATGAGCACGTGCTCGAGGTGGACTCTCGTAGGAAGAGTACTCCGATGAGTGACGACTTGAGTTGCGCCTCCTTGACGATGTAGATGTGGAAGAAGCGCGCTTGACCATCAAGGCACGAATTTCCTCCATTTGGCTTGAGAGCTTGGTGTCGAGGTAGTCCCTTGTCCGTACTTCGGATTCGCGAACGTCGGTGGCGAGGTGCTCGATGTGGTCGTTCAAAGTGTCATGCGATTGGCGCATTGCCTTTTGCGCGCCGAAGAATTGCATCTTGGTGACGAAGGTGGTTTCGTCGTCCTCTTGCTCCTCAAATGTCGGGTTGTGGATGTTTGACCTATCCATAACAACACTCAAGTAGATATAAGTGGAAGAATGAGACGACAATATCAATTACCATTCCACAAGTTTGAAAATAGATCAAAGATCACTCAATATGCAAATGTGGAAGAAGTAGAATTGGTACCGAAGATCGTCCTTCTCACACCTGGACAAATAAGGCTTATAGAGGAGCTGTTGGGGAACGTTGCATGGAAAACAAAATAAATTATACGCACACGCAAGATCTATCCATGGAGATGCATAGCTATGAGAGGGGGAGTGTGTCTACGTACCCTCGTAGACCGTAAGCGGAAGCGTTAGAACAACGCGGTTGATGTCGTCGAACAACTTCAGGATCCAACCGACCGAGCACCGAACGTACGGCACCTCCGCGTTCAGCACACGTTCAGCTCGGTGACGTCCTCGACTTCTTGATCCAGCAAGACGGCGAGGTAGTGGATGAGTTCCGGCAGCACGACGGCATGGTGACGGTGATGGTGATGCTATCTCCGCAGGGCTTCGCCCAAGCACTGCGAAAATATGACCGAGGGACGGAACTGTGGAGGGGGGCGCCGCACACGGCTAAGACAATGTTGTGTTCTCTGGGGTGGCCCCTCTCCTCTATTTATATATGTGTAGGGGCTTGGAGTAGAAGGAATAGTGCCACGTGAACAGTAACCATGAATAGTACACACGTGGACTTGGACTTCAAAGTCCAATCCTATTCCTACTAGGACTCTCCCTTTTTTCCTTCCCTAGCTGCGTGGGCTTTTGAGGACTTGGTGCGCCTGGCCCAATAAGGCCAGGGCGCCTCCCCTTAGCCCATGCCAGCCCTTTGGGATGTGGTGGACCCACTTGTGGACTTCCGGACCCCTCCGGAATCCTCCGGAACCTTCTAGAAGCTTCCCGGTACAATACCGAAAAAACTGCACCTTTTTCCGGAACCCAAAATATGACTTCCCATATATAAATCTTTACCTCTCGACCATTCCAAGACTCCTCGTGACGTCCGGGATCTCATCCGGGACTCCGAACAACATTCGGTTACCAATTCACATAACTCATATAACACTATATCATCAACGAACGTTAAGCGTGCGAACCCTACGGGTTCGGGAATGATGTAGACATGACCGAGACGCCTCTCCGATCAATAATCAATAGCGGAACCTAGATGCCCATATTGGTTCCTACATATTCCACGAAGATCTTATCGGTCGAACCGCAATGACAACATACGTAATTCCCTTTGTCCGTCGGTATGTTACTTGCCCGAGATTCGATCGTCGGTATCTCCATACCTAGTTCAATCTCGTTACCGGCAAGTCTCTTTACTCGTTCCGTAATACATCATCTCGTAACTAACTCCTTAGTCACTTTGCTTGCAAGCTTCTTATGATGTGCATTACCGAGAGGGCCCAGAGATACCTCTCCGAAACACGGAGTGACAAATCCCAGTCTCGATCCATGCCAACTCAACAGACACCTTCGGAGATACCTGTAGAGCATCTTTATGATCACCCAGTTACGTTGTGACGTTTGATAGCACACAAGGTATTCCTCCGGTATCCGGGAGTTGCATGATCTCATGGTCGTAGGAACATGTATTTGACATTCAAGAAAGCAGTAGCAATAAACAGAACGATCATATGCTAAGCTAACAGATGGGTCTTGTCCATCACATCATTCTCCTAATGATGTGATCCCGTTATCAAATGACAACTCATGTCTATGGTTAGGAAACCTTAACCATCTTTGATCAACGAGCTAGTCTAGTAGAGGCTCACTAGGGACACAGTATTTGTTTATGTATTCACACATGTATTTAAGTTTCCGGTCAATACAATTCTAGCATGAATAATAAACCTTTATCATGAACAAGGAAATATAAAATAATAACAACTTTATTATTGACTCTAGGGCATATTTCCATCAGTCTCCCACTTGCACTAGAGTCAATAATCTAGTTCACATCGCCATGTGATTAACACCCAAGAGTTCACTAGAGTCAATAATCTAGTTCACATCACCATATGATTAACACTCAAAGAGTTCTAAGGTGTGATAATGTTTTGCTCGTGAGAGAGAATTTTAGTCAATGGGTCTGCAATATTCAGACCCATGTGTACTTTGCAAATCCTTATGTCATACTATAGATGCTGCTATCACGCTTTACTTGGAGCTATTCCAAATGACTGCTCCATTATACGTATCCGGTTTGCTACTCAGAGATATCCAGATTGGTGTCAAAGCTTGCATCGATGTAACCCTTTACGACGAACTCTTTATCACCTCCATAATCGAGAAACATTTCCTTAGTCCTTTAGTTACTAAGGATAATTTTGACCGTTGTCCAGTGATCCACTCCTGGATCACTCTTGTACCCCCTTTGCCAGACACATGGCAAGGCACACATTAGGTGTGGTACACAACATGGCATACATTATAGAACCTATGGCTGAGGCATAGGGAATGACTTTCATTCTCTCTCTATCTTCTGCCGTGGTCGAGCTTTGAGTCTTACTCAACTTTACACCTTACAATACAGGCAAGAACTCCTTCTTTGACTGATCCATTTTGAACTCCTTCAAAATCTTGTCAAGGTATGTACTCATTGAAAGTCTTATCAAGCGTCTTGATCTATCTCTATAGATCTTGATGCCCAATATATAAGCAGCTTCACCGAGGTCTTTCATTCAAGTATCCTTTTATGCCATCCAGAAATTCTATATCATTTCCAATCAACAATATGTCATCCACATATAATATTAGAAATGCTACAGAGCTCCCACTCACTTTCTTGTAAATACAGGCTTCACCGTAAGTCTGTACAAAACCATATGCTTTGATCACCTCATCAAGGCGTATATTCCAACTCCGAGATGCTTGCACCAGTCCATAGATGGATCGCTGGAGCTTGCACACTTTGTTAGCACCCTTAGGATCGACAAAACCTTCTGGTTGCATCATATACAACTCTTCTTTGAGAAAACCATTAAGGAATGCAGTTTTGACATCCATTTGCCAGATCATAAAATGCGGCAATTGCTAACATGATTCGGACAGACTTAAGCATCGCTATGGGCAAGGTTTTAAATAGCGGATAGCGGGGTGATAGCGGATTGAGGTCGGCGTAGCGGAATGCGGATAGCGGGCGATATTGCGGACGCTATGTCCCCATAGCGGATTTGTAAAAGCACTTGCAAATTTGAGATTGTTATGTATATTTCTAAGCTATTGACAACAATACAAGTACTAAATTGAATAATTTTCATTTATATAAGCATCTAGACTAAAAACTGGTCCATCTGGACAATATTCAATCATGTAACCATGCAAACAAATAATATTAATATGAGTGTATGTATGACACAACACATAGACTATATAAGTCTGGTCCACCTAGATAACTGGTTCATCATTAAATAAATAAGTTCAGGCTTCAAAAGCACAATCAGGAGCTAGCAATATCATAAATTTAAACATTCGTAGTCCATGATCCATCAGACCATCGCCTGATTACCATCAATCCATCACATAATTAAAAAACAGAAATAAGTGCATCACAAATTAACATAGTTGACAGCAAGAGTGCATGACACCATCAGACCACGACCATCACGCAAAATGAAACAAATTCAGGTCAGATCAAGATGCACAAGTCATTCGCCATCCTCTTCATCTTCAAGAGTTAGATCAATGTCCACTTCTTGGTCTTCTCCATCACTGTCTTCCTTAGCTTCTTGGTTCTCCTCCTCTTCTTCTACTGCTTCCTCTTCTTCATCCTCTTCCTCAACATCAGTAGTAGTGCAAGCTCTTTTGCCTCTAGTTCTTGAAGCTACAGATTTTTGTTTCCTTTTCAAATTGTTGGCAACTTCAGCTTCATCTTCAGATGCCTCGTCATCTTGTAGTAGCTCTTCATCCAACATCCACTCATTTGGTGGCGCATCTTCTATGTACTTTGCGACCAATGGGTCCCTTTCCCTCTCAGAGTACTTTGAGTCTAGCCTCTTGTTGAACATCACATAAACAAGATCATTCAACTTCTTCTGACCTAGTCTGGTTCTCTTCTTTGAATGTACCTACAACAAAAATACAGTAGCACATGCCATTTATTAATTCACATGATGCAGGAAACTTATCAATTGAGGAATAGCTGAACATGGGATGTTATTACCCTCTCAAATGCAGACCAATTTCTTTCACATGCCGAAGAACTGCAAGTCAAGCTCAAGATTCTAATAGCCATCTTCTTCAAGTCCTTTGCAGAAGTTCCATGCACAGTCCACCATCTTGCTGCAAACAAGCAAGTCAAACAAATAAATAAGTACAACGCTACCAAGTTGCAACATTCAAGAAAGAATTTCAGTAGTTCTAGCGTTCTTACCAGGACTGATAGTTGCTACTTTGCGTTGTCTAACGGCCATTTCAGTTCCAAATGAATCTATGGCTTCAGTGTAATAACTAAGCTGGGAGACAATTTGGTCTTGCACCTCTGAGTTATTCTTGTACATAACAGATGCACACTCAATGACTGCTTCCATGAAATCTTCTTCAGCCATTTCATTCTGTCTATCATAGTAGAAGAAAGGGTTTAAGAAATAACCAGCTTTGTGCAGCGCTGTTTTCATCTTGTTATCCCACCTTTTATCTATGATCTCCCAAATAGGACCATATTGTTTCTCAACATGGTTGACACGTGCTGCTATTTCTTGCTTTGCTTGCAGAAGATCACCATATAAGAACCCCATGGCTGGAGTGTCTCCATCGACCCGCCTAAGTACATTTGCGAGTGGCTCAAAATAATTCACTAGCAGGTTTATCTTGGCCCAAAACCTATTGTCCATTACCAGCTTGTACACACGTTTTCCCAATGGCTTCTTAGCATAACTACTGCCAGCCCAATCATTTGATGCAAACATTAGCTTCAATTGCTTTCTCTTCCCATACAAACTCTTCAAGTTCAGGTAATGACTTGCAAATCTAGTAGCACCAGCTCTAACCAAATCACCTTTGGTATACTTGCGAAGAATGGCCAACAACCTAGTGTGTGCATAAAAGAAATTTGTGATGGTCTTACCATTGGTAATTGTTGAGCTGACTACAGGTATATTACCAATGTCCTGGAGCATGAGGTTGATTGTGTGGGCTGCACATGAGGTCCAAAATATGTGAGGGTGCTTCTGCTTAAGTAACTTGGCTGCCGCAAGATTGTTACTTGCATTGTCCGTGACTACTTGCACAACCTTTTCAGCACCAATTTCAGAAATGCAAGTCATCACCAAGCTGAAGATGAACTTAGCATCATGAACCTCTAGTGAAGCTTCAATGGCACGGAGGAAACACACGCCTCTAGAAGAATGAGCAACCAAATTCATTAAGCTCCTTCCACGACGATCTGTCCAAGCATCAGTCATTATAGAGCATCCAGTACCAGCCCATGCCTCCTTTTGGACCTTCAACATTTCATCTACCTTGCTGACTTGTATCTTCAGCAAAGGATTGGCAAGTTGATAAGGTGTTGGTGGCTTCAATCCCGGACCAAATTGTCCAATTGCTTCTACCATTCGAGCAAATGATTTAAGACTAGCAATATTATGAGCAAGGGCACCCTCAATAAAGAAGTCACATATATAATCATAAGTTATCTTTGCTTCTTTGACCTTGTAATGTGCATTCATGGTTGTTTGCTTTGCTACTCCTGGCCGTGCCCGGTACTTGTCCATTGGACCCTTGGTCCGAGGCTTCTTAGGAAGTGCAGAGTCAACAATTGCGCAATCTGAAGAACCCTCATTCCCACTTTGATCGTACATCTCTCTAACCTCCTGCCGCAGCTCCAACATTTTGTTCAGTGATTTATCCTTCTTTTTCTCCTTCTCAGCTATCACTGCAATCATCTGCTCTTTAACATGATCAAGAACTTGTGTGCAAGGTGTACAATCCTTCCTTATTCCAGCCAAGTGCTTTTTAAATCTGGTAATGCCACCATTGAAAAAGTTCAAGCAATATTTGCATCCAACTCTGTTCTTGGTCCTGAACTCATCAGTAATTGGTAAAGCATGCTCCCAGGCTGCGTCTTTTCTTGTTCTTCCGCTTGCGGCAGCGGAGGAAGCCCCTGATGCTACTGAAGACATTGTGCTAGTAGCCTACTGCTGCAGAAAAATAAATAAACATAAGCTATTTGCAGAAAAAAAAGTAAACATTTATCAGTATAAGTGTATAACAATTGTACTGTGCAAGTTTATCAGTAAGAACTTAATTTATAGAACAAAATTTAACAGTATTAACAAAAGGCTGAGACTGTAGTCACTGTACTATGAAAGTGTATCACTACAAAATGAATTTATAAAAAAAAATAGTACAGTACTGAGTGCTGTCTACTGGACTAGTTCATCAGTATAAACTAAATCTGTTCAGTGATGCATCTGCTACTTGCTCTAGCTTAGGAGTTAGGAGAACCATGGTGAGTAGTGAGCGGTGTACAAATAAAAAGCAGACTATGTGCATGACGTACTAATCTGAGCTTCCCCCAATTTGTCTACTAGGCTATGCATCGATCTGTACAAACTAAAACAAGAGAAAAGCCTATACCTTGATCCCTTGAGATGGTGAAGCGTTGTGAGAAGTGAGCTGCCGGAGCCGGACTGATGGAGCAGCTAGGAAACAGAGCGGCCGGACTGGGACGTCGAGCAGTCGGACGAGCGCCGAGCCGTGCAGGAAGTGGCTGCCCAGCAATGTACGGGAAGAGAGCGAGGGCTAGGGGAGTTGCGCCATCCGGTGCTCTCTTCTCCGCCTCTCCCTCCGGCCTCCGGTCGTCCGGCGTCAGCCGTGCCGTCGCTGGATCTTGGGGAGGCGCCAGCCGCCAACCAAAGAGAAGGAGCAGAGGAGGAATGAGTCGATTAGGTTTAGGGTTGTCCGGTTGGGTGCGCGTCTCATATTTATACATGGTATATTTGTCCGCTATGACCGCATCTAAGACTATGCTAAACGTCCGCTATTGCGCTCTGACAGCCGCTATTGCGGCCGCATCGTGACAATCACGCTATATTCGAGCGCAGCGCTCGACTTGTAGCGGCTAGGCCACGCTACCGCAATAGCGGCCGCAATAGCGGTCATAGCGGCTGCTATTTAAAACCTTGGCTACGGGTGAGAAAGTCTCATCGTAGTCAACCCCTTGAACTTGTCGAAAACCTTTCGCGACAAGTCGAGCTTTGTAGACAGTGATATTACCATTAGCGTTTGTCTTCCTCTTAAAAATCCATTTATTCTCAATGGCTTGCCGATCATCGGGCAAGTCCACCAAAGTCCATACTTTGTTCTCATACATGGATCCTATCTCAGATTTCATGGCCTCAAGCCATTTGTCAGAATCTGGGCTCATCATAGCTTCTTCATAGTTCGTAGGTTCGCCGTTGTCTAACAACATGACTTCCAGAACAGGATTACCGTACCACTCTGTTGCGGAACGTACTCTAGTCGACCTACGAGGTTCAGTAGTAACTTGATCTAAAGTTTCATGATCTTCACCATTATCTTCCTCTCTTATTGGTGTAGGCATCACGGTAACGGTTTTCTCTGATGAGCTACTTTCCAATTCGAGAGAAGGTACAATTACCTCATCAAGTTCTACTTTCCTCCCACTCACTTCTTTCGAGAGAAACTCCTTCTCTAGAAAGGACCCATTCTTGGCAACAAAGACCTTGCCTTCGAATCTGTGGTAGAAGGTGTACCCAATTGTTTCTTTAGGGTATCCTATGAAGACGCACTTCTCCGCTTTGGGTTCGAGCTTATCAGGTTTAAGCTTTTTCACATAAGCATCGCATCTCCAAACTTTAAAAAATGACAGCTTAGGTTTCTTGCCAAACCACAGTTCATACGGTGTCGTCTCAACGGATTTAGACGGTGCCCTATTTAACGTGAATGTAGCTGTATCTAATGCATAACCCCAAAACTATAGTGGCAAATCGGTAAGAGACATCATAGAACACACCATATCCAATAAAGTACGGTTACGACGTTCGGACACACCATTACGCTGTGGTGTTCCAGGTGGCGTGAGTTGTGAAACAATTCCACATTTTCTTAAATGAAGGCCAAACTCGTAACTCAAATATTCGCCTCCGCGATCAGATCGTAGAAACTTTATTTTCTTGTTACGATGATTCTCTACTTCACTCTGAAATTCTTTGAACTTTTCAAATGTTTCAGACTTGTGTTTCATCAAGTAGATATACCCATATCTACTCAAATCATCTGTGAAGGTTAGAAAATAACGATACCCGCCGCGTGCTTCAACATTCATCGGACCGCATACATCGGTATGTATTATTTCCAACAAATCAGTAGCTCGCTGCATTGTTCCGGAGAACGGAGTTTTAGTCATCTTGCCCATGAGGCATGGTTCGCAAGTATCAAATGATTCATAATCAAGAGATTCCAAAAGTCCATCCGCATGGAGTTTCTTCATGCGCTTTACACCAATATGACCTAAACGGCAGTGCCACAAGTATGTTGCACTATCATTATCAACTTTGCATCTTTTGGCATCAATATTATGAATATGTGTATCACTACGATCGAGATTCAACAAGAATAGACCATTCACAAAAGGTGCGTGACCATAAAAGATGTTACTCATATAAATAGAACAACCATTATTCTCTGACTTAAATGAATAACCGTCTCGCAATAAACAAGATCCAGATATAATGTTCATGCTCAACGTTGGCACCAAATAACAATTATTGAGGTCTAAAACTAATCCCGAAGGTAGATGTAGAGGTAGCGTGCCGACGGCGATCACATCAACCTTGGAACCATTCCCGACGTGCATCGTCACCTCGTCCTTAGCCAATCTTCGCTTATTCCGTAGCTCCTGTTTCGAGTTACAAATATGAGCAACCGAACCAGTATCAAATACCCAGGTGGTACTGCGAGCATTAGTGAGGAACACATCAATAACATGTATATCAAATATACCTTAGCTCACTTTGCCATCCTTCTTATCCGCCAAATACTTGGGGCAGTTCTGCTTCCAGTGACCAGTCCCTTTGCAGTAGAAGCACTCTGTTTCAGGCCTGGGTCCAGCTTTGGGTTTCTTCGTGGGAGCGGCAACTTGCTTGCCGTTTTTCTTGAAGTTCCCCTTCTTTCCCTTGCCCTTTTTCTTGAAACTAGTGGTTTTGTTAACCATTAACACTTGATGCTCCTTCTTGATTTCTACCTCCGCTGATTTCAGCATCGCGAAGAGCTCGGGAATTGTTTTCTCCATCCCTTGCATATTATAGTTCATCACGAAGCCTTTATAGCTTGGTGGCAGTGACTGAAGAACTCTGTCAATAACACTCTCAACCGGAAGATCAATTCCCAGCTGAGTCAAGTGGTTGTGGTACCCAGACATTCTGAGTATGTGTTCACTGATAGAACCGTTCTCCTCCATCTTACAGCTAAAGAACTTGTTGGAGACTTCATATCTCTCAACCCGGGCATTAGCTTGAAATATCAATTTCAGCTCTTGGAACATCTCATATGCTCCGTGGCGTTCAAAACGCTTTTGCAGTCCCGGTTCTAAGCCGTAGAGCATGGCACACTGAACTATCGAGTAGTCATCAGATCGAGCCTGCCAGGCGTTCACAACGTCTGCAGCAGCTCCTGCAGCAGGTCCATCACCTAGCGGTGCATCAAGGACATAATTCTTCTGTGTAGCAATGAGGATAATCCTCAAGTTACGGACCCAGTCCGTGTAGTTGCTACCATCATCTTTCAACTTAGCTTTCTCTAGGAACGCATTAAAATTCAACGGAACAGTAGCACGGGCCATTTATCTACAACATAGATATGCAAAGAAACTATCAAGACTAAGTTCATGATAAATTAAGTTCAATTAATCAAATTACTAATGAACTCCCACTTAAATTAACACCCCTCAAGTTAACTAAGTGTTACATGATCCAAATCAACTAGCCCATGTCCGATCATCACGTGAGATGGGATAGTCATCAATGGTGAACATCTCCATGTTGATCATATCTACTATATGAATCATGTTCGACCTTTCGGTCTCCAGTGTTCCGAGACCATGTCTGTACATGCTAGGCTTGTCAAGTTTAACCCAAGTATTCTGCTTGTGTAAAACTGGCTTACACCCGTTGTATGTGAACGTAGAATCTATCACACCCGATCATCACGAGGTGCTTCGAAACGACGAACTTTAGCAACGGTGCATACTCGGGGAGAACACTTTTATCTTGAAATTTAGTGAAGGGATCATCTTATAATGCTACCGTCATTCTAAGCAAAATAAGATGCATAAAGGATAAACATCACATGCAATCAAAATATGTGACATGATATGGCCATCATCATCTTGTGCTTTTGATCTCCATCTCCAAAGCATCGTCATGATCTCCATCGTCACCGGCTCGACACCTTGATCTCCATCGTTGCGTCGTGGTCGTCTCGCCAACTATTGCTTCTACAACTATTGCTAACGCATAGCGATAAAGTAAACCAATTACATGGCGCTTGCATTTCATACAATAAAGAGACAACCATAAGGCTCCTGCCGGTTGCTGATAAATTACAAAACATGATCATCTCATACAATAAAGTATATCATATCATGTCTTGGCCATATCACATCACAGCATACCCTGCAAAAACAAGTTAGATGTCCTCTACTTTGTTGTTGCAAGTTTTACGTGGCTGCTACGGGCTTCTAGCAAGAACCGTTCTTACCTACGACACAAAACCACAACGGTGATTTATCAAGTTTGCTGTTTTAACCTTCAACAAGGACCGGCCGCAGTCAAATTTGATTCAACTAAAGTAGGAGAAACAGACACCCGCCAGCCACCTTTATGCAAAACAAGTTGCATGTCTGTCGGTGGAACCGGTCTCATGTACGTGGACATGTAAGGTTGGTCCGGGCCACTTCATCTTACAATACCGCCGAATCAAAATTAGATGTTGGTGGTAAGCAGTATGACGATCACCGCCCACAACTCTTTGTGTTCTACTCGTGCATATCATCTACGCATAGACCTGGCTCATGATGCCACTGTTGGGGAACGTTGCATGGAAAACAAAAAAAATTCTACGCACACGCAAGATCTATCCATGGAGATGCATAGCTATGAGAGGGGGAGTGTGTCTACGTACCCTCGTAGACCGTAAGCGGAAGCGTTAGAACAACGCGGTTGATGTCGTCGAACAACTTCAGGATCCAACCGACCGAGCACCGAACGTACGACACCTCCGCGTTCAGCACACGTTCAGCTCGGTGACGTCCTCGACTTCTTGATCCAGCAAGACGGCGAGGTAGTGGATGAGTTCCGGCAGCACGACGGCATGGTGACGGTGATGGTGATGCTATCTCCGCAGGGCTTCGCCCAAGCACTGCGAAAATATGACCGAGGGACGGAACTGTGGAGGGGGGCGCCGCACACGGCTAAGACAATGTTGTGTTCTCTGGGGTGGCCCCTCTCCTCTATTTATATATGTGTAGGGGCTTGGAGTAGAAGGAATAGTGCCACGTGAACAGTAACCGTGAATAGTACACACGTGGACTTGGACTTCAAAGTCCAATCCTATTCCTACTAGGACTCTCCCTTTTTTCCTTCCCTAGCTGCGTGGGCTTTTGAGGACTTGGTGCGCCTGGCCCAATAAGGCCAGGGCGCCTCCCCTTAGCCCATGCCAGCCCTTTGGGATGTGGTGGACCCACTTGTGGACTTCCGGACCCCTCCGGAATCCTCCGGAACCTTCTAGAAGCTTCCCGGTACAATACCGAAAAAACTGCACCTTTTTCCGGAACCCAAAATATGACTTCCCATATATAAATCTTTACCTCTCGACCATTCCAAGACTCCTCGTGACGTCCGGGATCTCATCCGGGACTCCGAACAACATTCGGTTACCAATTCACATAACTCATATAACACTATATCGTCAACGAACGTTAAGCGTGCGGACCCTACGGGTTCGGGAATGATGTAGACATGACCGAGACGCCTCTCCGGTCAATAATCAATAGCGGAACCTGGATGCCCATATTGGTTCCTACATATTCCACGAAGATCTTATCGGTCGAACCGCAATGACAACATACGTAATTCCCTTTGTCCGTCGGTATGTTACTTGCCCGAGATTCGATCGTCGGTATCTCCATACCTAGTTCAATCTCGTTACCGGCAAGTCTCTTTACTCGTTCCGTAATACATCATCCCGTAACTAACTCCTTAGTCACTTTGCTTGCAAGCTTCTTATGATGTGCATTACCGAGAGGGCCCAGAGATACCTCTCCGAAACACGGAGTGACAAATCCCAGTCTCGATCCATGCCAACTCAACAGACACCTTCGGAGATACCTGTAGAGCATCTTTATGATCACCCAATTACGTTGTGATGTTTGATAGCACACAAGGTATTCCTCCGGTATCCGGGAGTTGCATGATCTCATGGTCGTAGGAACATGTATTTGACATTCAAGAAAGCAGTAGCAATAAACAGAACGATCATATGCTAAGCTAACAGATGGGTCTTGTCCATCACATCATTCTCCTAATGATGTGATCCCGTTATCAAATGACAACTCATGTCTATGGTTAGGAAACCTTAACCATCTTTGATCAACGAGCTAGTCTAGTAGAGGTTCACTAGGGACACATTATTTGTTTATGTATTCACACATGTATTTAAGTTTCCGGTCAATACAATTCTAGCATGAATAATAAACCTTTATCATGAACAAGGAAATATAAAATAATAACAACTTTATTATTGACTCTAGGGCATATTTCCATCAGTCTCCCACTTGCACTAGAGTCAATAATCTAGTTCACATCGCCATGTGATTAACACCCAAGAGTTCACTAGAGTCAATAATCTAGTTCACATCACCATGTGATTAACACTCAAAGAGTTCTAAGGTGTGATAATGTTTTGCTCATGAGAGAGAATTTTAGTCAATGGGTCTGCAATATTCAGACCCATGTGTACTTTGCAAATCCTTATGTCATACTATAGATGCTGCTATCACGCTTTACTTGGAGCTATTCCAAATGACTGCTCCATTATACGTATCCGGTTTGCTACTCAGAGATATCCAGATTGGTGTCAAAGCTTGCATCGACGTAACCCTTTACGACGAACTCTTTATCACCTCCATAATCGAGAAACATTTCCTTAGTCCTTTAGTTACTAAGGATAATTTTGACCGTTGTCCAGTGATCCACTCCTGGATCACTCTTGTACCCCCTTTGCCAGACACGTGGCAAGGCACACATTAGGTGTGGTACACAGCATGGCATACATTATAGAACCTATGGCTGAGGCATAGGGAGACAATGTAGATCAATAACAATGAGTATACACGAAAACACACACATGGAAGAAAATTGGGGTCGTGCAACCAAGGATGAGCCAAAATGTGGAATCCACGGAAAACGCTCGTGTTGCACAACACTAGAGAAACGCTAGCACGATTGCTCAAATGGGCGTGATACGAACTTGTGCACAACCTATAAGAAACAAAACGTGTCGTCTTCCTATGCCCGACTGTCGGGGCACGGATGCTCACGATCACCTATGGGGCCAGAGGCCCCTTGTGGTTCGGCAAGGGGGTCACGTTGCACAAAGAGCGGAGAGCGTGCGACGGCGCGACGATCAGGACACAGGCGATTTACCCAGGTTCGGGCCGCTGCTAAGCATCAAACCCTACTCCTGCTTTTTGGTGGATTGATTGGAAGGACACGAGTGGTGCCTTGCGCTCTATCCCGGCAAGGTATGCCTTCGGGGAAAGAGCTACTAGGTGAGTACAGACGTTCGGGGGTCCGAATCCTGAGCTAGGTTGCCTTGGGCTGCCGCGTCCAGGCTTGGGCTGCCGCGTCGGGCTTGTTGGAGTCTGGTCTTGATCATTCTTTGGGTTTGCACGAATGTTGAAGGGTTCAGCTACTACCGCATGTGCATAAGTCAAGGGCACTGGGTACCCATGTACTAGTGCACCGACAGGAGCCCCCGGGTCTGGCCCACACACGCTCGTCAAGTGCCGTTGGGTCAGGCCCAAAATCTATGCACAGGCGCGCAATGGGAGGGAGTAACTGCCAATTTATTGGTCAGCACTGACCCACCACCTCAGGCCGTTTCCGCCACGCGCGCCGCATGCATAGCGGGGGGGGGGGGGCTAGCGACGGGCGCGCGTGACTTAAAGTCCTGGTCGTGGCAGAAACCGCGGTGCCATGGATTGGAGCAATGGGGCGGTTACCTGTTCACCCGTGATCGTGGGTGGTGGAATTGGTGGAGATGGGCGGCGTCTTTTGGAGTGGAGGAGAGCCAGCCCCCTCGTTATCCCCTATAAATTGGGGGTCGCGAGGGGCGATGCTTATCCATCCTTTCTTCCTCCTGGAGTTCGAATCCACAGAGCTCGCCCTTCTGCTCCCTTGTCTTGAGCCGCGCTCGCTGCTAGTATGCCCAGGGGACGAGGACGTCCTCTGGCCTCCGCTTCAACGGTGAGGGCTTCCCGTCGGGATCATGCCACCGCTTCAGTCGTGGAGGTGGAGGGCGGTTCGAGTGCGCGTGGTGGAGGGGCCGGAAGGGGCCGAAGTCGACGCGGGGCCCGCGGCCGGGGAAGACGGAGTGCTGCTTCTCTTACTCCGCCGTCATCAGACCCTCCCCTCGAGGAGGCCCATGCCGAGGGAACGGCGCTGGAGTTCGTCATCAAGCTGCATGGCCCTCCCCGTAGCCGCCTGCGCCTCCCTCTGCTCTTTTTCTCTTTGTAACCTACCCCTAGGGGAGAAATTCAAATAAAGAGTTATTAAAAAGGGTGCTTTCTTATGTAATCTCTATCCCATTTGTATCGGAAATGAATGAGAAAAGGTGTTGTTTTTCTTTCGCAAGTACTATCCCTTTCCCTTCCTTATTTATACTGTATCGGTCTGTTTTGTCCTTGCTACACAGAGCTACTTGCTGGGTCATCATTCAAACCACGAGTGCCAAAAAAGGGAAATGAGCCCCCGGCAACAGGTTGGCGTTGTTCCCCGGCAGAGCTCCTTGTCAGTGTCGGCGCCGCCACCCCCCCCCCCCCCCACACACACACACACAGACAGTTGTTTAAACAAGGACAGGGGGACGGCTCGTCCCGACAAGGGTTTTCACCACGTGGATGACTCCACCACCCGCAGTAAGGAAGATACTAAGGATTTCCTTGAGGAATCGAAAGGTACTGAACTTGGGATATGCGATATACTTATCTTTTCTAAGCAGTATCCCCTTTCAGAGCGTGATGGGCCGCCATCCTTGTTTCCTTGTTTCCCTTCCCTGTTTTCCCGATGGTCAAACATGTAGGGTGAGAACAGTAACAAAGATTACGGGTTCATCAAGTATTCTAGCAAATCTTTAAAAGCGATAACATTGCAGTCATAAAAATGCATAATGAGCATGTAAAAATGATGATTTGATGCAATGCCTAGCTTTATTATTGTTGCACAGGGTCTGCGCCTGGCTTAGTACAAAGGGTTACATGCAACATCGGCAAGGCTTGTACAAATGGTGGCTGCCGGGGACTGAACCCGGCAGCCGCGCCTTACGGGTAGAACTTACGAAGATGCTCAATGTTCCATGACTTAAGCACCTTGGTGCCATCTTCGGTCTCCAGACGGACCGCGCCAGGTCTGGTGACTCGTGCTACCCGGTAAGGGCCTTCCCACTTAGGCGTCAACTTGTTAGCACCCTTGGCGGACTAAACACGCCTAAGGACAAGGTCGCCTTCCTCAAGGCTCCGGGCATGGACCTTGCGACTATGGTAGCGGCGCAGGGCTTGCTAGTAACATGCAGCACACACCGCAGCCCGGAGACGGTCTTCCTCGAGGAGCATGGCATCATCATGCCGTAGCTGTTGTTGCTCTACTTCATCGTAGGCAAGCACTCGAGGTGACCCGTATATGAGTTCCGTGGGGAGTACTGCTTCTGCCCCGTACACTAGGGAGAACGGCGTCTGGCCAGTAGCTCGATTTAGTGTCGTCCTGAGGGACCAAAGAACCACCGGCAGCTCGTCTATCCAGCGCCTGCCACTCTTCTGCAGCTTATCAAAAATCCTTGTCTTGAGCCCTCGCAGCACTTTAGCATTCATTCTCTCGACTTGCCCGTTGCTCCTTGGGTGGGCAACATAGGCGAAGGAGACCTTCCTTCCAAGGCTTTGGATATATTGCATGAAGGCGCGGCTCGTGAACTGGGTGCCGTTGTGAGTGATCACTCTGTTAGGCACTCCAAAGCGGCACACCAGTCCTTTCATGAACTTGATAGCTGACTGCGCGGTCACCTTTCTCACCGGTTCCACCTCAGGCCACTTTGTGAACTTGTCAGTTGCCACGAACAAGAACTCAAAGCCCCCGACAGCACGGGGGAAGGGGCCCAGAATATTGAGCCCCCAGACCGAGAATGGCCAAGATAGAGGGATTGTTTGCAGGGCTTGTGCTGGTTGATGGATGTTCTTGGAATGGAACTGGCAGGCTTCACACTTGGTGACCAACTCAGTGGCGTCCTAGAGGGCAGTGGGCCAATAGAAACCCTGTCAGAAAGCTTTCCCGACAAGGACCCTTGATCCAATGTGGGAACCACATACTCCTCCGTGAATCTCCGCCAAGAGCTTCAGTCCATCCTCCCGGCAGATACACCTTAATTTCACACTATTCGGTCGTCTTCTGTACAGGGTGTCATCGACAAACTGGTACATACTTGACCGACGGGCTACTCTTTTGGCTTCCTCTTGCTCTTCGGGGAGTTCACCTATTTGAAGGAAATGGACTGTATGTTGCGCCCAGGTTGGAGCCTGCGGCTCGACAACAAGGACTAAAGGCGTCTCCTCGTCTCCGGGAGCGCTTGTCTCAACCGTGAGAACCTGAGGTCCTGCGGGAGGGAGCTGCTCGTCAACCAGAATGGGATTTTCCCCGACGGCCTCTCTACCAGCGGCTTCGGGAAGCTCTGCCGAGAAATGCTTGCTGGAGTTCAGCTTCCTTATCTTCTTGGACATCGCCGATGGGGATACTGATGGTTGAGTGAGGCGGAGAACAAAAGTCCCTAGTTCCACAGGAAGCTTCTGCGCAACGCACTTCGATAGATGGTCAGCAATGCAGTTTTCTGCTCGTGGTACGTGCTCTGTTGGCAGTCCATCAAAGTGCTCCTCCAATTTCCTCAGTTCTTCCACGTATGCCTCCATCAACGGGCTATGGTAATCCTTGTTGACTTGCTTCACCACAAGCTGAGAATCTCCTCGGACAATCAGCCTCTTTATTCCCAACTCCACCGCGATTGTAAGTCCAGCAAGGAGCCCCTCGTACTCAGCAGTATTGTTGGTGGCTTCCTCTCGGGGAAAGTGCATTTGGACGACGTACTTGAGGTGCTCTCCGGTAGGGGCAATGAGGAGCACGCCTGCTCCAGCACCCTAGAGTGAGAAAGCGCCGTCAAAGTACATGATCCAATCCTTGGGTGCTTCTTTGCCGGGGAGGATTGTCTCTGGAGCTTCATCATCTGGCGTGGGTGTCCATTCTGCAATAAACTCCGCCAACGCCCTGCTTTGAATGGTGGAAGTGCTCTCATACTTTAATCCGAAACTTGACAATTCTAATGCCCACTCAACTATCCTGCAAGTGGCTTCGGGGTTCCTCAAGATGCGTTGCAACGGGAAACGGGTAACAACTGTTATCTCATGGGCTTGGAAGTAGTGGTGCAGCTTCCTCGAGGCCATGACGAGGCCGAAGATCAGCTTTTGTACTCCAGAGTACCTTGATCTAGCCCCCTGTAGCAGGGAACTGACAAAGTACACGGGCCGCTACACCATTTTCTTCTTTGCCACCTCCTTGGACCCGCTGTCAATCATTGGCTGAGGCCCCCCTTGATCTGCATCGAGTCCTGCCGCGGATGCTTCTTTCTTGTTCCCGGTAACATCAGCAGCGGCTGCTGAATCTCCATCCACTTCCCGCTGCGCCACCAACGCTGCACTAACCACTTGATTCGTCGCTGCCAAATATAGCAGCAACGGCTCTTGCGGTTTAGGAGCGACAAGGTGGGAGCAGAGGATAGGTAATTCTTCAGGTCTTGCAGCGCTGCTTCTGCCTCCAGGGTCCACTTCATCGGGCCGGCCTTCTTCAAGATCTTGAAGAACGGCAAGGCGCGTTCAACGGACTTGGAGATGAACCTACTCAACGCGGCAACACATCCGGTCAAGCGACTGATATCCTTGATAGTCCTGGGTGCCCGTATCTGTTCAATTGCCTTGATCTTGTCAGGATTGTCTTCTATTCCTCGCTGAGATACAAAGAACCCAAGCAGCTTGCAGGATGGGACACCGAACACGCACTTTTCAGGGTTGAGCTTCAGGTTGATCTTGCGCAAGTTCGCAAAAGTTTCTTCCAGATCTTGTATGAGAGTGGCTTTATCCTTAGTCTTGACCACGATGTCATCCATGTAGGCTTCCATATTCTTGTGCAACTGAGGTCCAAAACCAATCTGAACAGGTCTGGCGAAGGTTGAACCAGCACTCTTTAACCCGAAGGGCATACACACAAAACAGTATGAATGCGGTCTTCTCTTCATCTTCTTTAGTCATGAATATCTGGTGGTATCCGGAGTAGGCATCCAAAAAGGAGAGCAAGTCACATCCGGAGGTGGAATCAACAAACTTATCTATGCGTGGCAAGGGGAAAGGGTCCTTCGGGCAAGCTTTGTTCAAGTCAGTGAAGTCTATGCAAAGCCTCCATTTCCCATTTGCCTTACGTACCACCACCGGGTTTGCTAGCCAAGTTGGATGTAGCACCCCTCTGACCAAACCAGCTGCTTCAAGCTTCTTGATTTCCTCGGCAATGAACGGTTGCCGCTCCAGGGCTTGCTTCCTAACTTTTTGCTTGACGGGACGGGCATGAGGACAGACAGCAAGGTGGTGCTCAATTACCTCCTTGGGAACACCGGGGATGTCAGATGGTTGCCAGGCAAACACATCGAAATTCTCCCGCAGGAAGATAATGAGCGCGCTTTCCTATTTGTCAGTAAGGGTAGCTCTGATGGTGAACGTGCCACCAGTGCCGTCCAACCTTGCCGGGATTTTCTTCGTCTCAGGATAGGTGGCCTTGGTCTTCTTGCCAGTGGAACTCCCCAGTAGGTCATCGTCGGGTGCGGCGCACTCCGAAGAGGCGCGCTTCCCGGAGCCCTTGCTGGTGTTCCTGCTAGCCTTCTTCAATTTCTCTGAGTCCTTGGCGGGGGCTGGGATTTCTGTGGTTTCAGCTGCTACCGTGTTACGGTACATCTGGTCCACGCAGATAACTGTGTTCTTCTTGTCGGATGGGATGGAAATGACCCCAATGGGCCCCAGCATCGTTAAGGTGTTGTAGGCATAGTGGGATGCCACCATGAACTTTGCCAGAGTTGGGTGACCGAGGATTCCGTTGTAAGGCAGCGGGATCTCGGCGACGTCGAACACTATCCTCTCTGTCCAGAAGTTCAGTTCCCCGCCAAAAGTCACAAGCAGAGTGAAATTTCCCTTGGGTCGGCTCTTGCCGGGGTTGATTCCTTGGAATGTACTCGTAGCTTCGAGCTCTTCATCAAGGATCTGCAGTTTCTCAGCCACTTTAGGGGAGATCAAGTTCAATCCCGCCCCGCCGTCAACTAACATCTTGGACACCTTGAGCTTGCGGATTGTCAGAGAAACCAACAATGGCAAACACCCGACCGTAGTGGTATGGTCGGGATGATCCTTTTCGTCAAAGATGATAGGCGTGCGGG
The DNA here is from genome assembly GCA_039707655.1 of Elymus sibiricus. Lineage (NCBI taxonomy): Eukaryota > Viridiplantae > Streptophyta > Magnoliopsida > Poales > Poaceae > Elymus > Elymus sibiricus. Next base: position 131,664,019 of record CM077663.1, read on the forward strand.
ACCATTTGAGTGGCTTTCTAGATTCTGTAGTTGGTTCCACAACATTGACCTCGCGTGCCCACTGCTTGAGGTGGCAGTGAGAGGAACACAAAAATGCACCCCCGTCAACGCACATGGCTTCGATTGCTTTCTGAAACTCCCTGTCGCTGGAATCCTCATCACCATCCTCATCCTCACTCATATCGTCTGTTTCCTTCTTCTCTCGGCCCCTGGCGGGTTTTTCCTTTTGCCGCGGCGGCCTCCTCTGCTGCCACGGCCTTTCCCGACAGCATCGTCCTAGCCTTTTTCTTTGTCACGCTTCTCGTACTCGGTCCTCTGCTTCTCAACAAGTTGCTCGGCCTGTTGGCATTCTTGGAGATCATGGCCCTTGGTGCGATGAATTTTGTAGTAAGGCCCGTCGGACTTCCCGGTCTTCTTAGCGGCAGCAGCCTCCGGCAATCAGCGCATGCGGCAGCTCCCTGGCTGGGGGTTTCGGCTTTCGCCTTCTTGCCGGCACTGAGGTCTCCGGAGCTCTCGACAGCCAATACTGCTTTTCCCTTACGCTTCTTGTTGCGCTTCCTGCTTCTTCCCTTCGTGTCGGGGGCGTCGTCGTCGTCATCGGAGTCCACTCCGACGCTCGCCTCCTCCCCGAGAAGTCACCTTCCTCCTTTAGCTCGAGCACATTTATCTCCCAAGGTGTAAAGCTCATTAACAGTCTTGGAGAGCTGGACATTCATCTTGGCTCGCATCCTCCTGTTGCGCACGTTCGAATGGAACGCGGCAATCACCGTTGCGGGATGTATCTCTGGGATGTTGCGGTGCACTCGGCTGAATCTCTGGATATATTTCCTCAAGGTTTCTCCCTCCTTTTGCGGGAGGATTTAGAGGTCGTTGGGCTGGCCTGGTTCTTGATGACCACCGGTGAAGGCGCCAACGAACTCGTTGCATAGATCCGCCCAAGACGAAATTGAATTTTCCGGCAGATGCATCAGCCACGATCTCACGTTCGACTTAATTGCCAAAGGGAAATAGTTGGCGAACACCTTTTCATCTCTTCCTCCCGTAGCTTGAACAGCTATCGTGTATATGCCCAAGAATTCTGCCAGGTTTAGCTTCCCGTCGTACTTCTCAGGCAGCTCAGGTTTGAAAGCTCGGGTCGACGGCCAGCGGACCCGTCGCAGCTCGCTAGTGAAGGCAGGGCAACCAACCTCGTAGGGAAGGTACCCACCAACACTAAGCGCGGGGTCGCCGACGTCTGGACCATTGCGCTTGTCGGATTGATGGTGCGCTTCCCGGCGTCGCTCGATGGTGATGCGCGTGTCTTCTTTCCGCCGGTCGTCAAGGACACATCGTTGATCCCGGTGGTCGCGCGGGCCAGACGAGACTATGGATGCCTCGTCGTGCTCATCAGCATGCAAAGCTTTCTGCGGCTGCCTCTGGGTCTGTTGTCACGGAGGGGATTGCACCGTTGGGGTGCCCCCCTCGACGCGCTCGTCGGCCTGGGCTGCTGCTCCTGTTTGCGTACGTTGCGACGGCTCTGCATGCCGGGGCTTGTTGGCTTCAACGAAAGAAACTAAACTCTGAATGGTGGCTCTCCATTCATCCATCTTATTAGTTGTTGTCATGAAGTTGAGCAGCATCTGGACTCGCGCCATGGCTTCCTCTGTGGTGCTCGGCATGGCGAAAGAGGTGGACCGTGACATCGCTCGACTCCTGGTAGGACAAAGAGGACCGTCGCCGCGTCCTTGATGCCATGTGCCACTCGTCGGGGCTGTCTGGCGTGCAGGGGGGCAAACCTGCGGAGCTGCGGCCCCTCTCGGCGCTCCGTCCCGTTCCGCACGAGGTGTATGCCCAGTAGTCTCGCTGGCGACGGGCGCGGCCGAGGGGTCACGGCCCGCACCGGACCGGGTGCCACCGAGACGGCCGCGGCCATCCGTGTGGCAGGGAGATGATGGACGGTTGTTTCCCTCGGCCGCGGCACCGGGGCCGAGCTCACCAAGTTGTTGTTGTAGTTGCTCCTCTCCGGCACCTCTTGCTCCATCTCCGGTCGTGAAGGACTGGACGGGGGCGCCGCCTGCGCCGACCGCGTCGTCCACGATGCCTGCCTCACCCGCAGCCACCGCAGCGTCTACGGCGCCGGCAGCCGCGTGTGAGGGATCCTTCGAAGTGGAGGGATGCGTGGCCGCACCAGATTTCTTCTTGGGAGCCATTGTCGAATAAGATGATGACGAAGATCGATTCGCCGTTCATGAACTCGGGTTCGCACAAATGATGCACGCCCCCTACCTGGCGCGCCAAAGATGTCGGGGCACGGATGCTCACGATCACCTATGGGGCCAGAGGCGCCTTGTGGTTCGGCAAGGGGGGTCACGTTGCACAAAGAGCGAAGAGCGTGAGACGGCACGACGATCGGGACACAAGAGTTTTACCTAGGTTCGGGCCACTGCTAAGCGTAAAACCCTACTCCTGCTTTTTGGTGGATTGATTGGAAGGACACGAGTGGTGCCTTGCGCTCTATCCCGGCAAGGGTTGCCTTCGAGGAAAGAGCTGCTAGGTGAGTACAGACGTTCGGGGGTCTGAATCCGGAGCTAAGTTGCCTTGGGCCTCCTTTTATAGTGCAAGGGGTTACCACAATGGCAAAACAGTCATTATCCATCGATTGGATAGCTTAGCAGAGCTATCATACCTAACTCTGGCATTTAGCACAAAATACCATGATTACCAGTCTAGGTGGCGCTCAGGGATGCATCCCCGACAAGCTTTACCACCGCTTGTCGGGGCACGGATGCTCACGATCACCTATGGGACCAGAGGTCCCTTGTGGTTCGGCAAGGGGGGTCACGTTGCATGAAGAGCGGAGAGCATGAGACGGCGCAACAATCAGGACACGGGCATTTTACCCAGGTTCGGGCCGCTGCTAAGCGTAAAACCCTACTCCTACTTTTTGGTGGATTGATTGGAGGAACACGAAGAGCACAGAACGCCCCCCCCCCCCCCGGCAAGGACTGCTGTCGGGGAAAGAGCGGCTATGCGAGTACAAGTGTTCGGGGGTTCGAATTGCCAACCTTGAGCTAGGTTGCCTTGGGCCTCCTTTTATAGTGCAAGGGGTTACCACAATGGCAAAATAGACATTATCTATCGATTAGATAGCTAAGCAGAGCTATCATACCTAACTCTGGCATTTAGGACAAAATGCCATGATTACCTACCTAGGTGGCGCTTGGGGGGGCATCCCCGGCAAGCTCTTGCCACCGCTTGGCCGGTCGTTGCTTAAGATCTGGACACGCTGTAGGGCGGGTGTCAACCGAGCGTAACTTGCCTCCCAATGTGCCGCCACGTGCTTAGCGAGAGCTGATTAGACGCCTGAGGGCTCAACACCGCATCGATAAGTGACAGGCGTAGCGATGCGGTGGAGCGGTGACCGGATGGCTCACGCCTGCCGGGGAGTGGCTTGCCGGGTCTTCAGGGAGGTGTGCACGTCTTGGTCCCCGGCAAGCGTCGGGGACGTTCTTGGCGTGTCGCAGTCCAGGCTTGGGCTGCCGCGTTGAGCTTGCTGGAGTCTCGTCTTGATTGTTGGCCAGGTTTTTGCTTCTACCGCTTGTGCATAAGTCAGGGGCGTTGGGTACCCCTGTACTAGTGCACCGACAGGAGCCCCCGGGACTGGCCCACACGTGCTCGCCAAGTGCCATTGGGTCAGGCCTAGATTTCATGCACAGGCGCGCAATGTGAGGGAGTAACTACCAATTTATTGGTCAGCACTGACCCACCATCTCAGGCCATTTCCGCCACGCACGCCGCATGCATAGCGGGGAGTTAGCAATGGGCGCGCGTGACTTAAAGTCCTGATCGTGGCAGAAACCGCAGCGCCATGGATTGGAACAATGGGGCGGTTACCTGTTCGCCCGTGATCGTGGGCGATGGAATTGGTGGAGATGGGCGGTGACCCTTGGAGTGGAGGAGAGCCAGCCCCCGCGTTATCCCCTATAAATTGGGGGTCGCGAGGGGCGATGCTCATCCATCCCTTCTTTCTCCTTGGGTCCAAAACCCACAGAGCTCACCCTTCTGCCTCTTTGTCCTGAGTTGCGCTCGTCCTCCCGATGCTCAGGGGGAGGGGCCGAGCGAGCGTGCTTGCAGAACCTTCCCTCTGAACCTCTGTTCAGCTCCCGTCATGGGTGCACTGTTCTGAACTGAAGGTTGGTCGGGGAAGCCTCGGATGGGGGAGCGGGCGGCGTGGTGGCCGTATCGGGGACGGCTGCAGTGGTACGCCTACCGCCGCGCTGCCCGCTTCTTTAGTCTTGACGGAGCTCCACGCGGTGGACGTTGCGTCGGGATCTATGTTGGAGGTGCAGCGTCGTGGCGGTCCGTGGTTCCCGCATTCCTTCTTCAAGGTGATGGAGAAAAAACGTCCACACGGTCACCATGGGTGTGCGTGCGGTCGCAGCCGCACGTCGTCATTTACGGTGGTGAAGCTCTCCTCCCGCAGCACTCTGGATGGAGCGTACGGGAGAGAGTTCTTCATCTTCGCGTGTTCTTCTAAGGCGGGGGACGGAATTCCCCGCCTTTGGCCACCGGGGACGACCATGCTCTCTGTGGGGTCCCCGGGTTGCCACGCCTGGAGCTTGGGCGATGGCGGGGGCGTCTCCTCGGGTGGTGGCGATGAGGAAGACGATGGCGGTCGGGGATCTACGACGCATGAGGAGCACAGATGAGGTCTCCGACGCGTCGCGTTCCCCGGCAGCACCATCATCACCAGCTGGGTCCCGACAGCACCACCATCTGCACCTGCCCTCCGCCTTCTTTCCCCTTGTCGGTCTTGTCCGCTCCATCGGCTTCGTCCTCCCTGCCTGGGGGCGGGGTCCTTCCGCCGGTCGCGTCCCTCTGGTCCTGGCTGGGAAGCATCAAATCCCGGCCAGGCGCTCCTTTTGCCCTCTGCTCCTTCTCTACCTGATCCCTAAGACGAGAGGGACAAGAAAAGGATTACGGGGCACTTATCTTTTTTCATGTCAAAAGATGTAGGCGCTTGCCAAGTTTTAACGAATCATAATGTAATCTCTACCCATTTTGTATCGAAAATGAATGAGAATAAAGCGCCATTTTCTTATCGCAAGTACTATCCTTTTCCTTTCCTTATTTGTACTGCGTTGGTATGTTTTGTCTCTGCCTCACGGAGCTACTTGCCGGGTCGTCATTCAAACCATGAGTGCCGAAGTGGGGGAACGAGCCCCTGGCAATAGGTTGGCGTTGTTCCCCGACAGAGCTCCTTGTCGGTGTCGGCGCTGTCACCTCTATAAGCAAGGACAGGGGGACGGCTCGTCCCGACAAGGGTTTTCACCACGTGGATGACTCCACATCCCGCAGTAAGGAAGATACTAAGGATTTCCTTGATAAAATGAGAAGTACTGAACTGGAAATATGTGATAGACTTATCTTTTCCAGGTAGTATCTTCTTTTCGAGCGTGATGGGCCGCCATCCTTGTTTCTTTGTTCCCCTTTCCTGCTTTCTCGATGGTAAAACATGTAGGATGATGACAGTAACAAAGATTACGGTTTCATCAAGCATTCTACCAAATATTTATAACTTAAAAGTGCTAACATCGCAGTCATAAAAAATGCGTAATGAGCATGTAAGGATGATGATATGATGCAATGCCTAGCTTTATTATTGTTGCACAGGGTCTGCGCCTGGCTTTGTACAAAGGGTTACATGCAACATCGGCAAGGCTTGTATAAAAGGTGGCTGCCGGGGACTGAGTCCGGCAGCCGCGCCTTACAGGTAGAACTTACGAAGATGCTCAATGTTCCATGAGTTATGCACTTTGGTGCCATCTTCGGTCTCTCCAGACGGACTGCGCCAGGTCTGGTGACTCGTACTACCCGGTAAGGGCCTTCCCACTTTGGCATCAATTTGTTTGTACCCTTAGCGGACTGAACACGCCGAAGGACAAGGTCGCCTTCCTCAAGGCTCCGGGCGTGAACTCTGCGGCTATGGTAGCGGCGCAGAGCCTGCTGGTAGCGTGCGGCACGCACAGCAGCCCGGCGATGGTCTTCCTCGAGGAGCGTGGCATCGTCATGCCGTAGCTGCTGTTGCTCTACTTCATCGTAGGCAAGCACTCGAGGTGACCCATATATGAGTTCCGTGGGGAGCACTGCTTCCGCCCCGTACACTAGGGAGAAGGGCGTCTGGTCGGTAGCTCGATTTGGTGTCGTTCTGAGGGATCAAAGAACCATCGGCAGCTCATCTATCCAGCGCCCGCCGCTCTTCCGCAGCGTATCAAAAGTCCTTGTCTTGAGTCCTCACAGCACTTCAGCATTCATCCTCTCGACTTGCCCGTTGCTCCTCGGGTGAGCAACAGAGGCGAAGGAGACCTTGCTTCCAAGGTTTTGGATATATTGCATGAAGGCGCGGCTCGTGAACTGGGTGCTGTTGTCGGTGATCACTCTGTTAGGCACTCCAAAGCGGCACACCAGTCCTTTCATGAACTTGATAGCTGCTTGTGCGGTCACCTTTCTCACTGGTTCCACCTCAGGCCACTTTGTGAACTTGGCGGTTGCCACGAACAAGAACTCAAAGCCCCCGACAGCACGGGGGAAGGGGCCCAGGATATCGAGCCCCCAGACCGAGAATGGCCAGGATAGAGGGATTGTTTGCAGGGCTTGCGCTGGTTGATGGATGATCTTGGAATGGAACTGGCAGGATTCACATTTGGTGACCAGCTCAGTAGCGTCCTGGAGGGCAGTGGGCCAATAGAAACCCTGTCGGAAAGCTTTCCTGGCAAGGGCCCTTGATCCAATGTGGGAACCACATACTCCTCCATGAATCTCCGCCAACAGCTTTAGTCCATCCTCCCGGCAGATACACCTCAATTTCACACTGTTCGGCCGCCTTCTGTACAGGATGTCATCGACAAACTGGTACATACTTGACCGACGGGCTACTCTTTCGGCTTCCTCTTGCTTTTCGGGGAGTTCTCCTGTTTGAAGGAAATGGACTACATGCTGCGCCCAGGTTGGAGCCTGTGGCTCGACAACAAGGACTAAAGGCATCTCCTCGTCTCCGGGAGTGCTTGTCTCAACCGCTAGACCCTGAGGTCCTGCGGGAGGGAGCTGCTCGTCAACCGGAACGGGATTTTTCCCGGCAGCTTTTCTACCAGCGGCTTCGGGAAGCTCTGCCGGGAAATGCTTGCCGGAGTTCAGCTTTCTTCTCTTCTTGGACATCGCTGATGGGGACACCGATGGTTGAGTGAGGCGGAGAACAAAGGTTCCTGGTTCCACAGGAAGCTTCTGCTAAGCGCACTTCGATAGATGGTCAGCAATGTTGTTTTCTGCTCGTGGCACATGCTCTGTTTGAAGCCCATCGAAGTGCTCCTCCAATTTCCTCACTTCTTCCACGTAGGTTTCCATCAGTGGGCTCTAGTAATCCTTGTTGACTTGCTTTACCACAAGTTGAGAATCCCCTCGGACGATCAGCCTCTTTATTCCCAACTCCACCGCGATTCTTAGTCCGGCAAGGAGCCCCTCATACTCAGCGGTGTTGTTGGTGGCTTCCTCCCAGGGAAAGTGCATCTGGATGACGTACTTGAGGTGCTCTCCGGTCGGGGCGATGAGGAGCACGCCTGCTCCAGCACCCTGGAGTGAGAAAGCACCGTCAAAGTACATGATCCAATCCTTTGGTGCCTCTTTGCCGGGGAGGATTGTCTCCGGAGCTTCATCATCTGGCGTGGGTGTCCACTCTGCAATAAACTCCGCCAATGCCCTGCTTTGAATGGTGGAAGTGCTCTCATACTTTAATCCGAAGCTTGACAATTCTAGTACCCATTCAACTATCCTGGCAGTGTCTTCGGGGTTCCTCAGTATACGTTGCAATGGGAAACGGGTGACAACTATTATCTCATGGGCTTGGAAGTAGTGGCGCAGCTTCCTCGAGGCCATGATGAGGCCGAAGATCAACTTTTGTACTCCGGAGTACCTTGACCTAGCCCCCTGTAATAGGGAACTGACAAAGTACACGGGCCGCTGCACATTTCTTCTTTGCCACTTCCTTGGATTCACTATCAACCATTTGCTGAGATCCCCCTTGATCTGTGTCGAGCTCTGCCGCGGATGTTTCTTTCTCGCTTCCGGCAGCATCAGCAGCGGCTGCTGAATCTCCATCCACCCCACGCTGCGCCACAAGTGCTGCACTAACCACTTGATTCGTTGCTGCTAAATATAGCAGCAACGGCTCTTGCGGTTTAGGAGCGACCAAGGTGGGAGCAGAGGAGAGGTATTTCTCTAGGTCTTGCAGTGTTGCATCTGCCTCCGGGTCCACTTCATTGAGCCAGCCTTCTTCAGGATTTTGAAGAACGGCAAGGCGCGCTCAGCGGACTTGGAGATGAACCTACTCAACGCGGCAACACATCCGGTCAGGCGTCTGATATCTTTGATGGTCTTGGATGCCTGTATCTGCTCGATCGCCTTGATCTTGTCGGGATTGGCTTCTATTCCTCGCTGAGATATGAAGAACCCAAGCAGCTTGCCGGATGGGACGCCGAACACACACTTTTCAGGGTTGAGCTTCAGGTTGATCTTGCGCAAGTTTACGAAAGTTTCCTCCAGATCTTGTATCAGAGTGGCTTCATCCTTGGTTTTGACCATGATGTCATCCATGTAGGCTTCCACATTTCTGTGCAGCTGAGGTCCAAAACCAATTTGACAGCCCTGGCGAAGGTCGAACCAACACTCTTTAACCCGAAGGGCATACGTACAAAGCAGTACGTGCCACAGGGAGTTATAAATGCGGTCTTCTCCTCATCTTCCTTGTTCATAAATATCTGGTGGTAGCCGGAGTAGGCATCCAAAAAGGAGAGCAAGTCACATCCGGAGGTGGAATCAACAATTTGATCTATACGCGGCAAGGGGAAAGGGTCCTTCGGGCAAGCCTTGTTCAAGTCAGTGAAGTCTATGCAAAGCCTCCATTTCCCATTTGCCTTTCGTACCACCAGTGGATTTGCCAACCAAGTTGGATGCAGCACTCCTCTGACCAAACCAGCTGCTTCAAGCTTCTTGATTTCCTCGGCAATGAACTGCTGCCGCTCCAAGGCCTGTTTCCTAACCTTTTGTTTGACGGGTCGGGCATGAGGGCAGACAGCAAGGTGGTGCTCAATTACCTCCCTGGGAACACCGGGGATGTCAGATGGTTGCCAGGCAAACACATCGACATTCTCCCGTAGGAAGGTAACGAGCGCGCTTTCCTATTTGTCAGTAAGGGTAGCACTGATGGTGAAGGTACCACTAGTGCCATCCTCCCTTGCCGGGACTTTCTTCGTCTCAGGATAGGTGATTCTGGTCTTCTTGCTAGCGGAACTCTCCGGTAGGTCATCGTCAGGTGCAGCGCACTCCGAAGAGGCGCGCTTCCCGGAGTCCTTGCCGGTGTTCTTGCCAGTCTTCTTCATTTTCTCTGTGCCCTTGGCGGGATCTGGGATTTCTGTGGCTTCAGCTGCTACCGCGTCGCGATACATCTGGTCCACGCAGATAACTGCGTTCTTCTTGTCGGACGGGATGGAAATGACTCCAATGGGCCCTGGCATCTTCAAGGTATTGTAGGCGTAGTGAGATGCCGCCATGAACTTTGCCAGAGCTGGGCGACCGAGGATTCCGTTGTAAGACAGTGGGATTTCGGCGACGTCGAACACTATCCTCTCTGTCCGGAAGTTCAACTCCCCGCCAAATGTCACAGGCAGAGTGATCTTTCCCTTGGGTCGGCTCCTGTCGGGATTGATTCCTTGGAACGTACCCGTGTCTTCGAGCTCTTCGTCAAGGATCTACAGTTTCTCAGCCACTCTAGGAGAAATCAAGTTCAATCTGGCCCCACCGTCAACTAACATCTTAGACACCTTGAGGTTGCGGATTGTCGGGGAAACCAACAATGGCAAACATCCAACCGTAGTGGTACGGTCAGGATGATCCTTTTCGTCAAAGATGATAGGCGTGCGGGACCATCTGAGTGGCTTCCTAGATTCTGCAGTTGGTTCCACAACATTGACCTCGCGTGCCCACTGCTTGAGCTGGCGGCGAGAGGAGTGCAAGGACGCACCCCCGTCAACGCACATGGCTTCGGTTGCTTTCTGGAACTCCCTGTCACTGGAATCTTCATCATCATCCTCATCTTCACTCATATCATCTGTTTCCTTCTTCTCTCGGCCTCTGGCGGGGTTTTCCTTTTGCTGCGGGGTTTCGCCGCGGCGAGCTCCTCTGCCGCCACGGCCTTTCCCGGCAGCGCCGTCCTGGCCTTTTTCCTTGTCGCGTTTCTCGTACTCGGCCCTCTGTTTCTCAACAAGTTGCTCGACCTGTCGGCATTCTTGGAGATCATGGCCCTTGGTGCGTTGAATTTTGCAGTACGGCCCATCGGACTTCCCGGTCTTCTCAGCGGCAGCAGCCTCCCGGCAATCAGCGCACACGGCAGCTCCCTTGCCGGGGGTTTCGGCTTTCGCCTTCTTGCCTATACTGATGTCTCCGGAGCTCTCGATAGCCAATACTGCTTCTCCCTTACGCTTCTTGTTGCATTTCCTATTTCTTCCCTTCGGATCGGGGGCATCGTCGTCATCATCAGAGTCCACTTCGACGCCCGCCTCCTCTCCCGGAAGTCGCCTTCCTTCTTTAGCTCAAGCATACTTCTCCGCCAAGGTGTAAAGCTCATTGACAGTCTTGGGGAGATTGACACTCATCTTGGCTCGCATCCTTCTGTTGCGCACGTTCGAGTGGAACGCGGCAATCACCGCTGCGGGGTGGATCTCTGGGATGTTGCGGTGTACTCGGCTGAATCTATGGATATACTTTCTCATGGTTTCTCCATCCTTTTGCGGGAGGACTTGGAGGTCGCTGGGCTGGCCTGGTTCTTGATGACCACCGGTGAAGGCGCCAACGAACTCGTTGCATAGATCAGCCCAAGACGAAATGGAATTCTCCGGTAGGTGCATTAGCCATGATCTCACATTTGGCTTGAGCGCCAAAGGAAAATAGTTGGCGAGCACCTACTCATCTCTTCCTCCCGCAGCTTGAACAACTATCGTGTAAATGCCCAAGAACTCTGCAGGGTTCAGCTTCCCGTCGTATTTCTCCGGTAGCTCAGGCTTGAAAGCTCGGGTCGACGGCCAGCGGACCCGTCGCAGCTCGCTAGTGAAGGCAGGGAAACCAACCTCGTAAGGAAGGTACCCGCCAACACTGGGAGCGGGGTCGCCGACGTCTGGACCGTTGCGCTTGTCGGATTTACGGTGTGATTCCCGGCATCGCTCGATGGTGATGCACGTGTCTTCCTTTCGCCGGTCTTCAAGGACACGCCGTTGATCCTGGCGGTCGTGTGGGCCAGACGAGACTATGGACGCCTCGTCACGGTCGTCAGCATGTGAAGCTTCCTGCGGCTACCTCTGGGCCTATTGTCGCGGAGGGGGTTGCACCGTTGGGGTGGCCACTTCGACGCGCTCGCCGCCCCAGGCCGCCGCTGCTGTTCGCGTACGTCGCGATGGCTCCGCATGCTGGGTCTTGTTGGCTTCAACGAAAGAGATCAAAATCTGAATGGTGGCTCTCCATTCATCCATCTTATCAGCCGCTGGCATGAAGTTGAGTAGCATCTGGACCCGTGCCATGGCCTCCTCTGTGGTGCCCAACATGGCGAAAGAGGCGGACCGTGACGTTGCTCGATTCTTGGTAGGACCAAGAGAAGCGTCGCCGCGTCCTTGATGCCATGCGCCACTCGCTAGAGCTTTCTGGTGGGCAGCGGGCCGATCCTGCGGGGTTGCGGTTCCGCTGGGCACCCCGTCTCGCTCCGAACGAGGTGCACGCCCAACAATCTCACTGGCGACGGGTGCGGCCGGAAGGTCACGGCTCGCACCGCACTGGGCACCGCTGAGGCGGCCTTGGCCATCCGCGCGGTGGGGAAGTGATGAACGGATGTTCCCTCCGCCCATGGCGTCGGGGACGAGCTCGCCATGTTGTTGCTGTAGTTGCTCCTCTCCGGCGCCTCCTGCTCCATCTCCGGCCATGAAGGGTTGGACGGGGGCGCCTCCTGTGCCGACCGTGTCGTCCACGATGCCCGCCTCGCCCGCAGCCGCTGCAGCGCCTACGGCGCCGGCGACCGCGTGCGAGGGAGCCTTCGAAGTGGATGTAACACCCTAAAAATTTAATCTTGTTTTATTAATTAAAATTTTGTCAGAAATATTTATTTCCTATTTTCTAGATTTTTCTATTAATTTCACAGCCACTTCTTTTCTATGGATTTCAAGATTTTTCCCTCTTATCTGAAACTTTCGAATAACATTGTGGGACTTGCATACTTTATTCAAGCATTTTATTTCATTTATTAAAAACCAGAGAAATTATTCTTATAATAAAACTTGCCAAGTTTTAATCCTTTTAATAGCATTTTCATTCTTTTAAAGGCCTCTATTTGCACTACAACCCTTTTATAAATTCATTTAAAAATTCCATAAAAATTTATAGATGACATTAGAAGCCCCTGGATCACTTTTATGAAAAAACCCAGCCATGTGTTTTGGAAATTTTGAGCAAATCATCCTCTTTTTCATTCTGGTCCAGTTTGGCATTTTACACTACAACCCCATTTTATGTTTCTCTAATGACCTTGATATTTTTCCTCCTTGTAGTTATCCCTACCAAACCCTTAAGTCCAAGAGTGTAGGACCATTGCAGTAATTTTTGCCCATGCAATAGTAGCCTTTAGTTTCTGTCCAGAAACATAGTTTTGGGATATTTGCATTATCAAGTTTTTGCTTTTGTCAAAATAGACTTTCCATCATTTTGTGTACCTAAAGATACCATGAACTGGTAATTTTGGTGGCCAGAATATAATCCTAGATAGCCCTAGCATTCTGTCGAGCACCTGGTGTGCGTTAACAGAATTGGCATGTTTGTGAGCTTGTATTGTGAACTTCCCCCTCTGTCCAAACCAGGTTGTCTAGTAGCCTTCTAACTGCCTCTAACCTAGGTCTGTTGATTTTCATTGGCATCCAAGCAAGTTTGGTCGCCCTGGCATTTCGTCGAACGATTGCCGTGCGTGCCCGGAGCGCGGCCAGAGCGCGCATTTAGCACGTGCCGCGCCCGAGCCGCCGCGTCCCTGGTCAGTACCCCGAGCTTATCCTGACCCTCTGTCGCTCGCAGCGTAGCGCCAAGCCCCGACCTGCACTCCCTCACGAGCACCACAGCAACCGCCACGTCTCCGGCGAGCCAGGCGCTAGCCGCCATCGCCGCCTGCGGTGGTCGGTGCCGTACGGGCCACCTGGCGCGCCCCGAGACCACCCAGCTCGCCGTGCTTATCCGCAGCCATGTATTCTTCTCCGACAAAGCTCAGGCAGCCAGCCCCACCTCCCCTGTTCTGTAATAGTGTCGCCGCCGTCGAGCTTATCCTCGGGCACCCGGCGAACCGACCTTAGCTAGCTATAAAAGGACCCCCCTAGCTCGCCCAGACCTTCAGAAAGACATCCCCCATCCCTCTCGAGCTCCCTTAGACCCCAATTGACCTGGGGAGGTCATCTTCCCCAACTCCGGTCACGGTTCGGCCGCCCTTCCCCCTGACAAATTCGAGGCCAACCCCGATCCTCCTTCCCCCTTCTCTGTCGGAATGAACCCGCCCTGGCACCGCGAGTGCTTTTCCCCCTCTCAATTTCGCCTGAGAGGAGCCGTGGGCAAAGATCCCTCGCAGACCCGCGCCGCCGTCCTCCGGCCATCGAAGCCACCGGAGCTTCCAGGCCCTCCGGTGAGAAAGCCCCCATCCCTCGAGACCGCCGCGAGCCCCTGATCCCGAAGGTGCCCTCGGTTGCCGGAGTGGAGCCCCGAATCGCCGGCGGGGATCGCCGGAGGTCACTCCTCCCCCTCGGCTGGAGGAGGGAGAGGACCGGTTTGACTATAGTCAAACCTGTCCATGGGCCCCGCTCGTCAGCGACAGAGCCAAACGGGAGTTGTCGTGGTTTTGTCACGGCAGATGCCCGAAGGCTTAGGTTCGAGGCCAACGCCATGGAAGTGGATTCAAAGGGTTTAAACGGGACAAGGGACACGAGTTTACCCAGGTTCGGCCCCTCACGGTGGAGGTAAAAGCCTACGTCCTGCTTATGCTGTATTAACTGGTGTATCGATTACAAGGGGCGGCTTGCTTGCCCTAGCTCTCGACTGCTTGGTCTCTCTCGCCGTAAGGCTTGTCTGTCTGTCTTCACCCCTCCCTAACTCGCCGCCAGGTCTCGCCTTTATATACATAGGCTGAGGTCCGACAGCTTACAAGAGTCCGGGTCGGGTTATACAACGTAACCGATCCTGGTTCCAACTTCCTAGTCTTACAGAACAAGTCATCTTATGGTGGCTTATACCTTCTGGCCCATGAGTCGCCTCCTGCCTCTTGGGCCTTGGCCTCAGCCCATCTGGTAAGCCGCCATATGGCCTGGTCTTCATGTCTTGTCTTCCTCTTGGCCCACTTGGTAACCCGCCATGTGGTTTGGTCTCCGTCTTCTGGCCCACCTTATGGGTCTTGACTATGAACCGCCGAGCTGGTTTCCGGGTCTTCAGTGAATCGCCAAGTCCTGGCCGGGTTATACTCCGGCCGGGTTATATCGCGGGGTTATATCCCTGACATTAGCCCCCAGGTTAGCTTGAATTTATTCATGCTAAGCTCCTGAAATAAGAATAAATATGTTAAGTGACCGGCTCGCCCCATCAGCTGGCTTTAATGAAGTAATTCCTTTGAAAATCCGGGTTTCATGTGTACGAGCTGTCTTCTCAATCGTCTTGCTTGTCAGTGTCCTTTGAAGTAAAAACTCTGGGAATACAACACCCATATGCCATTGATTCGGCCTCCAACACTCTCGGCGGGTCATCACCGCTGGGTCATGTAATGTTGGTGACGCCGGGTCAAATAACCAGACTCCGGCTGACTTTGATAACTCCTTTCAATTTTTTGATATATCCATATTACCTGTAGCCCCCAAGCTCCAAGTTTATCCATGATGACTTGGCGCTTTGCAATCATATCTTTGACTTTGCAGCCCCCAAGTACCAGGTTGTCTTGCCTGCAGCAGCCTGGGACTTGTAACCTGTCTTATACCTTATAAAGCTTCAGCTGGTGTAGCCCCCAAGAGCCGGCTCTTCAGTATATGATGGGCCGGGTCTTCAATGGGAACTTTATAGTCTGCTTGAACAGCTGAATACTGTAGCCCCCAAGTTTCGGGTCGCATGCCTGTGGCGACTTGGGACTTTAGAGAATTTGATCTGAGCGGTGTAGCCCCCGAGTGCCGGGTCAGTAATATGTACTGGGCCGGGACTTAGAAGGATTGTAAAAAACTGGCTCATCTCCTTGAGATAACAGGGTCTTGTTGATAATGTACTGACTTGAAAACCGGCTTGCATTAGCCCCCAAGTGCCGTGGTGCATGCTTGCAGCGACACGGGACTTGCGTACTTGACATAAACCGGACTTGAATAATGTAGCCCCCAAGCGCCGGGTTGCATGCCTGCGGCGACTCGGGGCTGTATAAGATTAATATAACTCCTTGACCGTGGTTGTAACCCGGTATGAATAATAAAATCCCTCCTCGTGGTTGCGGTGCAACCCGGCAAATATATGCTTGAGAAATCCATGAGTGTTGTAGTATACCACAGAGCACCGGTTGAAGAAATCCAAGAACCGGTCAATTAGATGACCCGGCAATATAATCAAGAGGGCGGCTCTTCAAGAATATCCAGCCATGTCGGCTATTTAGAGTCTTTATTATGCTTGCAGAGGTTACGATGTAACCCGGTCTGGTGACCGGCTTGTCTTAGGAGACGAGACCTACAAAAAATAAACAGTACAGAGCATGCTCTGTATTGCTGTGGGGGCGGCTTGAAGAAGCATAACCCGGAACTGTTAAGTCTTTTATTGTTGCGAGGGTGGCTGAAGAGCCGATCAAGAGGGTGTGTAAGCTAAACCCGGTGGGTTGGAAGCCCCCAAATGACCCTTTTGACGGAGTCAACCCTTTGGGCATACAACCTGGTCTGGCGGTGGCTGAAGAGCCTGATCGAGAGGGTTGAAGCTTAACCCGGTGGGTTTAAAAGCCCCCAAACGACCTTGTTGACGGTGTCAACTTTTCGGGTATCTAACCCGGTCTGGTAGTCGAGTTTTATTTCAATGAAACTAGCGTGATAGCCACTGGTTTATCCTTGCTTCGGTAAGCCGGCTCTCACATGACCCATCATGTTTTAACCTGGATAAGTTCATGACTTATCCAGAGTACAGGGGATCGGAGTAGCATCTTGGCGAACAGGCAGGTTTAACCAAGTTTCAATGAAGGCGGCTTAACAGCCCATGGAGGATCCTCGCTTTCTGTAAGCCGGCTCTCACATGACCCATCATGTTTTAACCTGGATAAGTTCATGACTTATCAAGAGTACAGGGGGTCGGAGTAACATCTTGGCAAACAGGCAGGATTACTCCGGTCTGGTTATGGCTTAAAAGTCGGCCAAGAGGGTTGAAAGCTAAACCCGGTGGGTTGGAAGCCCCCAAATGACTTTTATGATTATTCAATGAACCAGGGTACCCATATATTTGAATGGTACATCATGGCGGCTCGTCCTCTTGGGCGACTTTACAATATTCTTGAAAACTCGAACTTGCGAGAGATGAATTCTTTTGAACCGGACGCTGAACCGGATATCAAGGTCTCAAAGCTTTGTGAGAGACAGACTTCTTTTGAGCCGGGTTTTAAGCATGGTACTGACCCTGACCGAGTTGTTTCGGGTTAGTCAGATACCCCGACTGGTTTTTCTGCTGCTGGCCTCCATCGCCAGACTTTTGATTATGACCTCCATGATCGCTCTGACCTTGGTAACCGGTTCCTGAGCCGCCAGCACCAAAACCGGCCCCTGAGCCGCCTGGTGCTGAGCCGCCTGATGGACCGTTACCGTTATCACGATGCTGTTGAAGGCTGTAATCCCGGAACTGTTGCATAATGTAGCAATCCCCCCAGGTATGTCGTGCCGGCTTATCGGGCCGGCTGTGTTCTGGGCAAGGCTTATTGAGCATCTCTTCCAGGTTGATAGGAGCTTTACCCTTAGCATGGGTGTTCCTGGTGTTGGTGCTTGCCACCAGTTCTGACTCGCCGTCCGGGTGCTTCCGTTTGCCCGGGTTGTTTCCAGCCATGCTTTGCGGTTGACCCTTTGCATTGTTACCCTTCTTCCCCTGACCTGATTTCTCCTCATCAGAGCCCGGGTCTTTCGTATTGTCAGAATCTGCATACTTGGTGAGAGCCGCCATGAGCTCCCCCATGTCTTGACATGACCGCTTGAGCCGGCCAAGCTTCTGCTTCAGAGGCGTGAAGACAGTTCTTCTCAAGAATTAAAACCGCCTGAGCCGCCGTAATCTGCTCCGAAGAGTGGATGATAGTAGAGACCCGCCGGACCCAGTGATGAGCTGACTCGTCCTCACGCTGTACACAGTGGTCCAAATCCACAATCGTCATGGGCTGCTTGCATGTTCCTTTAAAAAAATTGACGAATTTCGCCCTTAACTCGGCCCAGGAGTTAATGGTGTTGGGTGGCAAACCCTTCAACCATGTGCGAGCCGGCCCTTCCAGCATCATGATGAAATACTTGGCGCAGACCGCATCACTAACGTCCAACATCTCCATGGCTAGCTCATAACTTTCAACCCAGGCCTCTGGAGGTAAATCAGCAGTGTAATTGGGCACCTTACGAGGACCCTTGAAATCCTTCGGCAGACGCTCATTCCGCAGAGCCGGTACCAGACACGGCACCCCCACAGCCCTGGAAGTCAACCCCGCTCCTCCTGAAACGGAAGGGGCGACTGTGTGTTCCTGAGACGCCGCCGCTGCCTGAGCCGCCTCTTCCTGCCGTGCTCTCGCCTGATCCACCAATGTCTGAGCATCCAGAGCCGCCCGATCAGCTTGCGGCGGGTTACGATGCCGTTCGCTGCTAGATGACATTAGAAACCCCTGGATCACTTTTATGAAAAAACCCAGCCATGTGTTTTGGAAATTTTGAGCAAATCATCCTCTTTTTCATTCTGGTCCAGTTTGGCATTTTACACTACAACCCCATTTTATGTTTCTCTAATGACCTTGATATCTTTCCTCCTTGTAGTTATCCCTACCAAACCCTTAAGTCCAAGAGTGTAGGACCATTGCAGTAATTTTTGCCCATGCAATAGTACCCTTTAGTTTCTATCCAGAAACATAGTTTTCGGATATTTGCATTATCAAGTTTTTGCTTTTGTCAAAATAGACTTTCCATCATTTTGTGTACCTAAAGATACCATGAACTGGTAATTTTGGTGGCCAGAATATAATCCTAGATAGCCCTAGCATTCTGTCGAGCACCAGGTGTGCGTGAACAGAATTGGCATGTGTTGTGAGCTTGTATTGTGAACTTCCCCCTCTGTCCAAACCAGGTTGTCTAGTTGTCTTCTAACTGCCTCTAACCTAGGTCTGTTGATTTTCATTGGCATCCAAGCAAGTTTGGTCGCCCTGGCATTTCGTCGAACGATTGCCGTGCGTGCCCGGAGCGCGGCCAGAGCGCGTGTTTAGCACGTGCCGCGCCCGAGCCGCCGCGTCCCTGGTCAGTACCCCGAGCTTATCCTGACCCTCTGCCGCTCGCAGCGTAGCACCAAGCCCCGGCCTGCACTCCCTCACGAGCACCACAGCAACCGCCACGTCTCCGACGAGCCAGGCGCTAGCCGCCATCGCCGCCTGCGGTGGTCGACGCCGTACGGGCCACCTGGCGCGCCCCGAGACCACCCAGCTCGCCGTGCTTATCTGCAGCCATGTATTCTTCTCCGACAAAGCTCAGGCAGCCAGCCCCACCTCCCCTGTTCTGTAATAGTGCCGCCGCCGTCGAGCTTATCCTCGGGCACCCGGCGAACCAACCTTAGCTAGCTATAAAAGGACCCCCTAGCTCGCCCAGACCTTCAGAAAGACATCCCCCATCCCTCTCGAGCTCCCTTAGACCCCAATTGACTTGGGAGGTCATCTTCCCCAACTTCGGTCACGGTTCGGCCGCCCCTCCCCCTGACAAATTCGAGGCCAACCCCGATCCTCCTTCCCCCTTCTCTGTCGGAATGAACCCGCCCTGGCACCGCGAGTGCTTTTCCCCCTCTCAATTTCACCTGAGAGGAGCCGTGGGCAAAGATCCCTCGCAGACCCGCGCCGCCGTCCGCCGGCCATCGAAGCCACCGGAGCTTCCAGGCCCTCCGGTGAGAAAGCCCCCATCCCTCGAGACCGCCGCGAGCCCCTGATCCCGAAGGTGCCCTCGGTTGCCGGAGTGGAGCCCCTAATCGCCGGCGGGGATCGCCGGAGGTCACTCCTCCCCCTCGGCTGGAGGAGGGAGAGGACCGGTTTGACTATAGTCAAACCTGTCCATGGGCCCCGCTCGTCAGTGACAGAGCCAAACGGGAGCCATCTTAAGTGAAGGCGTATTCCCGCTAATACGTTTTCAGTTAAGTAATGCGTAAGCCGACCAAACCGTTTTCTTTTTCAGGTTTTATTTTAAATCAGAACTTTGACCTAAGTTTGACTGGCTATAACTTTTAAAATAAAACTCCAAATGAATTGATTCTTTTTCCTACCTCTCTAAAATTTCACCTAGTTTATTTTAAGATTTATTCCAAAAATATTTATGACAACTTTTTGTGCTGTTTTTAAATTGCGTGTTGATTCAAATATTTTCAAAATAGGAATTTGGAGAGAGAAGCAAACTTTCAAAAAGTTTTGGAGTGCACCCTACATCTCTGCACATTTAAGGCAAGCATTCTGAACCTTGGTATAGTATTTGTTGTGTGATGTTTGGTGTGGTGAATAAAACTACAACACATGAAGTGCGCGTTATTTCATGTGAAGGTGTGATCATGCTTGCAATGCAAGATGATGATTCTTGCTAATGAACTTGAGATGCTTGTGGCAGTAGTCACCACCTTGTGCCACCCCTGCCTACCGGAAGGAATCCGGGATAAGTCTCTGTCTCGGGTGGACACGAGCCTGGTGCTGACATCTCGTTGGAGCGAGGATGGTCAGTGAGGCATGATGGGGTGGGATGAGTGGTGATTCTGTCTGGAATTGTGAAAAATATTTGTTGTGCTAATCATGCAGGGAACATTTAAACCTCCTGAGACGACCATAGATCGAGTCTTGTTCCAGTAACCCCCATACTTGTTTCGTACTACCACTTGTCCCTGCCGCAGGTAGGGTACGGTTCAGTAAGTTGTCAACCCCTTTCTTGGCACACACCGTACAGAGAGGCCATGGTGGAAGATACCGGCTGCATCCGGTAGGCATGCCACCTGGTCCGGGGGCATGGGTGTTTCCGGTTGGGCCCGAGAGGGGGGGCACCCCTTAGTAGCGCGCGGTATTATTTTGATCCCATGCTAATCGAGGTTGTAGCGTCCCCACTTAGAGTTTTGCTTAACGAGTGTCGTGGGTGATTCCAGGCACCGGTAAGTTAAGCTGGTGTGTGCGAGTCAGGTGTGTTTTCAATTAAAAGACCGTGAGCGGAATTAGTCCCGGTGGACTAAAGGAATCCGTTACTCGTGGGTAAAGAGTACACCCTCTGCAGAGTTTACATCTATTCGAATAGCCATGTCCGCGGTTAAGGACTACAGTCTGGGATGGGTCGAGTGTCGGTCTTAGTGTCGGTCTTCGGAGGAAAACTTCTAAACCAGAATATTGATCTTGACGTGTGACGAATGATAATGATGATTATGCTTATTCTTATTGTGGACTAACCATGTTATTTATTTGTATTGCTGAGTATCACTTGGGATGGTTCTACCTCCTAGATACTCATTATGTTTGCTTTATTATATAAGCCCTTTATGTGGCGTCGCACAGACGCCCGACTCTGGCACATACGATTATTTATTTCCATTATAAGCCCTTTCTATGGCGTCGCTGAGACGCCCGACTGTGGCACGTTTGCTATTTATTTTCCTTATAATCCCTTTATGTGGCGTCGCTGAGACGCCCGACTGTGGCATGATGATTATTTATTTTCCTTATAAGCCCTTTATGTGGCGTCGCTCAGACGCCCGACTGTGGCATGCTTGTTATTTATTCTCCTTATAAGCCCTTTATGTGGCGCCGCTCAGACGCCCGACTGTGGCACGCATGCTATTTATTTTTCTTCTAAGCCCTTTATGTGGCGTCGCTCAGACGCCCGACTGTGGCACGCATGCTATTTATTTTTCTTCTAAGCCCTTTATGTGGCGTCGCTCAGACGCCCGACTGAGGCATGCTTTATGTTATTATCCTTTCGAGGCGTCACTTCAGACACCCGATCGATTCATTTTATTTTTATTCTCTGATTGCTTATTCCTGTTTAATAGGAATGACCTGCTTGCGTGCATCATGAATTTTATTTTGTGGCTGACTAAGTGATCGTGTATTATTTCAGTGCATGATTATCACCTGCTATATTATACCTGTTTTCATGATGTTTGCGAGTACATTCAAAGTACTCACTGGCTTGTCCCTGGCTATTGTCTTGGCCAGATTTCATGCTTGGAGAGGAGTGCAATGACGACCGCCCCGGAACCTAGGCAACGAAGATAGCAGCCACGCGAAGATAGGAGTTATCCAGGTCAGCTGTTCCTGTGGGAAATGATGTCCCGTAGACGCTGATGATCCGCAAACCGCTTCCGCCATCAACCACTAGAAACTTTTCTTGTACTCATAGACCACAATGGTCTTGTACTTCAGATTTTGTATTATGCTTTTAACTTCTGTATCAAGAATGTGCCTCACCAGCTAACACTAATCCTGGGGTTGGTGAGCACAAGGACCATTTGCTGGGAAATTAATATCCTGGAAAACCGGTCCTGACAGTGGAGGGATGCGCGGCCGTGTTGGATTTCTTCTTCGGAGCCATTGTTGAAGAAGATGACGATGTAGACCGATTCGCCGTTCACGAACTCGGGTTCGCGCAAATGATGCACGCCCCCTACCTGGCGCGCCAAAGATGTCGGGGCAAGGATGCTCACGATCACCTATGGGACCAGAGGTCCCTTGTGGTTCGACAAGGGGGGTCACGTTGCACGAAGAGCGGAGAGCATGAGACGGCGCAACAATCAGGACACAGGCATTTTACCCAGGTTCGGGCCGCTGCTAAGCGTAAAAACCTACTCCTGCTTTTTGGTGGATTAATTGGAGGAACACGAAGAGCACAGAACACCCCCCCCCTCGGCAAGGACTGCTGTCCGGGAAAGAGCGGCTATGCGAGTACAAGTGTTCGGGGGTTCGAATTGCCAACCTTGAGCTAGGTTGCCTTGGGCCTCCTTTTATAGTGCAAGGGGTTACCACAATGGCAAAACAGACATTATCTATCGATTAGATAGCTAAGCAGAGCTATCATACCTAACTCTGGCATTTAGGACAAAATGCCATGATTACCTGCCTAGGTGGCGCTTGGGGGTGCATCCCCGGCAAGCTCTTGCCACCGCTTGGCCGGTCGTTGCTTAAGATCTTGACACGCTGTAGGGCGGGTGTCAACCGAGCGTAACTTGCCTCCCAATGTGCCGCCACGTGCTTAGCGAGAGCTGATTAGCCGCCTGAGGGCTCGACACCGCATCGATAAGTGACAGGCGTAGCGATGCGGTGGAGCGGTGGCCGGATGGCTCACGCCTGCCGGGGAGTGGCTTGCCGGGTCTTCAGGGAGGTGTGCATGTCTTGGTCCCCGGCAAGCATCGAGGACGTGCTTGGTGCGTCGCAGTCCAGGCTTGGGCTGCCGCGTTGAGCTTGCTGGAGTCTCGTCTTGATTGTTGGCCAGGTTTTTGCTTCTACCGCCTGTGCATAAGTCAGGGGCACTGGGTACCCCTCTACTAGTGCACCGACACCGCTTGGCCGGTCGTTGCTTATGGTCTTGACACGCTGCAGGGCGGGTGTCAGCTGAGCATAACTTGCCTCCCGGTGTGTCGCCACGTGTTTAGCGAGAGCTGATTAGCTGCTTGAGGGCTCGACACCGCATTGATAAGTGACTGACGTAGCGATGCGGTGGAGCGGTGGCCGATCAGCTCGCGCCAGCCGCGGGACGGCTTGCCGGGTCTTTAGGAGATGCGCATGTCTTGGTCCCCGGCAAGTGCCAGGGATGCGCTTGGCGCGTTGCAGTCCAGGCTTGGGCTGCCGCGTCGGGCTTGTTGGAGTCTGGTCTTGATCATTCTTCGGGTTTGCTCGAATGTTGAAGGGTTCAGCTACTACTGCCTGTGCATAAGTCAGGGGCACTGGGTACCCCTGTACTAGTGCACCGACACCGACTTGCTATGTATGTATGAGGCACGTGTCACTCGCTCAAGTGATCCAAGATGATCAAGTATGCTACGCGAAGCTTGCGATGCTATTGCTCTTTTGCTCTTACTTAAAAGCTTTGCTTTTCTCTTCTTTTGCAATGATGTTTTGTATGGTCACGATGAGGGACGTGCACACCAAGATAGCAATTATGTATGCGGGTACTACTTGAACACAAAAGATACCAATATGATACCGAAATGATACTAAGATATATGCACGCAATGGAACCTATGCGGAGTATGTATCACTAAAGTGCACAAGTAGCGTAGCCCGGCAATACGCAATGGCTAGTCTCGATAGGCAAGTAACGCAAATAGGCTCGGGGTAACAATGCAATGGCAAGGGTAGAGTCAAGAGTGTCGTCGCGGTTACCGTCCTTGCTTATGATGTGGTTTCAACGAAGATTTGGTCGGTGACGATCCAGGGCGATGATGAGCAGCGATGTCGATGAAGAACCACTCCTAATTAGCCGAAACACCTTAGGAAGTGACGATGCTCGCGACTCAAAATCTCAAATGTAAATGGGTTGCGGAAGAAATGGCGGAGGTAGCGGAAGAAATGGCGGAAAACCGAGGAGAAAAGAAACTGAAAGGAAGAATCAGCAACTTTCTGCTAAGGCCGGAAGGTCCGGTCCGGCCGGAAGTTCCGGAGGCCGGAGGGTCCGGGAGCCGGAAGGTCCGGGTGAGGCGGAGGTTCCGGGAGTCGGGAAAACTGGGACGAACCCTAATTTCCAGATCTTGGACTTGGGCCGAAAACCGTGAAGGAAAACCCAAATCTGAGGGGGGAAAAGGAAAAATGGCAAAAATTGGATGGATAGAAAGGTAGATCCACTCGTCCACAACGAAATCCACGGATCAAAATCAACAAAATCTCCTCAAATCCAACGAATCCAAGAAATTTTGTATGGCTATTTTTGTGGGGATTTTCGAAATTAGGTCAAATCAAAACAAAAACTGGCTAGAAAGTGGGGGAGGGGACTCCAAGGTGTGAATCAACGTGGCTCATGATACCAATATGATACGGGGCATGCCCGTGTAGGTCGACCTTTTCACACTTGGAGGGGGAAGAAGGGAGAAATCATAAGAGAAAACACGAACACAAGGAAGATCTCTGATCACACAAACGCTAAATCCACTTAAGCACACAAGATACAAAGATCCAAAGTCAAACAAGCGATACAAAGTAACGATAGTCGTCTCACTCCGTGGAGATGAGGTCTTGGTATTTGATACATCTCCAACGTATCTATAATTTTTGCTTGTTCCATGCTGTTATATTATCATTCTTCCATGTTTTATAGTCACTTTATAGCAACTTTATATCATTTTTTGGGACTAACCTATTGACATAGTGCCAAAGTGCCAGTTGTTGTCTTTGCTTTTTTTTTACTTCGCAGAATATCAGTACCAAACGGAGTCCAATCGCGACGAAACTTTCTGGAGATTTTTTTGGACCAGAAGACACCCAGTGGGCCAAAGAAGTGCCAGAGAGGTGGATTGTGGAGGCCACAACCCACATTGGCGCGCCAGGGGGCCCCCGGCGAGCCCTGATGGGTTGTGCCCTCCACGGGGCCCCCTCCACCGCCTCTGATGCCTATAAATACCCATATATTCAGAAAACCCTAGGGGAGTCGATGACGTGGCTTGAAACGGCGTCGATATTTCCCCAAAGAGGAAGGGATGATGCAGCACAGCGACGGTAAGTATTTCCGTCAGTTATGAAACCAAGGTTATCGAACCAGGAGGAGGATCATCACCACCCAATAAGCAGCACCTGCACACAAATAACAAATACTTGCAACCCGACGCGTAAGAGAGGTTGTCAATCTCTCTACGGTAAAAAGATAGATTGGGTAGTGATAGATAGGAGAGATAGATCTCTCTAGAACGCAAAATAAAAAGAGCAAATAAAATATGCAGCAATATGTTTTTGGGTTTTTGGTTTTGTAGATCTGAAAACAAAGATGCAAAAAGATAGATCTAAAAGCAATATGTTGGAAAAGTAGACCCGGGGGCCGTAGGGTTCACTAGTGGCTTCTCTCATGAGTATAGCGCACGGTGGGTGAACAAATTACTGTTGGGCGATTGATAGAAAATCGAATAGTCATGACGATATCCAAGGCGATGATCATTATATAGGCATAACGTCCAAGATAGGTAGACCGACTCCTGCCTGCATCTACCTCTATTACTCCACACATCGACCGCTATCCAGCATGCATCTAGTGTATTAAGTTCATGGAAAAACGGAGTAATGCAATAAGAATGATGACATGATGTAGACAAGATCTATTCATGTAGGAATAGACCTCATCTTGTTATCCTTAATAGCAACGATACATGCGTGTCTTGCTGCCCCTTCTGTCACTGGGAAAGAACACCGCAAGATCGAACCCATCACAAAGCACCTCTTCCCATGGCAACAAAAATCGATCTAGTCGGCCTAACTAAACCAAAGATTCGAAGAAGAAATACGATGCTATAAGCAATCATGCATATAAGAGATCAAAGAAGACTCAAATAATATTCATGGATAGAAACTGATCATGAACTCAAAATTCATCGGATCCCAACAAACACACCGCAAAAGTTTACATCAAATAGATCTCCAAGAGACCATTGTATTCAGAATCATAAGAGAGAGAGAGAGAGAGGAAGCCATTTAGCTACTGCCTACGGACCCGTAGGTCTATGGTGGACTACTCACGCATCCTCGGAAAGGCACCTATGAAGAAGATGAACCCCTCCGTGATGGTGTTTAGATTGGATCTCGCGGTTCTGGAACTTGCGGTGGCTGGAATTGTGTTTCGTCGACTCCCCTAGGGTTTTTGGAATATTTGGGAATTTATAGGCATCAGAGGCAGTGGAGAGGGGCCCCGAGGATGGCACAACCCATCAGGGCGCGCTGGGGCCCCTCTGGCGTACCCTGGTGGGTTGTGGTCTCCTCGGCCCACTCCCCCGGCACTTCTTTGGCCACTGGGTGTCTTCTGGTCCAGAAAAAATCTCCAAAAAGTTTCGTCGCGATTGGACTCCGTTTGGTATTGATTTTCTGCGAAGTAAAAAACAAGCAAAAACAGCAACTAGCACATTGGCACTATGTCAATAGGTTAGTCCCAAAAAATGATATAAAGTTGTTATAAAATGATTGTAAAACATCCAAGAATGATAATATAACAACATGGAACTAGCAAAAATTATAGATACGTTGGAGACGTATCAGCATCCCCAAGCTTAATTCCTACTCGTCCTCGAGTAGGTAAATGATAAAAACAGAATTTTTGATGTGGAATGCTGCCTAACATGTTCATCATATTCTTTCTTTTGTATAGCATGGACATTTTGACTTATAGATGATTCAAAGCAATAGTCTAGTTTTAACATAATGACTTCAATACTCAAGCATGTCAACAAGCAACCATGTCTTTCAAAATATCAACACTAAAGAAAGTTATCCCTAGCCCATCATGCTCAATCATTGATCCATTCATGACACACACTCAAATATTAACTATGCCCAATGCTCAGGTACGATCATAGTGCCCCCTAGTTGGTGCTTATAAGAGAAGTTGGAGACTCAAAGTAAAAATAAAAATTGCATAAAGTAAAAGATAGGCCCTTCATAGAGGGAAGTAGGGATTTGTAGAGGTGCCAGAGCTCAAAGTTTTAAATTGAAAGAGAAACATATTTTGGGTGGCATGCTTTTCCTGTCAACGAAAATGACAAAGTAGCTCACAATACTTTCCATGCTAGATATATCATAGGCGGTTCCCAAACAGAAAATAAAGTTTATTCCTTAATCCACCAAACTTTCACTTTCCATGGCGGGCCGTATCCACGGTTACCTTCCATACCAACACTTTCCAAGGAATTTATTATTTGACAACATAAAGTAAATATGTTTTTCTTTTTCATTTCGGGAATAGGCATCCCTATAACCGCCACACTCTCGTGCAATGACAAGTGAATAAACACTCATCTTGAGAATAACAAATCTAGCATGGAAAAATATTGGACACTCCCCACCGTTTCATGAGCGGTACGAGCACACAAAAGAGAAAATTTATTTTGAAAATTTAGAGATGGCACATACAAATTTGCTTTGAACGGCATGGAAATATCGCATATAGGTAGGTATGCTGGACTCATAAGGCAAAACTTGGTTTAAGGATTTTGGATGCACAAGTAGTATTTCTACTTAGTACAAATGGAGGCTAGCAAATAGATTGGGAAGCAACCAAACCAAAAAATGAAAATTCACATAAGTGAGCATTGAGCATAACTAACACCGAATAATGCACCACAAGTAGTATGTAATTTCATTGCATAACTATTGACTTTCGTACTTGCATAGGGAATCACAAACCTTAACACCAATATTCCTACTAAAGCATAATTACTCACCAACATGACACACATATTACTATCATCATGTTTCACAACTATTACAAGGAATAAAGTTTAATTTTCCCAATGATCTTCATGAAAGTTTTTATTATATCCTCCTTGGATATCAATTACTTTGGGACTAGTTACATCTTTTGCCATTGCTTTTTTGACAAGCTCAAACAAATTTAAGTGAAGCACATGAGCATAAAGATTTCATCTCTCAAAAAGGTATAAGTGAAGCATGAGAGGATTTCTTCAAAATTTATTAACTCTCAAATTAATCTAAGTGAAGCATGAGAGTATTTCTACAAAAATTTCCAAGCACACCGTGCTAAAAAAGATATAAGTGAAGCACTAGAGCAATTCTATAGCTCAAAAAGTTTAAGTGAAGCACATAGAGCAATTCTAACAAATCATAGCATGATTTTGGCTCTCTTAAATAGGTGTGTCCAGCAAGGATACAAAGGACAAACTAACAAACAAAGAAAGCAAAGATACAAGACGCTCCAAGCAAAACTCATGATATGTGACGAATAAAAATATAGCTCCAAGTAAAATACCGATGGTTGTTAGAAGAAAGAGGGGATGCCACTCGGGGGCATCCCCAAGCTTAGTTGCTTGTTTCTCTTTGGATATATCTTGGGGGTGCGGTAGCATCCCCAAGCTTAAGCTTTTATCACTCTTTATTCCTTCATCCATCGTGATCTCACCCAAAACTTGAAAACTTCAATCACACAAAACTCAACAAAATCTTCGTGAGATCCGTTAGTATAATAAAGCAAATCACTACTTTAGGTGCTGTTGCAAACCCATTCATATTTTATTATTGCATTATACCTACTGTATTTCAACATTACCATGGCTTATACCCCCCGATACAAACCATAGATTCATCAAAACAAGCACACCATGCAACGAAAACAGAATCTGTATTAAACAGAACAGTCTGTAGTAATCTGTACTCTTACCATACTTCTGTAACTCTAAAAATTCTGAAAAAATAGGACAACGAAAGGAATTTGTATAGCAACACTGTGTTAAAATTTCAGCTCAAATCACGTTCCAGCAAAAATGAAAATTCATATACTGGACGCAAAGTTTCTGTTTCAGATTCAACATCGCTTCTACTCATCCGATGAATCATCCTAAAGGCTTTACTTGGCACAAACACTAAATAAACCATAAAAACACAATCATAACAGAGGAATAATTGTGTCAACACTCAAAAACAGAAAAGAAAAAGCAAAAATTTATTTATTCATTGGGTTGCCTCCCAACAAGCGCTATCGTTTTACGCCCCTAGCTAGGCATAACACATAGATTCAAGTATTGTCATCTTTGGTTTTGGACGAGGTGCCTTTGGCAAGAGGTTTTGCAAATAAGACTTGAAACACATCATCCATAGCAACTTTAGCACTATCAAGTTGTCCCTCTATGTACCCCCTTTGATTACCGGCCACGATCCAAGAATATTGTTGGTTCACATCATTGAAAACTTGTTGCATCATATCTAAAACGGGGACTTCCTTTTTGAGATTCTCGTCAAAAAATTGATTATTTCCAAGCAAATATCTCATCATGTAATCACTATTGTAAAGGATTTCTCCTATTACCAGTTTTTCATGGCTCATACCATAAAAGTCAAAGATCTCCCTAGCTTCCCGTACTATATGATCAAATTCATTCATGAGAACAAGGGTAGCTAACTTCTTAGCTTTAGGATCCTTTAAGACGGGTAGCTCATAAAACAATCTTTGCAAGGTAGGATGGGTACGAATAAATCTATTTTCAAGTTTTAGAACTAGCGCCGAGATAGCTTCCGCATAAGATTTAGTTCTTTTCAATATAGGAGTATCATCGAGAGTAAAATTCCCAACGCAATTGAAAAACTCTTGGATAGTTTCTTTTCCTATAACGTTCCCTTGCCCCAAAACAAAAGTTTTAGAATCAAGATTAGCAGAACGTCCAATTTTAGGATTCCTGCCATCATCCGTTTCTGTCATACCAAAATCACTCATAGTGACAAGCAAATAAGAGATCCGGCGAGAAAAATGAAAACGAAAAAGAGGGCGAATAAAACGGCAAATTGGTGAAGTGGGGGAGAGGAAAACGAGAGACAAATGACAAATAATGTAATTACAAGGAGATGAGATTTGTGATTAGGTACCTGGTAGATGATGAAGGAGTCCCCTCGGCGCCTACGATAGGCACGTAGAAGAGACCGCTTCCTCCCCGGCAACGGCGCCAGAAATTCCTTTTGACGTGGCTTCAAACTGCGTCGGTATTTCCCCAATGAGGAAGGGATGATGCAGCACAGCGGCGGTAAGTATTTCCCTTAGTTATGAAACCAAGGTTATCGAACCAGTAGGAAGATCACCACCACCCAATAAGCAGCACCTGCACACAAATAACAGATACTTGCAACCCGACGCGTAAGAGAGGTTGTCAATCTCTCTATGGTAAAAAGATATATTAGGTAGTGATAGATAGGAGAGATAGATCTCTCAAGAATGCAAAATAAAAAGAGCAAATAAAATATGCAGCAATATGTTTTTGGGTTTTTGGTTTTGTAAATCTGAAAACAAAGATGCAAAAAGATAGATCTAAAAGCAATATGTTGGAAAAGTAGACCCGGGGACCGTAGGGTTCACTAGTGGCTTCTCTCATGAGTATAGCGCACGGTGGGTGAACAAATTACTGTTGGGCAATTGATAGAAAATCGAATAGTCATGACGATATCCAAGGTGATGATCATTATATAGGCATCACGTCCAAGATAGGTAGACCGACTCCTGCCTGCATCTACCTCTATTACTCCACACATCGACCGTTGTCCAGCATGCATCTAGTGTATTAAGTTCATGGAAAAACGGAGTAATGCAATAAGAATGATGACATGATGTAGACAAGATCTATTCATGTAGGAATAGACCCCATCTTGTTATCCTTAATAGCAACGATACATGTGTGTCTTGCTGCCCCTTCTGTCACTGGGAAAGAACACCGCAAGATCGAACCCATCACAAAGCACCTCTTCCCATGGCAACAAAAATCGATCTAGTCGTCCTAACTAAACCAAAGATTCGAAGAAGAAATACGATGCTATAAGCAATCATGCATATAAGAGATCAAAGAAGACTCAAATAATATTCATGGATAGAAACTGATCATGAACTCAAAATTCATCGGTCCCAACAAACACACCGCAAAAGTTTACGTCAAATAGATCTCCAAGAGACCATTGTATTGAGAATCATAAGAGAGAGAGAGAGAGAGGAAGCCATCTAGCTACTGCCTACGGACCCGTAGGTCTATGGTGGACTACTCACACATCATTGAAAAGGCACCTATGAAGAAGATGAACCCCTCCGTGATGGTGTTTAGATTGGATCTCGCGGTTCAGGAACTTGCGGCGGCTGGAATTGTGTTTCGTCGACTCCCCTAGGGTTTTTGGAATATTTGGGAATTTATAAGCATCAGAGGCGGTGGAGAGGGGCCCCGAGCAGGGCACAACCCATCAGCGCGCGCCGGGCCCCCCCTGGCGCGCCCTGGTGGGTTGTGGTATCCTCGGCCCACTCCCCCGGCACTTCTTTGGCCCACTGGGTGTATTCTGCTCCAGAAAAAATCTCCAAAAAGTTTTGTCACGATTGGACTCCGTTTGGTATTGATTTTCTGCGAAGTAAAAAACAAGCAAAAACAACAACTCGCACTTTGGCACTATGTCAATTGGTTAGTCCCAAAAAATGATATAAAGTTGTTATAAAATGATTGTAAAACATCCAAGAATGATAATATAACAGCATGGAACAAGCAAAATTATAGATACGTTGCAGACGTATCAGTCGACAAAAAACGCATCTAGCCGCCGCAAGTTCCAGAGCCTCAAGATCCAATCTAACACCATCACGGAGGGGTTCATCTTCTTCATAGGTGCCTCTCCGATGATGCGTGAGTAGTCCACCATAGAACTACGAGTCCATAGGCAGTAGCTAGATGGCTTCCTCTCTCTCCTTTGATTCTCAATACAATTATCTCTTGGAGATCTATTTGATGTAAACTTTTGCGGTGTGTTTGTTGGGATCCGATGAATTTTGAGTTCATGATCAGTTTCTATCCATGAATATTATTTGAGTCTTCTTTGATCTCTTATATGCATGATTACTTATAGCCTCGTATTTCTTCTTCGAATCTTTGGTTTAGTTAGGCTAACTTGATCGATTTTCTTGCCATGGGAAGAGGTGCTTTGTGATGGGTTTGATCTTGCGGTGTCCTTTCCCAGTGACAGAAGGGGCAGCAAGTCACGCATGTATCATTGCCATTAAGGATAACAAGATGGGGTCTATTCCTACATGAATAGTTCTTGTCTACATCATGTCATCGTTCTTATTGCATTACTCCGTTTTTCCATGAACTTAATACACTAGATGCATGCTGGATAGCGGTCGATGTGTGGAGTAATAGTTGTACATGCAGGCAGGAGTCGGTCTACTTATCTTGGACGCGATGTCTATATAATGATCATTGCCTTGGATATCGTCATGATTATTTAATGTTCTATCAATTGCCCAACAGTAATTTGTTCACCCACTGTGTGCTATACTCATGAGATAAGCCACTAGTGAAACCTACGGCCCCCGGCTCTACTTTTCCAACATATTGTTTTCCGATCTATCTTTTTGCCTCTTTGTTTTCAGATCTACTAAACCAAAAACCCAAAAATATATTGCTGCACTTTTTATTTGCCCTTTTTATTTTGTGTTCTTGAGAGATCTATCTCTCCTATCTATCATTACCTAATCTATCTTTTTACCATAGAGAGATTGACAACCTCTCTTACGCGTCGGGTTGCAAGTATTTGTTATTTGTGTGCGGGTGCTGCTTATTAGGTGGTGGTGATCCTCCTACTGGTTCGATACCTTGGTTTCATAACTGAGGGAAATACTTACCGTCGCTGTGCTGCATCATCCCTTCCTCTTTGGGGAAATACCAACGCAGTCTCAAGCCACGTCAAAGGAATTTCTGGCGCCGTTGCCGGGGAGGAAGCGGTCTCTTCTACGTGCCAATCTCAGGCGCCGAGGAGACACCATCATCATCTACCGGGTTCCTAATCACAATCTCATCTCCTTGCAATTACATTATTTGCCATTTGCCTCTCGTTTTCCTCTCCCCCACTTCACCGATTTGCCGTTTTATTCGCCCTCTTTTTCGTTTGCCTTTTTCTCGTCAGATCTCTTGTTTGCTTGCAATCTCGTTTGTGCAGTCATGATGCCTCAAAAGAAGTACTATGATGTTCCTTACCCCAATATTTTGCTTGAAATTGAGAAAAGTACTAATGAATATATGACTACGCAATTTGAGCATAATAAGTATTTTACCGATGAGCTTAGAGAACACTCTACCGTGCTAGATGCCATAACGAAACAACTTGATGATATCAGTAGAAAAGTTTGTAATCTTCAATCTAATTATGTTCATGTTAAAAAAATTCTTTGTAAAATCTCCGATGCACAAGCTACCTTAATAAATCAAATGGCCGCCAAACCGATCTCTCTAGAGGATAAAAATGATGAAGATCTTAAACTGATTAGTGTTTCTACTACTGATTCCTTGTTTAGTAATATTAAAATTGATGATAAAGGGACTGTAGCAGAGTCAACATTAGCTAGAAGGCATCCCAATAATTTGGAGGGTGAAAATCTTGATGAAAATTTTGATAAAAGTGGGTTTGAAGAGGTCAAAACTTTAACTAGTGATGTGCCCACTGTTTTGCATTGCAAAGACTTTAATTATGATAGTTGTTCCTTAATTGAATGTATTTCTTTGCTGCAATCCATGTTGAATTCACCTCATGCTTATGAACAAAATAAAGCTTTCACTAAACATATTGTTGATGCCATGATGAAATCTTTTGAAAAAAAGTTGGAGTTGGAGATTTCTATTCCTAGAAAATTACATGATAAGTGGGAACCCACTATTAAAGTCAAGATTAAAAATTATGAGTGCTTTGCTTTATGTGATTTGGGTGCTAGTGTTTCCACGATTCCGAAATCTTTATGTAATGTGCTTGGTCTCACCAATATTGAAGAATGTTCTCTTAATTTGCACTTGGAGGATTCTACTATTAAAAGCCTTTGGGAAGAATTAATGATGTTCTTATGCTTGCAAACAGGAACTATGTGCCCATAGATTTTATTGTGCTTGATATTGATTGCAATCCGTCTTGTCCCATAATACTTGGTAGACCGTTTTTACGCACTATAGGTGCCGTGATTGATATGAAAGAAGGCAATATTCATTTTCAATTTCCACTAAGAAAGGGTATGGAACACTTCCCTGGAACAAGAATTAAGCCACCATATGAATCAATCATGAGAGCATCCTATGGATCCAAAACCAAAGATGACAATACTTGAAACTATGCGTTATGCCTAGCTAGGGGCGTAAAACGATAGCGCTTGTTGGGAGGCAACCCAATGAATAAATTTATTTTTGCTTTTTTCCTTTTCTGTTTTTGAGTGTTGACACAATTATGCCTCTGTTATGATTGTGTTTTTATGGTTTATTTGGTGTTTGTGCCAAGTAGAACCTTTAGGATGATTCATAAGATGAGTAGAAGCGATGCTGAATCTGAAACAGAAACTTTGCGTCCAGTGCTTGAATTTTCATGTTTTACTGGAACGTGATCTTGAGTTGAAACTTTAACACAGTGTTGCTATACAAATTGTTTACGTTATCCTAATTTTTCAGAATTGTTAGAGTTACAGAAGTATGGTTAGAGTAAAGATTACTACAGACTGTTCTGTTTAAGACAGATTCTGTTTTCGTTGCATTGTGTGCTTGTTTTGATAAATCTATGGGTTATATTGAAGGGTATGAGCCATGGTAAAGTTAAAATACAGTAGGTATATTGCAATAACAAAATATTAATGGGTTTGCAACAACACCTAAAGTAGTGATTTGCTTTATTATACTAACGGATCTCACGAAGATTTTGTTGAGTTTTGTGTGATTGAAGTTTTCAAGTTTTGGGTGAGATCACGATGGATGAAGGAATAAGGAGTGAAAAGAGCCTAAGCTTGGGGATGCTACAGCACCCCCAAGATATATCCAAAGAGAAACAAGCAACTAAGCTTGGGGATGCCCCCGAGTGGCATCCCCTCTTTCTTCTAACGACCATCGGTATTTTACTTGGAGCTATATTTTTATTCGTCACATATCATGAGTTTTGCTTGGAGCGTCTTGTATCATTTTAGTTTTTGCTTGCATTGCTTGTTAGTTTGTCACTTGTATCCTTGCTGGACACACCTATTTGGGAGAGCCAAAATTATGCTATGATTTGTTAGAATTGCTCTCTATGCTTCAATTAAACTTTTTGAGCTATAGAATTGCTCTAGTGCTTCACTTATATCCTTTTGAGCACGGTGTGCTTGGAAATTTTTGTAGAAATACTCTCATGCTTCACTTAGATTAATTTGAGAGTTAGTAAATTTTGAAGAAATCCTCTCATGCTTCACTTATACTTTTTTGAGAGATAAAAACTCTATGCCCATGTGCTTCACTTAAATTTGTTTGAGCTTGTCAAAAGCAATGGCAATATATGAAACTAGTCCCAAAGTGATAGATATCCAAGGAGGATATAATAAAAACTTTCATGAAGATCATTGGACAAATTAAACTTGATTCTTTGTAATAGTTTTGAAACATGATGATAGTAATATGTGAGTCATGTTAGTGAGTAATTATGCTTTAGTAGGAATATTGGTGTTAAGGTTTGTGATTCCCTATGGAAGTCCGAAAGTCAATAGTTATGCAATGAAATTACATCCTACTTAAGGTGCATTATTCGGTGTTAGTTATGCTCAATGCTCGCTTATGTGAATTTTCGTTTCTTGGTTTGGTTGCTTCTCAATCTATTTGCTAGCCTCCATTTGTACTAAGTAGAAATACTACTTGTGCATCCAAAATCCTTAAACCAAGTTTTGCCTTATGAGTCCACCATACCTACCTATATGAGGTATTTCCACGCCGTTCCAAGCAAATTTGTATGTGCCATCTCTAATTTTCAAAATAAACTTCTCTTTTGTGTGCTCGTACCGCTCATGAAACGGTGGGGAGTGTCCAATATTTTTCCATGCTAGATGTGTTATTCTCAAGATGAGTGTTTATTCGCTTGTCATTGCACGAGAGTGCGGCGGTAATAGGGATGCCCATTCCCAAAATGAAAAAAGAAAAAATATTTACTTTATGTTGTCAAATAATAAATTCCTTGGAAAGTGTTGGTATGGAAGGCAATCGTGGATACGGCCCGCCATGGAATGTGAAAGAATGGTGGAAAAACGGAATACACTTTATTTTCTGTTTGGGA
This sequence comes from Elymus sibiricus, assembly GCA_039707655.1. NCBI lineage: Eukaryota > Viridiplantae > Streptophyta > Magnoliopsida > Poales > Poaceae > Elymus > Elymus sibiricus. The sequence continues at coordinate 131,700,050 of CM077663.1, forward strand.
ACTGCCTATGATATATCTAGCATGGAAAGTATTGTGAGCTACTTTGTCGTTTTCGTTGACAGGAAAGGCATGCCACCCAAAATATTTTTTCTCTCTCAATTTAAAACTTTGAGCTCTGGCACCTCTACAAATCCCTACTCCCCTCTACGAAGGGCCTATCAATTTACTTTATGCAATTTTTATTTTTACTTTGAGTCTCCATCTTCTCTTATAAAGCACCAACTAGGGGGCACTATGATCGTACTTGAACATTGAGTATAGCTAATATTTGAGTGTGTTTCATGAATGGATCAATGATTAAGCATCATGGGCTAGGGATAACTTTCTTTAGTGTTGATATTTTGAAAGACATGGTTGCTTGTTGTCATGCTTGAGTATTGAAGTCATTATGTTAAAATTAGACTATTGCTTTGAATCATCTAAAAGTCCAAATGTCCTTGCTACAAAGAAAAGAATATGAGATGAACGTGTTAGGCAGCATTCCACATAAAAAATTCTGTTTTTATCATTTACCTACTCGAGGACGAGTAGGAATTAAGCTTGGGGATGCTGATACGTCTCCAACGTATCTATAATTTTTGCTTGTTCCATGCTGTTATATTATCATTCTTGAATGTTTTACAATCACTTTATAGTAACTTTATATAATTTTTTGGCACTAACCTTTTGACATAGTGCCAAAGTGCCAGTTGTTGTTTTTGCTTGTTTTTTACTTCGCAGAATATCAGTACCAAACGAAGTCCAATCGCGCCGAAACTTTTTGGAGATTTTTTTTGGACCAGAAGACACCCAGTGGGCCAAAGAAGTGCTAGAGAGGTGGGCTGTGGAGGCCACAACCCACCAGGGCACGCCAGGGGGCCCCTGGCGCGCCCTGATGGGTTGTGCCCTCCACGGAGCCCCGCTCCACCGCCTCTAATGCCTATAAATACCCAAATATTCAGAAAACCCTAGGGGAGTCGACGAAAAACACATCCAGCCGCCGCAAGTTCCGGAGCCTCAAGATCCAATCTAACACCATCACGGAGGGGTTCATCTTCTTCATAGGTGCCTCTCCGATGATGCGTGAGTAGTCCACCATAGGCCTACGGGTCCGTAGGCTGTAGCTAGATGGCTTCCTCTCTCTCTTTTGATTCTCAATACAATGGTCTCTTGGAGATCTATTTGATGTAAACTTTTGCGGTGTGTCTGTTGGGATCCGATGAATTTTGAGTTCATGATCAGTTTCTATCCATGAATATTATTTGAGTCTTCTTTGATCTCTTATATGCATGATTACTTATAGCCTCGTATTTCTTCTTTGAATCTTTGGTTTAGTTAGGCTAACTTGATCGATTTTTCTTGCCATGGGAAGAGGTGCTTTGTGATGGGTCCGATCTTGCGGTGTCCTTTCCCAGTGACAAAGGGGCGCAAGGCACGCACGTATCGTTGCCATTAAGGATAACAAGATGGGGTCTATTCATACATGAATAGATCTTGTCTACATCATGTCATCGTTCTTATTGCATTACTCCGTTTTTCCATGAACTTAATACACTAGATGCATGCTGGATAGCGGTCGATGTGTGGAGTAATAGTGGTAGATGCAGGCAGGAGTCGGTCTACTTATCTTGGACGTGATGCCTATATAATGATCATCGCCTTGGATATCGTCATGATTATTTGATCTTCTATCAATTGCCCAACAGTAATTTGTTCACCCACCGTGTGCTATACTCATGAGAGAAGCCACTAGTGAAACCTACGGCCCCCGGGTCTACTTTTCCAACATATTGTTTTACGATCTATCTTTTTGCCTCTTTGTTTTCAGATCTACTAAACCAAAAACCCAAAAATATATTGCTGCACTTTTTATTTGCTCTTTTTATTTTGTGTTCTTGAGAGATCAAACTCTCCTATCTATCATTACCTAATCTATCTTTTTACCGTAGACAGATTGACAACCTCTCTTACGCGTCGGGTTGCAAGTATTTCTTATTTGTGTGCAGGTGCTGCTTATTAGGTGGTGGTGATCCTCCTACTGGTTTGATACCTTGGTTTCATAACTAAGGGAAATACTTACCGTCACTGTGCTGCATCATCCCTTCCTCTTTGGGGAAATACCGACGCAGTCTCAAGCCACGTCAGTATCCCGTGGGATCTTCCCTAGAAGGGGCCTTGGCATACGCTTCGGATCTTCTCACGTAGAGGTATCTCTCCACGAGGGAAGGAAGTGAATGGAGCTATGCTCAACAATATCCAATGCTAAACATAAGCTAACCCTAATTCGGAGGCGGAGGAGGAGTATATATAGTGCTAGGGACGAATGGGTAAGTGGGAGAGATACATGGGCCTCGGGCCCGAGTGGTGTCGCTCTCGAAAGGCCGGAAGTTCCGGGCGCCGGAAGTTCCGGGCTGGTTCCGGGGATGTTCCGGGCTGAACAGAGAGTTGGCGCGGGCTTCAGAGGCTGGCTGCACGGGGGGGCGGAAGTTCCGGGCGAGGGTCCGGGCCGGTTCCGGGCTATCCAGAGAGTTTGCACTCCTGGACTCGGCCCTGGGTCGACGGTGGGCCGGAAGTTCCGAGCTGGCCGGAAGTTCCGGGCGGGCCGGAAGTTCTGGGCTGTCCAGAGAGTTGCCCTTGGTGCTTGACTCCTCTTCTTCGAGCGGTTCTTCCCCTTTCACCTCCGAGCTCCGGTTGGCGTCGATGTACCTGAGTATGCACAGAGTCTCTGTTTGAGGTAGTGTCGACATTCCATGAGTATGAAAGGAAGAGTCGCAAAGGAGAGAAGTCACCTTGTTTCCAATAGCGTGTGCGCGTGCTCTTGTCATGGGTCCACTTGGGGCTTGGTTTGATGGTGTAGGTTTCATGGGGATGATGGTGGGATGCTCCGCATCAGGTAACCTATGAAGACGCATTTGTCCGCTTTGGGTTCGAGCTTATCAGGTTGAAGTCTTTTCACATAAGCATCGCAGCCCCAAACTTTAAGAAAGGACAGCTTAGGTTTCTTGCCAAACCATAAGTCATACGGTGTCGTCTCAACGGATTTTGATGGTGCCCGATTTAAAGTGAATGCGGTTGTCTCTAATGCATAACCCCAAAACGATAGTGGCAGATCAATGAGAGACATCATAGATCGCACCATATCCAATAGAGTATGATTACGACGCTCGGACACACCATTACGCTGTGGTGTTCCACATGGCGTAAGTTGTGAAACGATTCCACACTGTCTCAAATGCTTACCAAACTCATAACTCCGATATTCTCCACCACGATCAGATCGTAGAAACTTTATCTTCTTGTTACGATGATTTTCTACTTCACTCTGAAATTCCTTGAACTTTTCAAATGTCTCAGACTTGTGTTTCATTAAGTAAATATACCCATATCTACTTAAATTATCAGTGAAGGTAAGAAAATAATGATATCCACCGCGCACCTCAACACTCATCAGACCGCACACATCAGTATGTATGATTTCCAACAAGTCACTTGCCCGCTCCATTATACCGGAGAATGGGGTTTTCATCATCTTGCCCATGAGGCATGGTTCGCATGTATCAAGTGATTCAAAATCGAGTGATTCCAAAAGTCCATCAGCATGGAGCTTCTTCATGCGTTTTACACCAATATGACCTAAGCGGCAGTGCCACAAGAAAGTGGTACTATCATTATTAACTTTGCATCTTTTGGCATCAATGTTATGAATGTGTGTATCACTACTATCGAGATTCAACAAGAATAAACCATTCACATTGGGTGCATGACCATAAAAGATGTTACTCATATAAATAGAACAACCATTATTCTCTGATTTAAATGAATAACTGTCTCGCAATAAACAAGATCCAGATATAATGTTCATGCTCAACGCAGGCACCAAATAACAATTATTTAGGTTTACTACTAATCCCGATGGTAATTGAAGAGCGAGCGTGCCGATGGCGATCACATCAACCTTGGAACCATTTCCGACGCGCATCGTCACTTCATCCTTCGCCAGCCTTCGTTTATTCCGTAGTTCCTGTTTCGAGTTACAAATATGAGCAACCGAACCGGTATCAAATACCCAGGCACTACTACGAGAGCTAGTGAGGTACACATCAATAACATGTATATTGAATATACCTTTGTTGACATTGCCAGCCTTCTTATCAGCCATGTACTTGGGGCAATTCCGCTTCCAGTGGCCAGTCCCCTTGCAATAGAAGCCCTCAGTCTCAGGCTTGGGTCTAGCCTTGGGTTTCTTCACGGGAGCGGCAACTTGCTTGCCACCCTTCTTGAAGTTTGCCTTCTTTCCCTTGCCTTTCTTGAAACTAGTGGTTTTATTCACCATCAACACTTGATGCTCCTTTTTGATTTCTACCTCCGCGACTTTCAGCATCGCGAACAGCTCAGAGACAGACTTTTCCATCCCTTGCATATTATAGTTCATCACGAAGCCTTTGTAGCTAGGTGGCAGTGACTGGAGAATTCTGTCAGTGACCGTTTCGGGCGGAAGCTGGACTCCCAAATCATTCAAACGGTTGTAGTACCCAGACATTCTGAGTAAGTGCTCACTGACAGAACTATTCTCCTCCATCTTGCAGGCGAAGAACTTATCAGAGGTCTCATACCTCTCGATTCAGGCATTTGCTTGAAATACCAACTTCAACTCCTGGAACATCTCATATGCTCCATGGCGTTCAAAACGCTTTTGAAGTCCCGATTCTAAGCCGTACAGCATGGCACACTGAACTATAGAGTAGTCATCAGAACGTGCCTGCCAGGCGTTCACAACGTCCACACACGACGCTGGAGGGGGTGGCACACCAAGCGGCGCATCAAGGACATAAGCCTTTTGCGAAGCCGTGAGGATAATCCTCAGATTACGGACCCAGTCCGCATAGTTACTTCCATCATCTTTCAACTTAGCTTTCTCTAGGAACGCATTAAAATTCAGGGGAGCTACTGCGCGAGCCGTTGATCGACAACATAATTTTGCAAAGACAGCTTTAGACTACGTTCATGATAATGAGTTCAATTAATCATATTACTAAAGAACTCCCACTCAAATCAACATCCCTTAGGTTGTCTAAGTGTAACATGATCCAAATCCACCAACCCAAGTCCGATCATCACGTGAGATGAGGTGGGTTCAATGGTGAACATCTCCATGTTGATCATGTCTACTATATGACTCATGTTCGACCTTTCGGTCTCCTGTGTTCCGAGGCCATGTCTGTACATGCTAGGCTCGTTAAGTTTAACCCAAGTATTCCGCGTGTGTTAATCTGGCTTACACCCGTTGTATGCGAACGTAGAGTCTATCACACCCGATCATCACGAGGTGCTTCGAAACGACGAACCTTCGCAACGGTGCATACTCGGGGAGAACACAAGTTATCTTGAAATTTTAGTGAAGGATCATCTTATAATGCTACCGTCGTTCTAAGCAAAATAAGATGCATAAATAGGATAAACATCACATGCAAATCATATAAGTGACATGATATGGCCATCATCACCTTGTGCTTTTGATCTCCATCTCCAAAGCACCGACATGATCTCCATCGTCACCGGCATGACACCATGATCTCCATCATCATGATCTTCATCATCGTGTCGTCATGTGGTTGTCGCGCCAACTATTGCTTCTACAACTATTGCTAACTCATAGCGATAAAGTAAAGCGAAAAATGGCGAGAATAATTAAAGACAACCCTATGGCTCCTGCCGGTTGCCATACTCATCGACATGCAAGTCGTGATAATCTATACAAAACATGATCATCTCATACATCACATATATCACATCATGTCTTTGGCCAAATCACATCACAACATGCCCTGCAAAAACAAGTTTGACGTCCTCTACTTTGTTGTTTGCAAATTTTACGTGGCTGCTATGGGCAACTAGTAAGAACCGTTCTTACCTATGCAAAGCCACAATGGTGATATTCAAGTTGCTATTTAACCTTCTACAAGGACCGCCTCTGTCAAATCCGATTCAACTAAAGTGGGAGAGACAGACACCCGCCAGCCACCTTTAAGCAACTAGGTTACATGTCAGTCGGTGGAACCGGTCTCTCGTACGTGGACGAGTAAAGTTGGTCCGGGCCGCTTCATCCCACAATACCGCCGAATCGAGATAATACCAAGGAAGCAAGCAATCTGAACATCAACGCCCACCAACTCTTTTGTGTTCTACTCGTGCATGTTATCTACGCATAAACCTGGCTATGATACCACTGATGGGGAACGTTGCATGGGAAACAATTTTTTTTCCTACGAACATCCAAGATCTATCCATGGAGATCAATAGCTACGAGAAGGGGAGTGCATCTACATACCCTTGTAGATCGCTAAGCGGGAAGCGTTAAGAAACGCGGTTGATGTAGTCGAACGTCTTCGCGATCCAATCACGATCCATCCCGCGATCCAATCATGATCTAGTGTCAAACGTACGGCACCTCCGCGTTCAGCACACGTATAGATCGATGACGTCTCCGCCTCCTTGATCCATCAAGCGAGGGCGGAGAGGTAGATGAGTTCTCCGGCAGCACGACAGCGTGGTGGCGGTGGTGGTGGAGCTGTCTCGGCAAGGCTTCGCCAAGCGCTACCGCGACAAACTAGAGGAGAAACGATCTAGGGAAGAGGGAGGGTTGCGCCGTGGCTTGTGGTGCGTCTGCCCTCCCTCTCCTCTCATATATATATATATATATAGGGGGAGGGGGATATGGGCGCCGGCCCTAGGGCCTCCCTCAAGGGGGTCGGCGGCAAAGGGGGAGGCTATGCCCCCAAGTTAGGTGGGGCGCCTCCCCACTAGGGTTTCCCTAAACCCTAGGGCGCCTTGGGCCCTTGGGAGGAGTGGCGCCCAGCCCACCAGGGGCTGGTGCGCCACCTCTCTCAGCCCATGGGGCCCTCCGGGGCAGGTGGACCCCCGGAACCCCTTTCGGCACTCCTGATGGAATCCGGCAAATCCCGAAACTATTCCGGTGCCCGAATACCAACTTCCCATATATGAATCTTTACCTCCGGACCATTCCGGAACTCCTCGTGACGTTCGAGATCTCATATGGGACTCTGAACAACCTTTGTTCACCAACATATATAACTCAACAATACTGAATCGTCACCGAACGTTAAGTCTGCAGACCCTGCGGGTTCGAGAACTATGCAGACATGGCCGAGACACCTCTATGGTCAATAACCAATAGCGGGACCTGGATGCCCATATTGGTTCCTAAATATTCTACGAAGATCTATATCGGTCGAACCACGATGTCAAGGATTCAATCAATCCCGTATACAGTTCCCTTTGTCCATCGGTATGTTACTTGCCCGATATTCGATCGTCGGTATCTCCATACCTAGTTCAACCTCGTTACCGGCAAGTCTCTTTACTCGTTCCGTAATACAAGATCCCGTGACTAACTCCTTAGTCACATTACTTGCAAGCTTCTTACGATGCTTTATTACCGAGTGGGCCCAGAGATACCTCTCCGTCATACGGAGTGACAAATCCCAGTCTCGATCCACGCCAACCCAACACACACCTTCGGAGATAGCTGTAGAGCACCTTTATAGTCACCGAGTTACATTGTGACGTTTGATACACACAAGGCATTCCTCCGGTGTCAGGGAGTTGCATGATCTCATGGTACTTGACATGGATAAAGCAGTAGCAATAAACTAACACGATCAAATGCTATGCTTATGGTTGGGTCTTTTCCATCACATCATTCTCCTAATGATGTGATCCCGTTATCAAATGACAACTTATGTCTATGGTCAGGAAACCTTGACCATCTTTGATCAACGAGCTAGTCTAGTAGAGGCTCACTAGGGACATAGTGTTGTCTATGCATCCACACATGTATCTCAATTTCCGATCAATACAGTTATAGCATGGATAATAAACGATTATCATGAAAAAGGAAATATGATAATAACTATTTTATTATTGCCTCTAGGGCATATTGCCAACAAAAGTTTCCTAACCATAGACATGAGTTGTCATTTGATAACGAGGTCACATCATTAGGAGAATGATGTGATGGACAAGACCCAACCATAAGTATAGCATTTGATCGTATTAAGTTTATTGCTACTACTTTCTCATGTCAAGTATATGTTCCTAAGACCATGAGATCATGCAACTCCCTGGCACTGGAGGAATTCCTTGTGTGTATCAAACGTCACTTTGTAACTGGGTGACCATAAAGGTACTCTACAGGTATCTCCAAGGGTGAACGTTGGGTTGGCATGGATCGAGACTGGGATTTGTCACTCCGTATGACGGAGAGGTGTCTCTGGGCCCTCTCGGTAATACAACATCACAAGAAGCTTGCAAGGCAATGTGACTAAGGAGTTAGTCACGGGATCTTGTATTACGGAATGAGTAAAGAGACTTGACGGTAACGAGATTGAACTAGGTATGGAGATACCGACGATCGAATCTCGGGCAAGTAACATACCTCTGGACAAAGGGAACTGCATACGGGATTGACTGAATCCTTGACATCGTGGTTCGACCGATGAAGATCTTTGTGGAATATGTAGGAACCACTATGGGCATCTAGGTCCCGCTATTGGTTATTGGCCATAAAGGTGTCTCGGTCATGTCTACATGATTCTCGAACCCGCAAGGTCCGCACGCTTAACGTTCGGTGACGCTAGAGTAGTATTGGGATATGTACGTTGGTGACCGAATGTTGTTCGGAGTCCCGGATGAGATCCTGGACGTCACGAGAAGTTCTGGAATAGTTTGGAGGTAAAGATTTATATATGGGAAGTCCTATTTTGGTCGTCAGAAAAGTTTCGGGCATTACCGGTAGTGTACCGGGGTGCCGAAAAGGGATCCGGGGGTCCACCGGGGGGTCCACCTGCCCCGTGGGCCCACATGGGCCATATGGGGTGCGCCCTAGCCATCATGGGCCAGGTGCATCAGCCCCTAGAGGCGAATTAGCATTGGTGGCAAGAGTCCCAAAGGGACAAGGCACCCCGGAGGTGCCTTGGAGGAGGGGGGCTCCTCCCTTCCTTGTAAAGGGAGGGCTCTCCCTTAGCCGCCGGCCCATCCCTTGGAGGAGGGGTCAAGGCTGCGCCTCCCCTCTCCCCTTTGCTTCCTATATATAGTGGAGGGGAGGGGAGGGCTGCACACACCAATTCCTACGCCCCGGTGGCAGCCCTCCCTCTCCCGTTACTCCGTTTTCTCCTCAGATCGCATCTACGGTAGCGCTTGACGAAGCCCTGCCGGGATTACTCCACCACCATCTCCATCACGTCGTCGTGCTGGTTGAGATCCCATCTACTTCTCCTCCCTCGCTTGCTGGATCAAGAAGGAGGAGACATCATCGAGCCGCACGTGTGCTGAACACAGAGGTGTCGTCCGTTCGACGCTAGATCGGATCGCGATTGGATCGTGAAGAGTACATCTACATCAACCGCGTTATATACGCTTCCACTTAGCGATCTACAAGGGTATGTAGATACACTCCCCCTCTCGTAGCTATGCATCTCCATAGATAGATCTTGGGTGTTCGTAGGAATTTTTTTTGTTTCCCATGCAACGTTCCCCAACATCTGGGATATAAAACTCCTAGCAAATGACCCTTGTGCTCACCAGCCCCAGGATTACTGTTTGCTGGTGGACACTTTCTTGATACAGAATTTCCAAGCAATTACACAAATTGGAGTACAAGACCATGAAAGTCCATGGAGTACGACAAATATTTCTAGTGGCTGGTGGCGGAAGCGACTCGTGGATCTCCAACGTCTATGGGACTCCATTCCCACAGGAACAGCCGACCTGGATAACTTCTATCTCACATGGCTGCTACCTTCGATGCCTAGGTTGCAGGGTTGCCGTCATCGTGCTCCTCTCCAAATACGTGATCTGGCCAAGACAACAGCCAGGGACAAGCCAGTGAGTACGTTTGAATCTACTCGCAAACATCATGAAAAGAAACATAATAAAGCAGGTGAGTTGTATGCACTAGAACTTTAATAATATTCTATATGCCACAAGATTAATTCATGAATGCAATTATGCAGATAATTTATCCATACTGAAAGTAAATAAACAATAAAGAAGGGTAAATAAAAATGGAACATCGGGCGGTAGTCCTCCCGAGGATTCAAAGAAAATAAAAGGTGCCAATCGTGTGTCTGAAGCGACACCTCAAAAAGAAGATGTTGAACATGCCTCAATCGGGCGTCTGAGCGACACTGCATAAAGGGCTTACATCAGAAATAAATACATGAGTGCCAAAGTCGGGCGTCTGAGGCGACGCCACATAAAGGGCTTATATTAAAAATAATCTCATGATTATCCAGGTGGCAAAACCTTCCCAAGGATACTCAACAATTCATATAAGAGAAAAGGTTAGTCCATACCAAAATTCATAATAATGACCATCTGTCAAAATTCATGATCGATATCATGGTTCAATTAATTCCTTCGAAGACCGACACTAAGACCGACACTTGACCTGTCCCAGACTGTAGTCCTTAACCGCGGACACGGCTATTTGAATAGATGTTATACTCTGCAGAGGGTGTACTCTTTACCCACGAGTAACGGATTTCTTTAGTCAACCCGAGACATTAACTAATTTCGATTATGGACTTTGAGTTGAAAACACACCTAACCAGCACACGCCAGCTTAACTTCCCGATGTCTGGAATCACCCACGGCAATCGTTAAGTAAAACTCTAAGTGGGGAGACCACAATCTCGATTAGTATGGGATCACAATATTTATAACGCACGCAAATAGGGGCGCTACCCCCTCGGTCCAACTGGAACACCCATGTCCCCGGACTCAGTGGCATGCCTACCAGATGCCTCTGGTATCTTCCACTATGGCCTCTCTGTATGGTGTATGCAAGGAAAGGGGTTAACTACCTAATGAACCGTACCCTACCTGTGGCAGGGACAAGTGGTAGTACGAGACAAGTATGGGGGTTACCGGAACAAGACTCGATCTACGGTCGACTCAGGAGGTTTAAGTACTCCCTGCAACAGTTAGCACAACATATTTGCTTCGTAGTACCCAACAGCGTCACCACATATCATACCCCAACATGCCTTCACTGATCACCCTCGTCACGATGAGATATCAGTTCCATGGTCACATCTACCCGAGATGAAACCTTCCATCGGAAATTGTCTGGACTAGCATAGGCATGTATAGCATGACATAGTAACACTTTCTCATGTATCTCATGTTCAACATAAATAATTCCTACCAATGAATTTATGCATGAATATTCTCCACATGCATTTTTTTTATTTCAATTAACATAGTCATGCATTCATTTATCATAGCAAACAAATAGTCAACTTATATCATATCAATGTTCAAGATGCTTGCCTTGAGTATGTAGAAATGTTGGGTGCACTCCAAAACTTTTGAAAGTATTCTTCCCTCCCTTTCTCTATTTTCAAAGTATTAAAATCAACACATAATTTGAAAATAGTACAAAAAGTTATTTGGATTTTTTTTGTAATAAATCCTAAAATAAACTAGATGAAATTTTAGGAATTTCAGAAAAATAATCATGTCATTTGGAGTTATGGTTAAAAAGATAGAGGCAGTCAAAGTTGGGTCAACTGTCTGTTTTTTATATATAAAGTTTAAAAAGAAAATGCTTCAGTTAACAGAAATACGCTTTCCGGGAGGGAATACGTACTCAAGATAAATGCGCCACCCTCCAGCCGACTCGGACGTGACCTTCAGTCACTGTCGATGGGTCCCACCGGACCCACGAGTCAGATTTGGCTGGCGTCATCGTCTTCCTCCCGCGGGCGACAACAGTAGGAACGCCGGCGGCGATTCCCGGTGGCACGGGCCACCATTCGAGGTGTTCTGGACATGGAGATGCTCGGGAGGAGATGTCGCATCCGCTTGTGGTGGTTAGGGTCGCGGGGAAGCTCGAGGGTGAGCAGACCTTCATCCATGGCGAAGGGGAGCTCCGATGAAAAGGGACTTCTGCACACGGTCGGGTGATGTCTACTATGCAACTTTATTCTTGTAGACGTTGTTGGGCCTCCAAGTGCAGAGTTTTGTAGGACAGCAGCAAATTTCCCTCAAGTGGATGACCTAAGGTTTATCAATCCGTGGGAGGTGTAGGATGAAGATGGTCTCTCTCAAACAACCCTCCAATCAAATACAGGAAATCTCTTGTGTCCCCAACATACCCAATACAATGGCAAATTGTATAGGTGCACCAGTTCGGCGAAGAGATGGTGATACAAGTGCAATATGGATGATAGAAATAGGTTTTTGTAATATGAAAATATAAAAACAGCAAGGTAACAAATAGTAAACGGCGAGTAAAACGATATATTAATGCTTGGAAACAAGGCCTAGGGTTCATACTTTCACTAGTGCAATCTCCCAACAATGCTAACATAGTTGAATCACATGATCATCCCTCAACGTGCAACAAAGAATCACTCCAAAGTTCATAAGTAGTGGAGAACATAAGATGAAATTGGTGTAGGTAGTAGAACCACCTCAAAGTTATTCTCTCCGATCTATCTTTTGAGCTATTCCTATAAGTGTCACAAACAACCCTAGAGTTCGTAGTAAAATAACACGAGTGATACATATCAATCAACCCCAATGTCACCTAGATACTCCAATGTCACTTCAAGTATCCGTGGGTAAATTATGCGACATGCATCAAACAATTTTAGATCTATCATATTCAATCCAATACAAAGAACTTCAAGGAGCACCCCAAGATTTCTATCGGAGAAAGTAGTATGAAAACGTGCAATCAACCCCTATACATAGATCCCCAAGGTCACCAGAATCTGCAAGTTGATTCCATAACATATATCAAGTGAATCAATAGAATACCCCATTGTCACCACGAGTATCTGCATGCAAGACATACATCAAGTGTTCTCAAACCAAATATTCAATCCAACATAACGAGATCTCAGAGGGAAAGATTCAATTCATCACAACAAGATAGAGAGGGAAAGACACCATATGATCCAACTATATTAACAAAGCCCGTGATACATCAAGATCATGCCATCTCAAGAACACGAGAGAGAGAGAGAGAGAGAGAGAGATATTAAACACATAGATACTGGTACATACCCTCGGCCCTGAGGGTGAACTACTCCCTCCTCATCATGGCCTCCGCCGGGATGATGAAGATGGCCACCGGAGATGATTTCCCCTCTCTGGTAGGGTACTGGAAAGGCTCCAGATGGGTTTTTCGTCTGTACAGAGAGTTGCGGCGGCCGAGCGGAAGTTGTCTATTTATTTCTAAGGGTTTTGGTATATATAGGATTTTTCAGCATTGGAATCACGCCAGCCGGAGCCACGTGGGCCCTACGAGCTAACAGGGCGTGGCCAGGGGGGTGGCCGCGCTCTGTTGCCTCGTGGCCCACAGGTGGCTCCCCTCCGATGGTTCTTCGCTCCGGTATTTCTTATTTTCCCCAGAAAAAATCATAAAAAAGTTTTGGGCGATTCCGAGAACTTTTATTTTCTGCACAAAAACAACACCACGATAGTTCTGCTGGAAACAACATCAGTCCGGGTTAGTTCTAAATAAATCATATAAAGTGCATCAAAACCATATAGAAGTATTGTAAACATAGGCAAATATAGCATGAATACTTCATAAATTATCGATACGTTGGACACGTATCATCGGGTTTGAGAGAGATCGAGCGATGGAATGAGTTTGTAGTGGCTCAAGTAGGTGGTTAGCGAAGAAAGTGGCATGGGGGTGGCTCTGGAGGCTTCGGATTTTTCCGAAGGGTGGCAGCGGTTGTTTCAGCCGGAGACGGGGAAGAAGGCCCTCCCGAGCGCGTCTGCGGCTCCGGGAGGTGGATTCAAGGGTTCAGGGAGATTGTGCTCTCGCAGCATGCCTCGGAAGGCTTTTTATAAGCGCGAGGGAGGCCGGTGTTCCTTCCAGGGAAGGGCTGAGGTGGCGGTCGCCATTAATGGCAGGTCGGGGGCAGTGGCGAGGTTAGGTGCGGCCAGAGCCTGGTCGGCATGCTTAAGTGAGGGCGGTGATCGTCCTAATCGCCTAGGGAGAGGAGCTGGCTGGCCCTGGTTGCTCGGGCGGTGCCGGCCATGGCTGAGGTTTGCGGACATTGATGGCCGAGGAATGACGTGGCTTGAGACTGCGTCGGTATTTCCCCAAAGAGGAAGGGATGATGCAGCGCAGCTACGGTAAGTATTTCCCTCAGTTATGAAACCAAGGTTATCGAACCAATAGGAGAACCACGCAACACTACGTAAACGGTACCTGCACATAAAGAACAAATACTTGCAACCCGACGCGTAAAAGAGGTTGTCAATCTCTCCACGATAAAAAGATAGATTAGATTGTAGTAGATTGGATGGATAGATCACACAAGAACACAAAATAAAAGAGGCAAATAAAAAGTGCAGCACGGTATTTTTGGGTTTTTCGAATAATAGATCTGAAAACAAAAGCGGCAAAAGATAGATCGGAAAGCAATATGTTGGAAAAGTAGACCCGGGGGCCGTAGGTTTCACTAGTGGCTTCTCTCATGAGCATAGCACATGGTGGGTGAACAAATTACTGTTGGGCAATTGATAGAAGATCAAATAATCATGATGATATCCAAGGCGATGATCATTATATAGGCATCACATCCAAGATTAGTAGACCGAAACGATTTTGCATCTACTACTATTACTCCACACATCGATCGCTATCCAACATGCATCTAGTGTATTAAGTGCATGAAAAAACGGAGTAATGCAAAGAACGGTGACATGATGTAGAGGAATAGACCCCATCTTGTTATCCTTAATAGCGACGATACATGCATGCCTTGCGGCCCCTTCTGTCACTGGGAGAGGACACCGCAAGATCGAACCCATCACAAAGCACCTCTTCCCATGGCAAGAAAAATCAATCTAGTTGGCCTAACTAAACCAAAGATTCGAAGAAGAAATACGAGGCTATAAGTAATCATGCATATAAGAGATCAAAGAAAACTAAAATAATATTCATGGATAGAAACTGATCATGAACTCAAAATTCATCGGATCCCAACAAACACACCGCAAAAAGCCATTACATCAAATAGATCTCCAAGAGACCATTGTATTGAGAATCAAAAGAGAGAGAGAGAAAGCCATCTAGCTACTGCCTACGGACCCGTAGGTCTATGGTGGACTACTCACGCATCATCGGAGAGGCACCAATGAGGATGATGAACCCCTCCGTGATTGTGTTAGATTGGATCTCGCGGTTCTGGAACTCACGGCGGCTGGAAGTATTTTTCGTCGACTCCTCTAAGGTTTCTGGAATATTTGGGTATTTATAGAGCTCAGAGGCGGTGGAGGGGACTCCTGAGGTGACCACAACCCACCAGAGTGTGCCGGGGGCCTCTAGCGCGCCCTGGTGTCTTGTGGGCCGCCTGGGCCCCCTCCCGGGTGCTTCTTTGGTCCACTGACTTTCTTCTGGTCCAAAAAAAATCTCCAAAAAGTTTCATCACGATTGGACTCCGTTTGGTACTGATATTCTGCGGAGTAAAAAATAAGCAAAAACAGCAACTGGCACTTGGCACTATGTCAATAAGTTAGTCCCAAAAAATGATATAAATTTGCTATAAAATGATTGTAAAACATCCAAGAATGATAATATAACAGCATGGAACAATAAAAAATTATAGATGTATTGGAGATGTATCAGCATCCCCAAGCTTAATTCCTACTCGCCCTCTAGTAGGTAAATGATAAAAACAGAATTTTTGATGTGGAATGTTGCCTAACATGTTCATCACATATTCTTTTCTTTTGCAGCATGGACATTTGGACTTTTAGATGGTTCAAAGCAATAGTCTAGTTTTGACATAAAGACTTTAATACTCAAGCATGCCAACAAGCGACCATGTCTTTCAAAATATCAACACTAAAGAAAGTTATCCCTAGCCCATCATGCTCAATCATTGATCCATTCATGAAACACACTCAAATACTAATTACACCCAATGCACAAGTATGATCATAGTGCCCCCTAGTTGGTGCTTTATAAGATAAGATGGAGACTCAAATTAAAAATAAAAATTGCATAAAGTAAATAGATAGGCCCTTCGCAGAGGGAAGTAGGGATTTGTAGAGGTGCCATAGTTCAAAGCTTAAATTGAGAGAGAAAACTATTTTGGGTGGTATGCCTTTCGTGTCAACGAAAACGACCGAGTAGTTCTAAATACTTTCCATGCTAGATACATCATAGGCGCTTCCCAAACATAAAATAAAGTTTATTCCCTTTTCCACCATTCTTTCACAATCCATGGCTAGTCGTATCCACGGTTGCCTTCCATACCAACACTTTCCAAGGAATTTATTATTTGATAACATAAAGTATATTTGTTTTTCATTTCGGGACTGGGCATCCCTATTACCGCCGTACTCTCGTGCAATGGCAAGTGAATAAACACTCATCTTGAGAATAACACATCTAGCATGGAAAAATATTGGACACCCCCTACCGTTTCATGAGCGGTATGAGCACACAAAAAGGAAATTCATTTTGAAAATTAGAGCTGGCACATACAAATTTGCTTAGAACGGCATGGAAATACCGCATATAGGTAGGTATGGTGGACTCATAAAGCAAACCTGGTTTTAAGGATTTTGGATGCACAAGTAGTATTTCTACTTAGTACAAGTGGAGGCTAGCAAATAGATTGAGAAGCAACCAACCAAGAAACGAAAATTCACATAAATGGAAATTAAGCATAACTAACACCGAATAATGCACCATAAGTAGGATGTAATTTCAATGCATAACTATTGACTTTCGTGCTTGCATAGGGAATCACAAACCTTAACACCAATATTCTTACTAAAGCATAATTACTCACCAACATGACTCACATATTACTATCATCATGTCTCAAAACTATTACAAGGAATCAAGTTTAATTTGTCCAATGATCTTCATGAAAGTTTTTATTATATCCCTCTTGAATATCTATCACTTTGGGACTAGTTTCATATAATGCCATTGCTTTTGACAAGCTCAAATAAATTTAAGTGAAGAACATGAGCATAAAAATTTCATCTCTCAAAATAGTATAAGTGAAGCATGAGAGAATTTCTTCAAAGTTTACTAACTCTCAAATTTATCTAGGTGAAGCATGAGAGTGTTTCTTCAAAAAATTAAAGCAGACTGTGCTCAAAAGGATATAAGTGGAGCACTAGAGCAATTCCATAGCTCAAAAAATTTAAGTGAACCATATAGAGCAATTCTAACAAATCATAGCATAATTTTGTCTCTCTCAAATAGGTGTGTCCAGCAAGGATACTTGTGACAAACTAAAAATCAAATTAAGCAAAGACTCAAATAATACAAGACGCTCCAAGCAAACTCATGATATGTGACGAATAAAAATATAGCTCCAAGTAAAATACCGATGGTCGTTAGAAGAAAGAGGGGATGCCACTCGGGGCATCCCCAAGCTTAGTTGCTTGTTTCTCCTTGGATATTATCTTGGGGGTGCTGTAGCATCCCCAATCTTAGGCTCTTTTCACTCCTTATTCCTTCATCCATCGTGATCTCACCCAAAACTTGGAAACTTCAATCACACAAAACTCAGCAAAACCTTCGTGAGATCCGCTAGTATAATAAAGCAAATCACCACTCTAAGTACTATTGCAAACCCATTTATATTTTATTATTGCATTATATCTACTGTATTGTAACTTTACCATGGCTTATACCCTTCAATACAAGCCATAGATTCATCAAAACAAGCACACAATGCAACGAAAACATAATTTATCAAAAACAGAATAGTATGTAGTAATCTGTACTCTAACCATACTTATGTAACTCTAAAAATTATGAAAAATTAGGACAACGTAAAGAATTTGTATAGAAATACTGTGTTAAAATATCAGGTCATTATCACGCTCCAGTAAAAAAATGAAAATTCCTGCACTGGAGTCAAAGTTTCTGTTTCAGATTCAGCATTGTTTCTACTCATCTTGTGAATCATCCTAAAGGCTTTACTTGGCACAAACACTAATTAAAACATAAAAAACACAATCATAACAGTAGCATAATTGTGTCAACACTCAAGGACAGAAATAAAAAGGTGGAAATAAATTTATTCATTGGGTTGCCTCCCAACAAGCTCTTTCTTTATAGCCATTACGATAGGCTTGAGATTTCAATGATGCCCTCATGAAAGATAATAATAGCAACACAAAGAGAGCATCATGATGCATATGGAAAACACACTTAAGTCTAACATATTTCCTATGCATAGGCCTTTTATAAGCAAACAAATTGTCAAGGCAAGAAAAAACTAGCATATGGACGAAAGAAGAAAGAGACAATAGCAATCTCAACATGAAGAGAGGTAATTTAGTATAATGAAAATTTCTACAACCATAATTTTCTCTCTCATAATAATTACATGTAGGATCATAATCAAATTCAACAATATAGCTATCATAAACATTACTCTCTTTATGATCAACATGCATAAAGTTTTTATCATCTTCCAAAATAGTGGGATTATCATCAACTAAAGTTATGACCTCTCCAAACCCACTTTTATCAAAAAAATCATAAGATTGAACACTCTCCAATATGTGGGATTCTTTTTATCTAAAGTTGACGCTCTCCCAAACCCACTTTCGATACTATTGCAAACATTATTATCAATAACATATTCAACATGATGCTTAAATAAATTTTCAAGATCATAAGAAGCATTATCACCCCAATCATGATCATTGCAATAAGAAGTGGTCATGAAAACATTATCATTCCCAAGCTTGTAGTTTTGCATATCATTAACATAATTGACATTAATAGAATTTATAGTAACATCATTGCAATCATGCTTTTCAATCAAGGAGCTATCATGAATCACCTTATAAATTTCTTCTTTCAACACTTCATAAAAAAAATCAGATTCATGATTTTCAAACAAAACTTCATAGAGATAATCAAGTGCACTCAACTCACTAGTAATTGGTTCATCATAATTTGGTCTTTTGAAAAGATTAGCAAGTGGATGAGGATCCATATCAATAGATTTTTAGCAAGCGAAGATGCAAGCAAATAGAAGGCACATGGCAACACAAGCAAAGATAGCAAACAAGCAAACAAAAAGAGATCCGGCGAGAAAAAGGCAAACAAAAAGAGGGCGAATAAAACAGCAAATTTTTGTGAAGCGGGGGAGAGGAAAACGAGAGGCAAATGTCAAATGATGTAAATTGCAAGGAGATGAGATTTGTGATTAGGAACCTAATAGATGTTGATGATGTCTCCCCGGCGCAAGAGATTGACACGTTGAAGAGAGACTACTTTCGCACCTCCTCCCCGGCAACGGCGCCAGAAATTCCTTTGACGTGGCTTGAGACCGCATCGGTATTTCCCCAAAGAGGAAGGGATGATGCAGCACAACTACGTTAAGTATTTCCCTCGGTTATGAAACCAAGGTTATCGAACCAATAGGAGAACCACACAACACTATGTAAACGGTACCTGCACACAAAGAACAAATACTTGCAACCCGACGCGTAAGAGAGGTTGTCAATCTCTCCACGGTAAAAAGATAGATTAGATTGTAGTAGATTGGATAGATAGATCGCACAAGAACACAAAATAAAAGAGGCAAATAAAAAGTGCAACATGGTATTTTTGGGTTTTTGGAATAATAGATCTGAAAACAAAAGCGGCAAAAGATAGATCGGAAAGCAATATGTTGGAAAAGTAGACCCGGGGGCCGTAGGTTTCACTAGTGGCTTCTCTTATGAGTATAGCACACGGTGGGTGAACAAATTACTATTGGGCAATTGATAGAAGATCAAATAATCATGACGATATCCAAGGTGATGATCATTATATAGGCATCACATCCAAGATTAGTAGACCGAAACGATTTTGCATCTACTACTATTATTCCACACATCGATCGCTATCTAGCATGCATCTAGTGTATTAAGTGCATGAAAAAATGGAGTAATGCAAAGAACGGTGACATGATGTAGAGGAATAGACCCCATCTTGTTATCCTTAATAGCAACGATACATCCATGCCTTGCTGCCCCTTCTGTCCCTGGGAGAGGACACCGCAAGATCGAACCCATCACAAAGCACCTCTTCCCATGGCAAGAAAAATCGATCTAGTTGGCTTAACTCAACCAAAGATTCGAAGAAGAAATACGAGGCTATAAGTAATCATGCATATAAGAGATCAAAGAAGACTCAAATAATATTCATGGATAGAAACTGATCATGAACTCAAAATTCATCGGATCCCAACAAACACACCGCAAAAAGTAACTACATCAAATAGATCTCCAAGAGACCATTGTATTGAGAATCAAAAGATAGAGAGAAAGCCATCTAGCTACTGCCTACGGACCCGTAGGTCTATGGTGGACTACTCACGCATCATCGGAGAGGCACCAATGAGGATGACGAACCCCTCCGTGATGGTGTTAGATTGAATCTCACGGTTCTGGAACTTGCGGCGGCTGGAAGTATTTTTCATCGACTCCTCTAGGGTTTCTGGAATATTAGGGTATTTATAGAGCTCTGAGGCGGTGGAGGGGACTCCCGAGGCGGCCACAACCCACAAGGGCGCGCCAGGGGCCGCGCCAGGGGCCCCTGGCGCGCCCTGGTGTCTTGTGGGCCGCTTGGGCCCCCTCCCGCGTGCTTCTTTGGCCCAGTGGCTTTCTTCTGGTCCAAAAAAATCTCCAAAAAGTTTCATCGCGATTGGACTCTGTTTGGTACTGATATTCTGTGAAGTAAAAAACAAGCAAAAATAGCAACTGGCACTTGGCACTATGTTAATAGGTTAGCCCCAAAAAATTATATAAAGTTGCTATAAAATGATTGTAAAACATCCAAGAATGATAATATAACATCATGGAACAATCAAAAAGTATAGATACGTTGGAGACGTATCAAGGAGCTGCGCTGGCGAGGTCGGTGAAGTTGGTGGCCGTCGCAGTAATGCTGCGGCTAGCTGGGCGGCCTGAGGGCGAGCCACGCGTCGCCTGGGCGGCGCCGTCCACGGGAAGGTTCTGGCGACGATAGTAATGGCGGCCTACGGACGTGGCGGGGTGCTGCAGTGCGCGGTGGGGGTGGTCGGGGTTCTAGCGCGACGCGGCGAGCAGAAGAGGATTAAGATGAGATGGGAAGAGGCAACCCTCGGACGTGGTGGCGCGGGTGCCCGCACGTGCAAAAGACGTGCTCTGTTCGCGCTCCGGGCACGCGCAACACGTGTTCGATGAAATGCCACGGCAACCTGGGAGCTCCTCTGATCATGGTACTTGGCAGGGTGACAACACTTGGTTTAGGATGTGTGGCGGACATGCTGGTTTAGGTAATGGAGCAATTTCCTAATGCAAGGTTAGGAGCTTGCAAATTTCTGCCATGCACATAAGGTGCTCAACAAAGTGTTAGGGCCACTTAGGAAAATTTGTTGGTGACCAAACTTTCCAGTATGAGGTCTCTTTAGGTGTTAGTGAGGATGGTATGGTTGGTTTGGCAAAATAAGAAAATTGCTAATGCAAGTTTTGGTGAAATTCAGTTCTGGACAGAAACTACAGGAGATTATTCCATGAACTTAAAATATTCTATTGGGGTTGATCTCCTGGACTTAAGGGTTTGGTTGGAAGTACTACAAGTGGGAAAAATCTCACGGCCATTTGAGAAAGGAAAATGTGGGTTGTAGTTAAAATCAACGAGACCAGAATGGGAATTGGGATGGTTTGCTCAAAATTTTCAAAAGACCAAGCTGGTTTTTTGCATAAAATGGATTTGTAGGCATATCATGACATCTCCTATTTTAGTGGAATTTTAGAATAAATATTTAAAATGGTTGTAGTGCAATAGAGGCCTTTCAAAGAATGAAAATGCCACTAAAAGAAATTAAATGGGGAAAGTTTTATTATAAAAAAATATTTCCACTGAATTTTTAAATGAAATAAAATTATTTAAGTAAAACATTCAAAGCCCATAATATTTTCCAAAAATTTCTACTTGGAGGGAAGAATTTTATAAGACACAGGACATATAAGGTTCTGAAATCAACATAGAGCTAAATATAAATTTGAAAATTTTATTCATGGCAAAATTTTAATTAATAAAAACCTGGTTAAATTTTTGGGATGTTATATCAATCCATGCAAAAGAACTTCAAAGAGTACCCCAAGATTTCTATCGGAGAAAGTAGGACAAGAACGTGTATCAACCCATATGCATAGATTACTCCATTGTCACCCCGGGAATCTGCAAGTTGAGTACCAAAACATATATCAAGTGAATCAATAGAACACCCCATTGTCACCACATGTATCCACATGCAAGACATACATCAAGTGATCTCAAATCCAATATTCAATTCAACATAACGAAACCTCAAAGGGGAAGACTCAATTCATCACATCAAGATAGCAAGGGAAGAACACCATATGATCCAACTATATTAACAAAGCTCATGATATATCAAGATCGTGACATCTCAAGAACACGAGAGAGAGAGAGAGAGATCAACTACATAGCTACCGGTACATACCCTCAGCCCCGAGGCTGAACTATCCCCTCCTCGTCATGGAGACCGTCGGGATGATGAAGATGGCCTTCGGTGATGATTGCCCCCTCCAACAGGGTGCTAGAACAGGGCTCCAGATGAGTTTTCTTTGGTATAGAGGCTTGCGGCGGCGGAGCGGAAGTTCTAGGTTTATTTCTGAGGCTTTCTGTATTTATAGGGGTTTTCAGCATTGGAATCACGCTAAACGGAGCCACGAGGTGGGTCCAAGCCATTAGGGCATGCCAGGGGGTGGCCGCGCCCTGTTGGCTTTGGGGCACCTGGTGGCCCCCCTCCGGTGGTTCTTCGCTCCAGTATTTCTTATTTATTCCAGAAAAAACGTCAAATAGTTTCGGGCGATTCCGAGAACTTTTATTTTCTGCACAAAAACAACACCACGGTAATTTTGCTGAAAACATCGTCAGTCCGGGTTAGTTATAATTAAATCATATAAAGTGCATCAAAACCATATAAAAGTATTGTAAACATGGGTAAATATGGTATGAATACTTCATAAATTATCGATACGTTGGAGACGTATCGGTCTACTTAAACATAAAAACAAAAACATCTTTATTACCTTGTTGCACTTTATTTACTTTTATTTTATTTTACAATTACAATATCTATTCTATCAAGATTTAATCCTTACAAGTAACGAGTTCAAGGGGCATGACAACCCTCTTGCCCGCATTGGGTGCAAGTGTGTGGTTTTGTGTGTGTAGGTGTTATTGAAGGGAATTTGCATTGGTTCTCCTATTGGTTCGATAATTAACCTTGGTTCTCACTAAGGGAAATACTTATCTCTACTGTACTACATCTCCTCTCCTCTTCGGGGAAAATCCCAACGCAGCTCACAAGTAGCAAGCACTCACCTTCACACTTCCGGTGTATGTTCCTTCAAAAGCAACGAAATTTTCTGACCTAAGCTTGTGTAGCATACACTTGGGCACATAATCCAGTGCAGTTCCACAGTACAGAGCCTCAAGAATGGTCTTCGGGGTGTCCTACATGCATAACCCCTTAGATCAACGAAATATTTTGCAAATCGGTGCAGAAAAGCTCAAAACAAAAAAAACACAAATACAGGAACCCTTACCCTAACCCTAACTAAATGGAGGAGAGGGGGGCATACAAAGTACTCAATTTTGATGAAGCCGCCCCACATGCTGATGTCGTCGTCACTGCTCTCTTCGCTATCCCTCCACGACAACACGGTCACCAACAACGAGTACGGTGGAGGCGGTACAATACTGGAGGAGAAGAGTGAGCTCGGGCAGAGAGGAGAGAGTGAACGAGTGGAGAGTGAGCAAGTGGAGAGGAGTGAGCGAGTTTTGACTCCTTTTGACCCGGTCGGAACGAATGCCCGGGTCCACGCCTGGCGTGTGGTGCCAAAGGGGAGCTCATGTTGTTTCCGCAAAAGGCTAGGGGGCTATCCGCAAAAGAGCAGTGCCACATCGTGGCACCAGAGCGAAGGACCACAAAATTTTACGTATTCGCATGTATGGGACCGTATTGTAGCGTTTCTCGACTTGCATGACTAAATCGTTATGTGATAGAGAGTTGAGGGATGAAACATGTAATTTTCTCAGTTCTACCAGTACTCCCTTATTCCCTCCCGCCACTATCCGACCATTCGCCCTCTCTCGTGCCTAACCCACCCTTCAGATACCAGAGGTGTTTGTAGGGAAGTCACCTGACTTTCTTATAGCCTTATAAAGTAATGGTTGTAGATGTAATATTGCCCAGCAAATGAAGCTTTGATTCACAAAAAGGAAATATGTGGTTCTTGTACATTAACATCTTTTCTAATTGTTTCAAAATGTTTTTTCTACGAAACTAGTCTGGCGGACGTGATCCAAAAGACAATCAACACAATCAAGGCTATGCCATCATAGTGAGCCATAATAGCAAAAGCAGAGCAACAAGTTATATAGGATGCACAAGGGAGTTGGCTATCCTCGTTTATATGGTATTCTTGCTCACAAATATATGCCACACGCCATTAGTTTGTCGGTTTTTAGCACACTCATGACTTTGAATTGGAGGGATCAATGCAGCGCAACAAGAACCAATCGACATTTCAAATCCATTTGCACAACGACCATATCTGGTGTGGCTTTATGGCACCCCACACAGAGGTTTAATGCCTTCTCCAATTAAAAGATTTAGCAGAGATATCGAGTATTGTGACTTCAGAAGTTTATTTGTTTGACGCATTGTATAATATGAAGGTCCTAACGGTTCATTTGTACTACATTTATTAAACAATTATTCTCACGCGAATTCTAAAAGTTGTTATTATTGTCCTATAAGACTACCACACAATTTTTGCTATACATTTAAAAGTGCGCCCGCGCCACGATATTGATTTTGTATTGATGACACATGACTAAAGGGACCGGTGTGTTCGCTGAGTGCTCAATCAAATTTTAGCCCCCTAAACAATGGTTGTTCAACAAAGATGCACCCAAATCTTATTACCGTCCCAAGCGTCTAAGGCCCCCCGAGTTCTGCACCTGAGTAGGCACCTGTAAAGGAGCGTGTCTTAGAGATCGCCTAATCATATCGTATGCCTTGAAGATAGGAACCAAGCTACAGACCTGGGACTGGCTATATAAGGGTAGTACCAACCTTCGCCAAGGCAGTTGATATGTGTGAGCTCATCCCATACCCAAGCTCAATAAAATAGGGAAACACCATTGTAATCCTCTAGATCATTAGTAAAAATAGGCACGCGTGACGTATGTCTATTACCCATCCAGGTGTTTGAACTTAGGTCAAACCATTGTGTTACCTTCCTCGCTGACGAGATCCCCTTGGGCACCACGTATCTCTACTTCCTTCCATGATAAATCTCCGATCGTAAGAGCAACACACCATTATTCATCGACAACATGCCCAAATAGAAGAAGAAGAAGATGCGCAAACATTCGTGACGGGGGAGGAACACCAAATAAAAATAAAACAACTCGGCATAGTCATACATTGAGTTACATTCTTGCACATGGCACATCATGCATGACATGCAATCATGATTAGTGGCGCTCGTGACTAATTGACATAATGCTTTTAGTTAGCTGCTGATTAGCCGATGGAATACAAACTCGTACTAGGACTCTGATAACTGGTGACTAGACGAGGAGGTGAACCCGTGGCTAGTACATGCCGCAGGGTACTACTCAAGCTCGGGCTCTAAGTCACTCTCAGCCGGAATAGGTGCAAGTCGACGACGCTGACGAAAAGACTCTCCATCAGCAATTGGGCGGGAATGCATGACGTGGTGTCATGGCGTGTAGAGTTAAGTAGTTGTTGAGGTAGACATCGCAATCACTCTGGGCCTAAGCACGAACACGACTGGAGGCTTTCTTGTGTGACCTATTAGAGTGTCTCGCTGCCCACGTGGGAGTGAGCTAACGGGAGAGTCAAACTGTGGGGCTAACTCCGGCTAGGGTGGGGGTGGAGAAATCGAGGAAGTACGATATCGTGAGAGGGGCCGTGCAAACACTGGTGCTACAAGGGTTTCCCTAGAGCGAGATAACTCCACAACCATGTGAGTGATAAAGGACGTGCTTGACGGTCATATACCGGGAGGGAAAGATGTATCACGACCAAACCACTCTCGTGCTCTGGTGATGGGAAAACAACTCTCCAAGTGATAGGAGAGATAGTGATCGCACAAGGGTTTCCCGTTCCTCCCACCGCGGAGCAGCAGGCGGAGGGGGAAGGCCAGCCCTTGAAGGAGAAACGTGTCAGAGAGGGATGGAGGGGGGGGGGGGAGGAGATGGGTGATGCATACCTTTTTTAGCCATGAAGTATACACAAGCCGAGATCGATCTCGTGTCACCCGCTTGTTGTTTTGCGGCAATGCACGGATATACAACTACTATATATAATGTTTTTTTTACATAATGTCTAAATTTATTTCAGATCAAATATCCCTTTTTGGGTTTATCTCTTTTTTTCCCGTTTTTTTTGAGACGATTTATCTGACTTGGGTGGAGCAGCACGTGCGGATTCGATTGACCTCTGCGGCCTGTACCGACTTTGCCTTGTTCCGCACTCGCTGACATATAGGCCCCGCCCCTTCTGGACGGGCTCCCATTACCACCTCCTCCATTCCACCCAGACAGCCCGACCCGCACCTCAGCTCACCTCACGACGTAACCTAAGCTAGGTTTTCCTCCTCCCCCTCCACCTCCACCGGCATCACCTCAGACGCGCGGCGGCGCGCAGCCATGGCGATGGTGGCACAGGCGGGCTTCGGCCTCACCCGCGTCGTGATGCTCGTCGGCGCGGGCGTGGCCGGGTCCGTCGTCCTACGCAACGGCCGCCTCTCCGAGATCCTCACAGAGATACAGGTGCGTCGCCTGGTCACGACCTGGCAGCTGCTCCCCTCTCTCGAAAACTCCGATCCCGATCCTTCAAGTGGCAGGAAGGTGGTTCGCTTTGGATAATTTGGTTTTGATGATCCGTGTCGCGTGGCCTTGCAGGAGTTTCTGGAGAAGGGGGAGAATGGGAAGGGAGGTGGTGGTGGTGCGGACCACGGAATCAACGACGCGCTCAACGAGGTACGCGTGTTGATCTACCTACTCTTAGTCATAGCCATGTAGCTAAGAATTTGTTCTGATGATATGTACTCTTGCCGTTAGTTTGACACACATGCTGTCATGCATCTCCACCGGAGCCTGTACCTCAAAATTGGAAGTACATGATACGATTAAGTGTCTTTTTTATATGATCCTGTGCCCCGGTCCGCTGGTATTAATGATGTTATGGTTTGAATGGCCTAATGTTAGTAGTATTTAGCCCTGCCCTCGTGATGAATCATGAATGTTTGATATCTTGGATGTGATGCCCGTGATAAGGCCTTAGCTATGGCTTCCGCAAATATGTGGTAGCTTTATTTTAGCCAAGTAATGTTTTGATCCAGCATGAAAACGTGTTTTGATGACTTGTTGCCACTAGGCCAATAGACTGGCCCCATTTCAGAATAGAAACATGTGATGAGTTGCACCAATTAGTGGGTTTGATTTCGTGATATGTCGAAGTCAGCTGGTATGTATTCTATGGATTCTGTAGTTTTAATGGTCTTTATGGCAATAACATGTGATACTAGTAAATCTACAGAACTGCCTTATGCCGTAACCATTATGAAATAGCTTCACTAAAATTCACAGCATCTGTAGTGACAAATCCGGTAGCTCGAAAGCCCGAGGTATACAATTTGCTTTACTAGATTATTTCCTATTATTCTTGTGAGTTCCTCTTTAGTAACGTGCCCTTTGCACCTTGTCCTGATAGTTCGTTAGTGTGAGAAGCTGTTATGAACTTTGGATTATTGACTTCCTTGTTGATTTTAAATATTTTTTTGCTGTGCAATGCTTCCTAGATGGACGAACTTGTGCTACATGATGCATTAAACCTGAGATGCATTAAGAATATATTTGTTTGATTTTTTTTACATCAGCATATCCTGTTGTCCTAAAGTAAATTTTACTCTACCTAAAAAAGGTAAATGTTACTTAGACCAACATTTTAAATGGTTGATAGAGATCATGTTAGTCATTGATGAAGTTAATCTAGACTTACAACCAGTATTTTCTTTTCATTGTTAAGTATGTATTTTACTCATCTTCGTAAGCATATAATACAATCTTGTCATGCTAAACTTACACTCTTGTCCTTTTAGGTGCGCCAACTTGCTATGCAGGTACGCAATCTAGGTTCTCCACGTTCGATAACTGTTCTTAGTGGAGGTTCTGGACAAACAGGTTTGTCTAGCTTGCGACAACTAAGAATTGCCAACATGATAAATTGTCAAATTTGTATGTTTCAGAGCAGTTATAACTGCCTACAAATATTGGCCATACATTAGCATGTAGTAAATGTTGCACTCATTGTTAGTTACTTCTGTTCGTTTTGTTCATCATAATTTACTCTTTCCTGCTTCTGGACATTTTTTACGCTGAACTTTGCTATATAGTTTTCAGTTTCTGTGTGCTAGATAAGA
The DNA here is from genome assembly GCA_039707655.1 of Elymus sibiricus. Taxonomy (NCBI): domain Eukaryota; kingdom Viridiplantae; phylum Streptophyta; class Magnoliopsida; order Poales; family Poaceae; genus Elymus; species Elymus sibiricus. The sequence goes on from CM077663.1 coordinate 131,728,589, forward strand.
TGGATTTCTCTTGGTGGTTGTTTGGTTAAATTAGTTTTAACAGAACACATTTAGCAGTTTTTTTTTGGAAAACCGATTTGACTATTAATTAGGTTAGAGATAAGTATGCACAAAATCTTGTTTGGATGAGGAAACGGAAAACATGTTTCACCCGTGCGAACGAGATAAGCTAATACCCTTTTTTATAGAAAACGTCTAATCATCGTTTTTCTAAAAACTCGGTTTCCCAGTTTTACGGAAACCAATATTTACTTTTCCTCAGATTTGTTACCCTAACTAAAGTTTCAATTAGTTACAACCATAAACATATTTTTGCTAAACCGATCTAGTAATATCTCCTTATCCAAACAACCCCTTAGGTATGGCTGTTGACCCATGTTACTTTTGTGTAGATTATTCCAGCAAAATTTCCTAGCTATCGTGTCAGCTGTGTGGTCAAACAAACTTACTGCCGTGATACATACATGGTGACAGTGTTTTTAATCTTTTTGCAGGAGTATCAGGACTAATAGTACCTGCAGCAACTGTTGGAGCACTGGGTTATGGTTATATGTGGTGGAAAGTATGTTTCTTTCCATCATGGCTTTTATGTCCGTGTAATGCTCACAATATCTTTAGTTGCCAAAAGTATAGGATCTATGTTCTTTCCCATTATTTCACTACCATTATATCTAAGCTACATCTGTTCTTCTTGAAACTACCGTTATATCTTCTTGAAGACCAATTCATTTTGAAGTGTTAATTCTTCTTCAGGGCATCTCATTTGGGGACTTAATGTATGTCACCAAGCAAAACATGGCAAACGTTGTTTCAAGCATGACTAAACATCTGGAGCAAGTTCAGAGCTCTCTTGCTGTAAGTATAAGTGGTGCCCATAGTTCTCACTGCAAAACATCTGTTTCCATAATAAGATTGAAGAAAACATATGTTTCCATTCTTACTGACACTATGCAGTTAAATGTAGGTGTTAGATGATTCTAATATGTATTACGCCGCTAGGATTATGAGTTTTGTAGTTTCTATTGACTAGTACTGTGGTGCAGAAATTCAGTCCATGGTCTAACATGTTAGGTCATTGTTGTGTTGATAATGTTGTCTTGTTACCCACAGAAAGGGTAGTTGTTCACATGACATCCTCTATTAGTTTAACCAACTATTGTTGGGTACAGAAAGAACAGTTGTTTGATTGGTCCTTTGTCCTATTTTCTTAACCATTTGGACCAGCAATCTTAATTTTGCTTGATGTTTAAACTGAGGCGTTGATATCCTTTGCGTCCAAGAGACCAAATGGAGGGGACAAAAGGCGAAGGAGGTGGAGGGTACCGGCTTCAAGCTGTGGTACACGGAGACGGTTGCAAACAGAAATGGAGTAGGCATCTTGATCAGCAAGAGCCTCAAGGATGGAGTGGTAGACGTCAAGAGACGTGGGGACCGGATTATCCTGGTCAAGCTGGTAGTTGGGGACTTAGTTCTCAACGTTATCAGCGCGTATGCCCCGCAAGTAGGCCACAATGAGAACACCAAGAGGGAGTTCTGGGAAGGCCTAGAGGACATGGTTAGGAGTGTACCGATTGGCGAGAGGCTCTTCATAGGAGGAGACCTCAATGGCCACGTGGGCACATCTAACACAGGTTTTGAAGGGGTGCATGGGGGTTTTGGCTATGGCATCAGGAACCAAGAAGGAGAAGATGTCTTAAGCTTTGCGCTAGCCTACAACATGATCATAGCTAACACCCTCTTTAAGAAGAGAGAATCACATCTAGTGACTTACAGTAGTGGGCAACACTCTAGCCAGATTGATTTCATCCTCTCGAGAAGAGAAGACAGGCGTGCATGCCTAGACTGTAAGGTGATACCTGGAGAGAGTGTTGTCCCTCAGCATAAGCTTGTGGTTGCTGACCTCCGCTTTCGGATTCGTGTCCAGCGGGACAAGCGTGCCAAAGTCGCTAGAACGAAGTGATGGAAGCTCAAGGGGGAGGTAGCTCAGGCGTTCAAGGAGAGGGTCATTAAGGAGGGCCCTTGGGAGGAAGGAGGTGATGTAGACAACATGTGGATGAAGATGGCGACTTGCATTCGTAAGGTGGCCTCAGAGGAGTTTGGAGTGTCCAGGGGAAGTAGAAGAGAAGCTAAAGATACCTGGTGGTGGAACGATGATGTCCAGAAGGCAATTAAGGAGAAGAAAGAGTGTTTCAGACGCCTATATCTGGATAGGAGTGCAGACAACATAGAGAAGTACAAGATGGCAAAGAAGGCCGCAAAGCGAGCTGTGAGTGAAGCAAGGGGCCGGGCGTATGAGGACCTCTACCAACGGTTAGACACGAAGGAAGGCGAAAGGGACATCTATAAGATGGCCAAGATCCGAGAGAGGAAGACGAGGGATGTTGACCAAATCAAGTGCATCAAGGACGGAGCAGATCAACTCCTGGTGAAGAACGAGGAGATTAAGCATAGATGGCGGGAGTACTTTGACAAGCTGTTCAATGGGGAGAGTGAGAGCTCTACCATTGATCTGGACGACTCCTTTGCTGATACTAGCAGGCTTTTTGTGCGGCGAATCCAGGAGTCGGAGGTCAAGGAGGCTTTGAAGAGGATGAAAGGAGGCAAGGCGATGGGCCCTGATTGTATCCCCATTGAGGTGTGGAGAGGCCTCGGGGACATAGCGATAGTATGGCTAACCAAACTTTTCAACCTCATTTTTCGGGCAAACAAGATGCCAGAAGAATGGAGACGGAGTATATTAGTACCAATCTTCAAGAACAAGGGGGATGTTCAGAGTTGTACTAATTACCGTGGAATTAAACTGATGAGCCATACAATGAAGTTATGGGAGAGAGTCATTGAGCACCGCTTAAGAAGAATGACAAGCGTGACCAAAAACCAGTTTGGTTTCATGCCTGGGAGGTCGACCATGGAAGCCATTTTCTTGGTACGACAACTTATGGAGAGATATAGGGAGCAAAAGAAGGACCTGCATATGGTGTTCATTGACTTGGAGAAGGCCTATGATAAGATACCGCGGAATGTTATGTGGTGGGCCTTGGAGAAACACAAAGTCCCAGCAAAGTACATTACCCTCATCAAGGACATGTACGATAATGTTGTGACAAGTGTTCGAACAAGTGATGGCGACACTGATGACTTCCCGATTAAGATAGGACTGCATCAAGGGTCAGCTTTGAGCCCTTATCTTTTTGCCTTGGTGATGGATGAGGTCACAAGGGATATACAAGGAGATATCCCATGGTGTATGCTCTTTGCGGACGATGTGGTGCTAGTCGATGAGAGTCGGACGGGGGCAAGGTTTTAAATAGCGGATAGCGGGGTGATAGCGGATTGAGGTCGGCGTAGCGGAATGCGGATAGCGGGCGATATTGCGGACGCTATGTCCCCATAGCGGATTTGTAAAAGCACTTGCAAATTTGAGATTGTTATGTATATTTCTAAGCTATTGACAACAATACAAGTACTAAATTGAATAATTTTCATTTATATAAGCATCTAGACTAAAAACTGGTCCATCTGGACAATATTCAATCATGTAACCATGCAAACAAATAATATTAATATGAGTGTATGTATGACACAGCACATAGACTATACAAGTCTGGTCCACCTAGATAACTGGTTCATCATTAAATAAATAAGTTCAGGCTTCAAAAGCACAATCAGGAGCTAGCAATATCATAAATTTAAACATTCGTAGTCCATGATCCATCAGACCATCGCCTGATTACCATCAATCCATCACATAATTAAAAAACAGAAATAAGTGCATCACAAATTAACATAGTTGACAGCAAGAGTGCATGACACCATCAGACCACGACCATCACGCAAAATGAAACAAATTTAGGTCAGATCAAGATGCACAAGTCATTCGCCATCCTCTTCATCTTCAAGAGTTAGATCAATGTCCACTTCTTGGTCTTCTCCATCACTGTCTTCCTTAGCTTCTTGGTTCTCCTCCTCTTCTTCTACTGCTTCCTCTTCTTCATCCTCTTCCTCAACATCAGTAGTAGTGCAAGCTCTTTTGCCTCTAGTTCTTGAAGCTACAGATTTTTGTTTCCTTTTCAAATTGTTGGCAACTTCAGCTTCATCTTCAGATGCCTCGTCATCTTGTAGTAGCTCTTCATCCAACATCCACTCATTTGGTGGCGCATCTTCTATGTACTTTGCGACCAATGGGTCCCTTTCCCTCTCAGAGTACTTTGAGTCTAGCCTCTTGTTGAACATCACATAAACAAGATCATTCAACTTCTTCTGACCTAGTCTGGTTCTCTTCTTTGAATGTACCTACAACAAAAATACAGTAGCACATGCCATTTATTAATTCACATGATGCAGGAAACTTATCAATTGAGGAATAGCTGAACATGGGATGTTATTACCCTCTCAAATGCAGACCAATTTCTTTCACATGCCGAAGAACTGCAAGTCAAGCTCAAGATTCTAATAGCCATCTTCTTCAAGTCCTTTGCAGAAGTTCCATGCACAGTCCACCATCTTGCTGCAAACAAGCAAGTCAAACAAATAAATAAGTACAACGCTACCAAGTTGCAACATTCAAGAAAGAATTTCAGTAGTTCTAGCGTTCTTACCAGGACTGATAGTTGCTACTTTGCGTTGTCTAACGGCCATTTCAGTTCCAAATGAATCTATGGCTTCAGTGTAATAACTAAGCTGGGAGACAATTTGGTCTTGCACCTCTGAGTTATTCTTGTACATAACAGATGCACACTCAATGACTGCTTCCATGAAATCTTCTTCAGCCATTTCATTCTGTCTATCATAGTAGAAGAAAGGGTTTAAGAAATAACCAGCTTTGTGCAGCGCTGTTTTCATCTTGTTATCCCACCTTTTATCTATGATCTCCCAAATAGGACCATATTGTTTCTCAACATGGTTGACACGTGCTGCTATTTCTTGCTTTGCTTGCAGAAGATCACCATATAAGAACCCCATGGCTGGAGTGTCTCCATCGACCCGCCTAAGTACATTTGCGAGTGGCTCAAAATAATTCACTAGCAGGTTTATCTTGGCCCAAAACCTATTGTCCATTACCAGCTTGTACACACGTTTTCCCAATGGCTTCTTAGCATAACTACTGCCAGCCCAATCATTTGATGCAAACATTAGCTTCAATTGCTTTCTCTTCCCATACAAACTCTTCAAGTTCAGGTAATGACTTGCAAATCTAGTAGCACCAGCTCTAACCAAATCACCTTTGGTATACTTGCGAAGAATGGCCAACAACCTAGTGTGTGCATAAAAGAAATTTGTGATGGTCTTACCATTGGTAATTGTTGAGCTGACTACAGGTATATTACCAATGTCCTGGAGCATGAGGTTGATTGTGTGGGCTGCACATGAGGTCCAAAATATGTGAGGGTGCTTCTGCTTAAGTAACTTGGCTGCCGCAAGATTGTTACTTGCATTGTCCGTGACTACTTGCACAACCTTTTCAGCACCAATTTCAGAAATGCAAGTCATCACCAAGCTGAAGATGAACTTAGCATCATGAACCTCTAGTGAAGCTTCAATGGCACGGAGGAAACACACGCCTCTAGAAGAATGAGCAACCAAATTCATTAAGCTCCTTCCACGACGATCTGTCCAAGCATCAGTCATTATAGAGCATCCAGTACCAGCCCATGCCTCCTTTTGGACCTTCAACATTTCATCTACCTTGCTGACTTGTATCTTCAGCAAAGGATTGGCAAGTTGATAAGGTGTTGGTGGCTTCAATCCCGGACCAAATTGTCCAATTGCTTCTACCATTCGAGCAAATGATTTAAGACTAGCAATATTATGAGCAAGGGCACCCTCAATAAAGAAGTCACATATATAATCATAAGTTATCTTTGCTTCTTTGACCTTGTAATGTGCATTCACGGTTGTTTGCTTTGCTACTCCTGGCCGTGCCCGGTACTTGTCCATTGGACCCTTGGTCCGAGGCTTCTTAGGAAGTGCAGAGTCAACAATTGCGCAATCTGAAGAACCCTCATTCCCACTTTGATCGTACATCTCTCTAACCTCCTGCCGCAGCTCCAACATTTTGTTCAGTGATTTATCCTTCTTTTTCTCCTTCTCAGCTATCACTGCAATCATCTGCTCTTTAACATGATCAGGAACTTGTGTGCAAGGTGTACAATCCTTCCTTATTCCAGCCAAGTGCTTTTTAAATCTGGTAATGCCACCATTGAAAAAGTTCAAGCAATATTTGCATCCAACTCTGTTCTTGGTCCTGAACTCATCAGTAATTGGTAAAGCATGCTCCCAGGCTGCGTCTTTTCTTGTTCTTCCGCTTGCGGCAGCGGAGGAAGCCCCTGATGCTACTGAAGACATTGTGCTAGTAGCCTACTGCTGCAGAAAAATAAATAAACATAAGCTATTTGCAGAAAAAAAAGTAAACATTTATCAGTATAAGTGTATAACAATTGTACTGTGCAAGTTTATCAGTAAGAACTTAATTTATAGAACAAAATTTAACAGTATTAACAAAAGGCTGAGACTGTAGTCACTGTACTATGCAAGTGTATCACTACAAAATGAATTTATAAAAAAATAATAGTACAGTACTGAGTGCTGTCTACTGGACTAGTTCATCAGTATAAACTAAATCTGTTCAGTGATGCATCTGCTACTTGCTCTAGCTTAGGAGTTAGGAGAACCATGGTGAGTAGTGAGCGGTGTACAAATAAAAAGCAGACTATGTGCATGACGTACTAATCTGAGCTTCCCCCAATTTGTCTACTAGGCTATGCATCGATCTGTACAAACTAAAACAAGAGAAAAGCCTATACCTTGATCCCTTGAGATGGTGAAGCGTTGTGAGAAGTGAGCTGCCGGAGCCGGACTGATGGAGCAGCTGGGAAACAGAGCGGCCGGACTGGGACGTCGAGCAGTCGGACGAGCGCCGAGCCGTGCAGGAAGTGGCTGCCCAGCAACGTACGGGAAGAGAGCGAGGGCTAGGGGAGTTGCGCCATCCGGTGCTCTCTTCTCCGCCTCTCCCTCCGGCCTCCGGCCGTCCGGCGTCAGCCGTGCCGTCGCTGGATCTTGGGGAGGCGCCAGCCGCCAACCAAAGAGAAGGAGCAGAGGAGGAATGAGTCGATTAGGTTTAGGGTTGTCCGGTTGGGTGCGCGTCTCATATTTATACATGGTATATTTGTCCGCTATGACCGCATCTAAGACTACGCTAAACGTCCGCTATTGCGCTCTGACAGCCGCTATTGCGGCCGCATCGTGACAATCACGCTATATTCGAGCGCAGCGCTCGACTTGTAGCGGCTAGGCCACGCTACCGCAATAGCGGCCGCAATAGCGGTCATAGCGGCCGCTATTTAAAACCTTGGACGGGGGTCAACAGGAAGTTGGAGTTATGGAGGCAAACTTTGGAATCGAAAGGTTTTAGACTTAGTAGGACTAAAACCGAGTACATGAGGTGCGCTTTCGGTACTACTAGGCACGAGGAGGAGGAGGATGTTAGCCTTGATGGGCAGGTGGTGCCGCAGAAGGACACCTTTCGATATTTGGGGTCATGTTGCAGAAGGATGGGGATATCGATGAAGATGTGAACCATCGAATTAAAGCCGGATGGATGAAGTGGCGCCAAGCTTCTAGCATTCTATGTGACAAGAGGGTGCCACAAAAGCTAAAAGGCAAGTTCTATAGGACGGCGGTTCGACCCGCAATGTTGTATGGCGCTGAGTGTTGGCCGACTAAAAGGCGACATGTGCAACAGTTAGGTGTGGCGGAGATGCGCATGTTGAGATGGATGTGTGGCCACACAAGGAAGGACCGAATCCGGAATGATGATATACGAGATAGAGTTGGGGTAGCGCCAATTGAAGAGAAGCTTGTCCAACATCGTCTGAGATGGTTTGGACATATTCAGCGCAGGCCTCCAGAAGCCCCAGTACATAGCAGACGGCTAAAGCGTGCTGATATTGTCAAAAGAGGCCGGGGTAGACCGAACTTGACATGGGAAGAGTCCGTAAAGAGAGACCTGAAGGATTGGAGCATCACCAAAGAACTAGCCATGGACAGGGGTGCGTGGAAGCTTGCTATCCATGTGCCAGAACCATGAGTTGGTCGCGAGATCTTATGGGTTTCACCTCTAGCCTACCCCAACTTGTTTGGGACTAAAGGCTTTGTTTGTTGTTGTTGTTGTTGTTGTTGTTTAAACTGATATTGGTTTGAGGCTGTTGAAGGTGAACTGAGAGTTTTCTTCCAAATTGTTGGCTCTGTACTGTTCCATTTGCTTTGATTGTCATTTAGGAGATATTTATGTAGTTTCATATTATATTATCTAATGTTTGAATTAATTTCATAATTATGCAGGCTGCTAAAAAGCATTTGACACAACGCATTGAGAAGTTGGATGACAAATTGGATCAGCAGAAGGCGCTTTCTGGGCAAATAAAAGATGATGTACTTTCTCTTTAACACCTTCATATGTATGATGTATCTGCATATCTGTGTTTATTGGAATGCATATGCGTTAAGTAGAAAGTTTAAAGTAGCATGTGATAAGACTAGGTGCAATAACTTACTGTCTATATAATCCGTTAAGAGGTATTTTTTTCTATTGACTTTGTTAAGCGCGCATGTGGTGCATATGGTTTTCAAATATATACTTTTCTGTTCAGGTTACTGGCGCACGACTGAAGCTTGAGAATATTGGGTCAGAGATTAAGAACATCAAAGAATTGGTCTGGGGACTGGTGAGTGTAACTCTGTTTAACATCAGTTAGCTGGTCACATGATATGATTGTAATTTTTAGGTTTATATTAATCCGCTATTTCTCATACAGGATGAGAAGATGGATTCAATGGAAGCCAAACAGGTGGGTGTTCACTTAGAAATGGTTCTGGTGTTATTTTGGTCCTTTTTAGTTTGCATTGTTTACTCCAACAAACTCTGCTAGGAATGACGTGTTTAAAGACTGAAAGATTGCTGTTCCTGTTTTACAACTAAACGCAATTGTGTGAGAAATGCTGTCTCCTGAGTTGCACATAACCCAAAATCACTGTTCGTAAGTGCACTCATGCCAATCTTAGTCCATGTGTATACATCAGCTGGGTAGCCTGGGTTGAAGCATGCTGCTGGTACTCCTGAAAAACCTCTTCACATTTTTACAAATTCACAATTACCGAATCACACCTGCCCTGAATACCCTCCTCTCTAAATATTATTACCTCTGTCCAAATTAGTTGTCTTAGATTTGTCTATACACTTATTTATCTAACACTAAAACGTGTCTAGGTATCCAGACAAATCTAGACAACTAATTCGGGACGGAGGGAGTATTATCCTAATTTAGTAATGAAAATAGTATTACCAAAATGTGAAGTTCTTTTTCATCCTTTGAAGGTTGGATCTACCTTTATTCCTTTAGTATGGTGAGCTCCTTGGTACTTAATTTTCTTCTTCTTATGGTTACAATGTTATTCTGCCAACAGAATTTTTCATGCGCTGGTGTGATGTACCTCTGCCAATTCATAGAGCAAAGTGGTGGGAAGCTCCCTGAACGCCTGGTATGATCCTAAAGCATATATCGTACTCGTAGAATTGTTGCTTCTGATATGGACCTTCTGTATTATGTCTAGTTTCTCTTCATTTTTGGACCTTTATGTATGTAGGCCATGTTGCACTTATATGCTGCCTTTTGTTCATTATTCATGAGTTGCATTTGCAGCTATTTGTTTGTTTAAAGTTTATATCTGGGTGGTAATACTTGCAGTGTATTATCATGCAGTTCAAGACTCTAAAAAATGTGTTGCAGTTAAACATAGTATATCTGTTAGTGCTTACTGATATGTGATTCTTTGTAAGCTTCTTCAACTGTTTGTCCATTTCATTAATATTGTCCATTTGATTTTGTGCAGGAAGGCATTAAACCATCGGCGAAGCGATTTTCAACAATTGGCATACAGGTTAGTCATAATATTTTCGACTTGACAGTAGCTCGTTTACTTTTTTTTTTGCAATGCTGTTCCTTGATATAAACAAGTGCTGCGCTTTGGAGTGGTCATGAAAATTGAAATTTAAGTGTTTACAGTGCTGTCCCTTAATAAAACAAGTTTTTGCAATGCCTGTCCGTCAACAAAGTTAGTAACAAAGATCATGCATTTTATACAAAGCAGCGCAACGACGACAAATCACACTACAGCGAATAATTTCCTCCATTTCATTTCAGGGGTTGCAACTAGCCATAGAAACAGGGGATTATCGTGAATTCAGCAACGCTGATTCCACTGACAAGATAAGCAGGTTTGAGGACTGAACCTTATGCTGTGCAGACATGGTCTCTTTAACTTCTAGACCTGTACTGAAATAATTATACCATATAAGCAAGTCAACAACCCGATGCCCTGTTTTGTAGGTCCAATTCGTTGAAGTCTGCCAACTAATTTTCTTTGGGGTTGGCGAGACGTATATCCAGATTCGTCGCTCAGTGGAACATTGTAAAGGGAGATCCTTGCTGGTTAAAATGTAAAGTGTCCCAGCCTTTTTGTTATTTGCTTGCAGGAAGTGCTGTTTGTTAAATTTGAAACGTGTGCCAAGTAGTATCTACTAGGGAATCTAGACCAGAGAGTATTCTGGCATCACTTGTGCCTTGCATTTTTACGCAATACTTAGCCATAAATAAATGGAACACTTGAGATTCCTTGAACCATTTCATTGATGGGTCTGTAATCGTGCTGTTTGTGGATTCCATTTTGATGGATTTGCTTCATACGACGAACAGGCTGGTGTGTCCCATTTTGTGCCTGATTTACTGAGCCTACGACTGGTTTGGCATTCCGGTGGACTAATAGTTTAGTTTGCTCTATACGTTTTTGTCTAATTTAGCGTTTGTTTGATCTGCTTTCACGTGCTTTATGGTTAGTTTTTCTGTTGGCTTGAGACTGAAGATTTAATGTGCACGCATGCATACAGAGTACGGAAGAAAGTTACTTCCCTCGGAGGCCATGGGAAATACGCTTTGGCTCTTGAGTGCATATACCTGATATGAAAAACAAATTTAGTAATAATTAAAAAATAAGTAAAAAAAAATCGAAACCTTTTTTGAAATAAACTTGACCTTGTTTTGTACTCATATATAAAAAAAACTTCTCCTGTCGACTTCAGGATGATTTTTTTTTCAAGGACAAAATAGTGTGAATAGTGTTGGTGTTGATTTTTTTTTACATTAAGAAATACCGTGAAAGTTATTCCTTGGGAAAAATATATTATTTTTTGGGTTCTTTTTGTATTCTTTCAACATATAGGGTGTATATACACTAAACCTGGACATAGCCCGGGCCGGGTTTTGGGCCGGGCTTAAAAAAGCCCGAACGGGAAAACTCAGGCCCGAGCCCGGCCCGGCCCGACTGTCGGGCCTAACAAATTGGGCCCGAACCTACAAAGCCCGGTAAAGCCCGGCCCGATCTAGGCTTAAAAATTGCGTTTCGCAAGCCCGAGCCCGGCCCGGTCTGCTCTTTGGGCTCACTTTCCAGGCCCAAACCCGGCCCGATGGCACAATCAGGCCCGGCCTGGCCCGGGATTTTCGGGCCGGGTCAGGTCAGGCCGGCCGGGCCGGGCTGCCCATGCCCAGGCGTAATATACACCAAGAGCCAAACACTTTTGTCCTCGAGGCGATCCACTATATGGACCAGCGTGCCACGGTGCAAAATTGTCCAATGATGTTTTAAGAAGGGTGCGTTTGTTTTGGTTCCAAAGAGCCTACGGCTACTCGGCTTTAGCAGGAGGCTCTTAAGAGTAGGCACAGTGGAACTTACACTAGTAACATACATGCTATCTTAGACTATATTACTACCTTCATAGTGAATAGTAACATATTTTTAGTGTCATGCAAACCTTCATTTATTAAGTTATAGACTTATTTTGTCTTGTATGTGTGAGAATGAGTAACTAGTTAAGTTACTCAATTTACTTTTCTCCTCATTAACTCATCGTCACATAGGCAAATTTTCTGAGTTGGACCTGATGTTACTCTTGAAGTTACTCCCACTGTGGCCGGTTTAAGGGCATTTCTGGCCGATCCCCTATCCGGTCACAAGGGAGCATAATTTCGTTTTTCCTCCTCAATGTCGCACCTAGCGTTTTTCGTCCTCTATGTCGCACCTAGCTGATTCCTTAAACCGGTTAGTGGAGTATTTTTTTTACTACATCCTCTCTCGCATGAGTATATTTACTTCGGCTCGAGGCGGTTGAGTAAAATCTCAAAAAAAATCTCCTGTCTTTCCTGGCTCCTTCGCTATGAGCCGCGGCCGCCCGCCCGCCCCTCCCCGGACCCTTCCGACCCACCTTTGCCCTCCCCACCCCCCGCTCGCCGCCGCAGCCATGCTCGCCGGCTAGCAGCCACCTTGAGGAGCTCGTCTCGAGTCCGTGCGCGCCAACGCTGCCGGGAGCCCGTGTGCACCGTCGCCGCTGTCGGGAGCCCCTGCGCGCCGCCGCTTCACAGTTGCACGTCCGCGTTTGGATCCCATCTTTGCCGCTGTCGGGAGCCCGTGGGGGAGACCGCTTCACCGCACGCACACCCTACCCCACGTCTGGATCCCCTTTCCGCCGCACGCGGTGGAGGAGCATAGTTCCTTCGGCGGTGGCGAACATGGCGACGCCGCGACGAGGCAGCATGACGACGACGAGTGACTGCTCCACGAGCCGATCTGGACCATGTTCTGCAACAGCAAGAGGGCGGGCTTCGCGGTGAGGCGGAAGCCGACGAACGGCGACATTGCGGTGCTAAATACGCTATGGGCGGCGGCGTGCTCCCCGGGAGGGCAGGCTCGACCGCACCAGACGAGGAGCTGGCGTACGTGCGGGGCTGCTTCGAGCACGTTGCTACTTGTGAGCCGCGTTAGGATTTTCCCAAAGAGGAGAGGAGATGCAACACAGTAGAGATAAGTATTTCCCTCAGTGAGAACCAAGGTTATCGAACCAATAGTAAAACCAAGCAAACTCCTTTCAACAACACCTACACACACAAAACCAAACACTTGCACCCAACGCGGGCAAGAGGGTTGTCAAGCCCCTTGAACTCGTTACTTACAAGGATTAAATCTTGATAGAGATAGATGCTATAAAAGCAAAGTAAAATAACAGTAAATAAATTATAGCAAAGTATTTTTAGGGTTTTAGTATTTATGATTAAGTAGACCCAGGGACCATAGTTTTCGCTAGAGGCTTCTCTCTTGAACATATCATACGCTGGGTAGACAAATTACTATTGGGCAATTGACAGAATAGCACGTAGTTATGACATGTTATTCGCGACAATGATCATGTATATAGGCATCGCTTCCATAAACAAGTAGACCGAAATGATCCTGCATCTATTACTATTACTCCACCAATCGACCGAAACAATTCTGCCTCTATGGTATCAAGTTCATGACAAACAGAGTAACACATTAAGCAAGATGGCATGATGTAGACAAAGTAAGACAAGCAATATGTTCAGACCCCGTCATTTTACCCTTAATGGCAACAATACAAATACGTGTCTTGTCCCTTTCTGTCACTGGGATATAGAGCACTACAAGATTGAACCCATTACAACACACCAATCCCGCTGAAGATAAATCAATCTAGTTGGCCAAACCAAACCGATAGATCAGAGAGAAATACGAAGCTATAACAATCATGCATAATAGAATTCAGAAAAGACTCAATTACTTTCAATGGATAATCTGACCATAAACCCACAATTCATCGGATCCCAACAAACACACCTCAAAAGAGGATTACATCAGGTAGATCACGGCGAGGATCGCGGTGAACATGGTATTGAAGATCAAAGATATAGAGAAAGCCATCTAGGTACTAGCTATGGACCCATAGGTCTATGGTGGACTACTCACGCATCATCATGGAGGCAGCAAGGTTGACGAAGAAGGCCTCTGTGATCTCCCTCCAGGTTGATGAAGCTGTCCTCCTAACTGTTGTATAGGTGGGCTATTAGGTTGACTATAAGTGACATGACAACTCCATATAACCGACTCTTGGCTATATTATTAACCATGCTCTGATGTGGGTTGTTTCCCGATCCAGCCGTTGCTCCCCTTGCATCATACTCTCAGGAAGGTACCCATATCCTCTCCTTGTCAGCCTCTCCCTCTGCTAGTGCTCGTGTCCCTGTCGGGTGTGCACGTGGTCATCATGGTCAAATGGGCGTGCTCATGGTGAGCGTGGTGTGCTAGGCGTGGTGCTATTGCTCTGTGCTGTTGTTGACGTGAACCGCGAATTTTCTGCTAGCGCTCTGAACTGTGTTGATGTGAACTGAATTGTGATGCTACTACTCTGAAAACGTGAACTGTGAACTTGCCTGTGCTTTGTGTTGTGAACTTTCATATAACTTGATGTATGATGTATGTGTTGTTGAGGTAATGCTTTGTGCTGCTGCTTCTGCTATGTTTAAGTATTATGCAAATTGATGCCTAGCTATGCAGTTCCCAAGGTAAAAGCTCAGTGGGATCAAGAGGCCACTACTTTTTTTGTGAGTGTGTAGTTGATCAAGTAGAGCTAGAACATAGGCCAACCAAATCTATACGAGGTAGCCTTGTAGTTGGCTCGATCTTCATGATTCGAGGTGGATTTGGGGAAATCACGAAGAACACGAATAACACAAGGGATATCCACAATAGAAAAACACTCAAGAAAAGATCCACCAAGATATTCCTCATAAAATAGACTCAACACAAGAGTCGCATAAATCCCCCTAATATTTTTACCCCTATGGATATTAATTCCTGGAAAACCAAAAACATGCAGAAAGTAGCAACTGGCGCTGAGCACTAAATTAATAGGTTAGTCCAGAAAAATAATATGAACTGCTATAAAAAGTATACAAAGGTGATATTATAATAGCATGAAACAATAAAAATTTATAAATACGTTGGAGATGTATCAATATCCCCAAGCTTAATCTCTGCTCGTCCTTGAGTACGTAGATGATAAAACGAAGATAATTTTTGATGTGGAATGCTACCGAGCATAATCTTGATCAAATGATGTAATGTGTTGTGAACTCAAGATAAAAGTGATTTAAGGCAATAATCTATAGTTAAGAACAAGCAAGTAACATCAGAATGTGCAAATACAACTACTCTTGCTTTTCATGGTTCAATGTTTTCATGTAATACGAATCAATACTCATATGTATCGCACTCATGGTTCCAATCGTTGAAGGCTTTATCATACTCAAACACCTTATCATATCACAACCTAGAGCGTTGGTCAAATAACCGAATCCATGACTCTACCTTTTCAACTACTCATCACTTCGCTTAATGCCCAGGTCACAAGCCTTGGCCTTTGCACTCAAATGGCAAACAAAAAGACAATGTAAGTTTTATAAGAAGGAAAAAACTAAGAAAGTCTCACACCAATGTAGCTGACCGCTAGGCAATGGAAAGGCCTTACAATCGATATTACTGCGAGGAGTAGAGATTGACATGCAACAGATGCGCTGGAGCTATACGTGTATGAAATCTCTCCCTAAGAACTAGGTGGGGTGTGCATCCAACTTGCTTGATCAAAACCTTGAGCATTTTGAAGAAACTCATCATCAGAATATGCAAGTCAAGTTCCATAATGTAAAAGATCCCACTAGTAGGATGATGATGAAGTATATGAAAACTCTCTATATGAAGTTCATGGTGCTACTTTTAAGCACAAGTGTGGATAAATGATAGTAGTGTGCGCCCTCTCTCTTTTTCTCTTTTTTTGTGGGCTCCTTTTGGCTTCTTTTTCTTGAGCTCTTTTTGTCCTCTATTTTTTATTCCTCACAGGTAGAGGCACACTCTAAATGACATCACACTTTTATTTACTCATAACTCAGAAAATGATGACTACAAATGAATGCCTCTGGCACTATACCAGGATGTGCAAATGATCCAGTGTAATATGTAAATAATGATGAACGGTGGTCTTAGCACAAATGTCATGTCAGCTCCATGTGATCATGCAAAGGAAATAATAACGAGCTCAAGTGATGTAATGTAACAATGGAAGTTGCATGTCAATATATTTTGGAATGGCTATGGAGATGCCATGATAGGTATTTTATGTGTAGGAGAACAAGAGAAAGTTCTTCCATGGGGTTTTCATCTACCGGGGAAGGATGGACCTATTCTCGATGTGAGATTAGGTAATGCACGGTACCGAAGAGGCTAGCAAAATAAGGATAGGTGGAAGTGCATTAGAAGACCACAACTCATAACCCAAAACACCTCACTAATACTTTATAGTCTACAATGGGCTGATCATGAGATCGATTACTCCAAGGGGCGAGTTTGACAAAATAAAGCTCGCTAGGTTTCCTGACCCATTCTACGTGAGTGGTTACTAATAATGTCCTTCAACTTAGACCCCTCACAACTAGTTCCACTTCAACAATGACAAGTATTGACGTGTATGACCTTATGACACCTCTCCGCTACTCTAATCAAGTCCTTTTACCGACACATTCATTAATTAGTCACACATTATCTCAAAATTATTGCAAGGAATCCAGTTATAAAGTTCATTTACCTACAAGTTCATGCAAGTTCTTATCTATACCACTAATGAAAACCAATTTATATTCAACTCTCTAAAAAGGAATAAGTGAATCTAGAGAGTCCTATTTTTTCACAAAAACATGTTTATCCGTCGTGCTCTAATTTATATAAGTGAAGTGCAAGCGCAATTCTATAATTACCTCGACTCAAAAGATATAAGTGAAGTGCATAGAGCATTCTAAAAAATTATGACTCATGTGAATCTCTCTCAAGGTGTGTGACCAAAACATAATGATTGTAATGACCAACAAGCAAACAAAAAATGAAAAGCAAATGATGCTCCAAGCATAGGACATATCATGTGAACAAATAAAAACTTAGGTTCAACCGAGACACACCGATAGTTGTTGATGAAGAAAGAGGGGATACCTTTTGGGGCATCCCCAAGCTTATACTCTTGAGTCTCCTTGGATATTTCCTTGGGGTGCCTTGAGCATCCCCAAGCTTTAACTATGGCCTCTCCTTGTTCGTCTCATATGATATGACCCCTCAATCTTAAAAACTTCATTCACACAAAACTCCGCAAAACTCATTAGACGGGTTAGTACACATAAATATAAATCACCTATCATGTACTGCCAAAATAAGTCACACAATTGTTTGAAACATTTTTATTGTATACTTTTGTTCGACAATTTATATCCCCCAATGTAAGCCATGAACACTTGAGTATAAGCACATAACAAAACATAACAACAATTTGTCAAACCAGAATAGTTTGTAGTAATCTAATTAATAATAATATACATACTTCTCTAACTATAAAAATTCTGAAAAATTGAAGTATTAGAGAATTTGTATTTAAGAATAGTGTAAAAATTTCAGAAATTGATCGCGTTATAGTATAGAGAATTAATACAAATACTCAAGGTAAAAGTTTCTGTTTCTGCACATAACCTAAAAAATTTGCAATTGCAACATCCCAAAGGCTATTCTTGGCACATTATTCAAAGAAAATGTAGAAATATGATCACTACAGTAGCAATAACCATATTGACACAACAAAACAGAAAATAAAAATATTGGGTTGGCCTCCAACAAGAACTTTTCTTCAATTCCTTTTAGCTAGGCATGATACAATGATCACGTTTTTTCATCTTTCAAGGACATATCATAGGTATCTCTCATAATAGATTCATATGGAAATTTAACTTTCTTTCTAGGGAGGTGTTCTGTCGGGGATATAGCCCCGCGATATAACCCGCCCTATTGGACCGGGTTAATATAGTGACGGCTCTATAGTCAAGTTTAAGATGGGCCGTGTCATGAAGACAAGACAAACAAGGCGGTGGCTGACTAAGTCGCCAGGCAGCCTAACACCTGAAGACGGCGGGTTAAGGCCCACAAGGCAGAAGGCGCCGGCCATTTTCCTTGCTTGAGGAGCAAGGCGAGTTAGAGGCATTATAGGTTACGAGTCATGATATGACACGGACTCTATTGTAAACCCTAGGGTCTTGACCTATATAAAAAGGCAAGCCCCTAGGATCAAAAGACTCAAGTTACAATCTCTCGATAGCTAGGTTAGCGATTTCGCACCCTTGTAATCGAGATCTATCCAGCAATACACACAAAGCAGGACGTAGGCTATTACCTCCATCGGAGGGGCCGAACCTGGGTAAACCCGACTCTCTTTCCCGTTTAACCCCTTTGAGTCGCCACCTGGCAGCGATGGCTTCACACCTAAGTCCTTGCACTAGGACATCTGCCGTGACAAAACCACGACAGTTGGCGCCCACCGTGGGGCCTTCGCCTGGTGGAGTTGAGTTCTCGACGGGAACCCTTCCAGGGTTTGGGAAGTTTGCGGTTGATCAGATGATCAGGAGTCGCCGCGACAAGATCTACGTCAATGAGCCGGATTGGAATACCGAGGGTGACTCGATCGAACGCGGGCCTCGAGTTCCCGTCGATGAGATCGATTTGGAGACCCCCCGAGTCAGACATCTACACCAACCTCGACGAGCTGGCTCGGCGCTCCCAAGCCGGCTAGTTCCAAGGCGGCCGTCGTCACGTCTTCGTAGGTTTCACGCAAGGAATCAGTCTTTCGGATGAGCCGGCTTCCAGCGAGAACGACCTCGTTAACACCGACGGCGGGTCATCCACGTGAGATACGGAGTCGATCTGTCCTCTTTATGATGGCAGACTTGGGGGCTCATTGGAAACGGAAGCCCCCGGGGAATGCGGCGAGTCACCTCGCCAAGTCGCCGTCTACATGGCGGGAGCTACAGCGGTTCCCGATCCAGCCGTAGCTGGAGGTTCCGGCGGGTCGACCAAAATGCCGGCTCAAGCCATGACTGATCTCATGGCTGAGATGGCAAAACTCGTGGAAACCCCAGTTACCGCAGAGAATCAGGAAGAGCGCAATGTGGAGCTAACCAAACTGCGTAGCCAGATAGTCGAGGTGCAGAAGGAGATTGACGCTGAAAACACGTGGATGGCGGAGTTGCAGGCTCGAATACATCATGAGACGGAACACCTTAAAGCCGAGGCTTGGCGGTTAGGAGTTCTGAGGGAAGCATCAGAGGCAGTTTACGAAAGAAGACGTCACCGCGGGCTCCCACCGAACCTTGAGCCACAACAGCTTTTTACTACCCCTCAACAGACACCAAGAACCGTTCAACCGCCTGGGAATCGGCAAGAAGAACCGGCTCAACCACAACCGGCTCATTCCCTGCCTCAATGATTCCAGACTCCAAGGGGTCATTTTTCCAACCCTGTTGATAACATGTTAGCAGCAACCCGGAATTTGGAAGCGCTACCTATTAACGGAAACTCCCCTGTTGAGGTGGAAGCTAGAAACGCCATTGAGATGCTGAAAACAGCCGTTGTGCAACAGGCGCAGTACTCATATAGCCGAGATCGGATGCATTCCACTCCTTACGCTAGCAAGGGTCGCCATGTGGAGTCTCCGGCCGTTTCCAGCAGTGGGCGTAGGCAACAGCCACAGGTCTCCCCAACCCGGCCGATGCCGTCAGACGCCCAGGCAGCTGTTGATGCAACTAGAGGCGCACGACAGGCAGAAGCGGAAGCGGCAGCACGGGCGATCCAACAGCTTCATCCTCAACCGATGAGTTTGGGGGTTGGGACCAACAATAGGACAATTGGGATACCATGCTTATCCCCGGTACTCCGCGCCGAGCGCATCCCCAAAGATTTCAAGGGGCCTCGTAAGGTGCCAAACTACACGGCGGATCTTGAGCCGGCATCCTGGATCGAAAGCTACGAGTTGGCGATGGATATGCTGGACATCAGTGACGCTGTATGCGCCAAATATTTAACCATGATGTTGGAAGGACCGGCTCGGACGTGGCTGAAAAATTTGCCGCCCAACTCCATCAACACTTGGGCAGAGCTGAAGGAGCGGTTCATCAAGAATTTCTAGGGAACCTGCAAGAAGCCTATGACAATAGTAGATCTTCAGCATTGCGTTCAGCGAGTGGACGAATCGGCCCACCACTGGACCCGCTGGGTCACGAAAATTATCCACTCATCAGACAGCATCACGGCGGCTCAAGCGATCCTAATTTTGGAAAAGAACTGTCACTTCCAGCCGTTGGTCCAGAAGCTCGGACGGCTCAAGCGAAAGGTACAAGATATGGGCGACTTAATGGATGTCCTGACCAGATATGCCGAGTCAGATAGCACGAAGGATCCCGGCTCGGATGAGGACAAGACCATTAAGGGCAAAAAGGCTGAAGGAGGAAAGGGCCAGCATGGTCACGGTGGTAACCAAGGGGCTCAAAATAACAACAAGTGGAAGCAGCCCGATGGCGGGTCAGACTTCGTTGCCAACACTAACACTGGTTTCAAAAATCAGCGCCGCAACGGTCGCCCCGGAGGGGCTTACAATGGGAATAAGCCTCGCAACTATGAGGAGGCGCTTAAAGCACCGTGTCCCAAGCACAGTACCCAGGATAAGCCGGCTACCCACTCGTGGGAAAACTGTTACATCATGCAAGAGTTCCGTAACCAGGCCTTCCAAAATAATCCAGGAGGCAATGGTGGGGGACATCCGGGTCAGCATGGACCTGGTGGGTCATAAGGTGGCTCGGGGGCTGGTTTTCAACATCAGGGAAATAATGGCAACGGGCAGCATCCTGGCCAGGGCAATCAGCATAATAACCAAGGAGGATTCAAAAGTAATCCCAAGCAGCTGAATAACGGTCAGTACCACTAGTACCCGAGTCCCTGAATAAAATTCATGCTCTGGAGGGTTTTACAAGAAGAATTTCTATACCTCCAAGAAAGAAACAAGCCGGCCCTGGAACACCTGCGGTCTTATTATGCCTAGAGCTACCGGCTCCCTTTTTTGTAATTTCTTTCCCCCCTTGCAAATTCTGTGTATACTTCTTTATGTTTCGAATATAATAAAGCCGACGCTCCCGAATTGCGGGTTTTTTAGCCATTTCAGCCTATGAATTAAGCTCGAGTCTTTATTTTTCGAAACAATGGGCACTTGGGGGCTTCCAACTCATCGAGTTTAGCTTTCTCACTCTTGTGCAAAATAACGCCACGATACAATGGGCACTTGGGGGCTTCCAACTCACCGAGTTTAGCTTTCTCACCCTTGTGACCCGACAAAATAACGCCACGATGTTTTGGGCATTTGGGGGCTTCCAGCTCATCGAGCTTAGCTTTCTCACTCTCTTGACCCGGCAAAAATAAACGCCATGTATTGTTAAACCTGCCTGTGTGCTTGATGCGACTCCGATCAGATGACCCAGTGTACTCTTGACAAGTCAATACTTCTTTGGACCCTAAACTTATCAAGGTTAAAACACTGGCTTAAATCATGAGAGAGCCGGCATACAGAGAGCTAGGATAAACCATGGGTTATCATACCCTCTTCATTGAAGCAAGACTCGAGCTCGAAAGCTGGTCTTTTCCTGTCAAGCCTCAAAGGCCGACAATTACTTTGATATCATGCGCATATGTTATTTGCATTACATCATTACATCATTCACATCATCATCACATCATGCTAGCATGGTCATATCTATGTGAAAAACTGATTTTCAGATCAGGATATATTGTAAGGCATTTATGAAGACATGTAAAGCCTTTATACCGATCAGCATCACGGTTTATGATAACCGGGATTACGTGGTCAAGACCTTCAAAGCCGGCTTCAAAGAGCCGCTTTTATATTTCTGAGCTTCGAAAGCCAGCTTCTAATGGTACTACGTACTATTATGTTACCACCACATAAAGTGTTTCAGGCACGCCCTGTTCGGATTATCGGTTCGTACATGAAATACCTGGGTTATCAGCTGCATGACCAGCGCAAAATTATCGGGGAAAGCCAAAAGGATTTGAAGATTTGAAAACCGATTTCTTTTTGCCGAGTCTCACTGAGCCGGCTTATCAAGATTACCTTATTTCGTTTATTATAGTAAGTTTCAGGTTCAAAGTTATTACCGGCTCACGCTTGAGAAACCGGGTTGAACAATTGAGTTCACATAGTGGCCAGTTGAAAAATCAAGATCTTCAACATTGTAGAAGGAGAAATAGACTGTCTAAGTCTAGATCAAGATCTTCTGCTGGCTTATTTTGCTCAGCTCTTCCTTGCCAAAAACATTCATCAATAAAAAGAATGTGCAAAAGAATGTGCAAACGACAGGACGGTGGAACAACAAATGGTATCAAGCCTAGAGGTCTAAATATTTTGCGCCAACAAAGGTGCAAACGTGCACGATGGCACGACACAACAGTTTTTCGGAAAGCTACCCCCTATTACAGGCTCAAAGAAGCCACAAATTGTTTTTAAACCCCTACTTGGGGGGCTTGAGCCGACGGGGCGGCGATTGAGAAATTCACGTCATCATTCAAACTGACTCGCCGACCATGCCATCCGGGTCAGTCACGGCCTAATCTTGCGCATGAGACGCCTCCGAGTTATCCGCCGTTGGGTCTTCTGGTTCTTGTATTTGGAGATTATTTACGTCCCAGTTACAGTGGGATAGAGCTTGGAATACGGCCTCATCATCAAAGATAGAAGACGGATCAACTTCTGGGGCGAAGATGTGCTTACGCCGTTGGGGAGCCAGGTTCACCGATGCAAAACTGGGCGGTGGAATCCGTGAATGGTTGGTGTCATAAGCCGCCTGATAATTCTTCAGCTTCATTTCAGATACCAACTGAGTGGATAATACTTGAGCGGCTTTGACACAAGCAGTATAGTCCTCCTGAGAAAATTCTGACCCATCGTTCTTAAACTCGGGGAAGCCTTTTGCTATTTCAGCCGGGTCAAGCTCCTCTCCGTAAGCTAGAGCCCGGCTCAACGAATATATCGTGCCGGCTCGGGCGGCTGACCTTTTTAGCTCTTGAATTTGCTGAGGAATGGTTGAAAGGCATTCCAACACATTTTTGATAAGCTTCAAAGGCTGCTTACCCCCCATCACTGCCTTGATTGCAAGGTGACTCCCAGGATAGAGTTGCTCTGTCAGAGAATAAACAGCCTTAAGCATCAGCAAGCTATTATCATGAAGGTTGCTAGTTCGGGGGACCTGCAAAATAGCATCAATACATGAGTCGCTAGGCAATTTATATCTGTATCTCAAGAAGACGAGAAGTCATATATACTTACCAAAAATAGCTTGGGTCATCTGAGCAATGTGCCGTTTTAACCCAGACAGCTCCTCGGTGATGGGCTTAAGCTGGCCCTCAGCATCCTGTGCACGCTTCAGCAGAGTCGCCTTTTCAGCTTCAAAGGATTTTTTCTCCTTCAAAACCCTGCCTTGGCGTTTTCCAGTTCAACCAATGAGAGTCGAAGTTTTTCTTCAATCTCTGCTTGGGCGGTTTGCCCCTTTTCCAGGTCCTTTTTCAAGCCGGCTACACTTGATTCGGCCGTCTTCAAAGTTTCCTGCATAGTAAACAAAATTTATAACAAGTCCCAAGCAAATTCCAAGCAATATATTTGGCACTTGGGGGCTAATGTTTATCAGTTCTTTCGACATTAAGATACAGACAAGACCCGACTCATCTCAAGAAGATGAGCCGGCCCTTGGGGGCTACAGGTCGAAGTTTTTCAAATTATTAAGACCCGACTAATCTCAAGAAGATGAGCCAACCCTTGGGGGCTACAGGTCGAAGTTCTTCAAATTATTAAGACCCGACTCATCTCAAGAAGATGAGCCAGCCCTTGGGGGCTACAGGTCGAAGTTCTTTAAATTATTAAAGACCCAACTCATCTCAAGAAGATGAGCCGGCCCTTGGGGGCTACAGGTTGAGTCAATCACAACATTCACAAGACCCGACTTACCTTAGAAAGATAAAGCTGGGCCTTGGGGGCTACATAGGGATATATGGTATGAGCACATAAAGAAGGAATATACCTCGTATTTATTCTTCATC
Organism: Elymus sibiricus; assembly: GCA_039707655.1. Lineage (NCBI taxonomy): Eukaryota > Viridiplantae > Streptophyta > Magnoliopsida > Poales > Poaceae > Elymus > Elymus sibiricus. The sequence goes on from CM077663.1 coordinate 131,752,508, forward strand.
ATACTAACAAGGCCGATTTCCATTTCGCGGCTTGTAGCCAGGCGGTCCAGACAGGCGGCATGAAGATCTTTAGCACTAAAATTCTCATAATTTGGGAGTTCCAGCTTGGTCTTCCCTTTCTCTAGCAGCACTGTTTCACCCTTAGCAATAATTTTTGTTAACACTCTGGAGACCTCAGGAGCAGCATAACTCGCCCCAGTAATAATACCTCCTCAGGGGCATCTTTAGTCGTTGCTGGAGGATTGGACGGATCAAGATTGGCTGCCGGTGTAGCTTCAACATTCACGGCGTCAGTGTTGGCTGGCTCAGACGGAGGAGGTAAGTCGGTTTGGACCTCCTAAGGATCTTTAGATCGATCAACATGAATTTCAGGAGCCGCGGGCCTCAGGGTTAGCAGAAGACCCGTTACTTTTCCTTTTCTTGGCCTTGGCCCTGCAGAATGAAGAGTGCAGTATAAAGCATGGGTAGAGACAATAGTCTACTCAAACAGGCAAAATAACAAGAGGAATTTACCCAGGATTGATAACGAAGGGTGCTAGTTTGGATGCGGTAGAGTCGCCCGACGAAGGTGGCGACTCCTGACAAATCAAAACATAAGAATTAATAGTTGACATATCAAGTCAGAATCTCCTTGAAGAATTGGAGCGCTAAATACCTTGGCTGGTCGTTTTCGGGTGACTACTTGTCAGGTAAGCCGTCAATAAGGTCACCGCTCCCACTACGGGTCTGGCGCCTAGACTTGGACTGAGTTTTCTTCAAAACAAAGTGAGGATCCATATAAGCGTCCTGGTGAGAGAAGCTTACCTTTCGAACAACTCGCCTTGTTTTCAATGGGGACAAGGATTCTGAGTCGGAAGAAATGGAAATTACCTCAACATCGCCCGCACGGCTTGTCTCGACATCGCCCTAAGAAAAAGGGGCGTCATCTAGATTCAATGAAATGCAAACAAAATATAAAATTTACCTCTGATCGAGTATCGGCGGCAGCTGCTTCATCCATTCGAGACGACCCTTCTACAACCGCCTTATTCTTTTTCTTACTTGGGGCGGCTTTGGGCTTATTAGCCGCAGTTTTGCCTTGTTTCCTGCCCCAAAAGGGAGACGTGGCCTATAAAATTAACAATCAGAGCAAGCAGGCAAAAGGCTAAAAAGTTTGTTTGGAAGACCGGATTAAGGTGTCGAAGGTTTGTACTGGAGGAACCGGGTTAAGAGCATAGAAAGGTTTCAACCCGTCCTTGCTGCAAGTTTCTTGGTTTTCACCCAGCAGCTTCTTCACGATCCGGTTTATCTCGTTAGCATCCAAAGAATAGTCATTGTATCGTTGAGCATCATCCAAGTTGCCGGAGTAAGCGTACATCAAGTTGTTGCGAAGACTTAATGGCAAAAATCCTCCAAGACACCCAACACCGGGTTAAGTCGACTCCAGTTAGCCCGTTGGCTAGTAGAGCCCTCAACTTCGGATAAATAGGGGCGTGTTGAGAACGCTCCTCTTGAAGAGCCCAACCATGAAGCTCAAAGTACATGGGGAGGCGATTGGGTCTGTAACCCGGCAAGGGATTTTCATCAGCAGGGGCGGTGTTCCGACAATAAAACCAAGTTTTGTTCCACCCCTTAGGATGGCTTGGAAGGGTGGCAGCTGGAAAAAGGACGTCTTTTCGTCTCTGGATTGAGACCCCGTCAAGTTCTAGGCTAGGGCCGTCCGCGCATTCGGTCTGCCGATTCAAGTAGAAGAATTCCCTGAAGAGGGAACCGGTGGGCTCCATTTGCAGATATACCTCACAGAACAATTGGAATTGGCAAAGGTTCGATATGGAGTTGGGGCCCAGGTCTTGGGGATGAAGATGGAAGAAGTGCAAGACGTCCCGAAAGAATTTTGATCCGGGAGGTGAAAACCCCCTCTTTGGTGATCCAAGAATATCACCACTTCTCCCTCCTCTGGTTTGGGGATTTCCTCTCCAAGGATAACCCGCCAGCCAACCATGTCTTGAGGCGGCAGAAACCCATGTTCTTCGTAATCTTTCAAGATAACCTCAGAAACTTGAGTGGGCGCCCAGTTGCAGGTGGTGGTGGTGGTGGATTTTGACATAATGAGTCGCCTGAACAAAATAAAGAAACGGCTTAGACGTGTGGCTAAAAGAGCAGACGGCTTAATTATTCGCAATAAGTAAATTGCCTGATGGAGCCAGCATCTAAACCTGACAGTTTATTACATGGCGGGTCACGTCTACACTGACGAACCGGTCGGAGCATACAGGCGACTTAAGCTAGATCAAAGGCTTACGTTTTCTTTGCTAAGTGTAAGACAAACAAGTTTCCCCCAGAACAACAATGATTGTGGATCTAAGGATGGTTCCAAATAGCCCTAACGGAGAAGCAGAGAAGCAGTGGCAGTACAGTTCATCTAATGCTGAGGAGGATTAAAGTATGTTGTACACGAAACAGAACCAGTGTCTCCACCGCTTTGTTTTTGTGATTAAACTTGCGAGATCTATTCACGAAACCAACGATGGAGATGAACCGAAGAGAAGCTACCGAAGAACTCAAGAACTTCAACGAACTACAATGGATCTAGGTAAGAGGAAATAACTTACTTTAGTGATCACCGGTGGCGGCGGGAACATGCGGATGTTTGCCCGGCGAGGAAGAAATGCCGAGACGGTCTCGGGAGTGATCGCCGGAGATGAGGAAACAACAACGGCGGTGTGAGGAATCTCCGGGCTCGAGGAAGAAGAAGGAGCTAAGAGGCGAAGTGAAAAGTGAAAAGGGGACCCCCTGGTAAATATTTAAAGGGAGGGAGCTCGAAGAGGCAACTGACGAGCGCGACAATCGAGGAAACGCAGTAAATTTCGGGAAACAAGGGAGCCTCGATTTTCAGGATAAACGGATATGGTCAGATTCGCCATGATGTCACTATTGTTTTCCTGAATTGACGACGGATGACATCACAACGGGCAAACGCTGGAGAAATGACAAGTCTAGAAGCACTACAAGCCGGCATTATGAGATTCATGAAAGACACGAGTCCGATAATGAGCCGCCAATGAAGAGGAGAAATTGACATGAATGGATTCAAATCAATCTGGGGCCTAATTTCGGGGATATAGCCCCGCAATATAACCCGCCCTATTGGGCCGGGAATATAGTGACGGCTCTACAGTCAAGTTTAAGATGGGCCGTGTCATGAAGACAAGACAAACAAGGCGGTGGCTGACTATGTCGCCATGCGGCCTAACACCTGAAGACAGTGGTTCAAGGTCCACAAGGCGGAAGGCGCCGGCCGTTTTCCTTGCTTGAGGAGCAAGGCGAGTTAGAGGCAGTATAGGTTACGAGTTATGATATGACACTGACTCTATTGTAAACCCTAGGGTCTTGACCTATATATAAAGGCAAGCCCCTAGGATCAAAAGACTCAAGTTACAATCTCTCGATAGCTAGGTTAGGGATTCTGCACCCTTGTAATTGAGATCTATCCAACAATACACACAAAGCAGGACGTAGGCTATTACCTCCATCGGAGGGGCCGAACCTGGGTAAACCCGACTCTCTTTCCCGTTTAACCCCTTTGAGTCGCCACCTGACAGCGATGGCTTCACACCTAAGTCCTTGCACTAGGACATCTGCTGTGACAAAACCACGACATGTTCCATACCTTTCTTCAATGTAAATTGAAATCTCATATTGGCTTCTTTGATATCATTCACTACACCGACAGTTCTCAAAAAGTGTCTACCAAGTATAATACGACATATAGGATTGCATTCAATATCCAAACCAATAAAAGTCAACCGAAACATAATTCCTGTTAGCTACGTTGAGAACATTAACAATACTTCCCACATGTTTCCTAATAGTGAATCAACAAGATGTAAATTCAGGGAGCATTCAGAAATGGAATCAAAACCAAGAGCATCATATTAGTATGATGGAAATACTAGCACCTAAATAACGTAGTGCATTGCATTCAAAATTGTTGATCTTAATTTTTATGGTAGGTTTCGAAACATCATCTAATTTTCTAGGAATAGAAACTTCTAATTCCAATTTCCCTTCTCTTTCATTTCTAGATCTATACATGGCAATCATCTTAGTATTACAATTAATAGACACTCGGATTGCTTTCAAAGATTCAGGAATTTTGTCTTTATTAGGTGATAGAACTTTTATTTTAAGGATATCAACCTCATCCACAAGACTATCAACAGTACGAGCAATAGAATGTACTTTACCATTTTTCTCCTACCATAACGTTGAAATCTCTAATGACATACTCAAGATTAGTAGGTATTTCATTACTATTACTATTACTATTACTACTACTATTATCATTATAGGAATTTCCATAAGAATTAGCATATGAATTTGAAGAATTATTAGGTTGTTTCCAAAGTTACCCTTGTAAGCATTTTTTTAAAATTATTCCTAGAAACAAAATCAACATCAATGTTATCCTTATTTTGTTAAATTAAAGAGCCTAAAGGAACATCATCAAGATTCACATAAGCTTCTTTGGAAGTAAGAAAAGACATGATCATATCAATGATACGTCTCCGACATATCTATAATTTATGAAGTATTCATGCTATATTTATATCAATCATGTATGGTTTTGGTGTATTTTTATATTATTTTTGTGGACTAAATTATTATCTAGTGTTGAAAGCACATATGCTTCCTTGGAGGTTTTGATAATTTATGACAACATACATTATCTCTTGTACTAGTAGTTTTACCTAGTTTCTTTCAGATGAAGTCCACGGAGAAGTTTGGCCATGGAATGTGTGGAGAATTACCAAAGAGAGAAAAAGAAGAAAATGAATAGGATTGGCAAATCATCAAGCTTGAAGACTCTACATTTTACATTTTGTGAGAAATCACTCTTTGAGTCCATAGGAAAGCCAATACTATTAAAAGGGGATGAGGTGTCTATGATGATCTGGTTGCTCAAGTGCTTAGAGATTAGCCACCAAACATACACATGAAATTCTCCCAGAAAACCTCTGTCTAAACCTTACCACTAAAATCGGTGCCACCAACTTTTTAGAATCGGCCTCAACGAGTTTTAAACCCTAGACAGATCCTAGCCAAAACCCTAAGTCTCGGGGCCACCAACATTCCACTTCGGTGCAAACGAAACCAGTGACCAACTCTCTGGTATCCTTAAATCGGTGCCACCAACTTTTTAGAATCGGCCTCATCGAGTTTTAAACCCTAGACAGATCCTAGCCAAAACCCTAAGTCTCGGTGCCACCAACATTCCACTTCGGTGCAACCGAAACCAGTGACCAACTCTCTGGTATCCTATTTTCAAGAATCGGAATTTCCAAGTTTTAAGAATCGGTCTCACCGAGATTTGGAATCTGCCTAGGTCACCCATATCGATACCACCGAGATTTTTATATCGGTCTCACCAAAAAGCCGAAAGTTGCCACATTTTGCACTAGTCGGTGCAACCGAGTTTTTACTCCGGTTTCACCGAGTTGGGCAATAATGTTGTAACGGTTGGATTTTTGGAGATGCCTATATATACCCCTCCACCTCCTCTCACTCGCGGAGGAAGCAGTCACAACATATCTTCACTTGCCCCATCCATTTTTCTAAGAGAGAGCCACCTACTCATGTGTTGAGATCAAGATCTTCCACTCCAACCATATGAATCTTGATTTCTAGCCTCCCCAAGTTGCTTTCCACCCAATCAACCTCTTCTACCAAGCCAAATCTATGAGAGAGTGATTGTGTGTTGAGGAGACTATCTTTTGAAGCACAAGAGCAAGGAGTTCATCATTGTTACCACATCTATTACCTTTTGGAGGGTGGTGCCTCCTAGATTGGTTAGGTATCACTTGGGAGCCTCCTTCTTCGTGTCGTGGAGTTGAACCAAGAAGTTTGTACTGGCAAGGAGATCGCCTACTTTGTGAAGATCTACCCATAGTGAGGCTAGTCCTTCATGGACGGAAGCCGTGATGGAATAGACGAGGTTGCTACTTTGTGGACCCTAACGGGTGGAGCCCTCCGTGGACTCTCGCGACCGCTACCCTTCGTGGGTTGAAGTCTCCATCAGCGTGGACGTACGATAGCACCACTTATCGGAACCACGGGAAAAATCTTTGTGTCTCCAATTGCGTTTGATCTTCCTACCTCTACTCCTTCTTACATATGCTTGTCTTTACTTTCCGCTGCTATACTTGTTGACTAGCATGTGTAGGGTGCTCTAGACTTGTTAGAATTGCTAAAATCTGCCAACCATTAAAATTGGGAAAAGGTTAGGTTTTTAATTTGTCAAGTAGTCTATTCACCCCCCACTAGACGTCGCTTCTCGATGTCACAATTGGTATCCGAGCGTTGCTCTCCATAGCCTTGGTTTTTTTACCATTGAAGGAATATGGATGTGTCTAGTTTGGGGAGTCTTAGTTGTAGAGTGCCCATTCTCGATGGGGAGTACTATAGTCAATGGAAATATGAGATGCTTAAGCTATTCAATGAATTCGAGCAAGTATGTTAAGAGCCCTTATGTGCCTCCCATTGATCCTTTACATCCTTCACACGAAGAAGAAATTGACATGCTTCGTAATCTTAGAACTGTTAATCTTATCATTAGAGGATTGCCAAGAATTGTGTTTGATCAAATGAGAAACTTTGAGTGTGCTTATACTTTGTGGAATGATTTAGATGATAGATATTTAAATTACTCTTTGAAAAATCTTGATGTCATTCTCCATAAAACTATTGCATTTCACAAGATGAAACCTAGTGATCCAAATTTTGATGATTATCTCTTCGAGCTTAGAGACCTCATTCGTGCTAAAGGAGATGTCATAACCATCAATAACATCATTGTTGAAGCCATTCTCATTCATAATCTTGAACATTGTCATGATCACAACTCTAACGAATCTCTTGTCTCTTATGACGAGGATATCCCAATTGGTGATGACAATGTGGAACATGGATACTATGATGAAGATGAATTGTTCGACATCGAGTATGAGAAGACTATGAAGAATCTAAGTCTCATGGCGAACTTCAAGGATTACATGCCCGGAGGGAAAAAGTGGATTCTCGATAGTGGATGCACCGATCAGATGACCGGAGATAGAGACATGTTTCAAGAGATCACGCCAAACCATGGACCTCGGAGGTATGTAACTTTTGGAGACAACTCCAAGGGTAAGGTACTCGGTCTTGGTAAGGTGTCCATATCTCATGATAGTTCTATTCAAAATGTCATGCTTGTTGAATCCCTTGGTTACATCTTCTTTCCGTATCTAGACTAGCCGACTTCGGTTTCAATGTGCTATTTACTAAAGTTGATTGCCAAGTGTTTCGAAAAGACAATCATAGCATGGTCTTTACCGGTTTCCATAGAGGTGATCTATACATTGTTGATTTCACTAAGAGATCCAAACCTCGTACTTGTCTTATTGCAAAATCTTCTAAAGGTTGGCTTTGGCATAGAAGGCTAGGACATGTTGGTATGCGTAATCTTGACAAGCTCATCAAAGGTGATCATATACTTGGTGTTAAAGATGTTATATTTGACAAATATAGACTTTGTAGTGCTTGTCAAGCTGGAAAACAAGTAGGTGGAAGTCATCCCGTAAAGAACATCATGACCACTAGGAGACCACTCGAGCTGCTTCATATGGATCTCTTTAGTCACAATGCTTACAAGAGCCTTGGTGGAAATTCCTTTGGTCTAGTTATAGTTGATGATTTTTCCATATTTACGTGGGTATTCTTTCTTGATGACAAGTCACAGGTGCAAAATATCTTCAAGAACTTCGCTCGCAAGGCTCAAAATCAATTTGAAGTGAAGATGAAGAAAGTTCGTAGCGACAACGGATCGGAGTTCAAGAACACGAATGTGGACACCTTTCTTGACGAAGAAGGGATTTCACATGAGTTCTCGGCTACGTACACACCTCAACAAAATGGAGTTGCCGAGAGAAAGAACCGGACTCTTATAGAGATGGCTAGAATGATGCTCGACGAGTACAAGACGCCAAGACACTTTTGGGCGGAAGCCGTGGAAACAACTTGTCATGCTACATACCGACTCTACCTTCACAAGCTTCTTGGTAAAATGGCATACGAGCTACTCACCGGTAACAAGCCCCGAGTTGGATACTTTCGGGTATTCGGCTCCAAGTGTTACGTTCTTGATAAGCATTGTCGTTCTAAATCTGCTCCTAAATCTCATGAGGGTTTCCTATTCGGTTACGGATCAAACTCTCACACTTATCATGTCTATAACAATTTCACTCGAAAAGTTGAAGAGATAGTAGATGTGAAGTTTGATGAATCTAATGGTTCGCAAGTCGAACAATTACCAAATGATGTAGGAGATAAGGAATCTTCGAAAGCCATTCAAGATTTGTCCATCGCCAAGATTCATCCCATGGAGGTAAAGGAAAGCACTTCATCTACACAAGTGGAAGTTCCAACCTCGCGTCAAGGCGAATCTCGAAATGACATGGAAACATCCACAATCGGTACACGACAAGATGAAGAGGAGGAGAAAGTTCATCATGATGATCCACCACAACCACCTTTACCACCACCTCAAGGAAACAACACCTTCAACAACGATGTAGAAGATGATGATGATGAGTAAGCTCCACCATCCAAAAAGCAAAAGCTACCACGAGTTTGAGCAAGAGTGAAAAAAAATCACCCCTTAGAGCAAATCTTCGGTGACATACAAACCGGGAGGATAACTCGCTCTAAAACTCGTTTGGCTAACTTTTGTGAGCATTACTCATTTATCTCTAGTATTGAGCCTTTGAAGGTGGAAGAAGCACTTGAATACCCCGATTGGGTGAATGCCATGCATGAATAACTACACAACTTTGAGAGGAATGAAGTGTGGACACTAGTGGAGAAGCCCAAGGACGAGCAAAAAATGATTGGAACAAAATGGGTGTTTAGGAACAAGCAAGACGAAGATGGCCAAGTGGTACGCAACAAGGCACATCTCATGGCTCAAGGCTACACTCAAGTCAAAGGTATGGACTACAGTGAGACCTATGCCCCCATTGCTAGACTTGAGGCTATTCGCATACTTCTTGCTTATGCAAATCACCATGATATTACTCTTTACCAAATGGATATCAAAAGTGCATTCCTAATTGGTGAATTGAAGAAGAGGTCTATGTTAAACAACCCCCTGGTTTTGTGAACCCTAATAAACCTAATCATGCCTATAAGCTTCGTAAAGCTCTCTATGGTCTTAAGCAAGCCCCACGAGCTTGGTACAAATGCTTAACAAAGTTTCTTATTGAAAAGGGTTTTGAAATTGGTAAAACTGACGCAACCTTGTTCACTAAAAGAGTTAACGGTGAATTATTTGTGTGCCAAATTTATGTGGATGATATTATCCTTGGATCTACTAACCCACATTTTAGTGAGAAATTTGGAAGGTTGATGTCCGAGAAGTATGAGATGTCTATGATGTGTGAGTTGAAATTTTTCCTTGGTTTGCAAATCAAGCAAACGAGAGAAGGAACATTCATCTCTCAAACCAGACTTGATCAAGAAGTGCAACATGCAATAGTGTAAAGGTATGAAAACTCCTATGCCTACCAGTGGACATGTTGACCTCACCAAGGAGGACAAACCAGTTGATCAAAAGGTTTATCGATCAATGATCGGTTCATTGCTATATCTATGTGCCTCCCGACCCGATATCATGCTTAGTGTGTGCATGTGCGCTCAATATCAAGCCGCTCCTAAAGAGTGTCATCTTAAGGCCGTGAAAAGAATTGTGAGATACTTGATACATACACCAAACTTTGGCATTTGGTATCCCAAAGGATCTTCTTTTAACCTTGTTGGCTATTCCGACTCAAACTATGCCGGAGATAAGGTTGATAGAAAATCCACCTTGGGTACATGTCAATTTCTTGGTAGATCTCATGTGTCTTGGTCTTCCAAGAAACAAAACTCGGTATCTCTATCTACCGCCGAAGCGGAATACATTGCCGCCGGATCATGTTGTGCACAATTACTATGGATGACTCGAACTCTTAAGGATTATGGAATCCATGTGAGACATGTTCCATTGTTGTGTGACAATGAGAGTGCTATTAAGATTGCTCATAATCCCGTGCAACATTCTCGAACTAAGCATATTCAAGTTCGTCACCATTTCATTCGGGATCATGTTGCCAAAGGGGACATTAAACTCAAACATGTTCGCACCAACAAGCAATTGGCCGATATTTGTACTAAGCCACTTGATGAGAAAGTGTTTTGTCACTTGAGGAGTGAGTTGAACATCATTTATGCTTCAAACTTTAGCTAGACTCACTTGGATGCATGCTAGGGCATGAGCTTACATGACTATTCCTCGATACCTTTAACATACTATCCTATATCTTGGAAATCTATGCTCCCTTGTATTGCATCTAACCTTTTGTAGGTACTTGGATGAATTTCATTCCACAAGATTGGCAACAACTCACATCAAAAGCAATCTTGTCTTGACCAAGTATCAACAATCCTACATTGTGATGAATGAAGGAGACAACACGAAACATATCCTTGACTGACATATGATGAAAATCTCACTATTGTCATCTGGATACATTATTTTCTTCCTTGCATGACTAACCCTTGTAGGAGGACCTAGTTTCAAAGAAAAGAATGATTGCTCCCAACCCAATATAATCTTCATCAACTTCGAGCATCCACTACAAGCCCTCCTACACGCCATGTCATCTCCGTCATGCCAAGGTATGTGATCATATCCTTGAATAAGCTTTACTCCGAGTAATGAGCTAAAGCAATTCAAAGCGATATGAAAACATCAAAATGCTTAAACGAAAAATGGTAACCCCATTTTGAGCTTAACGATGAGTATGACCTATGATCAAGTACTCTTGCTTGGCTCCTAAGTCAATATACTCTAATATGGGTGATCTAGTCACCGATCATCATCTAGATGAAGTATCTTTTTTGGTTCATCTTATAGTTGCATGCTTTTTTGGAACCACTCAATCTTCATCTAGTTGGAAATGCCTTGCAAATATTTTTGAAAATTCCTTGCAAATCCTTTTAAAAATTCCTTGCATATCTTTTTGAAAATTCATTGCAAATATTTTTGATTCTTTTGAGACTCTGTGAAAAACTACATTTGATAAAATGGCAAAGAACACCTCTACCAAGTTCCTGTTATGCATTTCGGAACCTCCGATCAATGTTACTCGGCATCACCGATATTGCAGATCATCTGCACAGACATACATCGGTTCCACCGACTCACTTTGCCTTGGAGCCACCTATTTTGCTATCTTCTATGTTCTTGTCATGCCCTTGAAATTTCTAGATACATTAAGGTGAGAAATTATCTTCAAGGATCCCCGTGTCTCAAATGCATCTCAATGACCCTTACTCTCTAGGATCCCTTACCCTCAGTGACCCTCTGACCCTTTTTGGAAATTAATGCCAAAGGGGGAGAATATCAAAGCTTATGCTTGATAAAGGGGGAGAACATCAAAGGGGGAATAATATGAAGGGGGAGAACATATAAATCCTATACCTCTCTAAGAGGAGGAACTTTCATTAAGGGGGAGAGAGAAGACCAAAATTCATACTATCATTTTAAGGAGAGAGTGCATATAATCTTGTGTTAGACTTGTCTCACCCTACATACTCCCATTATCTACATGCTAAGATTACATGCAAAGATTTAGGGGGAGGAAGACTTACAAATCCATATTTACGGGAGAAAAGTTCTAAATGTTCTTGGAAACATATCAATCTTAAGAAATCATTTTCTATATGTCTTCCACATCTTGGTACAGTTGAATTCAATTGCATTTGGATATGTAGAATACTCTTGTGTTTCCTAACATTGTTTTCCCAAGTGTGTTTCTACTATTAGAATGCTCAAGAACTTCAAGGTAAGTATATTCATTATATCCTTGGTCAAGATGATCTCTTGCTTCTTGCACATATTGCTTGCAAGAGTGAAGTCTTCAACATGGAAACATCTCATTCACATTTATTTGATGCATATAGCCAAGGTTTACATGACTTATCATATCCCTTCTACTATGTGTGTATTCATGCATTCCAAAGCAACTACCCTTTAAAAGGACCGCACACATTTAGGGGGAACATGTCTTAATCATGTGTTTCTCAAAAGCATTCATATATCCTTGCATATCTAAATTTGAAGCTTGATTGTATGTTGTCATCAATTACCAAAAAAGGGGAGATTGAAAGCACAGATGCTCCCTTGGTTGTTTTGATAATTCATGACAACATACATTATCTCTTGGACTAATAGTTTTACCTAGTTTATTTCAGATTAAGCCCACAGGGAAGTTTGGCCATGGAATGTGTGGAGAATTCCCAAGGAGAGAAATAGAAGAAAAGGAATAGGATTGTCAAATCATCAAGCTTGAAGACTCTACATCTTACATTTTGTGAGAAATCTCTCTTTGAGTCCATAGGAAAGCCAATACTATTAAAAGGGGATGAGGTGTCTATGATATGGTTGCTCAAGTGCTTAGAGATTAGCCACCAAACATACACATGAAATTCTCCCACAAAATCTCTGTCTAAACCTTACCACTAAAATCGGTGCCACCAACTTTTTAGAATCGGCCTCACTGAGTTTTAAACCCTAGACAGATCCTAGCCAAAACCCCAAGTCTCGGTGCCACCAACATTCCACTTCGGTGCAACCGAAACTAGTGACCAACTCTCTGGTATCCTATTTTCAAGAATCGGTCTCACCAAGATTTGGAATCTGCCTAGGTCACCCATATCGGTACAACCGAGATTTATATATGGGTCTCACCAAAAAGCCAAAAGTTGCCACATTTTGCACTAGTTGGTGCAACCTAGTTTTCACTCCGGTTTCACCGAGTTGGGCAATAATGTTGTAACGGTTGGATTTTTGGAGATGCCTATATATACCCCTCCACCTCCTCTCACTCGCAGAGGAAGCACTCAGAACATATCTTCACTTGCCCCATCCAATTTTCTGAGAGAGAGCCACCTACTCATGCGTTGAGATCAAGATCTTCCACTCCAACCATATGAATCTTTGATTTCTAGCCTCCCCAAGTTGCTTTCCACCCAATCAACCTCTTCTACCAATCCAAATCTGTGAGAGAGTGATTGTGTGTTGAGGAGACTATCTTTTGAAGCACAAGAGCAAGGAGTTCATCATTGTTACCACATCTATTACCTTTTGGAGGGTGGTGCCTCCTAGATTGGTTAGGTTTCGCTTGGGATCCTCCTTCTTCGTGTTGTGGAGTTGAACCAAGAAGTTTGTACGGGCAAGGAGATCGCCTACTTCATGAAGATCGACCCATAGTGAGGCTGGTCCTTCGTGGACGGAAGCCGTGATGGAATAGACGAGGTTGCTACTTTGTGGACCCTAACGGGTGGAGCCCTCCATGGACTCTCGTGACCACTACCCTCCATGGGTTGAAGTCTCCATCAGTGTGGACGTACGATAACACTACCTATCGGAACCACGGGAAAAATCTTCGTGTCTCCAATTGCGTTTGATCTTCCTACCTCTAGTCCTTCTTACATATGCTTGTCTTTACTTTCCGCTGCTATACTTGTTAACTAGAATGTGTAGGGTGCTCTAGACTTGTTAGAATTGCTAAAATCGGCCAACTATTAAAATTGGGAAAAGGTTAGGTTTTTAATTTGTCAAGTAGTCTATTCACCCCCTCTAGACGTCCCTTCTTGATCCCACAAGTGCCCAGTGCGATTTCCTTTGTTCTGCATGTTTTTTTTGTTTTGCGGAACATCCATATATATCCAAACACATGAAAATTTACGGAGATTTTTTGTGGAATATATGTGATTTTTTCGAAAAAGAATCAACGAAAGACGATGCTCAAGGGGCCCACAATCCTAGGAGCATGCCCCCTAGGGTCACGCTGCGCAGGCTTGTGGCACCCTGTAGGTCGGTTGATGCCCTTATTTCGCCGCAAGAAAGCTAATTTGTGTAGAAAATCATGTCAAAATTTCAATCCAATCGAAGTTACGGATCTCCAACTATAAAAGAAATGGTTTTTGGCAAGAAAACAGACGCGGAACAGAGAAGAAAACAGAGATAGAGTGATCCAATCTCGGAGGGCCAGCTCTCGTCCCTCTGGGCGCCGTGGAGGCCAAGGACCTAATGGGAGAACATTTCCCCATCTAGGGGGAAGTCCATGGAGGAGCAGGCCAAAGGAGGAGCCTCTCTCCCTCTCTCTCCCAGTGGCGCTGGAGTCAAAATTGCAGTTTTTAGTTTGCTTGAGTTTTAGGCAGATTTTAGCACAAGTTAAGATACATCCAATATTTCCTACAAATGCATATCTAGAGATTAAGCAGTGGAAAGTAAATATCATGCACTTGCAAGAAAGGTAAGGGATGGTAGAATTGGAAGATCAAACGCAATGAAGACACAATGGTTTTTGGTGTGGTTCCGATAGGTGGTGCTATCGTAGGTCCACGTTGATGGAGACTTCAACCCATAGAGGGTAGCGACTGTGGGAGTCCATGAAGGTCTCCACCCATGAAGGGTCCACGAATAAGCAACCTTGTCTATTCCACCATGGCTTACATCCACGAAGGACTAGCCTCACTCGGGGTAGATCTTCACGAAGTAGGCGACCTCCTTGCCCTTACAAACTTCTTGGTTAACTCCACATGATTTGGAGGCTCCCAAGTGACACCTAACCAATCTAGGAGACACCATTCTCCAAGAGGTAAAATATGTTGTGTTGATGATGAACTCCTTACTCTCGTGCTTCAAAAGATAGCCTCCTCAACACTCAGTCACTCTCTCACAGAAATTTGCTTAGTAGAAGAGGATGATTGGGTGGAAAGCAACTTGGGGAGGCTAGAAATCAAGGATCTATTGGTTGGAGTGGAATCCTTTGATCTCAACACATGAGTAGGTGGTTCTCTCTTAGAAAATGAATGGTGGAAGTGTAGTTTCGTTCTGATGGCTCTCTCTAAGAGAATAAGGTGGTGGTGGGGTATATATAGTCTTCACCAAAAATCCAACCATTACAACATTATTGCCCAACTCGGTGACACCGAAAATAAATCTTGGTGGTACCGACTAGTGCAAAAAGTCCCAACCTTTTGCTTTTCGGTGCGACCGAGGGAAACGTCTCGGCGAGACCGATACAACTTAACCTAGGCCGATCCATCACTTCGGTGGCTCAGAAAATTCTATCTTGGAAATTCTGAAATGAAATTGGTCATTGCTTTTTGGTTCCACTGAATGCAGTCTCGGTTGCACCGAGAAGTTAGGGTTTGGCTTAGGGTTTTGTCTGGGGTTAACTCAGTGAGACCGAAGTAGGAAACTCAGTGAGATGGAAGTAGCTTTAGGGTTTTGGACGGAAAAGTTTGTGAGGAAATGTTTGAGGTTTTTGCTGGAAAATCTCTAAGCACTCAAGCAACCACATCATCATCTGTACCTCATCCCCTCTTAATAGTATTGGCTTTCCTATGGACTCAATGTGATCATATCGGTTAAAGCAAAATGCAGAGTCTTGAAGATTTTGCTAATACGATTCCTTTGCATCTTAGGTGTTCCTCCTCACGTATCCTAGCCATTCCAATCATTGAACATTTCCTGAAATATACTTGATCAAACTATTTCTCCAAGATACAATGTATGTTGTCATTAATCATCAAAACCACCAAGGGAGCATTTGTGCTTTTACGAGGCGATCGTCCTCATCAATGTCGCCATCTTCATCGCCTTCCTCACTCTTTTCAGCGGCCCACTGTCCCGCAACCCACCGTAATCCCCTACATGAACACGGTGTTTTTGTGCTATGCATTATTATCAAATGACTTGGCTCGTCGCTATTGTGTTTGAGTAGATTTTTGTTGTCCTATGGGTAATTCGTGAATTTCTATGATTGGTTTAAATTGCTTGTGGTTATGTTGCTATCCTTTGGTGCCCATCATATGAGCATGCACGTTGATCATACCATAGGGTTAGTAGTATGAGGATAGGACTATACATTGGGAGGTAAGAGATACAAAAGCTTCTTCCTACCATAAAAATTGATTCATACATGATTGAAGGTGGCCAATATATCTTAATGGTACGGTTGTTAATAGTTCCAATCATAAGTTCATAGAATTCCATGTAAGGGATGACATGCTAGCAGTGACCTCTCCCACATAAAAACTTGCCATCACTCTACTTAGCCACTTGCTTAGGGACAACTCCACACGCACACCATAAAATTATTATTCCACACTCGCTATTTGTAATATATTCTATATTTATTTAGGCAACACCTACTTTTATGTTTATGATCTTGCAAAGTTATCCCTTTATACCCACTTCGTAGTTTTATTTCTCGTTTCTCAATAAAAGCAAACACTCGGTGTACGTAGGGTTGTATGAGTGGCAGATAGGGCCTAAGAGAATATTGATCTTACCTTTATCTCCTTGTTGGTTCGGCACTCCATACTTACCACTTCCATCTTTGGAAAGTGCTACAATCATTTCCTGCACTTGGGGATTATCAAGCTCTTTTCTGGCGCCATTGCCGGGGAGCAATAGCGTAGGGTTAATAATTTCGTGTATGCTTCTTTGCTTTTATCACCAAGTACATTTTTTCCTTTTTATGTTTTTGTTTTCTTTATCTAGTTGTGAGTGAAACAAACAAATAAAATAAAAAAAATAAAAAATAGAAAAATATTACCGCCTCTTTTGCCTAGCTTAATGGCTTTAAAGAAAGCACTGTTTGGGAGACAACCCGTAAGTTTTAGAGAGTCTTCCTTTTCTTTTATGTGCTTTTAATTCAAAAAATAAACTGGGGAACCTATAACATTTGCAAAAAGAGAAGTGATTAGAAAATTATGCATTGAAGAAGCGAGGGTCGACCTTGAACACATGTGTTCATGCTCACGGAAACAATGTAGAACTTTTGATGGAAGTTTCTCATAAAAATAATTATCCCCTTGTATATACTACTATACCATAAAAATAATGTTTCAGTATTTGCCTTTAGGATATTTAAATTGCTTGTTTGATGTGTGTTGTGCAGAAGCATAAACTTTTGCTGTGGTATTTGAATTAACATATTTTACTAGGACATGAAATGTTTCTGAAATTTTTACACAATACTGTAATGAAAATTGTTTATTATGCCCTAATTTTTCAGAATTGTTCGTGCTAAATAAGTATATGTTTAGAATTAATTACTACAGACTGTCTTGTTTTGACAAATTGCTGTTATAGTTTTGTTATATCGTTGTTCTATTTTTTTCATGGCTTATTGGGTGATATGAATTATGGAAATTATAGTATATAGTAGTAATATTTGAAAATAATTATGAAACTTGTCTTGACAGTACATGATTTTATTATTTATTTTTATGTGTACTAACCTATCTCACGAGTTCTGTTAAGTTTTGTGTGAATAAAGTTTTCAAGTTTTAGGTGAGATAGAGATATGAAGAGAATAAGGAGCAGCAAGATCCTAATCTTGGGGATGCCCAATGCACACCAAGGCAATATCTAAGGAATACTCAAGCATCTAAGCTTGGGATGCCCATGATGGCATCCCCTCTTTCGTCGTCGAAACTATCGGTATATCTTACTTGGGGCTATATTTTATTCTTCACACGATATGTGCAGAGTCTTAGAGCATCATTTTTGTTTTTTATTTTGAATAAATATACACCGTTCTTGTTGGGGATGATTTCATATAGTCCTTGGCTGATTTATAGAATGCTATATGAACTTGAATTATATCTTTCAGAGCATGGATGAAATTATCATTGAAAGTGGGTTTGAATAGGTGAAAGCACATATGCTCCCTTGGAGGTTTTGATAATTCATCACTACATTGTCTCTTGGACTAATAGTTCTACCTAGCTTATTTCAGATGAAGTCCATAAATAAAATTTGGCTATGGAATGTGAGGAGAACCCCCAAGGAAAGAAGAAAGAATAGGATTGGCAAGGCATCGAGCTTCAAGACTCTACATTTTGCATTTTGTGAGAAATCACATTTGAGTCCATAGGAAAGCCAATACTATTAAAAGGGGATGAGATATCCATGATGATCTGGTTGCTCAAGTGCTCAGAGTTAGCCACCAAAAATAGTCATGAAATTCTCCCACAATATACTCTGTCTAAATCCTAACACTCAAATTCGGTGCCACCAATATTCCCAAATCAGCCCTACCGAGTTTCACCCTAGACAGATCCTAAGCCAAACCCTAATGTCTCGGTGACACCATTTGATTTCGGTTTCTGTTAACCCATTTCTAAGAATCGTAATTTTCGAGTTTTAGGAATCGGTGACACCGAAACTGAAAACTACCTAGGTCAGCCAAAATCGGACCCACCGATATTTATATATCGGTCTCACCGAAACGCCAAAAGTTGCCACATTTTGCACTAGTCGGTGCAACCGAGTTTTTGCTTTGGTTTCGCTGAGTTGGGAAATAATGTTGTAACGGTTGGATTTTTGGAGATGCCTATATATACCCCTCCACCTGCCTCTCACTCGAAGAGGAAGCACTCAGAACAAACCAACACTTGCCCCATCCATTTTTTGAGAGAGAACCACATACTCATGTGTTGAGATCAAGATCTTCCACTCCAACCATATGAATCTTGATTTCTAGCCTCCCCAAGTTGCTTTCCACCTAATCAACCTCTTCTACCAAGCCAAGTCTGTGAGGGAGTGATTGTGTGTTGAGGAGACTATCTTTTGAAGCACAAGAGCAAGGAGTTCATCATTCTTACCACATCTATTACCATTTGGAGAGTGGTGTCTCCTAGATTGGTTAGGTTTTGCTTCGGAGCCTCCGTCTTCGTGTGTGGAGTTGAACCAAGAAGTTTGTCAGGGCAAGGAGATCGCCTACTTCGTGAAAATCTACCCCGAGTGAGGGTAGTCCTTCGTGGACGTAAGCCGTGATGGAATAGACGAGGTTGCTAATTTGTGGAGCCATATGGGTGGAGCCCTCCGTGGACTCTCGAGACCGCTACCCTCCGTGGGTTTTAGTCTCCATCAACGTGGACACGCCACCTATCAGAACCATGGAAAAAATATCCGTGTCTCCAATTGCGTTTGATCCTCGTATCCCTTCCCTCTACTTATATGTGTATGCCTTTACTTTCCGCTGCTATATTCTTAGACTTGCATGTGTAGGGTGTGCTTGACTTGATAGAATTGCTAAAACTTGCCAACACCTAAAATTGGGAAAAGGCTAGAATTTTAATTTGGTCAAGTAGTCTAATCACACCCCTCTAGACATACTTTGGATCCTACAAGAGGTCAACTTTCGATAGTATTGATCCCACTATTTCAGAGGGTGACACATTTCATGTGAATTGTATTATCATTTAAAATGGGTTGGAAGAGGTCAAAATTTGTAATTAGTATTGATCCCACTATCTTGGAGAATCACTTATTGAATAACTATGATTGTTTACTCTTGTGCTTCACTTATATCTTTAGAGTAAAAAATCATGAATGAATTGAATGTCATGTGCTTCATTTATTATATGTATGTTGAGAAGTAAAAATGCATTCCACCTTAATTTATCAATATAAGTGAGACTATAATAGCGCATACTTTAATCAAGTAAGGGAGTTATATTATAATGACAATGAGGATCAATTTTATTAAGTTGAACCTATCATGTTGTGGTGCTAAGTATCTCCCACTGAATGACAAATGATTGGATCGGCACATGTTTACACATGTTTGATAAAATCTAATTCAGCCTTGGTGGTATTCAGGTTTGTCTGCTATCATCATGATTATAATTTCTGAATAATGTTACTATTATAGAATGCATGCTTGTGGTTATTGTGCTTAGTAAAGTGGTTGCCTCCCAGACTTTTGCTAGTCTTTCCCTTCACTGAGAGGAAATACTGCTTGTGCATCCAAAATCCTTGAAACAAGTTTATGCCACAAAGTGTCCACCATACCTACCTATATATATATATATATATATGATATTTCACTATCATTCCAAGTAAATTTGCACGTGCCACCTCTCAAACCTTCAAATAAACTTCTGTTTTGTGTGCCGTATAGCTCATGGAGCGGTGGAGGTAGTCACTATCTTCCATGCTAAGTGTATTTTACTCACGATGAGAGTTTATTCACTTGTCAAATTTATGAGAGAGGTTGATAATAGGGATGCCCAGTCCCACTAATAATAAAATAAAATAAAAATATTTTTAAAAGGCACTCCCCTAGAAAAGTTGAAAGTTGAAAGGCACCCATGGATTCGGCTAGCCATAGTTTCTGTTGGTTATGGTGGAGGGGGAGTGTAAAAGCATGGGGACCGCCATTAACATGTTTAGCATGGAAGATATTGGAAACCTTTGTCGTTAAACCACTGACAAGAAAAGTACATCTCTCAAAATGAATTCATCTATGTTTTAAACCAAACGAGCTTTGCATGTGTTAATCTCTGCTTCCCTTTGCGAAGGACCTATCTATTTACTTATATTGTTGAGTCAATTTCATATTCTTTCTTTTGGCAGCACAAATTGAGCATGGGGATCACTCTTAGATTTGTATGCATTTTCTAATAGTAATTTGTTGAGCATTGTATGAGCATGATGGTTATTTTCAAATTGGGGTACCAAGTCGTCATCCTTAATTCATTGATTGCTTTATGTTTGCAATATAGTCTTCAAAAATTGCGAGATACTTCATTACAACTTTATAATATGTTGAACTTAATGGAAAGATGCTACTTGTTATTAGAATTATCATTGCTTTTGTGATCAAAGATTTGTTCTATTCTAGCATTCACACTTCATAAATTATTTCTTTTACCATTTACTTACTCGAGGACGAGTAGGAATTAAGATTGGGTATTATGATACGTCCCCAACGTATCTATAATTTATGAAGTATTCATTCTATATTTACATCCATTATGTATGGTTTTGGTGAACTTTTATATTATTTTTATGCACTAACTTATTAATCTAGTGCCCAGTGCAAGTTCCTTTTAATTGCATGTTTTTGTTTCACAAAAATCCATATCTAGGAAGGTCCAAAGATGATGTAAATTTACGGAGATTTTTTATGGAATATACGTGATTTTGAGAAAAAGAATCAACGCCAGACTGTGCTCGAGGGGCCCACAAGTCCATGGGCGCCCCCTAGGGGCACGCCGGGCATGCTTATGGGCACCCCGTAGGTCGGTTGATTCCCTTCTTTCATCGAAGAAAGCTAATTTCCGAAGCAAAATCGTGTAAAAAATTCATCCCAATTGGAGTTACGGATCTCCATCTATAAAAGAAAGGGCTTTCGAATAGAAATCAGAAGAAAAACACAGAAGAAAACATAGATAGATGGATAGATAGATAGATAGATAGATAGATAGATAGAGAGAGAGAGAGAGATCCAATCTCGGAGGGGCGCGGAGGGGCTCTCGCCCCTCCGAACGCCATGGAGGCCAAGGACCAAAGGGGAGAAGCTCTACCCATCTAGGAAGGAGACCATGGAGGAGCAAAACAAAGGGGGAGGCTCTCTCCCCCTCTTTCTCGGTGGCGCCGGAGTGTCACCAGGGAACCATCACCGCGGTGATCATCTTCATCAACGTTGTCGTCTTCATCACCTTCCTCCCCTCTTTTCAGCGGTTCAGTCTCCCGCAACCTGCCATAATCCCCTACTTGAACATGGTGTTTTGTGCTATGATTATTCTCCAGTGACTTGGGTCATTACTATTGTGTTTGAGTAAATTTTTGTTGTCCTATGGGTAATTGGTGACTTGCCATGATTGGTTTAAATTGCTTGTGGTTATGTTTTTATCCTTTGGTGCCGATCATATGAGCGTGTGTGTGGATCACACCATAGGGTTAGTTGTACGAGGATAGGACTATGCATTGGGAGGCAAGAGAGACAAAAGCTTCATCTTACCATAAAAATTGATTCATACGGGATTGAAGGGGGACCAATATATCTTAATTCTATGGTTGGGTTTTAATTTAATGAGCTTTAATAGTTGCAGATGCTTGCTAATAGTTCCAATCATAAGTGCGTAGAATTCCAAGTAAGGGATGGCATGCTAGCAGTGGTCATTGGATAATAACTTAGCAAATTGCTAATAGTCCCACCTAAAAACTTGCCATCGGTCTAATAACTTAGCAAATTGCTTAGGGACAACTCCGCACACCATACCATAATTATTCCACACTCACAATTTTTAATATATTGTACTATATTCTATCGTTATTTAGGCAACACCTACTTTTATGTTTATGATCTTGCAAAGTTAACCCTTTTATTCCTACTTCGTACTCTTATTTATTGTTTCTAGATAAAAGCAAACACTTGGTGTACGTATGATTGTATCAACGGCAGATAGGGCCTAAGATAATATTGATCTTACCGATCTTTCCTTGTGGTTTCGACACTCCATACTTACCACTTTCATATTTGGAGAGTGCTATGATGATTCCTTTCACTTGGGGATTATCAATCAACATTTTCATTCAAAGAGGGAATTTCTTCAACACACTTTACCTTTTTAGATGTTGGAGCCCTTTCGGTATGCCATTGAGAGTAATTTGAAGTAATATTGTGAACCAACTTGGTTGCTTCCCTAAGGGTGATTCTCATGAAGGTTCCACCTACATCTAAATCTAGCAAATTACTAGACATAAAGTTTAATCCTGCATAGAAAGTTTGCACTACCATCGAGATACTTATACCATGAATAGTACAATTCTTTAGCATATTTTCACCCTTTCCCAAGCTTGAGCAAAATGTTCTTGCCAAAGTTGTCTAAAGTTAAATATTTGATTTCCCAATTGTATAATTTTTGTAGGAGGGTAACATTTTCCAATAAAAGCATATTTGCATTTTATCTCCAAAAATCAATGCTATTTCTAGGTAAAGACAATAACCACTCCTTAGCTCTACCTCATAAAAGAGAAAGGAAAAAAATTAATTTTATATAACCACTTTCAACTTCTTTATATTTTTGCATATGACATATTCAACGAAGTTGGTGAAGCGTGCAACAACATCTTCATTGCATGTACCAGAAAATTGTTCTTTCATGACAAGGTTTAATTTCTTATGACTCTACACTAGTGGCGGGAAGAGCAAGGTGTACTAATAAAATCATTATTATTAGTACTTGTGAAATCATATAGCTTGGTATTTTCAGCAGTAGGCATGATTGCAAGATAGAACAAAAAAGATAACTAATCTCTTTTTGGTATTTGGTTTGCAATTTTTTTGGCAAGAAACAACAAGTAAAAGTAACTTGGCAAGATATATAGCAAACATGTAGTGTGATAGTGGGTAGGACCTGTTTGTTTGAGAAGAAACTCCCTGGCAACGGCGCCAGAAATATTGCTTGCTCTCTCGTAAGAGTGGATGGGTAACCCCAAGTATAAGGGTGAAGTAACCTATCAATAAGTATTTCCTTCAATAAAGAACCAAGGTTTATCCAACCAGAAGGAGTTCTTCTAGCAAACAAAAACAAAGTCACTGGTATCTGCACACAAAATACAAAACAAACTTGTCCCCAACACGTCAAGAAGATTGTTGTAACATCCCAAAATTCTAAATTTCAGAACGTTAATTAATTGAATAATAATGATTGCTTATTTTGATATGATTTGAATTTGAGTTGAATCGACAATATTTTGAGAGTTTGTTTGAATCTTCAAAAGGGAGGGAATGAAATGACATTCCCAAAATGCCCCATTTGAAAATTTATTGCATTTGATAGTTTATTTGGAATTTAAAATATTCAAACAATTTCCCATTTAAAAAGAAAACAAAAGAGAGAAGATAATATTGATTCCTCAATTAATAAGGGTTTTTTACATCTGTGCCCCTGGTTCCTTAGCTCTACTCATTCATCCCCGCGCTCTTAACTTTTGCTTAGTTTTCCCCACTCCCTTGCCCGAAACCCTTAGAACAGGTCACAACGGACGTTGCCGTCGGGTCAATGGCTTGACCATTAACTCTGACGAGTGGGCCTGCGCTGGACTGTGTCGCCCGTTGGATCTGACAAGTGGGGCCGCGTTGGGCGGTGTCACTGTTCGACCGTTGGGCCATGGTTTCGTTGGGCCGTCCCTTGCATTAAACGCCTGCGCATGCCGCCACGACAGAAGCCTGCTATGCATGCACCCAGCAAGCCTGCCTGCATGGGTCGATGCGCGCCGCCACGATGCGCCGACTGAGCCTGCATGCGCCGACCGAGCCTGCATGTGCCGATGCGTGCCGCCACGATGCACTGACCGAGCCGCTTTCGTGCACGCCAGCCACAACAGATGCAGCGACGGTCGCTGCCGCTGGTTCCTCTCTTCTCGCACGCTTGTCTCCTCAATTTAGAGCATCGTTTTTTACGATCAGTTTCAGCCTTTTCGATCCACTCGCATCTGCACCCGTTTTGCTACGACAAATAAATTGAAGAATATGTTTTATATTTTTGTGGCTGCATGCACTAGCTAGGTGGCTACATATTTGTGGCTTGTGTAAAAAAAAGAGAAGGGTTCGTTGTGGCTGCATGCACTAGGTGGTTACTAACAAAGCGAGCTCTCTAAGAAAACAATCAACAAATATGTAGATAGGGCCAACAAGCCCATAGCACAATCACATAGTTCAAACTAGCAAGAACTTAATAATAGAATAGATAGAAAACTTAATAATAGAACTTAATAAAAGGGCCAACAAGCCCATAGCATCTCCAACATAGTTCAATTACAACTTAATTAACATAACATAGATTCAAAAAGAAAAAAGAAAAATAGATAGAGGGTTTAGAACCCTAGCCGCTGCCTTCTCCACCTCGCTCCTCCTCCGGGCGCCCTTCACTGCTCCTCCGGGGCGTTGTCGATGGGGTACGGAAGAGTGTGCATGCGCGACGCGGTGGGGAAGATGTTGGTGTACTCCGTGAACATGTTGTGGGTGGTGAAAGCGATGAACTCGCAGCCACACCAAAACACCCGGCCGAGGAGGTAGAAGGCGTCAAATGTGTTGGTGAAGTGGGCAAGGAGAGCAACCACCACCCCGTTTTGGATGACCTCCTCGACACGGAACATCGTTGGAGATCCCCGCGGGAGGTGGCGGTAGCCGGCCGCGAGGAAGAACTCGGTGAAGTTCCTTGCGGTCCTCCACCTTGATATCGCCCACACACGTAGTGTGCGCTCAACGTACACGCCGGTAGGGTAGAGCCTCTCTGGCATGGTGGGTGGGAAGCGGTAGGTTGGTCCGGTGTACTGCATGGCTGAGGGATGTGCAGAAGAAGGAGAAGGGGTCGAAGAGCAAGAAGGGCAGATGGCAGAGGATGGGAGATGGATGAGGGATGGCAGAGGCAGAGGGTGGCGTAAATAGCCGTAGTGCTACGTGTTATTTCGCCGTGGCAATAACGGGGTCAAATGTGAAGTAGCCCATTTTCACACCCATCGCGGCATCGGGAGTGTACACGCGTGGGAAACTGTGGTTTGAAAAGAAGAAGAAAAAGAAGCTAATTACACGCGTGGGAATTCGTGGTCATATATATATTATATGAACAAAAAGAGACAATTTTTGAATAGTTTGTGGCCATTTTGCATGATAAAAATAAATTTGGCCCTTATAAATCTGGTCATTTTGCATTTGTATTGAACAAAAAAAACTAAATTTTCTAGGCAATATCAATTGTTGTGTAATTTCAAATGATGCAAAAAAACAGAGCCAGCACGTTCACTAAAAATAGAGCAAACGATGCAAAAAAACGACGCAATTCGACGGCCCAACCAGAGCTTGGTTTCCTTTTGGGCCCAATAACTACGTTTTTTTCACGGAGTCAATGGTGGGCGAGCAGCGGAGCACAACCAACAGGATCGCCTCTCGCGGATCGCCCCACGATCCAACGATGCGGAGCCGTCCATGTGATCCAACGGCGCGGAGCCTGCACGCAGCCTGCCCACCGAATTCCTTCTAGAAGACCACATCTGAGGGCTGTCGCTTGGCGCTAGGGTATGATCGGACGACTGACGTTCGGAGCTAGGGTTAGGCGAAACCCCGCGGGGTTTAGAGGGGTTTTGAGCTGGTCAACGGGATTTCCAAGGCTTTGACTGAGCATAACTAATTTAAAAAAAATCGAAAAAATATGAAATCTTCGCCGTTCGTCGTTTTATAAGACACACTAACGAGGAAAAATACTAAACTTGGTATACGGACATTTAAAAAAAACCTAGCTGGCACGATCAAGGTCAAATGAGCACCATTAATTTAAAAATAAATCAAAAAAATATAAAACCTGCGCACAATGTTGTCTTATGTGACATGTTACCAACCAAAAATCATAAACTTGGTCTATGGTCATTTTCATGAAAAAACCTTCACACATATGAGCTATCACGTACAACATTTCATAGAGTTCAAGGAGAGGAGGTAGGGTTACCTTCTGTTTTTGAAAAATTTAAAAAAATCAAAAAAATCACCAAAGCTTTATTTCAAAGTGAATAAGAAGGATCTGAACTTAGTTTTCCATTTTCATATTTTAAACGTGATTTTAATAGTTTTTATATTAAAGCATATTTTTTCAAAAGAAAATGTAAAAATATGAAGATTAATTCAAAAAATAGTGAGACTTCGAATCTACAGTATATAGATTGAATAGGTGTTAATAAAAAACATTTGGCTCATTTAGAGTAGGTCCAAAAAAAACTTGATTACAAATGGGGCTGTTTACCCTAGCGTGGGAGCTCATTTGGAGCACATTTCTCAAATTCAAATTTCTTTGACCTCCTCTAAATCACCTCAAATTTTGCACACATGATCTCCTACACAAACATAGATAGGTTACCAAGGTTTTTTTTTCATTTTTTTGAATTTATACTGTCCTGTCGAATGTCAGTTCAAAACATCGGATAATGAGACATGGTGGGAAAAAGCATGCATTTGATTAATAAACATGAGACAAATAATTAGGATAATACTCCTTTATTAGAAAAAATCATTACATCTTCATTCAAATGTTGTTTTTTGCTCTGTTATTGGAATATTTGATGAAATGATGGACTATTTGCTCTTTTTTCTTATTCTTTGCAGCTGGATCACATGGACGGCTCTGCATCGTTGGATCGTTGGGCGATCCGCGAGACGTTGGTTCTGCTCACCCACTCGCCCACGGGAAATAAATAAAAAGTCCTTCGCTATGCGTTGACTGTCGAGGGAGGAGGCACCGCTCCGGCTCCCCGTCATTATCCATAGACGGCTATTTAAGCCGGAGGGCGTCCCCCAGCCCTAGCTCATCCGCCTGCTCCCTCTCCCCGCCGGCACCCGAGCACTCCCCTCTCCGAGCCCATCAGCCATGCCACCATGCCACCAGTACTACATAGTCGAACACCGTCTCTTCCTCCTTCGGCAGGCCCAAATCCAGAGGCAAGCGAGGCTACCTATGGAACCGGAGGAGGATTTTGAGGAGGGGTCGGAGATGGGGGAGGAGGAGCCAGAGGAGGCGCCGCCAAAGCCAGAGGAGGAGGCATGCCGCAGGAGCCGGAGGAGGAGGCACCGTCGCGGCAGCCGGAGGAGGAGGCGCCGCCGCAGGGGCCGGAGGAGGAGGCGACGCCGGAGGAGCCGGAAGTGGAGGCACCGCCGGTCTACTATCTGTGGCCCGACCAGGTGGTGATCCTCAACTCCATCCGGTCGGAGCAGGCCCGGCGTCTTCGTCAGCAGCAGATGGAGGCAGCGCGGGCGGCGCATGAGGAGGCGCAGGCGGCGGCGCAGGCGGACCAGGCTCCCGCGCAGGTGGATCAGACTCCGGCGCAGGCGGATCAGGCCATCTCCGACGACGAAGACGCGTAGTGCACTACGTAGTACGTAGGATATATATTGTATGCTGCTATTATGCTCTCTGAGCTATGTTTAGTTGACTCTGGTTGCTGGTTCTATTCTATGCTTCAAAAAATATGTTGCATGATTTTGTACATGGAGGGAGTGACATATGGGTGGGTAAAAAAGGTCGTCGAAGCTCGCCCGTAGTACTGCACCCTGGCCTCGGTCTGTGGCACCTGGAAGGTGGAGACGCGTGCGAGAAGAGAGGAACCAGCGGCAACGACTATCGCTACATTCGTGGCGGCGCATCAGCGCATGCAGGCAGGCTAGCTGGATCACGTGGCATGCATAGCAGGCTTGCTGGCGGCGCACGTCGATCGGTATGCCCTAGAATTTAATTGCCACGCTGAATTGATGCTGCGGAGGTCAAAGGCTGAGACGGTGTAAACTGTGAATCGATCGAGGAGGCGCGTGCGAGAAGAGACGAACCGGCAGCAGCGACAGTCGCTGCGTCCATGGCGGCTCGCAGGAAGGCTGCGTCCATGGCGGCTCGCATCGGCGCATGCAGGCAGGCTAGCTGGATCATGTCGCACATGCATAGCAGGCTTATCGTGGCGGCGTGCATCAGCGCATGGACGCGGGCGTTTAATTCAACGGCCCAAACGAAATCACGGCCCAACGGTCCAACCAGCGCCACCGTCCAACGGGCGACACAGTCCAGCGCGGACCCACACGTCAGAATGGTCGAAGGAGGGCGACACAGTCCAAACGCGGCCCCACTTGGCAGGTCCAACGGGCGACACAGTCCAACGCGGCCCCACACGCCAGAGTTAACGGTCAAACCATTGACCCGATGGCATCCCCCCGTGTGACCATTTCTGAGGGTTTCGGACTAAGGAATGGGGAAAAGTGAGCAAAAGTTAAGAGCGTGGGGATGAAGGAGTACAACTAAGGAACCAGGGGCACAGAAATAAAAATCCCATTAAATAATTGGGAAATATTTTGAATATTAATTTGGAGTTGTAAGAAAAAGAATAAACATTTTGGACATTTAATAAACCCTAAAAATAGTTTAAGGAATTATTCTTATTGCCCAAATTGGTTTTTAAAAAAATGTATTTAAAAAATCATTTGAGCTGGAGTAAATGTTACCTAAGCTCTATATAAGTATTTTTGTTTTTGTGAAACTTCTGGTATTTTAGAATTTCAATTGGACAAGTATCTGAGTGAAATAGATTTTGTAGTGAAAATAAGAAAACCTTTATTCATCCAACTTGGCCGAAACAGGAGTCGGTCTAGTAGCAAAACACATACCTTAACATCTTTCAAACCATGGCCTTTTTAAAACGCGAAGGGGGTACAAGGCCCTGCCGGTCGTCCATTTTATGATCATCCGACGGTCAGCCGATAGCTCATCAAGTTTGGGCTTAATGGTGTTATCAGCGTCTATCTCAGATGGCTTGGGAAGATCAGACATGATGGATGATGATGATGATTGATCTTTTGTCCCCAACGGAGTCGCCAAAAAGTGTGTTCGCACATGAATACGTCAACGTGTACCCTCGATGCCGGGGGTGATGCACCGCAGCTCACGTCGAAGGAGACCTGTCCGAAAGTGTGGTACGCAGGCAGTTCGACGGGCGCTTTAGTAGACCTGAAACCCCACACGCCCGGGAGGGACCCCGTCAGGGCGCGCGACAGCTATGGGCTTCGCTAGGACAACCTGATCGCCCCTAGGGCCTCGTGGATCGCTGCCCTCCAATGCGAAGAATGAACGAAGAACGAGAAGCAAGATACAAGGGAGAGGGATAAAGATAGATGAATACAAAAAAGCAGTATAAATTGATTGTTCGATTGTGTGTTGTTCAATTAGTCATCACCTCTCATCTATTTATGAGCGGTTGGACTTCCCATACAAGAAAAGGACTCCAAATCCCGTCCAAATCTTTCAAAATTAACCGAACTCGGATTTTGGTAAGTCTGAGACATCAATTAGTTTTTTGGGTCTCACAGGCCATAAGACACCTCAGATGAAGATGAGCCCAAAAGAAAATTTAACCATTTCGATGTGGCGAATAAATTTCATGTTGGATGTTTTTCGATTCGAAGCCATCTTTAAGGCCGAGTAGCTCGCGCAAAACAGGTAATTACTCATGCAATCCATCAGATATAGTCACATGTGTGTCTGGTCCCGGGCGTCATATTTTGCTCACGATAGGGTCGTGCGGTGCGGGCTCTAACTTTTGCATATGACTTAGGATGGAGACGATTTTTATATCATAATCGATCGTTTTGACGAGATGAAGACCATCCGTGTAGAACATTTTCTCATATGAATCCGTGTTGGAGGCATAATTGGCCGAACAATATTCTAAATACAAAATCTAGTACTTTGAGCATAGTGTCGCCCTTTTAGATGAGATCAGATGGTGATGATCCAAACATCAAAGTTTCTCATTTTGATGATACGAAACTTCCTCATGTTGAGTACTCTTCCATTTGAGGTCATCTTTAAGTTCTTGACCATGCCAAAATCTTGTGTCAACACATGGCTAAGAATCATAACTCGTCAGAAACTGTCATGACCACCACCAAACCTCTGGAAATTGTTCATATGGACTTATTCGGGCCGTAGAACTATGCAAGTTTTTATGGAAGCCATTATGGTCTGGTTATTGTCGATGATTTCTCTCGATACAATTGGGTATTCTTTCTTGAAGAGAAGACTTCTACTCAAGACATCTTCAAAAGATTCGTTAAGAATGCCCAAAATGAATATGATGTGAGAATCAAGCATGTTCGAAGTGATAAAGGTACTGAGTTCAAAAATACTCATATCGAGGATTTCTCGACGAAAATGGTATCACTCACGAGTTCACTGCCGCTTACACTCCCTTGAAAAATGGAGTTGTTGAGCGAAAGAATAGAACTCTCAGCGACATGGCGAGAACAATGCTCGATGAGTACAAAACTCCCATTCACTTCTGGGCAGATGCCATTAACACTGCTTATCATATCGTGAATCGTGTTTATCTTCACAAGTTCCTTAAGAAAACTTCATATGAGCTTATCACTGGAAAGAAACCGAATGTTTCATATGTGCATGTTTTTGGTGCACCTTGTTACATTCGTGACATGAATCACAACTCTAAATTTGCACCCAAAGCACATGAAGGTTTTCTTCTTGGTTATGGCTCAAATCGCATACTTAACGGGTCTATAACTCTCACCACGAGAAAGTTTTGGAAATGCTAAATATGCGGTCTGATGAAACTAAGGGCTCTCAAAGAAAGCACCTGCCAAATGTGATGGATGAACCACCAATTTCGGATGCAATTTGGCAAATGGCTATCGGAGACGTTAGGCCTGTAGAAGTAAATGCCCCTGACTCATCCGACGAAGATGCTCCTGTTCGAAGAAGAACTCGACAAGCTACTACTGAAGAAAATGCTAATCAAAATGTAAACGCCAACCAGAATGAAAATACTGAATCAAATGGTAATTCTTGGAATGAAGGCAATGCTGAACAAAATGGCAATCCTGAAGGAAATGGCGATGAAAATGCCAATGCTAAAACTAGAGAAAATGGTGATGCCCAGGCTGATGGAAATCCTCTCCCTCGAATGGCAAATCGAGTTGATCCTGCATTAATTCGAAGATCTCGAGAACCCAGGTTTCAGACCCACAACTCGCTCTCGCACTCATCTGGCTAACTACTGTGGAAGTTTCTCCCTTGTCTCATTGGCAGAACCTACCAAGTATGAAGAAGCACTGAAAGATCCAGATTGGATGAATGCAATGCAAGAAGAGTTGGTGCAATTCAAATTGAATAATGTTTGGGAATTGGTCGATCGTCCTAATCCTAAGAAGCACAATATCATCAGCACCAAATGGATCTTTCGAAACAAACAAGATGAAAATGGCATTGTGGTAAGAAACAAATCGCGTCTTGTTGCTCAAGGCTGCACATAGACAGAAGGTATAGATTTCGGTGAAACATATGCTCCTGTTACTCGCCTTGAGGCAATTCACATTCTTCTCACATATGTATATTGCAATGATATCTTTCTATATCAAATGGATGTGAAGAGTGCCTTTCTCAATGGTGAGATTGAGGAAGAAGTTTATGTTAGGATGCCTCCAAGCTTTGAAAATCCTCAGTTTACTAACAAAGTTTTCAGATTGAAAAACGTTCTCTACGGGCTAAAGCAAGCCCCTCGGGCCTGGTACGACACCCTGAAGAAGTTTCTCCTTGACAAAGGGTTCAAGCCTGGATCCACTGATTCCACTTTATTCACTTGTGCTTATGATGGTGATTTATTCGTGTGTCAAATATATGTGGATGATATTATCTTCAGCTGTTCTAAGAATGCTTGCAACATGGAATTCGGGCAAATCTTGTCCGAGAAATACCAGATGTCTATGATGGATGAACTTAAGTTCTTTCTCGGACTACAAATTAGTCAGCAGGAAAATGGAACCTTCATCTTCCAGGAGAAGTATTTGAGGGACTGCTTGAAGAAGTTCAAAATTCAAGACTACAATAACAAGGGCTACAAACTCCTATGCCAACAAATGGTCAGCTTGATCAAGATGTGTTCGGTGAAGATTATGATCAGAAAGCTTATCATTCTATGATTGGTTCTTTTCTCTATCTATGTGCATCCAAACCTGAAATTATGTTGAGTGTTTGTATGTGTGCTCGTTTCCAAGCTGCACCGAAAGAATCGCATCACCAAGCAGTCATGCGTATTCTGAGATATTTGGCTCACACCCCCACCTTAGGTTTATGGTATCCTAAGGGAGCACAGTTTGATCTCATTGGATATTCAGAGTCAGACTATGCAGGTGATCGGGTTGACAGTAAATCTACTTCGGGGACATGCCATTTCCTCGGTAGATCTTTGGTTTGTTGGTTGTCAAGGAAGTTGAATTGTGTCTCACTATCTATGGCCGAGGCCGATTCTATTGCTGCTGGTGCTTGTTGCGCTCAGTTACTGTGGATGAAGCAGACTCTGAAGGATTATGACATCAAGGTCGAGAAGATTCCTCTATTGTGTGACAATGAGAGTGCCATCAAAATTGCACATAATCCTGTGCAACACTCTCGCACCAAGCATATTGATATCAGGCATCATTTTCTTTGTGATCATGTTGCTCGAGAGGATATTGTCATCAGTCACGTCAAGATCGAAGAAACTCTCGCTGATATCTTCATCAAGCCTATCGATGAGAAAATATTCTGTGCATTACGGTGTGAGGTAAATATCCTAGATTCTGCTAACGTGTAGTAAGCTGGACTCGGCACCCGTGCCAACACTTCCACATCTTCGGAGGAATGGGTGCATAATACTTGAAGAGTTTGAAAATTTCGACAAAGTGAAATTTTCTTTCGATGATTGAATACATTAACGAAGAACTAGACTAACCGAGTGCCACAACAAATTGTGCGACGCTCAAGGTCAAACGATTCTTGCAAAGTGGATTACGCCACCACCACTTTTTTGTCGTTGTGTTTTTATCATAGTTTTTGTTCGGTGTTCTCGTTTGTTCGAATATATTTCACTAATAGATCTCGTTGAATATTTGTGTTTCCAATATGAGTGAAATACCTAGGACTATTTTCCCTCTCATCTATCCCTTCTAAATCTATGTTGATCCATTACGAATGCACAATTTCATCAGGTTTCGATTCTTTATCTGGTGTCCTGTCCACGATAAAGAACTCGTTCCAAACTTTATCAATTTGGTATAAGCCGTCCAAAATTTGAGGTTTCCTGCTCAAGTATGGACCATGTCTTTTGCCGTAGTTGCCACGTCCTTGCCTGCAACGGCTGTCTCATCCTGGCCGCTGAATCGCAAAAGTCTTTGGATCAGGACATTTCAATCAGTTTCATCCGGGTGAAGTTATTTCTCCTCGCATATAAATTCACCGCAACCCCCTTTCCTCATCCCATTCGTGTCATTCGTCCACCATCTTCATCTCTTCGAGACCCTCATCAGAAAAGCCCTACCTCGAGCTCAACGACGTCAACCGTCCTCGCCACTTCACTTCCGGAAAAACGTCGCAGCTACTTGTGAGTTGTGTTGGGTTTTCCCCTGAAGAGGAAGGGTGAAGCAATATAGTAGCGATAAGAATTTCCCACAGTAAGAAGCAAGGTTATCAAACTAGTAGGAGTATCAAGGCAAACTCTCGTCGTTAGCACCTACACACACAAAACCAAATACTTGCACCCAACGCATGCAAGTGGGTTGTCAACCCCCTTGAACTCATTACTTGCAAGGATTAATTATTATAGTGAAAGATATATAAAAAGTACAAGGAAATAAAAAATAAAAAATTGCAGCAAGGTATTTAGGGGTTTAGCAATATGAATTACATAGACCCCGAGGCCAGAGTTTTCACTAGAGGCTTCTCACTCAAACGCATAGCATACAGTGGGTAAACAAATTATTGTTGGGAAATTGATAGGAAAGCGCATAGTTATGATGTTATTCATGGCAATGATCATGTATATAGGCATCACATCCATGACAAGTAGACTAAAACGATGTTGCATCTACTACTATTACTTCACCAATCGATCGACTCCTGCCTGCATCTATGGTATTAAGTTCATGACAAACAGAGTAACACATTAAGCAAGATGACATGATGTAGACAAACTAAGACAAGCAATATGTTCAAAGCCCGTTGTTTTATCCTTAATGGCAACAATACAATACATGTCTTGTCCCCTTCTGTCACCGGGATATAGAACACCACAAGATTGAACCCACTACAATGCACCCCTCCCGCTGAAGATAAATTGATCTAGTTGGCCAAACCAAATAGATAGATCCGAGATAAATACAAAGCTATGACAATCATGCACAATAAAGTTCAGAAAAGACTCAATTACTTTCAATGAATAATCTGATCATACACCCACAATTCATCGGATCCCAACAAATACACCACAAAAGAAGATTACGTCGGATAGATCTCCACAAGAATCACGAAGAACATGTTATTGAAGATTAAAGAGAGAGAAGAAGTCATCTAGTTACTAGCTATGGACCCGTAGCTCTGTGGTGAACTACTCACACATCATCATGGAGCCAGCAAGGTTGATGTAGATGGCCTCCATGATCGATTCCCCCTCCGGCAGTGTACCAGAAAAGGTCTCTTGATGGGATCGCGGAAGAACAGAGGCTTCCGGTGGCAGAAAAAGTCGGGTGTCTCTTTGTTGGTTTTGGGGTATATGAATATATAGAAGTGGAATCAGGTCAAACGAATTTGCGAGAGGCCCACCAGCTTGTGGCCTTCTCATAGATCTTCTGGCCACCTCCCAAAAATTCTAAGGTCTCATTATGTCCAAAATTAACCCCCGTAACGTTCATCGCGTTTGAACTTCGTTTGGTATTGATTTTCTGAAAAAGTGGAAAACAGGCAAAAAACAGGAACTCGCACTGGACACTGGGTTAATAGGTTAGTCCCAAAAATATGATATAAAATAGCATATAATTGCATATAAAGTATACAATATTGGTGTATTAGCATGAAACAATAAAAAATTATAGATACGTGGGAGACGTATCAGCATCCCCAAGCTTAATTCATGCTCGTCCTTGAGTAGGTAAATGATAAAAACAGAATTTTGATGTTGAATGCTACCCAACATGTAATCTCTTTCAAGTATAACTATTGAGAAACGATGAAGCAATTGATATCAACATAATAATATCCATGAACATAAGAAGCATAATCATTACTTTTCAAAGTATACAATCCTTAACGAATGTTATACCTACTCCTTTTATCATATTAGCATGGCATGACTCCATCTTCACCACATAAGTAGAAATCATGAGCACCCCGGTGTCAAACCAGGCAATTGGATCGTACTTCTAACGCGCTTGAGCATTTTCAACTTCATGCTATACATGAGCGTGAGCCATGGATATATTATATAGGTGGAATAGAGTGCGATGGTAGATATCAAAGGGAAGTCAAGAAGGAAGAAAGTCTCACATCAACTAGGCGGATCAACAAGCTATGGAGATGCCCATCAACCAATATCAATGCGAGGAGTAGGGATTGCCATGCAACAGATGCACTAAGATCTATAAGTGTATGAAAGCTCCACGTGAACTAAGTGGGCGTGCATCCAACTTGCTTGCTCATGAAGACCTTGAGCATTTGAGGAAGCCCATCATCGGAATATACAAGCCAAGTTGTATAATGCAAAATTCCCACTAGTATATGAACATGACAAATCAGGAGACTCTCTATATGAAGAACATGTTGCTACTTTGAAGCACAAGTGTGGAAAAAGGAAAGTAACATTACCCCTTCTCTCTTTTTCTCTCATTTTTCTTTTCTTTTTTTCTTCTTTTTTATTTTTTTCTCTCTTTTTTCTTTTTTCTTTTTCTTTTCTTTTTTCTCCTTTTTTCTCTTTTTTTTCTTTTTTTTCGTCCGGAGTCTCATCCCGACTTGTGGGGGAATCATAGTCTCCATCATCCTTTCCCCACTGGGACAATGCTCAAATAGTATTGATCATCACACTTTTATTTACTTACAACTCGATATTACCATACAAGATGACTCTATATGAATGCCTCTGGTAGTGTACCAGGATTTGGAATGATCTAGCATAACATATATTGCAATGATGAACGATGGCTTTGCCACAAATACTATGTCAGCTCTATATGATCATGCAAAGCAATATGATGATTAACACACAAGTCATGTGACGGAATGAAGAATGGCTACGGAAATGCCATGATAGGTAGGTGTGGTGGCTGTTTTGAGGAAGATATAAGGAGGCTTATGTGTCATAGAGCGTATCATATCACAAGGTTTGGATGCACCGGCGAAGTTTGCACCGACTCTCGAGGTGAGAAAGGGTAATGCACAGTACCGAAGAGACTAGCAAATTGCAGAAAGGTGAGAGTGTGTATAATCCATGGACTCACATTAGTCATAAATAACTCACATAGTTATTGTAAAGCTTATTAGCTCTCTCGAAGCAAAGTACTACCACATGCCCCTAGGGAGGAGGTTGGCAGGAGTTAACCATCGCGCGCCCCCGATTCAAACAACATGATAGGATTTTATTTCAGACATAAAAATTCTCACACCTCATCACCATGCCATGACCAATATTTAGATGATAAGTTGATATAAAGCTTTAATACCAACATTTCTACTAACCAATGATCATGAACCTATATCCTATCATATTACTACATCAATATAATCAAGCCACATGTTTCATATTTAGTGAGCTACATGAAAGTTTTTATTATATACCCTTTGAATACCTATACTTTTTGGACTAATCTTATAACACGTGCAAATTGCCATTCCTATTTCTTAGACTCTCAAAAAGATTTAAGTGAAGCATG
This sequence comes from Elymus sibiricus, assembly GCA_039707655.1. NCBI lineage: Eukaryota > Viridiplantae > Streptophyta > Magnoliopsida > Poales > Poaceae > Elymus > Elymus sibiricus. Next base: position 131,789,656 of record CM077663.1, read on the forward strand.
AGAGTGCAACCATTTCTATAAGTGAAGCACTAGAGCAACTGCCTAGCTCAGAAGATATAAGTGAAGCATATAGAGTATTCTAACAAATTATGATGATAATATGTCTCTCTCAAAATGTGTGTCCGGCAAACAATGATTGTGTCAAACTAAATGTAAAACAATCTATAATACACGACGCTCCAAGCAAAACTCATATCATGTGATGAATTAAACTATAGCTCCAAGTGACATACCGATAGATTGTACACAAAAGAGGGGATGCAATCCGAGGCATCCCCAAGCTTAGACGCTTGGGTCTTTCTTGAATATTACCTTGGGATGCCTTGGGAATCTCAAATATTAGGGTCTTGCCACTCCTTATTTCTACATCCATCATTGTCTCACGCAAAACTTGAAAACTTCAGCACACAAAACTCAACAGAAACTTCGTGAGATCCGTTAGTGTAATAGACATATCATAAACTTTAGGTACTGTTGTAAATATGTTCATATTTAATTATTGCATAATAGGCACTGTATTCTAACTTCTCCATGACTTATACCCCCCGATATAATCCATAGCATCATTAAAACAAGCAAGCTATGCAAGCAAAAACATAATCTGTCTAAAATAGAACGGTGTGTAATGATATGTACTAACTGAAACAATTATTAAAAATTAGGAAAACCTGGGAAATTTGTATAGAAATACCGTGTAAAAAATTCAGATAAAAATACACTCTAGTAAAATCATAAAAATTAAATACTTGGCGCAAAAGTTTTTGTTTTCGCACAGAATGGATTCAAATATCATCCAAATCATCCCAAAGGCTTTACTTGGCACAAATAGTAATTAAAACATTAAAACACAATTATTACAGTAGCAATAATAATTTCATCACACAAAAATAGGAAGTAAAAGCAAAATTTTACAATAACTATTGGGTTGCCTCCCAACAAGCGCTATTGGTTTATGCCCCTAGCTAGGCATAATGCATTGTTTCAAGTATTGTCATCCTTCAAATCTTTTAGAATCAAATCATCAATGACCTTCATTAGCAACCCCCTATTCTCACATTCCACCAAAAGAGCTATGCTTGGTAACTTTAACATTCAGAACTTCGAAATTCGAATCATCACCATAAAGATCTTCATATAAAACATGGATTTCATCATAAATGGGTTCTATAGCCTTATTTTCAAAAGATTCCCCACTAAATCCTTCATCAGTTACCTTAGTGATTCATTCAAATTTATCACAAGCATTATGGTATAAAGATTTAATTAAAACAACATGAGGAACTTTCCTCCTCAAATTCTCACCATAACCATGATAGTTATAGATTCTAATCTATGCATTGTGTCTTTATCATGAATGATTCTATTGGAGGATGTTCTGAATTTATTCTATAAAAGGCAAAAAATTCCCTAGCTTCCCGAATTATGTAATCGAATTCATGCATAAGGATGATAGTCACAATTTTCTTAATCTTACGATCGTGTATGCTAGGGAGTCCTAAGAACATTTTTTGTAAAAAGGGGTGGATATGCACGAATTTCCTTTCTAATTTAACTATAAGCATAGCAATGGCATCCACATAGCAATTTGTTTATGAAGAATAGATCCTCTAATGATCGTTATAACTCCCTTACAATCAAAGAGTTCTTGAATGACATCCTTTCCAATAATGTTACCATTATCCACAAGATAGACTTTAGTTTTTAAGAACGTGGGGATTTATACTTGAGGCACTTGACTTTCCGGAGGATCATGATTAGAATCAAATTTTTTTAGTTTTTTCGTCATAAGATTCACAAGAACTATCTTCATTAGCACTTTCGACAATAACTTTCTCAAAATTAGACATGATAACAACTTCAAGCAAAACAAGCAAACAAGTAGTTTTATTTTTATTTTTTATAGAAGCAAATATAAAAAGGAAAATAAGAAGTAGAACAAGTGAATGATAATTTTTATGAAGGGACCTGATGAGAATTTGATGATATCTCCCCGGCAACGACGCCAAAAATTCTTTCTGCTACTTTTGAGCATCGTTGGGTTTTCCCCCGAAGAGGAAGGGTGAAGCAATATAGTAGTGATAAGTATTTCCCTCAGTGAGAACTAAGGTTATCGAACCAGTAGGAGAATCAAGGAAAACTCTCGTCATCGGCACGTACACACACAAAACCAAACACTTGCACCCAACGCGGGCAACAAGGTTGTCAATCCCCTTGAACTCGTTACTTGCAAGGATTAATTCTGATAGTGATAGATATATAAAAAGGAAAAGTAAAAAAGAAAGTAAATAATTGCAGGAAGGTATTTTTTCTTTTTAGCAATATGATTAGACCCGGGGCCATAGTTTTCACTAGAGGCTTCTCTCTCGAACGCATAGCATATGGTGGGTAGACAAATTACTGTTGGGCAATTGATAGAAAAGCGCATAGTTATGATGTTATTCATGGCAATGATTATGTATATAGGCATCACGTCCATGATAAGTAGACCGACTCCTGCCTGCATCTACTACTATTACTCCACCAATCGACCGACCGCTATCCAGCATGCATCTATGGTATTAAGTTCATGACAAACAGAGTAATGCTTTAAGCAAGATGACATGATGTAGACAAAGTAAGACCAAGCAATATGTTCGAACCCCGCCGTTTTACCCTTAGTAGCAACAATACAATACATGTCTTGTCCCCTTCTGTCACTGGGATATAGAGGCACAACAAGATTGAACCCACTACAATGCACTCCTCCCACTGAAGATAAATCAATCTAGTTAGCCAAACCAAACCGATAGATCACAGAGACTTGCAAAGCTATAACAATCATGCATAATAGAATTCACAGAAGATTCAATTACTTTTCATGAATAATATGATCATAAACCCACAATTCATCGGATCCCAACGAATGCACCGCAAAAGAAGATTACATCGGATAGATCATCTCGAAGAACTTTCAATTGAAGATCAAACAGAGAACAAGCCATCTATCTACTAGATATGGACCCGTAGGTCTGTGGTGAACTACTCACACATCATCATGGAGGCACCAAGGTTGGTGTAGATGGCCTCCATGATAGATTCCCCCTCCAGCAGAGTATCAGAAAAGGCCTCCAGATGGGACCACGGAAGAACAGAGACTTGCGGCGACGAAAAAATTGTTTCGGGTGGCTTTCTGATGTTTTTGGGATAACTGGGAATATATAGAAGTGCAATTAGGTCAGGAGGTGCAACGGGGGGCCCACGAGCTAGGGGGTGCGCCCTACCTCCCAGGGCCCACCGGCCTAGCTCGTGAACACCCTGTGGCTCTTCTGGTACCTCCCGAAGCTTCCCGAGTCTCTTCTGGTCAAAAAATAACTCCCGTAAATTTTTACCCTATTTGGACTCCGTTTGGCATTGATTTTCTGAAAAATCCAAGCAGGCAAAAAACAAAAACTGGCACTGGGCAATGAGTTAATAGGTTAGTCCCAAAAATGATGTAAAATAGCATATTATTGCATATAAAGTATTCAAAATTGATAATATAATAGCATGAAACAAACAAAAATTACAGATACATCGGAGGCATATCAACATCCCCAAGCTTAATTCCTGCTTGTCCCCGAGTAGGTAAATGATAAAAATAGAATTTTTGATGTGGCATGCTACCCAACTTGTAATCTCTTTCAGGTGTAGGTATTGAGAAACGATGAATCAATTAATATCAACATAATAAAATCCATGAACATATGAAGCATAATAATTACTATTTCAAAATATACGATCCTTAAATAATGTTATCCCCTACTCATTTTATCATATTAAGCATGGCATGACTCCGTCTTCACCGCATAAGTATAAATCATGAGCACCCCATGTCAAACTAGGTAATTGGATCATACTTCTAACGTGTTTCAACATTTTCAACTTCACGCAATACATGACTGTGAGCCATGGATATAGCATATGGATGGAATAGATTATGGTGGTAGGTATCTTATACGTCTCCAACGTATCTATAATTTTTGATTGTTCCATGCTAAAAGGACGTGGATGTCGTCTAGAGGGGGGGGGGGGGTGAATAGGCGCTTTAAAATAATCATAGTTTAGGCTTGAACAAATGCGGAATAAAACTATCGTTTAATTAGTCAAGCACAAAACCTAAAACAACTAGGCTCACCTATGTGCACCAACAACTTATGCTAAGCAAGATAAACAACTAAGTGATAGCAAGATATATAACATGAAACAATATGGCTATCACAAAGTAAAGTGCATAAGTAAAGGGCTCGGGTAAGAGATAATCGAGGCACGTGGAGACGACGATGTATCCCAAAGTTCACACCTTTGCGGATGCTAATCTCCGTTTGGAGCGGTGTGGAGGCACAATGCTCCCCAAGAAGCCACTAGGGCCACCGTAATATCCTCATGCCCCTGCACAATGCAAGATGCCGTGATTCCACTAAGGGACCCTTGTGGGCGGTCACCGAACTCATACAAACAAGGTTGGGGCAATCTCCACAACTTAATTAGAGGCTCCCAACAACACAACGAAGCTTCACCACAATGGATTGTGGCTTCGAGGTGACCTCAAATGCTCGGGGCAACCTCCACAACCTAATTGGAGACCCCGACGCTTGCCCGGAGCTTTGCACCACAATGATTGAGCTCCGAGGCACCACCAACCGTCTAGGGCACCAAAGGACCCAAGAGGAACAAGCTCTAGGGTACCAAGAACCCAAGAGTAATAAGCTTCTCAACTTTTCACTTCCACGTATCACCGTGGAGAACTCAAACCGATGCAACTAATGCAATGGCAAGAACACATGAAGTGGTCAAGTCCCTCACTCCCAAATCCCACCACAACAACAAAAGCTATGGAGGAATATGAGAGGAAGAACAAGGAGATCACAAAGAACTCCAAGATCTAGATCCAAGGGGTTCTGCTCACATAGAGGACAAAGTGATTGGTGGAAATGTGGATCTAGATCTCCTCTCTCTTTTCCCTCAAAAAGGAGCAAGAACCATTGGAGGGATTGAGAGTTAGCAAGCTCTAAGAAGGTCAACAATGGGGGAAGAACACGAGGTCAAAGGATGGGGAACCATTAGGGAAGAAGACCCCCTTAAATAGGTCCCCACGAATCTGCTCGTTATGTGTAGAAAAACATAGGGGCGGTACAACCGCTATGAAAACCGGCACAACCGCTAGGACCGAGCACAGGTGGTGGCGTGACAAAGTCCTAAGCGGTACAACCGCTCTGGACACCGGTAGTACCGGTCAAAAAGCATTGACCGGAACAACCGGGCCACCACCTCCCAAGAACCGCACCACAACAAAGCCCAGTCCGGCGGTAGGGCAGTGCTGGGCCGGTACAACCGCATGAAGCCACTCACCAGGGTTGGCCAGATCCTGGGTGGTAGAACCGCCCGAAGGCAGCGGTACAACCACTGGCATCAACCTGTGAGCAGCGACCCCAGGGTATCACCCCTGGGGCGGTAGTTGCACCGGACGAACCGGCCAAGCGGTACAACCGCTCGGACCAACGGTACAACCGTATCAAGAAACCAGGTAAGACCAGAACTGCCATAACTTGTGCAAATGAGCTCCGAATTGAGCAAACTTCAAGCTTGTTGGATTCATGACGACAAGAGAAATCCAACAGCGACTAGTTATAATAAGAAGAGGCAGTATAAAAATGCCAATGATATAGAGGTGTGAAACCTCTATGAGTGAAGAACCGGCAAAAACTCCAACATCGAAAACATCATAGAAGATTTATATGGACTCCATTTTCGATGAACTTGAGCTTGTCATGAAGCTGACCATAAGCTCAAGAACCCACATAGAGAAAATCCAACCAAGAACCAAGAAAGATGATGATGCCAAGAATGCAATGGTTTGAGCTCTCAATGAACGATGCGATCAAGCTACTCACTTGAGATCCCCCCTTGATAGTACGACAATCGATCCTATAACCCGGTCTCCCAACTACCACCATGAGACCGGTAAAATAGAAAACCCTATTAAGGTCAAACCTTTGCCTTGCGCATAGTCCACTTGATCTAGATGATGACAATCTTGTCCTTCTCAAGATGGACCACCTTTCTTGATTGCGCCGGCTCGATGAAGACTAGTAGATTGCTCCCCCATACTCCACTATGGGTGAGCCACTCTTCGGCACATCTTCACAAGTCCATTGTCACCACAATGGACGGCAAGCTTCAAGCATGATCTCTCTATGATGCTTCACTTGAACTTGCACACCGCAACCTTGATGACGATCACCACTTGATGTCATCCTCCATGGGTTGTATGGGATCTTCCTATTGATGCAAGCCCATGGAAATATACCTAACCCCGCAAAGAACACTCACAAGGAACATGGGTTAGTACACAAAGCGTAATGGACAATACTTACCATACCATGAGATCACTTGATCCCACTTGGTACATCTTCTACGCTTTGTGTGTTGATCAACTTGAATCATTCTTTGCCTTAATCTTGATCAACCTTGTGTATTATCTTCTCTCTTCACAAAGATGATGTCTTGAAGGTAAACATGAATGTTCACACAATCTTCTTCTTCAAGACATGCTTGTAATGAGGTCAACTCTCACATGACCAATCTTTGGATAAAACCATACATACCACCTTGGTCACCATATAAACTCCTTGAAACCAACACGTGTACTTCAAGAAGTGCCCATGGACAAATCCTTCGAATATAACTCAAGGCAACCATTATTCCATAGGGATTGTCAACAATTACCAAAACCACATATGGAGAAATATGCTCTAACACATGCTGTTATATTATCATTCTAGGATATTTTTTGAGTAATAATTTACCAATTTATATTATTTTTGAGCACTAACCTATTGACCCAGTGCCCAGTGCCAGTTGCTGTTTTCTGCATGTTTTTTAATTTTCAGGTCTACAGTACCAAACGAAGCCCAATTGCCCCAAAACTTTTTTATGATATTTTCTGGACCAAAAGAAGACCCTGAAGCTTCGGGAGAAGACCAGAGGCCGCACGAGGGAGGCACAAGCCAATAGGGCGTGGCCAGGGGGGTCGGCATGCCTTGATGGCTTGTCCCTCCCTGGTGGCCCTCCTACCCCCGTTCTCTGGCCTATAAATTCACATATATTCGAAAAACCCTAGAGGGCATCCCGTAACACTTTTTCCGCCGCCACAAGTCTCTGTTCCGCCGCGATCTCATCTGGAGCTCCATTCCGGCACCTTGCCGGAGGGGGGATCGATCATGGAGGGCCTCTTCATCAACCTTGCTGCCCTCATGATCATGTGTGAGTAGTTCACCATAGACCTACATGTCCGTAGTTAGTTCCTAGATGGCTATCTCTCTCTCTTTTGATCTTCAATACAATGATCATCACAACTTTGCTTTGGTCTATTCGGTGTAATTCTTTTGTACGGTGCGTTTGTTGGGATCCGATGAATTGTGGGTTTATGTTTCAGATTATTCATGAAAAGTATTTGAGTCAGCTCTGAATATTATGATTCTTATTTGCACGATCATTATAGCTTCATAAATCTCTCCGATCTATTGAAATAGTTTGGCCAACTAGATTGATATTTCTTCAGTGAGAGGGGTGTGTTGTAGTGGGTTCAATCTGGCGGTGCTCTATATCCCAGTGACAGAAAGGGACAAGGCACATCTTTGTATTGTTGCCACTAAGGATAAAACGACGGGGTTAGTTCACATTAATTGAATTCTCTTTGTCTACATCATGTCAATGTTCTCCAAGCATTACTCTGTTTTACTTTATACTCTAGATGCATGTTGGATAGCGGTCGATGGGTGGAGTAATAGTAATAGGTGCAGGCAGGATCGGCCTATTTGCTTATGGACGTGATGCCTATATACACATGATCATTGCCGTGAATATCACATAACTATGCGCTTTTCTATCAATTGCCCAACAGTAATTTGTTTACCCACCGTATGTTGCCTACATGAGAGATGCTGCTAGGGAAAACTATGGCCCCCGGGTCTATTCACTTATATATTTACAAAACATATCTTTACCTTGCTGCCATTATTAACCTTTTATTTTATTTTTCAATTTACAATTATCTACTATTATCTACACACTTCACTTGCTTGCAAATAACGAGATCAAGGGGATTGACAACCCTCTTGCCGCGTTGGGTGCAAGTGTTTGCTCTTTTGTGTGCAGCCACTAAAGACGGTTGTGGATTGATATTCCTATTGGTTCGATAAACCTTGGTTTCTTAACTGAGGGAAATACTTATCCGTATTGTGGTGGAATTACCCGTTCCTCTTCACGAAAAACCCAACGTAGATCACAAGTATCAGTATCAAAGGAGTCAAAAAGGTGGGGAAGTCTCACATCAACTAGGCGAATCAACCGGCTATGGAGATACCCATCAATCGATATCGATGTGAGGAGTAGGGACTGCCATGCAACGGATGCACTAGAGCTATAAGCATATGAAAGCTCAAATGAAACTAAGTGGGCATGCATCCAACTTGCTTGCCCATGAAGATCTCGAGCATTTGAGGAAGCCCGTCATTGGAATATACATGCCAGGTTCTATAATGAAAATTTCCCACTAGTATATGAAAGTGACAAAACTAGAGACTCTCAATATGGTGCCACTTTGAGGCACAAGTGTGGTAAAGGATAGTAACATTGCCCCTTCTCTCTTTTTCTCTCATTTCTTTTTTTCTCTTTTTTTTGTTTTTTTGATGGGCTCATTTGGCCTGCCGCATTTTTTATTTTTCGTCGGGAGCCTCATCCCGACTTGTGGGGGAATCATAGTCTCCGTCATCATTTCCTCACTGGGACAATGCTCTAATAATGATGATCATCACACTTTAATTTACTTGCAACTCGAAATTACAACTCAATAAAGAGTAATATGACTCTATAAGAATGCCTCTGGCAGTGTACCAAGATGTGCAATGATCTAGCATAACATGTAATCAATGATGGATGGTGGCTTTGCCACAAATACTATGTGAGCTCTATATGATCATGCAAAGCATTATGATGCTGAACACACAAGTCATGTGACGGAACGGTGGAAGTTGCATGGCAATATATCTCGAAATGGCTATGGAAATTCCATGATAGGTAGGTATGGTGGCTATTTTGAGGAACATATAAGGTGGCTTATGTGCGATAGAGCATATCATATCACGGGGTTTGGATGCACCGACGAAGTTTGCACCGACTCTCGAGGTGAGAAAGGGCAATGCACAGTACTGAGGAGGCTAACAAATTGTGGAGAGGTGAGAGTGTGTATATCCATGGACTCACATTAGTCATAAAGAACTCATATACTAATTGCGATGCCTTATTAGCGCTCTTGAAGCAAAGCACTACTGCATGCCCCTAGGGAGGAGGTTGGTAGGAGTTAACCATCGCCCCCGAATCGAACAACACGATATGATTTCTTTTCAGAGATAAAAATGCTCACAACTCATCACCATGCCATGACCAATATTTAGGTGAGAAGTAAATAACAAACTTTAATACCAATATTCCTACCAACCAATTATCATGAACCTATATCCTTTTATATTACTACATCAATATAATTAACCCATGTTTAATCTTTGGTGAGTTACATGATTTTTTTATTATACCCCCCTTGAATACCTATGCTTTTTGGACTAGTCTTTTAAAACGTGCAAATTACCCTACCTTATGCCTTATACTCTAAAAAAGATTTAAGTGAAGCATGAAAGTTCAACTATTTCTATAAAATATGACCGCGACTGTGCTCTAACAAGATATAAGTGAAGCACTAGAGCAACTGCCTAGCTTAAAAGATATAAGTGAAGCACATAGAGTATTCTAACAAATTATGATGAAAGTGTGTATTTATCATAAAGTGTGTCCAGAAAACGATTATTGTGGCAAACTAAAAATAAAATAAACTATAATACACGACGCTCCAAGCAAAACTCATATCATGTGATGAATAAAAATATTGCTCCAAGTGACATACCGGTATGTTGGAGACGAAAGAGGGGATGCCTTCTGGGGCATCCCCAAGCTTAGACACTTGGGTCTTCCTTGAATATTACCTTGGGGTGCCTTGGGATTCCCCAAGCTTAGGGTTTTTCCGCTCCTTATTCCCTCATCCAACATTCTCTCACCCAAAACTTGAAAACTTCAGCACACAAAACTCAACAAAACCTCATGAGATCCGTTAGTATAATAAACATATCAAACACTTTAGGTACTGTTACAAATTGAGTCATATTTTATTAGATAATAGTTACTATATTCAAACTTCTCCATGGCTTATACCCCCTGATACAATCCACAACATCATCAAAATAAGAAAACTATGCAAATAAAAACAGAATCTGTCTAAAACAAAACATTTTGTAGTGATTTGTACTAAAACCATACTTTTGTAACTCCAAAAATTCTGAAAAAGTAGGACAACCTAAGCAATTTGTATAAAAAATGCCATGTGAAAAATTTAGATCAAAAAGAGGGTCCAGTAAAATCAGAGAAATTCTGCACTGGGCGTAAAAGTTTCTGTTTTTGCACAAAATCGACTCTATGATCTTCCAAATCATCCCAAAGGCTTTACTTAGCACAAACACTAATTTATACATAGAAAACACAACCATGACAGTACAAACAATTGTGTGAACTTAAAATAACAGAAAGTATTGGGTTGACTCCCAACAAGCTCTTTCTTTATAGCCATTAAGATAGGCTTCGGATAATAATGATGCTCACATAAAAGACAAGAACTGAAGCACAAAGAGAGCATCACAAAACATGTGACAAACAAATTTAAGTCTAACATACATCCTATGCATAGGAGAATAAATTATCAGGACGAGAAATATCTAGCATATGCAAATAAGAAGAATGAAGCATTAATAATTTCAACATAAAGAGAGGCAATTTAGTGACATGAAGATTTCTATAACCATATTTGCCACTCTCATAATAATTAGATGGAGGATCATTTTAAAATTCAATAACATATCTCTCATATAAAACATTCTCTCCATGATCCTTTTGCAAAAAAGTCTTACAACCTTCCAAGATAGTGGTATTATCATCAACTAAAGTCATGACCTCTCCAACACACTTTTATCAATAAATTCATAAGATTGAACACTCTACCAATATGTGGGATTCTTTTTACCTAAAGTTGACACTCTTCCAAACCCACTTTCAATACTATTACAACTTTCATTATGAATAATAGATTCATTATGAGTCTTAAATAAATTTTCAAGATCAAAAGAAACGTCATCACCGCAATCATGATCATTAGCATAATTGGTTTTCATGGAATTCATATTAACAAAATTGCAATCATGCTTTTCATTCAATAAATGCGTCCCAATATCATTTACTTTTATAACTTCTTCATATTAGCTATCAGTTTACAACAAGAAGCGAATTTGAAAAGATTAGCAAGTGGATGAGGATCCATTTATCTTACATTGTTTTCTTTTACTTCCAGTTTTTTTGTGACAAAGATAAAGATAGCATACTAGGCAATAGAAAGTAGAACTAGTAAATGATATTGGGTGTGTAGGTACCTCGTGAGAAGTTGATGATGTCTCCCCGGCAAAGGCGCCAGAAATTGTTTCTGCTACTTGTGAGTTGTGTTGGGTTTTTCCCCAAAGAGGAAGGGTGAAGCAATATAGTAGCAATAAGTATTTCCCTCAACGAGAACCAAGGTTATCGAACCAGTAGGAGAATAACAACAACTTGCGTCAACAATACCTGCACACACAAAACCAAACAATTGCACCCAACGCGGGAGAGAGGGTTGTCAAGCCCCTTGAACTCATTACTTGAAAGGATTACTTCTCATAGTGGTAGATAGATAAATATAAAAGTAAAATAAAAAGCAAGTAAATAGATTCCAGCAAGGTTTTTAGGGTTTTGTAAAATGATTTGAATAGACCTGGGGGCCATAGTTTTCACTAGAGGCTTCTCTGTCGAACGCATAGCATACGGTGTGTAGAAAAATTACCGTTGGGCAACTGATCGAAAAGCACATAGTTATGATGTTATCCATGGAAATGATCATGTATATAGGCATCTTGCCCATGATAAGTAGACTGACTCCTACCTGCATCTACTACTATTACTCCATCAATCGACCAACCGCTATCCAGCATGCATCTATGGTATTAAGTACATGACAGACAGAGTAATGCTTTAGGCAAAATGACATGATGTAGACAAAATAAGACCAAGCAATATGTTCAAACCCCGTCGTTTTACCCGTAGTAGCAACAATACAATACGTGTCTTGTCCCCTTCTTTCACTAGGATATAGAGCACCGCAAGATTGAACCCACTATAATGCACTCCTCCCACTAAAGATAAGTCAATCAAGTTGGCCAAACCAAACCGGTAGATCAGAGAGATTTGCAAAGCTATAACAATCATGCATAATAGAATATAGAGAAGACTCAATTACTTTTCATGAATAATCTGATCATAAACCCACAATTCACCGGATCCCAATGAACGCACCACAAAAGAAGGTTACATCGGATAGATCATCGCGAGAATCGCGAAGAACTTTGTATTGAAGATCAACAGAGAGAAAAAGCCATCTAGCTACTAGCTATGGACCCGTAGGTCTATGGTGAACTACTCACACATCATCATGGAGGCATAAAGGTTGATTTAAACGACCTCCATGATGGATTCCCCTTCCGGCAAAGTATCGAAAAAGGCTTCCAGATGGGACCGTGGAAGAACGGAGGCTTGCGGCGAAGGAAAAATTGTTTCGGGTGGCTCTATGATGTTTTTGGAATAATTGGGAATATATAGAAGTGGAATTAGGTCAGGTGGTGTCACGAGGAGTCCACGAGCTAGGGGGCGTGCCCTACCCCCCCAGGGCGCTCCGACCTAGCTTGTGGCCACCCCGTGGGTCTTCTGGCCACCTCCCAAAGCTTCCTGGGTCTCTTCTGGTCCAAAAATAACTCCCATAAATTTTTATCCAATTTGGACTCCGTTTGGTATTCATTTTCTGAAAATTACAAAAACAGGCAAATAATAGAAACTGGCATTGGGAACTGAGTTAATAGGTTAGTCCCAAAAATGATATGAAATAGCATATAATTGCATATAAAGTATTCAAGATTGATAATATAGTAGCATGAAACAATCAAAAAATATTAGATAGGTCAGATACATATCCGCTCCCTCCTCGCTCCCCCAACTCTCCCCCACACCTAGGCCCAGCCTCGCTGTGGCCAGGCCTCTCCGCCAAGCACGTCCGTGTCTCTTGCCACTATGCGCCCGTGACCGGAGCCGCGTCGCGATGTGCTAGGCTGATACGTCTCCAACGTATCTATAATTTTTGATTGTTCCATGCTGATATATTATCATTCTAGGATACTTTTTGGGTCTTTATTTACCAATTTATAATATTTTTGAGCACTAACCTATTGACCCAGTGCCCGGTGCCAGCTGCTGTTTTCTGCATGTTTTTGCCTTTTTAGGTTTACAGTACCAAACGAAGTCCAATTGCCACGAAACTTTTTAATGATTTTTTCTAGACCAAAAGAAGACCTAGAAGCTTCAGAAGGAGGTCCGAAGGCGCACGAGGGCCCCACCACACATCAGGGCGCGCCCTGGGGGGGGGGGCGCCCTGATATGTGATGGCCCCTTCGTGGCTCTCCCGACGTCCCTCTTCGGCCTATAAATTCTCTAATATTGCAAAACCCCTAAAGGTAGTCCCGAAACCCTTTTTCCGCCGCCGCAAGTCTATGTTCCGTCGCGAGGCCATCTGGAGCTCCGTTCCGGCACCCTGCCGCAGGGGGGATCGATCACAGAGGGCCTCTTGATCAACCTTGCTGCCTTCATGATGATGTGTGAGTAGTTCACCACAGACCTACGGTTCCATAGCTAGTACCTAGATGGCAATCTCTCTCTCTTATGATCTTCAATACAAAGATCATCGCATCTTCGCTTTGATCTATCCGATGTAATCCTATTGTGTGGTGTGTTTGTTGGGATCCGATGAATTGTGGGTTTATGTTTAGATTATTCATGAAAAGCATTTGAGATACCTCTGATATATATTGTCTCTTAATTGCATGATCATTATAGCTTCATAATGCTCTCCGATCTATTGATGTGCTTTGGCCAAGTAGATTGATATTTCATAGGTGGGAGTGGTGCGTTGTGGTAGGTTCAACCTGGCGAGTTTCTATATCCCAGTGACAAAGTAGGGGACAAGATGCATCTTTGTGTTGTTGCTACTAAGGATTAAACGATGGGGTTCATTCATATTGATTGAGTTTACTTTGTCTACATCATGTCATCGTTCTCCAAGCATTACTCTGTTTTACTTAATACTCTAGATGCATGCTGGATAGCGGTCGATGAGTGGAGTAATAGTAATAGGTGCAGGCAGGAGTCAGCCTATTTGTTTATGGACGTGATGCCTATATACACATGATCATTGCTGTGAAAATCGCAAAACTATCCGCTTTTCTATCAATTGCCCAACAGTAATTTGTTACCCACCGTATGCTGCCTACATGAGAGATGCCGCTAGGGAAAACTATGGCCCCCGGGTCTATTCACTTATATATTTACAAACGCTACAATTACCTTGTTGCCTTTATTTATCTTTTATTTTATTTTGCAATTTATATTTATCAACAATTATCTACACAACTCATTTGCTTGCAAATAACGAGAACAAGGGGATTGACAACCCTCTTGCCCGCGTTGGGTGCAAGTTGTTTGTTCTTTTGTGTGCAGCCGCTGACGACGGTTGAGGATTGATATTCCTATTGGTTCGATAAACCTTGGTTTCATAAGTGAGGGAAATACTTACCCACTTTGTGCTGCAATTACCCGCTCCTCTTCATGGAAAACCCAACGCAAATCTCAAGTATCAAGAAGGATTTCTGGCGCCGTTGCTGGGGAATATCATCATCAACTATCAAGTAACTTCACACAAATTTTCATTAACTTGTTCTTCTTTTTATTTACTGTTATATTTAGCTTGTCTCATAAAAATCAAAAATACAATTTTTTTATTATCTTTGCTTGTTACTAGTTTGTTCACCGTCATGGCTAGTTCTTCTTCCGCTCGCTTTACTCCCAATGATGATGTAGTAAATTTCAAACAAAGGGGAGGACAAAGTTTAAAAGATGCATGGTATAGGATTTGCTTTGCTCAAAATAAAGCAACTAAAAAGTTATCCACTACTACTTTGCTTCACAACTTTTATGTTGGTGTGACCACTTGGTATAGGTTTGTACTTGACACCATCACTGGTGGTAATTTCTTAATGTGTTACACCTTGGATGCTTACACCGCAATTGAAAATCTTGTAGGGACACCACCCATTATTGTTAATGAAACAAATTTGACCTTGGAACATGTTATGCAAAGGCTTGATGCTATTGATAAGAATATGATCACAAAAAAACCAATTGAGGAGTTGGATAAAAAACTTCTTAATCATATCACTCAACTTGGGTCACGGGTAGGAATGACTTTGAAAACCTTAAAGGAAAAAGACACTACTATTGATGAGAGGATAGAACAAGGTTTGAATAGAATTGAAAAAATGGAAGAGGTCATTGACAAAGTAGGTTCCGCCTTCACACCTTCTAAAGCTAATGCTAGTACCTCTCACAACAAAAATTCCAAGTTCATATACATTCCCAAGAACATGAGTACAATTCCTACCAAAAGGGACGAGGATCTAAAGATGATTAGTGTTCATCCCAACTTTATAAATTTGATAAAAGATACTCCTATTTCTCCTATTACCCATGGTTGTGTTATTAAGGAGCTCGATGTAAAAGATGACAACACTTGAAACTATGCATTATGCCTAGCTAGGGGCATAAAACAATAGCGCTTGTTGGGAGGCAACACCATAGTTATCTTTAAAATTTTGCTTTAAACTTTCTGTTTACTTTTAATAGCATGATTATTTCCTCTTTAATTATTATGTTTTTGTGTTTAAATTAGTGTTTGTGCCAAGTAAAGCCTTTGGGATGACTCACAAGATGGGTAGAATCGATGCTGAAACAAAACAGAAAATTTTGACTCCAGTACAGGAATTTTCATTTTCTTCGGGAGCTTGATAATGATCTAAAAGTTTTACACGGTGTTTCCATACAAATTTTAGAATTTTTCCTATTTTTTCAGAAATTTTAGAGTTACATAAGTATAGGTTCTCTACAGATTGCTAAGGACTGTTCTGTTTTAAACAGATTCTGTTTTTGCTTGCATAGTTGCTTGTTTTGATTATGCTATGCATTGTATCGGGGGGTATAAGCCATGGAGAAGTTAGAATACAGTACATATTATGCATTTATGAAATTTGAATCAATTTATAAAAGTACTTAAAGTATGCAATATGTTTCTTATACTAACGGATCTCACGAAGTTTTGTTGAGTTTTGTGTGATTGAAGTTTTCAAGCTTTGGGTGTTATCATGATGGACAAAGGAATAAGGAGTAGCAAGAGCCTAAGCTTGGGGATTCCCAAGGTACCCCAAGGTAATATTTAAAGGATACTCAAGCGTCTAAGCTTGGGGATGCCCCGGAAGTCATCCCCTCTTTCGTCTCAAATCCATCGGTATGTCACTTGAAGCTATATTTTTATTCGTCACATGATATGAGTTTTGCTTGGAGCGTCGTTTGCTTTTGTTTGCTTTTACTTTCAGTTTGCCACAATCATTGTTAGCTGGACACACCTATTTAAGAGAGACACACCTTCATCATAATTTGTTAGAATACTCTATGTGCTTCACTTATATCTTTTGAGCTTAGCAGTTGCTCTAGTACTTCACTTATATCTTTTTGAGCACGGTGGCGTGTAGATTTTATAGAAATAGTTTCACTCTCGTTCTTCACTTATACTTGTTTGAGAGTTAATAAATAGTGACGGTAATTTGCAAGGGTCATAAAGACTAGTCCAAAAATATTAGGTATTCAATGAGTGATAATCAAAACCATCATGTAGCACATATAAAGAAATTGTGGGTCAATGATATTGATGTAGTAATATGAAATAGGTGTGAGTTCATAATTGTTAAACCATAGGAGTGTCGATATAAGAAAGGTTGACCCTTTTGTTCATCTAAAAATTAAAAAGGCATGGTGATGATGTGTGAGCATTTCTATTCCTCGTTGAAATCCTAGTGTTGTTTCGGGTCGGAAGCGCGCGATGGTTAACTCCTAGCAACCTCTTCCCTCGGGGCATGCGAGTAGTACTTTGATCTATGATAAACTAATAAAACTTTGCAATAAGTATATGATTTCTTTATGACTAATGTGAAACCATGGGCATACACAATCTCACCTTCTCATAATTTGCTAGCCTCTTCGGTACCATGCATAGCCCGTTCTCACCTCGAGGATCGATGCAACTTTCGCCGGTGCATCCAAACCCCGTGACATGACACGCTCTGTTGCACATAAGCCTTATTATATCTTCCTCAAAACAGCCACCATACCTACCTATAATGGCATTTCCATAGCCATTCCGAGATATATTGCCATGCAAATTCCATCGTCACTTCACATGACTAGTTCGTTCATCGTCATATTGCTTTGCATGATCATATAGAGCTGACATAGTATTTGTGGCAAAGCCACCGTTCATCATATTTTTGATACATGTCACGCTAGATCATTGCACATCCTGGTACACTGCCAGAGGCATTCATACAGAGTCATATCTTCATATTAGTTCTCCATATTGAGTTGTAAGTAAATAACAGTGTGATGATCATCACTATTAGAGCGTTGTCCCAGTGAGGAAAGAATGAGGGAGACGATGATTCTCCCATAAGTCGAGATGAGACTCCGGACGAAAAAATAAAGATGGGGGAGTCCAAATGATCCCACCATCCATTCAAAAAAAAAAGAGAGAAAATCAGAGAAGGGACTTTGCTACTATCTCTTACCACACGTGTGCCTCAAAGTGGCACCATGCTCCTCATGTAGAGAGTCTCATGATATATCACTTTCATATGCTAGTGGGAATTACCTATTCATTATTTCAAACTTGGCTTGTATATTCCTATGACGGGCTTCCTCAAATGCCCGAGGTCTTCATGAGCAAGCAAGTTGGATGCACACCCCACTTAGCTTCATTTGAGCTTTCATACACTTATAGCTCTTGTGCATCATTTGCATGGCTATCCCTACTCCTTGCATTGACATATATCGATGGTCATCTCCATAGCCCGTTGGTACGCCTAGTTGATGTGAGACTATCTTCTCCACTTTTTACCCCTTTGATATCTACCACCATACTCTATTCCACCTAAATGCTATGTCCAATGGCTCACGCTCATGTATTGCTTGAAGAATAAAAAGTTGATGCATATTGAAAAAGTACGATCCAATTGCCTGACTTGGACACCGTGGTGCTTAACATTTGTATTAATGTGGTGAATATGGAGCCATGCCTTGCTAATATAATAAGATGAAGGGGGGGGGTAAACATTTCTTAAGGATCGTATACTTTTAAGGATTGATAATTCTGTTTCTTACACTTTAGATATTGCTATGTTAATATTTGTTGATTCATTTTCTCAATAAGGATACATGTATGAGATTACATAGTGGATAGCATGTCACATCCAAAATTATGTTTTTATCATTTACCTACTCGAGGACGAGTAGGAATTAAGCTTGGGGATGCTTGATACGTCTCCAAAGTATCTATAATTTTTAATTGTTCCATGCTGATATATTATCATTCTAGGATACTTTTTGGGTCTTTATTTACCAATTTATAATATTTTTGAGCACTAACCTATTGACCCAGTGCCCAGTGCCAGTTGCTGTTTTCTGCATGTTTTTGCCTTTCAGGTTAACAATACCAAACAAAGTCCAATTGCCACGAAACTTTTTGATGATTTTTTTTGGACCAAAAGAAGACCTAGAAGCTTTAGAAGGACGTCGGGAGGCGCACGAGGGCCCCACCACACATCAAGGCGCCCTGGGGGCGCCCTGTTATGTGGTGGCCCCCTCGTGGCTTTCCCGACGTCCCTCTTCGGCCTATAAATTCTCTAATATTGCAAAAACCCTGAAGGTAGTCCCGAAACCCTTTTTCCGCTGCCGTAAGTCACTGTTCCATCGCGAGGCCATCTGGAGCTCCGTTCCGGCACCCTGCCGGAGGGGGGATCGATCACGGAGGGCCTCTTCATCAACCTTGCTGCCCACATGATGATGTGTGAGTAGTTCACCGCAGACCTACGGGTCCATAGCTAGTACCTAGATGGCAATCTCTCTCTCTTATGATCTTCAATACAACAATCATCGCATCTTCGCTTTGATATCCGATGTAATCCTATTGTGTGATGTGTTTGTTGGGATCCGATGAATTGTGGGTTTATGTTCAGATTATGCATGAAAAGTATTTGAGGTACCTCTGATATATATTGTCTCTTAATTGCATGATCATTATAGCTTCATAATGCTCTCCGATCTATTGATGTGCTTTGGCCAAGTAGATTGATATTTCATAGGTGGGAGTGGTGCGTTGTGGTAGGTTCAACCTGGCGAGTTTCTATATCCCAGTGACAAAGTAGGGGACAAGATGCATCTTTGTGTTGTTGGTACTAAGGATAAAACGATGGGGTTCATTCATATTGATTGAGTTTACTTTGTCTACATCATGTCATCGTTCTCCAAGCATTACTCTGTTTTACTTAATATTCTAGATGCATGCTGGATAGCGGTCGATGAGTGGAGTAATAGTAATAGGTGCAGGCAGGAGTCAGCCTATTTGTTTATGGACGTGATGCCTATATACACATGATCATTGCTGTGAAAATCGCAAAACTATCCGCTTTTCTATCAATTGCCCAACAGTAATTTGTTACCCACCGTATGCTGCCTACATGAGAGATGCCGCTAGGGAAAACTATGGCCCCCGGGTCTATTCACTTATATATTTACAAACGCTACAATTACCTTGTTGCCTTTATTTATCTTTTATTTTATTTTGCAATTTATATTTATCAACAATTATCTACACAACTCATTTTCTTGCAAATAACGAGATCAAGGGGATTGACAACCCTCTTGCCCGCGTCTGGTGCAAGTTGTTTGTTCATTTGTGTGCAGCCGCTGAAGACGGTTGAGGATTGATATTCCTATTGGTTCGATAAACCTTGGTTTCATAACTGATGGAAATACTTACCCACTTTGTGCTGCAATTACCCGTTCCTCTTCACGAAAAACCCAACGCAGATCACAAGTATCATAGGCCGGCGCAGAGGCCCTTGGCCGCTTGCTACAGACCACCTGAGCCCCGAAGATGCTATGTCGTAGGACGGCGTAGGCCAGCTGGCCGTCAGCACCAAGCACGGCGGAGCCAAGACCCCTGGTCGTGCTCCGTCCTATAAAAGGAGACCCCCGGCCTTCGTTTCTTCTCACACCTTATCCTCTACCTCTATAACCATTACTGGCCGACGCCCTCGTGCTATCGTGCCCTTCGCCCCTCTCTTCTGCGAAGCTCTGCCGCTGGCGAGCCGAGCTCGATTAGCTCCACCCATGGATCCTCTAGCCTAGACACCACCACCATTCTTCCTCCCTTGCTTCTGTGAGCACGCCCAACCCTCGGGACGGGTCAATTAGTGCCCATCGCTAGAGTTCACCGAAGCCTGAAGACCATCGCCACCAGCGAGGAAGCAAACAACGCCGTTAGGCTGCCCCCGAAGACGCTGCGGGTACGAGAAGAATCGCCAGAGACCCCTGTTTCTGGTTAGCCCATCTATTCATGCCCTAGTGCTTTGTAGTCGCCGGCGAGACCTTGTTAGAGTACCACCACCTGTTGGCCGGGGATTTAAAAGAGAAACCTGACACGGTGGCCCCACCCGTCAGCGACCCAGCCACCTACGAACCGGTACGTAAGTGGAGGCGTATTTCCAAAATACGCTTTCGATGTGGCTGCTCGGTGGATTTTCCGAATTAGGTTATTTTCTCTATTTTTCTTTCTCTGTTGACTAAACTTTGACCAGTAACTACTCCTAAACTATAAGTCCAAATGAGTTGATTCTTTTTGCATTAATTTTCTTATATTTTTCTCCTTCTGTGGGAATAATTTGGCATTTATTTGACTTGTCTAGATACTACTGGACATTATTTTGACTTAATTGCTTTATTGATTTTTAATTGTCCTTTTGGAAACTCCATTGCCTGAGCACTTTACCTTTGAGAATCAGACACTTTATGATATGTTATTATATACCATCTATCCGTTTGCTGGAATGAATAATGACAAATCCATCTCAGATGTTATTCGGTATGCAATCTATGCAATCTTTGAGCGATACATATTTGATGTTGAAGATATATTTCTTCGCATCCTAAAGGATTCTGCCCAATTCCCATTCTGCCTCAAAGTGTTTGTGCCCTGGATTCAAAAAGTTATCGATCTTGCTATGGGCACAATCCATATGGCGAAGGAAAGCCTCAAATGTTTTATACCCGCAGTTCATGACACTGCAAGTTCTGCAAGATTTTAATTCGGGGAAGTCTCCAACATCTAGTCCTCAAGATTATCACATGAAGTTTGACGGGCCACATCTTCCTCAGCCCGACCGAATGTTCCTCCTCAACCTCCCACAAAACTTGAGGTTAGTCTGCGCACACATGAACTTCTTTTGCAAAATATTGCCGAGGACATGAAATAAAAAGAGCATCTCACTTCTGAACTGAGTGCAATTCACAATCGCACTCGGCTGATGCCTCTAATTGCTGATGAAAACAAGAAACGCTTGTGGAAGTTGCTTCGAAAGTTTTTCGCAAGAAACAACTCTCCACCGTCAACCTCAAAGAGCTTTATGACTACATCGATAAGGGCTTCAACATTGAAGATTTTCAAGAGCGCAATACCCTTCTTTTCAAGCTCATGCCCCTTCGCAGATTTGCTTCACCTAAAGCTATGCAAGATGCTAGAAGAATCTGAAGCCACCTCACCGACTGTTAAACCTACCGATGGCAATGCTCTGACTCGGGTCTCTCCTGCGGATAGCCCTCATATGCACGGATAGTCTGCTTAGCCCCGTGCTCCATCTCCTGAAGGAAAAGTTGCAGCTCACAACGACACGATTCTTCTGCCTCCAGTCACCTCTAAAGAAGAAGAAGAATCTTCGGATAGTTAATCTGGCGACACTTCAGAGTGATCCTCGTCTTCTGGTTCTCACATCATGTTATTCATCACCTGTTTGCCACCGTCGGTCTAGTGGGAACCAGGGTACCATGGCCCGTCTGTCTGCGGCTCAGGAAGCGACACTTGGCGAAAGGCCTAGTAGGGAGCCCACTCAAGATCTCCACAGGCGAAGCACCTCGTGAGGCTCGGACCTCGTGAAGCTCCTCCCTGCGAGGCGAGGCTCTTCAAGTCAACCATATTCAATAGCAGGCGGCCGTGCAAGGCCCTCCTCGCGAGGCGACTTCATGCGAGGCCCTCCACTTGGAGGGGTCGTGCGGCATGGGTCGCACAGCTGGGCGCCCATGACGTGGGTGACGCACCCGCACAAACAAGGATGACAGGACCGTGCCAGCAGTCGCAGTTAGGGAGGATTTCCTCTTTGATGATTAAAGGCAGCGCCCGTTACCTACCCCAAAACAGGTTACCAAAGTTTGCCATTCTGGTGCAAGGCAACCACGCTGACACTGCTCGCCAGGCAGAGGTCATCACCGAGCCCACCAGCACGTCATGGACGGTGCCTTTGCAGACGATGACCACCTTTTGTCAGGATAGACTGAGCGCCTATCCCCCTTCGAATTACTGCCTGTGGCTACCCTTTCCCGCCGATATTTTTGGGGAAGAGGACCAAGGCAAGGATAAGACGGGAAGTGTTGCCACCATAGAGGGGGATCCACATGCAATCCAATCATTCACCCTTCCATCATCTCCTACCTTGTAACACTCTTGTGCCTCCCTGAGAGCAATCCCACCAAGCAGGAGTAGGGTTTTACACCGCAAGGTGGCCCGAACCTGGGTAATTCTGTGTGTCCTTGTAGCGCCATGTGTGTGTGTGTGTGTGTGTGTGTGTGTGTGTGTGTGTGTGTGTGTGCGTGTGTGTTCTTGCGAAGCACCGCTCGCCGTAGCCTCGCCAAGGTAACCGTCGGGTCGTGAGGTAGCCGCACAAAAAAGGCCCTAGAGTTTGAACTAGGGTTTTGGAGAGCGTACCCTAACTCAAACGCTTCTTCAACATTTGGTGCGCCATGTAGTTTTTTTTGTTGCAGCGTCTTTGACCTTGACATCGACATGGTCGACGCACGACAGGCGCATGCCCTACGCCGGGCCAACAGGGTCCGCACGGAGCCCATCGTCAACGACAACCGTCGTGGACGCGCACGCACTACCACTGAGCCGGCAGCGGGGGAGTAGCAAGTGTCGGTGTCGAAACCGGCGGATCTCGGGTAGGGGGTCCCGAGCCGTGGATCTTGGACTAATGGGGAACAGGAAACACAGGGACAATATTTACCCAGGTTCGGGCCCTCTCGAGGAGGTAAAACCCTACATCCTGCTTGACTATATTGATGCGTGCAACGATTACAGAGTCGATCTACAACGAGATCAGATGAACTAAACCCTGGATGAGTGGGATGATGGATCCGCCCCTCTACAGACTATACCCTCCAGTTTATATAGACACCAGGGGTACCTAGGGTTACACATGGTCGGTTGCCATCAGGAAATAAACATGCCGATTCTACCATCTTGACTTGTAGGGCACACCAAGGCACCAGAGGTTTCCTTCCTGAACACGTAGTCACCCTATAGCTCGGCCTTCCAGTAATAGTCATAGAGCGGCCCACCTATCCGGCCCATAAGAGATAGACCGACGACCCAAGGACCCCTTAGTCCTAGACTCCCTTAGTAGCCCCCTAACTAGCATCCAACGCCGGGGTCCATCATCCCTAGAGGCGCCCGAAGTCTCCGTCTTGCGGGGCGAGTTCTTCTCCCTTTCTATGTTCGGCCGGTACTAGTTCGGCCACAAATGACTTTCCGATCATCGAAGCATAGCGGGGCCCACAATGTTAACTTTCCTGCTTAAGGTTAATGACACCCCTTGATTCCCGCGCATCAATGGGAGGTAGGCAGTCAGTAGTCTTTTACAGAAATGCCATTCGCGGGTCAGGGGAAAAACTCCTATTAAATAGGTTTGGGCGTGCCATGAGCAGCACATCCTATTCCCCAACCATTGAGAAACCAAAAATCAGGGAGCTCGGAGACATGACAAGCATCCCAGGATCCTCCTCATGCCCTCATGGCCCCCTCCCAGGCGACTGGGCAAGCCGTTCAATCTCCCGTCTCCAACTGGGCGGCCTTGAAGTGCAAGGGTATCTTCCTGCTTCAGATCTAGCGCCCACCGGCCCCGGATTAAGTTCCGCGAACGGCGATGCCTTTGTAGAGAACTTCCCTACTCCACACAAGGAAGAGAGGGTATGCTTCGTGCCCTTCCTCTTACACGGCTTGGGCTTCCCCATTCACCCCTTTCTGAGGGGTTTGCTTGAGTTTTATGGGATCCAGCTTCATCATCTTACCCCTGGATCCATTCTGCATATCTTGGGCTACGTCGCCCTTTGCGAGATGTTTCTGGGCTGCGAGGCCCATTTCGATTATGGAGAAAATATTTGTGCCTCGTCCCCCGCACCCGGAGAGGGACAATCTTTGAAGTTGGTGGAGCCGAAGTATGGCGCATAGCCGGGACGGGGTACCCTATTGGGACCCCAAAGAAGGATTTCGAAGAGTGGACCTCAGAATGGTTTTATATTGAAGATGCCCCCCTATTCGATCCAGCTCGGAGGGGTCTGCCTGAATACTTAGATGCTCCTTTAAAGAAACAGTTTAACTGGTGACCAAAAAGCCCTTCCCAAGAGGAGAGCGCCGGAGTAAAGCGTATGGACGCTCAGGTGAGGTTGTTAGCTCACAACAAGTTAACCATCATTGATGTGATGGCCGCTACTATTATTCGATGTGTCCAACCTCTTCAACAAAGGATGCACCCCTTATGGCGTTACAATGGGACAAACGACATGACCCGCTACAAACAGAAAGGGCTTTCCAACCAGGCGGCAATGGCAGCCATACTGGCCGATCTCTTTAAAGGAGAAAAGGAAGAGTTTGCCCGCCTGAGGACCAGGGACGGCTACTCGAGTTATAATCCCATTGAATGGGTAAGTTCAGCTATATTTTCATAGTCCAGATGTTATGTCCATTTTTGTTGATCGAATCTTTTAACTTTCCGAACAGAGCTGGAGGTGCTGGATCGAGACAGTCAACTGCCCTCCGCCTCAGTCGGAGAGTTATTCCCGCGACGATGACCCATGATTCCACGACGACCCAGAAACGTCAATTGATTTTGAGGACGGTATTTTACCAGGAGAGTCTTGATGGCTCTAAGGTGACCCTTTTGGCCGATCACCCTGGGCCACTTGCTTCCTCCGTTGTAAGTAACAAGAATGCCTCTTCCCAAAAAAGGCTCCCGCCTCCCGTCGTTACGAGTATGCTGATTTCTACTCCCAAGGGCCGTCGCACCAGGCACCGAACACCGACGAGAGCAGCGCTGGCCATGTCCGCACCATACGACGGTAGAGCTTCCAAGCGTGTGACGGCCACGGGAACTACCTCGACCGCGCCCCGACCAAGAGGTAATACATTGAACTCATAGTTCGGTCATTGTTATAGCCGTTGAAAGCACTTACAATCTTTGCCGAGAACTGTAGGAGATGTGTACAGCCACCTTCGTCCGAGGACGTCAAAGAGGTGCCAGGTGGTAATCCAGAACAAAGGTCTTCGGAAAAGGCCGGGGTCAATGCGGAGCTCCCCGCCGCAGACCAGCTTCCAGAGGATCCCAAGGATGTCTTGGTTACAATTCTGAAGTTGAAAGTGTGATGAATCACCAATGGCAGAAGGAGTTACTGCATCACCCTGTGTTTTCTGAAAAGGAGTTTAACGCTCTTAGTTTGGTGGACGCATATCTCGGAGCCGCCCGAGCAGGACTTGAGGGAGCCGCCAACCTTATGCCGACCAGCCTGCAGGTGAGTGATTGATTTTGACAACCGAGCATAAATCCTAACCACGTAGCCTCCGAGCCTTAATTTGGTCGGGACGACCAAGTTAAGGGTCTGAATATTGTTGCGACATGGTGTAGGCTTCGAGGGAACAAAACAAAAAATTGTCCAAGGACCTTGAGTTAAACTGAACACAGTTGGCAGCTGCGAAGGCCGGACTAGAGGAGGTTAAAAGGTTCACGAGGGAGGCACACTGTGAGTAAAAAGGTTTAACATGCAGAATTGCTTGGGGCACCTTTTCTAATGAAAGATTGCCTTATAGCAGCCGAGTCCATAGGCCGACTGCAGAAAGATCTGTATGCGGCCAGAGAATCTCAAAGGTATGCCGAATCGCAGCACGAAGCCGGCCACCGTGTACTGACCCGGAGTCATGAGGAAAAGAACGCACTCAAGGCAGAATACCAGCGACAGGCCGAAGAAATTGAGAGGTTAAAAACTCAACTGGCACAAGCCCGTGAGGAGAACCAGAGATTGGAAGGTGGCATGCTCGGTGAGTGAAATTTTAACTTGTCATTCCGCAAAATATGTGTATTATGCCAATGTAAGAGACATGCCATGTCTCTTGTTAGGTCTCCTGACTGGGCGCCCCGAGGAAGAGGCCAGCTCTTTCGGAGGCAACCCGCTAAAAGAACTGTCCATTGTGCATGAGCGAGCTCGAAAAGCTATGAAGAGCATGGTCAAGGCATTATGGCCGACCGAGACGCCTCCAGAAGGGATGGCCGATCTGGCTAGTCGATTTAAAGGAGCCCGGCGTCGCTTCGAGCTATGGAAGATATTGACTTGTCAAGAAGAAGCACGGGAGGCATGGGCAATGGTGAAGACCCGCTTTACCAAACTTGACCTAGAGCATTTGGGCCGAGTTGGGCCGGTAGGGCCGGATGGTCAAGAGGCACTTCATTTGGTATATGACCAAGTGATGCCAGCCGCTCGTATCTCGCAAGAAGATTGCACCCTGGATACCATAATAGATAATCTTGACCAGCAGCCGGGTGTTTGATTCTATGTAGCTATGTACTTTACATCAAACATACTTCGTTCGTGCTGTAAACGTTGTCTCAACCGGCCGTCAATTTCTACCTCCCCCGCCAGTGGCCGAGGAGTATTCCGTACTATGTGACCTGAGGTAACAGGAAATCACTTTGGAGAACCAGGCAATCCGGCCATTTGGTGTGAACGGACAAAACGCGCACGGGGAGTTATGTTATATTACTATTTAACGTAAGAAACATCTTCCGAAGAAAATAGTTCCTTCATGGGTTCCTTTCTTCGGGTTGCTACATTAACCGTAGACGTTATAACCAGATACCTGCGGTATGCGGGTGATGGTTACTTCAGGAAAATAACCCCGGGTTTTGGTGATGATCACCAATTATTTTCACTTCCCTCATAGCCTACCAATTGTCTTCTTAAGAACGCTAGCCTTCGGCTTCACCCGTCTGAGGTACGTACCCGGGTGATCCGGTCGTAACAATCGCAGAGGTGCTCCCTTTACCCCCTAGCCGAACAATCGGGAACGTAGAGGGTAAGCATAGGAGCAAGGCAACCCAACTTGGCCAAATCTTAAGTCAAATTGATGCATATAGTGGCTTAAAAACGATACTGGAAGGGTGCACGCACGACATAGACGAATAGATGCACGAAAAATATATTGATCGGCTTCGTTAAGAAGCCCCCAGGTCTGACCGGGTAGTGCGTTTGAAGATGTATGCCGAGGACAACTTGACGTAGCTCGGTTTAGCTGAGCAACGCCTGGGAAATGCTAACCAATCCGAAAAAGTAAAAAGCAAGGGAAAACTATAAAAGGAGAAAAGGGACTAGTGAGGGTAACAACACCGGTCTAGCCGTAGAAGCGCCGAAGACGAGCTGCGTTCCATGGGTTTGGTTCGAGGCGATTGTCTGGTGGGTTGTGGAGGCGATATGCTCCTCCTGCAAGTATTTCATCAATTATAAAACGATCCTCCCATTTGGGCGAGAGTTTATTCTTCTGCTTATCCGGGAGGCGTAAAACAAGTTTGCCCACATTGTATGCCTTCGCTCGAACTTCCCTACTCTGGTAGCGCCTGACCTGCTGTTGATAAAAGGTAGAGCGGGCCCGAGCTATATTGCGTTCTCCTTCTAGGGAATCTAGGTCATCCTACTGATCTAGCTCGGGCTCCTTTTCTTCGTACATGCGCACTCTAGGCGCGTCATGAATGAGGTCGCAGGGGAGGACTGCTTCTGCCCCGTACACCATGAAAAATGGTGTGCATCCCGTTGATCGGTTCGGGGTGGTGCGCAGGCCCCATAATACGGAGTCAAGCTCCTCCACCCAATGACAGCCAGATTCTTTCAGGGAATTGACCAGTCAAGGTTTGATACCGCTCATAATAAGACCGTTGGCCCGTTCGACTTGTCTATTGGTCTGTGGGTGATATACCGAGGCATAATCAAGCTTGATGCCCATGTTAGCGCACTAGTCCTTTACCTTCTGGGTTGTGAAATTGGATCCATTGTCCGTTATTATACTGTGGGGGACACTCTAATGGTGCACCACGCTGGATATAAAGTCGATGACCGGTCCGGACTTAGCTAAAGTTACTGGTTTCGCTTCAATCAACTTGGTGAATTTGTCGACCATGACCAGTAGATATTTCTTTTTCTTGGTCCCCCCTTTAAGTGGTCCGACCATGTCCAGCCCCCAGACCACGAAAGGCCAGGTGATCGGTATTGTCCAAAGAGCTATTGGGGGCATGTGGCTTTGATTTGCAAAGAGCCGGCAACCAACACAATGTTGGACAAGTGTGTGGGCGTCTGTTTCGAGCAGTGGGCCAAAAGAATCCGGCTCGAAAGGCCTTGCTTACCAGGGCCCGAGCTGCTGCGTGGTGGCCACCCATGCCTGCGTGTATGTCGGCCAAGAGCTGCTTTCCTTCTTCTTCGGATATGCACCATTGGAGGACTCCGGTGGTGCTTTTCTTGTATAGTTCACCCTCATGGACCTTATAGGCCTTGGATCGCCGAATTATGCATCTTGCCTCAGTCTGGTCATCGGAGAGTTCTTGGCGGAGAAGGTAGGCGAGGAAGGGCTCGGTCCATGGTGCGATTACAGCCATGACTTCGTGAGCCGAAGGTATTTCTTCAAGTGCCGAGCCACCTATGATTTGTTCATCTGGTTCGATGACACGAGGGGTGATCTGTTCTGGGCTATGGGCTCCAGCGTCCTTGTCCTTGTCCTGCCATACCACGGATGGCTTTAAAATCCGTTCCAAAAAGGTGTTATTAGGGACAGGCTCGCGCTTGGCGCCCATGCGGGCAAGGACGTCGGCAACTTGATTCCTGTCTCTGGAGACATGGTGGAATTCTAATCCTTCGAACCATGCGGATATTTTGAGGACGACATTTCTATATGCTGCCATCTTTGGGTTTTTGGCGTCGAATTCTCCGTTGATTTGAGAGATGGTGAGGTTAGAGTCTCCCCGTACCTCGAGCTGTTGTACGCCAATTGATGTTGCCATCCGAAGTCCATGCAATAGAGCCTCGTATTCGGCCGCATTATTTGAATCGGTGTACATGATCTGCAATACGTACCTGATGTTGTTGCCATTGGGGGACGTAAGTATAAATCCATCCCCCAGTCCGGCAAGCGTCTTGGACCCGTCAAAGTACATCATCCAGTGGGAGTATGTACTGTATTCTCTGGGGAGCTCGGCCTCCGTATACTCGGCAAGAAAATCATCCACCACCTAAGATTTAATAGCTCGGCGTGGTTTGTATGCAATTTCGAAGGGGGGGGGGAGCTCAATGGCCCATTTGGCTATGCGGCCAGTGGCGTCCCTGTTGTTAATTATACCATTCATTGGTACTTCAGATGCCACCATGACTGAACACTCTTGAAAGTAGTGCCAGAGCTTCCGGGATGCCATGAAAACTGTATAGGCTATCTTCTGGTAATGCGGATACCTAGATTTGCATGGGGTGAGCACTTCTGATACGTAATAGACTGTCTTCTGCACCCGGAACTTGAGACCCTCCGCCTCTCGTTCGACAACGAGAACCGCACTGACCACTTGATTTCTGGCCGAGATGTACAACAACATTGGTTCACTGATACGTCTCCATCGTATCTACTTTTCCTAACGCCTTTTCTCTTGTTTTGGACTCTAATTTGCATGATTTGAATGAAACTATCCCGGACTGACGTTGTTTTCAGCAGAACTACCATGGTGTTGTTTTTTTGCAGAAATAAAAGTTCTCAGAATTGGACGAAACTTTTTGGAGAATTATTTTACAATAAATAAAAAATACTGGAGCCAAGAACCACCGGAGGGGGTTCCCTGGCTGGGCACGATACACAAGGGCGCGCCACCTCCTCCAAGCGCGCCCTGGTGGGTTGTGGTCACCTCGTGGCCCCCTGACCCTAATTCCAGCACTATAATTTCCTATTTTTTGAGAAAAAATAGGAGAGGAAGTTTTATCGCATTTCACGAGACGGAGCCACCGCCACCTCCTATTCTTCATCGGGAGGCCAGATCTGGAGTCCGTTCGGGGCTCTAGAGAGGGGAATCTTCGGTCTTCGTCATCACCAACCCTCCTTCATCGCCAATTCCATGTTGCTCCCCACTGGGAGCGTGTAATTCCTTCATAGGCTCTCTGGTCGGTGAGGAGTTGGATGAGATTCATTATGTAATCGAGTTAGTTTTGTTAGGGCTTGATCCCTAGTATTCACTATGTTCTGAGATTGATGTTGCTATGACTTTGCCATGCTTAATGCTTGTCACTAGGGCCCAAGTGCCATGATTTCAGATCTGAACCGTTTATGTTATTATCATTATATCCATGTTCTTGATCCGATCTTGCTAGTCATATGCACCTACTATGTGTTATGATCCGTAAACCCCGGGGTGACTAATCGGGATACTTTCCGGTGATGACCGTAGTTTGAGGAGTTCATGTATTCACTATGTGTTAATGCTTTGTTCCGGTTCTCTATTAAAAGGAGGCCTTAATATCCCTTAGTTTCCTTATGGACCCCGCTGCCACGGGAGGGTAGGACAAAAGATGTCATGCAAGTTCTTTTCCATAAGCACGTTTGACTATTTACGGAATACATGCCTACATTATATTTATGAACTGGAGCTAGTTCTGTGTCGCCCTAGGTTATGACTGTTATATGATGAATATCATCCAACAAAGTCACCGATCCAATGCCTACGAGTTTTCCACATATTGTTCTTGCTAGGTTGCTATTGCTATTGCTACTGTTCCAACTGCTACAAAATCATTGCTATCACTGTTACCGTTACTGTTACTGTTACTACTGCTATCAAAACTATCATATTACTATGCTACTGATCACTCTGCTGTAGATATTTAATCTCTAGGTGTGGTTGAATTGACAACTCAACTGCTAATACTTGGAAATATTCTTTGGCTCCCCTTGTGTTGAATCTATAAATTTGGGTTGAATACTCTACCCTCGAAAACTGTTGCGATCCCCTATACTTGTGGGTTATCATTCACCTATGTTGGGCGATGCTAGTATAGGATTGCCAGCCAACAACGTTTTAATTACTTCCAATGCGGTCGTTGCTTCATCGGTCCACTTGAAGTTTTTGGTCTGTTTGAGCAATCTGTAGAGCGGCAGTGCCATTTCACCAAGGCGGGAGATAAAGCGGCTCAAAGCCGCCATGCAGCCCGCCAACTTTTGAATGTGCTTCAACTCTGTAGGGATTGCTAGTTGGGATAGGGCTTGGATTTTAGCCGGATTGGCCTCTATTGCTCTATGGGAGACAATAAATCCGATCATTTTACTAGTGGGAACTCCAAAGACGCATTTGTCTGGATTGAGCCGTTTATCGTAAGCCCGCAGATTATCAAAGGTTTGTCGGAGATCGTCCACCAACTGGCTAACGTGTTTGGTCTTGATGACCATGTCATCCACGTATGCCTCGACCGTCTTGCCGATTTGATTTTCTAGGCATGTCTGAATCATGCGCTGGTATGTGGCACCTGCATTTTTTAACCCGAAGGGCATTGTGTTGAAGCGAAATGGCCCGTAGGGGGTGATGAAGGCGGTTGCGGCTTCGCCGGACTCCTTCATTTTGATTTGATGGTATCCGGAGCAGGCATCGAGGAAGCACAGTGAGTTCTGTCCGGTGGTGGCGTCGATGATCTACTCTATGCGAGGTAAGGGAAAGGGATCCTTAGGGCAGGCTTTATTTAGGTCTTTGAAATCGACCACAGCCACCAGGATTTGTCTTTATTTGGCACCATGACCAGATTGGCCAACCACTCGGGGTGTTTGATTTCTCGGATGAATCCGGCTTCGAGTAGTTTTGCTAGTTCTTCACCCATGGCTTGATGCTTGGGTTCGGAAAATCGGCGTAGCGCCTGTTTGACTGGCTTAAAGCATGTGACTATGTTTAGGCTATGCTCCGCTAGTCTTCGTGGGATTCCTGGCATAACTGAGGGGTGCCAGGCAAATATGTCCCAATTTTCGCGCAAGAATGTGCGCAGTGCTTCGTCAACCACGGGGTCCAACTGAGCTCCAATGGACGCTGTTTTGTTCGGGTCCGTTGCATGCACCTGAAATTTGATGATTTCATGTGCTGGTTTGAAGGATGTGGATTTGGGACTCTTACTGAGGATTACATCATCCATGTCTACCATTGAGCAGAGTGTGCTTAATTCCTCGGCCGCGAGAGTCTCAGACAGTGCCTCGAGGGCTAGCGATGCTGTTTCATTTTTGGCCCGAAGAGCTCTATTCGAGTCACTTATAATTGTGATCACGCCATTGGGCCCTGGCAGTTTGATCTTCATATGCCCGTAATGTGGTATGGCCTGAAATCTTGTGAAAGCATCACGCCCCAATAGGGCGTGATAACCGCTATGAAAAGGCACAATATGGAAGAGAAGTTCTTCGGATCTGTAGTTCTCAGGGGTGCCGGATACCACATCGAGAGTAACTCATCCGGTGCAATGTGCCTCTTTTCCGGGGATGATCCCTCGAAAGGTGGTGCGGCGCGAGATCTGTCGAATTGCATTTTGTCCAGGGTATCCTCATAAATGAGGATTAATCCACTGCCGCCGTCCATTAGCACCTTCTGGAGTCTGAAGCCGTCTACTATGGGATCAAGGACCAGGGCGGCAGGTGTTCGGATGGGGCGAGTTCTCGGCTGGTCTGCCTCGCCAAATGTGATGGGTGTGTTTGTCCAGAATTCGCCGCTGCCACCTAGTGTATTTGATCGAGTTCTCGAAGAGCTCTCTTCCTCTGATTTTTTGAGGGAAACGTCTCATAGATCGTTAGGATCTCGGCGTTGCGATCCGGTGGCGTTGCGATCCGGTGGTGTTGCTAAACATCTGCTTGAGGGTGAGACTCCGAGGATGGCCTCTCCACTGTTTGTGACTTGCCTAATGACCCAACAAGCTTCAAGGTTGTAAGTCGGGTTTGTGTTCAGTAGGATGGAGTGTATGGCGCACAGCTTATCCAATAGTTCGTCAAGGATAGTTCTGGGTCCTGCAAGGGGTTTATTCTTTTTCTCGGCGGGCTCGTGTTCGGCCGACTGTCGTGGGGGTACGCGCTTCCTCCGAGCTCTTCTTGTGTTCCACAACATGGATTGGCTCCGTGCACATCTGTTGAGCCTGCCATGCGCTTTCCATGGCGCAGTATTTGCGTACCAGATCCGATAGCTCGGTGAAGTTTTGAACATGGCAACGGGCAAGGGCGTTTAGGATTCCTTCGTCGCGGCAGTTATGCCAGAAGCTTGCTATGATTTCTTGGCAGCTGCCGTCTGCTATCCTATTTTTGGCAAGGAGGAATCTAGCCCAGAAGTGTTGGATCATTTCCCCTTGCTGTTGTTTGACGTACAATAGGCCCCTAATGTCGGGCTTCCCTAAATTATTTGGAGAGTACTCGACGTGACGTACAATAGGATGTGAGTCTGAAGCTTTGACGGTCGCGTCCTGTACCATCATGGAATCCGGCGTGCCGGGTTCGGGGTCTGGATTATCAGCCGGACACAGCCGCACGGACTCCAGGTCGTGCGTTGAATCGGGTTCGATCCTGAACTTTTTCCGGGGCAAAGTCCGGATTCCGAAGAAGAGGAAAGGTCCTGATGGTCAGAAACCCGAACATAAGCCGTTCTCAGCTCCGGTGGTTGAGAGGGCAAACCTTTGGCCAAGTCCTCGATGGTAGCGACCAAGTGTGTGATAGGTGGGACGTAAATTTCCCCGTCGTCTGGTTTAAGACCGATCTGATCATAGACCGAGGGTTTACCGTTGGTTATCCCCATGGCTTGGATCCGAATGAGTAACTCGTTTAATGACGAGATATCTGTGGAGCCTATGCTCCTGGAGTGCATAGGGTCGATCCGCGGTACCGCTGCTCCAGGGGCGTATAAAGTTGCGCCTGGGCAATATTAGGCCGAAGCTGATCCGGGCGTATCGACCGGATCAGGCTTTAAGGCCAGACCCAGGGTGGAGGCCGCCCGGCATTGGGACTTGCGAGCTCTTTAAGGGGAGCTAAAAGCTTCGTCAGGATAAGACCCCCCCCCCCCGAAAGTCGGCGATGAACTCTAGGTACCCAAACCTCATCTCCTGATCGGGGGCAAAACTTCCGACCTGGCCAAGGTGGCCGAGTGGATCAACGTGCAGCATGATGCTGCCGAACGCGAAGATCTGTCCAAGGACGAAAACATTCCTGTTAAAGATGTCACTGCTGATGATTAGGCAAGCCATTGATCCTTCGACAATCCCACAGTGGAACTCTCAATGAAAGCACCAATGTCTGTGTCAAAACCGGCGGATCTCGGGTAGGGAGTCGCGAGCTGTGGATCTTGGATCAATGGGGAACATGAAACACATGGACATTATTTACCCAGGTTCGGGCCCTCTCGATGAGTTAAAACCCTACGTCCTGCTTGATTATATTGATGTGTGCAATGATTACATAGTCGATCTACCACGAGATCAGATGAACTAAACCCTGGATGAGTGGGATGATGGATCCGCCCCTCTACGGACTAAACCCTCCGGTTTATATAGACACCAGGGGTACCTACGGTTACACATGGTCAGTTGCCATCAGGGAATAAACATGCCGATTCTACCATCTTGACTTGGAGGGCACACCAAGGCACCGGAGGTTTCCTTCCGCAACACGGAGTTGCCCTATAGCTCGGGCTTCCAGTAATAGTCACAGGGCGGCCCACCTATCCGGCCCATAAGAGATAGACCGGCGGCCCGAGGACCCCTTAGTCCCGGACTCCCTTAGCAAGCTTCCTCCATCCACCCGTCCAGTCAGCCGCATCCGCTCGAGCGCACGGGCACCGCGTCTTCGCCCGCCCGCCGCGAACTGCCGGCTCCACAGGCCGCGCTGCTCATGGTGCGTCAGAAACTGTGCTACTGCCCGACCGCGGGCGGCTACGATGCCTGGCTCGCGTGCATCACCGAGCTCGTCAACACCGTCGGAGATGCCTCTATGCCTTCTCACCCTCTGATGCCCCCGTCGTTGCGTGGCGCGCAGGCAGAGCATGGCGATCCTCCTCCAACTCCTCCGGACGGCGACGACGCGACACCTCGCTGCCGCGCACACTAGCCGCAGCCGTCCAAGGGCGCGTCCTTGCCCAACCATGCCGGCACCAGCTGTCAGATCATCCAGTGCGTGCAGCTAGACGCGCGCGTCCTTCTCGAGAGGTAGCATGACCGCCAGAACCGCACCATCTAGGAAATGCATTGGCCGGGCACCAGAACCAGGCCGCTCTCGCCGGTGGAGTCGCCACCGTCTGTGGGGGCTGCCTTGCCTTCACTTCCGAGCTGCGCCGCGTGGTCTGGCCTTTCAAGTGGAAGCCCGAGCTGCTTCCTCGCGATGACGAGACCTCCAACCCCATGGAGTTCCTGCAACTCTACACCACGGGCATCCAGGCTGCGGGTGGCGATGACAAGTGCATGGCGAACTGGCTTCCCATGGCCCTCAAGGACAATGCGCGCTCGTGGCTGATGAACCTCCACGAGAACTCTATCTCCTCATGGTCCGAGCTATGGACGCAGTTCATCGCCAACTTCAAGGGCACGTATGAGCACCCCTCACGCTCAACGATTTGCGCGCAGTGCGCCAGCGCCCTGTAGAGACCCGACGCAAGTACATCCAACACTTCAGCCAAGTGCGCAACAAAATCCCATGCGCGTCCGCCACCGCCATCATCTCAACGTTCTCCTGAGGCATCACGGACGTCAGGATGCTCAAGAAGCTCTCCATCAACGACGAGCTCGACACTGTGGTCGTACTATTCGATCTTGCCGACAAGTCCGTCAAGGCTGAAGAGGGCCGCCTTTTCGCCGACAACGACCCTGACATGGCGCCGCACATTGCCAAGTCCAAGGCCAAGGACACCAACCGCAAAGGCCCTGTCGTGCTTGCAGTGGAGCCTGAGCAGAAATGTGAGCGCGATCGCGACGAGCCCGCATGCAAGAACGACAGTTGTCCCTTCTGTGCTTTCCATAACATGCACTCCCATCACACCGAGGACAACCACAAGCTCAAGATGCTCCAGCATGACTGCTAGGTCAGGCGCAACGATCGCAACAATCGTGATGCGGGCCGCAGCGGCGGCTACTGGAACGACGGCAACAACAATGACTGCAATGACAAAAACAACTACAGGTTGGGCTGGCGGAACCAGCCTCAGCAGGCCAACCCTCCTCAAGCCAACGCTACCCTACCGCGCACCGGTAGGAACAACTTGCCTGACGAAGACGCTAGGGGCTACCAGGAGCCTCGTGAGGTGGCATGCATCCTTGGCGGAGCCCAGGCTCCCCCATCCAACCGCCACTTCAAGGAATTCTCCCGCGAGGTTAATGCTGCCTTCCGGGAGCCAAGGTCACCAAGCCCCTCATGTGGTCTCAGTTCCTGATCTCCTTCGACTGCAACGACCACCCCAAGTCCACAAGGGCTGTGGGGACGATCCCTCTGTTGTGCACACCCAGCATCAACAACGTCGCCGTCACCAAGACGCTCACCAATGGCGGCGTAGGCCTCAATATGCTCTCTGTGGATACCTTCGAGGTGCTTCAAGTGCCCTACGAGCATCTGATGCCGAGAAGGCCCTTCTCAGGTGTGACTGATGGCTCCACCCTGCCTCTGGGCAAGTGTGCCTTCCTGTCACCTTCGGAAATCGCAAGAACTATCGTGCCGAGCTCATTAACTTCGACGTGGCGCACATTGGCCTACCCTACAGCACCATCTTGGGCTATCCTACGCTCGCCAAGTTCATGGTAGTGGCTCACCACACCTACAACACCGTCAAGCTTTTGGGCTGCAGTGGCATCATTACCACCCGCTGTGATGAGAAGGACGCGGTGCGCACCCTCGATCACACCTACAAGGCTGCCGCCACCGCCCATCCTGCCGACGAGGACGACGTCGGGCCTGCCGAGCCCGCACCCATGAAGAAAAAGTCGATGTTCTCTCAGGCTCGTGCTGAGACGAAGAAAGTGTCGCTGTACGACATTGACTCCAGACCCACCGTCACCATCGGCAACGGTCTCTCTTCCAAATAGGAAGGTGAGATCATCATGTTCCTCCAGGCAAATGCTGATATGTTCGCCTGTACACCATCAGACATGCCCGGCGTGCCGAGGGAGGTGATCGATCACCACTTAGCCATGTGTCCCAACGCACGACCCATGAAGCAAAATGCACGGCGCCAAGCGCCAGAGAAACAAAAGTTCATCGTTCAAGAGACCAAGAAGCTGCAGGAGGCAGGCTTCATCAAGGAGGTAATCCACCCTGAGTGGGTTGCCAACCCCGTCGTGGTCCAGAAGCACAGCGGAGAGGGGCGGATGTGCATCGACTTCACTAACCTCAACAAGGCCTATCCCAAGGACCATTTTCCGCTGTTGCGCATGACAAGGATATGTACTTAGGGTAGGGTGCTAGGCCCGTCCTACATACCCCACCTAAGGACACCACATTGGAGGACTACAAGACTACGAGAGAGATTCCGACTGAACTAGCCATGGCGTATGAGTCACTCGGAATCCCCCCCTCCACTCGACGGCCAGCTCTCACTCGGAGGGGCCGCCAATCACTCGACCGCAGAAGACCAAGAGTCTCCCCAGGGAGGCCAACGGGCAGGTGTTACGCTCGCCGCCTTAACTGGCATTTATGGTATACGTTACCAGTAACGTCCCCCCTTTTATTACCTACAATCAAACCCCTAAATGCCAGACGTTTATGAGGGGCAGCGCACTCTATATAAGCCACCCCTCCCCACTGGCACAGGGGTTCGCAATCCTTTGTAAACACAACGCATGTATCACTCGACAGAGTAAGCTCCCCGGAGCACCTGAGACGTAGGGCTGTTATCACTTCCGAGTGAGGCCTGAACTCATACATCTGTGTGTACACCCTCGCCGTAGCTAGGACTCTGCCCTCTCCTTTCGTACCCCTACCATCTACTGTCAGGCACGTTCCCACGACAGTTGGCGCCCACCGTGGGGCCGGCGTCTAAGCGACTTCCGGCGAGGTTGCAGTTTTTCATCTTCACCATGTCTCCCGACGGCGGTTTGATCCTGGGCTATGAGATCCGTCTCGGTGCGTTCACCTTCATCGCCGACGACTCCGCATGGCTCCAGGAAGCCCCTCTCGACGTTGAGGCTCTCCCCGTCTGCGGGGTGACGCACTTCAGCGCGAGTTCATGTGGCATTCTCCTTCGTCAGCCGTCGACCCCGTACATGTCGGCTCCAGCGTCGTCCACTCTCCCCGCTGTTCGTCGCCGCAAGCGGTCCGGTCGTTCGCGGCTCCAGCGATGGGTGAGGCACGCGGCGGCGCGCCAGGCGTCGACTCCGCAGATCGCGGCTATCGAGCCCGCCGAGCCACTTCACGGCGCGTTCGACTCGGCATCAGATTCATCCGAGCTCCCTTCCGAGTGCGAGAGATGCGATCCTGCAGCAGAAGTTTTCATGGCGGGTTCTCATCAGAGCCCACCCGGCTATGGCCGTGGCGGCCGCGAGCGTGGCGGCCCGTCGAATGATCAGCAGCGCAGGGATGAGGAGGTCCTCCAAACCCCCATCGTCGGCACGACCGCAGAAGCCCAGGCTCTGGAGGCTGCGCGTCTCGCCACCTTGGCAGAGCGCACGCGCCTCGAGGAGATGCAGAGGTCACTCGACGAGCGCACTCGACAGCGCCGCGAGCGTCAGTTGTTCCCTCCAGTCGACGACAATCGTCAGGTATACCGTACTCCGATCCAGAATGTTGTAGCGGCGACTAGGATTGCAGATTCTATATAGCCGTCCGATTCAGAGGCCGGCAGAGGACTCGAGCAGATCCGAACCCTGCTTGGGGCGGCTCGACAGCAGAACTCCGCTGTCTCTCAGTCGCGCAACAAGATTCACAACAAATCAGTTAGAGCAGACACAGTCCAATCGGCCCACAGTCCAGGGTCACCTCAGCGTCGCAGAGGCAGAGATTACCGCAACGATCAGTACAGAGATCAGAGGCAAGATCAGTTAGCTCCTCGGCATCACCGTGATGACCACCGTCGAGTGCCTACTCCTCCGCGGAGTGGTCCATACGTGCCCCGGCACTATGATGACAGGCGCCCGTACGGTGATGAGCGGGACCCTGGGTTTGACGCGAGATCCGTTCTCGTTCAGAACCGGGTCGACAGAGGCAGATACAACAGAGGTGGCTATGACAGAGATTTTCCGAGTGGCAGTGGTACAACTGTTTCTGGTCCAGAGTGTTTCAGCAGAGCCATCCGATCTGCTGAGATCCCCCCAACTTCAGGTTGGCGGCTGGGATTAGCAAGTTCACTGGCGAGTCGAAGCCGGAAACATGGCTAGACGATTACCGAGTGGCTGTTTAGATCGGCGGAGGCAACGACAACGTGGCTATGAAGCATCTGCCCCTGATGTTGGATGGTCCGGCCCGGGCGTGGCTGAATCAGTTGGCTCCTTCTAGCATCTATTGCTGGGAGGATCTTGCCCGAGTGTTTGTCAAGACCTTCGAAGGCACCTGCAAGCGCCCTGCCGGTTTGCTCGAGTTGCAGCACTGTGTCCAGAAGCCGAATGAGACCTTGAGGGATTACATTCAGCGGTGGACCACTCTTCATCACACGGTGGAAGGTGTTTCCGAGCACCAGGCTGTTTGCGCCTTCAAGGCCGGAGTCAGATACAGAGAGCTCTATTTGAAGTTTGGTCGGACAGGAGATATGTCCCTGAGCAAGATGATGGAGATTTCCACCCGATACGCCAACGGCGAGGAGGAGGATCGCCTCCGCAGTGGCAAGGGTAAAGCAGTCGACAGTAATCCCGGCGGCGGAAATTCCAGTCGGAAGCAAAAGCGTAAAGCTGACGGCTCTGTCCAGGCAGAAGTAGCCGCTCTGGCGGCGAAAGGGAAAGTGAAGCCAAAGGGGCAGTTTGTTCAGAAGAAGTCCAAGAACCAGTCGACAGATGTCCTGGATATGCCATGTCCCATTCACTCACGGAAGGATGAAGAAGGCAACTTGATCCTGTCAAAGCATACCACTCGACAGTGCCGATTGCTGATCCAAGGGTTCAAGGGAGAGCAGTCGAGTGACAAAGATCCTGAGAAAGAAGAGGACGAAGATAAAGAAGACTTTCCTGAGATCAATGCCACATTGGTGATTTTTGCCGATGTAGAAAGCAAGAGTCGATTGAAGGTCATCAACAGGGAGGTCAACATGGCTGCTCCAGCTACCCCCGAGTACCTCAAGTGGTCCCAGACAGCTATCACCTTCGATCAGTCGGACCATCCCGCTCATGTCCCTAGCCCAGGTCGACAGGCGCTGGTGGTGGATCCGGTGGTAGGGGGCACTCGGCTCCGCAAAGTTCTCATGGATGGAGGAAGTGGCCTGAATATTCTGTACGCTGATACCCTCAAAGGGATGGGCATTCCGATGTCCAGGCTCAGCGAAAGCAATATGCAATTCCACGGGGTCATCCCTGGGAAGAAGGCCAAGTCACCCGGACAGATTGCGCTGGATGTGGTGTTCGGCACTAACAAGAACTTTCGCAAAGAGAAGCTGACATTTGAGGTTGTAGACTTCAAGAGTGCATATCATGCCATCCTTGGCCGTCCAGCGTATGCACGTTTCATGGCCTGCCCGTGTTACGTGTATCTCAAGCTGAAGATGCCCGGGCCCAAGGGTGTGATCACAGTCACAGGCAATCGATAGAGGGCTGAGGAGTGCCTCCAACAGGGCTCCAAGATCGCCGACATGCAGATGGCTGTAGTCGAGTTAGAAGAGTACAAGAAGACTGCTGATCCAGCTGATCTGTTGCGTTCCAAGAAGCCCACCACCGAGTCAGCTTTTCAGTCGGCAGGAGACTTGAAGCAAGTGCACATTCACCCGACAGATCCTACTGCTACTCCGACCAACATCTCAATCACATTCGACAGCAAATAGGAAGCCGAGCTCATCCAGTTCCTCCGTGAGAACTGGGACATCTTTGCATGGAAGCCCGCTGACATGCCTGGTGTACCCAGGGGACTGGCTGAGCACCGTCTGAGAGTTGATCCGAAGGCCAAGCCTGTAAAAGAACACTTGCGCCGGTCGGCAACAGAGAAGCGGAAGGCAATCGGCGAGGAGGTGGCTCGACTCTTGGAGGCCAAGTTCATTCGCGAGGTCTACCACTCCGAGTGGCTTGCGAATGTCGTCATGGTCCCCAAGAAGGACAAGTCGCTCCGAATGTGTATAGACTTCAAGCATATCAATCGGGCCTGCCCGAAAGATCATTTCCCGCTCCCCCGCATCGACTAGATTGTGGACTTGACTGCGGGGTGCGAGCGTTTGTCTTTTCTCGATGCATACTCTGGCTACCATCAGATCCGTCTGTTTGGTCCAGATGAAATAAAAACGGCCTTCATCACCCCTTTCGGGTGTTTCTGTTACATCACCATGCCGTTTGGTCTGAAGAATGCTGGCGCTACTTTCATGCGCATGATTCAGAAGTGTCTCCTCGACCAGATCAGTCGGAAAGTCGAGGCCTACATGGATGATATCGTAGTCAAGTCTCGCAAAGGTTCCGACCTGCTGACTGACTTGGCGGAAACATTCGCCAACTTAAGAAGATATGATCTCAAGCTGAATCCAACCAAGTGTACTTTTGGAGTTCCGGGTGGAAAGTTACTCGGTTATCTCGTTTCCGAACGAGGAATCGACATCAACCCCGAGAACATCGGTGCCATCGTCCGAATGAAACGCCCCGAGTGTATTCACGATGTCTAGAAGCTTACTGGTTGCCTGGCAGCGCTGAGCAGATTCATTTCTCATCTCGGAGAGAAGGCACTCCCTTTGTACCGGCTGATGAAGAAATCCGATACGTTCGAGTGGAATTCAGAGGCAGAAGCAGCGTTTGTCCAGCTCAAATCCCTGCTCTCCACCCAGCCGGTGCTTGCCGCTCCACACAGCAAAGAACCCCTGCTCCTGTACATTGCAGCCACCAATCAGGTCGTCAGTACAGTTCTTACTGTCGAGCGAGAAGAAGAGGGCAAGGCCTACAAAGTCCAGCGCCCAGTTTATTACATCTCTGAAGTGTTGACTCCTTCTAAGCAAAGGTACCCACATTACCAGAAGCTTGTCTATGGTATATATCTATCAGCGAAGAAAGTGGCGCACTATTTTCAAGATCACTCAGTCTCAGTCGTC
The DNA here is from genome assembly GCA_039707655.1 of Elymus sibiricus. Taxonomy (NCBI): domain Eukaryota; kingdom Viridiplantae; phylum Streptophyta; class Magnoliopsida; order Poales; family Poaceae; genus Elymus; species Elymus sibiricus. Next base: position 131,832,354 of record CM077663.1, read on the forward strand.
AGTGATGCGCCTTTGAATGAAATCCTCAACAATCGAGACGCGACTGGTCGAGTGGCCAAATGGGCCATTGAACTTCTTTATTTTGATATCAAGTTTGAAGCGAAGAAAGCCATTAAATCTCAAGCACTTGTTGACTTCATGGCCGAGTGGATAGAACAGCAGCATCCAGTCCGGATCCACTCGGAACACTGGACCATGTTCTTTGACGGCTCGAAGATGCTGAACGGTTCTGGTGCTGGTGTGGTATTGGTGTCTCCCAAGGGCGATAAACTCAGCTATGTCCTCCAGATTCACTTTGATTCCTCCAATAATGAAGCTGAGTACGAAGCACTCCTTTACGGGTTGCGTATGGCCATCTCGCTCGGCGTCCGTCGCCTGATGGTATACGGTGACTCGGATTTGGTGGTCAATCAAGTGATGAAGGAGTGGGATGTCAGAAACCCCGCCATGACCGGATATTGCAATGCAGTAAGAAAGCTTGAGAAGAAGTTTGAGGGTTTGGAACTCCATCACGTTCCCCGAGTGAAGAATCAGGCAGCTGACGAACTGGCAAAAATCGGTTCCACTCGGAAGCCTGTGCCCAGCAATGTGTTCCTGGAGCATTTGCACTCTCCTTCGGTACAAGAGGACCCCTTCACCGAAGAGCCCCCGCAGCCTATAAGCGCCTCCAATCCGACTGAAGTTGATGTCCCAGCAGTCATAGATCTGGTCAGTGAGATTCTGGTGATAACTCCCGATTGGACGGTGCCCTACATCGCGTACATCCTCAGGCGAGAACTTCCAGAAGACGAAGTTGAAGCTCGACAGATTGTCCGCAGATCCAAAGCTTTCACTGTTATGAATGGGCAGCTCTACAGAGAGAGCGTAACCGGCGTGGCTCAGCGATGCATTTCTCCCGAAGAAGGTCGACTGATTCTGGAGGAAATTCACTCGGGAACTTGCGGCCATCATGCGTCCTCTCGGACGATTGTTGCCAAGGCCTACCGAGCTGGTTTCTTCTGGCCACGCGCCAATGAGATGGCTAAGGATATTGTGCAGCACTGTGAAGGATGCCAATTCTATGCAAACTTGTCGCACAAGCCTGCGTCTGCCTTGAAGACCATCCCACTCGTCTGGCCGTTCGCTATATGGGGATTGGATATGATCGGACCTCTCCGGACGGGCCAGAGTGGTTTCACGCACCTTCTGGTAGCAGTCGACAAGTTCACTAAATGGATTGAGGCCAAGCCTATCAGGAAGCTGAATTCTCGCACAGCCATCAAATTCATGAGGGAAATAATATTCAGATACGGAGTTCCCCATAGTATCATCACGGACAATGGTTCTAATTTTGATTCGGAAGAGTTCAGAGCCTTTTGCTCGTCTCAAGGCACTCGGGTGGATTACGCATCCGTTGCGCACCCCCAGTCAAACGGTCAGGCCGAGCGAGCAAATGGCCTTATCATTCAAGGGTTGAAGCCTCGACTCATGCGCGAACTCGATCACGCAGCTGGAGCTTGGGTTACAGAATTACCGTCTGTTCTGTGGGGCTTGAGGACAACTCTAAATCGGTCAACTGATCGCACTCCTTTCTTCATGGTGTATGGGGCTGAAGCTGTCCTGCCGAGTGATGTTCTTCACAATTCTCCTCGGGTGGACCTTTACTCGGAGGTTGAAGCTGAGCAAGCACGCCAGGATGCCGTGGATCTCCTTGAAGAAGAGCGGGAAATGGCTTTGATCCGGTCGACTGCATACCAGCAAGATCTGCGTCGCTTTCATGCAAGGCACGTCAGGAGTCGGACCTTCCACGAAGGTGACCTCGTGCTCCGAGTGGATCAGCAGCGGCCTCACAAGCTAGCCCCCGCGTGGGAAGGCCCTTTCGTCGTCACCAAGGTGCTGAACAATGGAGCCTACCACCTCTTCAATCTCAAGAAGAACGCTGACGAGCCACGGGCCTGGAACGCGGATCTGCTTCGTCGGTTCTACACCTGAAGGTTGTTCTGTCTGATGTAATAAGAGTAAACTGTTTTGATTATCAAGGATACGACTCCTGCAATCTTTTGTCGATTCTGATCGCACAATTCTGAGTTCAAGAATACTCCGAGTGCGAGCGATTTTCCACTCGGGGGGCTTAGCCGCGATTCCGCATCGCCTAAGTTTAAATCTACTCCGAGTGATGGGCGATCCTCTCACTCGGGGGCTTAGCTGCGACTCCGTGTCGCCTAAGTTCAGAAGCTCATCGAGTGAATAGCATCACTCGAAAGCTTAGCCGCGGTTCCGCATCGCCTAAGTTTAAATCTACTCCGAGTGATGGGCGATCCTCACACTCGGGGGCTTAGCTGCGACTCCGTGTCGCCTAAGTTCAGAACCTCGTCGGGTGAATAGCATCGCATTCACTCGAGAGCTTGGCTGCGAATCCACTTCGCCCAAGTTAAAACACTACTCCGAGTGACGAGCGATCCTCTCACTCGGGGGCTTGGCTGCGAATCCGCTTCGCCCAAGTTAAATCGTACTCCGAGTGACGAGCGATCCTCTCACTCGGGGGCTTGGCTGCGAATCCGCTTCGCCCAAGTTAAAACGTTACTCCGAGTGATGAGCGATCCTCTCACTCGGGGGCTTGGCTGCGAATCCGCTTCGCCCAAGTTAAAACTCTACTCCGAGTGATGAACGATCCTCACACTCGGCGGCTTGGCTGCGAATCCGCTTCGCCTAAGTTATAAACATACTCCGAGTGACGAGCGATCCTCTCACTCGGGGGCTTGGCTGCGAATCCGCTTCGCCCAAGTTAAAACGCTACTCCGAGTGATGAGCGATCCTCTCACTCGGGGGCTTGGTTGCGAATCCGCTTCGCCCAAGTTAAAACGCTACTCCGAGTGATGAGCGATCCTCACACTCGGGGGCTTAGCCGTGATTCGGCATCACCTAAGTTATAAACTACTCCGAGTGACGAGCAATCCTCTCACTCGGAGGCTATCTGCGAACCAGTCTTCGCCTAAGTTCTGATACTCACTCCCGAATGACGAGCGGTCCTCTCACTCGGGGGGCTTAGCTGCGAGTCAGTCCTCGCCTAAGTCCGAAATCAATCAAACAAATTTAAGACCCCTGCCGATGTCGCCGCCACTCGACAGCGGTCTCGGGGACTACACCCAGTGGGTGCACTCCGCGTGCCCCCACTGGACCAGAAACCACTCGACAAGACCTGATCTACTCGAGAGGAAATCAAGCAAAGGACTGAAAAGCAAATTCAGATAAATCCAGAGTATTCAGCATGGATAAAAGTTGCCCATGCAAATGACGAAAGTACTCGGGCCCAAGACCCGAAAGAAGTTTTAATGATACACCACCACTCGGCATACCGAGGCAAATTAAAGTTTTTGATCACCAGCAAAGTTTTTTCAAGCTCCAGTGGGACTTGCAGGCTCGACGAAGGTGTCCAGGTCGATCCCGTCAGCGATCCGAGTGGCCGCTTCGATGAAGGTCTCCATGAAGTCCTGGAACTGGAGCTTCTTTGTGTTGGCCACCTGAAGTGCTTTCAGTTTGTCCTCCTTGACCTCCTTGCAATGGACCCTGACGAGTGAGAGCGCTATGTCAGCTCCGCAGCGTGCAGCAGATTTCTTCCATGCCTGCACTCGACCAGGGAGCTCGTCAAGCCGAGTCATCATTGACTCGAGGTCAGCCTGAAGTGAGTCTTCCGGCCACAACTCCTTGTCGACCTTCTCCATTGCACCTCGCAGTCGAGCGACGTACTCCCGGACGCCTGCGACTCGAGCTTCAAGCCGGAACATGTTCATAGCCACAGCATCTCCGACAGGTGACTTGGAAGGGTCCAGATTGGGCTCGACCGCCTCGGTCTCCTTCTCGAAGTCCTTGCAGAATTCTACATGAAGAAGATGGAAAGAATTAGTCATGATACTGTTCCCTGAAAATCAACGGAATTCACTCGACTGGATGAAGTTGGGATTAACGGAATTCACTCGACTGGAGAAAATTACCTTCAAGCAAAACATACATCTTCTGGGCGTAATCCCCCAGATAGGTCTCCAAGCCCTTTGCTCTCTTGGTTGCATGGTCAAGCCTTTTGCTCCAGTCAGCTCGCTCCTGCTTCAGCTTCGTGTTCTCTTCCTCAAGCTTGCTGGCCGCGGCGAGCTTCTTCTCGGCAGCTTCAGTCTTCTCCCTCGCCGTCTTCTGAGCATTGGCGAGTGATCTGTCTTTGTCCTCCAGCGCCTTCTTCATGATATCTAAAGAAATAGCATTGTTGAGTCGCGCTCGGAGTCGACGGTTTTCAGCACGCACGTCTGCTCGAGTGGAGTCACTCGGTTCAAAGATAGAAGAAACAAATAATGAAGTACTCGATCAACAAAGTTTACCTCCTGAAGCCTTCAGATCAGCTTGCGCACGCTCCAGGTCTCTCCTCGCCAGTTCCAAGTCGAGCTGAAGCTGAGTCTTCTCCTTCTCCAAGTCAGTGTATCGAGTACCGAGCTCGCAGGCCTTCTGAGATCAACGACAAAAACAATTCAGTGGACAGAAATATGGGCTTCGAGTCCAAGTTCTAAGACTCCCGCCGACTGCCCGCAGTCGACGGTAGTCTCGGGGACTACACCCAGTGGGTGCACTCAGCGTGCCCCCACCGGAACGGTATCCACTCGGAACGGTCCGCCCGATCCGAGTGACGGCCAAACATAAAAAAAAACAAGGCAAAAGTTCTAAGACTCCCGCCGACTGCCCACAGTCGACGGCAGTCTCGGGGACTACACCCAGTGGGTGCACTCAGCATGCCCCCACCGGAACGGTATCCACTCGGAACGGTCCGCCCGATCCGAGTGACGGCCGAACAAAAAAAAAGATTGTCCACTCGACCAGGTCAGCCCTAGCCGAGTGCGTGACAAGCGATTACCAGTCGACAGACAGAAAACTCCCAGCGGGTGCAGAAGTCAAGTCATGGTAGACGGAAAGCGACACAATAAAAAAGCGCACTTACAAGTGCACTTACTTGGACGTTCGCCCGAAGCGCTGAGCTAGCGTCGTAAGCCAGCTTGCTGGCCTCGTACGCCTCCTTCGTACGCCACATCATATGTTCGGCCTGCATCATCGCCTCCTTAGCAGCTCCAGTCTGATCTTCTAGAACACGGTGCCGAGAGAAGATGGTCTATGAAGGGAGCGGCGATGTAGTCGGAAGGATTGGCGCTTGCGAGGCTGGCGCTTGGGAGACAGGCGCTTGTGGCGGACTGGCGAGCTCCACGGCCATCTGGGTCGGTGCTGTAATCGGTTCAGTCGGAGACGGGGCTGCGGGGTCGGTATCCATTGGCTCTGCATGTCACCAGTCGACATATCACATGACTGTCGAATGGTTTGAGAAGAATGTCAAATGGCAATATGCCATACCTTGGCGAGAAGTAGCTGCGTCCGGCGTGTCCTTCTCCGCGCTTTCCTCTCCTCGCCCCGGCGATGTCACCGAGGTAGCGGCCCTGACGATCAAGATCCACTCGGTCAGCAAAAATATGAAGTTCAGCAACAAGTTAAGCGAAGAGCAAGGATACTTACGTTGAAGCAATCGGCACGTCAACCTTGATTCTGGGGAGAGCCTTCTGGGGCTTGGTGGTGGTGACCTTGGGCTGCTTGGCAACCTTTTCAATCGGCTCTGGCATCGACGTCCGACTGCGCTTGGAGCTCCTGGTGGTCGACCCCCCGGCCCGACCCCGGTCGAGTGTTGGGTCGTGACGCTGCTTGGAACGCCCTTCAGTACGCGGAGGAGACACGACTTCAACTTCATCGCTCCCCGATGAGTTGTCACCGTTGCCTTCGCTGTCCTCGGCGTAGCTGATGCTGTCACTGTCGCTCTCGCTCCCCGCTCCTTCAAGGTTCTGACCGCCATTCGGCACGGGTGAATACATTTTCGTGAGCTCCTGCAAAGATTCAAGTCAGTCAGCTGAAGACATATTCACTCGACAAGATACAAAAGCAATCGACAATGACATGACTCATCACATTCGGCGGGTTCGCAGCTGAGAAAGGCGATACTCTTTTGGAACCTCGGGGGTTGTCTCGCGCACCAGTGATGCCGCGCAGCCATAGCGTGATGGTTTCCTCTGAGACATCTTTCGGGTGGGTACGAGTGGTATCGTCGACTCCTGAGTAATGCCACATCGGATGGTCCCGCGCCTGGAGCGGCTGGATCCGTCGATCCAGGAACACCTCCAACAGATCCAAGCCGGTCACTCCATCACGAATCAGATTCACAACACTGTTCATCAAGATCCCCACATTGGCCTTCTCTTCCTCGGCCACGGTCAGAGATGGGGGCGCAGTGGGCGATCCAGCGTGAAGGGAGGAAGGCCGGTCGACATGTTTGGGGACGCGACGTCGTGGCAGTAGAACCAGGTCGACTGCCAGCCCCGCACCGACTCCGGAAGGGTGAGCGCTGGGAATGCACTCCCCGTCCTCTTCTGAAGACCCAAACCCCCGCATAGCTGGATGACGTTGGTCCTATTATCACTAGCGTGGGCCTTCTTTACCGACTGAGATCGGATGGTAAAGATGTGCTTGAACAGACCCCAGTGGGCGGGACAACCCAAGAAACACTCACACATCGTCATGAACGCAGCGAGATACGCAATTGCGTTGGGAGGAAAATGATGCAACTGAGCCCCGAAGAAATTCAGAAAACCGCGGAAGAAGGGATGCGGGGGCAGAGCAAAACCTCTCTCCAAATGGGTGGTCAGGAGGACCCGCTCGCCCTCGCGCGGCTCCGGCTCCGCTTCCGTCCCCGGCAACCTCCACGACCCGGCCGCAACCAGGCCGTCAGCGACGAGCTTCTCCACGTCCAACGCCGTCACGGTTGACGGCAGGAAATCGCCCTGCATCCATCCGGGTGGCGCTGCGGCCCGGGCGCTCGAGGGCTTCTTCCCCTTCGTCGTCTTCTTGGGCGCCATTGTCGCAGCGGCGAGCGGATTCGATCTGAGCAGCATGGCGGCGGAGCAGAAGAAGCGGAGGAGACGAGGGGAAAATGAGCGCACTGTCGCAAATTCCCCTCCCCTCTCGTTTTTATGTCCGTCGACCCGAGTCACTGACTCGTGGGCCCGCCAAATCCCTGTGTATCCTACTAACGGAGGAGCCGCGATATGTGGCGATAAAGGTGGCGCGAGGATCGAGGAGCCACTTCCCCGTCGGTTGCGTCATCCCTGCTCGGCGCGCGTTCCCCAAAATTTCGAATCCCGCGAAATCCGGGCCGGACAGAGCGTCCTGTCACATCTGAAGATCCTGTTGACCATTCGGACTCGAACCTGCATCTAAAGAAATGACAAGCTGAATAGATCAAGGCAGGCGTTGGAAGGCCCAGTCGTCACAGGTATCGGAAAGATCTCGAAGCTCATTCAGAACGCTGAGTTCGACAGAACCTGCACTGCACCTTCTCCACTCGAGCCCTGATCCATTTGGGGGCTAATGACGAGGATATGTACTTAGGGTAGGGTGCTAGGCCCGTCCTACATACCCCACCTAAGGACACCACATTGGAGGACTACAAGACTACGAGAGAGATTCCGACTGAACTAGCCATGGCGTATGAGTCACTCGGAATCCCCCCCTCCACTCGACGGTCAGCTCTCACTCGGAGGGGCCGCCAATCACTCGACCGCAGAAGACCAAGAGTCTCCCCAGGGAGGCCAACGGGCAGGCGTTACGCTCGCTGCCTTAACTAGGATTTATTGTATACGTTACCAGTAACGTCCCCCGCTTTTATTACCTACAATCAAACCCCTAAATGCCAGACGTTAATGAGGGGCAGCGCACTCTGTATAAGCCACCCCTCCCCACTGGCACAGGGGTTCGCAATCCTTTGTAAACACAACGCACGTATCACTCGACAGAGTAAGCTCCCCGGAGCACCTGAGACGTAGGGCTGTTATCACTTCCGAGTGAGGCCTGAACTCATACATCTGTGTGTACACCCTCGTCGTAGCTAGGACTCTGCCCTCTCCTTTCGTACCCCTACCATCTACTGTCAGGCACGTTCCCACGACAGCGCATCGACCAAATCGTGGACTCCACCGCTGGGTGTGATCTATTCTGCATCCTGGACGCCTTCTCAGGGTACCACCAGATCAAAATGGCAAAGCAGGATGAAGAGAAGACAGCCTTCCTCACCCCCTGCGGAGTGTACTGCTACATCTTCCTACCTTTCGGCCTGAAGAGTGGAGGAGCCACCTTCCAGAGGCTGATGCACAAAGGCCTGGGGCCTCAGATGGGAAGGAATACAGAGGCTTACGTTGACGACATCATCATCAAGACCCGCGCAGCGAGCTCCCTCATCAAGGACCTCGAGGAAACCTTCGCCAACCTGCATAAGATGAACCTCAAGCTCAATCCCACCAAGTGCATCTTTGGAGTCCCCTCAGGCAAGCTTCTTGGCTTCCTGGTCTCCCACCGCGGCATTGAGGCCAACCCTGAGAAGATCTGGGCCATCGAGAAGATGTGTTCTCCCCGCAACATCAAGGAAATGCAGCGCCTCTCAGGATGCATGGAGCTGATGAAGAGGTCAGGCCCCTTCAAGTGGACTCCAGAAGCTGACATAGCCTTCGAGGACCTCAAGAGGTACTTAACGAGCCCTCCCGTCCTGGTGGCCCCGTGTCCTCACGAGCCCCTGCTCTTGTACTTGGCAGCCAGCCCCCCAGATGGCCAACGCGGCCCTCGTGGTGGAAAGGGAAGACCAGGTCCCCGCCAAGAAGCAGCTCACCGCGCCAACACCTGCCGAGGCCTAGTCAGCGCCTGTCGAGGTCGCATTCGAGCCGGCCAAGGCTGCACCAGCGCCTGTCGAGCTCCCTCCCCGGAAGCCCTTGGCGAGCTACCAGACGAGCCTCCCGGAGAGCAAGCTGCTGCCTCTTTGACAACGCGCCTCATCGAGCGCCATGTCTACTTCGTCACCTCAGTGTCACGGGATGCGCACGAGCGGTACCCCATGCAACAGAAGCTCCTCCTCTCTCTCCTCATCGCCTCTAGGAAGTTGAGCCACTACTTCTAGGGCCACCCCATCAAGGTGGTCACATCTTACCCTCTTGAGCAGGTCCTGCGCAACCCCAACGCCACCGGCCGCATCGCCGAGTGGAACATCGAGATGTACCCTTCGAGCCAGAATTCCTCACCACAAGGACGATCAAGGGCACGACCCTGGTGGACTTCACTGCGGAGTGGACGGACCTACACCAAGAGGAGCCTCACGAGAATGAATTCCTCCAACATGGCATGGGGGCTGGCGTTGTGCTCACCTCGCCGACAAGAGACAAGCTCTACTACGCCGTACAATTCTGCTTCAAGCATGACGACAAGGTCTCCAACAACATTGTGGAGTATGAGGGCCTCATCGCTGGCCTCAAGGCTGCCTACGCTCGGGGCATCAAGCACATCCTCATCAAGGGAGATTCACAGCTCGTCATCAACTTCTCCAACAAGAGCTACAAACCCAAGGACGGGCACATGGATGCATACCTAGAGGATGTGGGGACCCCGACTCATAAGTCGTGATCACCGAATGCACGTGTACAGTGATCCCAGAGATCAATGCTCACTGAACACACATAAGCTAGATAATAAAGAGTCTTACATCCATACATACCGTCTTACACAAATGAAGACCATCAAGGTCAAGTCTTACATAGATAGGGCCATGAAGGCCAAATAACAAACTTAAACTCGCAGCGGAAATCTTGAAAGATAGCGTAGACCCATGCCATCTGCCTTAACCCTACATGCATTGTTACTGGGAAGCGTCCTAGTTCGCATGTTCATCACCAATGAATTCTTCACCATATTCCTGCTCTTCCATGCTTGCCCAATTAAATAACCAATGGCAAGCCAATCAGTACTTTGAATGTACTCGCAAGCAACCCATGTTTTCGAACAAGGTATAACAATGCATGATATAGCACTAAGTAGGTAAGTTTTGCAGAAAGCTAATTTTGAGTGCAATGACATGTCCTATCAACTTGTAAGCATGCATCAAATGGATACAAGAATCCATATGAACAGGTTACATATATCAATATAAACAAGGTTTGAACATCTCATGTTCAATCATCACGTCAAGTCATCCGACTTGACCCAAGTACCATCTTTGTCTCACACACCCAGACACGCCAAGTTATTGTAAACAATGGACATAGACCAAGAGCGGTCATCCAACTATCCTTGACCGTGGACACATCTATTCGAATAGTTTTACACTCTGTAGAGGTTGCACACTACACACAAGACTCGGGAAACTTTTGTGTCAAGCCACGACTCACGGTATTGTACATACCCGAGGCAAGTACCCGAACAATGCTTGTCTCCTGGCGATACTAACAAAGAGTCCACTCGTTGGCACACAACCCGCATGATGTACATCACAAGTATCATCCATGAAGGGGCCAACGGTGTGCCCGGTGTCTGTAAAAACAGCCCATGATCGTCCTTTCCGGCATGACCCCCTATCGAGAGTGACTACGTCACTCCCGCCACTAGTATTACAGGCTCTCTACTAGTACCCAGCAAAGTAATCAACAAAGCCCCGTCCCATAAGAGGTATCATGGTTTTACATGTAAGGTTGGAGTAACGGTCGCAACTTGCACCAATCCATTTTTGAAAAACAACGCACTTACTTGCTCTGGCACACCACTTCTTTATCATGTGGTTACCTAGCTCAACATCACCTTCCTCGGGCATTAGTGGCACCCGACGGGGTTTTCGAAAAGTCTCTGAAAACACTTTCGTTTCAATCACCATGCATAATCCCGTACCACTTTGCGTAGCAACTACTTAGCAACCTATCTACTCCCCACCCACACAACTCTAAGTAGGAGGCAGAGTCATGTCATGCAAGTATCAACGGTAAAAGTATCGGAGGCAACCCATAACGGTGGTCACCATAGCATCATGATTAACATAACAAAATGAAGTGCTATATGCCATGCAATAAAGTGGTTTCTTAAACATGGTCAAAGGGCTGCTTGCCTGACTCAACAAAGTCCTCGGGGTCTTCAAAGTTTTCTGGTCCAACTCCCTCATCAACAACGCAATCTATCGTCGCAATATTAACGGGCAAAAATAAGAGCACGGCAAAAACAAAGAAAATAAGTGACTCCTAAAAATGTCAAACCACTTTTGTAAAATACTAGGATGAAAACTAGGAATACTTAAAATACTAGATTCTGGTTTTGAAGTTTAAAAAGTGGTAAAAATGATTTTAACAGTAGTTTTAATTAACTAAAACAAGGTTTTAAAATAGACCAGTACCTAAAATATTTTCAAGAAGTTGCACAAGTGGCATCATTAAATAGTACACAATATTACAAGTTTTTAGGAATTTGAATCACTGGATATGAATAAATATAGCATCCTATGGAATTTTTGCAAAACAGAAGGAATGAAAAAGGAAAAAGGGCCACAGTGCCCTAGGCCAGAGTCGGCCAGCAGCTGGGCCGGCCCAGAGGCCAACCAGCCCAGGCGAGCCGGTGCCCCCGCGCGCGTCAGGTTTGAACCTGACGGGCGGGGCCTGCGGGTCACAGAGAGGGGAGAGGCGAGAGAGAGACGGGAGGCTGACAGACGGGCCCCAGTGGCAGGCCGTCGTCAACTCGTGTCCATAGGGCCAGCAAGCTCACCATCGGTGGAGGAGAGCACGGCGAGGGCGGCTAGGGGCGGGAATGGACTCGTGGGCATCCCGCCGTTCGGGTGGTGGTGGAGAGAGGCGCCCGGGAGCAGCAGCTTGCCAAGGATGAGAACCCGCGGTGGAGGAGCTCCGGGAGGTGGTCGCCGTTGACGTTCCCTGGCTGCTTCTGCATGGGAAAGAGGAGGGATCGCATCAGGAGAACAAGGGAGGGCCAGAGGAAGGGGAAAGAGGAATGGGGAAGCTTCCCACCATGAGATCACCGGAGACCTAAGGCGGCGAGGCTCCGGTTCGATCCGAGCGTAGGGGGCTCGGGAGGATCCTTGGGTGGTTCAGATGCTCGATTAGAGGCGAGAAGGAGGATCCAGAGGGGAGAATGGAGCTCGGGGAGGCCGTTTTATAGCCCCGGCCGGAGTACCGTGGACATGGTCCGCCGGACTTGGCCGCAGAGGCGCTGGAGGCCATGGGAGGAGGCAAGGGCGAGCCAGGGGCCTTTGTGGGCGTGGTCTACGACCAGGGGAGCAAGAGGGGGAGCGGGGGAGCATGCGCGTGTGGGGCTGCTGGTTGGCCGAACCGAGCGGCGCTCGGGCACGCATGGCAAAGGCCGCCGGAGGGAGAGAGAGGAGGGGGCCTACAGGGCGCCGTGCTGCGGACGTCGAGGAGGAGCCAGGGGACATGCTCCCGCATTCCAAAGGTGTCGGGTGGCTCAGGATGGGGGCGGCTACAGTGCGGGCAGGCACTGTAGCGCGCTCCAGAGCGCCGTTTTGGCATGCCAGGCCTACCTCACGCGCTCTGGGCGTGCCCTGCCTTGTCCACTAGCTCCTAGAGGCTCTAGCGATGCTCCTTGGATGCTTAGGTGCTAAGGGAAGAGGTAGAAAGTAAAAATGGGGGAGGAGAGAGGTGCTGCCATGGCTGTCCATAGGAAAAAATAGGGGTTTTACCCCCTTCAATGATTGAGACTTGGCCAGGGAAACTTACCGGAGGTAGAAGGTGTCTAAGTGGAGCTGTGGTGATAAGGGGGAGTTAAGGAGAACAAGTTTAAAGGTGAAACCAATAACTTTAGGTTTTAACCAGAAGGTGTTTGATGTTGATTTGGGCAAGTAAAAGGAGTTTGCTTGCCATGATATTTACCAGGATCAAAGAGAAGGTAGAAATAAGGTTGATCACCAAGTTTGAGGTTATTTGAGGAAAGTTGGCAATGTAGACTTTGTAAACCCAAGAAATTAACAGAATCAGGTTTCTGTAGATCTAGGCATACAAACCTATTCTCCTTAATGCACCACTTGGTGTAGTCGCATTATTTGGGGATGAGAACACGCCCACAAAGTTTGGGGTCAATAGGGGATAGTTGGCAATGTAGAGTTGCTCAAATTTGGATCTGGACAGGAATGGTTTTGGGATATTTTGGTGAACCAAACTAATTTGGATTCGGATGAAACTTGGCAAGATCATCACATTGGGCATATGTGACTTGCTAGAATTTTCCTGGATTTATTTGAGAATGTTTCCTATAGAAATATTTCAAAAGCTTGAAACAGACAGAAAGGAGTTTGGAAGGTTTTTTCGAATATTTTTAACATGACCATGTGTTGGAAACTCATATATAAGGAAAATATATGTCCACTGAGTTTCCCTAAATTTTCTCAAATATTTTGAAAGCATAAAAATAAATTTTCCCTAGGAAAGACCATTTCTGGCCTTAAATAAAAGCCTTTAAATAAAATAGGAGAATAATCTTAAAAATTAATATTTGGTGATTTTGGGAAATATTATATCTAGTAGGTTTCAAATAAAGTCTTTGGGGCAAATCAATCTACCCAATTTGAGGACTTGTAGTTAAATCCTCAACTCTGGGGTTTTTGAAAACCTAATTTGAATAAATCGATTTTGGTCAAAATAATATTTGATAAAAATAGTTTTAGGTACTATACACATGGCATGATCATTGGGCATAGAGTTTGGATCAACAAGATGAGTGTTGAGAGAGGAGGAGTCTTTGAGTGCCAAAACACAATCACCCAAACAAGCAAACATCAAACAATTCAAACATGCACTAGCACTCAAAAAGTTTTAAATGGGTCCAAATTTTATAAACTCATAGCATAGCAAAGTGATACAACACAGGGTGTGACAGACCTACCCCCCTTACAATAATCTAGTCCCCGAGATTCCTAGGCTAAGTGCTAAAAAGATATGGGAACTTGGATCTAAGGTAGTCTTCATGCTCCCAGGTTGCTTCCGCTTCAGTGTGGTTGCTCCATTGGACCTTGAAGTAGTTGATGGTGCAGCTTCGGGTGCAATGTTCAGATTCATCCAAAATGCGAACTAGCCTATCATGATAAGTGAGGTCTGGCTGAAGGTCGATGGCTTGATGATCGATGTCCTTGTAGAGATCGGGGCGGTTGGGAACTTGGAGACACTTCCGGAGCTGTGACACGTGGAAGACGTTGTGCACGTCGGATAGCTCGGAAGGCATTTCCAGTTGGTAGGCAACTTCTCCTCGTCTGTCGGTGATCTTGAAGGGGCCTATATATATATCTTGGTGCGAGCTTTCCCTTGACATGGAAATGCTTGGTTCCTTTGAGAGGCGTGACTCGGAGATAAACATAGTCCCCAACACGGAAACTCATGTCTCAGCGGTGTGAGTCAGCGTAGCTCTTCTGTCTTCACTTGGAGGTCTCTAAATGCTCTCTGACGAGTTGAACTTGCTCTTCTACTTCGCGGAGAATATCCGGTCCAAAGACTAATCCTTCTCCGGCTTCTGACAAGTTGAGGGGAGTGTGGCACTTGCGTCCATACATTACCTAAATGGTGCCATCTGGAGACTTGACTGGTAGATGTTGTTGTAGGAGAACTCGGCGAATGGTAGGCAATCTTCCCATTTAACTCCATACACCAAAACACAGGCATGAAGCATATCTTTGAGTATCTGGTTTACTCGTTCCGTCTGGCCTCCAGTCTGAGGGTGAAAAGCAGTGCCGAAGGATAGCTTGGTTCCCAAGGCTTCTTGGAATCTATTCCAGAATCTTGAGGTAAACTGGGTTCCTTAGTCTGACACGATCTCCTTAGGAACTCCATGGAGGCTCACGATCCGGTTGATGTAGAGGTTGGCTAGCGGGTTCCCATTGTAGGTGGTCTTTACGGGAATGAACTGGGCTACCTTGGTCAGGTGATCGATAATGACCCCAATGGAATCATGTCCCTAGCTTGATTTGGGCAATCCGGTGATGTAGTCCATCCTGACTTTTTCCCACTTCCAGTCAGGCACTTTGAGAGGTTGTAACAATCCAGCGGGTCGCTAATGCTCAGCTTTGACTCTCTGGCATATGTCACACTTAGCAACGAAAGTGGCTATCTTTATTTTCATGCCATGCCACCAGAATCTTGCTTTGAGGTCTTGGTACATCTTGGTTCCTCCAGGGTGGATGGAATACGGAGTGTCATGGGCTTCTTGTAAGATCAAATTCTTGAGCTCAACTTTGTTGGGAACGCAGATGCGAGTCCCAAACCATACTACTCCTTGCTCATCCACTGAGAATCCTGGGGCCTTGCCTTTCTTAATCTTCCTCTTGATACCTTCAATGCTGTCATGACCCTTCTGAGCTTCCTTAATATCATCCATCAAGGTAGGCCTTGCTTCAAGGTTGGCTAGGAAACTAGGTGCAACTAGTTCCAGGCCAAAGCTTTCAAGCTCTTCATACAAGGCGGGTAGCCTTTCCTTAATCATAGCATTCAAGGAACAAGTCTTTCTGCTTAAGGCGTCTGCTACCACATTAGCCTTTCCAAGGTGGTATTGAACACTGAGGTCGTAGTCCTTGATCAACTCCAACCATCTTTGTTGCCTCATGTTCAACTCCCTTTGAGTGAAAATATACTTCAAACTTTTGTGGTTTGTGTATATCTCACATCGCTTCCCTAGAAGGTAATGTCGCCATGTCTTCAAGGCATGAACTACAGCTGCCAGCTCAAGATCATGAGTGGCATAGTTCTCTTTGTGAGGATGTAGCTTTCTAGATAGATATGCTACAACTCTGCCTTCTTGCATCAGAACACAAAATATCACAAACTCCTTGTGAATATCAGGAGTGGCCAAAACTGGGGCTGTTATCAATCTCCTCTTGAGCTCTTGGAAGCTTTCTTCGCACTTCGGTGTCCATTCAAACTTCTTGTCCTTCTTCAAGAGCTGAGTCATGGGTCTAGCAATGCTGGAGAACCCTTCGACAAACTTGCGGTAATATCCCACGAGTCCGAGGAAGCTTCTGACTTCCTTCACATTGCTTGGGGATTGCCATTCAGTCACGGCTTTGATCTTGGCATGATCCACTGACAATCCTTCTGCAGTCAACAAATGACCCAAGAATCCAACTTCATGCAGCCAGAATTTGCACTTGCTGAATTTGGTGTAAAGCTGGTGTTCTCGAAGCTTGTCTAGGACCAATCTCAAGTGTTGCGCATGATCCTCTTCAGACTTGGAGAAGATGAGTATGTCGTCGATGAAGACAACGACAAACTTGTCCAAATACTCCATGAAGACCTTGTTCATGAGGTACATGAAGTAAGATGGGGCATTGTTCAACCCAAATGACATGACCGCGTATTCATACAGGCCATACCGGGTCACAAATGCCGTCTTCGGAATGTCTTGGGGTCTGATCTTCAGCTGATAGTACCCGGACCTGAGATCGATCTTGGAAAACACCTTGGCACCATTTAGCTGATCGAACAAGTCTTCAATCTTGGGAAGTGGGTACTTGTTCTTTATTGTGACCTCATTGAGAGAACGGTAATCGACACAGAGTCGGATAGTTCTGTCCCTCTTTGACACAAATAGAACAGGTGATCCCCAAGGGGAGGTACTAGGGCGAATAAATCCCTTTCTGAGCTGCTCAGCCAGTTGCTCCTTCAGTTTAGCCAACTCCGCAGATCCCATCCTATAGGGCTTCTTATAGATGTGTCCTGCTCCGGGCATTAGCTCAATGATGAACTCATTGTCACGGTCAGGAGGCATTCCAGGCAGCTTATCGGGAAAGGCATCTGGGTATTCACATACCACAGGCACTTGATCCAACTCAATTCCCGACAGACAATTAACCTGAGGGACTTGAGCGGAGGTAGGGTTGGAAACATACTTGACTTCAACTGTCGGATTTCGGGCTCCGCAAAAACCCTAAGAAGTTTGAACTCAGGGGCGTGTGCGAAGATCCCCAACAGCTTCACCCCCTCCAAGCTCTCAACACGATAACCCCGCTCGATGGCGAGGAAGAAGATTGCACATGAGAGTTTACCCAGGTTCGGGCCGCTGCGAAGCGTAAAACCCTACTCCTGCTTTTGGTGGATTGCCTCACGAGGAGGTTTGTGGATGAACTAGTACAGTGGTGAGTTGCCTCGCGAGTGCGTCTGGGTGGCGTTTGATCTCCCCTCCTACAGAGCAGCCTAGCCTCTATTTATAGTGGCCCGGGTCCTCTCCCCTTATCGCATGGCGGGAAGGGATCCCACAACGGCCAAATTCGAAAGGGGACAGGAGGTACATCCTATCCTGACGAAAGGTGGTCTTCGCCTGCAAAGTAGCTGTTGGTGATGCGGTGGTGGGCTCAGGGATGAAATCCGTCCTGCCGCACCCGCTGGCCTGGTCTCGTTGCACCGGAATGGCAACCTTTGGCGGGGCACCTCGGGAACCTGCGCCCGTCCCTGTCTCGTTTGCACCAAAGAGGAAATTGTCCCCTCTGGCGCGCTGGCGCCCGCCTGGCCTGGCTGGC
Organism: Elymus sibiricus; assembly: GCA_039707655.1. Taxonomy (NCBI): domain Eukaryota; kingdom Viridiplantae; phylum Streptophyta; class Magnoliopsida; order Poales; family Poaceae; genus Elymus; species Elymus sibiricus. The sequence continues at coordinate 131,849,725 of CM077663.1, forward strand.
GTCACCCTTGACCTCCCGAGGCTGAGCATTGCTTAGAGATCTCTGCCACTTAGGAGGGGGCCTGGGGAGGCCTCCCCCTTCTGGGAGCCTTGGCGTTGTACTCCTCGCGAGGGTGGGACTCTCGCGAGGGTCTTGTCTTGAGTGAAGCCGCACAGGGCCGTACGGACCATCAAGTGGGCCATGCCCTGGGCCGCAGGCAGGCAAGTCTGGGTACCCCCGTTCCCAGAACGTCGACAGTAGCCCCCGGGCCCAAGGCGCGCTCGAGTTGTCTTCGAGGTGAAGCCGAAGAAGATGGCCCGGAGCGCCGCGGGCCCTTATTGCCTGCGGGCCAGGTCTGGCGTGCGGTGCGCTATTGGACGCGGGCGTCCCCGCTCCCGTGTCTCCTCGGCAACTGCCCGAACCGACAAAAGCATGACGTCCAGCGTTGAGCCATTATTGCTTTCCTCTTCTGCGCTCCTGCTCCTCCTTCCAGATCTCCATCCTTTGTGAGAACCTCTCCAGATCTCAGCACTGCACCGTCTTCCTTCTCGCTTCCTCGACCCCAAAGACTTCTCGATGGCTCCCGCCGGCAAGTCGAAACCTGAAGCCCAGAGCTCAGCTTCCGCTTCTATTTCGCCGGCGCTCTTAGAGTCCACCATAGCCAAGGACGGGGACCTAGCCCCGGTGCTTCCGTCGATGGCGGATGGTACCAATGAGTGGGGGCGGACCTTGATATGGTGCGGCTCCGCAGAGAAGCATCGCCTGGCCAAGTCGGCCTACCCTTTCTTCCTCCATAGCATCTTCCCTGGGCCCGTTCCGCCTTTCTCCAAGTTCTTAACCGCCATCCTTGAGCACTACGGGATCCAAGCTCTCCATCTCCAGCGCAACTCCATCCTGCTCTTGTCCGTCTTCGCCTTTTACTGCGAGGCCTTCGTAGGCGTGAAGCCTTCGGTGGCCCTCTTCCGTCATTTTTTCAGCTTGAGGCTTCATGACGGTGCTCAGTCGTCAGCATGCGTCTCCTTCGTCGCAGTCCAGAGCGGGAACATGCTCTTGATGGCCGGGAAGAAGGTGGAGAACTTCAGGCACCGCTGGGTCTTCTTATATCTCAAGAGCGTCAACTCCCGCCTGGATCTTCCGAAGGGGTTGCCGGAGAAGACTCTTGCGTGGAGCTCCGCGAAGCTCTCCAACCCCCGGGCCAAGCCTGTCCTGGAGCGGATCTCTCGAGATATCAACGCCAGGAAGTTGACCGGGGGGATGATAGTGAAGGAGTTCCTGGCACAGCGCCTGACACCCCTCCAGTCTCACTCGAGGCCCATGTGGGACTATTAGGGCAGTGGCGATGACATCAGGCTTCGGTCCACACGCCTGACCCCCGGGGAGCTGAACAGGGCTATGGCGACCCTGCTCAATGGTGACCCCGGGGACCTTCCTGAGGCCTATGCCCCGTTGTACTGCCGCGACGACAAGGCCGATCTGGTCGCCGCGATGCCCATCTTCGACGAACTGGGGCTCTCCCCGGCCGAGCGCTCTGGTTCCCCGGTGGCGGTGTCCTCCGGTGACACCGTGGACGGGGAAGACTCGGAGGGGACAGCGGACGACGATCTGGAGGTAGTGTCCCCTCCGTCGCGGAGCGCGCTTCTCCGCGGCTTTGAAGACGATGACGACGCCGGCGAGGCTTCTGCTGCAAGTCCCCCGCATCTCGCCAGGGTCCCCAGGGGGGCGGAGTCCACTCCTCGGGCCTCATGGTCCGCCGGCCGGGTGACCCCGAGGAAAAGCGAGGCCGGGCCTCCTCCGGAGCGCCCAGCTCGTGCCAGCAAGGTGGCCGAAGCGCCCGCCTCGCCCCTGCCCGAGCTGCAGCCTGCGGGCGAGGCGGACGTGTCTGGGGCCGGAACGGCCTCTCCGACCGCGGCCCTTGCTGGCGGTGCCTCTGCTCCCCCACGCGGCAGCGCCTCCCCGGAGAAGGGCAAGGACATTCCCGCCTTCGCCGAGGTGGAGAAGAAGAGGAAGTGGGTCGATGTCGAAGAGTAAGTAGTCCTGCTTAGTTTTGGCTGCCTGCCGGTGGCTTGCGTGCTGATGGTCCCTCCTATGCTTGGTAACAAGGAGTGCTGTCGTGCTGAAGGCGAGGAAGAAGAAGGCGGGCGTCAAGCCGAAGGTGCTTCCCGACGTGACGCCCGTTCCTGGTGATCTGCTGACGCCTGATGAAGCGCCAGATGTCGCGGGCGAGGAGGCTCGCGGGGCGACTCTCCCTGTCAAGGCCGTGGAGCCCCCGATGCCCATTGGAGAGGCCGTTTCTGCCCTTGGGGGCGCGTCCGCGCCGCTGTCTGAAGGGCCAGCCCCCGAGGGCCAGCTGGCCATAGGACCGTTCGTCCCGGCCTTGTCTGTGGGGGTAGCGCAGCCCCCGGTGCCTTCTGCTCTCCATGCTTCTGCCCCCCTGGTGTCTCCGACTTGCGGCCTTCTGGTCAAGTCGGGCGCCTTGGATGGGGCCTATGCCGCTCTGGATCAGGTCCGGGGCTCCCTCGGGAGCGCCGACGGTCACCTCGCGAAGGAGCGCTTGGGGCTCCTCTCCGGGTGGCTCCGGGCCGAAGCTTCTGACGTGGCGGTCTGGAGCCAGGCCGAGGCCACCGCGGCCGAGAGCAGGAAGGAGGCCGCGTCAGCCAAGGCAGCTCGTGACGCGGCGCTGGCTGACGCAGCGTCTATCATGAAGCACTGCGACGAGGCGGAGGTTCGCTTGAAGGCTCTTCAGGACGAAAAGACTGCGCTCGCAGATCAGCTTCGCCAGCGGGAGGAGGACTTCGAGACCTGCGAAGCCAAGCTTGCCGATCGTGACGCCGCGCTATCCAAGGCGGCGGCCAACCAAGCCGGGGAGCAAGAGCATATGGACATGGTGAAGGAGGAGGTAGCTGCGGAAAAAGGCTCGGCTTGAATCCAGGGAGAAGGCCCTCGCCGCGACTAAGGAGGGGAAGGCTGCGGAGCTTGACGCCCTCCCCTCCGTCGAACTTAGGCTCCGCCAGGCGCTGCAGTCCAACTGCCGGGGGGGATTCACGGAACCCCTGGTGGCTCCTGAGAGCCGCTTCGTGGGGCTCTCTTCAAAGCTCGCCGAGGTGCTTGAGGGTGCCGTCGCCAGGGTGGAGAACGTCTTGGAGAGTGAGTGTCGCGACCTCTTCTCCGCGGCCGCGACGCACGTCTTCAGCCACCTCTACCTTCGAGAGCCAAGCTTCGACTTTGGCTCCGTGATCCGTCCAGTTGATCCTGGGGTTCGCGCCGCTACGGCGATGGCCGTGGGGGGCGCCGTGGAGGCACTGCTGAAGAAGTTCGCCTGCGTCGCCGTTCCCCCACCTCCTCCTGCAGCTGCAAGGGTTAGTGACGATGATGACAATGGCAGCGATGTCGATGACGAGCTCCCCGTGGTCGAGACGAGCGGTGGCGCCAGCTCCTCCTAGTTCCTCTTCTTGGGTCTTTTCCTGCAACGTTCATCGTGCCTCGTGGAGGCGTTAAACTTGTTTGCATTTCCGGAGACATTTTAATGCTTGTAATGACAGCCAAATTGTGTGGTTTCCTTCCTCGCCTCGTATCCTTCCTGCTTGCTGTAGTGCTCTGCGTCGGCAGGGCCCGGTCCCGCGCATACCTCGACCGCCGTTGGGGCGTCCGGATCACCAGGACGGTGCCAAGGGGCGAGGGGCTATGTGACCAGTGAGGCTCCCGAGTCGTGATGCTCAGGAGTCCCCCTTGACGCACGAGAAGCCCTCATGAAGGGAACGCAGCGGAGGCAGGGTCAACTTGGAGATTTGGAGCGCCTTGAGCTCTGCGTCGGCAGGGCCCGATCCCGCACATACCTCAACCACCGTTGGGGCGTCCGGATCACCAGGACGATGCCAAGGGGTGAGGGGCTACGTGACTAGTGAGGCCCCTGAGTCGCGATGCTCAGGGGTCCCCCTTGACGTACGAGCGGCTCCCATACCTTTCCTCGCCAGCTTTCATCTGAGAGGGACGCGTGAAGACCAGGTATCAGGGACCTAGGGAGGTGGCGTGCGCCAGGCCCGGCCTGAGCGTAGCCCCATGCAGCCCCCTCACGCGGGCATCCCAAGGGAATGCTGCGAGATGGAGCCGCGAGGGGCCATCCTGAGGTTGGATGCACCCGCTAGGGCGCCCTCAGTTGTTTATCCACCAGCGCGGAGCATAGGGCTTCCACGTTGCGTGGGCATAGCCGCTTGGGCGACAGTGTTGTCCGCCAGCGCGGAGCATGGGGCTTCCACTTGGGCGTGGGAATGGGGGGCCCCGGCTCCTGAGCCCCCCGGGCGTGTACATCCCATTAAGTTCGTACGCGTGGCCTGCACGGTAGAACTGGGAGGTGTATCTGGGTACTCGCGAGGCAGCTCTGGCCTCACGAGGCCCTACCTCAAAGGCGGGTTCTACCTGAGTCTTCTGGTAGAAAGCGCCGTTTGGAGTACTGTATATTTTGAGAAACCTGCGCCGAATGGATTTCCAAGGGCCATCGCATGAGAAGGCCAAACACCAATGACCCCAGGAGGTGACGTGAATGGGGCAGGCCCGCTAGTCAGAGCTCAGCCATTGGATTTGTCGACGCTGTAGGGACGGACCCGAGCACAGACGCCGTGCCCAATCTTCTCATGCGACAACTCCGAGGAGAAAACACCCGGTGCACGGCTCCCACGGCGGTGAAAGGCCGACTATGGTTGTAGGAACCGCACCGCGTGCCCTGACTCACCCACTCCCGATTAGCTCATGCGAGGACACAGCACCAAGGGCCATGGGAGGTGATGTGCACATGGCTGGCCCGCGAGACAGTGCTCGACCACTTGGATTTGTCAACGCTCCAGGGACAGACCCGAGCACAGACGTCGTGCCAGCCCTTAATCACGAGGCGGTTGAAGGAAGGATCATTAGGGCGCGGCGGCATTCATGGTGGCGAAGCACCGAGCAGGCAGGTTGGAATATTAAGAAATAGATCACATGCATGAAAGGTTCTGATACATGCGTAAACAACACTACTAGAAAAACGGCTATAGCTAATATGGACATTAATGGCGCACCATGTATGTGGTGCGCCACTGCTATATAGCAGTGGCGCACCAGATATGGGTGCGCCATTAATGTCCATATTACTAATGGCGCACCTGGTGTGTGGTGCGCCACTGCTAAGTTTGTCCTGTGCACACCCCCCTCCCCAGACTTACCAGTGGCGCACCGGGGGTGTGGTGCGCCATTACTAGTTTTAACTAGTAATGGCGCACCACACCCCGGTGCGCCACTACTAACAATTTTTTTTTCAATTTTTTTTTTCAAAACTAGTAATGGCGCACCGGGGTGTGGTGCGCCATTACTAGTTAAAACTAGTAATGGCGCACCACACCCCAGTGCGCCATTACTAACAATTTTTTTTTTTCAATTTTTTTTTTCAAAACTAGTAATGGCGCACTATTGCCAGGTGCGCCACCAGTGTCTACGGATATGTATGGCGCACCAGGAAGAGGTGCGCCATTGCTATCTGTATGTATGGCGCACCTCTCCCAGTGCGCCATTGCTAGCACCCCTGCCTAATACCTATTCCCCACCTCGCCCTGCCGGCCTCCTCTCGCCCCCGCAACCCTCCTCTCGCCACCGCCGCACGTCTCGCCCCCTCCCCCCACCCGCCCCACTCTCTGGCGGCCGCCGCTTCCCATCCCCACCTCTCCGGCGACTGCCAGCCTTCCCCGGCGACGCCTCACGCTCCCGGTCCGCTTCACGCTCGAACGCCAGCGCCACCTCCCCTTCCTGGCCGGAGATCCACTCGAGCTCCAGCCCCCTCCCGATTCCTCTCCAAATCCCGCCGTCGGCAACCCCCACCGGCAAAACCCCATCACCACCGGTGACCTCCCTCCCTCCCTCTTCAGATTGACGGATGGGTGGGGACGGGGAGGGGCGGATCCGCACCCGCACCCACCTGAGCATCCTGCTGCGGTGGCCCTCGATGCCGACGAACTCCACGACGCCCATCTCCGGCCATGGCGACCGCGGATCTCCGACCCCCTTCTCTTGGTTGGGTGGGTGGGTGGGCATGAATCCCTCCCTTGTCTTCTCTGCCTCCCTCTGATTCCTCCTTGGTTTGTTTTGTGTCTGATCTGTAGAGGCTATCGCTGCTGCTGAAGGCGGTGGAGGCGGTGGTCGTCGACGCGGTGCTGTCGCTGCCCAACGTCCGGCGGCGGGCGACCAACTCCTGGGCCGCCGTCCACGACACCTTCTTCTCCACCAAGGTTAGCCCCGCCCCGCCCAGATCAAATCAAACCTTATCCCTGATGCCCTCTCATGATCTGGTTTGATTCCCCCGATGCGGTGCGTGCGTGCAGGAAGTGTTCGAGAGCCACCGCGTCGTCTTCACCGTCGGCACCTCCATCGCCCCTGTCCTCACGGCGTGGGCCGGTACGCCCCCCTGCTCCATCCCCTGCTCTGCTTCTCCCCGCACTTCGTATGCCGTCGTCGGGTTCAGAGTGTGTCGCTGACCCATCCGATTGACTGTCTTTTTGTTTTCAACAATCGCCGCTGTATGTGAAGGGAGAGGGACAGGGAGTGATGCATCTGTGCAGCTGCTTGCTGCTGAACCCTAATTAGTTTGTTTGGCTTATGTATAATACCATAGGGCACACCTCAATTGGAACCACAACTGCACTAGAGCGGTTTTGTTTCAGAATGCCCCATGGGTGTTGATGACTGAATGCAAGTGCACCAAGTTAATACAATCTAATTGATGAATTTATCTCCCAAGTCTCTGCACACTAATACAATTTAAATTTGTGTGTGCTCTTCAGTAGCTTGGCCCGCCCAATTTTTTCCTTGTAGCTCCGCCACTGCTTGTAATGACACCGCAACTGTAGTATCATGGGACGAAACATGTGTTGTTGGTCTATGAATTGTTAGCATGGATTAGAACTACTGATGTGAGCACGACAAAGTGTTTAGCTATTCCCCCTTGCATGTCTATCCGTGCTTCACATTTGTGATCTCGCTCAATATAATAATTTGAAATCTACTGGCATGTTCATTTATGCACACTGTCTATTAGTGCATCATCTGTGTTGTTTGATTTCTACAAACCTGATGATCTTGCCCACCTTGTGTCTACCTACCTGCAGATCAACGGGTCTCTGGCTCGCAGGGCCATCAAGGACCTGATGGAGAGGGGGCTCATCAGGATGGTGTCATCATTTTGGTCTGCCTTCAGGTTGCGTTGCCTTTGCCGCCGGTTAGTAGGCGTTGATGGGTAACATGAGGTAGGAGAAACACTTGTAGTCATAGTAGCCGAACATGCTGTGCCTGTATATATGTCTATAGCAGAATGTATGTATGTATCTGGTCCTGGTGCTGCGTCGGCCTCTGGTACGTAGCAGGAATGCATGTGGATGTTGGTTTGCTGTGCACTAGTTGGTGCTATGCTACATCCTGGGTTCTGGGTTTTATTTTAGAGATCTAGTACAGCAAACTAGGACTGCAGGCGCGCCTTGCCCATCCCCTTGCTGTTACATCCTTGGCAAGTGCATTTCCTGTCGTGCTCGATATGATGAAATGTAGATCTGGCAGGGTTAGATTTGATCTGGATGTACTAATCCGACTAGCACGTGTTGGATATATCTCTCCTTTTATGTTTCATCATTACCAATATGCCGATTGCTTGCTTGTTGTGTTCCGTAGGATCTGTATAAATTGTTAAACATTGATATTTTTATATGTATTATTCAGAAGTTCTAACTGCTGTGGTTGGGTGTTGGTAGTCTGCTGTTCGATTATCAAACCTTTGAAGTTAATTTTGATCATATGTGCATCTGTGTGATATATCTAGGTTCAGCTTTGACGCTCCATCGGCAACCAGTTGTTCAATTAAGTCTGTTTGTTACAGTTATCTATATCAAGTGTTGCTTTGTGAATACTGGAAACTTGGTTTTGGTGTCCTTAGTTGGATCAATTTACAGTCTGCTGCAAGAGCCTCTTGTATATGATGCATACAGGTACACCGGTGGTGTTCTTTTTGGAAGTTGAATCATACTCACATGTAGTCGCTTCATTTGTTTGACCTGGAAGATGTTTATCTTTCTCAGGTTCCTGTTGGGAGGGCCACCCTTGGACGTGTCATTAACATTATTGGTGAGCCTTGGTGGTCCCCGACGAGGGGGACGGCGAGGACGTCATTGGAGCCTAGCACGGCAGCAGCACCAGTACCTTTCTGCTGTTGGGAATGGAAGGGAGCTGTTCCATGCACCGAATCCAGGGAGAATATCACCTTTGGCATGTACGCCATCACCTTGGGCATGCTCGTGGCGCTGCTGCTCGGCCTCAACGCCCGCCCCTGCCTCGAGAAGGTAATTGTCTGTCTGTCCGTCTGTCCGTTTGCAGTTAACTAAGTTGTGCCCCATTGATGTCCTACTACTGTTAATTGTTACTACCATGGTGCTGATGCTGTTCAGAATATGATATGTGCCTTAATTCTAAGTTCTGGTCTCTCTTAAGAGACACTTCTAGCTTTTCTGACTCAAAGTTGTTAACTTGGTACTGCATGAGTTTTACTACTGCTAACACAGAGAGTATTTTGTGCAGTTTGCTCGCATTTGGCTGTGTGAAGGGGGCCAAGGAGAAGCTGCGGTGGGTTTCCTTGTTGCCGAGGTGACTTCTCTCGCCTTTCTCCCCTTATATGCAAGTATATGATCCTACACTAAACTACAGTACTATGTATAAATATTCATCTACTCAGATCTAGAGCAGTAGTTATAACAATTGGAGTTTAGTTATTAAGCAACTGCTTACTGTGATTATGCAATTTTAATGAACATAGTTGTAACAATTGGAGTTTAGTTACCCTGTGTAGTTGCCTTGTCATCAATATTTTCAGTGTGTGTGTGTATTGAAACTAAAATTGAAACTGCTCCATTGCTGTAATGTTAGCAATTGCATCTTGTTAGCAATTGAGTGTATTTTAATGTACTAGCCTTCTGTTAAAGCATATCCACTTCCAACTTTCATCGGTTATAAATAGTTTGTTTGTCTTTCTGTTTATTTTGTTACACTTTGCAGGGATAAAGTGAAGAAAAAGAAGAAAAGATTACTAGAAGATTAGTTTTAGGATTTTCTTTTATTTCCTAGCAATTTTCCTTTTATTGGATACTTGTAAAGACATTGTAATATTCTTACTATAATAAAAAATATGATTCTATTTCATTTTTTGTTTTTAAATTATTTTTCCTTATAGGTTGTTTTCTGTAAATTTGGATTTTTTGTTTGTTTTCCAAATACATTACTAGTGGCGCATTTCAGCCCTTATTAGTGGCGCACCTTCCTTTATTACTAGTGGCGCACCTATAAGGCTATTAGTGGCGCACCTAGAGGGAATACCAGTGGAGCACCTAAGGGTTAGTAGTGGCGCACCAGAGGTGCGCCATTACTATCTGGAATAGTAATGGCGCACCTCTGGTGCGCCATTACTATCTGTTACTAGTGGCGTGTTAATAGTGGCGCACCTATAGTGCGCCATTACTAACGAAAACAGGTGCGCCACTAATAGGGCTTTTTCTAGTAGTTAACGCGGCTGCGGGGATGAGCCCTGACCGCCTGAGGATAATGCAGCCCGATGGGCGCCCTCAAACTGAGCAAACCAAAAAGTTACCTGGTATGGACCAAAAATTCACCTGGCGGCAATACCGCTGAAGCGTCGAGGTAGTCGTCGGAGCCTGGCCTTGCATCTCCATGAGCTTGGCCTTCATGAGCCCGGTGCCTCTCGAGGCTCGGGGCTCCCGCTCGGGCCTGGCGCCTCCTCCATCACCTTGCGGCGCCTGACCCGGTAAGGTGCGAGCATGGCCCGAGCAAGGCGCTGAAACGTGGCGCCCGCGTTCGCTAGGCCGAAGGGCATGCGGACGTAGTTGCACGGGTAGACCCCACCGCGACCGACGTGCGACGGCCAGAAGATGTCCTGGGATGCAGCCCTGTTGAGGGCGGGTACGTTGACGCAGACGCGCGGCATGCCGCCCGAGCTGACGACGGCGACTGCACTTGGTGGTGCTGGGCAGCGCCCGCCTCGCATGGCCTGTGCTTCCTAAAGTTCCTCGATTGCTCTGGTGATGAACTCCCGTGAGCTTGGCGCCTCGGGCGGTGCTCCTTGCTTGGGTGGATGCGTGTCGAGACACGCCTCCAAGTTGTGCCCGAGCACCTCCCTCGTCTCACCGGTCAGGTTGGTAGCCTTCCGGGTGGAAGCCCCCAAGCCCGACCCAAGGGAGGCGTCGGGCGCACCTTCCTACGCGAGGGAGGAAGGGGCCTTGGCCCCGAGCGCGGAGCCTAAGGCGCCGTCCTCAGAGGTTTCAGCCCCCTGGCGCCACTTGGAAAGGAGCTGCTTCTTCTTCCTGGGGACATCCTCGCGAGGCAGGACGTCCCCTTCGTCGTCTGAGTGCTCGGCCGCTGCGGCACGGTAGGCGCGCTCGAGGGAGCAAACGGCGTCCTTCTCATCGCAGGCGACAGTGATGACGCCACCGCTCCCCGGCATCTTGAGGACGTTGTAGCCATGGTGAGTCACCGCCCTGAACTTGGCGAGGGCGGGGTATCCGAGGATCGCGTTGTACGGGTGGTGGATGTGGGCGACGTCGAAGACGATGAGCTCGGTGTGGTAGTTGTTGCACCCGCCGAAGGTGACAGGCAGGCGCACTTGCCCGATGGGGACAATGGAGCCATCAGTGACCCCTGAGAAAGGCTTGGTTGGCGTGAGCTGGTCGTATGGCACTTGGAGCGTCTCAAATGTCTCGACGGAGAGGACATTGAGCCCCGCGCCACCGTCGATGAGGGTCTTGGTGACGAGGACATTGCTGATGGTAGGCATGCACAGCATGGGGAGTGCGCCCGCCATGGCTGAACACCTGAGTTGATCCTTGGAGTCAAAGGTGATAGCGCACTGGGACCACTTGAGGGGACACGCAGCCTCGAGCTTCCGGAGGGCCGCGTTCACCTCCCGCGAGAACTGCTTGAAGATGCGGTTCGATGCTGGGGCTTGGGCGCCGCCCAGGATGTAAGCTATTGCCCTGACCTCTTGGAAGCCCCCAGCCCCGTCGTTCTGCCTGTCTTCTTCCTTCCTCCTGGGTGGCGGCGGCAACGGGAGAAGGCCGGCCTCACGAGGGATGGCCTCACGGGGCTGACCGCGACGTGACCCCTCCGGAGGTTCGTCGCGCCAGCAGTCCTCCTGAGCTTGATCGTGCCAGCGGTCCTCCCGAGGCCGGTCGCGCCACTCCTGGCGCAGGTCTCGATTGTCCCAGCGGCCTCCGCCGCGGCCTCCACCGAGACCATAGCCACAGTCGCTACGCCCAGGGCGCCGACCAAAATGCTCATCACGGACCACCCTGAGCTCCTGACAGTCGATGGTGTTGTGGCTATTGGTGCCATGGAAGATGCAGAATGGTTGCCCTCCCGCGGGGGGCTCTTCGTCTCGACTGCGCTTTGCCTCAGGTTTAGCCGCCAGCACCGCGGGGGCCTTGCGCTTCACCTCCTTGGTCTTGGTCTTCTTGTCTTCGGGTTCCGCCTCCGGAAGCTCGCGGAGTGAGAGGCGGCCCTCTTCGGCCTTCGCGCACTTGTTCGCCAAGTTGAACATCTCCAGAGCCGAGCTCAGGTCATCGTTGATGGCGAGGTCCTCCCTCATCCTGAGGTCTCTAACGCCGTCGGTGAATGCCGAGATTATGGCCTCATCCGACGCCCTCGGGATCTTGAGGCGGACAGTCGTGAAGCGCTGTATGAACTTGTGCAAGGTCTCGTCTGGCTGTTGCTTCATGCGACGCAGGTCACCCACACCAAGGGCGCGGTCACGGGTGCCTTGGAAGTTGGCGATGAAACGCTCACGCATGTCGTCCCAGGAGGTGATCGACCCCTCTGGGAGGTTGAGGAGCCAGGAGAGCGCTCCACCCTTGAGTGCCATAGGGAACCAACTTGCCATGACCTTGTCGTCTCCGCCGGCAGCCTGGATGCTCAGCGAGTAGAGCTGTAGGAACTCGGCGGGATCTGGGGTGCAGTCGTAGCGAGGAGGTAGGTCAAGCTTGAACTTGCAGGTCCACACGGCTGGATGCAGCTCCGGGGCGATGGCGCGGCAACCCACTGGACCCGCGGGTGCCGCGCGCACGGGAGGGGCCCGGTCTTGATGCTCCTGCGCTGCCGCCTCCAGGGGCACGCGGTCGTGACACTGGCACAGCGGCGCGGGGAGCGCACATGCGTCAGCGCGTGGCCGCGGCACCACCTGGCAGCTTACTTCATCCCTCACCCTCGCCGGGGGCCCGCGCGGCTAGTCGCGCGGGCGTGCTTCATGCCTGGGCTCGGGGTCGACGTCACGCTAGGGAGGAGGAGGCAACACATCATGGGCCTCGTCGCCTGCCAGGGAGGGCTGGGGCCGGAACGAGTAGGAGAGCGCCGAGGCGTCGCCGGCAGTGCTGACGAGCTCTGCAATGCGCCCGAGCCAGTCGTCGTAGCGGTTGGGGGCAGGGCGGTAACGCAGCAGCTCGCACGCCATGAGGAGTGCGCCCGACCCACACGCCGGCCCGGGGCGAGCGTGGGAGGATGACCCAGTAGCTGGAACGATCGACAGAGTAGTGGTGCGGCTGTCGCGCCGCGCGGTAACCGGCTGTCACGAGTCCTTCTGCTCATGGGCTTCCGGGCCCGTGGTGGCGTTGGCCACAGGAGAGGTGGACCGAAGCGCGGCGGTGTGGCCCACGGGCGCTGTCTGGGTGACGCGAGCGGCACGGCGCTCGGCGCGGGCTCGACGAGCTTCGGCCATCGGAGCGGTGAGGCGGAGAAAGAGCGAGGCTTGAGGAAGACTTCGACACGCCCCCTACCTGGCATGCCAAATGTCGGATTTTGGGCTCCGCAAAAACCCTAAGAAGTTCGAACTCAGGGGCATGTGCGAAGATCCCCAATAGCTTCACCCCCTCCAAGCTCTCAACATGATAACCCTGCTCGATTGCGAGGAAGAAGATTGCACACGAGAGTTTACCCAGGTTCGGGCCACTGCGAAGCGTAAAACCCTACTCCTGGTTTTGTTGGATTGCCTCACGAGGAGGTTTGTGGATGAACTAGTACAGTGGTGAGTTGCCTCGCGAGTGCGTCTGGGTGGCGTTGGATCTCCCCTCCTACAGAGTAGCCTAGCCTCTATTTATAGTGGCCCGGGTCCTCTCCCCTTATCGCAATGGCGGGAAGGGATCCCACAACGGTAAAATTCGAAAGGGGACAGGAGGTACATCCTATCCTGACGAAAGGTGGTCTTCGCCTGGAAAGTAGCTGTTGGTGATGCGGTGGTGGGCTCGGGGATGACATCCGTCCTGCCGTGCCCGCTGGCCTGGTCTCGTTGCACCGGAATGGCAACCTTTGGCGGGGCGCCTCGGGAACCTGCGCCTGTCCCTGTCTCCTATGCACCAAAGAGGAAATTGTCCCCTCTGGCACGCTGGCGCCCGCCTGGCCTGGTTGGCATCACCCTTGACCTCCCGAGGCCGAGCATTGCATAGAGATCTCCGCCACTCAGGAGGGGGCCTGGGGAGTCCTCCCCCTTCCGGGAGCCTTGGCGTTGTCCTCCTCGAGAGGGTGGGACTCTCGCGAGGGTCTTGTCTTGAGTGAAGCTGCGCAGGGCCGTACGGACAGTCAAGTGGGCCATGCCCTGGGCCGTAGGCAGGCAAGTCTGGGTACCCCCGTTCCCAGAACGTCGACATCAACTCCTTGGCTATTGGTCATGGTAACAGTCCTCTTGGCACAGTCTAACAAGCTTTGGTGCTTGGTTAACCAGTCCATGCCTAGGATCACATCCAAGCCTTGCGACTTCAAGATGATAAGGTCTGCTAGGAATTCTACTCCATTGATGACAATCCGAACTCCTTTACATCCTATCTTGGTTCTCATAACCGATCCCGGGGTTTGTACCAGCATATGACTACCCAGGGGTGTAGGCTTCATACCACTCTCTAGTGCAAACTTTTGGGTAAGAAAAGAATGCAAAGCTCCACAATCTAACAGAACGGTTGCTGGAGTTGCGTTGATGAGGAACGTACCCAGTATGACGTCCGGGTCTTCCTGGGCTTCCTCAGCGGTGACGTGATTCACACGACCCTTGCCATTGTTGGGCTGGTTGCGGGGAGCTTGGTTCCTTGGTGGCGCTCCACGACCTTGACCTTGGTTTGGCGCATTGGGGCGCGCTGCATCTGGCCTCTTGTTGGGGCACAACTTAGAGATGTGTCCAGGCTGACCACATCCAAATCACGTGATCTGACCTGAGTTGTTGTTGTTGTTCCTGCCGCCATTGTTATTATTGGGGTTATTGTAAGCTGGCCTGGGATTGGCATACTGCTGAGGCTGGTAGCTCGGACGAGGTGCAAGAGGCCTAGCCTGCTGAGGCTGATAGGTTGGCTTGGCTGGGTTTGGTTGCCAGGGGCGAGGCTTCTGGTTGCTGGAACTACCCATGTTGATCATCTTGCGCTTGCGAGTGTCTTCCATGGCACGACGCTTGTCTTCGAGCATGAGAGCCTTTTTCACCAGGTCAAAGAAGGTCCGACAGTCGCAGATAATGAGTTTATACTGCAGGGCTTGCTGGAGTCCTTCCATGAAGCGTTCCATCTTAGCGGCCTCAGTGCTGACATCTTCAGGGGCGTACCTCGACAGCAAGTTGAACTTTTGCATATAGTCCTTGACAGCACTTCCTTGCTTCAGCGCTCGGAATTCTCTCTTCTTGATAGCCATGATCCCAGAAGGAATGTGGGCGGTGCGGAATCCTTCCTTAAAATCAGCCCAGGTGATCACACGGTCGCCTTGCATGACCTTGAATCCATCCCACCAAGCTCTGGCGGTACCTCCGAGGCAGTGAGAGACATAAAGCACCTTCTCACGATCCTCGTTGCAGTTGACCAGTGCAAGGAGGTCCTCAATGGTGCGGATCCAGTCATCGGCATCCAGAGGTTCAGTAGTCTCAGTGAAGGTTGCGGGCGAATTCCTGATGAACTCACATAGAGTGAAGCGGCCATTGATGTTCCTGCCTTGCTACTAGTTGTTCACAAGGACTTGAGCCATCTGCTAGATAGCGACAGTGTTGGCTTGGCATTCCTCCTGGAGAACTTGGAGAAACTGAGCTATGGTCATGTTCTCCGGTGGAGGTGGTGGCGGGGGAACGTCTCCATGTGGATGCTCCGGGTGCTCTCCAGCCAGACCAGTCCCACCAGCTCCCTGTTGTTGGATGGAGTCGCCGACTTCAGGGTTGGTGAAGGAGCTGTCGCGGGTTGTAGTCACCATCCTGTTTGGAGGAGCCAAGTCAAACAAATGGGATAAATGAGATGGAAAGCAACAATAGAGAAAGCGCGCCTAAGGGGGTTGGTATAGTGCAAGTGTGATCAAACATAGGTCGAAAGACCAAACACATTATATTAAGATAAGATAGATGATGGAGTCACTTACATGTCGCCTAAGGCAAAAGCACGACTTGCATCGGAACACAAACAACACAAACAGACAACAAGAACACATGGTTTCATATGAACCATTACACGGACTCGACTTCGCATGAGGGGTACATGACTGATCCAACCCTAGGGGTCCTCGGACTCAAGTGGTGGAGTGTTTGGTCTCGTACTCACGCTCCTCTGGATCTTCCTCCTGATCGTCATCCGTATGGGCGTCGTCTCCGGTCGAGGGTGTCAGAGAACGAGGAGGTCCATCCCGACGGCGCTTCGCCGGTGGTGCGGTGAAGAGATCACGGTACTCCTTCGCACTCATGCGACGATGATGTGTGGGTGCATCTCTAGGTGGGGGTACTCCTCCTCTGTGAGTGATAGCTGGTCGTCCCTCGGGGGCTCCATCCTTCTTGATCTTGTCTGGCCTCATCTTGGCTTGACGGAGTAGCTCTCGGGTGTGGTGAAGTTCCTCACGGAGCTTCACGGACTCCTTAATCAGGTTGTGAGACATACTGTCGGCGGAGAGGCTGAAGTAGGTCTGGAACCTGAGTGGTATCCCATCCTCCTTGGATGGAATCAACGTCCAACTCTCGCCATTCTCATCCTTCTTGAAAGGGAGGTGGCGTGTGGCTGGCTCGTCAGCCATCTCTGGGATGATGTCTCGAAGGTGGATAAGTGCCTTGCGTGCAGCCATCTTGACTGCGAGTGCCAGGGTCTCCATCTGTGGTCCCTCAAAGAACCAACTAGTTGGGGAGTCATTTGCCTTCATGACCACATCAATGTGGTACTCCTTTGTGACAGCGTCGAGCCAGTGCTTGTGGTAGAAGAAAACGGGTGGTCGGTGTCGGATTCGGGGCTCCGCAGACACTAGAAGGTTCGAACACTGGGGTGTGCTCGCTCTCTGACCCTACTCTACCTTGCAACCACGATGACTCTTCGGTGGCTTGAGCTAGGAAGACGAACAAGAACACACAGAGTTTACCCAGGTTCGGGCCACCTCGCGGTTTAAGACCCTACTCCTGCTTGGTGGATTGCTTGGGGAGGAAGAGGGGTACAAGGCTTGTTCTTGCCTAATCCAAGTGTCCTTGTCTTGCGGGGGCTGGTTCCCTCCTTATATTGGCCCCGGTCCTCTTCCCCCCGAAAATATCAGGCGGGAAGGGTTGCCACCACGGGCATTTTGAAAGGGGACAAGGTTGCAGCTTATCCTGACAAAAGGTGGTCTTCGCCTGCTAAAGTTCCCCGCCGTGACTCGCTCGTGGGCTCGGGGGTGACATCCGCCCTGCCGAGCCCTTGGTCCTGGTCTTCTTGCACGGAAGAGGAAACCTTTGGGGGATGCTTAGGGAACCCGCGGGTTGGCGCCTCTCCTGTATCACCAAAGAGAGGATCCTCGCCGTCTACGCCTGCTGGCGCTGCTGCTGGCACCGCTTGGCAGGGCGTGCGTCACCCATGTGCGGGTACGGAGTTGAGGGGCCCGGCCCGGCCAGCTCCGGGTGGACTCGCCTCCTAAGGGCATCGCGGGAAGCCTTGTGGGGGAGCTTGCGAAGTGTTCGGCGATGACGCCGGCTCGCGCCTCACGGGGCGCTGGCCCTCGCGAGGCCCGACACCCTGAGCCCTGCGGGTGGGGCTGCCTAGTGCTCGAGGTAATCCTCGCGTCCTGGGCCGCAGGCAGACGGGCCTGGACAGCCCCAGTCCCAGGGGCCCGACAGTCGGCGAAACTGGCACTTCTCCAGGCTATCCTGATTGAGTAGGGGAAAGCCGGATGCTAGGAGGGCTTCGGGTATGACGGCCATCTACAAGGTTTAGGGGAGAGGAGTCAGTAATGTTTGAAATGAGACTTGGAGAGGTAAGAATTGCAGAAACTCCTAAATATAGACACTAGATATAGTTTTTTAAAGGGGTTTTATCCTAAATAACATCCATGCTAACTAAGGCTTCCTACAGTCAGGATGGCTCTGATACCAGCTCTGTGGGGACCCCGACTCATAAGTCGTGATCACCGAATGCACGTGTACAGTGATCCCAGAGATCAATGCTCACTGAACACACAGAAGCTGGATAATCAAGTCTTACATCCATACATATCATCTTACACAAATGAAGACCATCAAGGTCAAGTTTTACATAGATAGGGCCATGAAGGCCAAATAACAAACTTAAACTCGTAGCGGAAATCATGAAATATAGCGTAGACCCATGCCATCTACCTTAACCCTACAAGCATTTTGACTGGGAAGCATCCTAGTTCGCATGTTCATCACCAACGAATTCTTCAACATATTCCTGCTCTTCCATGTTGGCCAATTAAATAACCAGTGGCAAGCCAATGAGTACTTTGAATGTACTCGCAAGCAACCCATGTTTTGGAACAAGGTATAACAATGCATGATATAGCACTAAGTAGGTAAGTTTTGCAGAAAGCTAATCTTGAGTGCAATGACATGTCCAATCAACTTGTAAGCATGCATCAAATGGATACAAGAATCCGTATGAACAGGTTACATATATCAATATAAACAAGGTTTGAACATCTCACGTTCAATCATCACATCAAGTCATCCGACTTGACCCAAGTACCATCTTTATCTCACACACCCACACACGCCAAGTTTTTGTAAACAATGGACGTAGCCCAAGAGCGGTCATCCAACTGTCCTTGACCGTGGACACGGCTATTCGAATAGTTTCACACTCTGCAGAGGTTGCACACTTTACCCAAAAGACTCGGGACACTTCCGTGTCAAGCCATGACTCGCGGTATTGTACATACCCGAGGCAAGTACCCGAACAATGCCATTCCCCTGACGATACTAACAAAGAGTCCACTCATTGGCACACAACCCGCATGATGTACATCACAAGTATCATCCATGAAGCGGCCAATGGTGTGCCCGGTGTTTGTAAAAACAGCCCATGATCATCCTTTCCGGCACGACCCCGTATCGAGAGTGACCACGTCACTCCCGCCACTAGTATTGCGGGCTCTCTGCTAGTACCCACCAAAGTAATCAACAAAGCCCCGTCCCATAAGGGGTATCGTGGTTGTTCATGTAAGGTTGGAGTAACGGTCGCAACTTACACCAATCCGTTTTTGAAAAACAACGCACTCACTTGCTCCGGTACCCCACTTATTTATCAAGTGGTTGCCTAGCTCAACATCACCTCCCTCGGGCATTAGTGGCACCCGACGGGGTTTTCGAAAAGTCTTTGAAAACACTTTCGTTTCCATCACCATGCATAATCCCGTCCCACTTTGCGTAGCAACTACTTAGCAACCTATCTACTCCCCACCCACAGAACTCTAAGTAGGAGGTAGAGTCATGTCATGCAAGTATCAACGGTAAAAGTATCGGAGGCAACCCATAAAGGTGGTCACCATAGCATCATGATTAACATAACAAAATGAAGTGCTATATGCCATGCAATAAAGTGGTTTCTTAAACATGGTCAAAGGGTTGCTTTCCTAGCTCCAGAAAGTCCTCAGGGTCTTCAAAGTCTTCTGGTCCAACTCCCTCGTCAACAACGCAATCTATCGTCGCAATATTAACGGGCAAAAATAAGAGCACGAAAAAAACAGAGAAAATAAATCACTCCTAAAAATGTCAAACCACTTTTGTAAAATACTAGGGTGAAAACTAGGAATACTAAAAATACTAGGTTCTGGTTTTGAAGTTCAAAAAGTCGTAAAATTGATTTTAACAGTAGTTTTAATTAACTAAAACAAGGTTTTAAAATAGACCAGTACCTAAAATAGTTTCAAAAAGTTGCACAAGTGGCATCATTAAATAGTACACAACATTACAACTTTTTAGGAATTTGAATCACATGATTTGAATAACTATAGCATCCTGCGGAATTTTTGCAAAACAGAAGGAAATGAAAAAGGAAAAAGGGCCACAGTGCCGTGGGCCAGAGTCGGCCAGCAGCTGGGCCGGCCCAGAGGCCAGCCAGCCCAGGCGAGCCGATGCCCCCGCGCGCGTCAGGGTCGAACCTGACGGGCGGGGCCCGCGGGTCACAGAGAGGGGAGGGGCGAGAGAGAGACAGGAGGCTGACGAACGGGCCCCACTAGCAGGCCATCGTCAACCCCCGTCCAGAGGGCCGGCGAGCTCATCGCCGGCGGAGGAGAGCGCGGCGAGGGCGGCTAGGGGCGGGAATGGACTCGTGGGCGTCCCGCCGTTCAGTTGGTGGTGGAGAGAGGCGTCGGGGTGCAGCAGCTTGCCGGCGACGAGCACCCACGGAGGAGCTCCGGGAGGTGGTCGTCGTCGCCGTTCCCTGGTTGCTACTGCACGGGAAAGAGAGGGGATCGCATTAGGAGAGCAAGGGAGGGCCAGAGGAAGGGGAAAGAGGACCGGGGAAGCTTCCCACCTTGAGATCACCGGAGAACCGAGGCGGCGGGGCTCCGGTTCGATCCGAGCATAGGGGCTCAGGAAGATCCTTGGGTGGTTCAAAGGCTCGATTAGAGGAGAGAAGGAGGATCCAGAGGGGAGAATGGAGCTCGGGAAGACTGTTTTATAGCCTGGGCTGGAGTACCATGGACGTGGTCTGCCGGACTTGGCCGCAGAGATGCTGGAGGCCACGGGAGGAGGCAAGGGCGAGCCAGGGGCCTTTGTGGGCATGGTCTACGACCAGGGGAGCAAGAGGGGGAGCGGGAGAGCACGCACGTGTGGGGCCGCTGGTTGGCTGAACCGAGCAGCGCTCGGGCACGCGTGGCAGAGGCCGCCGGAGGGAGAGAGAGGAGGGGGCCGATAGGGCGCCATGCTGCGGACGACGACGAGGAGCCAGGGGACATGCTCCCGCATCCCAAAGCTGTCGGGTGGCTCGGGATGAGGGCTGCTGCAGTGCGGGCTGGCACTGTAGCACGCTCTAGAGCGCCGTTTTGGCATGCCAGGCATGCCTCACGCGCTCTGGGCGTGCCCTGCCTTGTCCACTAGCTCCTGGAGGCTCTAGCGATGCTCCTTGGATGCTTAGGTGCTAAGGGAAGAGGTAGAAAGTAAAAATGGGGGAGGAGAGAGGTGCTACCATGGCTGTCCAGAGGGGAAAATAGGGGTTTTAGCCCCTTCAATGATTGAGACTTGGCCAGGGAAACTTACTCGAGGTAGAAGGTGTCTAGGTGGAGCTGTGCTGGAAAGGGGAGTCAAGGAGAACAAGTTAAAAGGTGAAACCGGTAACTTTAGGTTTTAACGAGAAGGTGTTTGATGTTGATTTGGGCAAGTAAAAGGAGTTTGCTTGCCATGATATTTACCAGGATCAAAGAGAAGGTAGAAATAAGGTTGATCACCAAGTTTGAGGTTATTTGAGGAAAGTTGGCAATGTAGACTTTGTAAACCCTAGAAATTAACAGAATCAGATTTCTGTAGATCTAGGCATACAAACCTATTCTCCTTAAAGCACCACTTGGTGTAGTAGCATTATTTGGGGATTAGAACATGTCCACAAAGTTTGGGGTCAATAGGAGACAGTTGGCAATGTAGAGTTGCTCAAATTTGGATGTGGACAGGAATGGTTTTGGGATATTTTAGTGAACCAAAATAATTTGGATTGGGATGAAACTTGGCAAGATCTTCACATTGGGCATATGTGACTTGCTAGAATTTTCCTGGATTTATTTGAGAATATTTCCTTCAGAAATATTTCAAAAGCTTGAAATAGACATAACAGGTTTTGGAAGGTTTTGTCCTATATTTTGAACATGATCATGTATTGGAAACTCATATATATGGAAAATATATGTCCAATGAGTTTCCCCAAAATTTCCCAAATATTTTGAAAGCATAAAAATATTTTTGCCCTAGGAAAGACCATTTCTAGCCTTAAATAAAATCCTTTAAATAAAATAGGAGAATAATCTTAAAATTTAATATTTGGTTATTTTGGGAAATATTATATCTAGTTGGTTTCAAATAAAGTCTTTGGGACAAAACAATCTACCCAATTTGAGGACTTGTAGTTAAATCCTCAACTCTGGGGCTTTTGAAAACCTAATTTGAATAAATCCATTTTGATCAAAATAATATTTGATAAAATAGTTTTAGGTACTATACACATGGCATGATCATTGGGCATAGAGTTTGGATCAACAAGATGACTATTGAGAGAGGAAGAGTCTTTGAGTGCCAAAACACAATCACCCAAACAAGGAAACATCAAACAATTCAAACATGCACTAGAACTCAAAAAGTTTTAAATGGGTCCAAATTTTATAAACTCGTAGGATAGCAAACTGATACAACACAAGGTGTGACAGAGGAGGTGTGCAAGCTCGAGAAAAGCTTCCTGGCCATGGAACTCCAGCGTGTTCCTCGCGTCGACAACAAGGAAGCTGACGACATCGCCAAGCGAGCATCCCTCTACGCGTCCCAAAGCCCTGGCGTCTTCAAAGAAAGGCTCCTGAAGCCATCCGCAGCACCTCCAACCGCCAGTGACGACGCCTCATGATGAGCTCCCGCCCGCACCCTCCACAAGCGCACCAGACTGTGGCCCACCTTCAGGCGCCCGCCTGCTGCTGGCGCTGGAGCCACAAGCTAAGAGCTGGGCCACAAAATTCAAGGTCTACTTGGAGAACGACACTCTCCCAGCAGACGACACCGAAGCAGAGCGCGTGGCCGGCCAAGCTGCATCTTACTGCCCGAGGGACGTTGATATCTACCGAAGGCGCTCCAATGGAGTGGCGTTGTGGTGCATCTGTAAGGAGCAAGGGCGCGAGCTACTTGCTGACATACATGGCATAGACTGCATCCATCACACTTCATCGCGCATCCTTACTGGCATGGTATTCCGAAACGACTTCTACTGGCCCACCATGCTTCAAGAGGCCATCGAGCTAGTCCAATCTTGTGAGGCCTGCCAATTCCATGCCAAGCAGATCCATCAGCCAGCACAAGGGCTCCAGACCATCCCCCTCTCGTGGCCCTTCGCGGTCTGGGGGCTGGACATCTTGGGCCCCATCCCTCGCATAGCCGGAGGCTACCACTACCTATACATCGCCATCGACAAGTTTACCAAATGGGCAGAAGTGGAGCCTGTCCGCTCAATCCCGATGAGATCTGCTATCAAGTTCATCAAGGGCCTGGTGTGCTGCTTCGGCGACCCCAACCGGATCATCACCGATAACGAATCGCAGTTTACCAGCGGCCTCTTCAGGTCCTAATGCGACAATCTCAGCATGCAAATCTTATACGCCTCCGTGGCGCATCCGCGAAGCAACGGCCAGGCCGAGCATGCTAACGCTGAAGTCCTCAAGACAAGAAGCTTCAGTAAAAAGCTCATAGCCTGCGGCAAAGGCTAGCTCGACGAGCTCCAGTCCGTGCTATGGTTGATACACAGTACAACAACCAAGCCTACTGGCAAAACTACCTTCTTCTTCGTCTATGGGGCAGAAGCGGTCCTTCCTACTAAGCTCAATCATGGGTCCCCGCAGGTCTTGGCCTTAAACGAGAACCATCAAGATGACCTGCGGGAAGCTGATATCACTACTGCAGGAAGGTCCAAAGACGACACATCAATCAGAGGCCCTTTGACCAAACTTTGTGCGATGCATGAGTCGCAAACGGTATAGTTCTAGTTTCGTCGCCAATAATACGAACTGTGTGCGATGGCGGATCCATCAAGCATGATTCAGATAAGACTTTTGTGTGTGATACGTGGCATACAGTTGGTCCTAACGAACTATATGCAATGAGGAGAAGTAACACAACTGGTTAACAAAATACTGATGTGTGTGATGTACGTGATACTTGTGATCTGCGTTGGGTTTTCCATGAAGAGGAACGGGTGATGCAGCACATCATAGATAAGTATTTCCCTCAGTAGAGAACCAAGGTTTATCAAACCAATAGGAGTACCACGCAACCCCCGTTTTCAGTGACTGCACACAAAGAAGCAAACACTTGCACCCAACGCGGGCAAGAGGGTTGTCAATCCCCTTGGACTCGTTATTTGCAAGCTAGTGAAGTATATGGATGAAAGTTGAATGTTGTAAATTGCAAAATAAAATAAAAGACAAATATGGCAGCAAGGTATTGAAGGCTTTTGTAAATTTATAAGTGAATAGGCCCGGGGGCCGTAGTGTTCTCTAGTGGCTTCTCTCATGTAGTAGGCATACGGTGGGTAAACAAATTACTGTTGGGCAACTGATAGAAAAGCACATAGTTATGCAATCTTTATTCACGGCAATGATAATGTATATATAGGCATCACGTCCATAAGCAAATATGTCGACTCCTGCCTGCACCTATTACTATTACTCCACCCATCGACCGCTATCCAGCATGCATCTAGAGTATTAAGTAAAACAGAGTAATGCTTGGAGAACAATGACATGATGTAGACAAAGAGAATTCAATCAATATGAATTAACCCCATCATTTTATCCTTAGTGCCAACAACACAAAGACCTATCTTGTCCCCTACTTTGTCACTGGGATATAGAAATCCGTCAGGTTGAACCCACTACAACGCACCCCTCTCACTGAAGAAATATCAATCTAGTTGGCCAAACTATTTCAATAGATCGCAGAGATTTACGAAGCTATAATAATCATGCAAATAAGAATCATAATAGAAATCATAGAAGACTCAAATATTTTTCACGAATAATCTGAACATAAACCCACAATTCATCAGATCCCAAAAAACGCACCACACAAAGTGATTACATCGAATAGATCACCGCGAAGATGCGGTGAACTTTGTATTGAAGATCAAGAGAGAGAGATAGCCATCTAGGTACTAACTATGGACCCGTAGGTCTGTAGGGAACTACTCACACATCACCGTGGGAGCAGCAAGGTTGATGTAGAGGCCCTCTATGATCGACCCCCCCTCCGGCAGGGCACCGGAATAGGGCTCCAGATGGGCACACTGCGGAACAGAGACTTGCGGCGGCGGAAAAAGTGTTTTGGGATGCTCTCTAGGGTTTTTGGGATTAATGAGAATTTATAGGCCAGAGATGGGCGTCGGGGGCAACCCGAGGGGGGAATCACACAACAGGGCGCGCCACCCCCCTTGGGCGCGCCCTATTATGTGTTGCCTCCCTCGTGCAGCCTTCGATCTCCTCCCAAAGCTTCCAGGTCTTCTTTTGGTCCAGAAAAAATCATAAAAAAGTTTCGGGGAAATTGGACTTTGTTTGGTACTATAAACCTGAAAAGTCAAAAACATGCAGAAAACAGCAACTGGCACTGGGCACTGGGTTAATAGGTTAGTGCTCAAAAATAATATGAATTGGTAAATAATCACCCAAAAAGCATCCTAGAATGATAATATCATAGCATGGAACAATAAAAAATTATAGATACGTTGGAGACATATAAAGCATCCCCAAGCTTAATTCTTGCTCGTCCTCGAGTAGGTAAATGATAAAAACAATTTTTTTGATGTGACATGCTACCCAACATGTAATCTATTGCAGGTACGATCATTGAGAAACGTTGAATTAACAAACATCAACATAGTAATACTTATAAACATAACCAACATAATCATCAAGTTTCAAAATATACGATCCTTAAAGAATGTTCACCCCCTATTCATTTTATCGTATAAGAATAGCATGGCTCCGTCTTCACCACATAAATACAAATGTCAAGCAACACGATGTCAAGTCAGGCAATTGGATCGTACTTCTTAACACACTTCAGCTTTTTATTACTTACGCAATATATGAGCGTGAACCATGGATATAGCATAAAGGTGGAATAGAATATGGTGGTAGGTTTCAAAGGGGTAAAAGTGGAGAAAATGGTCTCGCATCAACTAGGTGTATCAACGGGCTATGGAGATGCCCATCAATAGATATCAATGTGAGGAGTAGGGATTGCCATTCAACGGATGCACTAGAGCTATAAGTGTATGAAAGCTCAAATGAAGCTAAGTGGGTGTGCATCCAACTTGCTTGCTCATGAAGACCTCGGGCATTTGAGGAAGCCGTCATCGGAATATACAAGCCAAGTTCTATAATGAAAAATTCCCACTAGCACATGGAAGTGATAAAACAAGAGACTCTCTATATGAAGAACATGGTGCCACTTTGAGGGACAAGTGTGGAAAAAGAGGTAGTAGCACTGTCCCTTCTCTCTTTTCTCTCAGTTTTTATTTTATTTTTTCTTCCTGTTCTTTTTCTCTCTTTTTTCTTTCTTTTTTTCTTTTTATTTCTTTCTTCCTCTTTTATTTTTTCGTCCGGAGACTCATCCCGACTTGTGGGGGAGTCATTGTCTCCATCATCCTTTCCTCATAGAGACAGTGCCCTAATAAGATGATCATCAGATTTTTATTTACTTACAACTCAACATGAAAAATTATAACATGACTCTATATGAATGCCTCTGGCGGTGTACCAGGATGTGCAATGATCAAGTGTAACATGTATAAAAAATGATGAACAGTGGCTTGAACACAAATACTATGTCAGCTTATATGATCATGCAAAGCAATTTGACAATGAAAGTACTAGTCATATGAAGTAACGGTGGAAGTTGCATGGCAATATATCTCGGAGTGGCTATGGGAATGCCATGATAGGTAGGTATGGTGGCATTTTTGAGGAAGATATAATAAGGCTTATGTGCAACAGAGCGTATCATGTCACGGGGTTTGCATGCACCGGCGAAGGTTGCACCGATCCTCGAGGTGAGAATGGGCAATGCACGGTACCGAAGAGGCTAGCAAATATGAGGTGGTGAGAGTGCGTACATCCATGGATTCACATTAGTCGTAAAGAACTCACATACTTATTGCAAAATTTTATTAGCTCTCTCGAAGCAAAGTACTACTCGCATGCCCCTAGGGAGGAGGTTGGGAGGAGTTAACCATCGCGCGCCTCCGACTTGAACAACACTAGGATTTCAACGAGGAATAAGTATGCTCACACATCATGACCATGCTATAAAAAATATTTATATGAACAGAAATTAACACCCTCTAATTCACAATACTTTTACTCACCAATGATCATGCACTCATGCCCTTTCATATTACCACATCAATATCATTAACCCACAATTTCTCTTTTATGTGCTACATGTGGTTTTGATTATGCACTCATTGGATACCTATTATTTTTGGACTAGTCTTATAACCCATGCAATTATCGTCACTATTTATTATCTCTCAAACACATATAAGTGAAGAATGAGAGTACAATTATTTCTATAAATCTATACGCCACCGTGCTCTAAAAGATATAAGTGAAGTATTAGAGCAACTGCTAAGCTCAAAGGATATAAGTGAAGCACAAAGAGTATTCTAATAAATTATAGTGATCTTGTGTATCTCTCAAGTGGGTGTCTCCAGCAAACAATGATTGTGGAAAAGCAAAAACAAACAGCAAACTAAAGCAAACAATGCTCCAAGCAAAACTCATAGCATGTGATGAATAAAAATATAGCTCCAAGTGACATACCGATGGATTGAGACGAAAGAGGGGATGCCTTCCGGGGCATCCCCAAGCTTAGACGCTTGAGTCTTCCTTGAATATTACCTTGGGGTGCCTTGGGCATCCCCAAGCTTATTCTCTTTCCTCTCCTTATTCCTTCATCCATCGTGATAGCACCCAAAACTTGAAAACTTCAGCACACAAAACTCAACAAAACCTTCGTGAGATCCGTTAATATAGCAAACATATCAAATACTTTGGATACAGTTATAAATTGATTCTTATTTTATTATTGCATAAGGTATTGTATTCTAACTTCTCCATGGCTTATACCCACTGATACAATCCATAGCATCATCAAAACAAGCAAACTATGCAAGCAAAAACAAAACCTGTCTAAAACAGGACAGTCTATAAAGATATGTAGAGAACCTATACTTCTAAAAAATTCTGAAAAATTAGGACAACCTGAAGAATTTGTATATAAATACTATGTTAAAAATTTATATCAAGAAGACATTCCAGTAAAATCAGAGAAATTTTGCACTGGACGCTAAAGTTTCTGTTTTTGCATCGTATCAATTCTACTCATCTTGTAAGTCATCCCAAAGGCTTTATTTGGAACAAACACTAATTTAAACATAAAAATACAATCATTACAGAGGAATAATCATGTTATAAAAAACAAACAGAAAGTAAAAATCAAAAATAAATATAACTATTGGGTTGCCTCCCAACTAGCGCTATTGTTTTACGACCCTAGCTAGGCATAATGCATAGTTTCAAGTGTTGTAAACTTTAGTCTCAAGCTCCTCTATCACACAACCATGTTTCCTAAAAGGAGGGAGCTTAAAGATAGGATCTTTGATCAAACTTTTAAAATTGGGATGCACACTAATCATCTTAAGATCCTCATTTCTTTTAATGGGAGTGATAATAGTATTCTTGGCGAGATACATAATCTTAGAATTCTTTCCTTGAGAGGAACTAGCATTAGCTTTGGATGGGGTAGAAGCGGAACCCATTTTATCAAAGACTTCCTCTATTTTATCAATTCTACCAAAACTTTGCTCTACCCGCTCATTAATAGTTGTGTCTTTCTCCTTTAGTGCTTTCAAAGTGATTCCTATCTTTGACCCAAGTTGAGTAATATGAATGTGAATCTTTTTATCCAACTCCTCAACTTGTTCTTTAGTGGAAATTTTATTTTCAATAATATCAAGCCTTTGCATAACATGTTCCATGGTCAAAGTAGTTTCATTAGTAATAAGAGGTGGCGCCCCAACTAAATTTTCCATAGCTTGGAAATTATCCGAAGTGTGGCTCATTAAGAAATTACCACCGGTAATAGTATCAAGGACGAACCTATACCGAGTAGTAATACCAACAGAGAAATTACGAAGCAAGATGTCGTGGGAGTAAGTCTGACATTAGTACTGGGGGTACGAATGAAGGGGGCGGAGCCTAGCTATGACACAGGTGTAACACTCAGATGTACGTGTTCGGGCCCCACTCCGGAGTGGTAAAGACCCTACGTCTCGAGCCCTGAGGCTGAGTGTTTGCTAGATGTTACTGAGAACTGCCGTCTTAACCAAGCCGTTACTGGTAACGTTAGTCTATACACTTCATGTGGGTTATCAAGTCTCTCGAACGTTATGACTCCTATGCCGGCTCCTCTCCTTCTCGTCCGTGTGTTGGATCGTAGCCGACTGATGAAGTGACGTCCGAGTGACCATCCAGATCTGAGTGGATCCTGAGGACGTATCCGAATGCACCGGTAGTCCAGGGACTTTAATGCTAATGTGGGCCCCCAAGTGGGCCCTAGATGTCAGGTCTATGACCCTACCCGTGGTAGGTGACCTCATCAGTAGCCCCCGAATCAGTTGAGGTTTGGGGGACGAGCGGACGATGTGCGGGAACGTCGTCGGCGCCTCGGAGGCGTCAGGAAATGACCCGGGTTGTCTCTCGCTCGGTTTGTGACCGCAACGGATTCAGGTTGTGTCTTCCCCAAATAGCTAGGATAGCCTAACGACGCAAGCCACTCGGTTGGCAATGGATCGCCTCTCGGGAGAAATGATCCGACGGCTCGGGTGTGTATCCATCATTTTTTTGAATGATGATGCAAGAAAGAGGCTGACCTCTCAAGTTTCCTTGCGGAATTCTCGCAGTGATCAGAAGACCGTCCGACTGCTCGATGGATTTGCCCTGCGCATTCGGAGTGTCAAAGTGCGTCGGAACGCATCTGTGGGCACAGAGCCTACTCGGATCACGCCGCAGCGAAAACTCCGTCGATTTTGAAATCATGGGAATCATGCGCACGCGTGAGGGCGGTTACGTTGCGTTAGTGGGGAAAGCGGACATGGTGCCTTGATAAACGTGCCGCGATTAACGCCATGCGTCCCCAAAATGCTGCACCGAAGATCCTGCAGATCTCGTGCCACCCGTAGATATCGTGTGGCCTGCGGATCGATGGTCGAGATAGCGCCGCACTAGGGTATAAAAATTGACTGAGAGGGAGGAGAGAGAGGCAGTTCTCACTTTTCCCCCTCTCAATCTCTCCGTCGCTCCACCGAGATCTTCTCCCCACCGGACCACCTCCGACCCGCCCCCAATCTGCTGGAGATGACGAATGGGGCGACCGCAAAGGCTGAGAGGGCAAAGAAGAGGTCGCGTGGGTCTTCATTGAGTGCCAACGTGCCGGCGGGTTTCATCCAGGGCGACTGGCTGCAGCCGCGGACCACCGTCGGCCGGCTCAGGGAGCTGGAGAGCCAAGGGCTCCTGGTCCCGGGGAGCTGGCGAGTGCCGGAGGAAGGCAAGGTCGAGCCCGCGCCGCGAGGGGACGAGTGGCTGCTCCTCACGACCCACATCGAAAGAGGTTTCTATTAGCCCCTCCACCCATTCTTCCGCGCTTTCCTCAATTTCTATGATGCTCAACTCCATCATCTTCCTCCCAACGCCGTTTCTTACTTGGCGGCTTTCATTTCCCTTTGCGAGAACTTCCTCGATTGCAATCCACACTGGGGCTTGTTCAAACATCTTTTTACATGCCGAGTGATGGCTGTCAAGAAGTCCACTCAGGCCGGGGGGAACGAACGTAGCTCAGTTGTGCGGGGGTCTAGGCATCCAACTGAGGGGAAAGTGTAGTTTTCCTCAAATGAACTTTCCTGACTCGGTCAAGGGTTGGCAAGACTATTGGTTTTACTGCCAAGACATCCCAGTCGGCGAGGGTTAGTCGGGGCTCCCGCTGTATACACCTGAGCGCATTCGGTGGCTTCCCAAGCTGCTCGTGACCAAAGAAGAGAAGATAGACATGGAGATCCTTGTGATCGCGTTGGTGGCCCTGGTGAGGCAAGGCGTCAATGGTTTGGACCTGCTAGAGATCTTCTTTCAAAGAAGAATTCAGCCGTTGCAGGCCAGAGCCCACCCCATGTGGCTGTACTCGAGGCCGAGTGATCCCATGCGCACGCACTCGGAGGAGCTCAGTGCTGAGGTCGTGGAGAACAAGCTCAAAGCGATTACTCTAGCTCGCGACAACCCTAGAGGGACGAGGCTAGTGCCTCTATTCTCAGCCGAGAATCCACCGAATGAGGTAAACTCCATGCGTTGCTATTGTTGTCTGAATGATTGCAATGTTTGCTGACTGAAATCTTGACTAACATAATTTTCACTCGACAGGCCTTCACAGGTATGCTGAGCCTGATACCCGCCTTCAACCATGCCCTGCTGACGTGACGAGCGACAAAAAGCACCAGGAGGGCTCAGATGGCGAGGACGAGTACGCGGAGGACAGTGGGAGCGACGAAGCGGAAGAGAACTCGGACTCAGGGGACGAGGCAGAATCTTGTCCGTCGGAGGAGATCCCGCGCGAGACCCACTCCAAGGCGCGCCAGGACCTGAGAGTCCGTGGAGGCAACCCCAAGGGGCTGAGTGCTGCTAAGTCCTCCATGCCTGCCTTTCCCACTAGAAGTTTGAATTGCGGGCGCAGCGAGCTCGCACCGTCACCCAAGAAGACGGCCAAGCAACCGAAAGTTGCTATCAACAAACTCCGGAAGGTTGTCCTACCGAAGATTAAAATGAACGTGCCGGTGGTCTCACCGTAAGTATCTTTGCACCGATTGATATTTCAGTTATTTGACCGAGTGACGTGATGTTTCGAATGGCTTCATTACAGAGCTGAAACCTCAACTGCTTCACTGGAGAAGGACAAGGCTGACGTTGACGCCGCGTCTTCAAAAGGTAACCTTTGAACTCACTCGGACGTGATTTTTGAACTCTACGTTTTTCCTTTGTGCTTACTCCCGAATGATCTTTGAGTGTTTACAGAGCCGCGTGAAGTGATATAACTTGACGGGGATGACAAGGCCGACCCACCGAACCCTTCTGCCGACGCAGACGTCTTGATGCGGGATGCATCGCCTGATAAGGCGTCAACACTGGTTCGGGGAGCTTCTTCGGTGGTCGGGACCGCACTCGGATCTTCCTTGCCAACTCTTCCCGCGGCTAACATCTTCACACTGCACCACGTCCCGGAGGACCAGGTGGGGGCGAGCAAGGAGGCACTGATCCAGCTGAAGCTGATGAACAACAGGCTGAAAGAGGCCTATGACGCCAGCGAGGCGCTGGAGAAGAATGTCCGAGTAAGCACCCTTGTAAGTACCATCTTCAGTCCGAAATTTTGTCTGTATGCAGTTTCTTTAGGTTCTGAGTGGGTTTGCGTCAGGGGCACACCCACTGGGTACTCTCTGGTTCCAGTGGGGGTGCGCTGAGCGCACCCACTTGGTGTAGTCCCCGACACTGCCGTCGACTGAAGCAATCGACGAGAGTCTTAGAGTCTGAATGATGCTTGTAGAAATAGGTGTAGTCGTACTTGTCGAAGAGGATGCGGTGATGGTCCATGGACCAGAGCCTCTCGACGTTGTCCGTCGGGGTGTAGAACCCGTTATTCTCCAGTGGGAGCGCGCTGAGCGCACCCACTGGGTGTAGTCCCCGAGACTGTCATCGACTGAAGCAGTTGGTAGGAGTCTTTAGAGACCGAATGATGCTTGTGGAAATACCTCATCTTGAGAGAAGCGATACTTGTCGAAGAGGATGCGGTGATGGTCCATGGACCAGAGCCTCTCGACGTTGACCGTCGGGGTGTAGAACCTTTTGCTGAGCTTGTGGAAGTACCTCATCCCAAGTAGGTAGAAGCTGTTAATGAGCTTGTGGAAGTACCTCATCCCGAGTGAGGAGGACCTCTTCCCGAGTGGGTAGAACATGTTGCTGAGTTTCTGGAAGTACCTCATCCTCATCCCGAGTGTAGTTCCAGTGGGGGCGCGCTGAGCGCACCCACTGGGTGTAGTCCCCGAGACTGCCATCGACTAAAGCAGTCAGCAGGAGTCTTAGAGTCTTGTAGTTTAACTTAATGAACCCTTTTGCAGTATCCGACTGTTATCACTGATGTTTCCTTGTTTTCTGTCGATAAAGTGTGTGCGAGCTCGGGACCCGATACAACACCCTGGAGAAGGAGGTGCAGGACCTGTGCCTCAGCCTTGAGGCTGAGAAGGTCAAGAACATGCGTCTGGAGCAACAGAAGCGATCACTCGGAGGTAAGCGCTTTCTGTCCGACTGTCGTACAACTTGTTCCTCTTCCCTGTCCGACTGAAGTCAATTTATCAGATGTATGTAGTGAAAATCTTCAACTTACTAAGAGTCTCTGGGCTTCCATTTCTATAGACACCATGAAGGAGGCCCTGGAGTAGAAAGACACCGAGTTGGCATCCGCCCAGAAGGAAGCCAATCGGAAGATGAAAGCGGCCGAGGACAAGTTGAAGTCACTCGAGAAGTGGGAGGAGGAGAAGAAGAGACTGGAGGCTGTTGCCAAGAAATCCGCGGAGGAGGCTGCTGAGTCCGAATAAAAGTTGAAGCAGGTGTCATCCAAGAGACTCGATCTGGAGAAGTTCATCGAAGACTTCGGCAACGAAATGAACGAGAAGCTCAAAGGTAAGCTAATAACCCGATTGCGTTTCAAGTTACTTTGATTCTTCACTCGACCTCCAATAGCTTTTTTTCTCCCATCTGTTCAACAGAGTTCTGTGTGGATGCCGAAGAAGAGACATCCAAGATCGAGAAGGAACTAGATCCGGCTACAGGCATTCTTCGTGATAGCTCAGCACTTGCTCTTCTCCGACTGGAGGAACGCGTCGGGGAGGTGACTGTCTTTCTCAACCACGCCTGTGCACGGCCATCAAAGATATTGACCGAGAAGTCGCCCCCGGGCAGGAGTTCTCGAACGACTTGGATGCTCTCATCAATCGTTTCCAAGATGTACCTCGCCGAGTGCAATCTTGGAAGAAATCTACAGCTTGTGATGGAGCCGACATCGCCCTCTCACTCGTCTGTGTCCATTGCAAGGGCGTAGATGAGGAGAATTTGAAGTCACTGAAGGTCGCCAACAGGAAGAGTTCCAAGATAGAAGACTTTATGGAGACGTTCCTCGAGGCCACCACTCTGATTGCGAACGGCATCGACCTCGACACCTTCACTGATACAGCAGCTTCGACTACCGCCGAGTGATCCTCGGATAAAAAACTTCGAATAAAATTTGCCTCAGGATGCTGAGTGGTTTATGTAACCGTACATTTGACGTGACCTAGTGGCAACGACTATCTGCACTTTTGCTTTGAACTATATGCAGTTTGATTGCATTCATTTGACTTCTTGGGCGTTTGGCCCAGTTCCCGAGTGTGGAAGACGTCCCCACTCGGAGTAGATTTAAACTTAGGTGATTTCTAGATCGCAGCTAAGCCCCCGAGTGTAGTTGATGTCCTCACTCGGAGTAGTCTTAATACTTAGGCAATTTCTGGATCACAGCTAAGCCCCCGAGTGTGGATGATGTCCTCACTCGGAGTAGTTACACTTAGGCAATTTCTGGATCGCTGCTAAGCCCCTGAGTGTGTATGGTGTCCTCACTCAGAGTAGTTTTACACTTAGGCGATTTTTGAATCGCAGCTAAGCCCACGAGTGTGGATGATGTCCTCACTCGGAGTAGTTACACTTAGGCGATTTCTGCACCGCAGCTAAGCCCCTGAGTGTGGATGGTGTCCTCACTCGGAGTAGTTTTTATACTTAGGCGATTTCTGAACCGCAGCTAAGCCCCCGAGTGTGGATGATGTCCTCACTCGAAGAAGTTTCACTTAGGCGATTTCTGGAACGTGGGTAAGCCCCCGAGTGTAGATGATGTCCTCACTCGGAGTAGTTTTACACTTAGGCGATTCCTGAATCGCAGCTAAGCCCCCGAGTGTGGATGATGTCCTCACACGGAGTAGTTTTTATACTTAGGCGATTTCTGGATCGCAGCTAAGCCCCCGAGTATGGATGATGTACTCACTAGGAGTAGTTTCACTTAGGCGATTTCTGGAATGCGGCTAAGCCCCCGAGTGTAGATGATGTCCTCACTCAGAGTAGTTTTACACTTAGGCGATTCCTGAATCGCAGCTAAGCCCCCCGAGTGTGGATGATGTCCTCACTCGGAGTAGTTTTTAAACTTTGGCGAAATCAGGTTCGGGGCTAAGCCTCTGAGTGTGGATGATGTCCTCACTTGGAGTAGTTTTACACTTAGGCGATTTCTGAATTGCAGCTAAGCCCCTGAGTGTGGATGATGTCCTCACTCGGAGTAGTTTTTAAACTTAGGAGAAATCAGGTTCGCGGCTAAGCCTCCGAGTGCGGATGATGTCGTCACTCGGAGTAGTTTTTAAACTTAGGCGAAATCAGGTTCACGGCTAAGTCGATCCATACACCCATTGGGAGTGAGGGAAGTTATAAGGATCACCAGGGTGAAAAATCGAAAAGTTTGGAGAAAACTTTTTGACAAAGTGTAGAAAAAGTAAAGACTTTTATTCATCAAAGCCACTCGGCAGTTCATTACAGGAATGATAGAGTGTTTTCTATTTTAAGTGTAGAACTTGCCGAGCAGATCCGCGTTCCATGTCCGGAGCTCTTCTGCCCCAGTTTTGAAGTTGTATAGCCGATAGGCTCCATTGTTCAAGAATTTAGAGACCGCAAAAGGCCCTTGCCACGAAGGCGCCAACTTGTGTGGGTTTTGTTGGTCCAGTCGGAGGACTAGGTCGCCCTCCTGGAAAGCATGCCCCCTGACTTGTCTGTCATGATAACACCTTAGATCATGTTGATAAAGTGCCGATCTGACAAGGGCTAGCTCCCTCTCCTCTTCCAGGAGATCCAGACCATCTTGGCGTGCCACTTCAGCCTCATCTTCATCATACAGTTCCAGTCGAGGGGAATTATGATGCAAGTTACTTGGTAAGACGGCTTCAGATCCGTACACCATGAAGAACGGGGTGCGCTTAGTGGAGCGGTTCGGGGTCGTCCGAATGCCCCATAGAACAGACGGTAGCTCTTCGACCCAGGCTCCTGCAGCGTACTCCAGATCTCTGATCAACCGAGGTTTCAACCATTGTAAAATCATCCCATTTGCTCGCTCTGCTTGTCCATTCGACTGCGGGTGAGCCACAAAGGCATAGTTGACCCGAGTACCTTGGGAGTAGCAAAACTCACGGAATTCATCCGAGTTGAAATTAGTCCCGTTGTCAGTGATGATATCATGTGGAACTCCGAATCTGAAGATAATTTGCCGAATGAAACTTACAGCAGTCTTTGCATCCAAATTTTTGATGGGCTTAGCTTCGACCCACTTGGTGAACTTATCCACCGCCACTAGCAGGTGGGTGAACCCACTCGACCCGGTCCGTAAAGGGCCGACCATATCAAGAACCCACACGGCGAATGACCAGCTGAGCGGGATGGTCTTCAGTGCGGATCCAGGTTTGTGCATCTGATTCTTATAGAACTGACACCCAACACATAGGTCGACCAAGTCCGGTGCTGCCTCATTGGCTCGGGGCCAATAAAAACCCACACGGAACGCCTTCGCGACCAACTTCCGAGAGGACGCATGGTGGCCGCAGGTTCCCGAATGAATCTCATGTAAGATCTGTAGTCCTTCCTCTGGGAAAATGCATTTCTGAGTTACACCTGTAGTGCTTTTCTTTTACAACTGTTCTCCCATCACTTCGAAGGACTTAGACCGCCGGACGATCCGGCAGGCTTCCTCTTCGTCTTCAGGGAGTTCTTGCCGGAGCAAGTATGCTAAGTAAGGTTGGGTCCACTCGGGAGTGATTACCAACATTTCATGGACAAGGTCCACCACGACTGGAATGTCAACCTCAGTCGGATTTGAAGGTCCGACTGCTTATGGGGGCTCCTCAGTGAAAGGATCTTATTTAATTGAGGGAGCGCGTAGGTGTTCAAGGAATATTCCTTTTGGCATGGCCCGCCGAGTGGAACCGATCTTACCCAGGTCGTTTGCCGACCGGTTCTTTGCTCGGGGTATGTGGTGCAGCTACAAGCCTTCAAAATTCTTCTCCAATTTCCTGACTGCATTACAGTACCCGGTCATGGCCGGGCTCCGCATATCCCATTCCTTCATCACTTGATTGACAACGAGGTCTGAATCACCGAATATCATCAAACGTCGGATACCAAGTGAGTTGGCCATACGGAGCCCGTACAGGAGGGCCTCGTATTCGGCCTCGTTGTTAGATGAATCGAAGTGGATTTGGAGTTCGTAGCTCAATCGGTCTCCCTGGGGGAGACGAGAACCACCCCGGCACCAGATCCTTGGAGCATCTTGGATCCATCGAAAAACATTGTCCAGTGTTAGGGGATACTTGGAGCTGGTTGTTCTTGTTCTATCCACTTGGCCAAAAAGTCCACCAGCGCTTGAGACTTTATTGCCTTTTTGGCTTCGAACTTGATCTCCAATGGGAGGAGCTCAATTGCCCATTTTGCCACTCCGCCGATAGCATCTCTGTTATGCAGGATTTCTGATAGGGGGCATCGCTGATAACCGTGACCGAGTGCTCTTGGAAGTAGTGAGCCACCTTTTTAATAGTCAGGTAAATACCATAGACCAACTTCTGGTAGTGCGGATACCTTTGCTTGGAGGGGGTCAAGACTTCTGAGATGTAATAGACGGGTCGTTGCACTTTGAATACTTTTCCTGATTCTTCGCGATC
Source organism: Elymus sibiricus (assembly GCA_039707655.1). Taxonomy (NCBI): domain Eukaryota; kingdom Viridiplantae; phylum Streptophyta; class Magnoliopsida; order Poales; family Poaceae; genus Elymus; species Elymus sibiricus. The sequence continues at coordinate 131,886,570 of CM077663.1, forward strand.
CACAGTGAGGACAGTGCTAACCACTTGGATGGTAGCCATGATGTACAAGAGCAAAGGCTCTCGGCTTCTCGGAGCAGCTAACACCGGCTGGGTGGAAAGCAAGGCCTTGAGTTCTTCGAATGCGGCTTGCGCTTCAGGTGTCCACTCAAAAGCTATCAGACTTCTTCATCAATCAGTAAAGAGGCAATGCCTTCTCACCGAGTATAGAGATGAACCTACTCAAGGCTGCAAGGCACCCGATGAGCTTTTGCACGTCATGAAGATGTACAGGCTTTTTCATTCGGATGATAGCATCGATTTTCTCAGGATTAGCACCGATTCCATGTTCAGAAACGAGAAAACCGAGTAGCTTGCCTGATGGCACTTCGAATGTGCATTTTACTGGATTGAGCTTTATCTAGAAGCGTCACAGGTTCGCGAAGGTTTCGGCGAGGTCTGTCGGGAGGTCGGAACATTTCCTGGACTTGACCATGATGTCATCCATGTACACCTCCGTTCCGACTGATTTGCTTTTGCAAGAATTTTTGGATCATGCGCATAAAAGTCGCCCCGGCATTTTGAGACCGAATGGCATAGTGGTGTAGCAGAAACACCCGAATGGGGTGATGAAGGCTGTTTTTATTTCATCTCGCCCGTACATTCGAATCTGGTGGTACCCGGAGTACGCATACAGAAACGACAGGCGTTTGCATCCGGCAGTAGAATCTACTATCTGGTCTATGGGGGGAAGGGGGAAATGATCTTTCGGGCAGGCCCGATTGAGGAGCTTGAAGTCGATGCACATCCTGAGGGACTTGTCCTTCTTAGGCACCAAGACAGGGCTAGCGAGCCACTCGGAATGATACACCTCGCGAATGAACTCGGTAGCTAGGAGCCGAGCGATTTCTTCACCAATCGCCTTGTGCTTCTCGACGGAGGATCGATGCAAGTGCTCTTTGACTCGTTTGATCTTCGGGTTGACTCATAGTCGGTGCTCAGCCAGCTCCCTGGGAACCCCCGGCATGTCAGATGGTTTCCACGCGAAGATGTCCCAGTTCTCACGGAGGAACTGGATGAGCTCGGCTTCCTATTTGTCATCGAGTGACATCGAGATATTCGTGGGGGAGGCACTCGGATCGTTCTGGTGAATGTGAACCTACTAGTCTCACCGGCCGACTGGAAAGCTGATTCCGTAGCCGGCCGTTTAGACTTGAGCAAATCCGTAGTGTCCACCGTCTTCTTGTACCCGTTGAGTTCGACTATGAGTACTTGCTCGTTAGCAATCTTGGAGCCCTGCTGGAGGTACTCTTCGGTGACTATTCAATCGCCAGTCACCGTAATCACTCCTTTCGGCCCGGGCATCTTAAGTTTATGATACACATAACATGGACGGGCCATGAAACGTGCGTAGGTGGGGCTACCCAGGATGGTGTGATAGGCTCTCCAAAAGTCCACCACTTCAAACGTCAGGCGTTCCTTTTAGAAATTCTTCTCGCTTCTGAACACGACGTCTAGAGCGAGTTGGCCGAGTGACTCTGCCTTCTTTCCAGGGATGACCCCATGGAAATGCATGTTGCTCTTGCTTAGTCGGGACATCGGAATGTCCATTGCCCTGAGCACGTCGGCGTAGATTATGTTCAGCCCGCTTCCTCCATCCATCAGCACCTTGCGCAGTCAGACTCCATTGATGGCCGAGTCAACAACCAGCGCCTGCCTCCCAAGGGTGGCTATGTGAGCTGGATGATCTGACTGGTCGAAAGTAACGGGGGTCTTCGCCCTGTTGAGGTACTTGACGACAGCCGGAGTTGCCACGTTGACCTCCCGATTGACGACCTTCAATCGGGTTTTGCTTTCAACATCATCAAAAATCATATTGAGGACCTTGCCGATGTTCGGATGCTCAGGAGCATCCTCACCTTCTTCGTCATTGTCCTTCTCTCCAGAGGGCTCTCTGCCCATCTCCTGTTTGAACATTCGGCACTCCCGAGTGGTGTGCTTCGGGTATACCAAGTTGCCCTCTTCATCTTTCTTGGTATGGTGAAAGCACAACTTCTCCCTAGGTGGTTTTGGTAATTAATAACAACATATATTTCATTGGACTAATATTTCCACTAAGTATATTTCAGTAAAAAGTTCAATGTTTGATTGGCCAAAGGATTGTGAGGAGACCCCAAGATGCAAGGAATAGGATTGGCTAATCTACAAGCATGAAGACTCTACATTTTACTTTGTGAGAAATCACTTTGAGTCCATAGGAAAGCCAATACTATCAAAAGGGGGTGAGGTAATGATGGTGAATCAAATGCTCAAGTGATCAAGTGTTAGTCACCAAAAACACCCACAGCTCTTCCACAAATATTCTGTCATAGAGCCTAACACTCAAAATCGGTGTCACCAACTTTCCAAATCGGCTACACCGAGTCGGAACCCCAGACAGAAACCCTAGCCAAGACCAACTACTCGGTACTACCAACATTTCCTTTCGGTGCCACCAAGACCAGTGACCAACTTCCTGGTTAGCCATTTTCTTGATTCAGTCCCACCGAGTTCTCCAAATCGGTCTCACCGAGAAGTTCGACCAACTCTCTGTTAACCCATTTCTCCAAATCGGTCCCACCGGGCTTGAGAAATCGGTCTCAACGAGATTTGGTAACATCCTAGGTCACCCATATTGGTACCACCGAGTATTCTATATCGGTCTCACCGAAAAGCCTAAAGTTGCTACATTTTGAACAAGTCAGTGCCACCGAGTTTCACTTCGTCCACCGAGTTGGGCAATAATGTTCTAACGGTTGGATTTTTGGAGATGCCTATATATACCCCTCCACCACATCCTACTCGCAAGAGAAGCACTCAAAACACACACACACACACTTGCCATATCCAATTTTCTGAGAGAGAACCACCTATCCTTGTGTTGAGTTCAAGATCATCCACTCCAACCATATGGATCTTGATTTCTAGCCTCCCCAAGTTGATTTCCATCCAATCAATCTCTTCTACCCAAGCCAAATATGTGAGAGAGTGATTGAGTGTTGAGGAGACTATCATTTGAAACACAAGAGCAAGGAGTTCATCGTTACTATCGAGCCTATTACCTTTTGGAGGGTGGTGCCTCCTAGATTGGTTAGGTGTCGCTTGGGAGCCTCCTACTTCGTGTTGTGGAGTTGAACCAAGAAGTTTGTACGGGCAATGAGATCGCCTACTTCGTGAAGATCTACCCATAGTGAGGCTAGTCCTTCGTGGACGGAAGCCGTTATGGAATAGTCAAGGTTGCTACTTCGTGGATTCTTTTCGGTGGAGCCCTCCATGGACTGTCGCCACCGCTACCCTCCGTGGGTAGAAGACTCCATAAACATGGACGTACGATATCACCACCTATCGAAACCACGGGAAAAATCTTCGTGTCTTCAAATTGCATTTGATCTTCCTACCCTTATCCTTTTTCATATGCTTGTCCTTACTGTCCGCTGCAATACTCGTAGACATGCATGTGTAGGGTGAACTTGACTTGTGCAAACTGCTAAAATCTGCCCACAACTAAAACTGGGAAAAGGATAGATTTTTATTTGGTTAAGTAGTCTAATCACCCCCCTCTACACATACGTTGGATCCTACAAGTGGTATCAGAGATTTGGTCTCCATTGCATTGGTTTCACAACCTAGGAGAGTATGGCATCTAGTGAGGGAAACTATCACCGTAGAGGTCCATATTTCAATGGTACAAACTTTGCTAGTTGGAAGCATAAGATGAAAATGCATATTCTTGTTCATAACCCCGCCGTATGGGTTGTTGTTCGTGTTGGCTTGCAAGGTGAATTCTTTGGTGATGGAAAGGAACTGGATCGTAAAGCGACCGCGAATGAATTGAAGATGTTGTGATACAACGCTCAAGCATGTGACATTCTATTCAACTGCCTATGCCCCGAAGAATTCAACAAAATCAGCCATCTTGAGAATTCAAAGAAAATTTGGGACACTTTGGTTGATATGCACGAAGGTACCGAATCCTTTAGGGAATCTAAGTTGGATGTGCTTCAAAGTCAACTTGACAAGTTCAAGATGAAGGATGGTGAAGGAGTTGCGGAAATGTACTCTAGGCTTGCTCTCATCACAAATGAGATTGCCGGCTTAGGAAGCGAAGAAATTACCGACAAATTCATCATCAAGAAGATCCTTAGAGCCTTGCATGGAAAGTATGACACCGTGTGCACATTGATCCAAATGATGCCAAACTACGAAGATCTCAAGCCTACGGAAGTCATTGGAAGGATTGTTGCTCATGAGATGTCACTCAAAGATAAGGAAGAACTTCACACCAAGTCAAGCGGTGCTTACAAAGCTACAAGCGACACTCCTGCTACATCAAGTGATAATCTTATAACCAATGAAGAGATAAGCCTCATGGTCAAGAAATTCAATAAGTTCTACAAGAGTAGAGGCAAAGAGAGAAGCTCCAACTCAAGATATGAAGAGAAGCGTTCATCTAGTCGTGATCGGAATCGCTACAATTGTGGAAGGCCCGGACACTACTCCAATGAGTGCACGGCCCCCCACAAGAGAAGAGAAGAATCACCTAGAAGACGAAGCTCTAGAGATGAGTCACCTCGAAGAGAGAGAAGGAGTAGAGATGATCGTTATGAACGAAGACCCTCAAGGAGAAGTAGGGACTCGGAGAAGAAGGACAAGTACACCAAGAGCTACAAAAAAAAGAAGACATCAAGCTCATGTTGGTGAATGGGTTTCCGGCTCTGAATCCGACAACCAATCCGAGAGAAGCTATCACTCCAACTCCGACTATAGTCAAGATGAAGGTGTTGCCAGACTTGCACTCGTGACCTTCAACTCCTACGATATATTTGATTCACCAAATGAAGGGAGTGTAAGTTGCTTCATGGCTGAAGGACCCAAGGTATCACATCCCGAATACATTGACTTCAATAGTGATGAGGATGACTTACTTGGAGATGATGACTTGCTATTTGATATAACTAGTGATATTAGTCCAAATGAGCTAGACAATAATCATGCTAGTCAAGATAAGTCATGTGATGATGATAAGAAGGAAATAGAACGACTAACTAAAGAATTAAACACTCTTAAGTTAGCTCATGAATCTACTTTAGTAGATCATAGAGAGCTTGTAAGAACTCATGAGAAGCTACCCTTCGAGAAGCTCAATTTAGAGCAAGAACATGAGTTTCTTAAAGCAATCAATGACGATCTCCGAAGAAGACTTCTTATTATCTAACCAAACGACTACTCTTTTCTACATTTATTCCACAAGTTAAGACTAAGCAATCTAGTAACAAAGGCAAGAAAGGTTCTTCATCTAGTAACAACAAATCTAATGATAAATCAAATGATGTTGTTTCTAGTAGCTCTATTGATTCCACTAAAGATTCTCTTAGCCAAGTTACACTTGAGCAAGAAAACAATTTATTGAAAGGAATTATAGATAAAGGTGTCTGCAAAAGTCTTGCCGGATGTAAGCAATTCGAAGAGATTGTACGCAAGCATGGAGGATACCGGAAGAACCATGGCATTGGCTACTTCAACGCAAATGGAGTCGAATGGGAAGAAGGTCAATACCCCAAGCCTAAGTTTGTTCCTCAAAGGGAGATGTATGAACCTACTCCTCCCAAGGGAACAAGCTCTCAAGATGACCTTCCTCCACAAGACCACAAGGGCAAGGGCAAGCTTCATGATGACATTTACACACTTGAAGATGAGTCCCTAGCCATGGTGAAGTGGGTTCCCAAGGCTACTCCAAGTTCTACTTCAACTAACACTACTACAACACCAAGGATCCCCATCAACTTGATGTGGGTCCCCAAGAGGAAGAACTAGAGAAGTTCTTGAGGGGTGACTCCGCCAATGAAATTCACTCTTATTCATTATTGGCAAGAGCTATTTGCAATCAACTCCAACTCTATGCAATAGTTCAAGGAGTCACACATTCCCTCAAAGGTAAGCAAGAGACAAGGTAATGAAAGAATCCATGGACATCATCATGTATACATTGCACTCCATGTCCATACATATCCTTGCATGTATCTCTTGTTTGGGACTAACCCATATAGGTGAGAAGAGTAAGAAACAATGAGGATTGCTCTCAACTCAAGATGATCTTCATCAACTATGAGCATCCACCACTACATCACCCACATGAAGTCTTTTACGACAAAACCCGAGGTTAGTTTACTTTACTCTAAGACTTGAGTTAAAGCATCTCTTAAGAATGTGACAACATTAAATGCTTTATGTAAAAGTGGTAAGCCCACTTGTGCTTAAATGATGAGTATGACCTATGATCAAGTATTCTTACTTGACTTCTAAGTCAATATACTCATATATAGATAAGTCCGTCATCGCCAAAGTGCTTGTTAGATGCTAGAGTGGTTTTGCATGTTTGCCATGATTTTATTGGACATCTTATTGTGTGAGCATGTTGGTATGCATATCTTTTCTCATTTGAGGACATCCAATTGTTGCTATTTGGTTCTTGTTTTTTTTGACCAATTGGATGTACAAGAATGCCTAGGACCTCTCTCTAGCTATCTGTGCTTTCTTGTCTCAAGATCTATTCTTGCTTCATCACAAAACTTGAACAAGAACTTCTCAAACCCTCTGTGTGAGGAGCACTCAGAGTTTCGTTTCATCAAGAGCTGACCACCAAAACCTCTTAAGTGGAACTCGGTGAAACCAACACAAAAATCTCGGTCTCACCGATGCACTAGGGTTGATCTGATTTTCCTATCTCGGTAACACCGATTCTAGATTCTCGGCTTCACCGAGTTTCCCTGTCAACTGACAGTTGAGGAACTCGGTGGCACCGATAATTTTGAACCGGTGTCACCGACAGCCAAGGGTATATAACCTGGCGGACCCAACTTTTGAAATAAATCTTCAAAACGTACGTGCCTCCAACCCTAAGCTGCCGCACCTGGACCCCTGGTCATCGCCCTTGACTCCCCGTGCGCCCTTGTCGTTGGGATCCTCGTCATCGACGGAATCTTCACCGCCGTCTTTGTCATAGCAGACTCTTCACCGAATTAGGGTGAGAATCCAATCCCCTTTGTGCTCCCCTATCCGATTCTAGCGCATTAGGGTAGTTTTATCTATAAGCCACAGTATGAGATTGACCCATCCTCGAAAAGCCTCCATTAGAGTAGAATAACGAAAAAATTTAGGGTTGAGTTTCCGCCATGTGTGTCTTGGTGACACCGAGTTGAAAATATCGGTCTTACCGATATGCAAATTAGGGCAACCGAGAACGCTCTTCGTGGAACTGGTGCAACTTTTCGGTCTCACCAAAAAGGGCTGCCAAGTTCCTGTAATAGGAGAGTGTCTGTCTCGGTGGCTCCAATTTTTCTAACTCGGTGGTACCGAAACGCACTTAGCTGAAATTCAAAACTAAGAATTTGAGTTCAAATTTTGATAAAAACTCCAATATTTTGTGATGCTCAACCTATCTGCTCTTCTATACTCTATTCACAGGGTCAGCATGTCTGGATCAGATGACAGTCCGAACAACTTCAGAGAAGGAGATGTGGACATAAATGCAGGCACAAGCCCTGAAGGAAGTTCATCTTCATATGATGATGTGCCTAGTTCACCTGACCTACCCAAGGCTGCCACCAGTGCAAGGAAGAAGTTGTACTCAGATGAGGAAGATGCTGATTTTTTGCCAGAAGAAATTATAGCCAAGAAGCAGAAAGACAAAGCTGCCAAGAGCACAACTGCAGAGGCTACTTCTACAAAGAGAGCTGTCAGAAAGGAATATGCTACCACTGATGCTAGGAGAGCACCTGAAAGTGCCAGGGGTAACACATCTATTTCTGTTGAGCAAGCAAAGAGTTCTAAGTCCAAGAAGGCAGGAGAGAAAAAGAGGGAAAGGACAAGATATGTCAAAGCTACAGTTCTCCCTTCTACTTTAGAGTACTTAGATGATGAAGAAGATGAGGAGGAGGAACCAGCTTCCAAAGCCCCTCCAGCTAAGAAGAAGAAATTGATGGCAGATGCTATGCCCAAGGATGTTCCAGCTCAGAACACCAAGTCTGCTCCCAAGAAGACTGCAGCAGCCTCCAAGTCAAAGAAGTCCACCAGAGACATTCCTAGTGCTACTAAGAACAAGAAGTCCACTATGATAGAAGAAGAGGAGGACATATCTGTTTTGAGGAAGCTGAGGCCCCACCTGCCCATTCATAATGATGATCACCCAGTTGCAGAAGATATGAAGAAGAGGAAAGATTCAGGTCTGAGGACATGGAGAGCTGCTGATCCCTATGCCTCCAGGAGAAGGACTGATGTGGATGCCAGATTCCACACCAAGGAACAACAAGACTTCTATGAGACTGTCCTATTGGACAAGAGCCCAGCAGTCAGTGACATGAGATATGTTGACTGGGCATATATCAAGGAGAATGAAGATTTATTTCCATGTGTACAAGACAACTTCCAGTGCATTGATCTTGCAAACTTTGTTGGCAAAGAATTTTCAGCTTGGAATGATGAGATGATCATGCGGTTTTATTCCACTGCACACTTTTATCCAGATGGCAGGATTGTTTGGATGACAGAAGGAGAGAGGTACCAATCAACAGTTGATGAGTGGGCTACCAACTTAGGAGCTCCACAGGTACAGGAGGGAGATTTGGATGTCTACTCTGAATCCAAGATGAACCACAACTCCATGGCAAATATGTACAAGGAAATCCCTACTTCACATGTGAAATCACATAAGCTTGGGTCTGTCTATTTCCTGCAAGCAGGATTACCCACCATTAACACCATTTTGAGGCATACCTTGATGCCCAAATCTAGAGATGATAAGATGATAAGGGGGTACTCCATCAACATGCTGCATCACATAGACTCCCATACCAGGATAAGAGTGGTGGACTTGATTGTAGAAATAGTGAAGAGGACAGCTGCAGACCAGAAGTGATCTTGTGGATATGCACCATACATTCAGATGCTCATTAACTCCAAGTTGGAGAAGAATGTGTATGCACTTGATCGTCCCCATTTGCCACTCCAGCCAGAGTTAGAGGATAATGTCGTGGTGATGGACCCTAGTCATCCCACTTCATCTATTGCATAGGCAGAGGCTGAAGCAGCTAGAGCCACCAGTGCTCAGGCTCCTAGAACAAGGAATGAGCAAATGGATCTTCTTATCAGCACCATTCAGAGCATGCAGAAGGACATCAAGACCATTCAGCTCAATCAAGATAGTCTTGTGAGGATTGTGGAGAACGAGTTTTCCACACCGAACACCAAAGTGGATGGGCTGACTAAGACTGTAAATGAACTTAAGAAGGAAGTGGATGAAGTTGCCATTCCCCACTCCACAGATTCTGATGATGATGAAAGTCCACCTCTCCGGACCAGCACTTAGTTCAAGACTCAAGCCAGAACTCCTACAGTGTTTGCTCCTGAGATGAGGCCATCTTCTTCAGCACCTGCTACAGCTCCATCAGTTCCATCAGTTCCAGTGTCGACTCCACCACCTCAGAGGGCTTCAGCTGAAGACTTCGCGGATGCTCTTCTCTCGACTCCATCGATAGCCACCGGAGAAAATGCCCAGAGCAACGAGTAGCTCTATGGCTTTGAACATTTTGGTAACTTGTTGCCAAAGGGGGAGAGGTCATAGATCATAGGGCTTCGAGAGAGAGAGTGTTGTTTTTGATCCCTCTCTGTTTTACAAAAAATTTGGTTTATCATTTGGTGTTGCAAACTTTTGTTGGTGTTTGATCATATACTCTCATGTGATGCTACAACTTTACTATCTTTGAGATATATCTTGATGATCATTCACTTAAATGTTTGGTGTGTTGTGCTTGTTATTCAGTCTTATTAATTTTAGCGCACCACCAAGTTGTATGTGACATGAAAGAGTGACCCATGATCTTAATCGATTGTGCATTTGCATTCAAATGCAAATTTAAAATAATGCACAAATTTAGGTGGAGCTCTTGCTTATCACATACCTCTCAAAGCGACAATGCTATTCATTGATTATATCTCTCATCGAAGCTTTGATCTATATGTTGTCATCAATTACCAAAAAGGGGGAGATTGAAAGCACAACTTCTCCCTAGGTGGTTTTGGTAATTAATAACAACATATATTTCATTGGATTAATGTTTCCAATAAGTATATTTCAGGAAAAAGTTCAATGTTTGATTGGCCAAAGGATTGTGAGGAGACCCCAAGATGCAAGGAATAGGATTGGCTAATCTAAAAGCATGCATGAAGACTCTACATTTTACTTTGTGAGAAATCACTTTGAGTCCATAGGAAAACCAATACTATAAAAGGGGGTGAGGTAATGATGGTGAATGAAATGCTCAAGTGATCAAGTGTTAGTCACCAAAAACACCCACAAGCTCTCCCACAAATATTCTGTCATAGAGCCTAACACTCAAAATCGGTGTCATCAACTTTCCACATCGGCTACACCGAGTCTAAAACCCAGACAGAAACCCTAGCCAAGACCCACTACTCCGTACTACCAACATTTCCTTTTGGTGCCACCGAAACCAGTGACCAACTTCCTGGTTAGCCATTATCTTGATTCGGTCCCATCGAGTTTTGCAAATCGATCTCACCAAGAAGTTGGGCCAACTCTCTGTTAACTCATTTCTCCAAATCGGTCCCACCGAGTTTGAGAAATCGGTCTCACCGAGATTTGGTAACTGCCTAGGTCACCCATATCGGTACCACCGAGTATTCTATATCGATATCACCGAAAAGCCTAAAGTTGCCACATTTTGAACAAGTCGGTGCCACCGAGTTTCACTTCAGTTCCACCGAGTTGGGCAATAATGTTGTAACAGTTGGATTTTTGGAGATGCCTATATATACCCCTCCACCACATCCTACTCGCAAGAGAAGCACTCAGAACACACACCCACTTGCCATATCCAATTTTCTGAGAGAGAACCACCTATCCTTGTGTTGAGGTCAAGATCATCCACTCCAACCATATGGATCTTGATTTCTAGCCTCCCCAAGTTGCTTTCCATCCAATCAATCTCTTCTACCCAAGCCAAATCTGTGAAAGAGAGATTGAGTGTTGAGGAGACTATCATTTGATACACAAGAGCAAGGAGTTCATCATTACTATCGAGCCTATTACCTTTTGGAGGGTGGTGCCTCCTAGATTAGGTAGGTGTCGCTTGGGAGCCTCCTACTTTGTGTTGTGGAGTTGAACCAAGAAGTTTGTACGGGCAAGGAGATCGCCTACTTCGTGAAGATCTACCGATAGTAAGGCTAGTCCTTCGTGGAAGGAAGCCGTTATGGAATAGTCAAGGTTGCTACTTCGTGAACCCTTTTGGGTGGAGCCCTTCAAGGACTCTCGCGACCGCTACCCTTCGTGGGTTGAAGACTCCATAAACGTGGACGTACGATAGCACCACCTATCGGAACCACGGGAAAAATCTTCGTGTCTTCAAATTGCGTTTGATCTTCCTACCCTTATCCTTTTACATATGCTTGTCCTTACTTCCCGCTGCAATACTCGTACACATGCATGTGTAGGGTGAACTTGACTTGTGCAGACTGCTAAAATCTGCCCACAACTAAAACTGGGAAAATGATAGATTTTTATTTTGTCAAGTAGTCTAATCACCCCACCCCCCCTGTAGACATACTTTGGATCCTACATATGGACAACACAAGGTTGGTCCAATACCTCGGATCTGTACTCGGGCTTCATCATGTTAGCCCTTTCCTTTTTCTTCTTCTACGGTTTGGGCTTCCCCTGGCTGGGGACCGCCACAACTTCTGCCTTACCCGAAGAATCAACTTTCCACTTTTGCTTTTTCCCAGCGTTTCCTCCCGCTGAGGGGTCTCGCCGGTTCGTCCTTTGCAGCTTCGGAGGCGGTCTTCCTCTTCGCCATTGGCATACCGATTGGCGATTTCCATGGCCCAACTGAGGGACAGGTCTCCAGCTCGGCCGAACTTCAAGATGAGCTCTCGATACTGAGTGCCTGCCTTGAAGGCACAGACGGCTTGATGCTCAGTAACATTCTCAACGGTATTGTGCAGCGTGGTCCAGCGCTGAATGTACTTGCGGAGAGTTTCATTGCTTTTTTGGACACAGTGATGCAGCTTCGTCAAACCACCGGGCGCTTGTAAGTGCCCTCAAATGTCTTGACTAACACCTGAGCTAGGTCTTCCCAGCAGTAGATGCTGATAGGGGCAACTGGTTTAACTAGGCCCACGCAGATCCCTCTAGCATGAGAGGGAGATGCTTCATCGTGACAAAATCATCACCGCCACCGATATGGACGGCCACTCGGTAATCTTCGAGCCAGGTTTCCGGCTTGGACTCGCCGTTAAACTTCCTGATTCCCGTCGCCAACCTGTAGTTGGAGGGGATCTCGTCCTCTCGGATGTACCTACTGAAGCACTCAAGACCAGAAGTCCCCTATCCACTCGCTCGGTCTCTGATCTGTCTATTCTTGTCCACCACATTCTGTGTGATGATGGATCTGGCATTGAGCTGTGGAGGTCGCCGGCCACCTTCTTCATAGCCCCTGGGCCGAATGGGGCTCCGATCGCGGTGTTCTCTATGAGGTCAACCGCCATCGTAAGGCCGTCTGCTATATGAACCGCCCCTCGGAGGGGGCATCCGACTGACATCTGGGTCATCGTGCCAACGTCCTCCATGCAGGCCTCTTGGAGGAGGAGGAGAATGCCGACGCTTTCCGTATGCATGTGGGTTGTGTGCAGACTGAACTGTATCAGCCGGAATGGACTTGTTGTGTATGCGTTGATGCGAGTGTGACACATGTGACTTTTGTCTCAGGGTTGTCTTCAGACGGCTGAATAGATTCAGCGATCCGTGTGGCTGCAGCCAGGTTTTCCATCGGTGTGCGCATCACTGGAATTTTGGGCGGTCTATCATTCGGGAACAACTGCCGCCGATTGCGGCTGGAGCTGGGTTGCTCTCTAGCCGCGCAGTCGTCGAGTGACCGCTCGAGTCGCTCGAGCCGCCTGCGCTCAGCCAAAGTGGCTTGGCGCCTGGCCTCCAAGGCCATTTCCTCCGGGGTAGTCCCCGTGATGGGAGTGAGCAGAACTTCGTCATCTCTCCTCCTCCTCTCCTCCCGCTGCTCCCGACAAAGAGACTGGGGGATGTAAGCGTTAGTGTTGCCATCATCGCGTCCACCATCTCGGCCACGGGAACCACCCGTGGATACCCAGGAGGTCCATGGTTGGTGGTGTGGGCCATCAGTATCTCTGCAGCGTTTCTGGTGCTCTCGCACTCAGACCCATCGGACAACTCGTCCCTCGAAGAGGGGAACAAGGTGATGGTGGGCTCGTCTAAATCGAGCATGGCCACCTGCCCGGTCGTGGACTCACGCACCGCGATGTGCTTGATCCATCGCTGCAGCCGCGAGCGCCCGGAGCGCTTGCGGTGACCCGCAACGGGACAAATGACTGTGGAGCCATAGGGCTCCGACGACTGTAGAAGTAGAACTCCATGTGCCGCCGCGCTGAAATGCATCGCACCACGTGCGGGGAACGCGTCTGGGTCCAGCGGCGCCTCATGCAACAATGCCGAACCGTCGGCGATGAAGCAGAGGGTACCAAAGAGAATCTCGCCACCGAGTGTCATCATGATGACCGGAAAAATTAGATCTCCACCTGCGCTGGAGTTTGCTAGACGTGTTGCCCCACGGTGGGCATCAACTGTCGTGGGAGTAAGTCTGACAATAGTATTGGGGGTATGAATGAAGGGGGGCAGCCTAGCTACGGGACAGGTGTAACACTCGGATGTACGAGTTTGGGCCCCACTCGGGAGTGGTAAAGACCCTACGTCTCGAGCCATGAGGCTTAGTTTGCTAGATGTGTTGCCCCACGGTGGGCCCCAACTGTCGTGGGAGTAAGTCTGACAATAGTACTGGGGGTACGAATGAAGGGGGCGGAGCCTAGCTACGACACAGGTGTAACAATCGGATGTATGAGTTCGGGCCCCACTCGGGAGTGGTAAAGACCCTACGTCTCGAGCCCTGAGGCCTAGTGTTTTCTTATGGGGGGTGTCTGATTACAGAGAGTTTGGAACCCTTGTCTAGGAGCTCGGGGGCGAGTTATATCGAGTGCGCCTGGACCCGCTGAGCGTCATTACAAGGTATTAAATGTGGGTAACTGCAGGCGTTACTGAGAACTGCCGTCTTAACTAAGTCGTTAGTGGTAACGTTAGTCTTCACAGCACTTCATGTGGGTTATCAAGTCTCTCGAACGTTATGAATCCTATGCCGGCTCCTCTCCTTCTCATCTGAGTATTGGATCATAGTCGACTGATGAAGTGACATCCGAGTGACCATCCAGATCCGAGTGGATCCTGAGGATGTATCCAAATGCACCGGTAGTCCAGGGACTTTAATGCTAATGTGGGCCCCCAACTGGGCCCTAGATGTTAGGTCTATGAACCTACCCGTGGTAGGTGACCTCATCACAAGATGTTGGGGGATTGCTTATGAATTGATTTATTTTGAGCATTGCAAATCATATACCATGCATCCTTTAAACTTTCTCCTCCCCTTTGTTTAAAATTAAGCACCTCATTCTCAGGAGTGAAGGCAACATAGCTAAGACTAGCCATAGTAACAAGCAAACCAGCAAAGATAAATATTTTTATATTTTTTATTTGTATGAAGCAAGAAAAATATAACAGTAAATAAAAAGAAGAACAAGTGATTGATAATTTGTGTGAAGTTACTTGATAGTAGGTTGGTGATACTCCCCGGCAACAGCACCAGAAATCCTTCCTCATACTTGTGATCTGCGTTGGGTTTTCCGTGAAGAGGAACGGGTGATGCATCACAATATAGATAAGTATTTCCCTCCGTAGAGAACCAAGGTTTATCGAACCAATAGGAGTATCACACAACCCCCGTCTTGAACGACTGCACACAAAGAAGCAAACACTTGCACCCAATGCGGGCAAGAGGGTTGTCAATCCTCTTGGACTCGTTATTTGCAAGCTAGTGAAGTATATGGATGAAAGCTGAATGTTGTAAATTGCAAAATAAACTAAAAGATAAATAACGGCAGCAAGGTATTAAAGGCTTTTGTAAATTTATAAGTGAATAGACCCGAGGGTCGTAGTGTTCTCTAGTGGCTTCTCTCATGCAGTAGGCATACGGTGGGTAAACAAATTGCTGTTGGGCAATTGATAGAAAAGCGCATAGTTATGCAATCTTTATTCACGGCAATGATCATGTATATATAGGCATCACGTCCATAAACAAATAGGCCGACTCCTGCCTGCACCTATTACTATTACTCAACCCATCGACCGCTATCCAGCATGCATCTAGAGTATTAAGTAAAACAATGTAATGCTTGGAGAACAATGACATGATGTAGACAAAGAGAATTCAATCAATATGAATTAACCCCATCATTTTATCCTTAGTGACAACAACACAAAGACGTATCTTGTCCCCTACTTTGTCACTAGGATATAGAAATCCGTCAGGTTGAACCCACTACAACGCACCCCTCTCACTGAAGAAATATCAATCTAGTTGGACAAACTATTTCAATAGATCGGAGAGATTTACGAAGCTATAATAATCATGCAAATAAGAATAATAATAGAAATCAAAGAAGACTCAAATATTTTTCATGAATAATCTGAACATAAACCCACAATTCATCAGATCCCAACAAACGCACCGCACAAAGTGATTACATCGAATAGATCACCGCGAAGATGCGATGAACTTTGTATTGAAGATCAAGAGAGAGAGAGAGAGAGAGAGATAACCATCTAGGTACTAACTAGGGACCCGTAGGTCTATAGGGAACTACTCACACATCACCATGGGAGCAGCAAGGTTGATGTACAGGCCCTCCGTGATAGATCCCCCCTCCGGCAGGGCACTAAAACAGGGCTCCAGATGGGCACATGGCGGAACAGAGACTTGCAGCGGCGAAACAAGTGTTTCGGGAGGCTCTCTAGGGTTCTTGGGATTAATGAGAGTTTATAGGCCAGAGACGGGTGTCGGGGGCCACCCGAGGGGGGCAGCACACAACAGGGCGCGACCACCCCCCTAGGCGTGCTTTGTTATGTGCTGCCTCCCTCATGCTGCCTCGGGTCTCCTCCCGAAGCTTCCAGGTCTCCTTTTAGTCCAGAAAAAATCATAAAAAAGTTCGAGGCAATTGGACTTCGTTTGGTACTGTAAACCTGAAAAGTCAAAAACATGCAGAAAACAACAACGGGCACTGGGATAAACTGTTTGCGCCGATCCAGCAGAACACAAACAATTCGGCGTCAAAAGATGTGTGTGATACCCGGCAAGCAGGTCGCTCGGACGAACTGTTTGCGATGATCAAAAGTAACACAAATGATTTGACATCAAAATATGTGGGTGATACCTGGAAAACAGGTCGCTCAGACGAACTGTTTCTCAGAAGTCACACAAACGATTCAGCGTAAAAAGATGTGTGTGACACCTGACAAACATGTCAGTAATCAGAATTGTGTGGGAAGACCAATAAAAATACAGACGATTCCTGATACTAAGTTGTGTGTGTTGTGGGCAAACGCTTACTCGCACCCAATTGTCGGTGATTGTTGAAATCATCACCGACGTGTTCCTTTGTTTAATCATAAGCGATTTGATTTGCTCTGTCAACACAATATCTACACTCTGTCTACAGAACAACAACATATATACTTATAACAACATGATTGCATAACCAAAATAAACATCCAATTACATTACTGACTACAGGTAAGATTCGCACACCTCAATTAACAAGTACATGCATACTAAACTAGTAGTAATGATCATCAAATCATCTATACTTCTTGTGACAAGGGGTGCCAGTTGGCACAGGACGGAGGCACTTCCTCATGTCAGTGATCCACCTGCACCACTCGTAGCTTACATACGTGTCCTTGTCCACGTACTTGATGTGATCTTTATCCAATGTTTGGACCCAGGCGCGGTGCTAGGCAACCTTCTTCTTCTTCTTGCTAATCCTTCATGTCTCCTTAGTAGGGGTCGACGATGGCCATGGCAAGGTCAACTAGGGAGTCCTTCTGCTTCTTCTCGCCGCCCAAGACATTGTACTGGCCATGGATGCCAACAATATTCCGGCAGGCCAGGCCCGTGGTCTTGAGCAGCTTTTCATCGTTGGTGGTGTCCAATGTACCGAATATGTAGTCGGGGTTGTTGACAAATCTAACAAAACACTTGCAAGGCCTTGTGGCAAGGCAGTAGTGGTAGACGAGGACATGATGGTAGATGCACAACTAGGCGACGGCAACCTTTTGATCATACCCGGTACGACCACCGGTGTACTCGAGGTCAAAGCCGACCACATTGTACGTGTCCTCGGCAAGCAACCGCTCCATGGTGTGGATGGAGTTCTCCACCCAGACCGGGTCATTGGCGTAAACCACCAAGAGGTCCTTGGACCTTACGTGGGTGTCCACAAAAGCACGAATGGTGAACTGCTGCTCGTCGTCGGCAGCCATTGGGAGTGCCGCCATCGGAGCCAAGTAGGATATCATCTCTGTATTTGGCTTTGTGGGTCTGCTTCTTGCATTGTGGGGAAATGTTGATGAGGGACAAGAGGTTAAATGAGCGGTGGAGTAAATGAGGGCTGAACGGACTATAATCGGCATGTCTTGTCACCGTGTTCCAGGCGAAGGATTGCAGTGCAAGCTTGACGAGAGGGGCACATGCATTTCATTTGGCCATGCACCGACTCGAAGAGGCGCCAACGTACCTTTGGTGAGCCCATTCCCGCGCAACCCCGTAGGTTCCCGCGCAACCGCAAAGCTTCCTCGCCCGGCTCGTTTGGCCATGAGTAGGCGGGCCTGAAGCTCCAATTATTGTGGGTGTTAAATGGCAAACGGTTGGCAAAAACGAAGTGTGTGCAATGACTTAAAGTATCGCACACGTTCAACACTAAGCATCGTGTGTGATGAGGTGAATATTTCACACACGGTTAATGACTGACAGTCGTGTGCAATAATGGGAATGATCGCTGTCGGTTATGTTGTACAAATCGTTTGCGTTGAGATTGACAAGGGAAACACAAGCCAGAATGATAATTAAATCAAGTCGTTTACATGTTTAGGTCCATATATCAATTGTCTGTTGCATATTAAAGTCAAAATAGTACTGCCAAAATACGAATCTCATACACTACTAGTTCACTGATTGTATCACAAATGGAAAAAATATGACAAGGCTTAGATTCGATGCTTACAAGGTTCAAACTGATATTGGAAATGAAAATGAACATACAAAAGGTTCAAACTGATATTTACAAGTAGTCTTGCAACTTCATTATTTCTGTAAAGGGGTCAGCCAGTGACAAGTCATGTAGGGGCTCGACATACCGACTTCCTATTACTCTGAAATATGAAATTTGAAAATGCAGCTTAGCTTCTGTAGAGCCTTTTCCATTCCTCTAAAGATGCTGGCACTAATCAACAAACCATTCACTTTTGTGCTCTAGTTGTATGCCCAATCTCATTACCTTTAGCACACTTGCTTTTGCAACAAAGAACCTAGCGAATTTAATCTCCGGTAAGATCCCTTGGTAGGAGTTCAAGGTAATTTCGGAGAGATGGAAATCAAGGCATTCAATGGGAATGCCATAATATTGTGTCATATTATCTGCTACTTGGCCTAATCGCATCTGCAAAAGAGAAGAGAATGCGTTAGTGTCTAGATGCAGTTTTGAACACTATGAGACATTTTGACTTGCAGGATTTTAAAATAAAATAAGAGAGTGGCATGCCATCTTCGATCTGACATGATTAACATGGCATTTGATTATACTCTAGGAAAAGGTAGGATTCTTCAGAAGAGGTTGGAGTGGATGGAAACTTTGTAATGAAAACAAGTACAAATGAATCCAAAGGAGAAATACATATGGAATGTAATCATGTGAATCAAGCAACCACTATAGGGAAAAACATATATGTATTGAAATCCTCGAAATACTCCTTTAGAAATCGTAGTACAGTTGTCATTGTAAACTGGGGAAAAGTTACCAAAAATCAAAATCCGTGGTTAACACTCAACAAGATAGGAGCATCACCTCGATATATAGCTTCTCCATGCACGAAAAGCATTTTAGGAATCCGGCAACTAGATCCAGGTCGGGGCTGGTAGATTCTAGTGTCAAGACCTTCACTGAGCGCAGAGACGGGGTCAAGCTTGTCGGAATTATTTTCTAGATGACAGACAAACATACATGTTTAAAATTAGGAAACATTAATTTGAAGTAGAAGGAGAAGAAGAAGACTGGTGTAACTGAATGGTAATGTATCCAATAACAGGTTTGGAGAATGTGGCAGACGAGTAGCCCAACACTGTCAATTTCGGCGCATAAATGACACTGATTCTTGTTGGACCGTGTTGATCAACTACAACCAATCTCTCAAGTAAAGGCGCATCCTCAATGAGCATATAATAACACACCTTAATTTATCTCTTGTTGGAGCACCAACAACACACATAAATTGCCCGGAAGTCATGGAGGCGATGGTGAGGCTACTCAACCCATTGACAACATCAAGACGAAGGTGCTCGAGCACAGTCCAGCCACGGGCAGGCGCTCCTTGTCCTCCTTGAAGATGCAGACACTGAAGAATATGAGCACCTTCAGTCGAGGGAGAACAAGAACGGGTGTGTCGTTAATAAGGGGGAAATGCAGCTCATGAAACAGAGTCAGCACAGCTTGGGCGCGACACGGAGCGGGGACCTTGGCAACAAGCGCATGTATCCATAATTTAACCTGAGATCCTCGAGCTGATTTAGGGCAGGGGATAGGAACCACTCGTCAATCTTGGCTTCAACCTAGTGAGTGCAATGAAACTTGCCGATTTTAAGGCCTCTGATTGTGCCAAGGTGCATGCGGAGGATGTGGGAGAATATGCCAATGCGACTGTGATAGTTATTGTTGAGCTTCTGGTTGTTGATGATGTCGATGGGGGACGTGCGCCATAGGGGGCGCCACCGCTAGGATAGGACGGTTGTCTCCGAGCCATTTTTATTGAGAGGAGGGAGATGATGACTATCAACATATCATCGGGGAGGCTGCTGATGATGTCTAGGCCCACCGGAGCCTCTTGCGGTTCTGGTTCAACCCGGCTCTGCCTGTTGGCATCCCCATCCTCCACCTCTGCAGGTGGCGACAAAGGTGACTCCAGAGTCTCCTTGGCGATGGTGCTTTTTGATAGGACTGGAGGAGTGGTAGGACATGGATTATTTAGTAAGAACAAGGTAGAAGAATAGTGTATTGGTAATTAGAAGTTACTAGGTAGGAACAAACTTAACACTCACGAAATGAAATCACAACTGGTTGCTTAAATACTACACAATTACTTCGAAATTGCTACATAAATCAACATGCAAATACTCGAAAGAACACTTACTTCAAACAATGTCTGGACGGATGATGTCGTCGGGGAAGATAGCATCTATGGTATGACCAGGGTCCTTTAGGTGCAGTATAATTTTAGTGCCGGCTTTCAGTACATAAAACTAAGAAATGTCTCCCCAAAAGCCCACATGAAAATAGGAGTGACCATCTCGATCAATTTGTACACGGACAACGATTGTAAATGCATCGTTAGTGGCCAATATGATATCCCTGGAGTCTTCAGTTATGTGAAGGCTAAGATTTTGTACTACACATTTTGTTGCAAAGCAAGGGATGTACTACATGAAATGATAAGATTGTTAAAGAACAGGGTTACATGATTTTGTGAGAGTAATTGAAAGAACATCACATCAACTGAAATCAAAGCCTCAAATGGCAAAAATTTATAAGTAAACAAATAATGTAACCATGAATCCATGATGTCATGCAAATATGAGAGTAGTCGAAAGAACAATACAACATTATTTTGCCTAATGTAAAAGGGCGAAAATCCCCTTTGACGTCGATGCTGCATGTGGCTCCTTTTATCCAAATGTAGCAATATTTAGTATATATTTAGAAAAGTAGGCCATGCCAACCGTAGTAGGCTGAGATTGAACATACCGTGCGCTTTGTGAAGTCATCTGGTACGCTGATGGAACTTCTCGGTTGTCTGCCCGTGGACGCATAGGCCTGATGTGTCCTTGCACTGCGCACTCTACAAATGAAAACCCTCAAATCAGCTAGAAAAAATGAATACACCGTGATTTCGGCCCAATGATTAACAGGGATAGACGAACTGAGATAAGAGATGAGCAAATATTTCAGTAAATTATTTACCTGGTTCTCCATGAGAGAAGCCCCCAATACCGCAGATTCCCAATCGGACGGAGATGTGTCGACGGCGAGCAGCATCGAGAAAGTCCATGTAAATTGGCGGCAGCAAGCGACAATAGCGAAATGCGGTCGAGTTTGGTGGCAGCCGACGGCGGCGAAAGGTGTCGAGCTAAATAGTCGCCGCGGCGATAGGCGGTGACATGCAGAGTTGAGGAGGAGTGCGAGTGCGACTGGGCAGGGGGTGAGGGTTTCTGGGGTAGATTAATAATGCGCTTCGCAAGCGACGGTTCAGTAGACACAACCGTGTGTGGTAGATGTCACTCTGGTGTGAGGGATATGAACTACCATTAGATCTGTGTAAGTCCTATGGTTGTAGACGTGCGATCCACGGGAATGCGTTCTGGCCAATCAGGACACACGTGTCGTGGCACAATGTTATTCATTGCACATGGTTTCAATGTGGGAAAATAACCAAGTTTGTAGGTGGGGTCCACATATCCATTTCCGTGTGACACCTGAATTTGTTACCACGTTCAACAAGGTTCAACCTAAGTCTAGCATTTTTTACAGTAATATGCATAATGTTAATTTTTTTGCCAAGACTCACATGTAGTTGTGCATGTTGTGGGCAAACGGTTGCTAGTAGTAATTAAATTGTGTGGGAAGTCTAAGATAAGCATAAATATTCCATCAATCAAACTGATTGCAGCTCAAGACTGCATTTACATTGCACTACATAGTTCACAACACAAAGTCTCACCAACATCTAG
Source organism: Elymus sibiricus (assembly GCA_039707655.1). Lineage (NCBI taxonomy): Eukaryota > Viridiplantae > Streptophyta > Magnoliopsida > Poales > Poaceae > Elymus > Elymus sibiricus. The sequence continues at coordinate 131,908,565 of CM077663.1, forward strand.
ATCCACACATAATAAACATACTCAAGCATAAATATAAGACGCACAAACTAGATAGCTAGAGTACTGTTGGACATATATTATGTAACTCAATTCTGATTGAACCCACGAACAATGTAAACTTTCTCCAGGTACTCCGCATACGCGACGTGCGCCACTGTTAGAGCACATTTCTCCACGTGTGGTTTTGTTAATTGATGACATCCCTATGGACTAATGGTTGCTTTCAGTGTTACTTCAAGGATTTGTCCATAGGCATTTCTTGAAGTCCATTTGTTGGTTTCAAGGAGTTGATGTGATGACCAAGGTGGTACCCAAGGAGTTATCCAAAGATTGGTCATGTGAGACTTGAGCTTATTGCAAGCATTTCTTGAAGAAGAATATTGTGTGAACATTCATGGTTACCTTCAAGACATCATCTTTATGAAGAGAGAAGATAAGATACAAGGTTAATCAATACTAAGGCAAAGAGTAATTCAAGTTGATCAACACAAAGAGTAGAAGATGTACCAAGTAGGATCAAGTGATCTCATGGTATGATAGGTATTGTCCATTACGCTTTGTGAGTGTTCTTTGTGGGGTTAGGTATGTTTCCATGGGCATGCATCAAAAGGAAGATCTCATACAATACATGGAGGATGACACCAAGTGGTGATCGTCATCATGGTTGAAGTGTGCAAGCTCAAGTGAAGCATCATGAAGAGATCACATGCTTGAAGCTTGCCGTCCATTATGGTGATAATGGACATGTGAAGATGTGCCAAATAGAGGCTCACCCATAGTGGAGTACGGGGGAGCCAGCTACTAGTCTTCATCGAGCCAACGCAATCAAGAAAGGTGGTCCATCTTGAGGAGGACAAGATCGTCATCATCTAGCTCAAGTGGACTATGCGCAAGGCAAAGGTTTGACCTTGATAGGTTTTTCTATTTTAGCGGTGTCATGGTGGTAGTTGGGAGACCGCGTTATAGGATCGATAGTCGTACTATCAAGGGGGGCTCTCGAGTGAGTAGCTTGATCGTCTCATTCGTTGAGAGCTCAAACCATTGCATTCTTGGAATAATCATCTTTCTTGGTTCTTGTTTGGCTTTTCTCTTTGTGGGTCTTAGAGCTTATGGTCATCTTCAGGACAAGCTCGAGTTCATTGAGAACGGAGTTCATATGCATCTTCTATGATGTTTTTGTGTTAGAGTTTTTGCCGGTTCTTCATTCATAGAGATTTATTATCTCTATATCATTGGCATTTTTATACTACTTCTTCTTATTATAACCATTCAATGTTAGATAGCTCTTGTCATCCTCTATCCAACACGCTTGAGTTTGCTCAATTCGGAGCTCGTATGCGGAAGTTATGGCAGTTCAGGTTTTATTGTACTTATCTGTTTGCTTTGGCATCTTTGTTGCACTCCCAGTAGTAGTACCGCTCTGAGCAAGTGGCAGTACCGCATATATGTGGTAGTTCCCGTGTCCAGTACCGCTGGTACTACCCCTGCCTTTGGGGGGTCTCGACTTTTTGTAAATAAATAATAAATGAAAGTGCGTTATATCGACTAGAGGGGGGAATAGGCGATTTCTAAAAATTCATCATTGAGGAATTACTACTTGAGGAATTTGCATTGTGACAAAATACTAGCAGCAGATAAAGTACTCAAGTGTACGCATAACATGGCAATAACATAGTCATCATGATGAAATGAAACATACACAGAGTTCAGGTAGCGTGTAAAAAGGATAAGCAGGCGAAAGACAAGGCGACTGAAGAATTTGAGATGAAGAAATTGAGAAAGTCTTCAGTCAAAGTCTTCAAACTGTAATGATCAATTTCATTAACAAGTACGCGAGAAAATGAAAGGGTTGAGGAAATAGAACCAGGAGCTCGGTGAAGACAATGATTTGATGACCCAGTTCCAACTGTTGTGACCATCTTACATCTGGTTTGGAGCGGTTTGGTATTTAAACCAAAGGACAGACAGTCCCAGGACACACAGTCCTTACCGTATTCTCCGTGAGCTAAGGTCACGAAGACCTCGCCCAACACTCGTGGTAAGTCTTCAAGGTAGACTTCCAAATCTTCACAAACTCGATCACCCAACAAACCACACTTTCCTCTTGGTTGCTCTAGACCATGACGCCTAACCATCTGGAAGATGCACAGTCTTCAAAGGTAACAAGCGTCAGTTCCACACTGGAGCAATCTCTTCAGTGATGTTCAATCATTTTGGGTTTTAGGTGTTTGGGTTTTGGGTTTTTTCTCACTAATGATTTTCTCTCAAAGTCCTCGGAGGATGGGTTGCTCTAAATGACACTTGTCAATCTCTCTCGGAGCAGCCAACCAACTAGTGGTTGTAGGGGGTGGCTATTTATAGACAGGGTGCAACCCGACATGATATGACATAAATGCCCCTAATTATATGACCGTTATTGGGATAAGATATTTTGGACAGCTGGCGCAAAGCACAGCAACGGTCGGAAATTTGAGCTCTCAAATTCCTCAGGGCTATCATATTCCTCACGGTAGGCAATCCGCACTCGCGAAATCCTAACTCCTCAATCAGACCAATTTCCTCAGAGACCAGAAAAACTTTGTCTCTATCACTGAAGAATTTGACTGAACCGCAAGAGATTTCCAAAGGCTTCACTCGAAGGATTGGGTATGTGTAGGCTTTGAGATGAGCATCACTTGGAATTTTTTCCTTAGTATTACCTCGACCCCCTTTAACAGTACGGTGTTTCCTATGACTCAAAAGAAAGGAAATGAAACAAGAAAACTAAAGTCTTCATGCTTCATAGTCCTCGCATCAATATCTTCAAGGTCACACCAAATTCTTCATCTTCAAAGTCTTCAAGAAAGGATCAAAGTCTTCAGTTGAAGACATTCATTTTTAGGGGTCGACATTCGTCGGATATATCAAACTCCTCAGCGACTTATAGAATTTGTGTACACTCATAGACACATTAGTCCCTTAACTTATAAGTCTTTAATACACCAAAATCACTAAGGGGCACTAGATGCACTAACAATAAATAATTGCAACAAGGTATTTTTAGTTTTTAGCAAGATGATTAAGTAGACACGGGGGCCATAGTTTTCACTAGAGGCTTCTCTCTCGAACGCATAACATATGGTGGGTAGACAAATTATTGTTGTGCAATTGATAGAAAAGCTATTAGAGCATATTTCTCCATGAGTGATTTTGGTGATTGATGACAATCCCTATGGACTAATGGTTGCTTTGATTTTTACTTCAAGGATTTGTCCATGGGCATTTCTTGAAGTCCATTTGTTGGTTTGAAGGATTTTATGTGATGACCAAGGTGGTATTCAAGGACTCATCCAAAGATTGGTCATATGAGAGTTGAGCTTATTGCAAGCATGTCTTGAAGAAGAATATTGTGTGAACATTCATGTTTACCTTCAAGACATCATCTTTAGGAAGAGAAGAGAAGATACAAGGTTGATCAAGACTAAGGCAAAGAGTGATTCAAGTTGGTCAACACACAAAGCATAGAAGATGTACCAAGTATGTTTCCATGGGCATGCATCAAAAGGAAGATCCCATACAACCCATGGAGGATGACATCAAGTGGTGATCGTCATCAAGATTGCGGTCTGCAAGTTCAAGTGAAGCGTCACAAAGAGATCACATGCTTGAATCTTACCGTCCATTATGGTAATAATGGACATGTGAAGATGTGGCGAAGAGAGGCTCACCCATAGTGGAGTATGGGGGAGCAATCTACTAGTCTTCATCGAGCCAGCGCAATCAAGAAAGGTGGTCCATCTTGAGGAGGACAAGATCGTCATCATCTAGCTCAAGTGGACTATGCGCAAGGCAATGGTTTGTCCTTGATAGTTTTTCTATTTTAACGGTCTCAAGGTGGTAGTTGGGAGACCGGTTTATAGGATCGATTGTCGTACTATCAAGGGGGCTCGTTCGTTGAGAGCTCAAACCATTGCATTATTTGCATCATCATCTTTCTTGGTCCTTGTTTGGCTTTTCTCTATGTGGGTCATAGAGCATATGGTCATCTTGATGACAAGCTCGAGTTCATCGAAAAGGGAGTTCATATGCATCTTCTATGATGTTTTCGATGCTAGAGTTCTTGCGGTTCTTCATTCATAGAGGTTTCACATCTCTATATCATTGGCATTTTTATACTGCCTCTTCTTATTATAACCATTCCATGTTGGATAGCTCTTGTCGTCCTCTATCCAACAAGCTTGAGTTTGCTCAATTCGGAGCTCGTATGCGAAATTATGGCAGTTTAGGTTTTATTGTATTCATATGTTTGCTTTGGCATCTTTGTTACACTCCAGCGGTAGTACCACTATGAGCAAGCGGTAGTACCGCCTATAGGCAGTAGTTCCCATGTCCAGTACCACTGGTACTACCGCTGCCTTTGGGGGGTCTCGACTTTTTGTGTCGGACTACACAGTAGTGGCACGGTAGTGCGAAGCGGTACTACCGCCTACAAGCGGTAGTATCGCCGGTCACTACCGCTCCGCTTCCGCTTATAAGAGGTAGTACCGCTAGGATGAGAGGTAGTACCTCTCCGGAGGTAGTACCGCTTGTGTGCGGGCTGAGGGGGTAATTGTTGGATTTTTTCCCACCTATAAAAGGGGGTATTCTTCCCCAATGGATCTTATCTCTTGAGCTCATGTTCTTCCCCCATTGTTGACCTTCGTCGAGCTTGCTAACTCTCAACCCCTCCAATGATTCTTGCTAGTTCTTGAGGGAAAAGAGAGAGTAGACCTGGATCTACGTTTCCACCAATCACTTTCTCCTCTATGTGAGGGGAACCCCTTGGATCTAGATCTTGGAGTTCTTTGTGTTCTCTTTCTTGTTCTTCCTCTCATATTCCTCCATAGCTTTCGTTGCTTTGGTGGGATTTGAGAATGAGGGACTTGGGGACTCCTTGTGCCCTTGCCATTGCATTAGTTGGTTTGAGTTCTCCAAGGTGATACGTGGAAGTGAAGTTTGATAAGCTTATTACTCTTGGGTGTTTGGGCACCCTAGAGCTTGTGCCACTTGGGTGCTTTGGTGCCCTAGACGGTTGGTGGTGCCTTGGAGCTCAATCATTGTGGTGTAAAGCTCTGGGCAAGCGTCGGGGTCTCCAATTAGGTTGTGGAGATTGCCCCGAGCAATTTGTACGGGTTCCAGTGACCGCCCCCAAGGGTTGCCAATTGTGCGGGTTCGGTGACCGCCCCCAAGGGTTGCCAATTGTGCGGGTTCGGTGACCGCCCTCAAGGGTCCCTTAGTGGAATCACGGCTTCTTGCATTGTGTGAGGGCGTGAGGAGATTGTGTTGGCCTTAGTGGCGTCTTGGGGAGCATTGTGCCTCCACGCCGCTCCAAACGGAGATTAGCATCCGCATGGGTGTGTACTTAGAGATACATCGTCGTCTCTGCGTGCCTCGGTTATCTCTTACCCGAGCCCTTTACTTATGCACTTTACTTTGTGATAGCCATATTGCTTCATGTTATATATCTTGCTATCACTTAGTTATTTATCTTGCTTAGCACAAGTTATTGGTGCTCATAGGTGAGCCTAGTTGTTTTAGGTTATGTGCTTGACAAATTAAATGCTAGTTTTATTCCGCATTTGTTCAAGCCTAAACCGTAATTATTTTAAAGTGCCTCTTCACCCCCCCCCCCCTCTAGGCGACATCCACGTCCTTTCAGACACCCTACGAGAGTACTTTTGCCTGAACGAGCCAACAACTCATCCTCTTGAATGCGCGAGAACACTTGCAAACGCGGTGTTAAGCCTTTGGTTGCAGAACGGACATTCAAAGCCCCCATTCCAGGTCCTGATACGACGCTCATGTTGTCCCGCATAGAGCTCCATGAGATTTTGTTTCTTGTACCTCCTTTGGCCATATTTATAGCTGTCGGCATCGTCAGATAGCACCTATACATTTAATAAAAAATGTGATATTAATGAAGGAAATGCATAAAATGAGAGCACACGCAACGTAGTGCTACCAAATTATTAATTCATGACTATAAATGTATGAATTGATAATTGTCAAAAAAAACTAGGAAGTTTCAAGTAAATACTACTTCCTACATCACTAAATTAAGTAGTGATCTAAATGCTCTTATATTTATTTAGAGAGGGGGTACATGTATAATCATCTATGTAGGCCATTCAAATCGATTCTAAAATCTGGCTACGGATTATTAGCACAATCACTAATCCTAGACGGATTATTAGTAAAATGATCATTCATATGGATTAAACATTAAATTGCTATAACCCTAGACAGATTATTAGCATAATCATTTATACATTTCTCACTTATCCACATCACTCATCATTTACCTATCAAACAATCAATAAGTACACTGCACGGATCAATCGAATCTTACTCTGATTTCATGGATTGAAATAACATAAACCCCGGGTTTCCATTCCAAAAAGGAGGAAACATAACTAATTGGAGATACCCTAGGATATATTTACCAAAATAGGGGTCTAACTGGTTCTCCGTCATCGTCGGAGTCGTCGTCGCTGGAGTTGTTGTCGAACAAGTCGTAGTAGTCTCTATGCACCACTGCCTCCGGCTGGGGAGGCACGACGGCGGCTACAACATCAGGGCGCTCTTCTATCCGCACGAGACCTCATCGGCGGCGAGGGAAACCTCGTCGCCCAGCATCAAGAGATGCTTAGGTGCTTCGCCGACCCTGGCTTCGAACCCCGTGTCGCCACTCCCTCCCATGGTGCGATTGTCCATCGCCATATGATACACTTCCGAGAGTGTTGACCACTTGGAACGGCAGCGAGGATGCAAGTGGTGAATAGTGAGAGTGGGGAGTGCGGCCGCCTTTTATAACCAAGGGCACATGCGCGATTAATATGGAGTGGTTGGAGGCTAGGCGGGAGGCGGTAAAAGGGCTCGCCTCCCGGTGAGCCAGCTGCACGTCGGACTTCTTGCATGCCTCCCGTCATTTCACACCCCTTCTCACACGTCTCCCGGTGAGCCTGTGCAGCGGACTTCTCACACGCGTCCCATCAATTCACACACCTGCTTGCACGCCTCCTGGTCAGCCTGAGCAGCGTACTGCTCGCACGCTGATAATCCCCAAGTGCAAGGAATCATCGTAGCACTTTCCAAAGATGGAAGTGATAAGTATGGAGTGTTGAAGCCACAAGGACATAAAGGTAAGATCAATATTCTCTCAAGTCCTATCTTCCACCGATACGACTGTACGTACACCAAGTGTTTGCTTCTATCTAGAAACGAGAAATAAAAATGCGTTGTGGGTATAAAGAGGATAGCTTTGCATGATATTGGATAACTAAAATGTGAAAATAGTTGTTGCATAAATAAAGTTAGAATATATTACAAATAGCCAGTGTGGAATAATGATGGTATGGTGTGTGGAATTGTCCTAGGCTATTGATAATAAGATCGGTAATCATTCTTGTAATTTTATATGAGGGAGAGACATGAGCTAACATACTTTCCGTACTTGGATCATATGAACTTATGATTGGACCTCTAGCAAGCATCTGCAACTACTAGAAATCATTAAGGTAAACCCAACCATAGCATTAAACATCAAGTCCCCTTTACTCCCATATGCAACAATCCCCTTACTCGGTTATAAGCTTCTGTCACTCTAGCCCCCCCCCCCCCACTGTAAGTGAATCATGAACGTATTGCAACACCCTACAGTGGGAATTCCCTCATGTGTGTGCAGCACGGAGGGCGCCATAGGATAACACCAAAATAAAACATACACTCAAACCAATCAAGATTATCAATCAACGAAAAGGAAAACATAAATCTACTCAAACATCATAGGATGGCAACACATCATTGATTAATAATATGTGTCATGAAACACCATGTTGAAGTAGGGGATTACAGCAGGGTGCGAGAGAGTGGAACGCCGTAGATAGATGAGGGAAGGTGATGGAGACGGTGGTGTTGATGAAGACGATCACCGCGGTGATGGTTCCCCCGGCGGCACTCCGGTGCCACCGGAAGAGAGTGGGAAAGAGTATCCCCCTTCGGCTTCCTCCTCCATGGCTTCTCCCTAGATGGGGAGAGGTTCTCCCCTCTAGTCCTTGGGCCTCCATGGCTCCCCGAGGGGCGAGATCCCCTCCGAGATTGGATCTCTCTCTCTCTCTGTTTCTCTCCTGTTTTCGCTACTGTATACTTTCCAGATTGGTTTTTCGTCGATACAGAGAGTTGCAGCAGTGAGGCGGAGAGTCTCTCCAAATTTCTGATGGTTTCTATATTTATAGGATTTTTGGCGTTGCAATCGCGCAAAACGGAGTTACGAGTGGCCAACAGGGGCCCTCCTCTAGTGGTTCTTCGCTCCAATGTTGCTCATATGTTCAAGAAAAATCACCAAAAAGTTTCGGGCGATTATGAGAACTTTCATTTTCTACACAAAAAATGACACCACGGTAATTCTGCTGAAAGCAGCGTCAGTTCGGGTTAGTTCTAATTAAATCATAAAAAGTGCATCAAAGCCATATAAAAGTATTGTAGACATAGGTGAATATGGTATTTATACTTCATAAATTATCAATACGTTGGAGACGTATTAGCATCCCCAAGCTTAATTCCTGCTCGTCCTCGAGTAGGTAAATGATACAAGAAATAATTTATAGTGAATGCTAGCATATTATATAGGTTTGATCAATGTTACTTCCAATCACTTTTTCTAGCATCATAAACATCAAATCTTTTCTCATAGAACTTATCAGGATCAAGTAACAAGATATTCACATGTTAAAGTATAGACGGTAAACTTTGTAGAAAACTAGCAAGCTATGTTTTCAGTCATTTAACAATTACAATTCATCTTATTTTCAGGAAGGGTCTATATAAGAGCTTTGATTTAGCATATTCCAAATACTCAACTATCATTTAGTCTTCCATGATTGCTGACACTCAAAGCATATTTTTAGAACAACCAGTTTCAATCAAACACATAGGAAGATAGGGGCTTAATATTCCGCCTCCCAACTTATTTATCTCAGGGATAATGTCAACAATAAAGAATCATGATCACTGATACGTCCATTTTGCATCATGATTTCTTATTCATATTTACGTTATTCTTATCCATTATTCCCTATAATCATACAATTCTTATGATCTTTCTCTCTGAATATGCAAGGTACATCACAAAGAGGGAATTATCGGGAAACTGGAATTCTAGACCGGAAAACCGAGAAAAGGACAGAAAATCACCAGACTCCAAATGACATGAAACTTCACGAGGAATTTTTATCGAATATATAAGAATTTCTGGGCCGAAAATATACCAGAGGGGGGCCACCAGCCAGGCACGAGACAACAGGGCGCTCCCCCAGGCCACGCCCTGATGGCTTGTGGGGCCCTGGCTAGCCTCCTGATGCCCCTCTTCTACTATATGGTGTGTTTTACCCTAGAGAAAATCATAAGCAACCTTTCAGGACGAAGCGCCGCCTTCTCGAGGCGGAAACCTGGGCAGAGGCCCTTTTGCACTCCGACAGTTAGATTCTGCCGGAGAAATTCCTCTCCGGGAGGGGGAGATCGAAGCCATCGTCATCACCAACGCTTCCTCCTTCGTGAGAGGACCAATCCTCATCAACATCTTCACCGGCACCATCTCATCTCCAATCCCAGTTCATCTCTTGTATTCCATCTTTGTCTCAAAACCTCAGATTGGTACTTGTGGGTTACTAGTTGTGTTGATTACATCTTGTAGTTGTTGCTAGTTGGATTACTTGGTGGAAGAGATTATGTTCAGATCCTTAATTATTATTATTGCACCTCTCATCTTGAACATGTTGATGAGGTGTGAGTAGTTACCATTGTTCCTGAGACCATGGGAGAAGACTTGTTATAAGTAATCATGTGAAGTTGGTATTCGTTCGATATTTTGATGATATGTATGTTGTTACTTCTCTTAGTGGTGTCATGTGAACGTCGACTACATGACACTTCACCATGTTATGGGCCTAAGGGAAGTCATTGTGGAGTAACAAGTAGATGATGGGTTGATAGAGTGACAGAAGCTTAAACCCTAGTTTATGTGTTTCTTCATAAGGGGCTGATTTGGATCCACATGTTTCATGCTATGGTTAGATTTATCTTAATTCTTCTTTCATAGTTGCGGATTCTTGCGAGAGGGGGTAATCATAAGAAGGTTGTTAGTTCAAGTAAGAACATCACCTTAGCACCGGTCCACCCACATATCAAATTATCAAAGTAGCGAACGCGAATCAACTCAACATGATGAACATGACTAGACAGAAATTCCCATGTGTCCTCGGGAGCGCTTGCTTAATATAAGAGTACTTTCAGGCTTGTCCTTTGCTACAAGAAGGGTTGGGCTACCTTGCTGCACCTTTGTTACTATTGTTACTTGTCACTTGTTACGATTTATCTTGCTACAAAACTATCTACTATCGTTACTCACGGCACTTGCACAGAATACCTTGCTGAAAACCGCTTGTGATTTCCTTCTGCTCCTCGTTGCGTTCGACACTCTTACTTATCGAAAGGACTACGATTGATCCCCTATACTTGTGGGTCATCAAGACTCTTTTCTGGCACCATTGCTGGGGAGTGAAGCGCCTTTAGTAAGTGGAATTGGTAAGGAAACATTTTCTATACGTGCTGAAATTTACTGTTGATTGTCGCTATGAACGGTCACCCTTTGAGTGGCTTGTTCGGGGCATCTTCGCCTTGAACTGAAGATGAGGAAATTGTTCCTCAACCTACTGAAAATATTTATTATAAGATTCTTTCGAGTATGCTTGAAAAACTATTATCTCATCCATATGATGGAACGATTCATCCTGATTATCATTTGATATTTGTCGATGAAGTTTGTGGATTATTTCAGCTTGCAGGATTGTCTGGAGACAAAGTTAAGAAGAAAGTTATCCCTTTATCTTTGGAGGGAAAGGCATTAATGTGGTATAGGCTATTGGGCGATATTGGATCATGGGACTGGAATCGCTTGAAGTTGGAATTTCATCAGAAGTTTTATCCTATGCATCTAGTTCATCGTGATCGGAACTTTATTTATAATTATTGTCCTCGTGAAGGAGAATGTATAGATCAAGCTTGGGGGAGGCTTAAATCTATGATGCACACCTTCCCCAACCATGAGATCTCAAGAAACACTATTATGCAAAAAAAATATGCTCGGCTTTCTCATGATGATCAAGCACTACCCGATTCTTCTTCTACCGGTTCCTTCATGAATAGGACTATCGAATTCAAATGGGATCTTCTGGAAAGAATTAAGCGCAACTCTGAAGATTGGCAACTCGACAAAGGTAAATAGTCAGGTATAAAGCTTAAGTTCGATTGTGTCAAATCTTTTATGGAAACTGATGCTTGCTATAAGTTGAGTAATAAATATGGCCTTGACTCTCAGATAGTAGCTTCTTTTTGTGAATCATCTGCTACTCATGTTGATCTCCGTAAGGAGAAGTGGTTTAAATACCATCCACCCATTGAAAAGAAATTAGATAAACCTATTAAAATTGAGAAGGAAGAAATAATTGTTAGTCATGTTGATCCAATTGTTCCTACTACTTACATTGAGAAGACACCTTTCCCTGTTAGAATTAAGGAACACGCTAAAGCTACAACTGTGGTTAATAAAATTCATGCTAGGACACCTACACCTCCTGAACAAATAAATGTTGAGCCTAAAGTTGCTATGGTTAAAGATCTTCTAGTTGACAACGTTGATGGACAGGTTATTTACTTCTGTGAGGAAACTACTAGAATTGTAAAACATGTTAGACGTAAGCGGATGAGTTAGACAAAAATAAACCAGTTGTTGGCATGCCCGTTGTTTCTGTTAAAATTGGAGACCATTGTTATCATGGCTTGTGTGACATGGGTGCTAGTTTTAGTGCCATACCTTTTACCTTATATCAAGAAATTATGAATGACATAGCACCCGCTGAAATTGAAGATATTGATGTCACTATTAAACTTGCAAACAGAGACACTATTACACCACTTGGGATAGTGAGAGATGTTGAAGTCTTGTGTGGAAAAGTCAAGTACCCCACTGATTTCTTAGTGCTTGGTTCAACACAAGATAACTTTTGTCCCATGATATCTGGTAGACCTTTCTTAAATATTGTTAATGCTGAAATTAATTGTGTTACTGTGAAGGTCAAAGTAAGCTTTGGTGGTGTGTCTCATGAATTTAACTTCTCCAAGTTTAGTGGACAACCACATAGAAGGAATTATCTAGTAAGGATGAAATAATTGGTCTTGCTTCTCTTGACGTACCTCCTACAGATCCGTTAGAACAATATTTACTAGACGATGAAAATGATATGCATTTGAATGAGAGAAATGAAATAGATGACATATTTCTTAAACAAACACCTATTCCCAAACACAACTTCCCAGTCGATATTTTAGGAAATCCTCCTCCACCCAAAGGAGATCCCGTGATTGAGTTAAAAACTTTACCCAATACTTTGAAACATGCTTACCTTGACGAAAAGAAGATATATCCTATTATTATCAGTGCTAACCTTGCAGAGCATGAAGAAAAGAGATTACTTAAAACTTTGAAGAAGCACCGGGCTTCTATTGGATATACTCTCGATGATCTTAAGGGCATTAGTCCCACTCTATGTCGGCACAAGATTAATATGGAACCGGATGCTAAACATGTCGTTGATCATCAACGTCGCTTAAACCCTAAGATGAAGGAAGTGGCAAGAACTGAAATACTAAAGCTTCTGGAGGCAGGTATAATTTATCCTATTGCTGATAGTACATGGGTAAGTCTTGTTCATTTTGTTCCTAAGAAAGGAGGTATAACTGTCGTTCCTAATGATAAAAATGAACTTATCCCACAAAGAATAGTAACTGGTTATAGGATGGTGATCGATTTCAGGAAACTAAACAAGGCTACTAGGAAAGATCACTACCCTTTTTATTTTATTGATCAAATGCTATAAAGATTATCTAAGCACACACACTTTTGTTTTCTTGATGGATATTCTGGTTTTTCCCAAATACTTGTGTCAAAAGAGGATCAAGAGAAAACTACCTTTACTTGCCCCTTTGGAACATATGCTTATAGACATATGCCTTTTGGTTTATGAAATGCACCTGCTACTTTTCAAAGATGTATGACTGCTATATTCTCTGATTTTTTGTGAAAAGGTTGTTGAGGTTTTCATGGATGACTTTTCTGTTTACGGGACTTCTTTTGATGATTGCTTGAGCAACCTTGATCGAGTTTTGCAGAGATGTGAAGAAACTAATCTTGTCTTGAATTGGGAGAAGTGCCATTTTATGGTGAATGAAGGCATAGTGGTTGGGCATAAAATTTCTGAACGAGGGATTGAAGTGGACAAAGCTAAAGTTGACGCAATTGAGAAGATGCCATGCCCAAAAGATATCAAAGGTATAATAAGTTTCCTTGGTCATGCTGGTTTCTATAGGTGTTTCATCAAAGATTTCTCAAATATTTCTAGGCCGTTAACTAATCTTCTTCAAAACGATATTCCTTTCGTTTTTTATGATGATTGTGTAGAAGCTTTCAAAGTACTTAAGAAAGCTTTGATTTCAGCACCCATTGTTCAACCACCTGATTGGAACTTGCCGTTTGAAATTATGTGTGATGCTAGTGATTATGTTTTTGGTGCCGTTCTAGGGCAAAGAGTAGACAAGAAATTGAATGTTATCCATTATGCTAGTAAAACTCTAGACGCTGCCCAAAGAAATTATGCTACCACTGAAAAGGAATTTTTAGCAGTTGTCTTTGCATGTGATAAGTTTAGACCTTATATCGTTGATTCCATAGTAACTATTCACACTGATCATGCTGCTATTAAATACCTTATGGAAAAGAAAGATGCTAAGCCTAGACTTATTAGGTGGGTGCTTTTGCTTCAAGAGTTTGATTTGTGTATCATTGATAGAAAGGGAGCTGAAAATCCTATAGCAGATAACTTGTCTAGAATGGAAAATATTCTTGATGACCCACTGCCTATTGATGATAATTTTCCTGATGAACAACTTGCTGCTATAAATACTTCACGTAGCACTCCTTGGTATGCTGATTACGCTAATTATATTGTTGCTAAATATATTCTACCTAGTTTCACCTATCAACAAAAGAAAAAAATTATTTTATGATTTACGACATTACTTTTGGGATGACCCACATCTTTATAAAGGAGTAGATGGTGTTATTAGACATTGTATACCTGAGCATGAACAGGAACAGATTTTAAGGAAGTGTCATTCCAAGCCTTACGGAGGACACCATGCAGGAGACAGAACTGCACACAAGGTATTGCAATCTGATTTTTATTGGCTTACTCTTTTCAAAGATGCTCGTAAGTATGTCCTTTAATGTAATGAATGTCAAAGAGTTGGTAACATTGGTAAACGTTAGGAAATGTCTATGAACTATTCACTTGCCATTGAACCATTCGATGTTTGGGGTTTTGACTTTATGGGACCTTTTCCTTCCTCAAATGGGTATACTCACATTCTAGTTGTTGTTGATTACGTTACAAAGTGGTTAGAGGCTATTCCAACTAGTAGTGCTGATCATAACACTTCCATTAAAATGCTTAAGGAAATTATTTTTCCGAGGTTTGGAGTCCCTAGATACTTAATGACTGATGGTGGTTCACATTTTATTCATGGTGCTTTCCGTAAACTTCTAGCTAAATATGATGTTAACCATAGAATTGCATCACCATATCATCCTCAGTCTAGTGGCCATGTTGAATTGAGCAATCGAGAACTGAAATTAATCCTGCAAAAGACTGTTAATAGATCCAGAAAGAATTGGTCTAAGAAACTAGATGATGCTCTATGGGCTTATAGAACTGCTTATAAAAACCCTATGGGGATGTCCCCATATAAAATGGTGTATGGAAAAGCTTGTCATTTACCTCTTGAGCTAGAACATAAGGCTTATTGGGCAATTAAAGAACTTAATTATGATTTTAAACTTGCCGGTGAAAAGAGGTTATTTGATATTAGCTCACTAGATGAATGGAGGACACAAGCCTATGAAAATGCTAAGTTGTTTAAAGAAAAAGTTAAAATGTGGCATGACAAAAGGATTCAAAAATGAGAATTCAATGTAGGAGACCTTGTGCTTTTGTACAATTCTCATTTCAGATTTTTTGCAGGAAAACTTTTATCCAAATGGGAAGGTCAATATGTTGTCGAAGAGGTCTATCGCTCCAGTGCCATAAAAATTAATAACTTCGAAGGCAAAAACCCGAGAGTGGTGAATGGGCAAAGAATCAAGCATTATATTTCAGGTACGCCCATTAATAAAGATACTAATATCATTCAAGTAATAACACCGGAAGAATACATACGGGAGGCATTCCGGAACACTCTAGAAACCTGAAAAAGGGGTAGGTATGTGGTACGGTAAGTAAATCGACTCCAAAAATTCCAAAAATAATAATTTATGTTGGTTTTAGTATTCTAGAAAAATTCCAAAAATAAAACAGAGTCAAGGGGGCCCACGAGGGAGGCACAAGCCAATAGAGCGTGGCCCCCCTGGGGCGCGCCCTGATGGCTTGTGCGGCCCTCGTGTGCCTCCCCGACTCGGATTTCTTCCCGAATACGTATTCTGACCCAGCAAAAATCGTTATATATACTCCCGTGTGTTTTGACCACCGCATCGCGAGTTTCTCCTCTGTTCTTGTTTCGAGCTGTTTTCTGGCAGATCTAAAAGTATGTCCTCTCAAGATTCGTATGGGGAGAGCTATGTCTCCAACTATGTGGCAGACCCAAAGATCTTTGGGGATATTTACCCCTACCTATGGTCCATTGAAGTGGAGGGAGATTCCGATCTGGAGGAGACAGAAGATGTCAGTCCAGATGCTAGTTCGGATGAAGATGAAGATTCGCTACCTCAACCTGGAGATATGCATGTGGAGTTCAAGAAGTCAAGGCTCCCCAATGGAGTAAACAAATCCAAGACCCGGTTTATCCCGTCTCGTTTTCTGCAGGAAAGCAAGGCAAATTTATGCAAAAAGGGTTTTGAAGCTCGAGCAAGAAAGCGATGATTTAAGAGAGGAAAATTTCATCCTCAGGCGCAAGCTGGAGAAGAAGGGTACCACTACTCCAACACCGCCACCATCACCGAAGAACACTAGAGCATATGGGTATGGGCACTACCCCAAGCTTGTTCCAAGCCTGGGGGAGGCGCCCCGGTATCATATCACCATCACTTTTTACCATCATCTTCTATTTTAGTTTGATCCTTAGTTATTTCGTGGTTTAGAGAAATAAAGTTTCAGATTTGCTTCGCTTAGGATTTTGCTTTGAGATCTACCTACCCTTGTAATTGAGTGTGAGAGTTATATAATAAAGATTAGTTGAGTCTGTGTGCTTTACTCCCTTGCACCAATCATCATAGCATGGCAATAAAAAGAATAGTAAAGATCATATGCTTATTCCATAGGAAGTAATGACTTCACATAAAAAGAAAGTATGAGTTATGAAAATTGTTGAGAATAAAACAAACATAGCCCTAGTCATTGTTATAATCTATGCAAGACTATGATAAAGAGGAGAAGATCCACATACAAATACATTATCTTGGACATCATCTATGATTGGGAACCCTCACCAAATATTAAATAATGATCAAGTGTTGAAGTTGGACATGGAAGACAACCTAATGGTCATGATTGCTTACATTTGCATAGAAGTTATATAGTCATGGATCCTGTAACATGTGATGCTTCTTTTATAAATTTTTCTAGCCAAAACTTCTCGCACCAAGTAGAGATACTACTTGTGCATCCGTGACCACTTAAAGTCAGTTTCTTTCCAAGAGAGTCCACCATACCTACCTAGGGATTGAATAAGATCCTTCAAGTAAGTTGACATCGGTGCATAAGCAATAAAAATTGCCTTTAATCATGTATGATCCTTTATTGAAAAGGAAAATAAGCTTTGTACGATCTTGTGATGGTGAAGAAATAAAAGCGACAGAGTGCATAATAAAGTTCGCTATCACAAGGGGCAATATAAAGTGAGGTTCCTTTGCATTAAGAGATTGCACATCTAATCAAATAAAAGCGCATGACAACCTCTGCTTCCCTCTGCGAAGGGCCTATCTTTTAATTTCGTTTAGTCCTTGCTTTTACTCAAGAGTCATTAATATCTTCCCTTCTTTTAATTTATAAACTCTCTTAGTTGGCAAGCATCACATGTTGAGGAAAGATCCAGATATATATATCCAGTTGAATGTAAGAAATCATGATTCATTATTGTTGACATTATCCTTGAGGTAAATGAGTTGGGTGGAAAATGAAGCCCCTATCTTCCTATGTGTCCGGCAAAAACATTAGTTCCAAAAATATGCAATGAGTGTCAACAATCATAGATGACTCAATGATAGTTGAGTATGTGGGTTTGCTGCAATGAAAGCTCTTATAAAGACTCTTCTCTTGAATATGATGAATTGTGCTTATCACCATGACTAAAGGCACTGTTTGTTGGTTGTCAATAAGGTTTATGCTTCATACTTCGATAATTGTGAATAGATCTTTACTTGTTTATGAGAAGTTATATGATAAAATGCTTGTTGCTATAATGATATTCATGATTCTCCCATGTCCGTATTCTGTTTTTATCGACACCTCTCTCTCAAATTATGTGGTCATTACTCTCGAGTTCGGCTTTCGCTTGAGGACAAGCGAGGTCTAAGCTTGGGGGAGTTGATATGTCCATTTTGCATCATGATTTATTATTCATATTTACGTTATTCTTGTCCATTATTCCCTATTATCATACAATTCTTATGATCTTTCTCTCTGAATATGCAAGGTACATCACAAAGAGGGAAATGTCGGGAAACTGGAATTTTGGACCGGAAAACCGAGAAAAAGGTAGAAAAAACACCAGACTCCAAATGACCTGAAACTTCACGAGGAATTTTTATCGAATATATAAGAATTTCTGGGCCAAAAATATGCCAGAGGGGGGCCACCAGCCAGGCACAAGCCAACAGGGCGCCCCCAGGCCGCGCCCTGATGGCTTGTGGGGCCCTGGCTGGCCTCCCGACGCCCCTCTTCTCCTATATGGTGTGTTTTATCCTAGAATAAATCATAAGCAACCTTTCGGGATGAAGCGCCGCCGTCTCGAGGCGGAAACCTGGGCAGAGGCCCTTTTGCACTCCGGCAGTCATATTCTGCCGAGGAAATTTCTCTCCGGGAGGGGGAGATCGAAGCCATTTCAAAACCTCAGATTGGTACCTGTGGGTTACTAGTTGTGTTTATTACATCTTGTAGTTGATGCTAGTTGGATTACTTGGTGGAAGAGATTATGTTCAGATCCTTAATTATTATTACTGCACCTCTGATCTTGAACATGTTGATGATGTGTGAGTAGTTACTATTTTTCCTGAGGACATGCGAGAAGTCTTGTTATAAGTAATCATGTGAAGTTGTATTCGTTCGATATTTTGATGATATGTATGTTGTTACTTCTCTTAGTGGTGTCATGTGAACGTCGAATACATGACACTTCACCATGTTATGGGCCTAAGGGAAGTCATTGTGGAGTAACAAGTAGATGATGGGTTGCTAGAGTGACAGAAGCTTAAACCCCAGTTTTGCGTTCCTTCATAAGGGGCTGATTTGGATCCACATGTTTCATGCTATGGTTAGATTTGTCTTAATTCTTCTTTCGTAGTTGCGGATGCTTGCGAGAGGGGGTAATCATAAGTAGGTTGTTAGTTCAAGTAAGAAAAGCACCTTAGCACCGGTCCACCCACATATCAAATTATCAAAGTAGCGAACGCGAATCAACTCAACATGATGAACATGACTAGACAGAAATTCCCATGTGTCCTCGGGAGCGCTTGCTTAATATAAGAGTACTTTCAGGTCCATCCTTTGCTATAAAAAGGATTGGGCTACCCTGTTGCACCTTTGTTACTATTGTTACTTGTCACTTGTTATGATTTATCTTGCTACAAAAATATCTACTATCGTTACTCACAGCACTTGCAGAGAATACCTTGCTGAAAACCGCTTGTCATTTCCTTCTGCTCCTCGTTGGGTTCAACACTCTTACTTATCGAAAGGACTACGATTGATCCCCTATACTTGTGGGTCATCAATCACCTATATCCAACTGGATATATGTGCATGTTTCTTTCCCCACCAGATGATGCTTGCCAGCTAAAGAATTAATAGATTGGAATAGGGATGAAAATTACTCACTCATGCATAAAAGTAAATATAGAAAATTAAATACATAAAAGTAAAAGATAGGCCCTTCGCAGAGGGAAGCGGTGGTTGTCATGCGCTTTTTATTTTTGGATGTGCAATCTCTTATTGAAAAGGAACGTCAGTTTATATTGCCCCTTGTGATGGCAACCTTTATTATGCAGTCCATCGCTTTTATTTCTTCACCATCACAAGTTTGTACAAATCTTATTTTCCCTTCCAATAGAAGATCATACATATTTACGAGCAATTTTTATTGATTTTTGCACCGATGAAAACTTACTTGAAGGATCCTATTCAATCCATAGGTAGATATGGTGGACTCTCATGGCAAGAAACTGGGTTTAGGGTTTTTTGGATGCACAAGTAGTATCTCTACTTAGTATGAATTTTTGGCTAGCAAAAGATCCTAAGAAAGCACCACATGTTAGAGGATCCATGACAATATAAATTCTATGTGAATATAAGCAAACATAACTAGTACATTGTCTTCCTTGTCCAACGTCAACTACTTGATCAAGTTTGGAAATAATTGATGGGGGCTCACAATCATAGAAGATGTCCAAGATAGTATATTTATATGTGAAATCTCTGTTCCTTCAATATTCTTTCATGAATTTTTCAAGTGACCAATGTTATGTTTGCTAACCTCCAATAAATTTTAGTGCTTATACTCTTACTATGTGAAGTCACTACTCCCCATGGGACAAGCATATGAAGCATATATAATTTCACGTTTTATGACTTTCAATTCATTCAACATTTTCTCTTAGGATATAAGTGAAGCACAAGAGTGATCATCAAACTACTCTAAAAAAGATATAAGTGAAGTTCATAGAGCATTATTCAATGAATAAAGAGAGACAAATATCCAAGATCAAAATATATAAGTGAAGCGCACGAAGCATCCTATAAAGCCATACTCAAAAGATTTAAGTGAAGCGCATGAAGCATTCTATAAAACCATACTCAAAAGGTTTAAGTGAAGCGCATGAAGCATTCTATAAATAAGCCAAGGATTATCTCATACCAGAATGGTGCATAAAATAAAAAGGAAAAATAAACACAGAAGATGCTCCAAGAATAGCACATGTGAACGAATAAAAACTTATGATCATCATAGGCTAACCGATAATTGTTGACGAAGAGAGGTGGGATGCGTAGCATCCCCAAGATTAGATTCTTGAGACTTCTTGAAATATTGACTTGGGGAGCCTTAGGCATCCTCAAGCTTGAGCTTTTGTATCTTGTTCAATCCTCTCATATCCCGGTTTCACCGAAGTCTCAAATACTTCATCCACATAAAACTTGAAAAGAACTCGTGAGATAGGTTAGTACATATCAAAAATAAATCAACACTTCATGTACTGCCAAGACAAGCTACATAATAATTTTCAAACATTATGTACTGTATACTACCATTTCCACAATTTATATCTACCAATATAAGGCATGAAAACTCTAGGATAAGTAGATAACAAAACTATGACAGCAATCTGTCCAGACAGAATAGTCTGTAGCAATTCATTTATAAAGTGTATTTCTGTTACTCAAAAAAATCTAAATATTTAGAACAAGCTAAAGAATTTGTATGAAAGTACTGTGTAAAAATTTCAGAAACTTACCACGATCCGGTAAAATATGAAAATTCAAACACTACAACAAAAGTTTTTGTTTTTACACAGTCACACATCAAACATGCAATTGAGAAATCTTAAGGCAATTGTTGGAACCTTTTATTCTAAAACATGATTATTGATAACATCTAACAGAGAACAACAAAATAAAATGACTATCCAAGCAAAACACATATTATGTGATGAATAAAAATATAGCTCCAAGTAAGGTATACCGATAGTGTTGAAGACGAAAGAGGGGATGCCTTCCGGGGCATCCCCAAGCTTGGACGCTTGAGTCTTCCTTGGATATAACCTTGGGGGTGCCTTGGGAATCCCCAAGCTTACGGTCTTGATGCTTCTTATTCTCCTCATATCGGTATCTCACCCAAATCTTGAAAACTTCAATCACGGAAAACTCAACAAAACCTTTGTGAGATCCGTTAGTATAGTAAACATATCAAATACTTTAGGTATTGTTATAAGTTAATTATTATTTATTATTGCATAAGGTACTGTATTCTAAATTCTCCATGGCTTATACCCCCCGATACAATCCATAGCATCATCAAAACAAGCAAACTATGCAAGCAAAAACAGAATCTGTCTAAAACAGAGTAGTCTATAAAGATGTGTAAAGAACCTATACTTCTGTAACTCTAAAAATTCTGAAAAGTTAGGAAAACCTGAAGAATTAGTATAGAAATACTGTGTAGAAAATTCAGATAAAAAAAGACGTTCCTGTGAAATCAGAGAAATACTGCACTGAACGCTAAAGTTACTGTTTTTGCACCATCTCAATTCTACTCATCTTGTGAGTCATCCCAAAGGCTTTACTTGGCACAAACTCTAATTTAAACATAAAAACACAATTGTTACAGAGGCAATAATCATGTTATCACACACAAACAGAAAGTAAAAAAGCAAAAATAAAGATAACTATTGGGTTGCCTCCCAACTAGCGCTATTGTTTTTCGCCCCTAGCTAGGCATGATGATTTCAATGAAGCTCACATAAGAATAGTAGATGAAACATGCAAAAGAGCATCATGCCCATTATTTATATGGTACAGTGGTATATACAAGGAGATAATGAGAAACTTTCATGAAAAATTCTACATTGCTTCCATGAGCATGAACACAAGTGTTCAAGGTCGACCCTCACTTCTCCAATGCATAACTTTCCAATCACTTCTCTTATAAAAGGCAAGTAAATTTTTTGTGTTTTTAATTTTTCAATTTTATTGTTTGTTTCAACCACAACAAAAGAAATAAAATAAGAAAACATAAACAAAAGGAAAACAAAATCTACTTAGTGATAAAAGAAAACAAGCATACACGAAAATATCAACCCCACGCTATTGCTCCCCAGCAATGGTGCCAGAAAAGGGCTTGATAATCCCAAGTGCATGGAATCATCGTAGCACATTCCAAAGATGGAAGTGATAAGTATGGAGTGTCGAACCCATAAGGAGCTAAAGGTAAGATCAATATTCTCTCAAGTCCTATCTGCCAGCGATGCGACTCTACGTACACCAAGCGTTTGCTTCTATCTAGAAACGAGAAATAAAACTGTGTTGTGGGTATAAATAGGATAGATTTGCATGATATTGGAGAACTAAAATATGAAAATAGTTGCTGCATAAATAAAGTTAGAATATATTACAAATAGCGAGTGTGGAACAATGATGGTATGGTGTGCGGAATTGTCCTAGGCAATTGTAACAAGATCGGTAATCATTCTTGCAATTTTATATGAGGGGGGAGGCATGAGCTAACATACTTTCCGTACTTGGATCATATGAACTTATGTTTGGACCTCTAGCAAGCATCCGCAACTACTAGAAATCATTAAGGTAAACCCAACCATAGCATTAAACATCAAGTCCGCTTTACTCCCATACGCAACAATCCCCTTACTCGATTGTAAGCTTCTGTCACTCTAGTCCCCCCCCCCCACTATAAGCGAATCATGAACGTATTGCAACACCCTACAAAGAGAATTCCCTCATGTGTGGTCGGCACGGAGGGCACCATAGTACAGCACCAAAATAAAACATACACTCAAACCAATCAAGATCGTCAATCAACCCAAAGGACAACATAAATCTACTCAAACATCATAGGATGGCAACACATCATTGATTACTAATATGTGGAATGAAACACCATGTTCAAGTAGGGGATTAGAGTGGGTGCGGGAGAGTGGACCGTCGTAGATAGATGAGCGAAGGTTATGGAGACGAACACCGCGGCGATGGTCCCCCCGGCGGCACTCCGGCACCACCGGAAGAGAGGGGGAGAGAGTCTCCCCCCTTAGGCTTCCTCCTCCATGGCCTCTCCCTAGATGGGGAGAGGTTCTCCCCTCTGGTCCTTGGCCTCGATGGCTCCCGAAGGGGCGAGAGCCCCTCCGATATTGGATCTGTCTCTCTGTTTCTCTCCTGTTTTCGCTATTGTTTTCTCTCTAGATTGGTTTTTCGTCAATACAGAGAGTTGCAATGGCGAGGAAGAGAGTCTCTCCTAATTTCTGATGGTTTCTCTATTTATAGGATTTTTGGCGTTGGAATCACGCAAAACGGAGTTATGAGTGGGCCACAAGCTATCAGGGCCCTTTGACCCCCCTGGGCGCGACCTGTTGGCTTGTGGTTTGAGTGGTTCCTTGCTCCAATGTTGCTCATATGTTCCAGAAAAAATCATCAAAAAGTTCCGGGCGATTCCGAGAACTTTCATTTTCTTCACACAAAAATGACACCACGGCAATTCTACTGAAAATAGCGTCAGTCCAGTTTAGTTCTAATTAAATCATAAGAAGTGCATCAAAGCCATATAAAAGTATTGTAAACATAGGAGAATATGGCATGAATACTTCATAAATTATCGATACGTTGGAGACGTATCACACGCCTCCCGGTCATCCTGAGCAGCGGACTGCTCGCATGTGTCCCGTCAACTCACGTCCGTTGGTACGCCACGCGTAATATATTGTTAGGCTAACAAACTTGGTTTTGGTAATTTAAACGTTTGTGATCATAACGTGAAAACTATGTGTATCAACCTTTGATAATCTCAAGTTTGTGAGGAGAGTATATCAAACCTTGTCTCGAATTTGGCCAAAAAATATCACAGCCTATTGGTGTCATATATCATGAAACAACATGCCAAGTTTCATGAATTTCAGTTGAGTTTTGGATTTACTTGAATTTAAAAACAAAGAGTTTCAATGTTTGCGGCCTAGCTGTTTAATAACCAAGATTTTCAATTTTTTCCACGAGGCCAAGATGTTTGAGATTTCTTACCATTTTTTGCATGGGGACTAAACATGAACCCAAGGGCGCATATGATATTCCCCATTAAATTCCTAGAAACTCAATTAATGTATAAACATGTCGAATAATCTATGAAAATTTTCTAATCTTAATACGAGCTCATATGTCCCATGTTCACTGCATAAATAGTTTGACACACCTCGAAGTGGTGGTGTTGGGTGGTGGTCGGGGGGCTTCCGGCACACTTGTTTTCACGGGCCTCCATGTAGTATTGTCCGTTTTGGGAGGCAGTTCCCACACCAAAGTATCAAAGTTGTGCATTGGATATTTAAAACAAGACACGACATTATCATACATATGTTTGGGACACATGCATGCGTTCGCGGTCGTCCCTCGGACCACCCTCATGTGTTATCAGTGACGCGCCCATTCGTCGGCCCATGTTGTCTATCACTTTGACTGCCATCGAGGGGGGTTTCACCAAGGTGGATTCATCTTGGTTTGTGTTACGGTAGACCATGGTGAGATTCCACACCAAAGTTTGAGCATGTGCGTACACATGAATCCCTCACACTAGCTCAAAGTTGAGGGAGGGGAGGGGTAGGTGGAGGAGGCATACTACACGTACTTACGTAGTTATACTTCAATGTGGGGACTTTCCGGTTTGTGAACTAGGCACCACATTAGAGTCGTGCATTGGGCATTTTGACATCAAAACACCCCCATACATATGTTTCGGACACATGTAGATGTTGGTGGTCCTCGATGACTCCCTCAAGTGGTCCTCGATGGCTCCCTCGTATGGGGACTTTTGGTTTTCCAGGCAAGTGACATTAAAGTTGTCCGTCGGGTACTAAAAAAACATTTACATATATACATATGTGTCTCGTCCTTTTGCATTCGTTGGCTGTCAACCACTCCCTCACATGGTTATCAACGTCACACCCATCCGTGGGCCCATGTGGTCCATCACTTTCACCAGCGGCAGTAGAGAGGTTAATTTTACCATTCACGGATTCTTCTTGGTATGTGTTACTATACGTAGTTCACAGTGAGATTTCTGACCAAAATTTGAGTGCATGCGTACACACATGAATCCCTCCCAATGGCTCGAAGTGGGGGGTGGGGGCATACTATGGGTCGTGAACCTCCGAACGGGGGACTTTCTGGTATGTGAGACACATGTGGCACTTGAAAGTTGTGCATTTGGTATTTGAATACATCGCACAATGCTTTCATACATATATGTTTGGGCCACATATGCACGGCTGTCCGGTGTTGTCTTCGGACACTCCCTCGCGTGGTTATGGACGGTCATCCAATCTATGGGCCCACGTGGTATGTCATTTAAACTGACGGCAACATATGCTAATTGGACCAAGGTGCATATTCTTGTTAGTATTTGTTACGATATAGTTCATGGTGAAACTCCAGACCAAATTTTGAGCGCACACATGAATCATAGACCCTCCCACTTAAACTGACACATATACTACGGGTCGTGAACCTCTTTACGGTACTTCCAGTTTTGTGAGGGCGATGTACATGCGTGTGTCACGTCAAAGTTGTGTATTTGGTATTTAAAAATCACACACCACTTCATACATATATGTCTGGGCCACATGCATGAGATGGTCGGTTCTCTCCAGAGTACACTCCCTCACGTGGTTATGGCCGACACACCCATCCGTGGACCCACATGGTCTGTCACTTTGGTTAGCAGCAAGAGAGTACTATACATGTGCCCTCCGGATGGCTCGAAGTGGAGGGAGAGGTTAATTTGACCAAGAAGTTGATTATTTTGGACTGTGTTTGCGATATGTCATGCTAACACGCCCTCCCGACGGCTCGAAATGTATGTGTGGGGGGGGACAACACAGTATTGCATATACATGAAACCTTCGCGGGATCAGGTAATGTCCGGGTTGTGAGAGGCATGTGACACATCAAAAATTTATGCATATGGTATTCAAATACCACACCACCTTTTCATATACATATAGTTGGGCCGCACTCAGGGTGTCGTTGTCTGACCCATATCTTGAAGTTTTCGAGACACGCCCATCCATGGGCCCACACGGTCTACCCCTTTGACATAAAACACGATGGGGCCTTGAGGGGGTGACCATGATGGATTTCCATTGGTTTTGTGTTACGGTAGGGTGAGATTGCAAACCTAGTCAGAGTGCATGCATTTTCTCTGTTGCCGACTCGAAGTGGGGGGTGCAAAGACCAACAGTACTGTGCGCTTTGCGAGACATGTGCGTGCCACATGAAAGTTTTGCATTCGTATTTGAACATCACAACATCCTTTTCATACATATCTTTGGTCCCCATGTAGGTGTTGTCGGATTTCGGGCTCCGCAAAACCCTCAGATTCGAACACAGGGGCGTGTGCGAATGTCCTCTGCAGCTTCGCCCTACCTAGCTCACTACTCGATGGACAAGACGATAAACTCGCACGATGACGAGGAAGAAGATGAACACGGTAGTTTACCCAGGTTCGGGCCGCTGCGAAGCGTAATACCCTACTCCTGCTTTGGTGGATTGCCTCTCGAGGAGGTGTGGTGGATGAACTAGTACAGTGTTTCGGAGCCTCGTGAGGGCGCTCCTGAGGTGTTCTTGGCCCTCTGTCGGCTTGGTGATGGATGAGTGGATCGATTGATTACCCCCCTCCTCGTCTACGGCGCAGCCTAGCCTCTATATATAGTGGTGGCCCGGGTCCTCTTCCCTTATTGCAACGGCGGGAAGGGATCCCACAACGGCCAATTTTGAAGGGGGACAGGAGTACATGCCCGCCCTGCCCAAAGGCGGTCTTCGCCTGCAAAGTAGCTGTCGATGATGCAGAGGTGGGCTCGGCGATGACATCCGTCCTTCGGGGCTTGTGGTCGTGGTCTTGTTGCACCGGAATGGAAACCTTTGGGGAGTGCTTTGGGAACCCGCGTACGTCCTTGCTCCCTTTGCACCAAAGGGGAAACTACGCCGCCTGGCGCGCTGGCGCCCGCCTGTCCTTCATTGCGTCATCTTTGACTCCTGAGGCCGGGCTCTGCATAGAGTTTTCCGCCGCTCCGGAGGGGGCCTGGGGAGGCCCATCCCTTGCCGGTCTTGACACCGCTCCTCCTCGCAAGCCTAGGGCCCTCGCGAGGGCCTTGTCTTGAGTGGGGCCGTGCCTGGCTATGTTTGGCTGATGAAGTGGGCCATGCCCTGGGCCGCAGGCAGGCAGGTCTAGGTACCCCTGTTCCCAGAACGCCGACAATAGCCCCCAGGCCCAAGGCGCGCTCGAGCTGGCTTCCGGGCGAAGCCTTAAGGACGGCCCGAAGCGCCGCGGGCCCCAAATACCTGTGGGCCAGGCTTTACACGCGTCGAACGCCTGGGCGGCGACGCCCCCGCTCCCCGAGGGCGTCAGGAGGCGCTCCAAGGCAAATTGACACGACGCCCGTGCGCAGCGCCGGCCATCATTGTCCTTCCTTGAATGCTGCTGCTGCTTCGGGCCTCTACTCCTCGGGCCACGCGGATGTGACCCTTCAGTTGGCAGGAGAGGCGACGCGGATGGTACTGCATCGATTGAACCGCCTCGCGGCGCCCGAGAGGCGCATGACGCCTGCTCTCCCATGATGCCCCGCGGCTGCAGTTACGCCTATAAATCCGCCCCGCCCCTGGCAGGGGGGGCATTGCAGTCTTGAGGTATCCCCCTGCTTCCATCGCCCCGCAGAGAAAGCCCTCTCTCTTCTCAGCTTCTCCCCTTCCATGGCGTCTGGAGGAAGCGCAGGGGGCGCGGGGAAACGCGCGGCACCGCCGGCTCCCTCGCCCTCCTCCGGAGGCAGTGGCGGGGGGCCCTCGGGGTCGGCGCAAGTTCGCCGGCGCTGGGCCATGGTTGATGAGTGAGTGCTGCGCCACCTCTCTCCCCCTTAGTTGTCTTGTTTCACGCTCCGGAATTGATCCCCTCCTCATTCCAGGGCGCCTGCGGCCAAGAAGCGCAAGCTTGGCAAACTCCAGGAGGAGGTGGACGCGCTACGGGCCCAGCTGGCGATCGTCGGTGCCGCCTTCCAGGCCGCCCTCAGGGGCGAAGCGGAGGCCAGGGCGGAGCTGGCGTCCCTCCATGCCCAGGTGAAGGAGGCGGCCGACGCCTAGCAGGCCACCCAGGACGAGGTGGCACACGCCAGGATGATAGAGTCCCAGCGCGCCAAGCAGTACCTCGGCATCGCCAGTCGTGCGGCCGGCGCGGTGAACCGGTTTGTCGGGGACGCCCCCGCGCTGCCGAACGTGCGCGGCGACGGGGGCTACCTCGACTTCTTCCAGAAGGTGGTGGAGGCGCTGGAGACCGGCGTTTCCCGCGCGAACACGGACAACGAGTATGACGCGCGCGACCTCCTGGACCTTGCCTTGATGCTCGTCTTCTCCAACCTGCGCCGTCTCGCCCCGCAGCTCGACCTCCGGCGTGTCAGTGAGCGGGTGCCCGACGAGCTCCAGCGCCCCCTTCGGGATGAGGTGCGCCCGCTCGTGGAGGCCCTGGTGGAGCGGTTCATCCAGGTGTCCGCCTCCAGCGGGGAGGACGACTCCGACGCCGAGGCGGCCGGTGGCGCGGGCGGCGACGGCGGCTTCTCCTCCTAGGCGTCCTCTGTTTCCCCTTCCTGGTTCCTGTAATGTTTCAAGAACAACTCTGCCCCGGTGGGCATTAATCTTTTGTATGTTACCTTCGCCTTCTTGTTTTTCTTCCTTGAATCGCTGGTCGCTCGCTTGCCGTGACGTGACTTAGCTTCTCCGCGCGGGGCCCGGTGCCGCCACCGATGCGGCCTCGCAACAGCCACCGGTAGGGCCCTCGCGAGGCTCTCTCTCTTGAGGGATGACTCGTGGCCGTCGCCCCCATCGGGTTCTGGGCCTTGCGGCTCATCATGGTCGAGTCCCTCCCTATGTGTCGTTTTTCCCTGCCGCCCCGGTCCTCAAGGGTCTCGGCAGCCGCGCGTGGTGGCCTGTAATACCTGCATCCTTACATTAGTATGCATAATCCTTATCCCGTCCTCGGGTCGTTATTAGGCCAGGAGGCTCTTGCTTGGTTCGGCAGTGTACTTAGCTTGTATGGCGGTGGCGATCTCGTGCGTCGCGAGGTGCGGCTGGGCCCCGCGTCTCCGTCTGGGACGCTTCCTCCTCGTTTGCTGGACGGTTTGGGGGCCCTTTCGGCACTCTGCGTCTGCAGGCCCCAGTCCCGCACATTTCCCGACCACCCTTGCGTACGACCGGATCACCAAGGACGCAGCCACGGGGTCAGGCCCCGACACCCTTGATGCCGACCGGATCACCAAGGACGACATCAAGGGGGGCAAGTGGCTATATGACCGGTAAGGCTCCTGAGGCGTGCTGCTCAGGAGCCCCCTTTGACGCTCAAATCGCTCTACGTCGGCAGGTCCCAGTCCCGCACATTTCCCGACCACCGTAGTGTACGACCGGATCACCAGGATGCAACCACGGGGGCAGGCCTCAACACCCTTGATGCCGACCGGATCACCAAGGACGACATCAAGGGGGGCGAGTGGCTATATGACCGGTAAGGCTCCTCAGGCGTGATGCTCAGGAGCCCCCTTTGACGCTCGAGCGATCCTCCATTCCATCCTTTCGGGCGCTGCCTCAGGAGGCCCTGGGGCCTCCCGAGACTCCATGTTGTGGTGCCGTGCTACGGTCGGAGGCCCCGAGCGGGGGTCGACGGCTAAGAGACGCGTGCCCCTGAGGCGACAAGGCCTTGTTATCCAGCCCCGAGGTGCCTCGGGGTGGTGCGGAGCGCTTGGCTCCTTGCGAAACGCCATCCAGAAAGAGAGAGTTCAAGATTAGTAAAACGAGAGAACATAGAGAGAAAAGTTCCTGCCCCTTTTTCTTTTAAATATAGATTTTCAAAATCCTCAAACTTCATTTCAAAAAACGGCAACTCGAACACCAAAAAGAAGCAAGCAACTACCGCGTCCGGACCCTAGGCTAGTCTTCGTCTTCCCCCAGGGCTGAGCGTAGGGCATCCACGTTGCATGGGCATAGCCATTGGAGGGCAGTGTTGTCTTCTCCGCCAGCGCAGAGCTGTGGCTTCCACATTGCGTGGGAAGGAACCCCTCCGCGTCCTCGGGGGGCTCCGAGCGTATACGGCCCACTCATTATTACGTGAGGGTGTCACGGCCGTAGATAGTTGGGCAAGCCCCCAGGCGCGTGGCCTGGTGGCTCCCAACTCCGTCAAGAACCATCCCATGCATTTCTGCCCGGTTGCGTGCCCTTATGACCCTAACCCGAATGCATCGTTCCCCGCGCGACCGCAGGATTGCGCTCCCGAGGCCCAAACATGAGCACGATGCATCGGCGGAGCCATAGGGTGTTTTGTCGATGAAGCTGCCTCGTGAAGCGTCCGTGCGCCGGCCGGACAACGTCCTGAGGGCCTCGTGAGGCCCAGCCTCCCGAGGCCGTGCCGGCGCTGTAGTTGCCGCGGGTGGCCCGCGCTGTTTGTGTCTTGCTGCTCCCCCCAGGCCATTACTCCTGAGGCCTCGGGGCTTGGTCCGGCGTCGCTTGCCCACGGGGGCACCGGCTTGCGCCGCGCCCCGCGGGCCCGAGGGCGCCCTCCCGCTCGCGCCGTCCAGGCCCGGTGCTCCGTCGACGAAAGCCCCCAGGCCCGGCTCGGGGAGGATGCCCAGGGTGCTCCTTACTCTTGGGGGGTGTTGGCGCCTACGGCGGGCGCCTGACCCATCCCACCGTCAGGCGGTACGACGTAGCACGGTACATAGGGCTCCACATAAGGGCTCGGTCCTCCTCCTGAGCCGTCCGACGGAGCACCGGGGACGGCCCCTCCTGGCGGCGGCGGGAAGCCGCCCCGCGCGCATCGCTCGCAGACCCTCTAGCGATGGGCCTCAGAGCGGAGTTGCTTACCTCTGCCACCGCTGTTGGGTGGGCCGCGCGTCTCCTGGCGTGGATTGCTTCCTTGGCGACCTGATGCGCCTTCGCCGTTGTTGTTTGTTTGTCCGGACGCCAGCGCCGCTTGCTCACTGCGCCGGAGGGCGCGCTCCCATCTGGTCAACCCAGGCTGTTGAAGGTCCACCGGGTCATGGAGGCGCGTGTTGGTGTGCGCGCGGGGCGCCCCGTCGTTTCCTCCATGCGCTTGGTCGTCGTGGCCGGGCTGTGCCCCGAAACCGGTCACCGGGATTCGGAGGAGAAGGAGCACCGCGTGTGGCGCGCCCCGCTCGGGCCCGTCCGGTGCTGGGAGGGTCACTCCGCCGGCAGGCTGGGGAGCGGGCGCGGCAGACGAGCCCCCGGCGCCTGGCGCCTGCGGCCTTGAAGAAGAGTGAGGGGCCACGGCCCTTTGCGCGACGGTGACCAGCTCCGCGATGTGGTCGGCCCATGCGTCGAAGCCCCCGTGCGTTGGGCGGTGGCGGAGCATCTCGCTCGCCAGCAGTAGCGCATCGTGCGCGTCAAGGTCCCCCACGTAGGTGTGGCGCGTCGTCGGTGCCGAGGGCGCCGCCCGCCCGCCGTGTGCTTGGGCGGTGCGAGAGGCGGTGACGGTGGAGGCGATGCTGGTGGCTTGATACTGACCGCCCAGTACCATGCTGCCGGGGCGTGGGCCATCGGAGCAGTGAAGCGTGGGAAGAACGAAGCTTGGAGAAGACCCCGACACGCCCCATACCTGGCGCGCCAAATGTCGGATTTCGGGCTCCTCAAAACCCTCAAGATTCGAACACAGGGGCGTGTGCGAATGTCCTCTGCAGCTTCGCCCTACCTAGCTCACTACTCGATGGACAAGACGATAAACTCGCGCGATGACGAGGAAGAAGATGAACACGGTAGTTTACCCAGGTTCGGGCCGCTGCGAAGCGTAATACCCTACTCCTGCTTTGGTGGATTGCCTCTCGAGGAGGTGTGCTGGATGAACTAGTACAGTGTTTCGGAGCCTCGTGAGGGCGCTCCTGAGGTGTTCTTGGCCCTCTGTCGGCTTGGTGATGGATGAGTGGATCGATTGATTTCCCCCCTCCTCGTCTACGGCGCAGCCTAGCCTCTATATATAGCGGTGGCCCGGGTCCTCTTCCCTTATCACAACGGCGGGAAGGGACCCCACAACGGCCAATTTTGAAGGGGGACAGGAGTACATGCCCGCCCTGCCCAAAGGCGGTCTTCGCCTGCAAAGTAGATGTCAATGATGCAGAGGTGGGCTCGGCGATGACATCCGTCCTTCGGGGCTTGTGGTCGTGGTCTTGTTGCACCGGAATGGAAACCTTTGGGGAGTGCTTTGGGAACCCGCGTACGTCCTTTCTCCCTTTGCACCAAAGGGGAAACTGCGTCGCCTGGCGCGCTGGCGCCCGCTTGTCCTTCATTGCGTCATCTTCGACTCCTGAGGCCGGGCTCTGCATAGAGTTTTCCGCCGCTCCGGAGGGGGCCTGGGGAGGCCCATCCCTTGCCGGTCTTGACGCCGCTCCTCCTCGCGAGCCTAGGGCTCTCGCGAGGGCCTTGTTTTGAGTGGGGCCGTGCCTGGCTGTGTTTGGCTGATGAAGTGGGCCATGCCCTGGGCCGCAGGCAGGCAGGTCTGGGTACCCCCGTTCCCAGAACGCCGACAGGTGTGTTTGTGTTCTGACCCTTTCCCGCATTTTTTCCAATGTTGTTATATAAATGGCAGACGAGTCGGATGAGACAACTGTGTGCGATTGTGGACGCAGTAGACACGGTTCCCGCAGACTAACCGTGTGCCATGTGTTGGGGAACGTTGCATGGGAAACAAAAAAATTCCTACGAACACTCAAGATCTATCTATGGAGATCAACAGCTACGAGAGGGGGAGTGCATCTACATACCCTTGTAGATCGCTAAGCGGGAAGCGTTAAGAAACGCGGTTGGTGTAGTCGAACGTCTTTGCGATCCAATCACGATCTGTCCCGCGATCCAATCTTGTTCCGTTCCGATCTAGCGCCGAACGGACGGCACCTCCGCGTTCAACGCACGTACAGCTCGATGATGTCTCCGCCTTCTTGATCCAGCAAGCGAGGGCGGAGAGGTAGATGAGTTCTCCGGCAGCACGACGGTGTGGTGGCGGTGGTGGTGGAGCAATCTCAGCAGGGCTTCGCCAAGCGCTGCCGCAGACGCGTTTGGAGGAGAAACAGATATAGGGGGAGAGAGAGGGTTGCGCCATGGATTGTGGTGCGGCTGCCCTCTCTCCTCTCTATTATATATAGGGTGAAGGGAGAGGGGGTGGCACCCTAGGGTTTCCCACCCTACGGGGCGGCGGCTAAGGGGTGGGGCGGCGGCCCTCGAGGTGGCTTGCCACCCAAGCCAGGGTGGCGCCACCCCTAGGTTGTCCCTCCACCAGCCCAGCCGCATGGGCCTAGGTGGGGAGGGGCGCCCAGCCCACCAGGGGCTGGTGTGCACACTTCTCAACCCATGTTGCCCCTCCGGGGCTGGTGGACCCCCGGAACCCTTCGGTACTCCCTGTACATTACAGGTGATGCCCGAATTCCATCCGATGACCAACACGGAACTTCCCATATATCAATCTTCACCTCCGGACCATTCCGGAACTCCTCATGAAGTCCGAGATCTCATCCGGGACTCCGAACAACCTTCGGTCACCAACATATACAATTCAACAATACCAAATCATCACCGAACGTTAAGTGTGCAGACCCTGTGGGTTCGAGAACTATGCAGACATGACCGAGACACCTCTCCGGTTAATAACCAATAGCAGGACCTACATGCCCATATTGGTTCCTACATATTCTACGAAGATCTTCATCGGTCGAACCACAATGTCAAGGATTCAATCAATCCCGTATGCAGTTCCCTTTGTCCATCGGTATGTTACTTGCCCGAGATTCGATCGTCGGTATCTCCATACCTAGTTCAATCTTGTTACCGGCAAGTCTCTTTACTCGTTCCATAATACAAGATCCCATGACTAACTCCTTAGTCACACTGCTTGCAAGCCTCTTATGATGCTGTATTACCGAGTGGGCCTAGAGATACCTCTCCGTCATACGGAGTGACAAATCTCAGTCTCGATCCATGCCAACCCAACAGACACCCTCGGAGATACCTGTAGAGGACCTTTATAGTCACCCAGTTACGTTGTGACGTTTGATACACACAAGGCATTCCTCCGGTGTCAGGGAGTTGCATGATCTCATGGTCGTAGGAACAGATACTTGACATGGATAAAGAAGTAGCAATAATCTAACACGATCAAATGCTATGCTTACGGTTGGGTCTTGTCCATCACATCATTCTCCTAATGATGTGATCCCTTTATCAAATGACAACTCATGTCCATGGTCAGGAAACCTTGACCATCTTTGATCAACGAGCTAGTCTAGTAGAGGCTCACTAGGGACACAGTGTTGTCTATGTATCCACACATGTATCTCAGTTTCCAATCAATACAATTATAGCATGGATAATAAACGATTATCATGAACAAGGAAATATGATAATAACCAATTTATTATTGCCTCTAGGGCATATTTCCAACACCATGCCCGTGCCTGTTACATCAGCACAGTCCACTGGCGGCTGCTGCCACAATGGACTAGGCTAAACGAGGCTTCCCTCGCAAGCGCCAGCCACTATAAATGGGCCATTGATAGAGTGAAAACCCCAATCCGACATAACAGTCACCGCGGCGGCTCTCAGCTTTAGAGGGAGTGGGCATACACAAACGCATGGTACCGTGTGCGATTAACCATAATGTATGACACACATTTCACATTTCTACCTTTGTAGCAACCCGCCTTGAGGAATCTTAAAAATATCTACCCGCCTTGATCAATTTAAATTTTGGTGGTTCCGCAGGTTTTTCTTTTTGATAGCACACAGTTATTATGTTTGGGCTGTGTGCTATGTTGGTTTCTCCGGCGCCACTTCAATCCCTTCGTAAAAATTTCAGTAGCCCCGACATTTCACTCCCGCCTAGTAAAACTTCCAGTAGCCGTGGCATTTCCTCAAACACCACCTTGGCCCCCCTCCACACCCCCACCCACACACACCACTCCTCCTTCGCTAGAACCCTAGCTAGATCGCCGCCGCCCCACTTCCACCATCAACCTCTACTGCTCTCTCCATGCAGGTTACCCACCCATCTTCGTACCCTCGCCGCCCTAAATTTCTTAGATGACGCCTGCTAAACACCCCCTTTCTCACAGATCCCCATCCCCCATAGTAGACTGTCGCAGCCTAATCCAAGCTACTCTTCCTAGGGAGCTCAAGGAGCGAATGGCCAAAAGGAGGTATATCGTGGCCTGTCCGCTGGACGATGGCGAGGTGGCCGCTGAGGCCATCTGGGAAGCTGGCCACGATGACGAGGTGACCGCCGAGGCCTCCGGGGAAGCTGACTACGATGATGAGGTGGCCGCCGAGGCCGCCAGGGAATCTGAGTATGATAAGGCTCCAGCACACCAGGCTCGCGTATGGATGTATATCTACGCACCCGGCTACGACATCGAGCTCGTCGACAGTGACGGATTGACATGGGCTATGTCACAGGTTAAGTGACCCAACCCCAACCCCTCGGGTTCAACCCCCATCGACCTCATGAATGGCCCCGCCGCTAATCTCCTATGCTTCACTGTCAAGAATTTGCCTTCCTTCATCGCCATCGAACCCCTATTGTCATTTCTAAAGGACACGTTCTATGGTGTTGGCTCGGCATCGTCAGCGGCCAAGTCAAACCTCATTGACGATGACGACAAGGGCACCCTATTCAGCTCTTCTAAGGGGAAAGAGCACATTTGCGACATTAGGGAGGGCACCCTGCAACCGTGCTCTTCCAAGGGGAAGGAGCCTATCCGCGACATCAGGGAGGGCACCCTGCAGCTGTGCTCTTCCAAGGGGAAGGAGCTCATCTGCGACAACAAGGAGCACACCCATAATCCGTGATCTTCCAATGGGATGGAGCCCATATGTAAGAAGTGAGTAAATCCATGCTTGTTTAATTATTCCACTCATGCAATTTCAACAATACCACTATGAATGACTATATCTGGTTGTTGTTAAGCCTGTTGTAGTGCGCATATGCCTTGTTTAAATGTTTTTGCTTGATCGGTTGTTTGTAGTTGGCATATGTCCAGATTCAATTGCTATGTAGTATGCCTTGTTTATTTTAGTTATTTCACATTGTGAAGTTCTATATGTGCAAGTATGGACTTTGCAGTTCAATTTCATCAATGCCAGTTTCAACGGCCATATGTGGTTCCTGTTAAGCCTGGTATAATTAACATGCCCACTGTTTATTTCAGTTTTTTCACAATGTGATGTTGAGTTATACAATTTGATGTTTAAGCACAAGCTATGTTCTATGCAATTTCAACAGTACCACTATGAATGACTATATTTGGTTGCTTAAGCCTGTTGTAGTGAGCATATGCCTTTCCATTTTTATGTAACAATAACTAGTGTGCTTAAACCTGCACAGTACCAGTTTGAATGACTATATTATGTTGTTGTTAAATGTTAAGCCTATTGCAGTTAACACACCTTTCCACTTCTTATTTGCTTAGCTAGCATGCTTAAAAACGTGCACATTGAAGCTATCATTTTGAGATCATGCATGTTATTTACCATGCATATATTTGGTTCATGTTTAGCATGTTGTACTTAACATGCCTTTCGATGTACTTATCCAGGACAATATTGGGAACGACTGTTGTTTTCCATCGAGGTTAGTTTCATCACATGGATTGTATATACTCCCTTCGCCCCATAATATAAGATGTTAATACATCCAATATGTGAGTATTTTGGATGTAATAAGATCTTATATACTGGAACAGACGGACTACTGTAATACGCCATTGTGCAATTTCAGTTTAGCTTCTAATATTAACTTGTTGCTTGTAGGTACATATGTCACAGGTAAAGATCCGCGCTTCGACCCTTTATGCGTATGGGGCAATGAGATATTAATGAACCAACATCAACTGAGGAAACTAGTAAAGATTGTTAGTAAAATGGGACAAAATATGGCAATTAAACTATTTATTTACACCTTATCCAAGACAACAGTGAGCTGCAGGATGGTAACTAAGAACTCTATACCCTTCTTTTTACTGCCCATAATGAGTTGTTAGATTACAATGTCTGGATCTTTTTTGTTTGTAGTGGTTCCCAAAGGAGTTTACTCAAGATTACCTCTCAAACTACATGATTGGTGGACATGCAAAGGTTAAAGTATTTCTACCAGGCTACGATGACTATCTAGGTGTCCTTATCAAGACACTGAAGGATGGGCGGTCTGCCATCACAAGGGGTTGGACTAGAGTTGTGCGTGCATTCTGCATGGAGGAGGACACAATATGGGCATTCCGCTTCACCTTGTACAGCAACCAGAATGTCTTTCGCCTCTTTCGTTACCGTCTTTAGTACAAGTATGCAACCGTGGTTCATCATTCTTTATTTGGTCCTTATGTAATTCTTTTTTTATGTAATTCTTGCACATATGTACTTGTGAATGGAATAATGCATTGGTTCATGAAGTTGTATCTACATATTATGGATATGAAAAATGTTATTGCCTACTTTCAAATTCAACTTCTATAGAATTTTAAATTGCAGCGATTAAATTTGGGGGGAAATATGCTCTGCAGATCATTACAACGCACACGGTTTGTAAAGCACAACGTGTGTAATATACCTCATGATCCGACACATTTCATAGAGAGAAACCGTGTGCGACCATGCAGACAATTGCCGCCTCAAAACCGTGTGTGATGTCAGAGAATATCAGAAACGGTGGGACTTTCCTAAATGTTTGTGGTAGTCTTCTTATCATACACGCTTTATAATGTTGAGCTGTTTGTTATGTCGTACGCATCAGACACGAGTACGACAGTTGGAGTGTTTGGGAAACTTGATATATCGCAAACAATGCGGTGGGACCAAATGTGTGTGATAGTCTCGTTATCATACACGCTTTACAATTATGAACTATTTGTGATGCGGTGGGCAACGTAAACGTTGCACCACAAAAAACTGACTGCGATGGTTACGCGATCCCACATGAGTAGCAAGGATGGCTCATTTGGGAAACATGACATATCTCAAACGGTTGACCCATGACTCTCATTTATGATAGATGCGGACATCCCATACGCTTAGTTTTGACAAATGTTTGTGTTCATTGGCCACCATCACCGATGATTTTTCCGTGTTGTGTGGGATGGACCCCCCCCTATCGTACACACAGGCAAGGAGACGGTTTCAAACTCTGTCACTGAAAGGGGTTAAAAACCGTTTGTATAGCACGTCGATGCACCAGTGTATGATCCTCCTCAAGGAAGCACACCGCCAGGACGCCCTTCGCGCGGCCTGGTATCAGCAGGCACTGCGTCGCTACCACAGCCGCAACATACGCCCCCGCACCCTTGAAGCTGGCGATCTTGTCCTGTGAAGGATCCTCTCCAGAGAAGGACTCCACAAGCTCTCGCCCATGTGGGAAGGCCTGTTCAGGGCCATCCACGTTTCCCGGCCTGGCGCAGCATGACTGGAGATAGAGGAGGGTGTTTCGGTACAAAACACATGGAACATCCAACATCTCCGCAAGTTCTACCTGTGACCTCATGGGCACGAACGACTTGGAGCTCTACACACTCCGGAAGCCTCTCCTTCTGTGTCGCCATGAGGCTGCAAGAGCTCCCCGCCCACAACCTGGTGGGTCCCCATGCGTAGTCATGGCGGACTTTTTGATTGAGGGCGTGCCGCCTGGCCGCACCACATCCTCAAGCTGACCCGTGTCCAACACGACAACACTCTTTTTGGTCGTGTAAGGAGGCGCGCCGCCTGGCTGCACCACATCCTCCAGCTGACCCGTGTCCAGCACGGCAGCACTCTTGTTTTTTGTTGTGTAATGAACTCCTTCATGCAGCAGTAAAGTGTTATTTCCAAAGATTTCCTAAGTTTTCATGTGTGCTTCGTAAGCATCTTATTTCAAGAGTTGTATGCGCTCGCGATCTCCCTCCTGCGTATCATGTGAGCGGGGGCTGGACACGTTGCTTGTGCTTGCATCAGTCCCAGCAGAGCTGCTAAACCCAAGTGACTGAGCTCTGGCACGCAGGCCTTCTCTCGTGCACGTCACCTAACCAAGGTCCTTTGTACCTTGTTTCCTCATGTGACACCCATGAGTGACCTCACGAGCGTGTGCCGCTCCACCATGAGGAAAACTTGCTGGCATATTATTGTCGATGATGCAGAGCACATGAAGCCTCATGAGCGCCTCCTCAAGGAGCCTGCAGTAAGCTTCATGAGGTAGCCTATTGCGCTCACCTTCGCCAAGTGCCGACGGGAGGCCTCACAGACCTACGCCTCATGAGGCACACCCCACAAGCTGCAACACGCCAACGCTCATGCTCCACGAGAATGCTAAGTCCCAGTACTTCATGAATACGTTAGTGCATCTTGAACTCTTCTCCTCATGATCTTGTTGAGTGTCTTTGTTTTCTTCTTGGCATGAGCCGCATGCACGTCAAAGGGGGCCTTCTTGAGCATCGCCCCTCAGGATCCCTTACCGCCTCGCGAAGCCCTACACCCTCTGGCCTTGTTAGGCACACGTCCGAGCATACCAGCGACGGTCGTAGCACGCTCGGGGGGTGGGCCCTAACGACGTAGGGCACGATGGCAATGTAAAAAAGTCAAACCAAATCTCGTGAGGAAACAAGGGAATAGCAACAGAAAATTAAAACTTAGTGCGATTACAAAGCAAAATGTCTTCACACCCCCACAGGGCCATGCATGTTCAATAAGAGGGGACAAGAAAAAGAGAAGGGTCTAAGCGGATGAGGCGCCACCGCTGTCGCTGTCGTCGGCCTCCTCAGGGCTGCTGCCTTCCTTGGAGCTCTTAGGAGCATGTGCGAACACCTCGAACAGGGCGTCCACGTGGTCCACCCCTATTGGAAATATGCCCTAGAGGCAATAATAATATATTTATTATCATATTTCCTTGTTCATGATAATCATTTATTATCCATGCTATAATTGTATTGATTCGAAACTCAAATACATGTGTGGGTACATAGACAACACCGTGTCCCTAGTATGCCTCTAATAGACTAGCTCGTTGATCAAAGATGGTCAAGGTTTCCTAGCCATAGACATGAGATGTCATTTGATAACGGGATCACATCATTAGGAGAATGATGTGATGGACAAGACCCAAACTATGAACGTAGCATATGATCGTGTCAGTTTATTGCTACTGCTTTCTTGAATGTCAAATACATGTTCCTATGACCATGAGATCATGCAACTCACTGACACCGGAGGAATACCTTGTGTGTATCAAACGTCGCAACGTAACTGGGTGACTATAAAGATGCTCTACAGGTATCTCCGAGGGTGTCTATTGAGCTGGCATGGATCGAGACTGGGATTTGTTACTCCGTGTGACGGAGAGGTATCTCAGGGCCCACTCGGTAATACAACATCACAATAAGCCTTGCAAGCAAAGTGACTAAATAGTTTGCCACGGGATCTTGTATTATGGAACGAGTAAAGAGACTTGCCGGTAACGAGATTGAACTAGGTATAGAGATACCGACGATCGAATCTCGGGCAAGTAACATACCGAAGAACAAAGGGAACAACATACGGGATTAACTGAATTCTTGACATAGAGGTTCAACCGATAAAGATCTTCGTAGAATATGTAGGAACCAATATGGGCATCCAGGTCCCGCTATTGGTTATTGACCGTAGAGGTGTCTCGGTCATGTCTACATAGTTCTCGAACCCGCAGGGTCTCCACACTTAACGTTCGGTGACATTTCAGTAGTATTGAGATATATGTGTTGGTGACCGAAGGTTGTTCGGAGTCCCAGATGAGATCCCGGACATCACGAGGAGCTCCAGAATGGTCCGGAGGTAAATATTTATATATAGGAAAGTGGTATTTGGGTTCCGGAAAAGTTTCGGGTATTTCCGGTAGTGTACCGGGAGTGACAAATGGGTTCCGGGGGTCCACCGGGTGGGGCCCACCCACCCCGGGGGGGCACATGGGCCCAAGAGGTGGTGCACCAGCCCCTAATGGGCTGGGGAACCGACCCCATAAGGGCCCATATGCCCAAGAGGAAAAAAGGTGGAGATAGGAAGGAATGGGACTCCTTCCTAATATGAATCCACTTCCTAGTAGGAAGTGGATTGGACTCCTCCTTGCCCTGGTTCGGCCGACCCCTAGGGGAAACCCTAGGGAGGATGCCTCCTCCCCCCTCCCTCCAATATATACTAGAGGAATATAGCCTCCAAAGACACACGGCCACATGCTAGTTCTCTATTCTCTAGTTCCTCCACCAAATAGATTCCGGTAGTGCTTAGGCGAAGCCCTGCCGGGATAACTCCACCATCACCACCACCACGCCGTCGTGCTGCTGGAGATATCATCTACCTCTCCGCCCCCTCTTGCTGGATCAAGAAGGCAGAGATCGTCATCGAGCTGTACGTGTGCTGAACGCGGAGGTGCCGTCCGTTCGGCACTAGATCGGGACGGATCGTGATTGGATCGCGGGACGGCTTGCGATTTCGATCGCGAAGACGTTCGACTACATCAGCCGTGTTTCTTAAACACTTCCCGCTTAGTGATCTACAAGGGTATGTAGATCCACTCTCCCTCTCGTAGATCCTCATCACCATCGATAGATCTTGCGTGTGCGTAGGAAAAATTTTGTTTCCCATGCAACGTTCCCAACAGTGGCATCATGAGCTAGGTCTATGCATAGATGAGATCACGAGTAGAACACAAAGGAGTTTGTGGGCGTTGATGCTCAGATTGCTTCCTCCCTTGGTCTTTTCTTGATTCAGCGGTATTGTGGGATGAAGCAGCCCAGACCAACCTTACTCGTACGCTTACGAGAGACCGGTTCCATCAACTGACATGTGACTTTGTTGCATAAAGATGGCTGGCGGGTGTCTGTCTCTCCCACTTTAGTTGGATCGGATTCGACAAAGGCAGTCCTTGAGAAGGTTGAATAGCAATTTGTGTATCACCGTTGTGGTTTTTGCGTAGGTAAGAATCGTTCTTGCTAGATACCCGTAGCAGCCACGTAAAACATGCAACAACAATTAGAGGACGTCTAACTTGTTTTTGCAGGGTATGTTGTGATGTGATATGGCCAATTACATGATGAGATATATGTGATGTATGAGATGATCATGTTTTGTATAGAATATCACGACTTGCATGTCGATGAGTACGGCAACCGGCAGGAGCCATAGGGTTGTCTTTAATTTATTTTCGCTCTTTTGCTTTACTTTATCGCTATGAGTTAGCAATAGTTGTAGAAGCGATAA
Organism: Elymus sibiricus; assembly: GCA_039707655.1. NCBI lineage: Eukaryota > Viridiplantae > Streptophyta > Magnoliopsida > Poales > Poaceae > Elymus > Elymus sibiricus. Next base: position 131,950,939 of record CM077663.1, read on the forward strand.
TTGGCGTGACAACCTCATGGCGACACGTTAATGGAGATCAAGATGATGGAGATCATGGTGTCATGCCGGTGACGATGGAGATCATGCCGGTGCTTTGGAGATGGAGATCAAAAGCACAAGTTCATGGCCATATCATGTCACTTATGATTTGCATGTGATGTTAATCCTTTTATGCATCTTATTTTGCTTAGGACGACGGTAGCATTATAAGGTGATCCCTCACTAAAATTTTAAGATAAAATTGTGTTCTCCCCGAGTGTGCATCGTTGCGAAAGTTCGTCGTTTCGAGACACCACGTGATGATCGGGTGTGATAGACTCTACGTTCATATACAACAGGTGCAAGCCAGTGTTGCACATGCGGAACACTCGGGTTAAACTTGACAAGCCTAGCATGTACAGACATGGCCTCAGAACATAAGAGACCGAAAGGTCAAACATGAGTCATATAGTAGATATGATCAACATGGAGATGTTCACCATTGAAACCACCTCATCTCACGTGATGATCGGACTTGGGTTGGTTAATTTGGATCATGTAATAGTCGGATGACCGGAGGGATGTCAATTTGAGTGGGAGTTTTTTAGTAATATGATTAACTGAACTCATTATCATGAACATAGTCAAAATGTCTTTGCAAATTATGTTGTAGATCAATAGCTCGCGCTGTAGCTCCCCTGTGTTTTTTATACGTTCCTAGAGAAAATAAAGTTGAAAGATGATGGTAGCAATAATGCGGACTGGGTCCGTGATCTGAGGATTGTCCTCATTGCTGCACAGAAGGCTTATGTCCTTAATGCACCGCTCGGTGCGCCACCCCCTCAAGCGTCGTCTGTAGATGTTGTGAACATCTGACAGGCACGTTCTGATGACTACTTGATAGTTCAGTGTGTCATGCATTACGGCTTAGAATTGAGGCTCCAAAACATTTTGAACGTCACGGAACATATGAGATGTTCTAAGAGCTAAAATTGGGATTTCAGGCCCGTGCCCGTGTTGAGAGGTATGAGACCTCCAACAAGATTCTTTGCCTGCAAGATGAAGGAGAATAGCTCAGTTGGTCAGAATGTGCTCAGATTGTCTGGGTGCTACAATCGCTTGAATCGAGTGGGAGTTGATCTTCCAGATAAGATAGTGATTGATACTTGAGCTTCGTGATGAACTATAAAATGCCAGGGATGGAGATGATCCCTGAGCTATTCGCGATGTTTGACACTGCGAAGGTAGAAATCAAGAAGGAGCATCAAGTGTTGATGGTTAGTAAAACCACTAGTTTCGAGAAGGGCAAGGGCAAGGAGGGAAACTTCATGGATGGAAAGCCAATTGCTGCTCCAATGAAGAAACCCAAGGTTGAACCCAAACCCGAGACTAAGTGCTTCTATTATGAGGAGAGCGGTCGCTGAAGCGGAACAACCCTAAATACTTGGTAGATAAGAAGGCTGGCAACGTCAACGAAAGTATATTTGATATACGTATTATTCATGTGTACCTTGCTAGTACTCCTAGTAGAACCTGGGTATTAATTTAGTTGCTAAATGTTGGTAACTCGAAATAAAAGCTACGGAATAAACGGAGACTAGCTAAGGGCGAGGTGACGATGTGTGTTGAAAGTGTTTCCAAGGTTGATGTGATCACCATCGCACGCTCTCTCTACCTTCGGGATTAGTGATGAACCTAAATAAATGTTATTTGGTGTTTGTGTTGAGCATAAACGTGATTAGATCGTGTTTATTGCAATACGGTTATTCATTTAAGTTAGAGAATAATGGTTATTCTGTTTACATGAATAATACCTTCAATGGTCATGCACCCAATGTCAATGGTTCATTGAATCTCGATCGTAGTAATACACATGTTCAATGATGCCAAAAGATGTAGAGTTGATAATGATAGTACCACTTTCTTGTGGCACTGCCGCTTAGGTCATATTGGTGTAAAACGCATGAAGAAGCTCCATGCTAATGGACTTTTGGAGTCACTTGATTTTGAATCACTTGACACATGTGAACCATGCCTGATGGGCAAGATGACTAAGACCCTGTTCTCTGGAACAATGGAACGGGCAAGTGACTTGTTGGAAATCATACATACTGATGTGTGTGGTCCGATGAGCATTGAGGCGCGCGGTGGATATCGTTTTTTTCTCACCTTCACCGATGACTTAAGTAGATATGGGTATATTTACTTAATGAAACACAAGTCTGAAACGTTTAAAAAGTTCAAGCAATTTCAGAGTGAAGTTGAGAATCATCATAACAAGAAGATTAAATTCCTACGATCTGATCGAGGAGGAGAATATCTGAGTTATGAGTTTGGCAGTCACTTAAGACAATGTGGAATTGTTTCACAATTGACACCACCTAGAACACCACAGCGTAATGGTGTGTCCGAACGTTGTAATCGAACCTTATTAGATATGGTTTGTTCTATGATGTCTCTTGCCGATTTGCCACTATCGTTTTGGGGTTATGCATTAGAGACAGCTGCATTCACTTTAAATAGGGCACCATCGAAATCCGTTGAGACGACATCATATGAACTGTGGTTTGGCAAGAAGCCAAAGTTTTCGTTTCTTAAAGTTTGGGGATGTGATGCTTATGTCAAAAAGCTTCAGCCTGAAAAGCTGGAACCCAAAGCGGAGAAATGTGTCTTCATAGGATACCCAAAAGAGACAGTTGGGTATACCTTCTATCTCAGATCCAAAGGCAAAGTGTTTGTCGCAAAGAACGGGTCATTTCTCGAGAAAGAGTTTCTCTCGAAAGAATTGAGTGGGAGGAAAATAGAACTTGATGAGGTTGTTGAACCTTTACTTCAACCAGAGAGTAGCGCAGTGCAGAAAGATGTTTCTGTAGAGCCTACATCGGTCAAAGAGGAAGTTAATGATGATGATCATGAAGCTTCGGATCAAGTTGCTATCGAACCTCGTAGGTCGACAAGGACACGTACTGCTCATGAGTGGTACGGTAACCCTGTCTTAGAAGTCATGTTGTTGGACAACGATGAACCTACGAGCTATGGAGAAGCGATGATGGGCCCGGATTTGGAGAAATGGTTAGAGGCCATGAAATCCGAGATGGGATCCATGTATTAAAACAAAGTATGGGGTTTGGAAGTATTACCTGAAGGGCGAAAGGCCATTCAGAACAAATGGATCTTTAAGAAGAAGACGGACGCGAACGGGAATGTCACCGTCTATAAAGCTCGACTTGTGGCAAAGGGTTTTTCACAAGTTCAAGGAGTTGACTACGATGAGACCTTCTCACCCGTAGCGATGCTTAAGTCCGTCAGAATCATGTTAGCAATAGCTGCATTTTTTGATTATGAAATTTGGCAGATGGATGTCAAAACAGCGTTCCTTAACGGTTTCCTTAAGGAAGAGTTGTATATGATGCAACCACAAGGTTTTGTCGATCCAGAGAATGCTGACAAAGTTTGCAAACTCCAGCGATCCATTTATGGACTGGTGCAAGCATCTCGGAGTTGGAATATACGCTTTGATGAGGTGATCAAAGTTTTTGGGTCTATACAAAGTTTATGAGAAACTTGTATTTACAATAAAGTGAGTGGGAGCACTATAGAATTTCTGATAAGTATATGTGAATGACATATTGTTGATCGGAAATGATGTAGAATTTTTGGAACGCATAGAGGCTTGTTTGAAAGGAATTTTTAAAAGGAAGACCTGGAATGAAGCTACTTAAATATTGGGCATCGGGATCTATAGAGATAGATCAAGACGTCTGATAAGACTTTCAATGAATACATACCTTGACAAGATTTTGAAAGAGTTCAAAATGGATCAGTCAAAGAAAGAGTTCTTGCCTGATTTGTAAGGTGTGGAGTTGAGTGAGACTCAAAGCTCGACCACGGCAGAAGAAAGAGAAAGGACGAAGGTCGTCCCCTATGCCTTATCCATAGGCTCTATATAGTATGCCATGTTGTGTACCGCACCTGGTGTGTCCCTTGTCATGAGTCAGTCAAGGGGTACAAGAGTGGTCGAGGAGTGGATCACTGGACAGCGGTCAAAATTATCCTTAGTAACTAGAGGACTAAGGAAATGTTTCTCGATTATGGAGGTGATAAAAGGTTCATCGTAAAGGGTTACGTCGATGCAAGCTTTAACACCAATCCGGATGACTCTAAGTAGTAGTCCAGATACATATAGTGGAGCAGTCATTTGGGATAGCTCCAAGTGGAGCATGGTAGCAGCATCTACAATATGTCATAGAGATTTGCAAAGTACACACGAATCTGAATGTTGCAGACCCGTTGACTAAAACCTCTCTCACAAGCAAAACATGATCGAACCCCAGAACACATTGGGTGTTAGATTCATAACAATGTAAATCACATAGCGATGTGAGCTAGATTATTGACTCTAGTGCAAGTGGGAGACTGTTGGAAATATGCCCTAGAGGCAATAATAATACAGTTATTATCATATTTCCTTGTTCATGATAATCGTTTATTATCCATGCTATAATTGTATTGATTGGAAACTCAAATACATATGTGGGTACATAGACAACACCGTGTCCCTAGTATGCCTCTAATAGACTAGCTCGTTGATCAAAGATGGTCAAGGTTTCCTAGCCATAGACATGAGATGTCATTTGATAATGGGATCACATCATTAGGAGAATGATGTGATGGACAAGACCCAAACTATGAACGTAGCATATGATCGTGTTAGTTTATTGCTATTGTTTTCTGCATGTCAAGTATCTGTTCCTATGACAATGAGATCATGCAACTCACTGACACCGGAGGAATACCTTGTGTGTATCAAACGTCGCAACGTAACTGGCTGACTATAAAGATGCTCTACAGGTATCTCCGAGGGTGTCTGTTGAGCTGGCATGGATCGAGACTGGGATTTGTTACTCCGTGTGACGGAGAGGTATCTCAGGGCCCACTCGGTAATACAACATCACAATAAGACTTGCAAGCAAAGTGACTAAAGAGTTTGCCACGGGATCTTGTATTACGGAACGAGTAAAGAGACTTGCCGGTAACGAGATTGAACTAGGTATAGAGATACCGACGATCGAATCTCGGGCAAGTAACATACCAAAGAACAAAGGGAACAGCATACGGGATTAACTGAATCCTTGACATAGAGGTTCAACCGATAAAGATCTTCATAGAATATGTAGTAACCAATATGGGCATCCAGGTCCCGCTATTGGTTATTGACCGTATAGGTGTCTCGGTCATGTCTACATAGTTCTCGAACCCGCAGGGTCTGCACACTTAACGTTCGGTGACGTTTCGGTAGTATTGAGATATATGTGTTGGTGACCGAAGGTTGTTCGGAGTCCCGGATGAGATCCCGGATGTCACGAGGAGCTCCAGAATGGTCCGGAGGTAAAGATTTATATATAGGAAAGTGGTATTTGGGTTCCGGAAAAGTTTCGGGTATTTCCGATAGTGTACCGGGAGTGATGAATGGGTTCCAGGGGTCCACCGGGTGGGGCCCACCCACCCCGGGGGGCACATGGGCCCAAGAGGTTGCGCACCAGCCCCTAATGGGCTGGGGAACCGACCCCATAAGGGCCCATATGCCCAAGAGTAAAAAAGGTGGAGATAGGAAGGAATAGGACTCCTTCCTAATATGAATCCACTTCCTAGTAGGAAGTGGATTGGACTCCTCCTTGCCGTGGTTCGGCCAACCCCTAGGGGAAACCCTAGGGAGGCTGCCTCCTCCCCCCTCCCTCCTATATATACTAGAGGAATAGAGCCCCAAAGACACACGGCCACGTGCTAGTTCTCTATTCTCTAGTTCCTCCACCAAATAGATTCCGGTAGTGCTTAGGCGAAGCCCTGCCGGGATAACTCGACCATCACCACCACCACACCGTCATGCTGCTGGAGATCTCATCAACCTCTCCGCCCCCTCTTGCTGGATCAAGAAGGCAGAGATCATCATCGAGCTGTATGTGTGCTGAACGCGGAGGTGCCGTCCGTTCGGCACTAGATCGGGACGGATCGTGATTGGATCGCGGGACGGCTTGCGATTTGGATCGCAAAGACGTTCAACTACATCAACCGCGTTTCTTAAACGCTTCCTGCTTAGCGATCTACAAGGGTATGTATATCCACTCTCCCTCTCGTAGATGCTCATCACCATGGATAGATCTTGCGTGTGCATAGGAAAAAATTTGTTTCCCATGCAACGTTCCCCAACAACCCCCCCCCCTCCTAAGCTCATTGTGGAGCTCCGCGGGGCATGCTTGCTACTTGTAAACTGCATTCGGTTTTCTCCCGAAGAGGAGGGGAGATGCAACACAGTAGAGATAAGTATTTCCCTCTGTGAGAACCAAGGTTATCGAACCAATAGGAGAACCACACAAATTCCCGTCTTCAGCGCCTACACACAAAAGAGCACACACTTGCACCCAACGCGAGCAAGAGGGTTGTCAATCATCTTGAACTTGTTACTTGCAAGCGATAAGTAGTGATAGATAGACAAATTGATAAATATAAATTGCAAATAAAAAGAAAGTAAATAATGGCAACAATATTTTTGGAGTTTTTGTAATAATATTTGTGAAGAGACCTGGGGGCCATAGTTTTCGCTAGAGGCTCCTCTCTCGAAGAAAGCATACGGTGGGTAGACAAATTACTATTGGGCAATTGATAGAAGAGCGCATAGTTATGTAATATTTATTCACGACAATGATCATGTATATAGGCATCCCGTCCATAAGCAATTAGATTGATTCCTGCCTGCATCTACTACTATTACTCCACCCATCGACCGCTATCCAGCATGCATCTAGAGTATTAAGTAAAACAGAGTAATGCTTGGAGGATAATGACATGATGTAGACAAAGTAAATCCAATTAATACGAAGAAACCCCATCGTTTTACCCTTAATGGCAGCAATACAATACGTGTCATGTCCCTTTCTGTCACTGGGATTGAGCACCGCAAGATTGAACCCACTACAAAGCACCACTCCCACTAAAGATAAATCAATCTAGTTGGCCAAACCAAACCGATAGATCGGAGAGCATTATGAAGATATAACAATCATGCATATAAGAATTCATAGAAGTCTCAAATATTATTCATGAATAATCTGAACATAAACTCACAATTCATCGGATCCCAACAAACACACCTCAAATATGATTACATAGGATAGATCATCGCGGGAATCGCGGTGATCTTTGCATTAAAGAACATAGAGAGAGAGAGAGAGAGAGAGAGAGAGAGAGAGAGAGAGAGAGAGAGAGAGAGAGATAGCCATATAGGTACTAACTACGGACCCGTAGGTCTGTGGTGAACTACTAACACATCACCATGGGAGTAGAAAGGTTGATGTAGAGGCCCTCCATGATCAATCCCCCCTCCGACAGGGCACCAGAACAGGGCTCCAGATGGGCACACGGCGGAACAGAGACTTGCGGCGGCGGCTCTCTAGGGTTTTCCCAATATATGTGAATTTATAGTGAAGAAATCAGGGCCAGTGGTCGTGAGAGGTGGCCCCAAGCCATCAGGGCTCGACCACCCCCTGGGCATGCCCTGTTGGCTTGGCGCCACCTCGTGTGGCCTCCAGTCTCCCTTCGAAGCTTCCAGGTCTTATTTTTGTCCAGAAAAATCATCAAAAAGTTTCGGGGTATTTGGACTTCGTTTGGTATAGTATTCCTGAAAGGCCAAAAACAAGCAGAAAACAGCAACTGGCACTGGGCACTGGGTTAATAGGTTAGTGCTCAAAAATAATGTAACTCGGTAAATAAATGCTAAAAAAGTATCCTAGAATGATAATATAATAGCATGGAACAATAAAAAATTATAGATACATTGAAGACGTATCAATGCTGCATCACCCCGGTGAAGTTGAAGTTGGCATTGGCATGGAGAAGATTGCTGAAGATGCGCATCACTGCCTAGTCCAGAAGGTTGCGGCCTCCTCCTCGATGACGTCGTCCTGTCGTGAGGTCCCCGTCTCCAATGCCTCCACCAGCTTGGTGAAGAAGTCCAGGTAGCCGGCGTCGGCATCCGCGAGGGGGAAGTCAGGGACCTTGTTGACGAACCTGCCCACAGCATCGTGGGCGCGCCTGGCGAGGTCACGGAAGACCTTGACACGCTCGGCCTGCGACGTCCGTGCCTGGGTTGCGCCGTCTCTGGCCTGCTGGATGACGTTAGAGACGCCACTCACCTGGGTCGGGAGCGACTCCAGCTCCCCCTCGGCGTCCTTCTTGCCCTTCAGCGCGAGCTGGAGGTTGGACTCTGCCTCCTGAAGCTACTCCTTCAGCTTGGCCACCTCAGCTTGGAGCTCTTCCCGCCTCTTGATGAAGCGGTCCTCCTGCTACTTTAGTTTCTGGCCGTGGCTCTTCTGGAGGGCCTCGCACTCCCTCCTGATCTTCGCGTCGGTGTCCGTGTTGATCTTGTTCTCCTTCTCCTCCAGCTGGAGGTTGGCCTGGGCGAGGCTGGCCTCAATAGGAGGACTGGGCGGATGCCACTTGACGCTCCAACGTCGTCAGGCGCTCACGCTCAGCGTCCTGCTTAGATGAAGTCCTGGCGAGATACGCTCCCGGATCTCCATGTCCCCCTCGCCGGACGCAAGCGCCTCCACGCGCTTGGCAAGATCCTCCTCTCGGGAGGCTAGCTGCCCCTCGCGGGACGCATCCTCCTACGCCCGGAGCTCCTGCCCTCGTAGGGTGGTCTGCTCCAGGACGACCTTCTCGCGGGCCTTCGCCTCCTCGCGCCGCTGGTTGACCTCGTCATCCTCCCACACGGAGTTCGCCCAGAGCTCCGCGGCGTCTCGGACGGTCTTCTCCCACCGCTCCCTCGCGACATCCTCCCGCCTGCAGCCCAGCTTGACAGCCACTTCGAGCTGGTGCCACACATCAGCAAGGCGTCGGCGTTCGGTGGCGAGCCACGCCTCTTCGGCTTGAAGGTTCCCCTCAAGCGCATCTAGGGCGGCCTAGGTGCCCTGCAGGGAGCCGTGCACTAGCATGACGCTGCTGCTGACTAGCTGAAGAGCCCAGCCAGGGTGCGGCTCCACGCCGCCTTCTGATTTCATGGCCTGCGAGGGCCCCGAGTTGGCCTCTTCCACAGGCCCCTTGCCCTTGCTCCTTTCAAGGACTGCCTCCTCCACCGTGGGTTGGGGGCTCTATGCAACATCCACTTTAGCCTACAGCGGCGGCGAACGCGGCAAGCTCGTGGCGGCGGCCTCAGGGGCCTGGTGCACGAGCGAGGCCTGGGGGCTCGTCGTGCCCCCCTCGTCAGCATGGGCCTCCCCAGTAGGTGTAGAGTCCTCCAGGGGGTTCGGCTCGTCGGCCCCCTCCATCGTCGTGGCGCCACCCGCGTCTGCCGCCTCCGGAGGCACCTCCTCCTCTCCTCCTAAGGGCTCCTCCCAAGGCTGGCTCTCCCCCGCTGGGGGAGCCAAGTCTTCACGCGGCACGGGAGTCGCCTCAAGCTCCTCGGTCACCTTAGTGCGCCCCACCTCAGCCTCGGGCTAGTGGACGGCATCTGCGTGCCACCTCAATGATTATTTGTTTTCTCAACAATCGCCCAAAAAGGGGGAGATTGTTGGTGCAATGAATTGCCTCCTTATCTTTTGGAGATTGTTGTCCTAAACAGTGAGGGACTAATGTGTTTGCTAGTGCACACAGAGTAACAGGTCCCTGAAGTCATGTGTAGTTTGGTACAAACTCTGAAGATAATCCCATGTGTGGTAGCAAGGATTATCACCGAAGATTTAGCGTGTTTAGAGTGACCCCCAAAAATTATTGACGCAAAGCAATTGGTTCGGTGTGACCGAAGAAATTGGCTGCAGCCGAGAAGTTGAAGGCGAGGTGAAGAAGTAGCATTTATTTTGTTTTTCTTCTTTCCCTTTTGAGTCATAGGGCCACCGTACTACTAAGAGGGGTGTAGTGTTTGATTATTTTGATTCAATGATGCTAAACCCAAATCCTATGTGAGTTGAGATAAATCTCTTTGTGAATTCTTGTCAACAAGAGACGTTGTTCTTCTTCGCTACAAGTGATTAAATTCGGACCAAGGAGTTAGCACTACTTGTTCCTCAAGTAATGTTACCGTTGTGCTGAAATCCGACCGTTGAGAACGTGTCGGTTGGCCATTGGTTGGATCCAGTGTCCAAAATGGTCATTTCCCGTCTGGGAGGTTGTGACTATAAATAGCCACCCCGCTCTAACATTGTCCATTGGTTGCTTCGTGTGACTCTGAGAAGATTGTGTGAGCAACCCTCTCTCCTGAGTGATTTGAGTTTAAAATCAACCGAGAGAAAACTCCAGAACCAAAAAATTATATAGTGGTTTAGCATCACTCGAATCTAAGTCTAGTATGCTCCACCTATTACTCTTGCGAGCTGCCAACTCTCTAAATGGTTAGGTGTCAACTTCTTTATAGACCAATAGTCATTGTGGTTCTCGAAGAAGAAGTCTATAAAATTTTGGAGATCACCTCAAGTATCTAGCATGAGTGATCGACATTGGTTGATGAATCAATTGTCGAGGAGAATAGGGTGAAGAGAGTTTATCTTCTGGGTTAAATCACAACCCCTCCAACCAGACGTAGTCCTTTTGCAAAAGGGAGAACCGGTCTACCAAATACCTTATCGTCAACGAGCATTACTGGTCACATCTCTTCTTACCTATTTACTTTCGACCTGTGTATTTTGACATGCTTCAGTCATGTGATTCCATTCGATGCATGTCTTAGTACTTGTTTGCTAGCTTTTATTCGCTCATTGGACTTAGTTCTACATTTGCTCCGCTGCTGGGTTCTGATAGATTTATGTTTCCAAGAGAAAATTTAATCTCCCATTCAACCCCCTCTGGTAGACATACTTTGTTCCGAGAGAGAGAGAGAGAGAGAGAGAGAGAGAGAGAGAGAGACATCTAGCTACTTCTATGGACCCTAAGGTCCTAAGGGAACCACTCACACATGGTCATGGAGGCAGCAAGGTTGATGAAGAAGCCTCCGATAATGGATTCCCCCTCCGACAGAGCGCTCCTCCAGATTGGATCTCCTAGGAAGGGAAACTTGCGGCGGCAAAAATATCGGAGAAAATTGGTACTGAGGGTTTAGAAAAATATGAGATTTATAGGCAAAAAATGGAACTAAGGCGGTGCACAGTGGGGCCATGCGGCCTATGGGCATGGGTCTACCCCTGGTCGCGCCCCCTACCCGTGTGGAGGCCCTGTGGGTCCTCTCGTCTGGCTCCGATAGTTTTTGGACTCTTCTCATGGAGAAAAATATCGTATTAAATCCCCGTGATATTTTGACCCTCGTGGATATTGATTTTCTGGAAAACGAAACATGCGGAAAATAGCAACTGACACGGGGCACTAAATTAATAGTTAAGTCTAAATATGAATTGCTATTAAAAGTATACAAAAGTAATATTATAATATCATCGAACAATCAAAAACTATAGATACGTTTTAAAACACATAAGGGTTTATCCCCATGGGTAAGTGGAGGGGTCGTGGGAAGAAAACCACATTGGGAAGTGGAGGATGCTCTGTCACAATAAGTACCGAGGATTTTTGTGCAAACCACCAGTTTAGTTTCTCCACTTCCCCACCTCCCCCACTAGCGCACAACCTTTCTCCTCCCCCCATCATCTTCATGTCATTATCTTCTCTTCTCTTCTCCCCTCGCACATTGTTCTCTGTTTCTCTATATGTCTTTCGATCCGAATAGTTCGTTAGAGAGTTTCCGAGGTAGGAATGTTGGTTATTTGATTGATTCTATCGTTGTGACAACATTTGCTTATGATTCTCTTTGTTTTTTATTTCGGAGTGAATTTGTCCATCCGAGTCAGATCAAAGAAGCATCGATCCTAGCAGGACCATCCAGAGGGCCGTTGAAAAGGCCAAGGTAAATCCGTGCAGTTCATATTCATATGTATTTTCTTTGCAAATGCGAGTAGTTCGATTTATAACTAAATTTCCTTGCTAGTTCATAAGAGTAGCAAAGTTTCGTGCTAGCTCATTTGTTTCTTTTGGAAAGAAATTTAGTTCATCTCCCGTTCAGTTCATATGTGTTTTCCATTCTGATAGTAAAATCATAGGAGGTTTCTCATTTTGAATCATAGAAGTAGTAAAGATTGGTTCCCTTTCAAACAAAATTTATTTCGTGGCTTGTTCAGATCATATGTTTTTTTTCCTTTTGTTCAGTTGGAAAATTGTTTTTCATGTTACATATGACTTTGCACATGTCCATCAGGTAAAAAGGCCAAGTGTCTCAATGCTGATGATGGCAGCTAGGGAAAAAGGCTATGTGTGGCACTGGCAACTAATGATGACATAGACGTAAGTTTTTTATTACTTTGGTAATCTCTTAATTGAGTACTTGTAATCTGTTTTTTTGATAAATTTTTATTTATATTGGTGTTTAATTGCCTTTTCAGGTATGCAACAAAGCTTAAAATGTACACATTGTTCTTGCAACGAAGATGCGGTTGGGCATGGAATATGGGCGGGTTGACAATGTCGTCGAGTTTGTTGTTTTCCAAGCTCGTCCTTTCATCTCGCATCAGAGAATGACACCATCATCCTAGGCTATATTTAAGGAAAGATCCGGGCTTACTCTCAGCCACGTTTTCTCTTATGCTTAGTCACGGATAAGCTACATAACAGATCCATTGGTTGTCTTCCCCAACAACAGGCTCGTTGCTAAATTTCTTCCTTCGTCCATTTCATTGTTGCATAGCAATCTTCAACCTTGTAGGGCATTGGGATTTCATCGTGGCAGGTCATTATCTACCGATGTGCTTCTTCTCAAGTTCACCGCACTCTTGTCAACTACCTTCTTCCATGGCCTCAATACGAGACAAGGCCATATCCTCGACGGACCAACGTTGATGGTGGCAACTCGGTTCTTGGAGTTGATGCCCAAGGATGAACTCTTCACATTCGTGGCGACTCATATCTTGGGTTTTGGAGATGAAGATGCACAAGATGAAGAGCATGGAGGTGCTAGAGGAGGTGATGCAGTGGAGACCAATTAATTGGCATATGTGCGTTATGAAACTTGTTTACTTTTGTGATGTTAAACTGTGTTAACTTTACTTTGTGAACTTTAGTTGAATTTAATTTCAGTTGTGATTCCGTTCTTTTGAAATGCGACAAGGGGACGTCGATTTGGTTGCCACAGCGACATCATCTCGTCTAGTTAGAATTTTGCATCAACGTGTCGTACATGCTTTACCTAGCACTTCAAGGGGAGTTTACGAAAATGTACATTGTTGACTGTGGCGCGACACATGGATTGTTCTAATTGGCCTGAGACTTCTTTTAATGCACCTTCTAATTGGGCGATGACCTTGAGTTTAGAGGCATGCCAAGTTTGAGCCACAACACAACCATTTTGAAGTTCTTCCACCAATGCGCAACATTAGTTCCAAGCGTGTGACTTGCGCACAATATAACTCCCTCCTCCGACAATGGTACGGAACGGCAACAGTGGCGATGAGGCCGCATAGCAACCACCATGACACTTTCATAAAAGGCATATGGGGCCCACCACAAGTGTGCCGAAGGTCCGCGTGCAAGTGTCTCACGCTAGAAGGGCCACTATGAAGCCCACACACATCAACAGAGGAGCGACTTTGTAGAGAGGCGTCGCAACCTCAATGCTCGATGAGTGGAGCCGGTGGGGCTAGAATCCAGGAGAAGAAGAAAAAGCATATGATCATTTTATATATAATACTTACTACTACTCCGATTCAGTTTTGCTAAGCACCCATAACAACATGATCAGAAGGATGCAAAGAGGGACAATATCCTTGCAGTTACGATAATTCGGCCAAAATATGGTTTCTTACTAGAAGGGTTGGACGTGCTTTGCTGCGTCGTCGGTGTTGCTAGGTTTTCATAAAAAAAATTACTCCATTTGTTTCAAAATATAAGGTGTAATTTTTTGAAAAATCAAATATTTTTAACTTTGGCCAAATTTGTAGAGAAATATATCAATATACATAATATCAAATCGGTATCATTAGATTCATCATGATTTTTTTATTGATTTAGTATTGTGGATGTCAATATTTTTGGCTCTGGACTTGATCAGAGTTAAATAGTATATTATACTTTTCGAAAACTTAATACACCTTATGTCATAAAAACTGAGTGGGTATTTGGTTTGGCGAGAGGGGGAGACGATGAAGTGTGTTTTTTTATTTATGATGCAGCATGTTTGGTGGGCCTTCAGTGGTACGATTCAGTGTTATTTGCTAATTAACTCATACTTTTGTGTGAAAATTTCACCGGTGACTGCATGTTCTATATTGGTGCTACAATATTACATTTTGACACTTTTTAAGTTGGTGAGAGGGCTACCGGTTGATTGTTATGTTTTTATAGGTCGATTGTCGCCGGTTGATTTAGAAAATCGTTGGACTGTCAAAATCGTAAATCAAATCCAAAATTAAATACCTCGATGAAATGAAAGAGCTTCAAAATTAAAGAGCACAAGGAATAAAAGAATATAATAACAGAGATGAATTAAAAGAATTTACTAAGAGAGATGAATTAGAAGAATTAAATAAGAGAGCTCCTTGAGAAATTGTTGACCCAGTCAAAATCAGGCGACCCAATTATAAATTGAAGACATCACTTGATTGTGAGGCCTTAAAATTAAGAAGCATAGTGTATTTATAAATACAGTATAGAAAAATTGAATAAGAGAGTTTTGAGAAATTGTTGACTCGGTCAAAATCGAGACCCAATGTCAATTGAAGACCTCAATTAAATGTGGGCTCTCCAATTCTAGGGGGGATTAGTGTTATAGTATATTGGCTTCACAAGAATTTGACCTGTGGTTGAGCACAGTTTGCCAAACATATTTTCATGTAAAAATAATAATGTTGTAAACAAGTTTGTTTTCCCGATTAAAAATGTGTTTCAAACAAGTTCCACAAACATATTTCACATAGGCTTCATACATGGTTCTCAGCGGCATATGTTTCACATCAGATTAAAAAAATACAAAGTATTTTGAACAAGTCCCACAAATTTCACATCCATACACAATGACCAAAATCTTCGACGTCGCCGTTGCTAGAGCGTCCGCCCGAGAGAAGAAGAAATGGCCTCCACTAAGCCAAGATCCAATAGAAAGCTATAGCAGCAAAGCTAAGCTCATTGTTCTAAGTACGAAAATAACCAAATGCTTCAATCTACATCAATGATTGAAAATCAAACAATTCACGGACCCCTCATATACTCCCTCTATTTCTAAATATAAGCTCTTTTAAAGATTTCAAATACGGATGTATATAGACATATTTTAGAGAGTAGATTCAATTTTGCTTTATATGTAGTCTATATTGAAATTCTTATGAATCTATAAAAGGTCTTATACTCAGGAACAGAGGGAGTACGTGTTACGGTCTAAACTGTAATCGATCTAGATACATGGTTTAGTCCCTGCGGGTAACAAATGTTTCTGAGCATAATTAATTTAGTGTGTCCATTGTATAAATAAACTGCTGGTGAAGCGAAGGACACTGCTCGAGCTGAAGAAAATTCACACCTTCAGAAAACAAACCACACATGACATACCATAATTTTCAGTTGACCACAAACTACGACACAAATTTCACTGGACTATCGGGTAAGGTGTTAAGGCAAGTTACATGATACCTAACTAATTGAAAAAAATCCCGCAAAAACTAATTAATATTTACCAATGCTTATAGCACAAGAGGTGCACCAATATGTAGAAGCACAAACAAGGCCCTCTGAAGTCTGAACAACAATTCATCAACGGAGCATGGGCTGACTTTGAAGCAATGAACCGCGATTGAGCAATCAAACTATAAGGTTCCAGGCTCCCCTCCAGTCAAGAACTTGTGGGCCCATGCCTCTAGGTACTCCTTGCCCATACTCATGAAAAAACTTCGATGCACTTCCGACTCTGGCTTACAAAGAAAAATCCCGACTGACAGCCTATCAGCAGGTGTCAACGGAATTTCCTTTAGAATGTTCCACAGAGGAGCATTTGGGTCTGACAGCGGTGGTGCTGTCCGTGTTGGTTTGGCGAGTCTGTCATGGATCCCCATTAAGTTCCTGTTGAACGCGTCTGGTTTCCTGCTATCGTGTAGCGCAACAGCCTGTGGCTTTGGATTTGCTTTTGCTTTGCTGACTATCTTGCACTGCTTCAAACTGGGTTTGAGAGCAGCTATTGTGCTCTCAGCCGATCCTGATGGTTCAGCAGATGGTGCACTAGTGCCTGACATAACTTCGCATGGTACTGTACCAACAGCGCTAATAACTGCAACCTCATGACACTCATCGTCACCCCCCAAAACAACTTTGTCCAAGCCTGCCTCGTGTGGATCCCCTGTGTCTGCATGAACAACCATCATGTTCAACGGGTCCTGGGTTTCCAACTGATCATCATTTAAGTCAGCATCTGTAAGCAGGTCTGTCATCGAGGCATCATCAACTGGGCAATCGCTGAAGAGAGCTTGCAAATGGTCGAAGAATGGAATGGGTTTAACGAGAATAGCACGTTCTGCTAACTATACAAGAAAACTATCCATTAGTGCACTGGGAAAACCACGAAATGTTATTTTACTTTCTAGTGATGCAATACTTACGGGTAGAGCAGCCATGGTTGCAGAAGGTAGTATTAACATTTTGTTTTTCTTGTCAAACCTGCTCCCTTTCTCGTTCATATAACGCGCCACAATGTTCCAAACCTCCTTGAAACGCCTTAGATGGCGATGGACCTGATCAACAGTGTAAGCAGACTCAAATCTAGCATTTAGTGCAGCTTGGCAATAATGGTGGTGTGTCTTCTTGAATTTGGTCTTAGGTGGCATAGCCTTCTTTTTCTCAAGGTACCAATTAAGTAGAAACTTTGACATTACTGAGGGCCAATTTGTGGCTCTTGATCTTTTCGTTTTAAAGGAATTTTGATCTTCGCCTAGGTCCATGATGTGATCTGCAGGAAGTATGCAAAGCCACAGAATTAAGATGACTTCGCTATATAGTTGATATGAGGTCAATGATAAGAGGTAAATCATACTTACGGTCATGCCAAAAATAGCGAAAGCCATACAAGTAACCGTAGTGCAACAAGTGGTGCAAATGTCATCAAATAAATGCATTCAGCACTGCTAAATAATACACATCACAATGAAAGTAAATCGATGTTCACCCTAAACCCATCAGGCAGATTCACACTAACCAGTGGCAGTTCACCTCTGCTTGATCTGTTACTATAATTAATCCAGAAAGTTCTTATACTAAGAGCATCTCTAGCAGACCCCGTATATAGCCGCGACCCGCAAAATAACCGCCAAAATACGGGTCGGCGCGGAAAATCCTGCCCGACCAGACACCGCAAACGCGTCCGACCCGTAAAATTTTTTGCGGGGCGCGGCAAAAGATCTCCCCCAACCTTTAGATTCACGGGGTGGGAGGCTGGCCCGAGCTCGGCCCCTATCCGCAGCGAGATTTGGCGCAAGGGACATTTCCGCGCGGCCGTTCCCGCTCCCCCACCCCTCCGCCACCATTGCCCCCGCCACCACCCGCTCCGGTGCATCTTCCCCGGCAGTTCTTCGCCGCCATGGATGACTCCCTGCCGTCCCCCGTCACCGTCGAGGTCGCGCACGCTCAATCCCCTCCGGCGGATCTCGTCGCCGGCCATGTTGGCCCCGCCGTCGCCCAAGGCACCACTGCGCCTGCCCGCAAGCGGCAGGGCAACGTGGTCGTGCAGGGTGGGAATCCGGCTGGCCCCGCCAGGAAGGCCCGCGCTCTGGGCGCCAACGCCGCCGCGCGATCCCGGCTGGCGGCGGAGAAGGCCGGCAAGGTCTCGGGCGTAAAGCGGAAGAGGATTCCGGCTACAAAGAGGCCGGCTCCTTCATCCACTCCCTCCGCCCCGGCAAGAGCTTCCCCGGCGATGCCGTTCAACGGCGCTGCTTCCACCGCTAGCGAGGTGTTTGACGAAATGGCCGGAAGGTATGCCTCTTCGGTCCCTTCAATTTTCTTTGCTTTTCGCCATTGCGGTAGCTTACAATGGAACGGAGGGCGGCGTGGATGATCACGGTGGTGAAGAAGAATTGGAGGAGATAGATGAGGGGGCGTATGAGCAAGCGCAAGCAAAAAAAAGCCAGAGATCGAAGAACTACACGATCTTGGAAGATCAAATCTTGATCAAGGCTTGGAGTGCGGTTTCTCTTGATGCTTGCACGGGTACGTCTCAAACCGCCAAGAGGTATTGGCAAAGGATCGAAGATCAATACTTCCGCATGATGGCAAAGTATCCCAATAGGACTCCACGCACCTTTCGGTCACTCCAAGGGCGTTGGGACGTGATCAAGCCGATTTGCAGCCGTTGGGCAGCTTGCTTGGAACAAGTACGCAATGCACCTCCAAGTGGAACCGTGGAATCCGACTATGTGAGTTCGTTTTCACGTCCCAAGTTGTGCACATTATATTGCATCATATGAAATGATTGCATCATTTGACTTTGTTTAAATTGTGTAGGACAAAATTGCCCAACATAGATACAAAGACATGGAAGCTTCGGAAGGCAAATTCTTCAAACTAGAGCATTGTTGGGACTTGCTCAAAGAGTGCGAGAAGTGGAAGTTGATTGACAAAGAATCCCCACTGAAGAGAGGTTCACTTACGAACATGGATGAAGATGAGGATGATGATGGCCCAAGAAACTTGAACAAACCCGATGGTGACAAGAAGACTAAGGAGAAGATGAAGAGAGAGCACGAAGCATCGAGCTTGCGGGACAAGATTGATGCCATGGTGCAATCAAATGAGTTGATGTTAGCGAAGACGTTGGAGATAAAGAAAGAGTTGGCCGAGAAGAAGGCACGGCAGAAGCAAGAAAAATGGCAATTGCTCAAGGACGAGGGGCTGCGCAAAGCGGCCATTGAGGAGAGAAGAACACGTGCCGCTGAAAACAAAGCCATGTCCAAGTTGCTTGCCGAAGAGAACAAGATCATGACCTTGAACCGCAATGACATGGACGAACTCACCAAAGAATGGCATGATATGGCAAGAAGAGATATCTTGAAGAGGAGAATGCTTGCGTCGGCCAGTGCGTGTTACAGTGCCGGAGATGTTTTCTCAACGGGGTTTGGAACCAATGTCGCCGATGCGTTCAGTGCACCAGCCGATGATTTCGGTGCCGGAGTTGGAACAAGTGCCGGAGGTGGACTCGGTGGTTGCGATGACCTCGATGGACTCGGTGGCGCGGAGTGAAGATCGACCAAGATGATGCCGGACGTGGTCGTCACTTTTGCAAGACCCCCTTTTGCGTTTGTCCTACAAAACTAAGCTTTTATTTGCGTGTGAACTGTGTTCTATTGTTTGAATTTGAACTCATTTGTCGGAATCGATGTCAAATTCGATAATTGGGCGTCTTCGGTTTGCGGGTCGACGCGGCGGCGCCCGAGCAGACCCCGCGTAGCCGACCCGTAAAAGAGCATATTCACCGAATATCCTTTTTTACGGGTCCGTTTTGCGGGGTCTGAGTCTGACCTCGCCCGCGCCGGCCTGCATATACCCTTTTCCGCGAACTGCAAAAGCCTTATGCGGGTCGGCGTTTTACGGGGTCTGCTAGAGATGCTCTAACTTCGGTCTCTCCAAATCATTGTACTACCTATTGGCAATTCACACTACAACTAATATAATCAATCCAGGCACTATTTAGAATCTTTGGTCATCATAGGAGATGATGTCTATACTTAACAGTTATCTTACTGTGCCCAACAGAACATGGGTTACAAACTTCACTTAGGTCCTGTATGGAAAAGAGGTTCCGTGAGCAAGAAATATAAAACACCCATTCAGAGTTCAAACGCTCACTTCATCTTCATGAAAGATAATATCATTGGTGATTGGCCAATTCTTGGTGGTGCAGTAGGGTTATCAAATGATATTCACAACCTATATATGACGGCAGTATTACTAGGTTTAACTGCATATCTTATATCTGCTAAGTAGTACCACCACCTAACCACAAGTATGATGTCATCACGTTGTAAAAAATATTAATATCTCATTTTCATTAGCCACGGTATCAAGATTCACATTTAGTAACTTAAGTGATCTGAGATCCATCAACGAAAGCTACAGATGGCCAGTAAAAGTAAGCTCAGTTTGGCTCTTGTTACAAATACAAGTAAAGTGTATATACAAATGTATTTAATACCTATAGGCTCAAGCAAGTGAAGATTAACAAGGCATCATGGGATGAGAGAGCTAAAAAGCACAGATACGGAGACACTGACACGGCGATACGCACACGGGGACACGGGGTATGGCATTTTCCAAAAAAAGCTATTCGGGGATACGACGAGTATAGATACAAAAATTTAGAAAATATGTCATGTAATATAGAGTTAAAGATAAAATATTAAAGAGAAACTGAGATGAGATCAGTGTACTGCCCCATTTGTTATCTACTTTTTCAAGTTCTCAATGATCAGACTGCCTCCAGACCCATGTTATTACAATTTCCAAAATACACACTTAATTGGCTACCGGCTGTGGCGCTGCCAGATGCCATGCTCCCTAACAGCAAGCAGCAATCAACACTAAGCAGCAGCTAATCAAAAACATCATGCAGCAATCAAAAACCCAAGCAGCAACAGCATGTCTGCATGGGGAAGCAAGCAGCAGCAGCTCAATTAGGAAAAAATCGAGTCACAAAGAGATGAAGAGACTCGAGGACTCGAGGTTAATTGCTCCAGCGTGGTTGCCTTTGGGAGGAGAGGTTGCCGCCTTGCCGGGCTTTGGAAAACGGCTCGACCAGGCAGCAGCGGCAGCGCGTTAGCTGGAGCCTGGACAGGTTTGAGGTCGAGCAGCCTGAAAAATCAGGGTTTGTATCAGGCCGAGCCTGTTACTGGGCCTCCCGAGTCCCCAGCATGTCCCCAACGTATCCCAGTCGTATCCCTATTTATTTTTCTTTCTTTTTAAGTCGTAAATGAGGGGCAGTTTCACCCGTGTTTGTGCTTTTTAGTGAGAGAGCACTTCGAGCACATCACTACATTGCAAGATCGGTGTATGAGGCATAAGTACAAAACGATGACAATGATGAGTTTGTTTCAATTTGAGTGTTTTTTGCCCTCTTATACTAAGATGTTGTGTCTCTCTTATATGCAGTAATACCATTCAATGCAACTGACAATGATGAGTTCAGTCAGATGGTTGACGCCGTTGGTCAATTTGACCCTGGTCTTGATCCACCTAATCAATATGATCTCTGTGAGACTTTACTGAAGGCTGGGTATGCAAAAACCAAGAGTGAACTCAAGGAACAGAGGGGGTGAGAAGATTGAGAATGGCTGCTCTCTCATGACTGATGCTTGGACTGATATGAAGAGGAGAAGCATTACGAATCTGCTCACACATTGTTTGGAAAGTGTTAGCTTCATCAAGTCAAAGGAGACATCAGACACACCACATACAAGTGAGATGATCTTCAACCTGAATATCTGATTGACAAAACAATCGATAAATTAGGTGCTGAACAAGTGGTGCAGGTTGTGACCAACAATGCTTCAAACAACATGGGAGCTAAAGATCTCCTGAAAGTGAAGAGGCCAAACATCTTTTGGAGCTCCTGTGTGCAATGTTCAAGATATCGGTAACTGGTACCATATCAGTCAGGTGCCGAGCAGGATAAATAGGTGAATTTTCCAGTTAATCGGCCGATACATCAGTTAAACGGCTATTCGGTGACCCGCCCAGTAGCGATTAACTGACCGAGATAACGATTAACTGGTCGATATTTGGAACAATGCTTGTGTGACTCACTGTCAATCTGATGCTCCAAGGGATTGGCAACTTGCCTAAGTTCAAGAAGATACTTGACCAAGCCAAAGCTTTCACAATATTTGTGTATGGGCACCACCGCACCTTGGAATGCATGAGGCCCTTCAACAAGAAGAGAGAAATCATCAGGCCAGGAGTGACCAGATTTTCTTCCCAATTCCTCACTTTGCAGATAAGGCTGTTTCACTAAGGAAGATGGTGGTATCCTCGAAGTGGGACAAGACACGAAGAAAGGCAAGAATGCAACAGCAATCATTCGGAATTTTTGCATTAAGGTGTTCGAGCCCTTGGTGAAGGTGCTATCCTTGGTTGATGGTGATGTGTGGCCGCCCATGGGCTTTGTGTATGGAGAGATTGTGAAGTCAAAGAAGGAAACAAAAGAGGCTTTTGGCAATGTCAAGCGTTGTTACAAAGATGTGCTAGCCATTGTTTACAAGAATATGAAAGATAGGATTGATGCCCCACTGTTTGACTGTGTATTTGCTGAATCCACACTACAGCTATGCAGATGAGAGCATATTTGATACCACAAAAATGGATTATGCGGAATGTGGAGACATTCTATTATGGAAATCAAATCACTCAAGGCAAAGTTGCGAACTATGAATTACCTATGTTCCAAAACAGACCTTTAGGAAAGAAGCTAGCAAGGACTGGTCCAAAATTTGACTATAATCCTGGTTAGTCATATCACTTATTAAGCATATTTTCTGATTTTGTGTTCTGAAAATCATTGTGAGAGAAACTGGAGCGAAAGGCGCTTTCAATCAACTCACAACCAAACTCTGTCATCTGGTTTCACTTCATAACTCACAATTGTTAAGTGCTAGGTGTTAATTGTGTGTTTTGTCACTGCCTACCGCATATCTCGCCTAAGCACACGCCTAGCATGAGTGGCCTAACGCCTAGGCACGCTTTAGCGCACTTTTTTCACTGTAGAGTACAAGACAATTGGGACTGCTCCATAACAACAAACTTTGGAAAAGTACCAGTAATGACTAACGAGTAACCATCTCTACTTCCCATACGTGTTCATTTCATCATTTGTGGAAAGGCATTCAAACAAACATTGTTGTCTTAACAAATGGTCTTTTAACAGCTAAAAAAAGGCCTTTTAACAAGATGTTAGGCAGAATTTAACACTGATCAGAGTACAATACTACTACGTGTTCGGTGCATGTTTAATTATGCGGTACACAAAGATTACATGCGAATATATTGTGTTATCCGTAAGGGGAGGCTACTTCGACAGCTCAGCTAAGAGATTTGCATGAACAAACGGAAGTAGACCAGCAAAGCCAAACCATGCAACCAAGGCTTTCGTCGATCCTTTGAAGATTAAGAAGAATCGGGACTCTTCGTGCCTTTCCGTAAATCAGAAAGAATCAAATCACCTGAGTCCTCGCCGCCTTCTTGGCCTCCAGACATCGATCGACTCCGTCGCCGCCCAGCAATCCAACAATATGGAAGCTCACGGCGCGGCCCGGCGATTGACGCCGGGAGGGGGGGAGGGGGGGGGCGGAGGCGGGGTGTCTCCCGGCGGCGAGGTGCGCGCGTGGCCGCGGTATGTGACCTGCGGGTGCGAGAACGGATTTGGGGATTTTTGGCCCGGTGTGCCAAGTGGGCCCCACAAGTACCAAATGTATGCCTAACATTTTTTGGTGGTTTGTAAAAAGTTTGGAGTACTGGTATTTTGCTTTTCTCTGTACCGAATGTATGCCTAACAAAATCTACACACCCGGCTACTCAAACCGGCCCAAATGCCGAGACGGACAATCGGTCACTTACCGGTAAATAAAACACGACCCAGACGAGGTCTTCTGATGCGGAGCATTCTTTTTTTCGAAAAACTTCCAATCTATTCATCTTCAATCATGGCAGTACAACGAACACCAGAAATAATAAAAATTACATCCAGATCCGTAGACCACCTAGCGACGACTACAAGCACTGAAGCGAGCCGAAGGCGCGCCGCCATCATCGCCCCTCCACCGCCGGAGTCGGGCACAACTTGTTGTAGTAGACAGTCGGGAAGTCGTCGTGCTAAGGCCCCATAGGACCAGCGCACCAGAACAGCAACCGTCGCCGATGAAGAATAACGTAGATCGAAAGGATCCAACCCGAAAACACACGAACGTAGACGAACAACGACTAAATCCGAGCAAATCCACCAAAGATAGATCCGCCGGAGACACACCTCCACACGCCCACCAACGATGCTAGACGCACGACCGGAACGGGGGCTAGGCGGGGAGACATTTATTCCATCTTCAGGGAGCCGTCGCCGTCTCGCCTTCCTGAGCAGGACACAAACCCTAACAAAACTCAAAGGAACGACTAAAAACGGAGCCCTCTCGCCGGCCCTTACCAGGATCCACCACGTCCTCATGGCCCTAGGGCCACCGGAGACGAGGCGGACCGGCGGCGGCGCCGGCAAGAGGCAAAAACCCTAGCTTTTTTTGGAGGAGAGGAGACTGCTTGCTTGCTGGTAAAGAAAGCTGATGCGGAGCATTCTATGGACATCACCATGGCAATAGTCTCTTTGCCAAATGACACGTGCGACATCGAAAGTGTTGTTCTAGTCTCGAGCTCACATGAGCTCGGGTGAACAGTAAAATCGAAATAAAATGAAAATAGTTTCAAAAAATTCCGAATTTTTTTTGTGTGAAACTTTAACAAATGTTTTAATAGCTCACAAAATTTCAACGCCAGATGACATTCGTGTAAAATGTGGCAAAAAAAACAAAATCGATGCTCCAAAATGTGTTTGAAAATAACATTTTTTGAGCATCTGTTTTGTTTGTTTTTTTTGCCACATTTTACACGAATGTCATATGTTGATGAAATTTTGCAAGCTATCAAAACAATTGTCAAAGTTTCATACGAAAAAAATCAGAATTTTTTTAAAAAAATTGATATTTTTTCGATTTTACTGTTCACCCGAGCTCACATGAGCTCGGGATCATAACAGCCGCGTCCCGTGCGACATCTACTTCATACATACAAAGGTGAATCTTCTCCTTTACACGTGTCAACTTGTGTCCTTCGAGAATGGTATGCTACGTGACCCCTCTCTCGTGTGCATGCATAGGTGTGAGCAGAGCTACACATTCATCGAGAATGAGTCCAAGCTCAAGAGTACGACTACACCATCCGGGAGGGAAGCTTGGAAGCGGAGACGAAAGAAGGAGCGAGAAGGAGTGCAAGTCTGCACTTGCCCGGATCATCCGGAAGAAGGCCGGATCATCCGGCCCCCGGCCCGGATCGTCCGGCTAATCCAAACAGAACCGGACGAGGAGCTCCCGAAACCGGATCATCCGGACCGCCGCCCGGATCGTCCGGATAATCCGAAACAGAACCGGTTGAAGAGATCCCGAAGCCGGATCATCCGGACCCTAGCCCGGATCATCGGGCCATGCTTGTGTGCGTGACGGGCCCGAGGCCCATGTACCTCCCTCTCACTTACCCCTTCGTGGCTAGCACTATATATACTCCACCCCCTCCTCATTTCTAGTGTAAGCAATGGTTTAGCTCATAGATTAGTTGAGCATTGCTCCTTCCATATATTTCTCCTAGGAGATTGCGACCTCCACGTGTGAGAAGATCCTATGGATGTCAAGGCCCCTATATAGGGAAGATCCTCCGGAATTCCAAGGCCTCATCTCCCTATGGGATTTGGGATGAACTCTACCATGTATCATCTTTCCCTTTGTTGTTCTTATACCCTTGTGGATCTTGTGTGTATGTGAGCATAGTGGATGTGTGATTGGACTTGTTCTTGAGTGTTCCTCTTGTGATTTCTCCTCGTTCTTCCCCATGTTCTTCGTGGAATCCCCCTCCATTCGTGAAAGATCGACACACACGGACACGTTTCTCATGAATTTGGAGTCCTTCCTTTCGTTTTGTAGCCTAATTTTGTGTGTTTTTGTCCCAATTCGAAAATCCCCACCAAAAATAGCCTCACCCAAAAATTTGTGATTTGTTGGTTTTTGTGAGATTTTGTTGATTTTGATCCATGGAGTTCGTGTTTGGCAAGTAGATCTAGCTTCCCCACCGCGAAATCCACCCAATTTTTCTTTTTCCCCTTCAAATTCGTCCCTGAAAATCAAAAATTCCACCCAAAATCGCGTCCCCGAGAGGAAGTCCCGAGCAGTTTGACTTGCCCGGATCATCCGGACAAGGTCCCGGATCATTCGGCCATCACCTGGATCAGCTGGAGTGTTGGACCACCTCCCGGATGTCCGGGTAGCCCAAACGTCGGAAATCCAGAAGCTGAACCCGGATCATCCGGACCCCCTCCCGGATGTCCGGGTAACCCGAGAACTCACTCGGCTGATTTCTTGTTTTGCCCATAACTAATTCATCCGAACTCCGATTTTGACGTTCTTTAGCTCGTTTTGTAGCTATTGACACCCTCCATCCCAAAAAATTATTTCCAGCACCATTTGACTCCATCAAATTTTGCTTATTTGGCATCTTTGCCTAGGCCACCACCATAACTTCCGCATAGCGTTCCCGCCATAAACTTCCGCCATCCTAACCCAATTTGGTTTGAGATTTTGCGTTGCGGTTTCCGTTTCCTAAGGTATTTCGGCTAATTAGGGACGGTTCTACATCGACAACACCGCCGCTCATCATCGCCACGGCCTCGACATCGACATCGGCCACTTCGCCTTTTTGGCACCTCAACCGTAAGCAAAGACGGTAACCTCGATGACATCATTGTCTATTTTCTTGACATTGCATTGATCGCTTCGAGCCTATTGCGTACCTTACCCATTGAGACTAGCGAGTTGAGAATTGCCGGGCCACGTTACTTGTGCACCGTAGTGATGTTCTTATGCCGCATAGCTAGTTTTAGCGTGCAACCATCTTGTTACCTACATTGTGCCATAAGTCTCTTCCGTGCATATCGATCATACTTGTCTCATATCTTGGTTCGAGAATAAAGCATAGAAAAAAAAAAGAGAAAAAGAGAAAGAAAAGAGCAAAAGCTTTTAAGTAAAAGAGGAGATACAAAAGACCTTATAAGCAATAGCAATAGCATCGAGCCACTTTGCATAGTTCGTACTCTTGGATCATACATACATAGCATACTTAGGATTGAAGACGGCACGTTTACTCTTTTAGGTTGGTGCACAAGCGCGTATCTAGCCCATTTGAGTAATCGAGCTATTGTCTTTTCTAGTATCCGTGCAACACGAGCTTTTCCTGGGTCTCACACATTTTGTGCTCATTCCTTGGTTGCGCGGATCCCATTTATCTATCCGTGTGTGTGTTTCTAGTGCCACCATAGCTATTGATCTATTTGCTTTGCATTGCAATTTTGTGAATCTTTCTCAACATTTTTGATATCTTGACTAACAATTGCTTGAATTTTGTGCCACTTGTCCTAACCAAGCCACTCGATAAGCTTTACATTGTAGGTGTGAGTGAACAAGTCCGGTACCAATTCCCCTATTCTTTCATTTCACATTGAGTGAAACGGGATACATCCTCAACATTGGGAAACGGTATTTTGGTATTGTTTATCTCATTTCCCACTCACCTTTGCTCGAGTCTTGCGATGGCTAGGCAAAGCACGGCATCTTCGGTCTTCGACGACTACATCAACATGAACAACCACATCAACCCAAAACTCGAGCGACTCACCATCGACATACGACACTCCGAAGCTCGGAAAAGAGACTACATCGACAACAAGTTGGACGCACACATGGAGCAACTTCGACATGTGTTGGCCAACTACAAGTCTTCTTCCCCTTCGTCTCAAGGCGGAGACGCTCAAGTCGCACATCTTCGGAGCGCCCATCCGATGCAAGCACAAGTCGGCCACGTTCTCATCTTCGAGACGGCCGCCACGACAACCATCGCGTTCATGATCTCCATCATCGCGAAGGGCAAGCCACCTCCAAGAAACAAGTGCGCGACGACGGAGAACGCCATCAACAACAAGCTTCGACGCCAAGATCAAGGAGATCGACTACACGCATGGATGACCCTTCCATCTTCGGAAGCATCCCAAGGAAGATGGCCGAGCATGGGAATTTCCCTTCGGTCATGGAGGCGAGTGATGATGTGCCATCTTCGGCCTTCATCCACGACGACGACGACGAGACGGTTGAGCATGGGACCATCCCTTCAACCAAGGAGGCGAAAGGAGTTGAGCATGGAGACGTTTGCACCTACATCTCTTCGACACCCACATATGACGAGATGCCCCAATTTCCATGTGAGGAGAGGCACTACCACATGAGTGACATGAGTGACTCCACCATATGTGACTTTGAGTGCATTTCCTATGAGAGGATGAGCGTGACCACCACTAGCCCCATATATGATGAGTTGCCCCAATTCCCATGTGAGGAGAGCCACAACCCCCACCACTTGAGTGAGATGAGTGACTTCACCATATGTGAGTATGAGTGCAACTACCTAGAGGGAGTGAGTGAGCCACAATACTTAGTGAGTGAGGTAGTTGAGAGGGCACGTGAGGCCACTATGATTTCTAACAACTTAACCTCTACTCCTATTGTGTCTTCCTCTTTGGTGCTAGGTCCCCTACATGACGACGTGCCTACCCTCGATGATTCCATCCCTCCAATGGGAATGACGATGGCCATGGTGGAATATGATGCACCCCCCACATGGTTCCATCATGATGTCGACCACGAGTTGGTACCTCCCGCCTCACCTACATCACATGAGCGGAGCTCTAAAGGTAACATAGGTGAAGGTTCTTTGCTTGTCCCACTAGTGGACTATCTTGCCATTGATTGCTTGCATGATGTTGATCACCTTATGGACACACCACATTCTATGTCTTATTCATGCTTAGATGTGCCACCAATTTTTGATGAATATGATGATGAGCATGTTGACTTGCCTAGTTGTGATGCTATACTCCATAGGATATCATGTGAAAATTATATTGGTCCCATCATGTTCGACAACCCGCTAAACTTGTCATATGTTATGCGTGAAATTTCCCATATTGCATCTTTGCAATCTCACCATAGCGACTATGCATATACCATAAAAATTAATCCCATTTGCTTATATGGCATAGACGACAAGCCCATGGTTATTGGCATTTGCTTTTCTTGTGATGATATTGCCATGCTTCCTTTGCATCATTTGCGCAATTGTTCACTATTGCCATGCCATGACCACCATGCTTTGGATGTGCATTGTTTTGGATGTTGCCCATACTCTCCATATTATGCTTGCGCTATTGCACATGAGGAAACCCCAATAGTTTCCTCATACATGTTAGGAGATTTTGTTCCATCCCATCCATTGCATGATCCCAATTATTGTATGCACCATCCTCATATCATGAATAACAATGCTTCCGATAATTCACATGATGCACTACATATTTCTAGTCTCCATTATGCTATACATAAAAACAAACCTTTCATGATGGATGACATGCTCTTATATCATGCATCTCACGTATTTGAGCATTGGATATTTCGTACTAACGAACACAAGCACATGCACATCCTCACAGATGATGTGTACATTTACCACGCACATACCTTGTTTCGTGTGTCTCCTTCTTGTGTAGGTACACATGATTCTTCGTCAACCTCGCAAGCGCACGAGTTGACGAAAAGAGCTCTAGAGAGCAACGAAGACGTCGCCACCATGGAGTGCTTACCCTCCACCCACCCTCATTGCGCAAATACTTCGCGCATTTCTTCTACATGGCTCTCACATGGCTATGGCTTCTTGCTCATTACACGTATTTTGCCCATATTGCCATGTTCACTTTCATGATATGCTCATTTCTATGCCCTTGACATGCAATTGTGACCCATGCTTTGCATCTCACATGTCACTTGATTCTCATATTCGTATGTGTATTTGCAAGCTTGGTGGAGGATTTACTTGCTATTGCCATGTTTGCTTGTTGACCCATGTCTATGATGATACTTTGCTCCTGCTTTGTGCTCGTGATATGTCATGTGCATTATTGATGTCCACTATTTGCTCACATGACATGATTGCCATGATTTCCTCTAGTATGTTGCATCTTCGCACTACTAGTTTGCACGACATGATCACTATGCTTGCTTGTGTTGCATCACCGATGTGTTCCTTTTATGCGGTTGATAACAACCATTGCCATGCTTTGCACATGAGTGATATTGCTTATTGTTATATGTCTCCATATGTTGCCTCTCTCATGCTCGATGCTTTGCCATGTATTGAGTGCAACACTGCTTTTGATCTTGCTAATGAGATTGCCCCCATAACTTTCTCTCATATTCTTGGAGCTTTTGACATCTTTCATGTGAAACATGCTTTCTTTCCTTCTTTGCACCATATGCCTATTGCCATGAATATAGCCATTGTTACATCATATTGTTCATGCACTTTTTATCCTAATGGTTATGTGCAAGAGAAGAGAACCATCATGATGGATGATGTGTTTGTCTACCATGCACATACATTGTTTCCTTTGTTGTGTGTATGTGTAGGATACTTCGACTACATGTCAAGTTCCACTTCACGTGAGTTGACGATTCGATCTCTTGAGAGTGAGCCATGCTACACCGATGTGATTCTACATCGCACTTGCTTGCGCATCGACATTGTGAAGGAAGCACAAGGACAAGTTTTCAAGGTGACATCCTTCTTGAACATGGATATTGTGGCTCCTCCTACTTGTGTTGCTTGTACCATGACATATGTTGGTCATCTTGGACCACTTACTTGCACACATGTTAGAGATATTGCTTTCACTCATGATTGCCATCGTTCCATACCTCATGACATATATGCCTTGTGTGTTGCATCCAACTTGTGGATTGTTTGCTCTTATCATATGCCTGGTTGCAAAAATGTCCATTCTTTACATTTGCCATGCCACATTGCTTGCTACATGCTTGACTTGATTGCCTCACACATGATGAACAATTGATCTTTCTATTGTGTTGAGTGTCGCACTATCTTCACTACACCATGTGCACATTATGTTTGGATTGTCTTGCACTTGCACCATGTGTCTAGACACAACATTTTACTTGGTCTTGTGAATGATTCATATGCCTACCATAGACCTTTCGTTGATTGCCTTGTGCATGATTTCTATGACCATGAGGTATATGCTTGTTATATTGTCACACATATTTGCATCCCTACCTCACCTTTGTGTACTTGTTTCCATGATTGCATTGCTTGTGCTCAATTTGTATGCTTACATGCCATGACACAATCCCTTGTCACACCATATGTTATGCATGATCACGACACCTGTTCGGTGAATAACCGCTTGAATGCTTGGTTTTGCACTGACGCTAACCACATTTGTTTTTCCAAGTGTTTGCCGTATTTGCTCCTTTTGAAGGAATTACTAGACGGTGAGACATTGGAGAGTGCCCCTTTAGAACTTGATGATGATGAGTGCTTGGTGATCGTCCTCTTCTACACGGCGACGCCATCTCCTTCCATTGGTGATTTGGATTTTGATCCGAGGATGGATCTTTCCCAAGGGGGAGGGGATGATGCGGAGCATCCTACCGACATCACCATGGCAAGAGTCCCTTTGCCAAGTGACACGTGCGACATCTACTTCATACATACAAAGGTGAATCTTGTCCTTTACACATGTCAACTTGTGCCCTTCGAGGATGGTATACTACGTGACCCCTCTCTCGTGTGCATGCATAGGTGTGAGCAAAGCTACACATTCATTGAGAAGGAGTCCAAGCTCAAGAGTACGACTACACCATCCGCGAGGGAAGCTTGGAAGCGGAGATGGAAGAAGGAGCGAGAAGGAGTGCAAGTCTGCACTTGCCCGGATCATCCGGACCGGCGCCCGGATCATCCGGAAGAAGCCCGGATCATCCGGCCCCTGGCCTGCATTGTCCGGATAATCCAAACAGAACCGGACGAGGAGCTTCCGAAGCCGGATCATCCGGACCGCCTCCCGAATCGTCCCGATAATCCGAAACAGAACCGGCTGAAGAGACCCCGAAGCCGGATCATCTGGACCACCGTCCGGATCATCCGGAAGATGCCCGGATCATTCGGACCCTGGCCCGGATCATCCGGCCATGCCTGTGTGCGTGACGGGCCCGAGGCCCATGTACCTCCCTCTTACTTACCCCTTCGTGGCTAGCACTATATATACTCCACCCCCACCTCATTTCTAGGGTAAGCAATGGTTTAGCTCAGAGATTAGTTGAGCATTGCTCCTTCCATATACTTCTCCTAGGAGATTGCGACCTCCACGTGTGAGAAGATCCTATGGATGTCAAGGCCGCTATATAGGGAAGATCCTCCGGGATTCCAAGGCCTCATCTCCCTATGGGATTTGGGATGAACTCTACCATGTATCCTCTTTCCCTTTGTTGTTCTTGTACCCTTGTGGATCTTGTGTGTATGTGAGCATAGTGGATGTGTGATTGGACTTGTTCTTGAGTGTTCCTCTTGTGATTTCTCCTCGTTCTTTCCCGTGTTCTTCATGGAATCCCCCTCCAATTCGTGAAAGATCGAGACACACGGGTGTGCCCCGTATCATATTGGTATCAAGAGCCACGTTTCTCACGAATTTGGAGTCCTCCCCTTCGTTTTCTAGCCTAATTTTGTGTGTTTTTGTCCCAATTCGAAAATCCCCACCAAAAATAGCCTCACCAAATTTTTTGTGATTTGTTGGTTTTTGTGAGATTTTGTTGATTTTGATCCATGGAGTTCGTGTTTGGCAAGTAGATCTAGCTTCCCCACCACAAAATCCACCCAATTTTTCTTTTTCCCCTTCAAATTCGCCCCTGAAAATCAAAATTTCCGTCCAAAATCGCGTCCCCGAGAGGAAATCCCGAGCAGTTTGACTTGCCCGGATCATCCGGACAAGGTCCCGGATCATCCGGCCATCACCCGGATCAGCTGGATCACCTCCCGTATGTCCGGGGTAGCACAAACGTCGGAAATCCGGAAGCTGAACCCGGATCATCCGGACCCCCTCCCGGATGTCCGGGTAACCCGAGAACTGACTCGGCTAATTTCTTGTTTTGCCCATAACTAGTTCATCCGAACTTCGATTTTGACGTTCTTTAGCTCGTTTTGTAGCTATTGACACCCTCCATCCCCAAAAATTATTTCCAGCACCATTTGACTCCATCAAATTTTGCTTATTTGGCATCTTTGCCTAGGCCACCACCATAACTTCCGCATAGCGTTCCCGCCATAAACTTTCGCCATCCTAACCCAATTTGGTTTGAGATTTTGAGTTGCGGTTTCCGTTTTCTAAGGTGTTTTGGCTAATTAGGGACGGTTCTACATCGACAACACCGCCGCTCATCATCGCCATGGCCTCGACATCGACATCGGCCACTTCGCCTTTTGGCACCTCAACCGTAAGCAAAGACTGTAACCTAGACGACATCATTGTCTATTTCCTTGCCATTGCATTGATCGCTTCGAGCCTATTGCGTACCTTACCCATTAAGACTAGCGAGTTGAGAATTGCCGGGCCACGTTACCTGAGCACCGTAGTGATACTCTTATGCCGCATAGCTAGTTTTAGCGTGCAACCATCTTGTTACCTACATTGTGCCATAAGTCTCTTTCGTGCATATCGATCATACTTGTCTCATATCTTGGTTCGAGCATCAAGCATAGAAAAAAGAGAAAAAAGAGAAAGAAAAGAGCAAAAGCTTTTAAGCAAAAGAGGAGATACAAAAGACCTTATAATCCATAGCAATAGCATTGAGCCACTTTGCACAATTCATACTCTTGGATCATACATACATAGCATACTTGGTATTGAAGACGGCTCGTTTACTCTTTTAGTTTGGTGCATAAGCGCGTATCTAGCCCATTTGAGCAATCGAGCTATTGTCTCTTCTAGTATACGTGCAACACGAGCTTTTCCCGGGTCTCACACATTTTGTGCTTATTCCTTGGTTGCGAGGATCCCATTTATCTATCCGTGTGTGTGTTCCTAGTGCCACCATAGCTATTGATCTATTTGCTTTGCATTGCAATTTTGTGAATCTTTCTCAACATTTTTGATATCTTGACTAACAATTGGTTGAATTTTGTGCCACTTGTCCTAACCAAGCCACTCGATAAGCTTTACATTGTAGGTGTGAGTGAACAAGTCCAGTACCAATTCCCCTATTCTTTCATTTCACATTGAGTGAAACGGGATACATCCTCAACATTGGGAAACGATATTTTGGTATTGTTTATTTCATTTCCCACTCACCTTTGCTCGAGTCTTGCGATGGCTAGGCAAAGCACGGCATCTTCGGTCTTCGACGACTACATCAACATGAACAACCACATCAACCAAAATCTCGAGCGACTCGCCATCGACATACGACACTCCGAAGCTCGGAAAATAGACTACATCGACAACAAGTTGGACGCACACATGGAGCAACTTCGACATGTGTTGGCCAACTACAAGTCTTCTTCCCCTTCATATCAAGGCGGAGACGCTCAAGTCGCACATCTTCGGAGCGCCCATCCGATGCAAGCACAAGTCGGCCACGTCCTCATCTTGGAGACGGCCACCACGACAACCATCACGTTCATGATCTCCATCATCGCGAAGGGCAAGCCACCTCCAAGAAACAAGTGCGCGACGACGGAGAACGTCATCAACTACATGCTTCGACGCCAAGATCAAGGCGATCGACTACACGCATGGATGACCCTTCCATCTTCGGAAGCATCCCAAGGAAGATGGCCGAGCATGGGAATTTCCCTTCGGTCATGGAGGCGAGTGATGATGTGCCATCTTCGGCCTTCATCCATGACGACGACGACGAGATGGTTGAGCATGGGACCATCCCTTCAACCAAGGAGGCGAAAGCAGTTGAGCATGGAGACGTTTGCACCTACATCTCTCCGACACCCACATATGACGAGATGCCCCAATTTCCATGTGAGGAGAGGCACTACCACATGAGTGACATGAGTGACTCCACCATATGTGACTTTGAGTGCATTTCCTATGAGAGGATGAGCGTGACCACCACTAGCCCCATATATGATGAGTTGCCCCAATTCCCATGTGAGGAGAGCCACAACCCCCACCACTTGAGTGAGATGAGTGACTCCACCATATGTGAGTATGAGTGCAACTACCTAGAGGGAGTGAGTGAGCCACAATACTTAGTGAGTGAGGTAGTTGAGAGGGCACGTGAGGCCACTATGATTTCTAACAACTTAACCTCTACTCCTATTGTGTCTTCCTCTTTGGTGCTAGGTCCCCTACATGACGACGTGCCTACCCTCGATGATTCCATCCCTCCAATGGGAATGACGATGGCCATGGTGGAATATGATGCACCCCCACATGGTTCCATCATGATGTCGACCACGAGTTGGTACTTCCCGCCTCACCTACATCTAAAGGTAACATAGGTGAAGGTTCTTTGCTTGTCCCACTAGTGGACTACCTTGCCATTGATTGCTTGCATGATGTTGATCACCTTATGGAAACACCACATGCTATGTCTTCTTCATGCTTAGATATGCCACCAATTTTTGATGAATATGATGATGAGCATGTTGACTTGCCTAGTTGTGATGCTATACTCCATAGGATATCATGTGAAAATTCTATTGGTCACATCATGTTCGACAACCCGCTAAACTTGTCATATGCTATGTGTGAAATTTCCCATATTGCATCTTTGCAATCTCACCATAGCGACTATGCATATACCGTAAAAATTAATCTCATTTGCTCATATGGCATAGACGACAAGCCCATGGTTATTGGCATTTGCTTTTCTTGTGATGATATTGCCATGCTTCCTTTGCATCATTCCCGCAATTGTTCACTATTGCCATGCCATGACCACCATGCTTTGGATGTGCATTGTTTTGGATGTTGCCCATACTCTCCATATTATGCTTGTGCTATTGCACATGAGGAAACCCCAATAGTTTCCTCATACATGTTAGGAGATTTTGTTCCATCCCATCCATTGCATGATCTCAATTATTGTATGCACCATCCTCATGTCATGAATAACCACTAGTAGAAAACAGGCCATTAGTCCCGGTTGGGAAGGGCCTTTAGTCCCGGTTCCCCAACCGGGACTAATGTATAGGGACTAAAGGGTCCAAGCCTTTAGTCCCGGTTGGCTACGAACCGGGACTAAACCCCTGCCACGTGGTCGGCAGCGGGCGCCAGGGGATGGGGACCTTTAGTCTCGGTTGGTAACACCAACCGGGACTAAAGATTTAGGGGCTTTGGGGTTTATGGGTTTAGGTTTTATTGTTTATTTCCTTTTCATTTTGTGTATTCGATTTAATTCTTTTTCATTTCAAACATATTTTACGCTGCTACATACTATACACGTTATGCATATATAATAGAATATCTCGTAGAACCAATCATATACATAGAACTTTTCGTACGACCATGCATACACATATGTACAATTTGGTATATACAATTTCTCCTACAATTTGCAAATCATTACATGCAGGCATTAGGTGTAATGGCACTCTCCGTCGGGAGATATGACCTGCTCAAGCAAAAAAAACGAATTTCCTCTTGAATTGCTCGTATGCGGTCCTTTGGTAGGAGCTTATCCCGCATCTCGTGCATCTTTAAAGAAGGAGATCAATATGAACATGTTAGTTGTCTGTATATATATTACATCATGATAAAAAAATATGAATGGTGTTTACGTACCCAAAGATCTCTTGTAGTTTTGATCTTTTCGGTCATAAAGCGAATGTTCTCGCAAACGTAATATGCACATAGTCCCTTGTTCCTGCCTCATGCACTTTACGAGAATATAATCCAATAAAATAATAATCAAGCATGATAATGGTGTTGAAACTATACTTAAAGAGATGCGCGGACGTAGCTAGTACTACTTAAATACCTTGACTTTCGCCATTTCAGCTCATCTTTCCATTCACCTCTAACATCTTTGGTGAACTTTTTCCAAACCCTGCCCGGCAAAGAAAATGAATAAAGGAGTTACTAATTACTTGATATCAGGAAACGAACTAAAGAGGCCGACATAGTGCGTAAATGATTGAAATTACCTGTCGAGCATCGAATGCAGGCTTCTGTATTCTTCAGGGTCTTTACTTAGTGAGTCCAGTACTTCAACAGTTCCATCGTCAATTCTAATGATTAGCAGGATCCAGTGGAAGCTGCGGACACGATTTGTATAAGCGGGCATGCATAACTCATCAACTACACTTAACATCGAGTATATATATAAGCACAAGGAGAATTTGTAGTACAAAACAGTAACACTCACTTGAAGTTGTAAGGTAAAAGTATTTCTGGTTTGGTATTTAGGGCCTTCAAAAACCTTAGCAACATTTTCTCCATGTCTTTAGAGTAAGTAGTTAACACCTTTTCATTAACGGTATTTGGGTCAATGAACCCAATGCCATAGACTCCATCTCTTTCCAATTCAAAAATCTTCATTTTGCACAATACCACACAAAAGAATATAGTGAGGATAATTACAGGCAATGAACGAGCTGAGCTAGAGACTTAATTAAATTATAGAAAGAAATCACTTACAGATAGTAGCAACTGACGATAGATTTGTCAAGATCTGGTGATTCATATGCCGACACAACTTCATCCACCCGTACACGAGCATAGCCAGGTGGAATCGGATTGCCGTGGAAGGTTGCTTCAGGTCCACTCGGTAAAGCAAAGCCGTCTGCCACCTTCATGGATATGTTCTTCAGTTTCACGTGTAGCTCACAAACTGTCGACTCTAGGATATCATCCACGGGGTAGCGAGCCAGCAGTGCATCATCGGCCGGGACCCCCGTGGAACCCACGCTGCTTTTCGGCATAGATGATGGAATGGTACCATCCAATGCTGCATCTGGATGCTCCTGCTGCTAAGACGCGCCTTGCTGGCTAAGTTTGTTGATTTGCTTCTGCTGCAGCATGTATTTGCGTTCCAAGTCCGCGTTCTTTGTTTCTACCATTTGAATCCGATCTACTTCATGCTTCTTCCTTCTCTCACGGCTTCTGTAACTGTCATTCCAATCCGCAAACCCCAGAAGCCACGGAACAAGGCCTTTGCCTCGTGTTCGTCCCGGGTGTTCAGGATTCTTGAGGGCGCGTGTAAGCTCGTCGTTCTCTCTCTCGGGCTGGTACACACCCATTCGAGCTTCTTCTATTGCTTTAAGTAACTCGTCTGTGGCTTCTTTAAGACTTGCCTATTCAAGAACCTTCCCTGTCTTTGGGTCCAACTTTCCCCCATGTGCATAAAACCAAGTCCTGCACCTGTCAGGCCAAGTCTGTGTTTCTGGAGTGACCCCTGCAGCCTTCATGTTTCTCTCGGATTCTTCCCACTTAGGCAACCCATACTTGTAGCCACCTGGCCCCAGATGATGGTGCCACGTTTTTTCTCTCGGCATTTATCTTGTTTACTCTCGACCGTTCCTTAGCTGCTTCTGATTCCTTGTACTGCACAAATCTGTCCCGGTCATCTTTTAACTTCGTATATTCTCCTTTGAATTCTGGAGTCTTCTTTCCTCCTTTCAAGTAATTGGTCCATAATGTTTTCTTCCAAGTCTGGAATTGTGTGGCCATCTTCTTAAGAGCACACTTCTTGACTTTCTCCCGTTGGAGATCTGTGAGACCCTCTGGTAGGGTGAAGTGTTTCATGAGCGCCTCCCAGAGCAGATCTTTTGCTCTTTCGCTGACAAAAGGAACTCCGCGATCTTTTGGCTGATTCCATTCTTGAGCGGTGATCGGGATTTGGTCCCTAACGATAACTCCGCATTGACGTATAAATTTGTCTGCATTAATTTTAGGAGCAATCGGTTCGCCATCT
This sequence comes from Elymus sibiricus, assembly GCA_039707655.1. Taxonomy (NCBI): domain Eukaryota; kingdom Viridiplantae; phylum Streptophyta; class Magnoliopsida; order Poales; family Poaceae; genus Elymus; species Elymus sibiricus. The sequence continues at coordinate 131,989,533 of CM077663.1, forward strand.
GCTCTGATTTGATCGATGTTGTACTTTATGCCTTCTTTCAACTTTTTTGTCGGGCCACGTTTAACCCTTGTAGAAGATTTGCTCGATCCGGAGGGATAAAAGAAGAAAGATTCGTTAATATATACAAATCAATCAAAACTTCTGATGATCACCAGAGGTTAAATTAATACCTCGCCGGACTTCTGATGATGGAGAAAAATTTCTTCGCCATCATTGTCAGCTGGTTCCCCTTCGTCTCTTGGTTGTTCTTCCTCAATTCCCTCACCAGATGGGTTAAGGTATTGTGAGCCATCATCTACTTCTTCATTCTCTTCGTTTCCAGAGCGTATCATGTCGTACATGACATTCTCTTGATCACGGTCTCTGTCTCTACCGTCCATAGCTTAACTAATCTAGAACAAATATAATACAATTAGAATGCATTCAATAAGCAAAACCGGAGATATGCAAATCAATACAAGGCAATGCAACAATATGATCATATAATATCACTAATACATCATCGAATAGTATCACTAATACATCTCGAATATTATTATATAATATCACTAATACATCATCGAATATTATCACTAATACATCTCAAATATTATTATATAATATCACTAATACAGATCTAGTTGACGTCTCGCGGCGCAGGCAGTGGACACCCAAAGAGAAGGAACTATGACAAGATCATAGCTCGGGTGAGATCCCTGAACAACCTGCTAGGTATTGGAGAACCTGGCGTCCAACGCAGCCATGTAGCGTCGGACGTGCTCGTCCTCCTCCCTGACACGGCGACGTACCACCTCCGCGGGGGCTGGCTCCCTCTGCACCGACAGTGGTCCACGCGACCGCCACCAAAGAACCTCCGGGTCGACGACGGGACCCTGATTCCTCACCAAGCTGCGCGCCCTAAAAGGCAGCACCTCCCAGTGCCAGCCCGGCGGAGCCCAGTCCCGGACATGGCGCCTCTCAAGCAGGTTGTTGCCACCGAGTCGACGACGAGGATGCTGGCCGGGCATCGTCGACTCAACGGCTACGCTATGCAACTAAACATTTAAACATCTAAACATCATATATCTGCCTAATATAAAATAGCTAATGCCTAATAAAAAGTCTCATTTACTAAAACATATTAACATCTAAACCCTAAACATCTAAACATCATATATCACCGGCGATCGTCGGGGACTCCTCATCGACGATCGTCGGGGACTCCTCACCGGCGATCGTCGGGGACTCCTCACCGGCGATCGTCGGGGGCTCCTCATCGCGATCGTCGGGGACTCCTCACCAACGATCGTCGGGGACTCCTCACCGACGATCGTCGGGGACTCTCCCTCATTGACGATCGGCGGGGACTCCTCGATATCGCGTCACCGACGACCGACGATACTACATTATTTCCAACTAAAACAACTAAAACATAAAAAAAACTAAACAACTAAAACATAAAACAACTAAATTAACTAAAACAATATGAACACTTAATTAACTAAAACAACTAAAACATAAAAAAAACTAAACAACTAAAACATAAAACAAATAAAACAACTAAATTAACTAAAACATTAAAAAACAACTAAAACATAAAAAAATTACTACAGAAAATCATCATCATCTATCCTCCATCATCATCATCTATCATCTATATCATCATCATCTACAGAAAAAATCTATCGATGCGGGGGAGCTCACCAAGGGGCTGACGAGGAGAGCGGCGCGACGGTGACGAGCGGCAGCCTGGCGGCGTCGGGGCAGGGCGATAGCGACGAGCAGTGACGGCGACCGCGACGGCGACGAGCGGCAGCCTGGCGGCGTCGGGGCGGGGCGACGGCGACGAGCGGCAGCATGGCGGCGATGGCGACGAGCAGCAGCCTGGCGGCGTCGGGGCAGGGCATCGGCGTCGGGGGAGAATGGGAGAGGTTGTTGAATTTTTCTAAGTGTGTGCTTATATACCCCAGGACCTTTAGTCCCGGTTGGTGCTACCAACCGGGACTAATGGCCCATCTTTTCGGCGGCCCAAATTCCGCGCGGGAAGGGACCTTTAGCCCCGGTTGGTAGCACCAACTGGGACTAAAGCTGTATTTTCTCTTTTTTGTTTTGTTTTGTTTTTCTAAATTCTGTTTTTAGATTTGGAATAACAGTTAGAATATTTATAGTTTTTTAATGAATCTTTTTTGCTTTAGGTCAAAACAATTACAAACTTTCTGTTAGTGCCAGTAGTTTTCAAATTTAAATAGTTTAAATTTGAATTCATTTGAAATTTGTGTGAAACACTAATTTGTGAATAACTTTAGTTTAAAAATAGATTTTTGAGTGATTGTTTTTCCTGTTGTTTAATATTAGTATGTTTTACCATTATGTTAAACTTGGGAATTTTTAGGATAATTTAAATAGGTATTTTAATCAAAACTAGATTCTGTTTAACTCTTTTAGTTTTATACCTTCATTTGTTTTAATCAAAATCACCCAAATGAACTCCAGACTTTTTGTGCATTCAATATGCACCATTCTAAGCCACATCTTCAAATTTCAACCCTATCTAACTTCATTTGCTATTTTTCATGCATTTAATAAATTTTTTTGAGCTAAATGACCTTGAAATTAAAAAGCACTACAAATGAAATCTAAAAAGGTAGAAACTTGGCATGGTATCATCAGTTCACCCACATAGCATGTGCTAAAAAGTTGAGAGGGTTACGGCAAAAACTGGATGCACTTCGTGTACAAACTGGACGATCTTCTTCGAAGTATGAGGGGTTCGGACGAAAACTCATCTGTTACAAAGGCATTTCATTTTTTAACTTATTTCAACTCCAGAGTTTTTGTGCATTCAATATGCACCATTCTAAGCCACATCTTCAAATTTCAACCCTATCTAACTTCATTTGCTATTTTTCATGCATTTAATGATTTGTTTTGAGCTAAATGACCCTGGAATTAAAAAGCACTACAAATGAAATCTAAAAAGGTAGAAACTTGGCATGGTATCATCATTTCACCCACATAGCATGTGCTAAAAAGTTGAGAGGGTTACGGCAAAAAATGGATGCACTTCGTGTACAAACTGGACGATCTCCTTCGAAGTATGAGGGTTTCGGACGAAAACTCATCTGTTACAAAGGCATTTCATTTTTTTAACTTATTTCAACTCCAGACTTTTTGTGCATTCAATATGCACCATTCTAAGCCACATATTCAAATTTCAACCCTTTCTAACTTCATTTGCTATTTTTTCATGCATTTAATGATTTTTTTTGAGCTAAACGACCCTGAAATTAAAAAACACTACAAATGAACTCTGAAAAGGTTGAAACTTGGCATGGTATCATCATTTCACCCACATAGCATGTGCTAAAAAGTTGAGAGGGATACAACAAAAACTGGATACACTTCGTGTACAAACTGGACCATCTCGGCTACTCACTAGAGAAGAAAAGTGATGACGGTGAAGCCAATCACATCCCAGAGTGGGATCTTGGGGTATAAAACTTTTTATTCTCGTGTGTCCCTTGCATATTGCGCCGTAACCATGGACAATCTTCATCATTTAACATGATGCTTGGGTCAGTCTTCACTGGGAAGGGAGGAATTTCATCAAACTTTTCATAATCTGTTGACATGTCTGTCTTGTCCTCCACTCCCACGATGTTTCTTTTCCCTGAAAGAACTATGTGGCGCTTTGGCTCATCGTATGATGTATCCGCTTTCTTATCTTTTCTTTTTCTTGGTTTGGTAGACATGTCCTTCACATAGAAAACCTGCGCCACATCATTGGCTAGGACGAATGGTTCCTCTGTGTACCCAAGATTGTTGAGATCCACTATTGTCATTCCGTACTGCTGGTCTACCATTACCCCTCCTCCAGTCAGATTGACCCATTTGCACCGGAACAAAGGGACCTTCAAATCACTTCCATAGTCAAGTTCCCATATCTCCTCTATGTAACCATAATATGTGTCCTTTTCCCTATTGGTGTTTGTTACATCGTCAAAGCGGACACCACTGTTTTGGTTGCTGCTCTTTTTATCTTGGGCGATCGTGTAAAATGTATTCCCATTTATCTCGTATCCTTGGAAAGTCAATATAGTCGAAGATGGTCTCTTGGCCAACAAGTACAGCTCATCTTCAACAATGTCGTCATTCATGAGATGTGTTTGCAACCAACCACCGAAAGCCTCAATGTGTGTACGTTTAATCCAGGGGTCAGACTGCTCCGGGTTCTTGGAGCGTATAATATCCATGTGTTTCTCGATATACGGGGTCACCAAGGTAAAATTTTGTAGAACTGCGTAGTGTGCTTGCGCCCAAGAATGCCCGTCCCTACATATTATTGATTTTGGTCCAAGCGTGCCTTTTCCATGCAGTCTCCCCTCATGCCACGATTGAGGAACACCAATCGACTTAAGGTCAGGAATAAAGTCAACACAAAACTCAATAACCTCCTCTGTTTCATGGCCCTTGGAGATGCTTCCTTCTGGCCTAGCACGGTTACGAACATATTTCTTTAAGACTCCCATGAACCTCTCAAAGGGGAACATATTGTGTAGAAATACAGGACCCAGAATGGCAATCTCTTCGACTAGGTGAACTAGGACGTGCATCATAATATTGAAGAAGGATGGTGGGAACACCAACTTGAAACTGACAAGACATTGGACCAAATCATTCTATAAGCTTGGTAGGATTTCCGGATCGAGTACCTTCTGAGAAATTGCATTGAGGAACGAACATAGCTTCACAATGGCTAATCGAACATTTTCTGGTAGAAGCCCCCTCAACGCAACCGGAAGCAATTGCGTCATAATCACATGGCAGTCATGAGACTTTAGGTTCTGGAATTTTTTCTCTGCCATATTTATTATTCCTTTTATATTCGACGAGAAGCCAGACGGGACCTTCATACTGAGCAGGCATTCAAAAAACATTTCCTTCTCTGCTTTGGTAAGAGCGTTGCTGGCAGGACCTTCATACTGCTTTGGATGCATGCCGTCTTTTGCGTTCATACGTTGCTGGTCTTGTCGTGCCTCCGGTGTATCTTTTGTCTTCCCATACACTCCCAGGAAGCCTAGCAGGTTCACGCAAAGATTCTTCGTGACGTGTGATACGTCTCCAACGTATCTATAATTTTTGATTGTTCCATGCTATTATATTATCTGTTTTGGATGTTTTATAAGCATTAATATGCTATTTTATATTATTTTTGGGACTGACCTATTAATCTAGAGCCTAGTGCCAGCTTCTGTTTTTTTCCTTGTTTTTGAGTATTGCAGATAAGGAATATTAAACGGAGTCCAAACGGAATAAAATCTTCGGAATGATTTTTCTTGGACCAGAAGAAACCCAGCAGACTTGGAGATGAAGGCAGGAGACCTGCCGTGGAGTCACAAGCCACCAGGGCGCGCCCTAGGGGGGGGCGCCCCCCTGGCTTGTGGCCCCACGACAGCCCTCCTAACCCTATTCTTCGGCCTATAAATTCCCAAATATTCCTTGGATACCAAAAAGAGCCACAAAAATACTTTTCCGCCGCCGAAAGCCTCTGTTCCCGTGAGATCCAATCTTGGAGCCTTTTCCGGTAATCTGCCGGAGGGGGATTCGATCACGGAGGGCATCTACATCAACTCCATTGCCCCTCTGATGATGCGTGAGTAGTTTACCACAGACCTTCGGGTCCATAGCTAGTAGCTAGATGGCTTCTTGTCTCTCTTTGTTCTTCAATACCATGTTCTTCATGATCTTCATGGAGATCTATCCGATGTAATACTCTTTTGCGGTGTGTTTGTCGAGATCCGATGAATTGTGGGTTTATGATCAGCTTATCTATGAATATTATTTGAATCTTCTCTGAATTCTTATATGCATGACTTCATATCTTTGCAAGTCTCTTCGAGTTATTAGTTTGGTTTGGCCAACTAGATTGGTAATTCTTGCAATGGGAGAAGTGCTTAGTTTTGGGTTCAATCTTGCGGTGTCCTCACCCAGTGACAAAGTAGGGGTAGCGAGGCACGTATTTGTATTGTTGCCATCGAGGATAAAAAGATGGGGTTTTCATCATATTGCTTGAGTTTATCCCTCTACATCATGTCATCTTACCTAATGCGTTACTCTGTTCTTCATGAACTTAATACTCTAGATGCAGGCAGGAGTCGGTCGATGTGTGGAGTAATAGTAGTAGATGCAGAATCATTTCGGTCTACTTCTCACGGACGTGATGCCTATATGCATAATCATTGCCTTGGATATCGTCATAATTATGCGCTTTTCTATCAATTGCTCGACAGTAATTTGTTCACCCACCGTATTATTTTCCTTCATGAGAGAAGCCTCTAGTGAAACCTATGGCCCCCGGGTCTATTTTCCATATTATATTTTCAGATCTATAAACCAAAAATACCAAAAATATCTCGCTGCATTATTTTTACTTTTGTTTTACTTTACGTTCTAGCAATCTTTTATATCTATCTCTATCAGATCTCATCCTTGCAAATAACCGTGAAGGGATTGACAACCCCTTTTAGCGTTGGGTGCAAGAGTTTGATTGTTTGTGTAGGTGCGAAGATTGGGGACTTGCTTGTATCTCCTACTGGATTGATACCTTGGTTCTCAACAACTGAGGGAAATACTTATCTACTTTGCTGCATCACCCTTTCCTCTTCAAGGGAAAACCAACGCAAGCTCAAGAAGTAGCAAGAAGGATTTCTGGCGCCGTTGCCGGGGAGATCTACATCAAGCCTACCAAGTACCCATCACAAACTCATCTCTTGCATTTACATTATTTGCCATTTGCCTCTCGTTTTCCTCTCCCCCACTTCTAAAATGATTTTCAGAAAAACCAAAAAGATTTGCCTTTTTATTCGCCCTTCTTCCGTTCGTCTTTCCGTTTGCTTTTCATTTGCTTGTGTGCTAGATTGCTTGCTTTGTCACGATGACTCAAGAGAATACCAAGTTGTGTGACTTCTCCAATACTAATAATAATGATTTTATTAGTACTCCGATTGCTCCCGCCACTAGTGCGGAATGTTATGAAATTAATGCTGCTTTGCTTAATCTTGTTATGAAAGAACAATTTTCCGGCCTTCCCAGTGAAGATGCCGCATCCCATCTAAATACTTTCGTTGAGTTGTGTGATATGCAAAAGAAGAAAGATGTGGATAATGATATTTTTAAATTGAAGCTATTTCCATTCTCACTACAAGATCGTGCTAAAACTTGGTTTTCATCTTTGCCTAAAAATAGTATTGATTCATGGAATAAGTGTAAAGATGCTTTTATTTCCAAGTACTTTCCGCCCGCTAAGATCATCTCCCTTAGGAACGATATAATGAATTTTAAGCAACTTGATCATGAGCATGTTGCACAATCATGGGAGAGGATGAAACTAATGATTAGAAATTGCCCCGCGCATGGTTTGAGTTTATGGATGATTATACAAATTTTCTATGCGGGATTGAATTTTGCTTCTAGAAATCTTTTAGATTCCGCCGCGGGTGGTACTTTTATGGAAATCACATTAGGAGAAGCTACTAAACTCCTAGATAATATTATGGCAAGTTACTCTCAATGGCATACCGAAAGATCTCCTACTAGTAAAAAAGTGCATGCTATTGAAGAAATAAATACTTTGAGTGAAAAGATGGATGAATTGATGAAATTGTTTGCTAGTAAGAGTGCTCCTATTGATCCTAATGATATGCCTTTGTCTTCTTTGATTGGAAATAATAATGAATCTATGGATGTGAATTTTGTTGGTAGGAACAATTTTGGTAATAACGCGTATAGAGGTAATTTCAATCCTAGGCCGTTTCCTAGTAATTTCTCTAATAATTATGGTAATTCCTACAACAATTCTTATGGAAATTATAATAATATTCCCTCTGATCTTGAGAATAATATTAAACAATTTATTAGCTCACAAAATGGTTTCAATGCTATGATTGAAGAAAAATTGCTCAAGATTGATGATTTGGCTAGGAACGTTGATAGAATTTCTCTTGAGATTGATTCTTTGAAAATTAGATCTATTCCACCCAAGCATGATATTAATGAGTCTTTAAAGGCTATGAGAATTTCTATTGATGAGTGTAAGGAAAGAACCTCTAGAATACGTGCTAAGCGTGAATGGCTTGAAAAAGTGTGTTCTCGAGATAATAATGATGAAGATCTTAAAGTGATTGATGTGACTCCTATTGAATCTTTGTTTTCTAATATAAATCTTGATAAATATGGGACTGGATATAAGTCAACTTTAGTTAAAAGGCGTCCCAATGATTCGGAGTTTATAGATCTTAATGCTAAGATTGATAAAAGTGGGATTGAAGAGGTCAAAACTTTAAATAGCAATGAACCCACTCTTTTGGATTTCAAGGACTTTAATTATGATAGTTGTTCTTTGATTGATTGTGTTTCCTTGTTGCAATCCATGTTGAATTCTCCGCATGCTTATAATCAAAATAAAGCTTTTACTAAACATATCGTGGATGCTATGATGAAATCTTTTGAAGAAAAACTTGAGTTGGAAGTTTCTATACCTAGAAAGCTTTATGATGAGTGGGAACCTACTATTAAGATTAAAATTAAAGATTATTAGTGCCATGCTTTGTGTGATTTGGGTGTTAGCGTTTCCACGATTCGAAAAACTTTATGTGATGTGCTAGGTTTCCGTGAATTTGATGATTGCTCTTTAAATTTGCATCTAGCGGATTCCACCATTAAGAAACCTATGGGAAGGATTAATGATGTTCTTATTGTTGCAAATAGGAATTATGTGACCGTAGATTTCATTGTTCTTAATATAGATTGCAATCCTACATGTCCTATTATTCTTGGTAGACCTTTCCTTAGAACGATTGGTGCAATTATTGATATGAAGGAAGGAAATATTAGATTCCAATTTCCATTAAGGAAAGGCATGGAGCACTTTCCTAGAAAGAAAATAAAATTACCTTATGAATCTATTATGAGAGCTACTTATGGATTGCATACCAAAGATGACAATACCTAGATCTATTGCGTTATGCCTAGCTAGGGGCGTTAAACAATAGCGCTTGTTGGGAGGCAACCCAATTTTATTTTTTATGATTTTTCTTTTGCTTCTGTTTTTGAGTGTTTTACACATTATTACCTCTGTATTAATTGTGTTTTCTTGTTTAAATTAGTGTTTGAGCCAAGTAAGACCTTTGGGATGGTCTACGGTGTTTGTGATTTGATTTTGCTGAGAAACAAAAACTTTTGCTCTCAGTCCAGGAATTTTGTAAATTCACTGGAACATGATTTTGATCTGAAATTTTTACACAAGATTTATATACAAATTTTACTGATTTTCCTAATTTTTCAGAATTTTTGAAGTTACATAAGTATTCGAAGTCTATAGATTGCTACAGACTGTTCTGTTTTAGACAGATTCTGTTTTCTTTGTGTTGTTTGCTTATTTTGATGTATCTATGGGTTGTATCGGGGGTATGAACCATGGAGAAGTTGGAATACAGTAGATATTACACCAATATAAATAAAGAATGAGTTCACAACAGTAACTAAAGTGGTGATTTATTTTTCTTATACTAACGGATCTCATGAGTTTTCTGTTGAGTTTTGTGTTGTGAAGTTTTCAAGTTTTGGGTAAAGATTTGATGGACTATGGAATAAGGAGTGGCAAGAGCCTAAGCTTGGGGATTCCCAAGGCACCTCAAGCCATATTCAAGGATACCAAAGAGCCTAAGCTTGGGTATGCCCCGGAAGGCATCCCCTCTTTCGTCTTCAATCCATCGGTAAATTTAATTGAGGCTATATTTTTATTCACCACATGATATGTGTTTTGCTTGGAGCGTCTTGTATGATATGAGTCTTTGCTTTTTAGTTTTACACAATCATCCTTTCTGCACACATATTTTGAGGGGGACACGCATTCATCGTGAATTTATTAGAATACTCTATGTGCTTCACTTATATCTTTTGAGCTAGGCAATGTTGCTCTAGTACTTCACTTATATCTTTTTAGAGCACGGTGGTGTTTTATTTTATAGAAATTATTGAACTCTCGTACCTCACTTATATTATTTTGAGAGTCTTTAAACAGCATGGTAATTGGTTTAGGTTATGAATTTAGTCCTAATATAATGGGCATCCAAGAGGGATATAATAAAAACTTTCATATTAAGTGCATTGAATACTATGAGAAGTTTGATTCCTTGCATATAGTTTTGAGATGTAAAGATGGTAATATGAGAGTCATGCTAGTGAGTAATTGTGAATTGGTAGAAATACTTGTGTTAAAGTTTGTGATTCCCGTAGCATGCACGTATGGTGAACCGTTATGTAACGAAGTCGGAGCATGATTTGTTTAATGATTGTCAACCTTTGTGTGAGGGTCGGGAGCGCGCGATGGTTAACTCCTACCAACCTCTCCCCTAGGAGCATGCGTCTAATACTTTGCTTCGATAACTAATAGACTTTTGCAATAAGTATGTGAGTTCTTTATGACTAATGTTGAGTCCATGGATTATACGCACTCTCACCCTTCCACCTTTGCTAGCCTCTCTAGTACCGCACAACTTTCGCCGGTGCATTAAACCCACCTTCCTCAAAACATCCACCATATACCTTCCTCAAAACAGCCACCATACCTACCTATTATGGCATTTCCATAGCCATTCCGAGATATATTTCCATGCAACTTCCACCGTTCCGTTTTTCATGACACACACCATCACTTTCATATTGCATATAGAGTCATATTTTGTTCTAGGTATCGAGTTGTAATTTTTGAGTTGTAAGTAAATAAAAGTGTGATGATTTTCATTATTAGAGCATTGTCCCGTGAGAGAAAAGGATGATGGAAGCTATGACTCCCTCACAAGTTGGGATGAGTCTCCGGACTTTACAAATAATAAAAGAGGCTAGCGAAGCCCAAATAAAAAAAAGAGGCCAAAGATGCCCACCAAAATAAAAAAATTAGAGAAAGAGAGAAGGGACAATGCTACTATCTCTTTCCACACTTGTGCTTCAAAGTAGCACCATGATCTTCATGATAGAGAGTCTCCTATTTTGTCACTTTCATATAACTAGTGGAATTTTTCATCTTATGCACAACCAGTTAGTTTCTTTTTGAGCTTTCATACACTTATAGCTCTAGTGCATTCGTTGCATGGCAATCCCTACTCACTCACATTGATATCTATTGATGGGCATCTCCATAGCCCGTTGATACGCCTAGTTGATGTGAGACTATCTTCTCCTCTTTCCTCACAACCTCCACCATATTCTATTCCACCTATAGTGCTATATCCATGGCTCACGCTCATGTATTGCGTGAGAGTTGAAAAGGTTTGAGAACATAAAAGGTGTGAAACAATTGCTTGACTTTTCATCGGGGTTGTACATGATTTAGATACTTTGTGTGGGGAAGATGGAGCATAGCCAGATCATATGATTTTGTAGGGATAACTTTCTTAGGCCATGTTATTTCGAAAGGACGCAATTGCCTTGTTAGTATGCTTGAAGTATTACTGTTTTTATGTCAATATTAGACTTTTGTTTTGAATCTTATGGATCCGAATATTCATGCCACAATAAAGAATATTACATGGATAAATATGTTAGGTAGCATTCCACATCAAAAATTCTGTTTTTATCATTTACCTACTCGAGGACGAGCAGGAATTAAGCTTGGGGATGCTTGATACGTCTCCAACGTATCTATAATTTTTTATTGTTCCATGCTATTATATTATCTGTTTTGGATGTTTTATAAGCATTAATATGCTATTTTATATTATTTTTGGGACTAACCTATTAATCTAGAGCCTAGTGCCAGTTTCTGTTTTTTCCTTGTTTTTGAGTATTGCAGATAAGGAATATTAAACGGAGTCCAAACGGAATGAAATCTTCGGAATGATTTTTCTTGGACCAGAAGAAACCCAACAGACTTGGAGATGAAGGCAGGAGACCTGCCGTGGAGTCACAAGCCACCAGGGCGCGCCCTAGGGGGGCGGCGCCCCCCTGGCTTGTGGCCCCACGACAGCCCTCCTAACCCTATTCTTCGGCCTATAAATTCCCAAATATTCCCTGGATACCAAAAAGAGCCACGAAAATACTTTTCCGCCGCCGGAAGCCTCTGTTCCCGTGAGATCCAATCTTGGAGCCTTTTCCGGTAATCTGCCGGAGGGGGATTCGACCACGGAGGGCATCTACATCAACTCCATTGCCCCTCCGATGATGCGTGAGTAGTTTACCACAGACCTTCGAGTCCATAGCTAGTAGCTAGATGGCTTCTTCTCTCTCTTTGTTCTTCAATACCATGTTCTTCATGATCTTCATGGAGATCTATCCGATGTAATACTCTTTTGCGGTGTGTTTGTCGAGATCCGATGAATTGTGGGTTTATGATCAGCTTATCTATGAATATTATTTGAATCTTCTCTGAATTCTTATATGCATGATTTCATATCTTTGCAAGTCTCTTCGAGTTATTGGTTTGGTTTGGCCAACTAGATTGGTAATTCGTGCAATGGGAGAAGTGCTTAGTTTTGGGTTCAATCTTGCGGTGTCCTAACCCAGTGACAAAGTAGGGGTAGCGAGGCACGTATTTGTATTGTTGCCATCGAGGATAAAAAGATGGGGTTTTCATCATATTGCTTGAGTTTATCCCTCTACATCATGTCATCTTACCTAATGCGTTACTCTGTTCTTCATGAACTTAATACTCTAGATGCAGGTAGGAGTCGGTCGATGTGTGGAGTAATAGTAGTAGATGCAGAATCGTTTCGGTCTACTTGACACAGACGTGATGCCTATATGCATAATCATTGCCTTGGATATCGTCATAACTAAGCGCTTTTCTATCAATTGCTCGACAGTAATTTGTTCACGCACCGTATTATTTTCCTTCATGAGAGAAGCCTCTAGTGAAACCTATGGCCCCCGGGTCTATTTTCCATATTATATTTTCAGATCTATAAACCAAAAATACCTCGCTGCATTATTTTTACTTTTGTTTTACTTTACGTTCTAGCAATATTTTATATCTATCTCTATCAGATCTCATCCTTGCAAATAACCGTGAAGGGATTGACAACCCCTTTTAGCATTGGGTGCAAGAGTTTGATTGTTTGTGTAGGTGAGAAGATTGGGGACTTGCTTGTATCTCCTACTGGATTGATACCTTGGTTCTCAACAACTGAGGAAAATACTTATCTACTTTGCTGCATCACCCTTTCCTCTTCAAGGGAAAACCAACGCAAGCTCAAGAAGTAGCAACATGCATCACGTCTATTGCAGAGTGGACCTCTAGGACTTTCCAATATTCTAGCTCCCAAAATATAGATTTCTTCTTCCACATGGGGGCGTGTCCGTCAGCGTTAATCGGAACAGATTTTCCGCCAAGACCCTTTCCAAAGATTACTTGTAAATCCTTGACCATATCAAGTATATCATCACTAGTACGGAGGACAGGCTTCTTTCGGTGATCTGCCTCACCTTTGAAATGCTTGCCTTTCTTTCTTAAGGCATGCTTGGTCGGAAAAAATCGACGATGTCCCAGGTACACATTCTTCTTGCATTTGTCCAAATATATACTTTGAGTCTCATCTAAACAGTGCGTGCATGCATGGTATCCCTTGTTTGTCTGTCCTGAAAGGTTACTAAGAGCAGGCCAATCATTGATGGTTACAAACAGCAACGCTCGCAGGTCAAATTCATGTTGTTTGTGCTCATCCCACACACGTACGCCTTCTTTATTCCACAACTATAAAAGTTCATCAACTAATGGCCTTAGGTACACATCAATGTCGTTGCCGGGTTGCTTAGGGCCTTGTATGAGCTCTGGCATCATAATGAACTTCTGCTTCATGCACAATCAAGGAGGAAGGTTATAGATACATACAGTGACAGGCCATGTGCTATGCTTGCTGCTCTGCTCCCCAAAAGGATTAATACCATCTGCACTTAAACCAAACCATGCGTTCCTTGGGTCATCTGCAAAGTCCGGCCACTTTCTCTCGATTTTTCTCCACTGCGACCCATCAGCGGGTACTCTCAACTTCCCGTATTTCTTACTGTCTTCTTTGTGCCATCGCAACGACTTGGCATGCTCTTTGTTTTGGAACAAACGTTTCAACCATGGTATTATAATAGCATACCACACCACCTTGGCTGGAATCCTCTTCCTCGGGCGCTCGCCCTCAACATCATCACCAGGGTCATCGCGACTGATCTTATATCGCAATGCACCGCATACCGGGCATGCATTCAAATTCTCGTACTCCTCACCGCGGTAGAGGATGCAGTCATTAGGGCATGCATGTATCTTCTGCACCTCTAATCCGAGAGGGCAAACAACCTTCTTTGCTTCGTATGTACTGTCGGGCAATTCGTTGTCCTTTGGAAGCTTCTTCTTCATTATTTTCAGCAACTTTTCAAATCCCTTGTTAGATAGACCATTCTCTGCCTTCCATTGCAGCAATTCTAGTGTGGTACTGAGCTTTGTGTTGTCATCTTCGCAATTTGGGTACAACCCTTTTTTGTGATCCTCTAACATGCGCTGCAACTTCAACTTCTCCTTTTCACTTTCGCAGTTTCTCTTTGCATCAGCAATGGCCCGACCAAGATCATCAGCGGGCTCATCTAATGCCTCAGCTTCTTCTTCTTCATTCTCTTCCCCCATTGTAGTACCATCATATTTAGGAAACCCAGGATAGTTGTCATCATCCTCTTCTTCTTCATTCTCTTCCATTAGAACCCCTCTTTCTCCGTGCTTGGTCCAACAATTATAGCCGGACATGAAACCAGACGTAAAAAGGTGGACGTGATTTTTTTTTGCGCTAGAGTAAGTCTTATCATTCTTACACACACCACATGGACAACACATAAAACCATCCCGCTTGTTTGCCTCACCCGCACGCAGAAAACTATGCACGCCATTAATGAACTGGGGAGAGCGTCGGTCATCGTACATCCATTGCCGGTTCATCTTCATTACACAACACCGAAAAGACCAAATTAATACAAGTTCATACACACTTATTCTCATAAAACAACATACAACTATCTAGCTAAAACATTTAAATGCAACAACAAATGCGATCAAAATCGCAACTAAGGTAACAATTGATCCAACAACATAATGATACCAAGCCTCTTTATTGATGGCATATTTTCTAATCTTTCTAATCTTCAAGTGCATTGCATCCATCTTGATCTTGTGATCATCGACGACATCAGCAACGTACAACTCCAATTTCATCTTCTCTTCTTCAACTCTTTTTAATTGTCCTTTCAAATCCTCATTTTCTTTTTCAACTAAATTTAACTTCTCGACAATAGGGTCGGTTGGAATTTCCGGTTCAACTACCTCCTAGATAAAAAGATGTATGTCAACTTGATGGTCATAATTGTCATTAACACGATCGAAATACAACAAATAGTTATAAAAGAGAATATACCACATCCGAATCATAAACCGGACGAGGGCCGACGGGCATGGATACCAAAACCATGGCACTATGTATAACAAACAATCATACAAGTAAGAAGATTATACAAATAACTATCTAAATCATACAAATACGATTTTGTTTTATAAAAAGGATAAGAAACAAGAAGAGGCTCACCAAGGTGGTGCCGGCGACGGGACGGTGCGGGCGATCGACGGTGGTTAGGACGGGGACGGGAAGGCACTAAGTAAACCACACCTACACACATATGCAAACTAAGAAGTTAATTTGAGCTCAAATTGCATATAAATCAAAAAAACTCCCACATAATTACACCCAAACTAAAACCCACAAATCACTATACTTATAAAGCATTGCACGAGCTGATCTAGCAATGAGAGATGAAAGGACAAAGTTGCTAACCTTTGTGAACACTTGGATGGATTGGGGTGCCTCAAATCTTGACAAATCTTGGCAAAAATGGAGGGATGAGCTCGAGAAGAGGAACAGAAAATAGAGAATGGAGAGGATGAGCTCGGGCTGGAAGAACCATCTATATATAGGGATACATTTAGTCCCGGTTGGTTATACGAACCGGGACTAGAGGTCCATCTCTAGTCCCGGTTGGTGTTACCAACCGGGACTAAAGGGGCTCGCAGGGCCCCAGCCTGACACCAGCCTGCCACCACACCTTTAGTCCCAATTGGTAACACCAACCGGGACTAGAGGTTCCATCTCTAGTCCTGGTTTGTGTTAGCAACCGGGACTAAAGTGGCTCGCAGGGGCCCCATCCTGCCACCACCCCTTTAGTCCCGGTTGGTAACACCAACCGGGACTAAAGGTTCATCATGAACCGGGACTAATGCCTAGCCTAATGAACCGGGATTATTGGTGGCATTAGTCCCGGTCTAGAAGCCAACCGGGACTAATGCTTCGATCCAAAGGCCTGTTTTCTACTAGTGAACAATGCTCCCGATAATTCACATGATGCACTACATATTTCTAGTCTACATTATGCTATACATAAAAACAAACCTTTCATGATGGATGACATGTTCTTATATCATGCATCTCACTTATTTGAGCATTGGATATTTCGTACTAACGAACACAAGCACATGTACATCCTCACAGATGATGTGTACATTTACCACGCACATACCTTGTTTCGTGTGTCTCCTTCTTGTGTAGGTACACATGATTCTTCGTCAACCTCGCAAGCGCACGAGTTGACGAAAAGAGCTCTAGAGAGCAATGAAGACGTGTGCCACCATGGAGTGCTTACCCTCCACCCACCCTCATTGTGCAAATACTTCGCGCATTTCTTCTACATGGGTCTCACATTGCTATGTCTTCTTGCTCATTACACATATTTTGCCCATATTGCCATGTTCACTTTGCATGATATGCTCATTTCTATGCCCTTGCCATGCAATTGTGACCCATGCTTTGCATCTCACATGTCACTTGATTCTCATATTCGTATGTGTATTTGCAAGCTTGGTGGAGGATTTACTTGCTATTGCCATGTTTGCTTGTTGACCCATGTCTATGATGATACTTTGCTCTTGCTTCGTGCTCGCGATATGTCATGTGCATTATTGATGTCCACTATTTGCTCACATGACATGATTGCCATGATTTCCTCTAGTATGTTACATCTTCCAACTACTAGTTTGCACGACATGATCACTATGCTTGCTTGTGTTGCATCACCGATGTCCTCCTTTTATGCGGTTGATGACAACCATTGCCATGCTTTGCACATGAGTGATATTGCTTATTGTTATATGTCTCCATATGTTGCCTCTCTCATGCTCGATGCTTTGCCATGTATTGAGTGCAACACTGCTTTTGATCTTGCTAATGAGATTGCCCCCATAGTATTCTCTCATATTCTTGGAGCTTTTGACATCTTTCATGTGAAACATGCTTTCTTTCCTTCTTTGCACCATATACCTATTGCCATGAATATAGCCATTGTTGCATCATATTGTTCATGCACTTTTTATCCTAATGGTTATGTGCAAGAGGAGACAAACATCATGATGAATGATGTGTTTGTCTACCATGCACATACATTGTTTCCTTTGTTGTGTGTATGTGTAGGATACTTTGACTACATGTCAAGTTCCACTTCACGTGAGTTGACGATTCGAGCTCTTGAGAGCGAGCCATGCTACACCGACGCGATTCTACATCGCACTTGCTTGCGCATCGACATTGTGAAGGAAGCACAAGGACAAGTTTTCAAGGTGACATCCTTCTTGAACATGGATATTGTGGCTCCTCCTACTTGTGTTGCTTGTACCATGACATATATTGGTCATCTTGGACCACTTACTTGCACACATGTTAGAGATATTGCTTTCACTCATGATTGCCATCGTTCCATACCTCATGACATATATGCCTTGTGTGTTTCATCCAACTTGTGGATTGTTTGCTCTTATCATATGCTTGGTTGTAACAATGTCCATTCTTCACATTTGCCATGCCACATTGCTTGCTACATGCTTGACTTGATTGCCTCACACATGATGAACAATTGATCTTTCTATTGTGTTGAGTGCCGCACTATCTTCACTACACCATGTGCACATTATGCTTGGATTGTCTTGCACTTGCACCATATGTCTAGACACTACATTTTACTTGGTGTTGTGAATGATTTATATGCCTACCATAGACCTTTCGTTGATTGCCTTGTGCATGACTTCTATGACCATGAGGTTTCCATGATTGCATTGCTTGTGCTCAATTTGTATGCTTACATGCCATGACACAATCCCTTGTCACACCATATGTTATGCATGATCACGGCACCTGTTCGGTGAATAACCGCTTGAATGCTTGGTTTTGCACTGACGCTAACCACATTTGTTTTTCCAAGTGTTTGCCGTATTTGCTCCTTTTGAAGGAATTACTAGACGGTGAGACATTGGAGAGTGCCCCTTTAGAACTTGATGATGATGAGTGCTTGGTGATCGTCCTCTTCTACACGGCGACGCCATCTCCTTCCCATGGTGATTTGGATTTGGATCTGAGGACGGATCTTTCCCAAGGGGGAGGGGATGATGCGGAGCATCCTACCGACATCACCATGGCAAGAGTCCCTTTGCCAAGTGACACGTGCGACATCTACTTCATACATACAAAGGTGAATCTTCTCCTTTACACATGTCAACTTGTGCCCTTCGAGGATGGTATACTACGTGCCCCCTCTCTCGTGTGCATGCATAGGCGTGAGCAGAGCTACACATTCATCAAGAAGGAGTCCAAGCTCAAGAGTATGACTACACCATCCGCGAGGGATGCTTGGAAGCGGAGACGGAAGAAGGAGCGAGAAGGTGTGCAAGTCTGCACTTGCCCGGATCATCCGGACCGGTGCCCGGATCATCCGGAAGAAGCCTGGATCATCCGGCCCCCGGCCTGGATTGTCCGGCTAATCTAAACAGAACCGGACGAGGAGCTCCCGAAGCCGGATCATCTAGACCGCCGCCCGGATCGTCCGGATAATCCGAAACAGAATCGGCTGAAGAGACCCCGAAGCCGGATCATCCGGACCACCGTCCGGATCATCCGGCCATACCTGTGTGCGTGACGGGCCCGAGGCCCATGTATCTCCCTCGCACTTACCCCTTCGTGGCTAGCACTATATATACTCCACCCCCTCCTTATTTCTAGGGTAAGCAATGGTTTAGCTCATAGATTAGTTGAGCATTTCTCCTTCCACATACTTCTCCTAGGGGATTGCGACCTCCACGTGTGAGAAGATCCTATGGATGTCAAGGCCCCTATCTAGGGAAGATCCTCCGGGATTCCAAGGCCTCATCTCCCTATGGGATTTGGGATGAACTCTACCATGTATCCTCTTTCCCTTTGTTGTTCTTGTACCCTTGTGGATCTTGTGTGTATGTGAGCATAGTGGATGTGTGATTGGACTTGTTCTTGAGTGTTCCTCATGTGATTTGTACTCGTTCTTCCCCGTGTTCTTCGTGTTCTTCGTGGAATCCTCCTCCAATTCGTGAAAGATCGACACACATGGGTGTGCCCCGTATCATCTTCATACCGGCCCTATACACCCGAGCTGACTGGCACCCCTTATATTCTGCCTGAATGTAGAGCGAATATCGGAGGTCCGGACGTGTCCGTCCTAACTCCACCGCAAATTGCATCAACCCCCCCTCGGACCTAGTCGATTCCACTAGTTCCTCTCCTCTCTTCTCCCTTATTCGTGTCGCCCGTCTCCTTGCTCTGTCGTTGTTCTTTGTCCTCAGCGCCGCCAGCATCGCCACAATGGTCCTCCCATCCATTCTCGCTGCCGCGGATATCGACGTCAGTCAGGAAGCCGCTGTGGTACGTTGACGTGGCTTGAGACTGCGTCGGTATTTCCCCAAAGAGGAAGGGATGATGCATCACAGTGACAGTAAGTATTTCCCTCAGTTATGAAACCAAGGTTATCGAACCAGTAGGAGGATCACCACCATCCAATAAGCAGCACCTGCACACAAATAGCAAATACTTGCAACTCGACGCGAAAGATAGGTTGTCAATCTCTCTACGGTAAAAAGATAGATTAAGTAGTGATAGATAGATCTCTCAAGAGCACAAAATAAAAAGAGAAAATAAAAAGTGCAGCAATATATTTTTGGGTTTTCGGTTTAGTAGATCTGAAAACAAAGAGGCAAAAAGATAGATCAGAAAGCAATATGTTGGAAAAGTAGACCCGGGGGCCGTAGGTTTTACTAGTGGCTTCTCTCATGAGTATAGCACACGGTGGGTGAACAAATTACTATTGGGCAATTGATAGAAGATCAAATAATCATGACGATATCCAAGGCGATGATCATTATATAGGCATCACGTCCAAGATAAGTAGACCGACTCCTGCCTGCATCTACCACTATTACTCCACACATCGACCGCTATCCAGCATGCATCTAGTGTATTAAGTTCATGGAAAAACAGAGTAATGCAATAAGAATGATGACATGATGTAGACAAGATCTATTCATGTAGGAATAGACCCCATCTTTTTATCCTTAATGGCAACGATACATGTGTGCCTTGCTGCCCCTTCTGTCACTGGGAAAGGACACCGCACGATCGAACCCATCACAAAGCACCTCTTCCCATGGCAAGAAAAATCGATCTAGTTGGCCTAACTAAACCAAAGATTTGAAGAAGAAATACGAGGCTATAAGTAATCATGCATATAAGAGATCAAAGAAGACTCAAATAATATTCATGGATAGAAACTGATCATTAACTCAAAATTCATCAGATCCCAACAAACACACTGCAAAAGTTTACATCAAATATATCTCCAAGAGACCATTGTATTGAGAATTATAAGAGAGAGAGGAAGCCATCTAGCTACTGCCTACGGACCCGTAGGTCTATGGTGGACTACCCACGCATCATCGGAGAGGCACCTATGAAGAAGATGAACCCCTCCGTGATGGTGTTTAGATTGGATCTCGAGGTTCCAGAACTTGCGGCGACTGGAATTGTGTTTTGTCGACTCCCCTAGGGTTTTCTGAATATTTGGGAATTTATAGGTGTCAGAGGCGGTGGAAGGGGCCCCCGTGGAGGGCACAACCCACCAGGGTGCGCCGCGGGCCCCTAGCGCGCCCATGTGGGTTGTGGCCACCACAACCCACCTCTTTGGCACTTCTTTGGCCCACTGGGTGCCTTCTAGTCCAGAAAAAATATCCAAAAAGTTTCGTCGTGATTGGACTCCGTTTGGTACTGATATTCTGCGAAGTAAAAACAAGCAAAAACAACAACTGGCACTTTGGCACTATGTCAATAGGTTATTCCCCAAAAATGATATAAAGTTGTTATAAAATGATTGTAAAACATCCAAGAATGATAATATAACAGCATGGAACAAGCAAAAATTATAGATATGTTGGAGATGTATCATACGTCCGGCAACTCTCGGAATGCACCTTGCCCTCTATGTGTTCGACACATTGTCAACCAGTTTGTTGTGATTTATTCGTAGGCAAAACAATGGAATCGGATGGTTCGTCAGACGAGCAGTATGGACAGACAGAGCTTGATGACATGATTAAATGTGTTCTTTGATTCGCCGGCTTCGGACGAAAAAGCCGAGATGATGATGATCATGAGCATCCAACAGGAAATGGACCGGGAGGTGGAGCAGATTATCAAGGGCTCGGTCAAAGGGAGAATAGTTCTGAACCACGATAGGTTCTCTGGAGCATGACTGCTCTATAATGACCACTTTGCTCTCGACCCAACTTTCCTTGATGAACCATGGTTTCGTCATTGTTCCCCGTGTGCAAACCATTGTTCTTGCATATTGTGGAGGGGGTGGAGGCACACGATGACTACTTCAAGCTCAGCATGGATTGTTGCAGACAAGTATCATGCTCTGCCAAGTAGAAATGTAAGGCTGCTCTGAGGATGCTTGCACTTGGTACCGTCGTTGATGTCGTTGCTGAGATGGTCCCGATGGGGGAGAGCACATGCCTAAAGACCATTGTGAGGTTTTCCCGTACATGGTGCAAGTGTTTGGAGCAGAGTAGCTGAAGAGAACCAAATGTGCATGATACAAAAAATTGCTGGCTATTGGAGAGGCAAAAGGTTTTCCAGGCATGCTCGGTTCAACTGATTACATGCATTGTCATTGGAAGAACTGCCCCTAATATTTGCGGGGGATGTATCAAGGTAACACTAAAGAGGTCGCCATCATACTAGAAGCGGTGGCATCACATGACTTATGGATCTGACATGCTTTATTTGGAATATCTGGTTCTCACAACAACATCAATATGCCTCAGCGATTGATCGTGTTTAGAAGACTTGGCAATGGGAATCGTCATTGTGCATTATCAACTATTGGAAATATGCCCTAGAGGCAATAATAAATTGGTTATTATCATATTTCCTTGTTCATGATAAGTGTTTATTTTTCGTGCTAGAATTGTATTGACTGGAAACTTAAATACATGTGTGAATACATAAACAATACTGTGTCCCTAGTGAGCATCTACTAGACTAGCTCGTTGGTCAAAGATGGTTAAGGTTTCCTAACCGTAGACATGAGTTGTTATTTGATAACGGGATCACATCATTGGGAGAATGGTATGATGGACAAGACCCAACTGTAAGCTTAGCATTTGATTGTATCAATTAAGTTCATTGCTACATCTTTCTTCATGTCAAGTATCTATTCCTAAGATCATGAGATCATGTAACTCCCTACCTTGTGTGCTATCAAACGTCACTTCATAACTGGATGATCATAAAGGTGCTGTGGAGGTATCTCTGAAGGTGTCTATTGGGTTTGCATGGATCAAGACTGTGATTTGTCACTCCGTATGATGGAGAGATATCTCTGGCCCCTCTCAGTAATACAACATCGTAAGGAGCTTCCAATTAATGTGGCTAATGAGCTAGTCACGTGATCTTGTATTACGGAATGAGTAAAGAGACTTGCGAGCGATATTGAAGTAGGTATGGAGGTACCGACGATCGAATCTCGGGCAAGTAACATATCGCTAGACAAAAGGAATTGCATACGGGATTAAACGAATCCTCGACGTCATGGTTCAACCGATGAAAGATCTTCGTAGAATATGTATGAACCAATATGGGCATTCAGGTTTCGTTATTGATGATTGACCGGAGAAGTGTCTCGGTCATGTCTGCATGATTCTCAAACCCGTAGGGTCCGCACGCTTAACGTTCGATGACGCTAGAGTAGTATTGGATATGTACGTTGGTGAATGAATGTTGTTTGGAGCCCCGGATGAGATCCCGGACATCACGAGGAGCTTCAAAATGGTCCGTAGGTAAAGATTTATATGTGGGAAAGTTATATTCGGGTTCCGGAAAAGTTTCGGGTTTTTTCGGCAGTGTACCGGGAGTGCCGAGGGGTCTCCGGGGGTCCACCGAAAGGGTCCCACCTGCCTTGGGGGCCACATGGGCTGAAGAGGGGGCGCACCAGCCCCTAGTGGGCTGGACGCCACCCCTCCCCTCAAGGCCCATGTGCCTAGTGTTGGGAGGGGGAACCCTAAAGGGGCGCCCCCTTGCCTTGGGGGCTACTCCACCCCTTGTCCGCCGCCCCCGTCCCTTGGTGGAGGGGCTAGGGCCAGCGCTCCTCCCCTTGCCCCTATATATAGTGGGGCAGAGGGAGGGAAGCCGCACCCCAAGCCTTGGTGTAGCCCCTTCCTCTCCCGTTACTCCGTTTCCTCCTCCGTTTGTAGTTCCAGCAGCGCTCGGTGAAGCCCTGGCGACACCACTTCACCACCATTGCCGCCACGCAGTCATGCTACCGGCGATCCCATCTAATTCTCCGCCCTTGCTTGCTGGATCAAGAAGGCAGAGACGTCATCGAACTGCACGTGTGCTGAACGTGGAGGTGTCGTCCGTTCGGCGCTGGATTGGATTGGATCGCGATTGGAACATGACGAGTACGACTACATCAACAACGTAATATACACTTCCTCTTAACGGTCTACGAGGGTATGTAGACACACTCTCCCCTCTCGTTGCTATGCATCTCCTAGATTAGATCTTGGGTGTTTTCGAAGGAATTGTTTTGATTTTCAGGCTACGTTCCCAACAGTGGCATCATGAGCTAGGTCTATGCATAGATGATATGCACGAGTAGAACACAAAGAAGTTGTGTGCGTTGATGTTCATATTTCTTACCTCTATTTGTCTTCTTTGGATTCAACGATATTGTGGGATGAAGCGGCCCAGACCAACCCTCACTACTGTAGGATGGTCTAAAGACAACACATGTATCAGAGACCCTTTGACGAAACTGTTTGCGATGTATATCATAGCATGTGCGATGTGACATAAAAAATGTGTGTGATGTCATAATACCACACACATTTTGAAAGCATAATTGTGTGCAATGTCGCGCAAACTGTTTTTTTGCAAAAATTGTGTGTGCGATGTTGCCTATTATTGCACACGATTTGAAAAAACGTAAACGTGTGTGATGCTTTGCACACGGTTTTTACAAATGATGTGTGTGTGATGTAGTGTATCATTGCACACATTTATTGTAGTGCAACCGTGTGTGATGTCATGCCCACAGTTTTTGTAAAAAATGTGTGTTTGATGTAGCATATCATTGCACATGGTGTTAAAAACACAAACGTGTGTGATGTCTTGCACACGTTTTTTACATATATTGTGTGTGCGATGTAGTCTTTCATCGCACACACTTTCATAAATGGAACTGTGTGTAATGCCTGAAATTATTATTTTTCCAAAGAATAATGGTTTTCGCGATATGTTTGAAGGCGAACTGACATTTTCCTTCATCGTTTGATTTTGATTTTTTTTCTACACTTAGCACCATAGAATCCTCCATGTTAAAATTTGGCGCTTTTCAGAGCTCATTTCCTATATTTGAGTCTTTAACTGCATTTCTAGTCATTCAATAAATATAATTGAAATTTGAACTATGAGTGCAAGAAATAGTACACAAAAATGATTTGAAAATAATAATCATATTTAGGGTATTGAGTATATTTATATGCCTCATACCATAAATGAATATAAATTTATAAGATATATGTGGCAAGAATCAACCGCGAACATGGAGTTTATTGGTACTTAAATTATAAAAATTGTAAATGAAGTCTGGAAAATATGAAACTTGGCATAGTGTCATGATATGACCTCAGTATGATGTGGTAAATATTTGAGGAGGTTTCTCATTTTTTGATGTACATCCATTAGAAATCAAAAAAACATCCGAGAAACGATCATGGTTTCGAGAGTGAATGCACCAAGTTGGTGGTGAACTAATATTTTCCTTCGTCATTTGACCTTGATTTTTTTTTCTAAAGTTAAGATACACCATAGAATCCTCTATATTAAAATTTGGACCTTTTTCAAAGATCATTTGCTATATTTGACTCATTAACTACATTTCTAGTCATTTAACAGATACATTCAAGTTTGAACTACGAGTACAGAAACAGTATACAAAAATGATTTGAAAAATCATATTTAGGACATTGAGTATATGTGTATGCCTCATACAAGAAATAAATATAAAATTCAAATATCTATGTGGCAAGAATCAACCGTGAACATGAAATTTATTGGCATTTTAATTCTGGAAAATGTAATTGACGTGTAATAAATATGAAACTTGGCATGGTGTCAATATATGACCTCAGTATACTGTAGTAAATTTTTGAGAAGGTTTTCACTTTTTTTTGATGTGTAAGGGCAAAAATCAGATGGCAAGAAAGCTAATCCTTCGAGAAAGAAAAAAAATCCATTTTCCATTGTTTGGCAGGAAATATCACATATGGAAGGAAACCAATGAGAATTACTGTATATCAAGCCAAATGGAGCAACTTCCATGTCGGAGGCTCAGCCATCTGGTGCACCAGAGTAAAAGATGACCTTCCATAAGAGCACATGCGCTCATATGGATGGTCATATGAAGTGCCAAAGGCTCCACCTTATCAGTACAAACACTTTCGTGAAGGGAAGAACATAATCAGAGAAAACCTAGCTGCCGCCACCACGCTCAGAACAAAGAGAGAAGAGATCCAGAGAACCATCGGAGATTTCTTCTAGTTTTGTTCTTCCATCTCCGTACTCATTTCACTTTCACTATTGTAAGAGGAATTACAAGTTGTAAGACCAGGGTGTAAACTCTATTCATACTCATCTGAAGATTGAGACTTGGTTGATCATTCATCTTATTTTGGATATTCACGGTATTATTGATATAGTTTTCATGGGTTTATTCTGTGAGATGATTGGTTATTCTCTTTCGATGTGTGAGTAATTCCCCCTATGTGTCAGAGATGTAGGTGAATAGTAAGATTAATTTGTGCCCATTCTATAAGTCGTCATTGGTGTTTGTAGTCTTTCGATCTACCAAGTAAGTTGTTATTCTGTGGTGAACTCTATGCGTGTTGGCCAATTTAAGGGCTCATGCAACATGATCTCAACACCTACACATGTAACACATATTGTTTAGAAAATCTACGACCTCTAACGTGATAGGTGGATACATCTAAGGACCGAAGACAATATTAGATAATGGTGATCCATCAAACTTAATACATGGTTCTGGTCTAATGCCGTTAATTGTGGACACGACCACGATGTGGCAATGTCAATGCAAGACCATACTATGTAATGTAATCCCGCAAGAAGGAGTTTCGTAACCTTAGGATGATCCGCCTACCAAACGAGTAAATCAAATACTAAACTCACAATACAAGATAACTGGTATTACCGTCGCACTAGCACACTTAAGTTATACCATGATCTGAATTCCCCCCCCCCGCCTAACCTCCCCATTGCAGGAGAACACTTTTAGCTTCTGTTTTTATGTTCTTAGTTTCAAGTTACCACTATTTTCATCATCACAGATATATCATATTCATTCTGGTTCCTTTGCCTCTTGGTGCCAATTTTACGTGATCTTTTCGCTGCTACAAGATCTTGTCCCGGGGAGATCCAATCAAAAGGCATGTTTTGGAATGCTGTCAGAGGGGGAATCCACCCTCGGAGCCAACTTCATCAACCTTGCTACTACCATGTCCATGTGTGAGTAGTTTCCTTAGGACCCTGGCTCCATAGCAGTAGCTAGAAGGCATCGTCTCTCACTTATTCCTCAATACAAAGTTCCAGTGAGTGATACGTCCATTTTGCATCACGATTTCCTACTGTTATTTACTTTGTTTTATTGAATAATAATGCTTTGGGGAGTGATTCTAATGCCTTTTCTCTCATAATATGCAAGGTTTACACATGGAGGGGGAATACCAGCAGCTGGAATTCTGGACCTAAGAAAAGCACATCAGAGATACCTATTCTTCACAACTCCAATGAAGCTAAAATTTTACGGAGATTATTTTTACATTTAATAAAAAATACTGGAGCTGAAAACTACCGAAGGAGGCCCCCCAGGTGGGCACAACCCACCAGGGCGCGCCAGGCCCCCCTGGGCGCGCCCTGATGGGTTGTGCCCAGCCTGGCCCACCTCCGGTGCCCATCTTCTGGTATAAGGTCTCTCTTGACCTAGAAAAAATCAGAGGAGGACTTTCGGGACGAAGCGCCGCCGCCTCGAGGCGGAACTTGGGCAGGAGCACTTTTGCCCTCCGGTGGAGCGATTCCGCCGGGGGAACTTCCCTCCCAGAGGGGGAAATAGAAGCTATTGTCATCACCAACAGCCCTCTCATATTTGGGAGGCCAATCTTCATCAACATCTTCAATAGCACCATCTCCTCTCAAACCCTAGTTCATCTCTTGTGTTCAATCTTTGTACCGGAACCTCAGATTGGTACGTGTGGGTGACTAGTAGTGTTGATTACTTTGCGTAGTTGATCACTATATTGTTTATTTGGTGGAAGATTATATGTTCAGATCCATTATGCTATTCAATACTTCTATGATCTTGAGCATGATTATTATTTGTGAGTAGTTACCTTTGTTCTTGAGGTCACGGGAGAAGTCATGTTGCAAGTAATCATGTGAATTTGATATGTGTTCGATATTTTGATGATATGTATGTTGTGATTCCCTTAGTGGTGTCATGTGAACGTCGACTACATGACACTTCACCATTCATGGGCCTAAGGGAATGCATTGTGGAGTAGTTATTAGATGATGGGTTGCTAGAGTGACAGATGCTTAAACCCTAGTTTATGCGCTACTTCGTAAGGGGCTGATTTGGATCCACATGTTTAATGCTATGGTTAGACTTTGTCTTAATACTTTTCTCGTAGTTGCGGATGCTTGTGAGGGGGTTAATCATAAGTAGGTTGTTAGTTCAAGTAAGAACAGCACCTTAGCACCGGTCCACCCACATATCAAATTATCAAAGTAGCGAACACGAATCAAACCAACATGATAAAAGTGAATAGACGAAATTCCCGTGTACCCTCAAGAACACTTCGCCTATTACTAGTGATTGTTCTGGCCTGTCCTTTGCCTCAAAAGGATTGGGCTACCCTTGCTGCACCTTGGTTACCGTTATTGTTACTTGCTTGCTACCAATTACCTTGCTATCAAACTATCTGTTACCTACAATTTCAGTGCTTGCAGAAATTACCTTGCTGAAAACCGCTTGTCATTTCCTTCTGCTCCTCGTTGGGTTCGACACTCTTACTTATCGAAAGGACTACGATTGATACCCTATACTTGTGGGTCATCAAGACTCTTTTCTGGCGCCGTTGCCGGGGAGTGAAGCGCTCTTGGTAAGTGGAAATCGATAAGGAAAAACTTATACTACGTGCTGAAATTTATTGCTACTTGCTACTATGGAGAACAATCCTTTGAGGGGTTTGTTCGGGGTATCTTCACCTCGACCGGAACCACAATTAGTTACCCCTCAACCTATAGCACCTACTGAAAATGTTACTTATGAAATTCTTTCGGGTATGCTAGAACAACTGCTTGCTAAACCTTATGCAGGAGATGGAACTGAACATCCTGATATGCATCTTTTATATGTGAACGAGATTTGTGGACTATTTAAGCTTGCAGGTTTACCCGAAGATGAAGTTAAGAAGAAGGTTTTCCCTTTATCTTTGGAGGGAAAAGCATTGACATGGTATAGTCTATGTGATGATCTTGGATCGTGGAACTGGAATTGTTTGCAATTGGAATTTCACCAAAAGTTTTATCCCATGCATCTAGTTCATCTTGATCGGAATTATATATATAATTTTTGGCCTCGTGAAGGAGAAAGTATTGCTCTAGCTTGGGGGAGGCTTAAGTCAATGTTATATTCATGCCCCAATCATGACATTCCGAGGGAAGTTATCATTCAGAATTTTTATGCTCGGCTTTCTCATAATGATCAATCCATGCTCGATACTTCTTGTGTTGGTTCTTATATGAAGAACACTATTGAATTCAAGTGGGATCTCTTAGAAAGAATTAAACGCATCTCTGAAGATTGGGAACTCGACGAAGGTAATGAGTCAGGTATAAAGCTTGAATTTGATTGTGTTAAATCTTTTATGAACACCGATACTTTTCACAAGTTTAGCACTAAATATGGACTTGACTCTAAGATAGTAGCCTCTTTCTGTGAAGCATTTGCTACTCACGTTGATCTCCCTAAGGGGAAGTGGTTTAAATATCATCCCCCTATTAAATAATAAATTAAAGAACCGGTCATAGCTAAGGAAGAAACCATCTTTTACAATGTTGATCCAGTTGTGCCTACTGCTTATATTGAAAAACCACCTTTCCCTGTTAGGATAAAGGAACATGCTAAGGTATCAACTGTGGTTCGTAAGAGTAATATAAGAGCACCTATACCCCCTGAGCAAATTAAAGTAGAACCTAGTGTTGCTATGGTTAAAGATCTCTTGGTAGAAAATATTGATGGGCATGTTATCTACTTTTGTGATGAAGCTGCTAGAATTGCTAGACCTGATGAAAAAGATAAACACAGACCCGTAGTAGGCTTGCCTGTTGTCTCAGTCAAAATAGGAGATCATTGCTACCATGGTTTATGTGATTTGGGTGCTAGTGTGAGTGCTATCCCTTTTACTCTATACCAAGAAATTATGGATTAAATAGCACCTGCTGAAATGGAAGACATTGATGTCACTATTAAACTTGCTAATAGAGACACCATCACACCACTTGGGATTGTTAGAGATGTTGAAGTCTTGTGTGGGAAAGTAAAATACCCTACTGATTTTCTAGTTCTTGGTTCCCCACAAGATGACTTTTGTCCCATTATCTTTGGTAGACCTTTCTTGAGCACCATCAATGCTAAGATAGATTGTGAAAAACAAACTGTCGGTGTCAGTTTTGGTAATGTGTCTCATGAGTTTAATTGTTCCAAGTTTAGTAGACAACCTCGTTATAAGGAGTTATCTAGTAAGGATGAAATAATTGGTCTTGCTTCTATTGCCGTGCCTCCTACTGACCCATTAGAACAATATTTGCTCGATCATGAAAATGATATGCATTTGCGTGAAAGAAACGAAATAGATCAAATTTTCTTCGAACAACAACCTCTCTTGAAACACAATTTGCCTATTGAAACTCTTGGAGGTCCTCCTCCACCTAAAGGTGATCCTGTGTTTGAATTGAAACAATTGCCTGACACCTTGAAGTATGCTTATCTTGATGAGAAAAAGATATATCATGTTATTATTAGTGCTAACCTTTCAGAACATGAAGAAGAAAGATTATTGAAAGTTCTAAGGAAGCACCGGGCTGCCATTGGATATACTCTTGATGATCTTAAGGGCATTTGTCCCACTCTATGTCAGCACAAGATTAATATGGAACCTGATGCTAAACCCCTTGTTGATCACCAACGGCGATTGAATCCTAAGATGAAGGAAGTGGTAAGAACAGAAATATTAAAACTTCTGGAAGCAGGTATAATCTATCCTATTGCTGATAGTAGATGGGTAAGTCCCATTCATTGCGTCCCTAAGAAATGAGGTATTACCGTTGTTCCTAATGATAAGAATGAACTCATTCCACAAAGAATTGTTACTGGCTATAGAATGGTAATTGATTTTAGAAAATTAAATAAAGCTACTAGAAAAGATCATTACCCTTTATCGTTCATTGATCAAATGTTAGAGAGACTATCTAAGCACACACACTTTTGTTTCTTAGATGGATATTCCGGCTTCTCTCAAATACCTGTGTCACAATCCGATCAGGAGAAAACTACCTTTACTTGCCCTTTCGGAACCTATGCTTATAGACGTATGCCTTTTGGTTTATGCAATGCACCTGCTACCTTTCAAACATGTATGACTGCTATATTCTCTGATTTTTGTGAAAAGATTGTGGAGGTTTTCATGGATGATTTTCCGTTTACGGAACTTCTTTTGATGATTGCTTAAGCAACCTTGATCGAGTTTTGCAGAGATGTGAACAAACTAATCTTGTCTTGAATTGGGAGAAGTGCCACTTTATGGTTAATGAAGGCATTGTCTTGGGGCATAAAATATCTGAACGAGGTATTGAGGTGGACAAAGCTAAAGTTGATGAAAATTAGAAAATGCCATGTCCTAAAGATATTAAAGGTATTCGAAGTTTCCTTGGTCATGTTGGTTTTTATAGGAGGTTTATTAAGGACTTCTCTAAAATTTCTAGGCCTCTTACCAATCTTTTGCAAAAGGATATTCCTTTTGTTTTTGATGATGATTGTGTGGAAGCCTTTGAAACACTCAAGAAAGCCCTAACCTCTACACCTATCGTTCAACCACCTGATTGGAACTTGCCTTTTGAAATTATGTATGATGCTAGTGATTATGCTGTTGGTGCTGTTCTAGGATAAAGAGTTGATAAGAAATTGAATGTTATCCATTATGCTAGTAAAACTCTAGACAGTGCCCAATGAAACTATGCTACTACTCAAAAAGAATTTTTAGCAGTTGTGTTTGCTTGTGATAAATTTAGATCCTATATTGTTGATTAAAAAGTCATTGTTCACTCCGATCACGCTGCTATAAAATACCTTATGGAAAAGAAAGATGCTAAACCTAGACTCATTAGGTGGGTTCTCTTGCTCCAAGAATTTGATTTGCACATCATTGATAGGAAAGGAGCTGAGAACCCCGTAGCTGATAACTTGTCTAGGTTAGAAAATATTCTTGATGACCCACTACCTATTGATGATAGTTTCCCTGACGAACAGCTAGCTGCAATTAGTGTCTCACAACGCACACCTTGGTATGCTGATTATGCTAACTACATTGTCGCTAAATATATTCCACCTAGCTTTACTTATCAACAAAAGAGAAAAAAATTCTATGACTTGAGACATTACTTTTGGGATGACCCACATCTTTATAAAGAAGGAGTGGATGGTATTATTAGACGTTATGTACCTGAGCATGAACAGGAACAAATCCTACGGAAATGTCATTTCGAAGCTTATGGAGGACATCATGCGGGAGATAGAACTGCTCATAAGGTATTACAATCCGGTTTTTATTGGCCTACTCTCTTCAAAGATGCCCGTAAGTTTGTCTTGTCTTGTGATGAATGTCAAAGAATTGGTAATATCGGTAAGCGTCAAGAAATGCCTATGAATTATTCACTTGTTGTCGAACCATTTGACGTTTGGGCTTTTGATTATGTGGGTCCTTTTCCTTCCTCTAATGGGTACACTCATATTTTGGTTGCGGTTGATTATGTCACTAAGTGGGTAGAAGCTATTCCAACTAGTAGTGCTGATCACCACACCTCCATTAAAA
This sequence comes from Elymus sibiricus, assembly GCA_039707655.1. Classification (NCBI taxonomy): domain Eukaryota; kingdom Viridiplantae; phylum Streptophyta; class Magnoliopsida; order Poales; family Poaceae; genus Elymus; species Elymus sibiricus. The sequence goes on from CM077663.1 coordinate 132,022,165, forward strand.
TGCTTAAAGATGTTATCTTCCCGAGGTTTAGAGTCCCTAGATATTTAATGACTGATGGTGGTTCACACTTTATTCATGGTGCGTTCCGTAAGATGCTTGCTAAATATGATGTTAACCATAGAATTGCATCACCCTATCATCCTCAATCTAGTGGTCAAGTTGAACTTAGCAATAGAGAAAAAAAATTCATATTACAAAAAACTGTCAATAGGTCTCGTAAGAATTGGTCTAAGAAATTAGATGATGCACTTTGGGCCTATAGAACAGCTTATAAAAATCCTATGGGTATGTCTCCATATAAAATGGTATATGGGAAAGCTTGTCATTTGCCTCTAGAATTAGAACACAAAGCATTTTGGGCAATTAAGGAACTTAACTATGATTTCAAACTTGCCGGTGAAAAGAGGTCATTTGATATTAGCTCACTAGATGAATGGAGAACCCAAGCGTATGAAAATGCCAAGCTATTCAAAGAAAAAGTAAAGAGATGGCATGACAAAAGAATCCAAAAGCGGGAATTCAAAATAGGAGATTATGTTCTTTTGTTCAACTCTCGTTTAAGAATTCTTGCAAGAAAGCTTCTCTCCAAATGGGAAGGACCATATGTTATTGAAGAGGTTTATCGTTCTGGAGCTATCAAGATTAATAACGCCGAAGGTACTAACCCGAAGGTGGTCAATGGGCAAAGAATTATGCATTATATCTCAGGTACGCCTATTAACGTTGAAAGCAATCTTATCCAAACCATGACACTGGAGGAACACATAAAATAAACCTTCCGGAGCACTCCAGATTATTTAAAAATAGGAGGTATGTGCTACGGTAAGTAAACCGACTCCGAAAAATCCGCAAAAATATTTTTTGTCAGTTTTGGAATATTTTAGAATTTTGGAAATAGAAAAATAAACTGGAAGGTGATCGAGGTGAGCACGATACACCAGGGCGCGCCAGGCACCCCTGGGCACGCCCTGGTGGGTTGTGCCCACCTCGGATGCCTTCCCGACTCAGTTTTCCTTCCAAATACTTGTTTCCCAAGAATAAAAATTCTCTATATATATGCCCGACTGTTTTGATGACCGCATCGCAGAAAAATCCTCTGTTCTTGTCTCTTGCTGTTTCCCTATCAGATCTGTTAAGTCAGGCATCATGTCTTCCCCCTCTTTTGACAACGTAGAAGAAGATGCCTGGCTAATGAAGATAGAGTTGAGGAGGGAGGAGCCGGAAGAAGCCAACAAGGAAGAGAAGTACAAGGAGGCTATGGTGGATCATCCCCTTGAAGGAGACCAACCCATGCTAGCAAAAGAGGAGGAAGAAGAAGATATCCTTCAACCTTACTACAGCCATCTCACCCCTATTGAAATAGAATCCTTCAAAGCTTTTGAAGCTGTTCGCGTTCAGAATAAATTTCTCATCCGTGAAAATATTTTGCTAGAAGAACACATCAATAACCTTAGGAGGGTCATCCGCAGATTGGAGCACCTTTTGAAGCTGAAGTGTGACATCATATCATCACCACCACCTACATCAACACCTCCACCTTCTTCATCACCACCACCAAAGGAGACTTGAGCACACGGGTATGGGCACTCCCCTTGGCTTAAGCCAAGCTTGGGGGAGGTGCCCCGGTATCGTATCACCACCACTTTTATTCACCTTTACCTATTTTAGTTCGATCTTTAGTTTTCCTTTGCTTTAGTTGAATAAAAGTTTAGCATGATCTATTTTCGGGTGTTAGTTCCGTGATCCATCTATCTATGTAATCATGTGAGAGTTATATAATAAAGTTTAGTTTGAGTTTTTGCCTCTCTACCTTGTTGTTGCAATCAAAATAAAGGAAAGAAAAACAAATGAAACGAATCATAGGCTAATCCTATGGTGAGTAATGACATCACATAATGAAAAGTATAAGTAGTAAAATTTATTGGAGATTGACAAACATAGCATTGGTCAATGATGCAATTCATCAAAGAATTAATCAAGGAAGAGAAGATTCACATGCAAATACACTATCCTGGACATCTTTTATGATTGTGAGCCCCCATCAAATATTGTGTGTCAAAATTGTTAACGTTGGACGAGGAAGACAACGTAATGATTTATGTTTGTTCATATCCACATAGAAGTTATATTGTCATAGATCCTTTAACATGTGGTGCTTGCCCAACATCTTTGCTAGCCAAAAATTCTGCACTAAGTAGAGATAGTACTTGTGCATCGAAAAACCCAAACCAAACTCTTTCCTTGAGTGTCCACCATACCTACCTATGGATCGAGAAAGATCCTTCAAGTAAGTTGTCATCGGTGCAACAAGGCAATAGAAATTGCTTCTAAAAGTGTTTTGATCAATTAGTGTAAGAGAAAATTGAGCGTTATACGAACTTATGAAGGAAAAGTAATAAAAGCGACGGACTGCATAATAAAGGTTTCTATCATAGGGGGCAATATAGCGTGACGTTCTTTTACATTAAGGGATTGGGCATACAAACCAATAAGTGCATGACAACCTCTGCTTCCCTCTGCGAAGGGCCTATCCTTTACTTTTATGCACTTACCTTTATGCAAGAGTCAAAGTATTCTTCCCTATTCCTTTTTTTCTTTTTCTTTTGCAAGCATCATGTGGTGAGGAAAGATCTAGGCACATATATCCAGTTGGATATGGGTGGGCATGAGTTATTATTGTTGACATCACCCTTGAGGTGAGTGAGTTGGGAGGCAAAAATTATAAGCCCCTATCTTCCTACGTGTCCGGTTGAAACTTTTTGTTCATGGGTATGCCGTGAGCGTTAGCAATCATAGAAGACTAAATGATGGTTGAGTATGTGAACTTGCCAAAAGGCCCCGACACGAGACCCTTCCTGAAAATACGATGAATTGTAGTTGCAAAGTTGACTAAGAACATAGTTTGTTGGTTTCCAATAAGGTTTATGCTTCATACTTCTATGTTGTGATGAATTGTTACTTGTTCATGAGAAGCTAAATGATAAAAATTTATTGAAATAAGTTCCTTTGTTAGAGTATTGTTGTTATGATAATAAGCATGATGCTTCTATGTCCGTATTTTGTTTTTATCGACACCTCACTCTCAAACCATGTGGACATGTTTTTCAATATCGGCTTTCGCTTGAGGACAAGCGAGGTCTAAGCTTGGGGGAGTTGATACGTTCATTTTGCATCATGATTTCCTACTGTTATTTACTTTGTTTTGTTGAATAATAATGCTTTGGGGAGTGATTCTAATGCCTTTTCTCTCATAATATGCAAGGTTTACACATGGAGGGAGAATACCGGCAGCTGGAATTCTGGACCCAAGAAAAGCACATCAGAGATACCTATTCTGCACAACTCCAATGAAGCTGGAATTTTACGGAGATTATTTTTACATTTAATAAAAAATACCGGAGCTGGAAACTACCCCCCAGGTGGGCACAACCCACCAGGGCATGCCAGGCCCCCCTGGGCGTGCCCTGATGGGTTGTGCCCAGCCTGGCCCACCTCCGGTGCCCATCTTCTGGTATAAGGTCTCTCTTGACCTAGAAAAATTAAGAGGAGGACTTTCGAGATGAAGCGCCGCCGCCTCGAGGCGGAACTTGGGCAGGAGCACTTTTGCCCTCCGGTGGAGCGATTCCGCCGGGGGAACTTCCCTCCCGGAGGGGGAAATCGAAGCTATCGTCATCACCAACACCCCTCTCATCTTTGGGAGGCCAATCTTCATCAACATCTTCAACAGCACCATCTCCTCTCAAACCCTAGTTCATCTCTTGTGTTCAATCTTTTTGTCGGAACCTCAGATTGGTACGTGTGGGTGACTAGTAGTGTTGATTACTTTGCGTAGTTGATTACTATATGGTTTATTTGGTGGAAGATTATATGTTCAGATCCATTATGCTATTCAATACTCCTCTGATCTTGAGCATGATTATTATTTGTGAGTAGTTACCTTTGTTCTTGAGGTCACGGGAGAAGTCATGTTGCAAGTAATCATGTGAATTTGATATGTGTTCGATATTTTGATGATATGTATGTTGTGATTCCCTTAGTGGTGTCATGTGAACTTCGACTACATGACACTTCACCATTCATGGGCCAAAGGGAATGCATTGTGTAGTAGTTATTAGATGATGGGTTGCTAGAGTGACAGAAGCTTAAACCCTAGTTTATGCGCTACTTCGTAAGGGGCTGATTTGGATCCACATGTTTAATGCTATGGTTAGACTTTGTCTTAATACTTTTCTCGTAGTTGCGGATGCTTGTGAGGGGGTTAATCATAAGTAGGTTGTTAGTTCAAGTAAGAACAGCACCTTAGCACTGGTCCACCCACATATCAAATTATCAAAGTAGCGAACACGAATCAAACCAACATGATAAAAGTGACTAGACGAAATTCCTGTGTACCCTCAAGAACACTTTGCCTATTACTAGTGATTGTTCTGGCCTGTCCTTTGCCTCAAAAGGATTGGGCTACCCTTGCTGCACCTTGGTTACCGTTACTGTTACTTGCTTGCTACCAATTACCTTGCTATCAAACTATCTGTTACCTACAATTTCAGTGCTTGCAGAAATTACCTTGCTGAAAACCGCTTGTCATTTCCTTCTGCTCCTCGTTGGGTTTGACACTCTTACTTATCGAAAGGACTACGATTGATCCCCTATACTTGTGGGTCATCAGTGAGCTGCCTCACATGATTGGAATCAATTTGATGGAATTGGTATTGTGTTTGTTGGGATGTGATGAATTGTCACTTTACGACCACATCTATTCATGATTTATGTTGAGTTTTCTATCATTGGTGCAGCGACGTCCTATACAAACGGTTTTTAGCCCCTTTCCGCGACATAAACCATTGCCTTGCCACACGACATAGAAAAATCGTCTGTGATATGGAGCAAGAATGCAAACGTTTGGCAGAACTAATTGTATGTGATGTGCGCATCTATCAAAAATGAGAGTCATCAGTCAACCATTTGCGATGTATCATATTTCCCAAACGCTCCATCCTTGCTAGTTGTGTGGGATCATATTAACATCGCACGCGCTATTCTGTGGTGCAACGTTTACAATGCGCGCCGCATCACAAACAGTTCATGATTGTAAAGCGTGTATGATAAGGAGACTATCACACACACATTTGGTCCTACCACACCCTTTGCGATATATCAAGTTTCCCAAATGCTCCACCTGCCATACTCGTGTCGGATGGCATAAGTATCGCACACGCTATTTTGTGGTACAACGTTTATGATGTGTACGACATCACAAATAGTTCATCCTTATAAAGCGTGTATGATAAGAAGACTATCACAAACATTTAGTTCAGTCCCACCATTTTTTATATTGTCTGACATCACACACGGTTTTTAGACAGCAATTGTGTGCATGATTGCACACGGTTTCTCTATGTGAAATGCGTCGGATCATGAGGTATATCATGCACGTTGTGCTTTACAAACCGTGTGTGATGCAATGACCTATAAAGCATATTACCCCCTGATTTAATCGTTGCAATCTAAAATTCTACAGAATTTGAATTTGAAAGTAGGCAATAACATTTTTCATATCCATCATATATAGATATAGGTTCAACAACCAATGCATTTTTTGATTCACAGGTACATATATTCAAGAATTACATAAAAAGGAATTAAATTAGCACCAAGTAAAGAATGATGAACCACTGTTGCATACTTGTATTAAAGACGGTAAAGAAAGAGGCGAAAGACATTCTGGTTATTATACAAGGTGAAGTGGAATGCCCATATTGTGTCCTCCTCCATGCCGAATGCATGCACGACTCTAGTGCAACCCCTTATAATGGCGGACGACCCATCCTTCACAATACTTATTAGTTTCCTCACTTGATGTTGGTTCATGAATATCTCATTGCCCCATACGCAAAAAAGGTCGAAGCGCGGATCTTTACCTGTGACATATGTACCTACAAGCAACAAGTTACTATTAGAAGCTAAACTGAAATTGCACAATGATGTAGTATAGTACTCCATCTGTCCGATTATATAAGATCTTATTACATCCAATATACTCAAATATTGGATGTATCAACATCTTCTATTATGGGGCGGAGAGAGTATATATAAGCCATGAGATGGAACTGACCTCGATGGAAAACAACAACAATATTGTCCTGGGTAAGTACATCGAAAGGCATATTAAGTACAACAGGCTAACCATCAACCAAATATATGCATGGTAAACAACATGATCTCAAAATGATAGATTCAGTGTGCAGGTTTAAGAACGCTAGCTAAGAAAATAAGAAGTAGAAAGGTGTGTTAAATGCAATAGGCTTAACATTTAACAAACACAAAATATAGTCATTCAAACTGGTATTGTGCAGGTTTAAGTACATTAGTTATGTTACATAAAAATGGAAAGTCATATGCTCACTACAAGAGGCTTAACGACAACGAAATATAGTCATTTATAGTGGTATTGTTCAAATTGCATAGAACGTAGCTTGTGCTTAAACATCAAATTGTATAATTGAACATCACATTATGGAAAAACTGAAATAAATAGTGGGCATGTTAACTACACCGGGCTTAACAGGAACCACATATGGCCGTTGAAACTGGTATTGATGAAATTGAACTGCACAATCCATACTTCCACATATAGAACTTGACAATGTGAATAACTAAAATAGACAAGGCATACTATATAGCAATTGAATCTGGACATATGCCCACTGCAAACAACCAAGCAAGCAAAAACAGTTAAACAAGGCATATGCTCACTACAACAGGCTTAACAACAACCAAATATAGTCATTCATACTGATATTGTTGAAATTGCATAGAACATAGCCTGTGCTTAAACATCGAAGGTATAATTGAACATCACATTGTAAAAAAGCCAAAAAATAGTGGGCGTGTAACTACACCAGGCTTAACATGAACCAAATATGGCCTTTGAAACTGGTATTGATGAAAATTGAACTGCACAGTCCATACATGCACATATAGAACATCACCGTGTGAATAGGTGAAATAAACAAGACATACTACAAACAACCAAATATAGGAATTGAAATTGGACATATGCTACTACAAACAACCAAGAACCGTTAAACAAGGCATATGCTCACTACAAACAACCAAATATAGCAATTGAAACTAGACATATGCTCACTACAAACAACCAAAAACCATTAAAGAAGGCATATGGTCACTACAAACAACCAAAAACCATTAAACAATGCATGTGATTAGTACAAACAACCAAACATGGGCATTTGTGAAATTGAACTGGACAATTGATTCCAACATATCACATTGCACTTTTGAACATTACATTTTGCATGACTGAAATAATTAAACACGACATGGTTAAAACATAGTATGGCGAAAGCTACTAGCACGATCATTTGTTGTTTCCCCCTTTGAAGAGGCACGACTAAACAAATCATGGATTTCCGCACTTGTCACAGATGGGCTCCTTCCCATTGGAAGAGCATAGATTCTGGGTGGGCTCCCTATTGTCGCAGATGGGTTGCTTCCCCTTGGAAGAGCACAACTACAGGCTGCCCTCCCTAATGTCGCAGATGGGCTCTTTCCCCTTGGAAGATACAGATAGGGTACCCTTGTCGTTGTCGTCGATGAGGTGTGACTTGGCAGCTAACGAAGCCGAGCCACTGCCGTAGAATGTGTCCTTAAGAAATGACAAAAGGGGCTCGATGGCGATGAAGGATGGCAAATTCTTGACCACAAGGCGAAGGAGATCAGCGGCGGGGCCATCGAGGAGATCGACGGTGGTTGAACCCGAGGCATTAGGGGTGGGCCACTTAACCTGTGACATAGCCTGCTCCAAGTCGTCTTTATTGACAAGCTCGATGTCGTAGCAGGCTCCCAAGAGATACAAAAATACGAGAGACCGTTGACATGGCTTGAGACTGCGTCGGTATTTCCTTAAAGAGGAAGGGATGATGCAGCACAGCTACGGTAAGTATTTCCCTCAGTTATGAAACCAAGGGTATCGAACCAGTAGGAGAACCACGCAACACTATGTAAACGGTACCTGCACACAAACAACAAATACTTGCAACCCGACGCGTAAGAGACGTTGTCAATCTCTCCATGGTAAAAAGATAGATTAGATTATAGTAGATTGGATAAATAGATCGCACAAGAACACAAAATAAAAGAGGCAAATAAAAAGTGCAGCAAGGTATTTTTGTGTTTTTAGAATAATAGATCTGAAAACAAAAGCGGAAAAAGATAGATCGGAAAGCAATATGTTGAAGGAGTAGACCCGGGGGCCGTAGGTTTCACTAGTGGCTTCTCTCATGAGTACAGCACACGGTGGGTAAACAAATTACTGTTGGGAAATTGATAGAAGATCAAATAATCATGACGATATCCAAGGCGATGATCATTATATAGGCATCACGTCCAAGATTAGTAGACCGAAACGATTCTACATCTACTATTATTACTCCACACATCGACCGCTATCCAGCATGCATCTAGTGTATTAAGTTCATGGAGAAACGGAGTAATGCAATAAGAACGATGACATGATGTAGACAAGATCTATTCATGTAGGAATAGAGCCCATCTTGTTATCCTTAATAGCAACGATACATGTGTGCCTTGCTGCCCCTTCTGTCACTGGGAGAGGACACCGCAAGATCGAACCCATCACAAAGCACCTCTTCCCATGGCAAGAAAAATCGATCTAGTTGGCCTAACTAAACCAAAGATTCGAAGAAGAAATACGAGGCTATAAGTAATCAAGCATATAAGAGATCGAAGAAGACTCAAATAATATTCATGGATAGAAATTGATCATGAACTCAAAATTCATCGGATCCCAACAAACACACCGCAAAAAGTCATTACATCAAATAGATCTCCAAGAGACCATTGTATTGAGAATAAAAAGAGAGAGAGAAAGACATCTAGCTACTGCTTACGGACCCGTAGGTCCATGGTGGACTACTCACGCATCATCGGAGAGGCGCCAATGAGGATGATGAACCCCTCCGTGATGGTGTTAGATTGGATCTCGCGGTTTTGGAACTTGCGGTGGCTGGAAGTGTATTTAGTCGACTCCTTTAGGGTTTCTGGGATTTCTGAGAATTTATAGAGCTGAGAGGCAGTGGAAAAGAGCTCCGTGGGCCCCACGATACATCAGGACGCGCCGGGGCCTCTGGTGCGCCCTGGTGTATCGTGGGCCACACGGGCCTCCTCCCGGGTGCTTCTTTGCCTCACTGGTTGTCTTCTGGACCAAAAAATTCTCCAAAAAGTTTCATCGCTATTGGACTCCGTTTGGTACTGATATTCTGCGAAGTAAAAAACAAGTAAAAAACAGCAACTGGCACTTGGCACTATGTCAATAGGTTAGTCCCAAAAAATGATATAAAGTTGCTACAAAATGATTGTAAAACATCCAAGAATGATAATACAACAGCATGGAACAATAAAAAATTATAGATACGTTGGAGACGTATCAGCATCCCCAAGCTTAATTCCTACTCGTCCTCGAGTAGGTAAATGATAAAAACAGAATTTTTGATGTGGAATGCTGCCTAACATGTTCATCACATATTCTTTTCTTTTGTAGCATGGACATTTGGACTTTTAGATGGTTCAAAGCAATAGTCTAGTTTTGACATGAAGACTTTAATACTCAAGCATGCCAACAAGCAACCATGTCTTTCAAAATATCAACACTAAAGAAAGTTATCCCTAGCCCATCATGCTCAATCATTGATCCATTCATGAAACACACTCAAATATTAGCTACACCCAATGCACAAGTATGATCATAGTGCCCCCTAGTTGGTGCTTTATAAGAGAAGATGGAGACTCAAATTGAAAATAAGAATTGCATAAAGTAAATAGATAGGCCCTTCGCAGAGGGAAGTAGGGATTTGTAGTGGTGCCAGAGCTCAAAGCTTAAATTGAGAGAGGAAAATATTTTGGGTGGCATGCCTTTCCTGTCAACGGAAACGACCAAGTAGTTCTCAATACTTTCCATGCTAGATACATCATAGGCGGTTCCCAAACATAAAATAAAGTTTATTCCTTTTTCCACCATTCTTTCACAATCCATGGCTAGCCGTATCCACGGTTGCCTTCCATACCAACACTTTCCAAAGAATTTATTATTTTACAACATAAAGTAAATTTCTTTTTCATTTCAGGACTGGGTATCCCTATTACCACCGTACTCTCATGCAATGACAAGTGAATAAACACTCATCTTGAGAATAACACATCTAGCATGGAAAAATATTGGACACCCCCTATCGTATAATGAGCGGTACTAGCACACAAAAAGGAAATTCATTTTGAAAATTAGAGATGGCACATACAAATTTGCTTAGAACGGCACAGAAATACCGCATATAGGTTGGTATGGTGGACTCATATGGCAAAACTGGGTTTAAGGATTTTGGATGCACAAGTAGTATTTCTACTTAGTACAAGTGGAGGCTAGGAAATAGATTGAGAAGCAACCAACCAAGAAACGAAAATTCACATAAGCGAGCATTAAGCATAACTAACACCGAATAATGCACCATAAGTAGGATGTAATTTCATTGCACAACTATTGACTTTCGTGCTTGCATAGGGAATCACAAACCTTAACACCAATATTCTTACTAAAGCATAATTACTCACCAACATGACTCACATATTACTATCATCATGTCTCAAAACTATTACAAGGAATTAAGTTTACTTTGTCCAATGATCTTCATGAAAGTTTTTATTATATCCCTCTTGAATATCTATCACTTTGGGACTAGTTTCATATATTGCCATTGCTTTTGACAAGCTCAAATAAATTTAAGTGAAGATCATGAGCATAAGAATTTCATCTCTCAAAATAGTATAAGTGAAGCATGAGAGAATTTCATCAAAATTTACTAACTCTCAAATTAATCTAAGTGAAGCATGAGAGTATTTCTTCAAAAAATTAAAGCACACCGTGCTCAAAAAGATATAAGTGAAGCACTAGAGCAATTCCATAGCTCAAAAAATTTAAGTGAAGCATAAAGAGCAATTCTAACAAATCATGGCATAATTTTGGCTCTCTCAAATAGGTGTGTCCAACAAGGATACTTGTGACAAACTAAAAAGCAAATAAAGCAAAGACTCAAATAATTCAGGACGCTCCAAGCAAAACTCATGATATGTGACGAATAAAAATATAGCTTTAAGTAAAATACCGATGGTCGTTTGAAGAAAGAGGGGATGCCACTCGGGGCATCCCCAAGCTTAATTGCTTGTTTCTCCTTGGATATTATCTTGGGGGTTCTGTAGCATCCCCAATCTTAGGCTATTTTCACTCCTTATTCCTTCATCCATCGTGATCTCACCCAAAACATGAAAACTTCAATCACACAAAACTCAACAAAACCTTCGTGAGATCCGTTAGTATAATAAAGCAAATCACCACACTAAGTACTGTTGCAAACCCATTCATATTTTATTATTGCATTATATATACTGTATTCTAACTTTACCATGGCTTATACCCTTCAATACAAACCATAGATTCATCAAAACAAGCACACAATGCAACGAAAACAGAATCTGTCAAAAACAGAACAGTCTGTAGTAATATGTACTCTCACCATACTTCTGTAACTCTACAAATTCTGGAAAAATAGGAAAACGTAAAGAATTTGTATATAAATTCTGTGTTAAAATTTCAGATCATTATCACGCTCCAATAAAAAATGAAAATTCCTGCACTAGAGTCAAAGTTTCTATTTCAGATTCAGCATTGTTTCTACTCATCTTGTGAATCATCCTAAAGGCTTTACTTGGCACAAACACTAATTAAAACATAAAAAACAAAATCATAACAGTAGCATAATTGTGTCAACACTCAAGAATAGAAAGAAAAAGGTGAAAATAAATTTATTCATTGGGTTGCCTCCCAACAAGTGCTATCGTTTTACGCCCGTAGCTAGGCATAATGCATAGATTCAAGTATTGTCATCTTTGGTTTTTGCTCCATAGGATGCTCTCATGATTGATTCATAGGGTGGCTTAATTATTGTTCTAGGGAAGTGTTACATACCCTTTCTTAGTGGAAATTGAAATTTAATATTGCCTTCTTTCATATCAATCACGACACCTATAGTGCGTAAAAACGGTCTACCAAGTATAATGGGACAAGACGGGTTGCAATCAATATCAAGAACAATAAAATCTATGGGCACATAGTTCCTATTTGCAAGAATAAGAACATTATTAGTTCTTCCCAAAGGCTTTTTAAAAGTAGAATCCGCCAAGTGCAAATTAAGAGAACATTCTTCAATATTGGTAAGACCAAGCACATCACATAGAGATTTCGGAATTGTGGAAACACTAGCACCCAATCACATAAAGCAACGCACTCATAATTTTTTATCTTGACTTTAATGGTAGGTTCCCACTCATCATGTAATTTTCTAGGAATTGAAATCTCTAACTCCAACTTTTCTTCAAAAGATTTCATCATCGCATCAACAATATTTTTAGTAAAAGCTTTATTTTGTTCATAAACATGGGGTGAATTTATCATGGATTGCAGAAAAGAAAAACATTCAATCAAAGAGAAACTATCATAATTAAAATCTTCGCAATCCAAAATAGTGGGCACTTCACTAGTTAACGTTTTGACCTCTTCAAACCCCCTTTCATCAAATTTTTCATCGATTTTTCACCCTCCAAATCATTGGGACGCCTTCTAGCTAAAGTTGACTCTACTTCAGTCTCTTTATCATAAATTTTAATATTACTAAACAAGGAATCAATAGAAGAAACACCAATCATTTTAAGATCTTCATCATTTTTATGAAAGCAATCACTAGAACACGCTTTTTCTAAAAAATCTCTTTTAGCTCTAAGCATAGCGGTTCTTTTCTTACTTTCATCCATAGAAACATATAAAGCTTTAATTGATTCATCAATCTTAGGTGCAAAAGCGTTCAACTTGAGATTTTCTACATCATGGGAAATTCTATCAATGCTTCTAGACATATCATCAATCTTATTCAACTTTTCTTCTATCGTAGTATTGAAAACTTTTTGAGCATTGATAAATTCTTTAATATTACTCTCAAGATCAGAGGGATTCCTATTATTATTGTAAGAAGAATTACCATAGGAATTACCATAATTATTAGAGGAATTTCTAGGAAAAGGCCCAGGATTAAAATTACCTCTATAAGCATTGTTATTAAAATTGTTTCGCGAGATGAAATTCACATCTACGGAATCACTATTTTGCTCAATCAAAGTAGACAAAGGCACATCATTAAGATCAATAGGAGCATTTTTACTAGCAACCAACTTCATAAGAGCATCTACCTTTTCACTCAAAGTACTAATTTCTTCAACCGAATTGACTTTTTACTAGTAGGTGCTCTTTCAGTATGCCATTGTGAATAATTTTCCATAATATTATCTAGCAATTTGGTAGCTTCACCCAAAGTAATTTACATAAAAGTACCACCCATGGCGGAATCTAAAAGATTTCTAGAGACAAAATTCAATCCCGCATACAAATTTTGTATGATCATCCAAAGGTTTAAACCATGAGTAGGAAAATTTCTTAGCATCAATTTCATTCTTTCCCAATATTGTGCAACATGTTCATGCTCAAGTTGCTTAAAATTCATGATTTGAGTTCTAAGGGAAATAATTTTCGCGGGAGGAAAATACTTAGTAATAAAAGCATATTTGCACTTATCCCAAGAATTGATACTATTGCGAGGCAAAGAAGAAAACCAAATTTTTGCACGATCCCGCAAGGAGAAATGAAATAATTTCAACTTCACTATATCATTGTCCACATCTTTTTTCTTTTTCATATCACACAATTCTACGAATGTGTTTAGATGTGACGCGGCATCCTCATTAGGAGTACCAGAAAATTGATCTTTCATGACAAGATTCAACAAAGCGGCATTAATATCACAAGACTCCGCACTAGTGGCGGGATGAGCAATCAGAGTGCTAATAAAATCATTATTATTGGTATTGAAAAAATCACACAATTTGGTATTTTCTTGAGTCATCGTGACTACGCAAACAAGATTGCAAGCAAACAAGAGATCTAACGAGAAAAAGGCAAACGAAAAAGAGGGCGAATAAAACGGCAAATTTTGTGAAGTGGGGGAGAGGAAAACGAGAGGCGAATGGCAAATAATGTAAATTGCAAGGAGATGAGATTTGTGATTAGGAACCTCATAGATGTTGATGATGTCTCCCCGGCAACGGCGCCAGAAATTCCTTTGACGTGGCTTGAGACCGCGTCGGTATTTCCCCAAAGAGGAAGGGATGATGCATCACAACAATGGTAAGTATTTCCCTCAGTTATGAAACCAAGGTTATCGAACCAGTAGGAGAACCACGCAACACTATGTAAATGGTACCTGCACACAAAGAACAAATACTTGCAACCCGACGCGTAAGAGAGGTTGTCAATCTCTCCATGGTAAAAAGATAGATTAGATTGTAGTAGATTGGATAAATAGATCGCACAAGAACACAAAGTAAAAGAGGCAAATAAAAAGTGCAGCAAGGTATTTTTGGGTTTTTAGAATAATAGATCTGAAAACAAAAGCGGAAAAAGATAGATCGGAAAGCAATATGTTGAAGGAGTAGACCCGGGGGCCGTAGGTTTCACTAGTGGCTTCTCTCATGAGTATAGCACACGGTGGGTAAACAAATTACTGTTGGGCAATTGATAGAAGATCAAATAATCATGATGATATCCAAGGCGATGATCATTATATAGGCATCACGTCCAAGATTAGTAGACTGAAATGATTCTGCATCTACTACTATTACTCCACACATGGACCGCTATCCAACATGCATCTAGTGTATTAAGTTCATTGAGAAACGGAGTAATGCAATAAGAACGATGACATGATGTAGACAAGATCTATTCATGTAGGAATAGACCCTATCTTGTTATCCTTAATAGCAACGATACATGCGTGCCTCGCTGCCCCTTCTGTCACTGGGAAAGGACATCGCAAGATCGAACCATCACAAAGCACCTCTTCCCATGGCAAGAAAAATCGATCTAGTTGGCCTAACTAAACCAAAGATTCGAAGAAGAAATACGAGGCTATAAGTAATCATGCATATAAGAGATCGAAGAAGACTCAAATAATATTCATGGATAGAAACTGATCATGAACTCAAAATTCATCGGATCCCAACAAACACACCACAAAAAGTCATTACATCAAATAGATCTCCAAGAGACCATTGTATTGAGAATCAAAAGAGAGAGAGAAAGCCATCTAGCTACTGCCTATGGACCCGTAGGTCTATGGTGGACTACATCGGAGAGGCACCAATGAGGATGATGAACCCCTCCGTGATGGTGTTAGAATGGATCTCGCGGTTTTGGAACTTGCGGTGGCTCGAAGTGTATTTTGTTGACTCCTTTAGGGTTTCTGGAACTTCTGAGAATTTATAGAGCTGAGAAGCGGTGGAAAAGAGCTCCGTGGGCCCCATGATACATCAGGACGCGCCGGGGGCCTCTGGTGCGCCCTGGTGTATCGTGGGCCACACGGGCCTCCTCCCGGGTGCTTCTTTGGCTCACTGGTTGTCTTCTGGACCAAAAAAAATCTCCAAAAAGTTTCATCACTATTGGACTCCGTTTGGTACTGATATTCTGCGAAGTAAAAAACAAGCAAAAAACAGCAACTGGCACTTGGCACTATGTCAATAGGTTAGTCCCAAAAATGATATAAATTTGCTATAAAATGATTGTAAAACATCCAAGAATGATAATATAACAGCATGGAACAATCACAAATTATAGATACGTTGGAGACATATCAGCATCCCCAAGCTTAATTCCTACTCGTCCTCGAGTAGGTAAATGATAAAAACAGAATTTTTGATGTGGAATGCTGCCTAACATGTTCATCACACATTCTTTTCTTTTGTAGCATGGACATTTGGACTTTTAGATAGTTCAAAGCAATAGTCTAGTTTTGACATGAAGACTTTAATACTCAAGCATGCCAACAAGCAACCATGTCTTTCAAAATATCAACACTAAAGAAAGTTATCCCTAGCCCATCATGCTCAATCATTGATCCATTCATGAAACACACTCAAATATTAGCGACACCCAATGCACAAGTATGATCATAGTGCCCCCTAGTTGGTGCTTTATAAGAGAAGATGGAGACTCAAATTGAAAATAAAAATTGCATAAAGTAAATAGATAGGCCCTTCGCAGAGGGAAGTAGGGATTTGTAGTGGTGCCAGAGCTCAAAGCTTAAATTGAGAGAGGAAAATATTTTGGGTGGCATGCCTTTCCTGTCAACGAAAACGACCGAGTAGTTCTCAATACTTTCCATGCTAGATACATCATAGGCGGTTCCCAAACATAAAATAAAGTTTATTCCTTTTTCCACCATTCTTTCACAATCCATGGCAAGCCGTATCCACTGTTGCCTTCCATACCAACACTTTCCAAAGAATTTATTATTTTACAACATAAAGTAAATTTCTTTTTCATTTCGGGACTGGGCATCCCTATTACCACCGTACTCTCGTGCAATGACAAGTGAATAAACACTCATCTTAAGAATAACACATCTAGCATGGAAAAATATTGGACACCCCCTATCGTTCCATGAGCGGTACTAGCACACAAAAAGGAAATTCATTTTGAAAATTAGAGATGGCACATACAAATTTGCTTAGAACGGCACGAAAATACCGCATATAGGTAGGTATGGTGGACTCATATGGCAAAACTGGGTTTAAGGATTTTGGATGCACAAGTAGTATTTCTACTTAGTACAAGTGGAGGCTAGCAAATAGATTGAGAAGCAACCAACCTAGAAATGAAAATTCACATAAGCGAGCATTAAGCATAACTAACACCGAATAATGCACCATAAGTAGGATATAATTTCATTGCACAACTATTGACTTTCATGCTTGCATAGGGAATCACAAACCTTAACACCAATATTCTTACTAAAGCATAATTACTCACCAACATGACTCACATATTACTATCATCATGTCTCAAAACTATTACAAGGAATCAAGTTTAATTTGTCTAATGATCTTCATGAAAGTTTTTATTATATCTCTCTGGAATATCTATCACTTTGGGACTAGTTTCATATATTTCCATTGCTTTTGACAAGCTCAAATAAATTTAAGTGAAGATCACGAGCATAAAAATTTCATCTCTCAAAATAGTATAAGTGAAGCATGAGAGAATTTCATCAAAATTTACTAACTCTCAAATTAATCTAAGTGAAGCATGAGAGTATTTCTTCAAAAATTTAAAGCACACCGTGCTCAAAAAGATATAAGTGAAGCACTAGAGCAATTCCATAGCTCAAAATTTTTAAGTGAAGCATAAAGAGCAATTCTAACAAATCATAGCATAATTTTGGCTCTCTCAAACAGGTGTGTCCATCAAGGATAGTTGTGACAAACTGAAAAGCAAATAAAGCAAAGACTCAAATAATACAAGACGCTCCAAGCAAAACTCATGATATGTGACGAATAAAAATATAGCTCTAAGTAAAATACCGATGGTCGTTAGAAGAAAGAGGGGATGCCACTTGGGGTATCCCCAAGCTTAATTGCTTTTTTCTCCTTGGATATTATCTTGGGGGTTCTGTAGCATCCCCAAGCTTAGGTTATTTTCACTCCTTATTCCTTCATCCATCATGATCGCACCCAAAACTTGAAAACTACAATCACACAAAACTCAACAAAATCTTACTTGGAGGCGGTGAGCGAGGGAGGAGTGATGTGTGTGTGGGGTGTGTGGAGGGGGGCAAGGTGGTGTTTGAGGAAATGTCACGACTACTAAAAATCTTACTTGGAGGGAGTGCAATGTGAGGACAACTGGAAAGTAAGATGAAGGGGTTGAAGCGGCGGCGGAGCAACAAATATCGCACACAACCCAAACATAATAATTGTGTACAATCAAAGAGAAAACCCGCGGAACCACCAATTTTTAAAGATTTCTCAAGGCGGGTTGTTGCAACGGTAGAAATGCGTGTGCCGTACATTATGGTTGATCGCGGACGATACATTGCGTGCGTGTGCGTGTGCGTGTGTGTGTGTGTGTGCTGGTCGCGAGCTATCAGCGTGAACAATGATCTGAGAGCTGTCGCGGTGTTTGTATTGCCGGATTTGGGTTTTTACTGTACACATGACCCATTTACAGTGGTTGGCGCTTGCGAGGGAGGCCTCGTGTGAGCCCATCATGGCCAGCGGCCACCAGTGGACTGTGTTGATGTGATAGGGGACGGGCGTGGCACACGGTTAGTCTGCGGGAACTGTGTTTGTTGCGTCCACAATGACAAACAGTTATCTCATCCCACTCATCTACCATTTATATAGAAGCATTGGAAAAAACTCGAGAAAGGGTCAGAAGACAAACACACCTGCATGTGAACCAAATATATGTATGAAAAGGGTGTTGTGATGTTCAAATACGCACACAAGTTTGATGTGGCCCATGTTTCACAAAACGCACAATACTGCTGGTCTGTGCGCCCCCACTTCGAGTCGGCGGGAGAGAATCGTAGCTAGTATATGAATGCATGCGCTCAGAGTAGGTATGCAATCTCACCGTACCATAACACAAACCAATGGGAATCCATGATGGTCAAACCCCCTCGTGTTTTATATCAAAGAGGTAGACCGCGCGGGCCCATAGATGGGCGCGTCTCGAAAACTACATGAGATGGGTGAGACCATGACCACCTGAGTGTGGCCTAACTATATGTATGAAAAGGTGGTGTGATATTTAAATACCCCATGCATAACTTTTAATGTGGCACATGCTTTTCACAACCCAGACAATACCTGACCCCATGAAGGTTTGTATATATTTAATATAGTGTTGCCCCCTCCACTTCGAGTCGTCGGGAGAGCATATCACCACGACCTACCATAACACACACCAAGAAGATTCAAACTTGATCAAATTAACCTCCCTCCTCCACTTCGAGCCGTTGGGAGCACATATGTTGTACTCTCTCGCTGCCAACCAAAGTGTCAGACCACGTGGGCCCATGGATGGCTGTGCCGCCGATAACCACGCGAGGGAGTGTCCGAAGACAACCACCGCATGCAAGTGGCCCAAACATATGTATGAAAGTGTTGTGTGAAGTTTAAATACCAAATACACAACTTTGATGTGACACATGTCTTGCAAACCAGAAAGTACCCGTACAGAGGTTCACGACCCGTAGTATGCGCCGGTCCACCCACTTCGAGCCGGTGGGAGGGACAATTCATATATATGTATGCATGCGCTCAAACTTTGGTCTGGAATCTCACTATTAACTATACCGTAACACATACAAGGAGGATTCCACCTTTGTTAACTTAACCTCTATTGCCGCCAATCAAAGTGATGGACCATGCGGGCCCACGGATGGGCGTGCCGTCAATAACCATGCGAGGGAGTGTTCAAAGACAAGCAACATCTGCATGTGGCCCAAACATATGTATGAAAGTGTTGTGTGGTGTTTAAATACCGAATGCACAACTTTGATGTGCCACATGTCTTGCAAACCAGAAAGTCCCCCGTACAGAGGTTTATGGTCCGTAGTATGTGCCGATCCCCCCACTTCAAACCGGTGGGAGGGATTCATGTGCGCATGCATTCGCTCGAACTTTGCGCAAGAATCTCACTGTGAACTACAGTAACACAGACCAAGAAGAATCCACCTTGGTCAAATTAACCTCTATTGCCGCCGGTCAAAGTGATGGACCACACGGGCCCACGAATGGGTGTGACACTGATAACCACATGAGGGAGTGTCCAAAGACAACCACCGATTGCATGTGGCCCAGACATATGTATGGAAGTGTTTCTTTAATACCCAATGCACAACTTTAATGTGGCACCTGCCTCACAAACCGGAAAGTCCCCACACGGAGGTTCACAACGTGTGGTATATGTCGGTCCCCCCACTTCGAGCTGGTGGGATGGGTTCATGCATATGGAGCTCAAACTTTGTATGGAATCTGACCATGACTTATCTTAACACAAACCAAAAAGAATCCACCTTGCTCAAATCCTTCTCATAATAGGTCAAAGTGATGGACCACGCGGGCCCATAGAGGTGCGTCATCGATAACCACGTGAGGGAGCCACCAAGGACCACCATCGTCTTTATGTCACCCAAACATATGTATGGAGGTGTTGTGATGTCAAAATTCCCAATGCACGACTTTGATATGACGCCTACTTCGCAAACCGGAAAGTCCACACACTAAAGTTCACGATGTGTAGTATCCCCCCAACTTTGAGCCAGTGGGAGGGATTGATGTGTACACACACACTCAAACTTTGGTGTGGGATCTCACCATGATCTACCGTAACACAGACCAAGATGAATCCACCTTGGTCAAACCCCTCTCGCTATTGGTCAATGTGATAGATCACGTGGGCCCACGAATGGGTCCGACACTAATAACACGCGAGGGGGTGTCCGAGGACCACCATTGCATGCATGTCACCCAAACATATATATGGAAATCTTGTGTGATGTTTTAAATACCCAATGTGTGGCTTTGATGTGGTACCGTCTCACAAAACAGACAATCCCACACAGAGGCTCATGACACGTAGTATGCCGGAACTGTTGGGGATATTGCCCCGGCATAAGCTGGCCAGCCCAGGCCAACTCACGTTGCATGGGCCTGGGCATAAGCCGGCCCATGGAGGGCAAGACCCCACAACTTCCATGTATACCTCACAGTCGTCAAGGCCTTTGGGCCGGCTTGAGTGTGGGCCGGCTCAGGAGATCTGGCCTAGGCCGACTTAGGTGGTGTTGGCTTAGGAGACCTACTCTGATCAGGAAGAGGTAACGAGCATGACCCGAATTCATTGTAACTCCGGAGGCTTGACTCATTATATAAGGGCAAGCCCCGGGTTGTCCAAGGGACAGATCCAAGTTAGAGCTCTCGAGAGAGAGAGGTAGCGAAAGCAACCCTTGTAATCGAGATCTCAACATCAATAAGCAAATACAGAGCAGGAGTAGGCTTTTACCTCACTAGAGGGGCCGAACCTCCCATTCCGATCAACCCCATCCAAGGCTTCGCCTAGCCGTCATGGCCTCGCAATTAAGTTCTCTCATGAGGACACTTCCCATGACAACCCCACGATAGTTGGCGCCCAACGTGGGGCCTGCGCGCAAGGGAGTTGTCATCTTGGAGGGTGCTCTTCCTGGGACGGAGCGACTCGTCACTGGCCGGCTTAGGAAGAGACGGCGTAGGAAGTTCTACTTCGTCGATGACGAAAGCTGGGGTCCAGAAGCTGACTCTCTCGATTCAAGCTGCTGGGTCCCCTTTGGTAAGGTTGACATCTTCGTCGACTTTGTTGCTCGATCTGAGCAGGAGCTGGATCCGAGCGGTGACTC
Source organism: Elymus sibiricus (assembly GCA_039707655.1). Classification (NCBI taxonomy): domain Eukaryota; kingdom Viridiplantae; phylum Streptophyta; class Magnoliopsida; order Poales; family Poaceae; genus Elymus; species Elymus sibiricus. The sequence goes on from CM077663.1 coordinate 132,043,572, forward strand.
CGTGATACGAGGTGCCACAATCGTCCAATCTGACAGTGAATCATTAGTCGGCAACAACAGCTACACCGACACTGAATCCATCCTTCCCCTCTTAGAGGATAGGCTTGGAGGGTGCTTAGACAAGGAAGGTGACCCGGTCTCTGAAGGAGTACCACGTCATGCTACGGTTTACATGGCAGCCAATCAACAGAACCTAACAGCTCGAGGACCCAATCCGACTGAGGGCAATCCGTCGGGCCAGAACCCGCCATCCAACTCTGGTGCTGGCGCTGGAGGACTGAATGCTCAAGGGGTCATAGAAATGCTCGCGACACTCAACAACCTCCTCGCGAAACCAATCACAGCGGAGAACGCAGCAGCGCGCACTGCTGAATTCAAAAAGTGTCATGAACAACCCGCGAAGGATCAACATGATATCATAGCTGAAACAACACACCTCGCAGAGGTCCAGAAAGCCATTCTCGAGGAGAGCCGATGCTTGGAGGAACAGTAGGTTCACCTCAACTTTTGTCAGCAGGTGATCACTACGGTGAACCAGAGGAGACAGCAGAGCCGTTTCCAGGCCCCAGGAGGGATAATGGAACCTCGTAACCTGTTCCAGACGCCGTCGCCTGTCCAACCTACTACAGATGCTAGCCCAGGAGCCAGCTTAGGAGTGGCCGGGGCCGGCGTGCCACCGGTCATAACTCGTCAGTAGGCGCGTTAGGACCAGCCCTCACAAATCCAGCAGCAGCCAGCAGCGCATTTCCATACTCCCCCTTGTCACTTCTCCAACCCGGTCGACAACTTGTATGCAGCCATGCAAAATCTATCAATGATCCCAATCGAAGGTAACACTCAGATCGAAGAGAGGAAATCAATTCAACTGTTGCAGACCGCAGTCGTGCAGCATGCGAACTACTCCAATAGTCCCAATAGGCTGCACTCAACGCCATTCAACATCCAGAGGATCTCCAGTCGCCATGGAGAGTCACCCGTTCCAGCAGGGTCAAGCACCATGCAGCACCACCGGGAGAGACAGGAGCAACAACAACAGCGTAGGCAGGCGGCTTCAGATGCAAAGGTCATAGTTGACAATGCGCGTGCAGCTACTACTGGTAATGCAAGGGTGGATCATGTCCATCAAGAAGCAGGCAACGCAAGAGTCCCACCTGCCGCTAACATCCCAGTCTCTACTGCTCCTGGGTCTTGTTTCGTCAGTAGAACCATCGGTACCCAGTGCCTCGCGCCAACCCTAAGGAACGAACGCATCCCTGTAGACTTCAAAGGTCCCCACAAGGTACCCAATTATACTGCTGATATGGAACCAGCTGATTTGCTTGAGAGCTACAAGTTAGCCATGTATATGATGGAGGTAAACAATGGAGTCTGCGCCAGGTATCTCACGATGATGCTCGAAGGACCGGTCCACACATGGTTGAAGAACTTGCCTCCAAATTCGATCAACACGTGGCAAGGAGCGCTTTATCAAGAACTTATAGGGGACTTGTAAACACCCAACCAACATCGTTGACCTCGAGCAGTGTATTCAGAAGGAGGGTAAATCAGCTCACCATTGGTCACGCCGTGTTGTGGAAATCATACACTCATCCGAAAGTATCACACCGTAGACTGCAGTACTCGTCTTGGAGAAAAACTACAGGTTTGAGCCCTTGATCCATAAACTAGGGTGGATTAAGCGCATTGTCACGGACATGATTGAGCTCATGAACGCAATGACCAAGTATGTCGAGTTTGACAAAACCAAAGATCTAGATTCTGATGATGAAAAGTCTGGCAAGGGCAAGAAGAACGACGGTAAAGGTCACTAAAACAACAATGGGAATCATAACAACGGTAACAAGCACAAAAACGGTGAAGGAAGCTCCCACTTGGTCACCAATACCAATGCAGGTTACAAGAACCAGCATCAGAATAACAACTCCGGTTTTCAAAAACAACCTCAAGGATTTTGCCCGACGAACTATCAGCAGGCATTGAAGGGGCCATGTCTCAAGCACAGCAGGCCCAACCTCCTGTCTACCCACTCATGGGAAGACTGTTATGTCATGCAAGAGTTCAAGAATGCAATTTTGGTGGTCATAATAATGATGGTCTCCTTGTGGTCATCTAGGTAACCCTGGTGGCAACATGCGGGTTGGGAATCAGGGACATGTTAACCGTGGAGCTGGCCAAGGACAACAGAACAACAGTGGATCTGCTGGGTTCCATAGTAATCCTAAGCAACTAAATAGCAGACAGTACCATGTCTTCACCATGTCAACCTGCAAGCGTGACCGCAAGCTGCAGCGTCGCATAGTTAACACAGTTGTTCCCTCGGTTCCTCCATGGTTGCATTGGTGTGAGCAACCTATCACCTGGATCACGGCTGACCATCCCCCATACGTGGAGAATCTCGATGCTTTGGCTTTAGTCGTAGATCCATAGGTGGGAGGTTACACATTGATCAAAGTATTGATGGATGGTGGCAGCAATATTAATATACTGCATTACGACACTTTCAAGCGGATGAATCTCTTGGACTCTCAGCTATAGCCTTCCTCTATAGTATTTCATGGCATAGTCCCCGGCAAGTCTGCTTTGCCGGTCGGCAAGATTTATCTGGAAGTAGCCTTTGGCACTGAGAAAAATTTCTGGTTTGAGATCCTGGCCTTTGAGGTAGTCAAATTCAAGAGCCCATATCATGCTCTCTTTGGCAGGCAGGCTTACGCTCGGTTTATGGCTCGTCCTTGTTACATCTACCTCAAACTCAAGATGCCTGGTCCAAGGGAACCATTACCATTGACAACAACTGTGCCATTGCATGGGAATGTGAGGAAGGTGATGCACTGTATGCAGAAACAACTTGTGTTGCAGAAGAGTTGAAGCTTTACACTTCACAGGTTGATCCAGAGGATATGACCTCCCTGAAGAAGCCTACTACAGATTCTAAGCTAAAGTTGGAGTCTGCTCAGGATACTAAGCAAGTTGACTTTACCCCCGATGATTCTTCCAAGCAGTTCACTGTTGGGGTGCATCTCACTGACAAATAGGAAAGCGCACTCATCGAGTTCATCCATGAGAATCGGGGCATCTTCGCATGGAAACCTTCTGACATGCCTGGTGTACCGAGAGAACTCACTGAGCATAGCTTAAATGTTGATCCCAAAATGAAACATGTACGTCAATTCCTCTGTCGCTTCAATGACAAGAGACGCAAGGCCATTGGAGAGGAAGTAGCCCGACTGTTGGCTGCTGGCTTTATTGTTGAAGTCTTCCACCCAGAGTGGTTAGCCAACCCAGTCCGTGTACTGAAGAAAAATGAAACTTGGAGAATGTGTGTAGATAGCTGAACAAGGCTTGTCCCAAGGATCCGTTCGCCTTGCCACACATTAACTAGATCATTGACTCCACCGCTGGGGGTGAGTCTCTATGTTTTCTGGATGCGTATTTCGGCTATCATCAGATGAAGATGAAGCAAGAGGACCATGAGAAGACGACGTTCATTACCCCCTTCGGAGCATTCTGCTACACATCAATGCCCTTTGGTCCGAAGAGTGCCGGCGCAACTTATCAGCGTTGCGTCCAAAATTGCCTTAAGCCATAGATTGGCCGCAATGTGCATGCTTATGTCAATGAAATTGTGGTCAAGTCTCAGAAAATTGATACTATGATCGCTGACCTAAAGGAAACGTTCACTAATCTCCTGGTATATCAGATGAAGCTAAATCCGACAAAGTGTGTTTTCGGGGTCCCTGCAGGTAAACTTCTTGGTTTCATTATTTCCGAGCGTGGCATTGAGGCTAACCCAGACAAGATTCTAGCCATCTGTAACCTGCGCAAGCCGGCCAGTCTCAAGGAAGTTCAGAAGCTGACATGGTGTGTTGTCGCCTTAAGCCGCTTCATAAGCCGGCTCGGTGAGAAGGCCATACCCCTCTTCCGGCTTTTGAAGAAGTCTGATACTTTTGACTAGAGCACAATCGGGGTTTAGACAGGTTCGAGCCGCTTGGAAGCGTAAAACCCCACATCATGTTTGTTTTTGATTGAATATATGTGTTCAAGTTACAAGGAGCGTCGTCCCCCGGCAAGACGCTTGAGAGTGCTGCTACGCATGCAATTGAACAGAGTTTTGACCTTTGTAAAGGTAGCCATGGACCTCCTTTTATAGGTGAAAGGGGTTACCACGGTGGCTAAAATGGTAAAATGCATCAGTGTGAATAGTGGCTATTGTAGTGGGAAATACCCAATCCCGACGGATTAGGATAGGCGCATTAAATGCATCGTGAGGTGTCATACTAGCAATGCTCCCCAACAAGGATTGCCTCTGCTTCTGTGTTGTTCGCCCAGCTACCTTCTATTATCTTGCCATGCCATTGGGATGGGTGTCAATAAAGCTGCTATAATTTCCTGGAGCTGCCACGTGCCCCGACAAGGTCTACCTAATGGCATGCCCGCTTGACACCTCATTGATGGTGACGATCAGCTCGGCGAAGTGGAGTGGGGGCATGGTGGCTGAGCGTTGCCGGACGCGACGGCTGTCGGGTCTTCTTCATCGACAAATAGGGTCACTGATGGCTTGGTCTTGTCACATGGCATTGGATGGATGAGTCATTGCCCGACAAGGCTTGCCGAGCCGAAGGAGGCTACTGCATGTGCACAAGTCAGGGCACTAATGGGCCTGTTGTTTAGTGCACCGAAAGGAGCCCCGGGCCTGGGCCATACCAGAGTCTGAAACGCTGTTGGGCTAGGCCCAAAACAGTGCACAGGCGCGTGGCCCAATCTTGACTACGGTTGTAATGATGGTTTTACTGCCCCGCCCACAACGCGCATTTATTGCGCAGCGCGGGAGAGGTGGTTTTGAAACGGCGCCACAGGGGTGCGCCTAAAAAGGCGCGGCCATGCCGGATTTGAAGAGGCGGTCTCTGCGTATTCCCTCTGTCTTCTTTTCTTTTACCGCACCCTTTATGACGTGTGTTGCATGCGAAGCGTGGCATTGGCGAAGGGGGGAAGTCGCTTGGAGTAGTGCGCTTGCCAGTGTGCGGTCATTTCGAACAGTGAAGAGCCAGCCCCCGCGCCCTCCCTATAAACATGGGGCCGCGGAGGGCGTTGCTCATCCACACTTCCTCGCTCCAGCCTATCAGCCATCATCATCCTCTCCCTTCGTCCTCCCCCCTTTGCCGTTTCTCCTAGAAGATCGTCTTCGGAATGGCGAGGGGCAGGGGTCGAGCTCAAGGGTCCACTGTCGTCTCGAGGGCCTCCCCCCGGAGCCAGACGCGCATTCTAGTCACAGTTGTGGGGGCCGGCCCAAGCTCCTATGGAAGGACCACATCCAAGGGTCATGGAAGGTCGAGTGCCCCGAGCCGAGGCGGCCATGGTGGCGCACCCCTTCTCACGCCCCGGGTGGAGACCCGTACAAGGGAGGCGGCGCATGAGTTTGTCATTGCGCTGCATCGTTGTCCCGTAGCTGGCTGCGGCTTCCTCATCCCTTTGCAAGGGTCATGGAAGGCAACAGGCCCTTAGGCATGTGGCTTCGGGCGGACGATTGCTGCAATGGGCCCGCCTGGGTGGCGGTCGACCTCTCTCCCGGTAGCATCATGTTCTTGACATGGGGATGGAAGTCGTTCGCCCGCTCCCTCGGTCTGAGGCCGGGGCATCTCCTCCAATTCAGGTTTGATGGGGCCTCCACGCTTTCCATGAAGTTCTTCGGGTCTTCTGGCAGCCGGCTAGAGTGCTGCGCGGAAAGCTCGAGCGGTAGCGACTTCGACTCCTCCAGCGATGATGACGATGATGACTCCCTCACCATCAAGATCACGGACGATTACTCTGACTAGGCACGTATGACGCCTTCGCCGGATTTTGAAGGTGGGCCGCGACGAGCCAGGTTATCACCCTGTCGGCCACCTGCACGGGGAAACAGTTGGGGCGGATGTGGCGCTTCATCCGCGAGACCTCGTTTCTGGATCAATCGCCACATCATAGTGGTAGATGTCCTTTTGTAATTAGATCACACCCAATGTAACCCTGTGGGGACGCAAAAGAAAGCAGTTGAGCGTTCTCTACTAAATATTTTGATGCTTATCATGTTTGATGAATGAATCATTTTCCCTCGCGTACGATCCCACACTTGTATGTTTCTAGCCCCTACGCTTATCAGAAATGCCTGCTGGTGCGCACATCTTTGCCGCGAGCACTTTTAGGAACAGGTCCTTAGCAGCCTGCCAACGATTCCGCTATCGGCAAGGCCACCTTGCCATTCTTGCCGCAGATGCTTTGGTTGCCGAGAAGACTCGAAGCATCCAAAGAGCGCAGACAGTTTTGACAATGGTCCGTTGCGTGCAGGTTTTCTCATACAAATGCCGATATTGTCCAAAGGAAAAAGGCGACAACAAAGAGAATTTTTTAAAGTTTGTGCAACTTAGCTTCTCTTTGTTGCACTTCTTGCCGTGGAATGATTGACCTTGAACGTGGTCGTGGGTATGCATACCATCACTCCCCCCGGGAAGACTTGCACGTGAGGGTCCCTTCTGTCTTTTGAGAAAAAGAAAGAAGAGAAAAATAGGAGGCTAGGAACTTTGGGTTCAACAATCACTCTTATGCAAAGATAAACACAACATTTCATGCAATATACATAAGATAAATATGTACTTTGACAAAAGGTTGTGAAAACTTAGCTTTATTGATTTCGCACAGGGTCTTCGCCTAGATTTGTACAAAGGATTACACGCCTCGCCGGCGAACTCGGTTTTCTGGTCCTCGGCCGGTACTTGTGGATTCAAAAGCTCAGGAAAAGCATCACCCTATGCTGGTCAAAGTTCAAGGATTCCATACCTTGGGCCTTTATGTTCATAACGACGTCATGCTTGCTTTTGGTACTCCAGAAAAGCAAATCTTGATCGAACCTATATTTGCCCTTACAAAAGGGGTTGCCGGGGGCCCCGACAACCGCGCCTCATGGCTAGAACTTTCAAAGATGCTCAATATTCCATGAGTTCTGCACCAGGGTGCCATCTTCGGTCTCCAGGCGGACTGCGCCGGGCCTGATGACTCGTACCACCCGGTAAGGGCCTTCCCACTTTGGTGTCAACTTGTTTGATCCCTTCGTGGACTGAATCCTACGAAGAACAAGGTCGCCTTCCTCAATGCTCCTAGCGTACACCCTGCGGCTATGGTAGCGGCGCAAAGCTTGCTGGTACCGGGCGGTACGCGGTGCAGCCTGAAGATGATCTTCCTCGAGGAGCGTGGCATCGTCTTGCCGCAATTTCTCTTGCTGTTCTTTGTCAAAAGCTTGTACTTGAGGTGACCCGTATGTGAGTTCCATGGGGAGCACTGCCTCTGCACCATAGACTAGGGAGAAGGGTGTCTTGCCGGTGGCTCGATTTGGTGTCATCCTGATCGACCAAAGAACCGCCGACAGCTCGTCAATCCAGCGCCTTTTGTGCTTGTGCAGCTTGTCAAAAGTCCTTGTCTTGAGGCCATGCAACACTTCAGCATTTGCCCTTTCCACTTGTCCATTGCTTTTGGGGTGTGCAACCGACGCGAAGCAGATCTTGGCACCGATGTCTTGGCAATACTGCATGAAAGTGTTGCTGGTGAACCGCGTTCCGTTATCTATGATGATCCTGTTGGGTACATCGAAATGACAGATTATTCCTCTAAAAAACTTGACCACTTCTTGCGCCGTCACCTTTCTCAGCGGTTCCACCTCAATCCACTTTGTAGACTTGTCAATTGCAATGAACAAGAATTCAAAGCCCCCGGTAGCACAGGTGAAAGGGCGGAAGATGTCGAGCCCCAAGACTGCAAATGGCCAGGAGAGTTGTCGTGGTTTTGTCATGGCAGATGTCCTAGTGCCAGGACTTAGGTGTGAAGCCATCGCTACGGCGGTTAACTCGAAGGGGTTGGTCGGGACGAAAGACACCGGTTTACCAAGGTTCGTTCCCTCTCGAAGGAGGTAATAGCCTACGTCCTGCTTTGAGTTGTATTGATTGGATATAGATTACAAGGGAGCGGATTCGCTAGACCTAGTACTCGATCAAAGGTTTCGTGGCCTAAGCCGCCCAGGTAACCCGCCTTTATATACACAGGTCGAGGCCCTGGGCTTACAAGAGTCCGGGCCGGGTCATACTTGATAACCGACCTTGCCTCTAACTACTCCTGCCTTGTCAGACAAGCCGCCACCGGCGGCTTACGCCACCGGGTCATACATTGTCTTCTCCTTTTGGGCCTCCAAGCCCATTGAGCAAGCTTCTTCCAAACCTTATCGCTAAGCCGCCAACCTCCTAACCCGGCCCCACCTGGGCGGGTCTCACCACGGGGTTATATCCCCAACATTAGGCCCCAGATTGATTTGAACCGGTTCATGTCAATCTTCAAGTCTTCTGGTTGGCGGATCTTGCATTTTTTGACCAATCTTCATGACCCGCCATATCTGAAAATGGGTGACGTCATTTCTGACAAATCTTCATGACCCGCCATGACGTCATCTTAGGAAAATCAAAAAGATTCCCCTGACGTCACAACGGATCTTTTTTCATTAATATGACCAACCCGAGAATCGAGGCACTTTCTTGGTCAATCGTCATCGTGTCTCCTCGATTCCCGCACCGGACTGTTGCTATTCCATCACCTCCTCATAAATAGGCGCGGGGGGGGGGGCATCATTCTCACTTACCCCCGCTGCCGTCTTCTTCTTCTTCCTCGTGACGCCCGCGCCGCCGAAGCTCGGCGCGCCGTCTGGGCCTCGCCGTCGTCTCCGACACTGGCCGCTGCATCACCCTGATTACGTCCAGAGTACTCCCGCGTTCGCCCGCATCTTCAAGGTTCCATCTTTGTCCCTTGTTTAGATCTGCACTAGTTTTTCAGATTTCCCCCGAGTTCATCGGGTTTTCTTCGTGTTCATCATTGCTCACCGGAGCATTCTTCATAGATCAGAGAAAAAACACTTCTTTAGGCTTTATAATGTTGCTCGAATCATGCGGCCATCCGCTCAATAGGCATGCCATGCTCATTATAGATTTCTGGCTCACTCTAATCCGTATAGGAACTGCCTGTTCTTCCACTGGTTTTTTAGGTTTAGTAATATTTTTCTTTTATCTCGCCCATAGATCTTGATTCGGTAGCTGTAGCTGTTGAAATCTGTTTTTTCACACTTAGCAATTTTTCCAATACTCACTAGCAAACTTGACCCTCCTTCGTACTGCCGGATCACGTTGTCATATTGCGGCCTGCTTCGGTGGCTCATAATTTTATACTGACCCGCCAAATACCATCACCATCTTTAGAGTCATAACTGCCTTGGTCATAATATGTTTTTAACACGCCATATATTCATGCCCTTCCGCAGCCTTTTAAGCCGCCGCCATGTCTAAAGTCCCAGCTTCCTGCAACTGGGTAAGGTCCGGGGTGAATGAGGAATCACTCAAGGACTTTGTCATGATGGGAGTTTTGCCGGCTCAGGATGTTATCCACTGGCGGGTTCCGGGCAATGAAACCACTCCTAAGCCCAAGGATGGGGAAAATATTGTGTTCACATACCATCTTCTCCGCGGTTTCTCTCCACCCGGGTCTAAATTTTTCCAAGACGCCTTACACTCATTCAACCTGCACCCCCAAGACATTGGCCCCAACTCTGTCACCAACCTGTGTCAGTTCCAATCCCTCTGCGAAGCTTATCTGCAAGAAGAGCCGTCTGTTGACCTCTTCAAGGAATATTTCTACATCAACCGCCAAACAGAAATGGCGGATGGATTAAGTCTTGAACTCGGAGGTGTCACTCTTCAAACACGGAGGGATGTACTCTTTCCAGCAGCAACTCTGCCGAGTCATCCCAAAGAATGGAATAAAACTTGGTTTTACTGCAAAGACACTTCCCCAGAAGGAGAGAATCCACTGCCGGGTTATCGCCCTTACCGGCTCAGCACTGACACGGAACTCCCAGACTGGATGTCTGCTGCAGAGCACGCTCAATATGGCCCAACCTTCTCAAAAATAAGGGCCCTGTTAGCCAACGGGTTAACAGGTGTTGATCTGACCCGCTGCTGGGTCTCTTGGAGGATTCTGCCGTTGAGCCGCCGTAGCGCTTTAATGTGCCAATATACCAGTGAAGTAAACGACCCTCAACGCTTCAACCAGACTCCCTTGACAGACCAGGATCTCAATACAATTGTCAAGTCCTTGCTGGGGGAACCTCAAGCCGCCTGCAGCAAGACGGGGTTAAGTCCCTTTTATGCATTTAACCCGGCTCCAGAGGTGAATCTTTCCACCCTAATCTTCACCCTTTCCTTAAACGCCTTATTTCTTGTCTTCTATTTTAACCATTCTGCAAATGCATATATTTATACGTAGGCCGGCTCTTCCTTCTGGAACAAGAGGTTAACCATTACCTCCAAAAAGAAAAGAAAAGCAAACAAAGCAACCAAGGCCAAAACTCCGGCTCGTAAAAGGAAACAATCAACCGAAGAATTATTCGGCCTAGACGACTCAGAGGTAGAACTTGATTCCCTTGGTCGTCTTTTTATGCAACTTATTGACGCTGACTCTTCTCAGGAAGAGGCGGAGGCCAGTGAAGCCGGGGCTGCAGAGGTAACTATCATCTCCTCTGACTCAGAACCTCTGCCAACAGAGAGAATCCGGCGGGTCATCCGGAAAGTTAAGTTTTCACACCCTCTTGCTCACTTGGACCCCGACTTTCTTTTCAAGAAACAGCAACATGACGCCAGACGTCAGACCCGGAGCGGCGGCTCTGAAGACCTGGTGGCCGGCTTGCCTGATACTCCGGCTTGCCGAAAACGTCGCAACGAGGTACTTCCGGCTTATACCTGTACTGCTGCATATTACTCTTGTGTTGCCACTTACTCATACTGCTTCCAATTGTATCAGGAAACTCCTCCTTCGTCTGGCGACTCAACCGCCTCCAAGCTGCCTCCCCTTGTCATCAACCCAGGGTAACTTTCTTACATCCTTTCCCTGCTTATTACTATAATGTCTTTGCATATAACTGATAATGAAGTCCATGTCTTGTAGGGCCCATGCCAAGAAAAGGAAACAGAGCGGGTCATCTTCCCGTCCGGATGCCTCAGAGCCGGAAGACCCAAAGCTTGATGCTCCTGAAACTCTAGTGGAGCCCTCCGATGCCGGCCAAGGTGCTCATGACGACACTCCCCAGCCCAACGAGCCGGTGGATGTTGACGTTGTGATCACTGAAGCTTCTCCGGAGACAGATCCTAAGCCACCCAGCCCCTTGCCGACAACCCAAGAGGTGCCGGTTCAAGAAGAAGAAGTCACCATTACCGGCTCAGCCTATGCCGCTCCGGCCCCCTCCAATGTGCTAACCAAGCATATTCACAAGGCTGAGACACCTTCTCCTGAGAAGGAGAAAAACAAACTTGACCTGCCGAATTTGGAGAAGCTGACCACTGACGAGTTGCACTCAGGCTATTTGAGCTGCCTGACTGCCAGCCGGGACATGGAAGCCAGACTGGTAGACATGATGAAAAAGAATTATGAGGTATTCCCCTTCTCTGCTCTCTGCATACCCGTACGTAGCCCCCAAGGGCAGGCTTATATTCTCGAAAATAAGCCGGGTCTTCAATAATATGTAGTGTTGAATAGATCAACGATGTAGCCCCCAAGGGCCGGGTCATTATACCAATAATGAGCCGGCACTTAATAAATGCAAGAAATGCCAAGTGTAGCCCCCAAGGGCCGGATCATTATACCAATAATGAGCCGGGACTTTTTATAAACCTGATCCTTAGATTTGTAGAGCAACGTGTAGCCCCCAAGGGCCGGGTTGTCTTTATGGAGATGATCCGGGTCTTATTTGCCTTGTAAATATAAGAAAGAACTGAGACACATTAGCCCCCAAGTGTCAAGTATATTGCTTGCAATCTGCTTGGGACTTGTAATGATTCTCTGCCAAACTTCTAAATACCAGTATGAGCCGGACAGGCGGCTTAAAACTGACAATCTTGCCTTGTTATGACTTGTCTTGTGCAGGAATCGTTAAATGCCGCTGAGTCTAACGTGTTGGACCTTAAGAAGAGTCTGGCACTGCAACAAGAAGGCCGAGCGGAAGCCAACGCCAAGTATCAGATCGCTTTGACTGAGCTGGAGGTAATCAAGACTGAGCTCGAGACATTCAAGAAGTTTGCTGAAACGAGCCAAGCCGCCCTGACCAAGCGCGCAGAAGACGCAGTGGGCCGTCTTAAAATGGTGACGGAAGAGCTGACCGGCCTGAAGCGGCATATAAACCGGATGACCGAAGCCGTCTTTGGTAAGCATTTGTTGACTTGTAATTATGCTTGACATGATCCTATGGAGACTCGCCCGGCGACTTACAATCTCAATCTCTTTTGCAGGCCAACGAACTCGCCAACTTCCGGATGACAGCCTGTTGAAGCTGAAGGCCATATACGCCTTCACTGAGCAACTATACTCCGGAAGTCTCTTCACCATCAGAGCAGTCTTTGGTGAGAAAGGTGTGCCAAAACGGATCAAGGATGTGTTGAACTATCTCTCCACTGTTCCCAAGCACTTCGAGGAAATAAAGAGATCAGCCGCCCGCAAGGGTGCAATTTCTGCCTTAAGCCGGGCGCTAGCATATGCACCGGAACTTCACCCGGAAGAGATGATGGGCGGCTTCCCGCAACTCAAGGATGACGGGTCAGAATTCACCCAGGATGACTACGCCCGTTGCCACCGAGAGTCTCGAGTGTTGGCCAGCCAGTTAGCTACAGAAGCTGATCTGTCAATATACCAGGCGGCTTACGACGACAACAACACTCGAGTACGGGCGCCTACCTTTGAGCCGAAGGATCTGACTCCTCAACGGCATAAGCATATCTTTGCCCCTGACGTTGACCCATCTCCCATCTTGAATGATGAAGCTCAATTTGAAGCTCTACTCAACTGCAACTAGGATGTGGACAACCTTCAGATCCAGGAGCCCGAAGACCCGGCGCATGGTGACCCGTCGACAAGCTAGGCAAAGAGTCGTTCTTCAAAGATTCTAACCCGGGCGAAACTGAGCCGCCAGGCTTTAACTTGTGAAAAACTTTAAGCAACATATTTTGGGCCCTGTGAGGCCTTCTAATAGCAGTAGAAAAAACTTGATCGTCTGCTCCTGTGCCTTCGTGCACTTTTTAAACATCTTTTAGTCCATACTCCGGCGACTTAACAAGAATGTCTTGATATAATCATCTGACTATATTGACTCGCCCGGCGGGTTATATTCCATGAGCAACGCTAAGCCGGAGTTACCGAGAAAACTTAGAATTTCATCATGAAAAATACCTGCAAAAACCAAGCAATATACTTGTGCATATCTCTTGCCTTACGAGCCGGCTTTAAAGGCCCAGCAAGACAAGAAACTTTATTTTTGCAAGAATTTTTTTTGTATTGCTTCCGAAGAAGCTAGGCATAAAAGCCTGAAAACCTCGTAAGCCGGCTCTCACGTGACATAAATCCGTCGTTTAAACCTTAGCAAGTTCAGGGTCTTTAAAAGATTGACATTGCTAAGAGTACGAACGGGCCACATAGCGGAGAGACTACAACAGACAAGGCGAGTTTATCCTAGCTCACTGTAAGCCGGCTCTCTTGTGACAAAAGCCGCCGTTTAAACCTTGACAAGTTCAGGGTCTTTGTGCGAGATTGACTATGAAAGTTCAGGGTCTCTGAGCAAGATTGACTCTCAAGAGTTCGGCGGGTCACATGGCGGAGTAGCAAGTTGCAAACAGGCAGGTTTAACTCGAACATGGCATATAAAGCCTGGCCAAGAGGGTATGAAAGCTAAACCCAGTGGGTTGGAAGCCCCCAAGTGACCTGATGAAGAATCAACTCTTTGCACAAAACTTGGTGCGAGAAAACGGTAGAGGCCCCGAATTATGGGGATGCCAACTTTATTATATCATAAAAGATGGTATATACAATGACAGGGGTATGTACATTGATGAGAGCCTGACCGGCGGCTTAAGTATAGTATGGCCGAAGGTGAGCAATATTCCACGGCCTTGCAGTCTCTTCACCAGAAGTGCGTGACTTGTCGCTCTCCCGTATATCGATGAGATAGTAAGAACCATTGTTGAGATTTCTGCTGATCACAAACGGTCCTTTCCAAGGAGGTGACAACTTATGCATATCGGACTGGTCTTGAATCAAGCAGAGTACTAAGTCGCCTTCTTGGAACGTCCGGGTCTTGACCCTACGGCTATGATAGCGACGCAGGTCTTGCTGGTAAATCGCGGACCGTGCTGCTGCAAGATCTCGTTCTTCGTCTAAGGCATCCAAAGCATCCTGACGCGCCGTCTCATTATCAGCTTCCACGTAAGCCGCCACTCTGGGCGAGTCATGACGAATATCACTGGGGAGAACAGCTTCCGCGCCATAAACCATGAAGAAAGGCGTATAGCCTGTTGACCTGTTGGGGGTGGTTCTTATGCTCCAAAGAACTGAAGGTAACTCCTCCACCCAACAACCCGGCGTGAGCTCCAAAGGAACCATAAGCCGGGGTTTTATCCCTTTCAAAATTTCCTGGTTAGCATGCTCTGCTTGACCATTAGACTGTGTGTGAGCCATAGAAGATACATCGAGGCGGATATGCTCACCATCACAAAACTCCTTCATAGCCCCCTTGGACAGGTTTGTGCCATTGTCAGTAATAATACTATGATGATCACCAAACCGAAAGATCAGCTTTTTAATGAATTGAACTGTTGTTGCTGCATCACACTTGCTGACCGGCTCAGCTTCAACCCACTTAGTAAACTTGTCAACCGCCACCAAGAGGTGGGTCTTCTTGTCTTTAGACCTCTTAAAAGGCCCCACCATATCAAGCCCCCAGACTGCAAATGGCCAGGTGATTAGAATCATCTGTAACTCTTGAGTCGGTACATGAGCACGTCGCCCAAATTTTTGGCACCCATCACATTTACTGACCAAGTACTCTGCATCTTTATGAGCTGTTAACCAGTAAAAACCGTGTCGAAAAGCCTTGGCCACCAAAGATTTTGACCCGGCGTGATGACCACAATCGCCGGCATGTATCTCTTGCAGGATTTCACGGCCCTCGTCAGGAGAAACACATCGCTGAAAGACGCCAGTCACGCTGCGCCTGTGTAACTCGCCATTGACAATAGTCATGGATTTATACCGTCTTATGATCTGCTGCGCCAGAGTCTCATCTTGAGGTAACTCGCCGCGGGTCAGATACGCCAGATAAGGCAGTGTCCAATCAGGGACTACGCGGAGAGCGACCACCAATTGTCCTTCCGGGTCAGGTATAGCTAAATCCTCTTCTGTCGGTAACTTAACCGATGGGTGATGCAATACGTCCAGGAACACATTAGGCGGCACCGGCTTACGCGGAGATCCCAGTCTTGATAACGCGTCAGCCGCCTCATTCTTCCGCCGATCAATCATGATCGACCTGATAGCCTTTGAAATGGCCAGCGATAACATCAACCGCCTGGCGATAAGCCGCCATGCGAGGGTCCTTAGAATCCCACGTGCCAGAGACTTGCTGAGCTACCAGGTCTGAGTCACCAAGACATCTGACCCGGCTCAAATTCATCTCCTTGGCCACACGGAGCTCGTGAAGCAAAGCCTCATAATCAGCTGCATTGTTAGTACAAGGAAACATTAACCTCAAAACATAACAGAACTTGTCACCTAGTGGGGAAGTTAAAACAACTCCAGCCCCCGAGCCTTCCAATTGCATGGAACCATCAAAATGAATTGTCCAATATGTATTGTCCGGCTTCTCCTCAGGTGCTTGACACTCTGTCCAGTCATTGATAAAGTCCACTAGGGCTTGAGATTTGACAGCCGTCCGGGGCACATATTTCAGATTGAGAGGCCCAAGCTCAATTGCCCACTTGGCAATCCTGCCAGTAGCTTCTCTGTTTTGAATGATATCTCCCAAAGGAGCAGAGCTGACCACTGTGATTGGATGCCCAAGGAAATAGTGTTTCAGCTTGCGATTGGCCATGAATACCCCAAACACCAGCTTTTGCCAATGTGGATACATTTGCTTGGACTCCGTCAAGACCTCGCTGACATAGTAAACCGGCCGCTGGACTGGGTACTCCTTACCCGCCTCCTTGCGCTCCACCACAACTGCAGCACTGACAGCTCTATTGTTAGCCGCCACGTACAAGAGCAAAGGCTCCTTTTCCACCGGAGCAGCCAAAACGGGCGGCTCAGCCAACTGCTTCTTGAGCGCTTCAAACACCTCATTAGCCGCATCACTCCAGACGAAATCATCTGTCTTCTTCATCATCTGATATAGAGGAATAGCTTTCTCACCCAGGCGGCTTATGAACCGGCTCAGAGCGGCGATACGACCCGCCAAGCGCTGAACATCATTAATACACGCCGGCTTAGACAAAGAAGTGATGGCCTTTATCTTGTCCGGGTTAGCCTCAATGCCATGCTTGGAGACCAAGAATCCCAAGAGCTTGCCTATAGGTACACCAAATGTCGGTGTCAAAACCGGCGGATCTCAGGTAGGGGGTCCCGAGCTGTGGGTCTTGGATCGATGGGTAACAGGAGACAAGGGAGACGGTGTTTACCCAGGTTCGGGCCCTCCTATGGAGGTAAAACCCTACGTCCTGCTTTGTTTGTATTGATGATGGTGTATCGAGTACAGAGTTGATCTACCACGAGATCGTATGTAGTGGTCTAAACCCTAAGAGCTATGCTCGCATGATCATATGATCTATGATGATCTGATTGTCCCTAATGACTAGCCTGGCCTCGGCTTATATAACACACCAGAGGCCTAGGATAACAAGAGTCCTAGTCAGCTACGTCGGTGGAGAGGAGTCCTTGTCTTGATCACCAAGTCTTGTGGAATCTTCCTCGTATGCATCATGGGCTGTTCGAACTGGCCCATTAATGAACCGCCCTGGGGGTCCTCGGCCCGACCCACTGGTCGGGAGACGAAGTGGTGAGTACCCCCTAGTCCAGGACACCGTCAGTAGCCCCCTGAACCGGTCTTCAAGTTAAGGACGCTCCTCGGTTTTTCCGAACAGTTCTTCGTCTTCGGCCGTTGGTCTTGAAAACTGGTTCAACAAATCTTCCCATCTTCGATCTTGAGGATCGCCGAGCTGAATCCAAAGAGTTCACACGTCGGGCATCCGAGGAGCCCCTTTAAGTGCTTGGCCTTTATCAATGCCTCATTATTTTTACGCCACAACTCGGGTCCGAAGTGTTTCCCGTGTGGCGGTATCCTCTTGTGTCCGAGCTCCAATGCCGAACTGTATCCGAGGTGCCTTTCTGAGCCCGAGCTCCAACGCTGGTAGGCATCTGAGGTGTCATAGGATACCTCGGTCTCTGAATATTTGAAGTAGTTCATCCGAGCTTAAATACCGGGATAGTCTTTTATGGAGCCAGCCGTTCGCATTCGAGCTTTATGCCGGACTGCTTCCGAAGTGTCTTCGATCTTGAGCTTTATGCCGGAATGCTTCTGAGCTCCAAGGCCGGAGCGCATCCGAGCTCCAACGATGATCAGCGTCCGAGGTGTCATAAACTACCTCGGTCTTTAAAAGATTGAACGAATTCAGCCGAGCTTAATGCCGGAAATGCCCTCTATGGAGCCAGCCACTTGCGCCCGAGCTTTATGCTGGACTGCTTCCGAGGGGGTGCACCACCCCGACCGCGGGCTGATTTTTTGTGGATATTTTCGATTGGTGCAATTTATTCTCTGCCGAGATAGCTAGTAGCCCTCAAGGTGCGTGTCGGTCTAAAACCTGAGATGCCCTTGAAGGAAAAAATAATAATCAAAATAAAACCACTAATCCTAGTAGCCCCTGAGACTTAGGTCGATTTGCAAAATCGGCCTGAGGATCAAGTTCTTGCTCGGCGGCATTCGTTAGGGATGTAAACGCGGTACGCAGTAGTTTCCGAGACTCGGGTTGGGTGCGGCCGACCAACCTAAGGATCGAATCTCCTCAGAAACCGTATTGCACTTTGAATTTGCTGCATTGAATATGCAATGCAGTAGCCCCCGAGCCTTAATTTGGGCACGGGTGGTCGAATTAAGGATCGATATTTGTTTGACACAAACTTTGTTACGTTTGACACAATTTATGTGTAATGATTCTACGTATCCAAGTACTTTACATCATTAATGCTCAGATCCGCATTGTATAAGACTTTGTTGACCGACCATCGGCTTCAACCTCCTTGGCTAGTAGCCGAGGAGTGTTTGTCCTACTTTATAAAGCCTTTATAAGGGCAAAGATTTACGGCAAACAAGGCAATCCGGCCATACGGTTTTATAAACAAAGGTACGCGGAGAGATATGTTATATTACTATTTAACGTAAGAAACATCTTCTAGAAAAAATAGTTCCTTTATAAGTTCCTTTTCCCAGGATATCATGTTGGCCATGATCGTGAAACCTCAACTCCGATCAATGTGGGAGGAAAATATTGAGGATTTAGTTCGGGGAATGTTCCCGAACTCTATGGTCGTTAATGAACCGAAATTTTCACTTCCGTCGTTGCCGACCAATTATTTTCTTAAGATGGCTAGCTTTCGGCTTCACCCAGTCTGAGGTACTAACTCGGATGACCCGGAAGTAACAATCACAGAGGTGCTCCCTTTACCCCCTAGCCGAACAATCGGGAACGTAGGGGGTAAGCACAGGAGCCAGGCAACCCAGCTTGGCCAAAATCTTAAATCAAATTGATGCATATTTATGGCTTTATAACGATGATTACGGAAGGTAGCACTCGCATATTAAATACAAATGCTTTTATGCTATATGCTATTTTGACTCCTTTTTGACCGTTTATCATTTGAGAGTGGCCCATCGTCGGCTTCTACCCCTTTGTAGATGCTACGCAGGGTGTTTCCGCAGTAACAAGACAACCCTTAGCCGACATCTCGGTTCCCGGAGGTGGTTATGTTAGCGGAAACAAGGCAATCAGATATCCGGGCTTTATAACTTTCACTTAGTCATAGGAGCATATGTTTGGGGGCAACTTAATAGTCCCCGGTATACGTCGACTCCTCGGATTATTCGAGGTCGAACCACCCACAACTTGGCCTTTTCAAGAAAGAAAGGCCCTTCGTTTTACTCGGATAACCTCGATCGGCTATATTTGGTTGAACACCGCCTACGGTTCGCTGACCGATTTACGCTTGTTGTGACAGTCAGCTTTCGGCTTTCTCCAACTGAGGCACTTAACCAGTTAAACCGGAAGTGACAATCGCAGTGGTTCTCCCTTTAACCCTTAGCCGAACAAAGCGGAAACGTAAGAGGTAAGCACAGGAGCCGGGCAATCCAGCTATAGACCAAAGACACAACTCGAAATCAATGCATATAAATGCAAAATACCGACGACATTTTGCCGAGGACTGCATGGAGTACCTCGGTTTTTCGTGGGTTCGGTGCTAATCGCAGTCCCCCTTTAATATTGCTGATACGTGAAATGCATCTGGCGTTGTACTGCGAGAGTTATGCTCGGAAATACCAAAAAACTTACGCAAAAAACTTTATGTTTAGATAAAAGAAAATTGTGCCAATCCAAAATTGGTCTTAAAATTAATACATGCTTCGGTCGTGTGTTAACATGATACATCCGATCTTCGGACTCCAAGCGGGTCAGCCTTTGGCTTCAACCTCCATATCCCGAAGGCGGAGTGTTTCTCTGAGGTCTGTTTAGCGAACTAAACTCGAGCGGCTTTAGAAAGAAACCAGGCTATCCGGCTATTGACCACACGCTAGTGTCGGAAAAGGGAGTAGTAGAAAAAGACTTTGCAACGACTACGAAGAAAACACATTTATTATAAAACGGCGCATACAAATTTAAGAGCCCCCGGTTAAATCGGGTAAAGGAATTTGTAACGAACAAAGTTTTTTTGTTTAACAAAAAATATAATGTTTGATTGCACCGAACAAAAAGTAAAATTTCAAAGAGACCTGAGCACGAAAATGACTTAGCTAGTTAATGTGCTCGGTGCGGTTCGGGGTTGTGGCGGGACGAAGACGTAGTCCTCGGCCCGGCCGAGGTCCCAGCCCCCAAGCCCAAGGTCATCGAGCGAAGAGCTCGGGTCGAGAAGTGGCAACGCAACACGGTTGCTGCGGCGAGGCGAAGCCCCTGGTCCAGCCGAGGAGAGTAGTTCGGCAGCGTGACGGTGAAGTCCCCAGTTATCATGGGAAAAGAAAGTGTTTTTAACAAACAAACTTCTTTATTTAACATAAATATAATGCTTGGTCGAACCGACCAAAAATTAAAAATTGAAAAAAGTTGAGCATGAAAGCGACTTAGCTGGTTAATGTGCTTGTGACGTGTGTCGAGCTTGTAGTGGGAAAGGTCCCAGCCCCCAAGCCGGTCACGAGGTAGCCGAAGAAGAGCTCGGCTTGATGAAGTGACAACACAACACTTCCGAAGGGGCCGAGGAGAAACCCCCGGTCAGTCGAGCAGACGGAGTAGTTCGGCAGCGTGATGGTGAATCCCCCACGTCCGTCGGTCATGTCGACGACACAATTTGGTTGATGTAGGCGGGACAACAATGTAGGCACGCTAAGGTGACCGCATGACACAGCCGAAGTCGATTACCTGTGCACACAATATAGTGCAAGCCAAGAGTAATAACAAATAAAGTAATAATATATTTTAAAAAAATTCTTCTACTTAGTTAATTTAAGTGAAGCAAATAATTGAAGGAATATGGCCTCGGCGCCGAGGTGCCTGAGCAAAGAGTTCGGCTTGATGAAGTGGCGACGCTGCACGGTCGATGTGGAGAGGCGAAGTCCCCGGTCCAGCTAACATGGCGAAGCTGGTCGGCTGGTGACGCCGAAGTCTCATGCCAGCCGAGGTGTCGAAGCTGGTCGGCTGGTGACGCCGAATTCTCATCTCAGCCGAGGTGTCGAAGCTGGTCGGCTGGTGACGCCGAATTCTCATGCCAGCCGAGGTGTCGAAGCTGGTCGGCTGGTGACGCCGAAGTCCCCGAAGCAGGTTGATGAGGAGATGACGAAGCCCCCGGTCTAGCCGAGGTGACGGAGAAGATCAGTAAGGTGACGCTAGAGCCCCATGCCAGTCGACGTGTCAAAGCAGGTCGGCGTGGTCGACGTCAGCTTGAAAAAGCAACGGCGCGGCGATGCCGACGCAGGTCGGATTTTGTGACGCAGTCAATGCTGGCTTGACGAAGCAACGGAGCGCCCGACCCGTACAACCCACGGATGACGAGGTTTTCTTGATGATTATTCGGCCCTCGCGATGCCGAACTCTTGGTCGGCTAGCCGAACTCTTGGTCGGCTCACCGAGGTGATGATCCGATGAGGTTGACCTCAGCTCGACGAAGCGACGAGCTGTCTAACGCAGGTCGGCAGCCGTGGAGCAATGTTGTCAGTCTGGTTTGACACCATCGCGACGGTGAAGATTACCTCGAAAAAGGGTTTAAGATTTGTGGGCACGTGTTTGAAAACAACACACAGTACCCTAGGAAAAAAATCCCTTCAAAAAAGATGTCCGATAAGCCGTTCATGAAAAAGATGAACTCGAGTCGGATTCGTTTTCGCGTAGAAAATAGATCCAAAATTCGTTGTACTCATCGGACGTTTCCCGGAGTTTGGACGGGCGGATCGAGCTGAAATTTTGAGGGGTGATCGGTATAGGAATTCCACAGCCGATGAACGGTGGGATTTTCCAACGGATGTCCGAGCTAGATACTGGACACCTCGCCCTAAACTCATCCAGATTCCCGTCCAGATTCGATAGGGCCCCGGTATATTGGAGATTGCCGGAGATTCCTCCACCGGAACGCGACGAAATTTTGCAGGGTTGTTGTAGATACAATTCCACACAATTCCACCGAAGCAATCATTAAAGCGATGCTCGATGAAACGGGGACGACGAACATAAATTCGCTGTCCAGAAAAAACTACAATCTGCAGACGAGCCATCGATCCTTCTGGCGATCCCACAGCGGAACTCTCAATGAAAGCACCAATGTCGGTGTCAAAACCGGCGGATCTCGGGTAGGGGGTCCCGAGCTGTGGGTCTTGGATCGATGGGTAACAGGAGACAAGGGAGACGGTGTTTACCCAGGTTCGGGCCCTGCTATGGAGGTAAAACCCTACGTCCTGCTTTGTTTGTATTGATGATGGTGTATCGAGTACAGAGTTGATCTACCACGAGATCGTATGTAGTGGTCTAAACCCTAAGAGCTATGCTCGCATGATGATATGATCCATGATGATCTGATTGTCCCTAATGACTAATCTGGCCTCGGCTTATATAACACACCAGAGGCCTAGGATAAAATGAGTCCTAGTCGGCTACGTCGGTGGAGAGGAGTCCTTGTCTTGATCACCAAGTCTTGTGGAATCTTCCTCGTATGCATCATGGGCTGTTCGAACTGGCCCATTAATGAACCGCCCTGGGGGTCCTCGGCCCGACCCACTGGTCGGGAGACGACGTGGTGAGTACCCCCTAGTTCAGGACACCGTCACCAAACACACACTTTGCCGGGTTAAGCATCATCTTGTAAACCCACAGAATATCAAAAGTCTCCTTCAAATCAGCGAACAGAGTCTCCTTCTTCCTTGACTTGACCACAATATCATCCACATAAGCATGAACATTGCGCCCAATTTGACCATGAAGACAGTTCTGCACACAACGCTGATAAGTCGCCTGAGCGCTCTTGAGCCCGAAAGGCATAGACACATAGCAGAAAGCTCCAAAAGGCGTAATGAAAGACGTCTTCTCTTGGTCTTTGACTGCCATCTTGATCTGATGATAACCCGAATAAGCATCCAGGAAACATAAACTCTCACAACCCGCCGTTGCATCAATGATCTGGTCGATACGGGGGAGAGCAAATGGATCAACCGGACATGCCTTGTTGAGATCGGTGTAATCCACACACATGCGCCACGTGCCATTCTTCTTGAGTACCAACACCGGGTTAGCTAACCACTCCGAGTGAAAACTTCGACGATAAACCCTGGTGCTAAGAGCCGGGCTACCTCTTCTCCAATAGCCTTGCGCCTCTCCTCATTGAAACGACGGAGGAACTGTTTGATCGGCTTAAACTTAGGATCCACATTAAGATGGTGCTCAGCGGATTCTCTCGGTACACCCGGCATGTCAGAAGGTTTCCATGCAAAGATGTCCCGATTCTCATGGATGAATTCGATGAGCGCGCTTTCCTATTTGGGATCCATATTGGCCCCAATAGTGAACTGCTGCGATGAATCGCCAGGAGTAAAATCCACCAGCTTGGTATCTTCTACCACAAACTTAAGGGGCGGCTCAGATTCCATGTTGGGCTTCTTCAACGGGGTCATATCTGCCGGGTCAACATTCTCCTTATAAAACTTGAGCTCCGCCTCAGCACAACTTGACTCTACATACGCAACATCGCCTTCCTCGCACTTAAGAGCAATCTTTCGATCACCATGCACTGTAATCGTTCCGTTTAATCCGGGCATCTTGAGCTGCAAGTAAACATAACAAGGCCTAGCCATGAACTTGGCATAAGCCGTCCGCCCAAACAAAGCGTGGTACGGGCTCTTGATCTTGACCACCTCAAACCATAAGGTCTCCACCCTGTAGTTGAACTCATCGCCAAAAGCTACTTCTAGGGAAATCTTCCCAACTGGATAGGCCGAGTTTCCAGGCACCACACCGTGAAAAACCGTTGAAGATGGCTTGAGATCCTTGTCAAGCAAGTTCATCCGGCAGAACGTGTCATAGTACAGGATGTTGATGCTGCTGCCACCATCCATAAGAACCTTGGTGAACACGTAGCCTCCTACTTGGGGGGCTACTACCAAGGCCAACTGCCCCGGGTTATCCACACGCGGCGGGTGATCCTCCCTGCTCCAAGTTATGTCATACTCAGACCACTTCAAGTACTGCGGGAGAGCCGGCATGACCGCATTAACCGCCCGCTTGCGCACCTTCTGATCCCGCTTGTCAAGGCTTGTTGTAAAGACGTGATATTGGCCTCCATTAAGCTGCTTTGGGTTACTCTGATATCCGGACTGGTTGTTTTGTTGCTGACCTCCATTGCCAGACTGTGGATGGTGACCTCCATGGTTTCCCTGACCTTGATAGCCAGAGCCTGAGCCGCCCGTTCCAAAGCCGGACCCAGGAGAACCGGATCCTGACCCGCCGGACGGTCCACTGCCGCCACCCTGATGCTGGTTAATGCTGTAATTCCGGAACTCCCGCATGACCCAACAATCCTTCCAGGCATGAGTG
The DNA here is from genome assembly GCA_039707655.1 of Elymus sibiricus. Taxonomy (NCBI): domain Eukaryota; kingdom Viridiplantae; phylum Streptophyta; class Magnoliopsida; order Poales; family Poaceae; genus Elymus; species Elymus sibiricus. Next base: position 132,067,772 of record CM077663.1, read on the forward strand.
GATGGTTTATCGGGAACACTATGTTTCGGACAAGGAGCATTCAACATCGCTTCCATATTGAAAGTCTTAGACTTGCCGAAAGGCGGTTTACCATTGCCCTTGCCACGGTTGCTCCCAGCACTAGTGTTGGCCACCAGATCTAACCCGCCGTCCGGGTGTTTCCGCTTACTGCCATTACCGTTATTATTATTTCCTGCCCCACTCTGCTGCTGGCCCTTGCCATTGCCATTCTTCTTACCCTTAGCTGATTTCTCCTCATCAGACCCAGGATCCTTCGTACTGTCAGAATCTGCATATTTGGTGAGAGCCGCCATGAGCTCCCCCATATCCTGGCATGAACGCTTGAGCCGTCCAAGCTTTTGCTTGAGGGGCAAAAAGTGTCAATTCTTCTCCAGAATTAGAAACGCCTGAGCCGCCGTGATATTATCAGTGGAGTGGATAATGGTTGAGACCCGCCGGACCCAATGATGGGCCGACTCATCCTCCCGCTGCACACAATGATCCAAATCCACGATTGTCATGGGCTGCTTGCACGTTCCTTGAATTTTTTTGATGAATTTCGCCTTCAACTCGGCCCAGGAATTAATGGTATTGGGTGGCAAACCCTTCAACCACATGCGAGCCGGCCCCTCCAGCATCATGATGAAATATTTGGCGCAGATTGCATCACTGACGTCTAACATCTCCATGGCTAGTTCATAACTCTCAATCCAAGCTTCCGGAGGCAGATCGGCAGTATTATTTGGCACCTTGCGGGGACCCTTGAAATCCTTCGACAGGCGCTCGTTTCGTAAAGCCAGCACTAAGCACGGCACTCCCACAGCCCTGTAGGTCACTCCGGCTCCTACCGAAACAGAAGGTGCTACTGTGGGTTCTTGGTAAGCCGCCGCAGCTGCCGCTGCTGCCGCCTCTCGCTGTGCTCTCGCACGATCTACCGGCGCCTGGGCATCAACAGCAGGCGGGTCATCCCGCGTCAGATTTCGACGTCGATCGCTGCTAGAAATCGCAGGTGACTCTATACGCTGACTGTAACTGCGGCTTGGGATAGGGGTCGAGTGCACGCGGCTCCGGCTATAGGTATACTTCTCCTGTTGCACCACCGCTGTCTGCAAATATCCAATGGCGTTCCGCGCTTCTTTCGCAAAAGGCGTTCCATCAGGGATGGGGAGCGCACCAAGTCTGACTGCCGCTACCACCATGTTCTCCACCGGGTTAGAATAATGACCGGGTGGTGTCGGAAAGTGCTGCGGCGGGATCTGGTTCCTGCGGGGCAGGTCTGGCTGTCGATGCTGAACCGCCGCCCTACTCCCAGGTACTTCCGCCGTCCGGGTTATGGTCAGAGGTGCATTCCGTCCTGTCCCTGGCATGTTGAAAAGATTCCTAGGCTCATACTGATCCGGCAGGCGGGTCTGGTGCCTCATCCGCCGGACTGCATCTGCGGTCTGTTGATCCAGGTCCGGTGAAAAGCTTCAGCCCTGAGGCGCTCCGACTCAGCATCCATCTGAGCTTTCAGCGCATTGATTTCCTCTTGGGCACCGGTCATCTGGTCCTTCAACCTCGCGATCTCCGTGTTACGGGCTGCTTGGTTTTCGGCCGTGACCTCAGTTCCCATCAGAGTCGTAAGTTCATTCATCAGATCCAGCAAAACTTGAGTCGGCGGCCTGCCTAATCCAGATCCGGTCGCACCAGCGGCCGTGCTACCAGGAGCTGGTGCCGATCCTGCCTTGAAGACAGCGGCTCGGCTCGGCGGCTCATAGTATTCCGTGTCATGGTAGCCCTCGAAGTAGCCCCCAAGCCCGCCGTTGTGAAGCTGGTAGATTGATTCCGCCTCCCCGCTCGATGATCCATCCTCTGAGCAGATGAGGGTTTCCTTCCGCGACATAGAACCTTCAAGTTTCGTGCCTTGGGTGAAGCCGACGAAGACGTGCTTCCGGCCCTGGTTAACCCGGGCAGGTTGCGCGCGCCGGGCCGTCTCGACGAGGTCGGTGCAGATGTCCGGCTCGGGCTTAGATCCTCCGATCTTGCCAATGAAGACGTGAATTCCACCGAAGGGGACCCGGTACCCGTACTCGATTGAGTCGGCCTCGGGGCCCCAGCCAGCATCGTCGATGTAGAGCTTGCCGCGGCGACTCTTGGTCATCCTGCCAACGTCGTATCCCTCGATCCCTGGGAGAGAGCCCTTCGAGTACTCCAAACCATCGAGCATCTGCCCCACGGTGGGCGCCAACTGTCGTGGTTTTGTCACGGCAGATGTCCTAGTGCCAGGACTTAGGTGTGAAGCCATCGCTACGGCGGTTAACTCGAAGGGGTTGGTCGGGACGAAAGACACCGGTTTACACAGGTTCGGCCCCTCTCGAAGGAGGTAATAGCCTACGTCCTGCTTTGAGTTGTATTGATTGGATATCGATTACAAGGGAGCGGATTCGCTATACCTAGTACTCGAACAAAGGTTTCATGGCCTAAGCCACCCAGGTAACCCGCCTTTATATACACAGGTCGAGGCCCTGGGCTTACAAGAGTCCGGGCCGGGTCATACTTGATAACCGACCTTGCCTCTAACTACTCCTGCCTTGTCGGACAAGCCGCCACCGGGTCATATATTGTCTTCTCCCTCTGGGCCTCCAGGCCCATTGAGCAAGCTTCTTCCAAACCTTATCGCTAAGCCGCCAACCTCATGACCCGGCCCCACCTGGACGGGTCTCACCACGGGGTTATATCCCCAACAAGAGTGGTATGGTTTGAAGGGCTTGTGTTGGTTGATGTATTTTCTTGGCATGGAATTGGCATGCTTCACATGTAGTGACCACCGCCAAGGCGTCTTGAAGGGCTGTCGGCCAATAGAAGCCTTGCCGGAACGCTTTCCCACAGGGGCACGTGACCCGATGTGGGAGCCGCATATCCCTTCGTGTATCTCTGCCAACAGCTGTTGTCCTTCTTCCTGGGGAATGCAATTCAATTTCACCCCATTCTGTCTCCTCTTGTACAGAGTGTTGTCCACGAATTGGTACATGTTTGACTGACGGGCTACTCTCTCAACTTCTTCTTGCTCTTCGGGAAGTTCACCTGTCTGGAGGTAATGGACGATTTGTTGTGCCCATGCCAGAGCCTGGGGCTCGATGACAAGGACTACTCGCATTTCCTCTGCCGTGGGAGCGCTAGCTTCGATGGCAAGGGCCAAATGGCCTGCCGGAGCTTGCTGCTCTCCGAAAAGCGTTTCGCTGTTCTTGGCGACCTTGTTGGCGGCGGCTGGCAGTTCTGCCGGGGGATAGTCGCCAGAACTAAATTTTCTTTTCTTTGCTTGCCACGCTGATGGTGTCGGGGATATTACCCCGCGGTATAACCCGGCCTGAAGTATGACCCGGCAGGCGGGTCAGACAAACGACAAGACCCGACGGCCCAGAAGGCGGCTCATGGGAGGGCCGACTCATATTATGGTGGGCCAGCTCACAGAGAAGGCTCAAGATGAGAAAGGATTCCCTCATAAAGGAAACAAGACCCGGATTAGGATTCAAGAGAGACTAGTCCTAATCCTACTCACAGTAGGACTCTACATGTAAATCTACCCCTTCCACTTATATAAGGAGGGGTAAGGCGCTCCAAGAGGAAGAAGTTCAAGTCATTAGAGATAGACAGATTAGAAACCCTCGAGACTAGAGGTAGCGATTCCGCACCCTTGTAATCGAGATCATCATCATCAATACACACAAAACAGGACGTAAGCTTTTACGTCCATCGGAGGGGCCGAACCTGGGTAAACTCGCGTCTCTCGATTCCGATCAACCCCTCTCAAGCCGTCACCTAGTTGCGATGGCCTCACACCTAAATTCTCATCCGAGGACATCTTGCCGTGACAAAATCACGACAGTTGACGCCCACCGTAAGGCCACGTACGGTGGTGTTGTTTTCTTGAAGGGAGATCTTCAAGGATCGAGAAGCTCGTGATGGATCGGATAAGGAAGAGCCGACATGGAATAATCGCGAAAGATAACCCGTCATGAGACAACCGCCACGGGACAATCGGAAGCGCAGGTTGGCGGTTTGTTTCGCCGCCTCCGTGCGGAAAGGTCAACAAGACATAGGTCACTTTTGGCTGCAGTTTTCTTCCTCGGTCTGTGCGACATACACACCGAGGCCGATGCTCTTCAATCATGTGCTGTCATCAAATAATCGCAGTCCTCGGTTTCCTGCGACGAGACAAACCGAGGCACAACCGCATCAACCCGAGACCGGTTGTCGAGTCATCACATGAGGATCGAAGCCTGCAAATTAATTCACGATTACCTCTACGCACGTAACCAAGATAGCAGTACGATCCGGTCAAAAGTTCTGAAGGGTCAACTGAAGCTAAGGGGTACGGATCCACAGATCGGATCTCGGATTTTGGTCCCCCACTTCCGGATGCAAGCGGTAATCCGTCACCCTAGCATATTATATATACAAACAAGAGGTTTGGTCAAGGCATGATGGATATGCGGCGGGTCAACATGTCAAAACGCAAGATCTTGCTTCACGGCTGCAGCGCCGCCGCGGAACGCCGGCGAATCGGGAGATGCAATATCACGTGTACTTAGTGCTGGACGCCTGCCACGATAGAGCCACCCGCCGGCTCCAAACCGCCGCGCTCGCCGCAACGCGCCCCGGCCGGCTCGGCCGCCGCCTCGCCTCGTCTCGCCTCAAGCCGCCCGCACGCGCCGCTACTCCGGGCGGCTTCGCTACCGCACGCCGGCCCGCTGGCTCCTGCTGCGCCGCGGTCGGCTCCTCCCCCGCCTCGCCTTGCTCGTGGAGCCGACCGCCCCTGTGGTCGCCGCTCCCACCGCACGCCCGTCCCGATCACCCCATGCGTCGCCGTGCTTCTTCCCCGTCCACTCGCCGCCTCGCCGTCCGTTTCCTCCGCCTCGCCCACTCGCCGTATCGGCCGACCGTCCGCCGGCGTTGCGTCCCTGCAGACAAAACGGAGCAGGCAGGGTGGTCCGCTGCGATGGCGCGCAGACAAAACTTCTAGGTGTTCGACATTCACGATACAACAAGTTGGCTACACTGAAGCCGATTGAAGTGCAGAGATTTTTGTTGCCTGTTTCTGAATGTGAATTCAGTATCACATCTGCAATAGAGGACCTGAGTTCTATGTCGGCTTGCCCACGTGGGCACCGCCCATTAAGGGCCACTGGCGCTGCTATTTCCACAGCTATTGCTCTTCTGGAAGGTTGCTGCTCACCTAACAGTGGTGGCCGAATCATAGTTCTTACATCTGGTCCAACGACAGTGGGTCCAGGGCTTGTGGTGGAAACCGATCTTGGGAAGGCAATTCGTTCACATCGTGACATTTTCAATGGCAATGTGCCTCTTGTTGAAAAAGCCCAGGATTTCTATAAGAAAGTTGCCAAGAGATTGACTGACAGTGCATTAGTTCTCGATCTCTTGGCTTTCTCTCTTGATCAGATTGGAGCTGCAGAGCTTAGGTATCCAGTTGAAGTGTCTGGGGGCTTAATGGTGCTTACAGAGTCATTTGAGTCTGAACAGTTCAAAAGCTGTTTAAGGCAAACCTTCAAGCGTGAGGGTACTGATTACCTTAACATGAACTTTAATGCAACGATTGAGGTAGTGACATCAAGGGAGGTCAAGATTTGTGGTGCCCTTGGTCCTTGCATCTCCCTTCACAGACAAAACAGCTCGGTTAGTGATAAAGAAATTGGTGATGGTGGGACAAATTATTGGAGAATGAGTACATTGAACAGCAAAACCTGTATTGCTTCTTCTTCCGAGCTGATTGTAGCCGTGATACCGATCCCCCAACTGTCTTCTTTATTCAGTTCATGACAAGATACCGACATGGTGATGGTAGCAATTGCCTAAGGGCAACGACTGTTGCGAGAAGATGGGTTGGACCTCGATCTCCAGAAATTGCTGCAGGGTTTGATCAGGAAGCTGCTGCAGCAGTTATGGCCAGGCTTGCTGTTCACAGAGCAGAGACATACCATGTTTGAGATGTAATACGATGGCTTGACAAGATGCTTATTCGCTTCACTGCTAAATTCGGAAACTATGTCCCTGAAGATCCATCTACATTTCGATTGTCCACTAATTTCTCCCTGTATCCGCAATTCATGTACTACCTGCGAAGGTCACAGTTCATTGATGTTGGCAACAGCTCTCCTGATGAAACTGCTTTCTTCCGGTTGATGTTGAATAGGGAGGGAGTTGTGGGATCTCTGATCATGATCCAGCCAACTTTATTCCAATACTCATTTGATGGACCACCTATCCCTGTGCTGCTAGATGTCAGCTCCATCTCTCCTGATGTCATTTTGCTATTTGATTCGTACTTCTATATAGTGATTCATTATGGCTCGAAGATTGCTCAGTGGAGGAAACTTGGCTATCATAAAGACCCAAATCATGAAAACTTACGGAAGTTGCTTGAAGCGCCAGAAGTTGATGCAGAGGCACTATTGGCAGACCGTTTTCCTGTGCCAAAACTCATAAAATGTGATCAGCATGGGAGCCAGGCCAGGTTTTTACTAGCTCGGTTGAATCCATCCGTGACACAAAAATCACAGCTTTCTGAAGGATCTGAAGTCATATTCACCGACGATGTTTGTCTGCAAGTTTTTATTGAACACTTGCAGGAATTGGCTGTTCAGGGTTAGCGACCCGTGGACCTGGCCATGGTTCCGCTATCTCAGTTGGGCCCATCTCAGATCCTGAAGATACGGCTTTCTGATAGATCAAATGTCATATTCATTGGTGGTGTTTAGTTGCAAGTTTTATTGAACACTTGCAGTAACTGCTGTACAGGATGACTCCGGTTTGATCGTTTGCATGAAGCAACCAAACACCGCTAAGTTTCTGAACAAAGCATTGGATGACCTATACTCGGGTCTGGATTGTTACCACGACGAAAAAAAAATCATCACAATCTGTACATATTTGATTTGATTCCGACTGTCACAATACAAAGGAATCGATCAGCCAAAGCTTGATGGATGCGTGGTTGTTGATTGGACGTGAAGGTCATTATATGGTCAAACTATCACTGGCGTTATTCCAGCGTCAGTACAGTTGCTGCATCCGTCATTCAAATACATCAGGTGATATCTGTTTACTCTGTTTCTTTAGCCCATATTAATTTCTTCAAAGAATAATTATTCTCGCTTGTATATTTTAATATGCAGGACAAATGTTTACGATAAAAGTGATGCCATACCGCGGCAACGGATGCGCGTGAGCCGCCGCCCCCGCGGTCCGGTTTACATCAACACGCCGGTGCCGCGCCTGCACGCTCGAGCTGCCTAACGGACGCGCGCAAGCCGCCGCCCTCGCAGTCCGGGCTACATTAACACGCCGGGGCCGTGAACGCCCATATGAGCCGCCAAACATACTCGTGAGTCGCCGCCCCTTGCGGTCTGGTCTACATCGATGCACTGGTGCCGCGCTTGCTCACTCAAACCGCCCAACGGATGCTCGTGAGTCGCCTCCCCACGGTTTGGTCTACATCGACACACTGGTGCCACGCCTGCTTGCTCGAGCCGCCCGATGGGCGCTCGTGAGCCGCTGCCCCCACGGTCCGGTCTACATCAAAACATGCCGGGTCTACATCAACAATGTCGCAGACGCCTCGTGCCTCCACACCGGCTTACAATACGGCGACCGACTCCCGCGTCCAAGCCAGCTTACAACGCCGTGGCCGACTCACATCCGCATCGGTTTTCAATGCCGCGGTCGACTTTCGCATCTATATCAACATGTCAGGGCAGCGCCCGCCCGTATAAGTCTTCCTACGGACGCACGCAAGCCGCCACCATGGCTCGTCTCCTCCAACAACATTAGAGCAAAGGAACAAATGACATTCGAAATCATGTCTTACGCAAAAACGCGAAAACAGGTGCCAGCCGTTACCTGCACCAGGAAAGTTTGCCATGAAGGAAACATCCCTGGAGAAGCCACAATTTGAACCGACCATTATTGAGCCGGCAATTCAAAGCCAGCGGCAAAAGAAAATGAAAAATGGCCCTGGAGGAGCCAGGAGAGACGGATTACATGAGAATAAAGCATGGGTCAAGAGGCATATGCACTCAATTTGGCCATGACATTTAGCAAAGACATATGATGATCATCAGCTCACTGCATCGTCTTCAGTTTGGATAAAATCCATCGTTCAGCCGCCAACCTTATGCCGGCTTATGCCGCAGCCAAGGATGAAGACTCTTAAGCCGCCTCCTCGAGTCAACTTAAGACTCGGGGGTTACGCATACATGACTTGGCAGATTCAACCGGGCTCAAATATTCTGGAACCCCGAGTTATTACGAGGGAGACAACCCGATCCCGGGGGCTGCTGCTTTATTGGCGAAAAATTAAAAGTCGCCCAAGAGGACTAGCTGCCCCGATGCGCAGTTCAAACATGGATGCCATGATTTATTGGATCATAATATTAAGATCAATGGAATAAAGTCGGCCTATCTGGACCCCAGATGTTTTGCAGTAGTAGCATTGTCTCCTGTATATCCTATGGCCAAGCTTTTCCATGACCATAGGTCACTTGGGGGCTTCCAACTCAATGAGTTTAGCTTTCATACCCTCTTGACCAGCTTCCATGCCATATATGGGTTAAACCTGCCTGTTTGCAACTTGCTACTCCGCCAGGTGACCCGCCGTACTCTTGACAGTCAATCTTTCAATAAGACCCTGAACTTGTCAAAGTTAAAATGGCGGCTTATGTCACGAGAGAGCCGGCTTACAGAGAGCTAGGATAAACTCACCTGTCCGCTATAGTCTCTCCGCTATGTGGCCCGTTCGTACTCTTAACAGTCAATCTTTTTTAAGACCCTGAACTAGTTAAGGTTAAAACGACGGATTTATGTCACGTGAGAGCCGGCTTACGGGATTAAAGGCGTTCATGCCAAGCTTCTTGGAAGCAAAAACCTTGAGTTTTTTCAAAATAAGAACAAGAGTTGATCTCTTTTGGTTGCGCCTTCAAGGCCGACTTACAAATATTTGAGATATACATGTATATATTTTTTGTTAGTTGTTTTTATCATATACATACATCATCCTGCATTGCATCATGCATCATACATGCATATCAAGCCGGTCATCAAACCGGGTTACATTGTAACTTCTGCTGGAACAAATAGATCTTTGATAGCCAAAATGGCTGGATCTTCATCATGGTTTATCATAACCAGTATTAAATGATTGGGGTTTTTCAAGCCAACTCGGAAGAATTGACTATTCTCGAAGAGCCGCCCTATCTCATATAATGCCGGGTCATTTAATTGACCGGCTCTTGTATTTTTTCAACTTGTGCTCTGTAGTAAACTACAACACTCATGGATTTCTCAAACATATATTTGCCGGGTTGCATCGCAACCACGAGCAGGGATTTCATTTCAAAGACAAAGGCGTTATTCCAGGATATTCATACCGGGTTACATTACAACCACGGTCAAGGATTCATTCAAATCAGATCAGTATTAGTTCAAGAGAACTTCTGCAGTGCATTATGATGGGTTATACTATTCTCACACAGTCCCAAGTCGCTGCAGGCATGCAACCCGGCACTTGAGGGCTACATCATATGATGTTTTTCTTTTCAAAGGAGAAGTGCATGTAAGTCCTGAGTCGCTGCAGGCATACGACCCAGCACTTGGGGGCTACACCACTCAGATCAAATTTTCTAAAGTCCCAAGTCGCAGCAGGCATACGACCCGGCACTTGGGGGCTACACTGGCTGAAGTTTTATAAAGTATAAAGACAATTGCAAGTCCCAGGCTGCTGCAGGCAAGATAACCCGGCACTTGGGGGCTACACAATAAAAGATATTATTGAAAAGCACCAAGTCATCATGGATAAACTCGGAGCTTGGGGGCTACAGGTAATATGGATTAAAAAAATAGAAGAACACTTTCAAGATGTCAATTGTGAGCGAGACGGGTCTCATTTCTTCATGGAGCCGAAGCATTGAAAGACCGGCTCAACATCGCACGGATTCCTTTATTCCCAATAATTTTATCAAGACAGCCGGAGTCCAGTTGTTTGACCCGGCGTCACCAACAATCATGACCCGGCATCATCAATGATTATGACCCGGCGGAGTTTATATAAGCAACCCGGTTTCACAAATTGGCAAGTTCTACATCCATAAATCAGCAATATTTTTTATAAGTTGACGTCCACTACATCTGATGACCCGGCAAGATCCCCGCGTCCCATGAAGTGGTTCAACAATAGACGAATTTCTTATTCCCAAGGTTTTCATCCAGCCAAAGTATTGGAGGCCGACTCAATGGCACATGGATGTTTTATTCCCAATATTTATTGCAACCTGCTAGATGATTGTGAAGACGGCTCGTTAATATGAAGAAGAAACCCGGATTTTCAAGGAGCTACTTCATTAAGCCGGCCAGTGGAGCAAACCGGTCCATTAACAAATTTGTTATTCTTATTTCAGGAGTTTACCATGAATAAATTCAAGCTAACCTGGGGGCTAATGTCGGGGATATTACCCCACGGTATAACCCGGCCTGAAGTATGACCCGGCCGGGACTTGGTGACTCACTGGCGACCCGGCAGGCAGGTCAGACAAACGACAAGACCCGACGGCCCAGAAGGCGGCTCATGGGAGGGCCGACTCATGTTATGGTGGGCCAACTCACAGAGAAGGCCCAAGATGAGAAAGGATTCCCTCATAAAGGAAACAAGACCCGGATTAGGATTCAAGAGGGACTAGTCCTAATCCTACCCCCAGTAGGACTCTACATGTAAACCTACCCCTTCCACTTATACAAGGAGGGGTAAGGCGCCCCAAGAGGGAGAAGTTCAAGTCATTAGAGATAGACAGATTAGAAACCCTCGAGACTAGAGGTAGCGATTCCGCACCTGTGTAATCGAGATCATCATCATCATCAATACACACAAAGCAGGACGTAGGCTTTTACCTCCATCGGAGGGGCCGAACCTGGGTAAACTCGCGTCTCTCGATTCCGATCAATCCCTCTCAAGCCGCCACCTAGTTGTGATGGCCTCACACCTAAGTTCTCATCTGAGGACATCTTGCCATGACAAAACCACGACAGATGGCGTGACGGATGATTGAGTTAGTCGAAGTACAAAAGTACCTGGTTCCACAGGCAACTTTTGAGCAGCTCGTTTTGACAAGTCATCGGCAATGTTGTTCTATGGACTTGGAATGTGCTCTGTTTGCAGACCGTCAAAATGCTCTTCTAACTTCCTCAGTTCTTCTACATACGCTTCCATCAGAGGTCTCTGTTAGTCTTTGTTTACTTGATGCACAACAAGCTGTGAATCTCCTCGGACTATCAATTTTCTGATGCTGAGGTCCACTGCTATTCGTAGACCGGCAAGCAGTCCTTAATACTTAGCCGTGTTCTTTGTCGACACCTCCCGGGGAAAGTGCATCTGGATCACATACTTGAGGTGCTCTCCGGTGGGTGCGACAAGCAGTACCCCAGCACCGGCGCCTTGCAACGAAAATGCTCCGTCAAAGTGCATGATCCATTACTGTGGTGTTTCTTTGCCGTGGAGGGCCGTCTCCGGGATTTCTTTGTCCGACGTTGGCATCCATCCTGCAATGAATTCCGCCAAGGCTCTGCTCTAAATAGTTGTTGTGCTTTCGAAACTCAGGTCAAAGCTGGCTAGCTCCAACGCCCACTCAACAATCCTGCCGGTTGCCTCTGGATTCCTCAATATGCGTTGCAATGGAACGCGAGTGACGACGGTAATATGATGTGCTTGGAAGTAGTGACGCAGCTTCTGGAGGCCATGAGAAGGCCGAAAAGTAATTTCTGCATGCCTGAATATCTTGACCTAGCCCCCTGCAAGAGGTAGCTGACAATATAGATTGGGCGGTGCACCATCTTCTTCTTCTACATGATCTGTTGCTCTGTTTCTTGACTTGTACTGATACGTCTCCAACGTATCTACTTTTCCAAACACTTTTGCTCTGGTTTTGACCTCTAATTTGCATGATTTGAATGAAACTAACCCAGACTGACGCTGTTTTCAGCACAACTACCTTGGTGTTATTTTTGTGCAGAAATAAAAGTTCTCGGAATTGGACCAAACTTTTTGTGGATTTTTTCTGGAAATTATCATGAATTATGGAGCGAAGACCTGCCGGAGGGAGGCCACCTGTGGGGCACAAGCCAACAGGGCGCGACCCCCTAGGCCACGCCTTGATGGCTTGTGGGGCCCATGAGGCTCCTTCGACCCTAATTCTAGTCCTATAAAATCACATCTTCGGAGAAAAAAATCGGAAAGAAGTTTTCATCGCGTTTCACGAGACGGAGCCGCCACCACCTCCTGTTCTTCCTCGGGAGGGCTGATCTAGAGTCCGTTTGGGGCTCCGGAGAGGGGAAATCGTCGCCGTCGTCATCACCAACCCTTCTCCATCAACACCGCCATGATGCTCACCACCGGGAGTGAGTAATTCCTTTGTAGGATTGCTGGACGGTGGTGGGATTGGATTAGATTGATCATGTAATCGAGTTAAGTTTGATAGGGCTTGATCCCTAGTATCCACTATGTTCTGAGATTGATGTTGCTATGACTTTGCTATGCTTAATGCTTGTCACTAGGGACCGAGTGCCATTATTTCAGATCTGAACATATTATATTACCTCTGAATATAAGATTGATTTGGATCCTATCTTGCAAGTTATATGCACCTATTACTTGTCTTGATCCGCATACCCCAAGGTGACAATAATTGGGATTCTCTCCGGTGATTGTCGTAGTTTGAGGAGTTCATGTATTCACCATGTGTTAATGCTTTGTTCCGGTTCTCTATTAAAAGGAGGCCTTAATATCCCTTAGTTTCCAATAGGACCCCGCTGCCACGGGAGGGTAGGACAAAAGATGTCATGCACGTTCTTATCGCAAGCACGTATGACTATATACGGAATACATGCCTACATTATATTGATGAATTGGAGCTAGTTCTCTGTCGCCCTAGTGTGTAACTGTTACATGATTGATATCATCTAAATCATTATCCATCACCGATCCACATGCCTACGCTTTACATATACTGAATCTTGCTAAGTTACTATTGCTACTGCTACTGTCACAACTATTACAAAATTGCTGATGTCACTACTATTGTTACTTTGCTACTACTATTTGCCGTGCTACTAAACCTTTGCTACAGAGAGATATCCCAGGTGTGGTTGAATTAACAACTCAACTGTCAAGGCCAATAAATATTCTTTGGCTCCCCTTGTGTCGAACCAATAAATTAGGGTGAAATACTACCCGTGAAGACTGTCGCGATCCCCTATACTTGTGGGTTATCAAGACCTTTTTCCGGCACCGTTGCCGGGGAGCATAGCTCTATTTATTGTGTTAACTTGAGGATATCTAATTGCCACTATGAAGAATCTGAAGGATAATCAAACTAAGATCGTCCCCTCTCGCACGAGAGGAGGTAAGGAACTGCCATCTAGCTGTGCTTTTGATTAACCTACTATTTTGAATCAGTTTGTTACACCACCGCCTGTTGATTGTCCTGATATGTCACATGAACTTGATGGTGCTACTTCTGAAATTAATGATGATATTATTGCCACGCATGTTGAAACCGAAACTGTTCCACTGAATGAATTACTTGATGCTCATATTGCTAAAGCTAGAGAACTTGAAAATGCCGAAACTGATGAGGACTTTGAATCACCTGTTACACCTCACTCTCCTAATAGATATGAATTGCCTCATATACCTGAAGGTTATGTTATGGATAAGGACACAGCTAGTGATTTCTTTGCTTGTGAAAATAGAGATGACTTGAAGAAACTTCTATGCAAACTAAAATAAAAATCTATGATGGAGAAAATGAAATATGATCCTAAATTTGCTACTTCTCCTATATTTGTTACTGTAAGTGCATCTAGTGCCCCTTAGTGATTTTGGTGTATTGAAGACTTATAGGTTAAGCGACTAATATGTGTGTGAGTGTACACATGCTCTATAAGTCGCTGAGGAGTTTGATATATACGAAGAATGTCGACCCCTAAAAATGAATATCTTCAACTGAAGACTTTGATGCTTTCTTGAAGACTTTGAAAATGAAGAAGTTGGTGTGACCTTGAAGATATTGATACAAGGACTATGAAGCGTGAAGACTTTTGTTTTCGTAGTTTCATTTCCTTTCTTTGAGTCATAGGAAACACCGTACTGTTAAAGGGGGTCGAGGTAATACTAATGAAATTTTTCCAAGTGGTGCTCATCTCAAAGCCTACACATACCCAAAACCTTCGAGTGAAGCCTTTGGAAATCTCTTGCAGTTCGGTCAATTTCTTCAGTGACAGAGACGAAGTTCTTCTGGTCTCTGAGGAATTTGTTTTGACTGGGGAGTTAGGATTTCACCAGTACAAATTGCCTACCGTGAGGAATATGATAGCCGTGAGGAATTTGAGAGTTCAAATATCCAACCGTTGCAGTGCCTCGCGCCAGCTGTCCAGATATCTCATCAACATAACGGTCATATCATTAGGGGCATTTATGTCATATCATGTCGGGTTGCACCTTGGCTATAAATAGCCGCCCCCCCCACAAGCACTAGCTGGTTGGCTGCTCCGAGAGAGATTGACAAGTGTCATTTGAGAGCAACCCATCCTCGAGGACTTTGAGAGAAAATCATCAGTGAGGAAAAATCCAAAACCCAAACCACCAAGACCCAAAGTGATTGAGCATCACTGAAGAGATTGTTCCTGTGTGGAACCGACGCTTTTTACCTTTGAAGACTGTGCATCTTCCAAACGGTTAGGCGTCATGGTCTAGAGCATCCAAGAGGAAATTGTGGATCGCCGGGTGACCGAGTTTGTGAGGGTTTGGAAGTCTACCCTGAAGACTTACCACGAGTGTTGGGCGAGGTCTGTGTGACCTTAGCTCAAGGGGAATATGGTAAGGACGTTGTGTCCTGGGACCATGTGTCCTTTGGCTTAAATACCAAGCCGCTCTGAACCAGATGTACGACTGTCACAGCAGTTGGAACTAGGTCATCAAATCATTGTCTTCACCGAGCTCCTGGTTCTATTTCCTCGTCCCTTTCATTTCCTCGAAGTACTTGTTGATGAAACTGATCGTTAGTGCTTGAAGAATTTGACTGAAGACTTTCTCAATTTCCTCATCTCAAATTCTTGAGTCACTTTTTCTATTGCCTGCTTATCCTGTTCACGCTACTTATGCTTTGTGTATGTTTCATTTCATCATGATGACTATGCTACTGCTATGTTTCGCATGCACTTGAGTACTTATTCCACCGCTAGTATTTCATCACTTAGCAAATTCCTAATCTAGTAATTCCTCAGTGACGAATTTGTAAAAATCGCCTATTCACCCCCCTCTAGTCGATATAACGCACTTTTAATTGGTATCAGAGCAAGGTACTCCCTTGTTCTATGTGATTTTGGTTTAACCACCTGGAGTTTTAGTTATGTCGACTACATGCATGATCAAGTTCTCAGCTGGGTGTCCTACCTTCGATGGGACGGTCTACCCCTACTGGAAGAACAAGATGTGCATGCATCTTGAGGCAATTGACAACGATCTCTGGTATGTTGTGGAAAATGGTGTTCCCTCCGTCACTCCCACTGTCACTGCTGCTGATGTGAAGAGATTCAAGCAACTCGAGTCTCAAGTGAAGAATATCATTTATGGCCATCTGAGCAAAGGTCAGTATGGCAAAGTGAGTGATTTGGAAACTGCTAAGCTTATCTGGGATAGGATGTCCAAAGTCAACGAAGGTGTTTCAACTCAACGTGACTCTCGATTTGATGTTCTTCACAATCTCTTCAACCGCCTCAAAAGACTCGACAACGAAAATGTTCAGCAAACTTTCGATCGCCTCACAGATATCTCAAATGAGCTACATGCTCTTGGTGCCACGGACATCACTGACCATGAGGTGGTGAAGAAACTGCTGAGATCTCTTGATTCCTCATTCGATACACTTGCTTTGATGATTCAATAATGTGGAGACTACAAGTCACTAGATCCTGCTGATATTCTTGAGAGACTCAATACTCATGAATTCCAACAAGCTGAAAAGAGAGACCTCTATGGACCAAGCTATGGGAGAACTCGTGCACTGATGGCAAAAGCAATTTCCTCATCTAAAGGCGAAGAATCTGACAGTAGCCTTGGTGATCCTGAAGAACTAAGCTAGGAGCTAGCAATGCTTGTGAGGAAATTCCAGAAGTTCTCAAGAAGGGGCCGATTTGGAAAATCTTCAAGAAGTGATGACAAGAGAGCAGATTCCTCATCCCGTGATCACAAGAACAAGACTTGCCACAAATGCAAGAAATCTGGTCACTACATTGTTGATTGTCCGCTGTGGGAGAAGGATCAAAGAAGAAGAAGTGCAAGGATGACAGTTCTGATAACTCGAAGAAAAAGAAGAAATCTTCAAAGTCCTCATCGTCAAAGTCATCATCTCACAAGAAGAACAGTTCCAGAAAGGCTCGGGCATGTATTGGCATGGAAATGGAGTATGATGCTGAATCTGAAGAATATGAGGAAGTGGAGGAATTTGAGGAAGAATCTGACTCTGGTGTGGCTAGCCTGGCCCTTGCCACTGCTTTCATCAGCAAGTCAATCTTCAACACCGAGGAAAGTGATGACGACTCCAACCTTGGCAACGATGACTATGCTCCCACCTATTGTTTCATGGCAAAAATTGCCAAGGTATCCACTGCATGCCCCATCTTTGATGGCACAGACTATCCCAAATGGAAAGTCCTGATGCGGAAGCACCTCCTATCGAAGAACAACGAGTTATGGACTGTCACTAAACTAGGACTGACAGATCTCCACAAGATGGCCAATGCTGATGAAATTCATAAGTACACTCAGTTGGATGCTCAGGCAAGGAATATCATCTGCTCCAGCTTATCAAAGGATATGTTCAAGAGCATCTGTCATCTCCAAAATGCAAAGCTCATCTGGGATAGGATCTCTGACGTCAATGAAGGCTATCGCACTCATCAAAATTCCATGTTCATCGAATACAAGAATTTCCTCAAATCTCAGGAAACAGGTCCAATTTCATCTTCCTCATCTATGTGCCTCATGGCAAAAGACTCAATGGTACTCAAACATCATTCCTCATCTGAATCTAGTGAATGTGAATCTGATGAAAACCTCAAACCTAGCTATTCCAAACTTGCTAATATTGCCACTAAACAACAAACTGCTTTGGAAAGGGTTCATAAATTACTAGACAAAAGCGATGATCTGTTGAATGAGGAAAGGGTTCATAAATTACTAGACAAACTCTGACTAAGGACCTTCAATGTCTTCTATCTAAGTTTGATAACCTTCAAAGTCATCATGATGCTCTCTTAGTCGATCATGAGAAGCTTTCTTATGAGTTTCTTCAAAGAAAGCAAGATCTTGAGAAACTAAGGGTGTCCCATGAAGATCTTCAAAGGGATAATGATTCTTTGCTTGCTCAACAGATCAGTACCGCTCAGGAAGATTTCGTTCCACCTTGTTTGAAATGCATCGAACGTGAAATTGCTAGTTCTTCACCTGAAAGTTCAAATGCTTCTGTTGCTGCAAATTCTTCAACTATTTTTGTGGTCACAAATTCCTTATCTAAGGATACCACAAGTGTCACTAATGAAAATGCAGGGTTGAAGGAATTGTATGTGACAGGCATATACAAAAGCCTCAAAGGGCATCAAACTCTTTGCGATGTGCTTAAAAAGCAGATTCTGAATAGGAACCCCAGGAAAGAGGGTATTGCCTTTGAGAGGAAACTCAATGTTGATGGATCCTACTGGAAACCTGAGCAGTACCCCAAAACTTCATGGGTTGCTGCAAAAGGACCTTCTATAGATCCATCCACTTTATCTGGTTTTACTTGTGAATCTTCATATTCCTTTGATGAGTCATTTGACTCTAACTATAAACTGTTCAAAAATCAGAATGGTGAAGTATTTGCTAGATATGTTGATACTAACTGCAGGAACGGTCCTCCAATGAAGAAAATCTGGGTCCCCAAAAGGTACCTTGAAAGTCTTCAAGTAAATGTCATTATGACACCACGAGTGAAGAACAGGAACCCCAGATCAAATTATTCATTTGGACCAAAGTCTTCACAAGGACCAAAGTCCTCATATGAACCAAATTCCTCATATGGTCAAAAGTCATATCATTCTCATGCTATTGCTTCTGTTTCACAGGGAAAATCTAAGGGTCATGAATATGCGCATTATTCTTCAAATCATTATGTTCATAAGTCCTCGAAGAATTTCTTTGCTTATTCATATGAGTACTCTAACCCCCCTCCTGTGAAACGAAGTGCACTTGCTTCATTGCCACCTTTCTCATATGGAGCTCGCAGAATGATGAACTCTTTACCACTCCTCCAGATGTGGGTGGTAAACAAATTGAACTAATCTCTTATGCAGGTTTAGGTCTCCAAACGAACTTAAACGTCTGATGAATTTGCTGGAGACCTAAGGAAATGCTTGAAAGGACGCAATCTAATCACGAAGAGATGAATCATTCATTTCTCACGTCCTCACATTACTTTGCTTACTATACTATGCAATGAAATTCTATCTGATGAATTTGATGTCATATTCTTCACTCTGAAGTATATGTGTTCGTAAGTGGTACTAATTCATCTGCAGGATGAGCCACCTAAAGCAACTGAGTGGGTCCTCGACAATGGTTGCACCAACCACACGACTGGAGACAAGAATTTATTGATGGACATTCAACTTGCTCCATCACATCTGAAGCATATCACCTACGCTGACAAAGGAAAAAAGCAAGGTATTGGGTCTAGGTAAGGTTGCGATCTCGAAGGATCGACACATGGATAAGGTGATGCTTGTCGAATCCCTCGGATTCAACCTCATGTCTGTTTCAATGCTTTGTGATCTAGATATGGTTGTCATCTTTGGCAAATATCGTTGTTTTGTCGTCATGGAATCTGACAAATCCAAAGTCTTCGAAGGCTTTAGGAGAGGAGACTTGTATATTGTTGATTTCTCTACAGGTCCACAACCGGCCACATGTCTACTTGCAAAAGCTTCAGAAGGCTGGTTATGGCATCGACGACTTGGACACGTTGGCATGAGGAACTTACACACGCTCGCGAAGAAAAAGCACGTCATTGGCATTGAGGGTGTCAAATTCCTCAAGGATCACCTGTGTGTGGCTTGTGAGTCTGGAAAGATGACCAGATCCAAGCATCCCTCCAAGACTATCATGACTAACACTCGTCCTTTTGAATTGCTTCATATGGATCTCTTTGGTCCCACTCACTATGCCACACTAACAAATACTGCATGCTTATATGGCTTTGTCATTGTTGATGACTTCTCTCGTTATACTTGGGTGAATATTATCTTGTACAAATCTGAAGTGCAGGATGTCTTCAGACGATTTTCTTCAAGGGCCGCGACGAATTTCGGCATTAAGATCAAGCATATCAGGAGTGATAATGGGACCGAGTTCAAAAACACTTGTCTTGATGAACTTGGTATTACTCATCAGCTATATGCTCCATATACACCTCAGGAGAATAGCGTCGTGGAGCGCAAGAATAGGACTCTTGTTGAGATGGCTTGCACCATGCTTGATGAATACAAGACCCCTCGTCGTTTCTGGCATGAGGCAATCAATACTGCTTGCCACATCATCAACAGGGTATATCTTCACAAATTCCTCAAGAAGACTTCATATGAACTCCTCACTGACAAGATACCCAATGTGAGTTATTTCAAAGTCTTCGGTGCAAAATGCTGGATTAGAGATCCTCACCATAGTTCTAAATTTGCACCGAAAGCACATGAAGGTTTTATGCTTGGTTACGGAAAGGACTCACACACCTACAGAGTCTTCAACACCTATCACAACAAGGTTGTTGAAACTGTAGATGTGCGGTTCGATGAAACTAACGGCTTGCAAAGAGAGCACCTGCCTCCTGTGCTAGATGAAATGCCTCCTGAGGAATCCATTAGGTTCAAGTCCACTAAAGATGTGATACCCACTTAAGAACCTCTAGCTTCTGAGGAAATTGTCCCAAACACTGAAGACATTCATGCTGATGCACCTGAAGAAAATGACGCTGAAGAAAATGCTCAGCCCCAACAAAGTCTTCAACCTGCTCATCCGAGAATTGCAAATGAAGTGCAGATTGAGAAAATCCTCGACGACATCAATGCACCAGGTCCTCTCACTCGCTCAAGAGCTTCACACTTGTCTAACTTTTGTGGGCACTTTGCTTTTGTCTCTATCACAGAGCCAACCAAAGTTGATGAAGCATTCCTGGAGCCTGAGTGGATTCAAGCTATGCAAGAGGAATTGCATCAATTCAAGCTCAACAACCTGTGGGAACTTGTCAAGCGCCCAGATCCTTGCAAGCACAATGTCATAGGTACCAAGTAGATCTACCGCAACAAACAAGACGAACTTGGTCAGGTAGTGAGGAATAAGGCCCGTCTTGTAGCACAGGGCTACAAACAGGTTGAGGGAATTGACTTTGATGAAACTTTTGCACCTGTTGCTAGACTTGAAGATATTCGTATATTGCTTGCTTATGCTAACCATCACAATATCATCTTATATCAAATGGATGTGAAAAGTGCATTCCTTCATGGTAAGCTTGAGGAAGAAGTATATGTTGCTCAACCCCCGGGTTTTGAAGATCCTAAGCATCCTGACAAAGTCTTCAGACTCAACAAGGCCCTCTATGGCCTCAAGCAAGCCCCTCGGGCGTGGTATGACACTCTGAAGGAATTCCTCATGAAGAAAGGCTTCAAAACCGGTTCACTTGACCCAACTCTTTTCACAAAATCTTATGATGATGAATTATTTGTGTGCCAAATATATGTGGACGATATTATCTTTGGCTGTACTGACAAACGTTACAGTGACGAATTTGCCTATATGATGAGTGAAGAATATCAAATGTCTATGATGGGAGAGATGAAATTCTTCTTAGGCCTTCAAATTCGTCAACAACGCAATGGCATCTTCATATCTCAAGAGAAATACCTCAAGGTTGTCCTGAAGAAATTTGGCATGCAGGATTGCAAAGGCGTCAAGATTCTAATGCCCCCATCGGGTCAACTCTGTACCAACGAAAATGGTAAAGATTTCGATCAAAAGGTATATCGCTCAATGATTGGCTCTTTATTTTATCTATGTGCATCTAGGCTAGATATTATGCTTAGTGTTTGCATGTGTGCCCGCTTTCAAGCAACACCGAAGGAATCACGCCATAAGGCGCTGAAGCATATTCTTCGATATCAAGATCACACACCAACACTAGGATTATGGTACCCCAAGGGCTCAGATCTTGACCTCATTGGATATTCTGATTCTGATTATCCTGGTGATAGTGTGGACCGCAAGTCAACATCAGGCACATGTCATTTCCTCGGACGATCCTTAGTCTGTTGGTC